>CM060830.1:27840000-30322500 GCA_030762175.1 Metallyticus violacea
GCTGCACAACACAGCTGACCGACTCTGCAGAAATCCAGCTAGCACTGACTGGAAGAGAGAATTGCGCCGCATGGGGAATTTACGCGATTAGAGGGGGGAAGTAAACCCGCTGGTCGGCCGAGAAGTTGCGGGATTTTTAAATAACTGTTACTGTAGAAAAGGCTGCTATTGGCTTCAATGAGGGAAATGTAACAAGTAATAAAGCTATATAAGTAAAATAAGAATTATTCCAGGGATTTTATGTGTAAGCCAATGCAAAATCTGGATGAACAAGGACTCGACAGGCAGGTTTTAGAATAATAAAAATATATACAGCAAGAAAGAGGAGAGAACAGAACAGCAAAAGGATTAAGAAAAACATAATTGAGTAGAGCACTATTAGTACCAGAAAACACGTTAGAAAGGAAAATTTTTTTTTCCTTCGCCATTTTCTGCAATTTTAAGTTTTACTCGTGTTTACCTTTTATCATAAACTATTTACCTAACAAACATATTTTTTGTTGCCTGAAACACCACTTTTGAAAAGTTACTTTCGATACTCAAAAATTTTGCAAGTAAATTAAATTACAAATTCTGGCTTCAATTATGCTTTCATGATTTACAATGATAACATTTAATTCCTTATTAGTTTTGGGTTGCAATTAATATCTTTGTGTATATGGGTTGTTTATCTACTTGTACTAGTGCTTATTGTTTTTGTAAATGCTTGCCCGATTTTATGCTTGTCATTTTTCAACATTTAGTAAACATTATTATTTTTCGAATGTTCTCAGTTAAAGGAAAAAATGACATTTCGCAAGAGGATCTGAGATTGCCAATAAATTCACGAACGTAGTGAGTGAGATAATTTATCTAGAAAACTTAGACCCTTGAGTGATATTTATTAGGACTATTCCACGAATAAAATAAGAATTTAAATATAATTCCGCTAAATTAGACTCACAAAATTGTAATAATTGTATATTTGCACTTAACCTTTTCAAGCAATCTTGCGACAGAAGAATGTCAATTTTCAATTATGCCAATACAGAAGAGTAAAATACGAGTTTAGGACTGCTTCACGAATAGAATAAGAATAAATATTTGAAATTTGCGCACACAATATTTACACTGTATAAAATGTTATACTTCCTCCATTTTGCATTATGGTTGTCCATTGTCCATACTTTCGTTGCTATCAATAGCTCCCCACCACCTGCTAGCAAAGGTGGTCAGTGATTTATGCTCAGGAATTATATAGTGGATGTATACAGTTGGCCACATTGAACACAAGATAAATGCAGTTGCTTAATGATACGGATTTGATAATTTTTTCGATGATTTCACTCCGTAATCCGGCTGTGATTGTTCAAAATTCAAATTTTTTTTTCATTTCATTGATCGATTATAAGATGACGTTACATAAGGTCAACTTAATAATTTATATAAATTAGTGCTATTACGTTATCAAAAAAGCTATAATTTTATATTTCGATATTCTAGCGACACATTTATTGATAAACTTTAGGCAGTAAATATGATTAAAATTCGAATCAATTCTTCTACTTAGTTTTCGATTTTACCTGTTGGTTTAAACGCTACCTTAATTAGCAAATGAACTATTCTCATCTTCCCCCCCCCCAAATTTTTTCATAAGAAATCCGTAGCTCCAAGAATAGTTTTCCATAACCATTATTTGAGATGCGCAGTTTGCAAAGCGTTGAGCAAACATAATAATCGGGTAATTACTTCAATATTAAGCGGGCTTAGATAAAAATCTTGCGACATTGTGACGCAACGCATGTTTCTCTTAGCGTAATACCTATTTATGATCTGAGAGGTACAAGAGGTGAAGAGGGTGTTGTATATTTCATCTTTGCGCTTATCCTGCCTCTGGTAATGTAATTTTTGCAAAGATCTATTTATCTTTTGCTAATAATATAACCTAAAAACACCGATAAGGAAAACAAATATCTTAGCTCTAGGCCATCGTATTTTTAAGAGAGGCTGAACTATCAAAAATATAAAGTTCAATGCTACAATAATAATTAAAATTGTAAACAATTCATCATTATGTAACGTTAAGTGCACATGTCCGTAACTCGTGATATGTACATAGTTTAGATACCTCCACGTTTTTTCAACATTTAGCCGAGCAAGTTGTAAAAGAAATAATTTTAAGTTTTTTTATATATTATTATTCTTATAACTGATGCTTTATTTTCTATAGCAAATAAAAAATATTCCTATAGAAAATAAAGAGCATCTTTCCGATGATTTCCACCCATTTTTCTACCCGAATTTGTTGGGGATACCATTTCCTGGATTTGGAGGCAAAAAATCTGTGATATTTTCAATGCTATCAAATTTCCTGGAAGAAACGTTGCCATCAACCGGAATAAATCGTAGTCTAAAGGCGCAACATTTGGACTATAAGCACGAGAAGCAGAAATTCCATTGCATCTAATTCCTAGATGTTCTGTTAGGTAAACCTTGCAGATTGCATTCTTCTGCCGAATAGGACGTTTTTATTGGTTAAAGCAGCGTAGCGTCGTCTTAAAACTTCGTAAACCAGGCTCAGTTGCTTACAGTGCAACTCGATGTCAACTACACGGTCATTTAGGGACAGCTCGACATGGACAACACCTTTGAAATTCCTCCACATCACAGCGTCGCATTTTGCCCAAAAAGACACTGACGAATTCGACTGTAACGAGGCATTAGTTTCTTTGTAAAAAGAGACATTTTTCATTGCATGTGACAATGCGTATTCAAAAAATTGTTTGCAAATATCTGATCGCTGGGCCTGAGCTGCGGTAAGTTCATATCAATCCACTTGTAGACGTTTGTACACTACAACTTTCACAATGCTTCCATCCCTATCGAGGAAACAACCAGAAGAAGCAAAAAATACAAGGTCGGGGCTGTAGGGTGATGGTCAAGCAAATAAACTTTGGCGACTTCCAGTTTCCTCTCGTGAAATCTTGCATAGCTTGCTCAATCTATGAATTTAGCTCTGTTGAGGACATCTTAGTCCAAAATACCGTAGTGCTTTAGACAAGTGGCTGCATTATCTACAACTGTGTGTGTGTGTTTGGATGGCGATGGAAAGTATAGATCAGCTGTGAGAAGACGCATTGCTGTGCAAAAGCAACAGCCTAGAAGTTCCCGTCTTTGGACGGCACCATTGTCTATTCATTGTCATTCCTTCTGGCATACGGTCAACCACTAATGATCCTTCAGGGTTGAAACATGAACCCCGATAGTCTCCCATCCTCATTTCATTTCCTCTGGGAGAAGTATATATTCTTGTACTTCTTTCTGCCAAATTATGAAAACTTCTTACAATATGATAACATCCAAACTTAGTGCGCTCCACACTCTGTTGTAATCTCTTAGCTGGTCCGTCCTGTAAATGTTTCACAATTTGAACTTCATTTATGGATGAGAAATTGCATAAAGAAAAAAGACAAAAATATAATATACACAGATGAAATGTTTAATTTTTAAATGGGTTTTAATGTCCGTAATACATAAAGTAATTAATAGTTTAAATAAACAAGAGGAAAATGTATGTTAAAATGCATAGAATTAAGGATACAAAACATGAAGAATATTATAGGGTTGAATAGCACAATTAGAACGCATTAGAAGATCAAGGTAACTCTGAAAGATATATGATAACCCTTGAGGAATTGTAGGAAACTTGTTAAAAATAAAAAGGAAATAGATTAAATATAATAAATAACAATTAATAAAGTACGGTGTTGTATTTTAGATTTTTACATTTTCTTATTTTATTCTGGAACATAGCAGTAATATCAGAATTGGTCAATAGTTATAGTACAGGTTATTTTCATAAAACAAAGATCCGATAAGTTATGTATGAATTAAAATTTTACACTAAAAGAATTGATAAACAAAAAAGAGATTATTAAAAAGAAACTTATATAGGATATATTGAATGCAGAAAAGTTCTAGAACTGATAACATAAAATTGAAATCAATTTTAAAGGAATGTGAAATTGCAAGACATTTAATACAAACTATTAAAAGTCTATATAAAAATACAAAATGTGTGATAAAACAAGAAAACAAAGCGAACAACACAAAATTTTATATTAATAAAGAATTTAAAAAATACTACAGTCTTTCTCCCATTTATATAAAGATGAAACGATGAAACGAAAAATAAAGTGAAATATTAAATAATACATACTGGTTTAAAGCATTATTATATGCCAATGAAAAATTTTAAGTATAAAATTTAGAAGATGAACCACAACAAATATTTTTAAATTAGTTAAAACAAGACAATAGTAAAACTTAAAAATATTCACCACTAAAATTAAAAGTAATAAGAGAAGATAAAGTAATTTAATACGTAAAACGTTTTAATTTTCTAGGCTGCGACATCCGTTTGATTATGATTACTATGTATAAAATAGTAAAGAAAAAGTCCAAAGGTTTTGAGGAAGATAAACGAACACTAAATAAAAATACAATGACATTTTATAAAACCTTAGCAGTACAAACATTACATTTTTTGTTCGGAACCGTGAATTTTAAAAACAAACGATAACTGCAGTTGATATGAAAAGTTAACTGTCGGTTAAGATTTGCACAAAAGAAAATAAAGTTCGATGTAATAATACATAAAATGCAGGTATAGAGATGAATAATTTAAATATATTTTGTTTAAAAACCACGTTTTTATTTTCTTAACAGAATAAAAGTTTGAAATAAAACATTTAAAACGAAATTATAAATGAACTAAAAGGTTTAAAATAATTCGTCCTAGCCAAATGCAGATTGATAGCCCCATGCAAATTCATAATCTCATAAACGTTTTTAGAAATATTCTTCCAAACGAAAAACGTGGGGCTCATGGAATAAACTTTTATTGCATTAATAGTTTGTCTGAACCTTTTGTGTGGTTAATTTAAACTATAAATACACTTAACATTTATTCATATTTATTGCATGCGCCCACGTTTTTGGTTTGGAAGAATTTTTCTAAAAAAGTTTATGAGATTATGAATTTGCATGGGGTTATAAATCTGCATTTGGCTAGGATGAATTATTTCATTCTTTTAGTTCATTTATAATTTAGTTTTAAATGTTCTATTTCAAACTTTTATTCTGTTAAGAAATTAAAAATGTGGTTTTTAATTTTTTTTTTTTATTTAAATTATTCCCTACTTTTTAGTTTTGTGTGCACGTAATTTTGCAATCAGTATTAGACATTTTGATTAAAAATGACAAAAATTGAGCAACTTTTAGATTTAGTTCATTGTGTTTTCTCTTGGTCACATCTAAAATAGAAAATTGTTTTATATACTCCATTGGTATATCGAAACAGTTGATTAATTATTGTTTTTTAATTAAAAACAAAATACAGAAACACAAAGTTAATTTTGAAAAAATTTATATCAGTATTAAATACGTTTGTACCAGATCCTCAATAGAGAAGTCAAAATCTATGATAATACATGTAACTCATTCTATTATATTAAATATAATATTCATTCACTACTTATTTACACAGTTGAAATTATTAATACACATATTACACATTACCACTAGCGCAATTGAATTTATGTAATAGAAATCAGATTTATAAAATGTTATTTGTAAGGATTTAATTGTGAGGACTTAAATTTGATGTTTTTTTTTGAAAAGTTGTCATGACGACTGTATTGTTATCAACATATTTAGTATGTCGTTGCGTGTCATTAGCGAGTCGAAAAGAACGTTTTTCCATCGTCTCAGTTGATCGCGTTTGAACCATGCATTTCTTGGAATTTGCACGTTCGACATCGCGCTGTTTATTTGAATAGTTGCCATGGCGACTGTATTGTTATCAATATAATAACAAAAAGAATTCTAATTATTTTAGATTCAAATAAAACGTTGAAATTAAATAAAATCAAGTTACACCATAATATATTTATTGTATTGATAAACATAATACAGTCATCATAGCAACTGTTCTTATTTTTAAATAAAGATTATTATTAATTTTATATTTTTATGCGTTATTAACGAAACTACAGAAATGTATTCCACTATTCCAATTTTACATTTTTTAAGACCTTCGTGTTTGATATTGCGCTGCTTTACTTTCAAAACTGCAAAACCATATTTTTGAACCGTGGAACCATTGAACCATGATGATTACCTTATTATATTGTATTGTCATCCATTTCTGACCTATGTGCAAATTTTCAAGTCTTTATCTCATTTAGAAGTGCATGAAAAATTAATTACAAAATTCTACCCGAACAGACAAGAAAGCCAGTTAATAAAAACGTTTGATTTGAAAATGAAAGTACCGTGTAGATAGAATAGATAGACTGGGTGACGAAGAAAATAAATATTGAATTATTAAATAAGACAAAAACGTGATATGGGAAGAAGTTGAAACCGTTAGAGCAGATGAAAGAAGACCTAAGCCATAAATGAAGAAAAGATTTAAATTGCATTTATGACTTCGATTTGATTATTGTTTCATTGATGTGGAACTTGAATTTCTTATGCACCATTCCTAATTGCAAAAAGTACTTCTTTCACTTCATCAAGATATAACTACTAGCACATCCGGGTACCGCCCGTTATTAACCTAATGGCAACCCTAATTTCACAACGCCTCTTTCTTCCCCAGTCTTACAATTGTCTTTCGGTTTCGCCATCCCAAGTTAATGTTTACGAGATATGTCGAGGAAATGACTTAGCGTAACCACCTGCCATTTAAGGTAATTTATTGCGGCAAAGTTGGCTGCGGTGGGTCACAGAGCCTTCCTTCAGCTGTACCAGATTGTGACCGCAATGTGGGAAAGGTCTACGTCATTGTTTGTGGCCATATAATCGATTGTTGCATAGGCTCTTTCATAAATATGTCTTTCTCTTGTTTGTTTTTAATTCAGATTTCTTCTCCCGCAAAAGTTGGCCAGAGGTCAGTTCGGAATTGTTGAGCATCTAGAGAAGCCATAACCGCGCTTATTGTTTTGTTCATTTGTTTGTTTGCCATTAGCGCGTTACACTCACTGTTTCTTCATTTATTATTTAGAATAAACATCACTAATGACTTCTGAAGGAAGCAAAGTTTAGAAAGGTAAAAATATACGATTTTATAAGGAATAATAGCAACTCTTCAGCTAATAATCATGTTATTTAAAGAAACGAGTTCCACATATTCCTTCAGAATTGATCTCTCTGTCATATCACCTACAGAGGGTGCCAAAAAATGTATACCCACTTACATAATAGATATCTATTTGGTATATTTCAAAGTTGTACGAAACACAACAGAAACGTGTAGTATGATGTTCTGTAAACAGATGTGACTCACATACATTATGATAGCGTTGCTACGTGAGAGGTATATCAACATGAACAAATGAAGTCAAGATTATCATATGATGTTCTATAAACAGGTGTGATTCACATTACGTTATGTTAGCGTTGCTACAACAAAATGGAGCCAAGAGTATTGCTTGAACAGCGGAAAGCAATTTTGAAGTGGTATTGAAAAACCGAGAATGTTGTTGAAGTTCAAAGTCAATGGAGACGTGTGTACAGAACAGAACCGCCAACGCGAGTAACAACTGCACACATTCGAGACAAATTTGAGACTCGCGGTACCGTTGCGATGTTCACAAGGGCAGATCTGGGAGACCTCGCACAGCAACAAGCCCCCCGTCCTCGGCTTTGGTTTTGGAACGTTTTGAGCACTCACCGCAGAAATCTACAGAGCAATGTGCACGTGAGACTGGGATTAGCAGAACCAGCGTACGTCATATTATTAAAACAGCAAAGTTGAAAGTTTTCATCCCAAGACTTAAATGAAGACGACCCTGATCGGAGAATGCAGCACTGTGAGTGGTTTTGGAACATGGTTCAAATGGATGAGGCCTTCGTACTCCTAAGTGTATCGACGTCGATGGGCATTTTGAGCAACTGTTATAACTGTAAAAGTTTAGGATGATTAGGGCTCATCATTTTCTGTTTGTGTGAATTCAGTTTTGTTATGTTAGCACACTTTTTTCTTTGCTTGAAGTGTGCATACAATTTTTGGCACCCTCTGTATTTTAAGCTCCAAAATAACGAGTTTTGTTTCATAGAACCACCACGAATATTTCCGAAACGAAAGGTTCTGTTTATACCGAAATGAAACTAGACAAGTGCCCTTCAATGTAGCCCATACAAACATCCCAACAATTATAAGAAAGTGTATTTCTAACACGAAGTTACATTTATAAATGAAATAATGTCATTGACTTAAAAACAATAAAACTATATGAAGTTAGAATGCTAATAGAGATTTTTGCACGATTATAAACCAAGCAGTTTACGAGATACCATCATATGTAGGACTTAGATTTGCATATTCTTAGAGAATTCCCATGATCATTAGGCAAAAAGTAATGCATTCCCCCGATTGTTAGACAAAAACAGCACATGTCGTAGACAAAAAACGCTGACAACTAGATCATGGAACGGGTCTATATATATATATATATATATATATATATATATATATATATATATATATGAATGTTAAATTAATCCAATTACAATGATGTAACAAATACACATCACGCAGATTTTAAATTTTCGTTTTAGATTAACCCCCGCTCTTTAAATTTCGATTTTCACTCTTAATAGTCCGATTTCTCTAATTTTCAGAAACTATTTTTTTTTTATTTTATTTAAATGGCATATATCGAATTTGGTTGCGAAAAAACAAATTATTACTCCCGCTAAAGCAATTTTTTCAATTTTAGGTTTCAGATATACCCAATTATCTGATTTCACTAATTTTCCGAAACTATTTTGCTAATTTTATTTCAATCGCATACACCGAGTTTCGTTGAGAAAAAGCAAAAATTACGGTCGCTAGAGTGATTTTTAAATTTTGGGTTTCAGATTATTCCCCTCCTAACTGTCTAATTTCACTGATTTTAAGAAACAATTTCTCATTCTTATTTCAATGGCATATACCGAATTTTGTTGAGAAAAACAAAATTTGCGGCCTCAATAGCGATTTTTAAATTTTCGTTTTAGATTAGTCCCCGCTATTTAAATGTTCATTGTCAGGTATACCCCCACTCTTAATGGTCCGATTTCCTTCATTTTCAGAAACTATTTTTCTTATTTTATTTAAATTGTATATACCGAGTTTCGTTGCAAAAATACAAATATAGAGCATTAATAGATATATGTATATACACACAAACACACACACATATAAAAAAGAATAAATATATTTAAAACCTAGTAAGCAGGATGGGTGGAGATTTGAAGAATTTTTTTAAAAAAAATTCTGGTTACAATTTCTTCGAAATTCGCTAAAAAGTGTATACACTCTGAGTATCTATATACATTTTTTTTTGAGTTACAATTTTCATATTCTTTTTCAATTAACAGTCCGACAAAATAATATATCTTGATATTTGCTAATATCAGATCTAAATAAAAAGTAATTGTTACATAAATATTTAGTATGATTAGGCTAAGAAATTTATATAGTTATAATGATATCCTTTTGATAACATACTGAGATTATTGATGATATAAGCTGCTTTTTATTATGTCTAGTGTTAAAGTATAATGTATAAAAGTTTATTTATTTCTTATATAAAAGAACACTGGTGTAGGAATAAATTCACTTGATAATTTTAAGTCGCTTAGATTACCAGCAAAAGACTCTGGTATAATAATGTAATATTATTTTAATTTGTTTTTTATTTGCAATATTAAAATATTTTAATTGAATTTACCCGAAAAATAATTTTATATTTCAGAGCAAGCGAAAATAGGACGCATATAGTTTTATAGTTTCCCAGAAGCAAATGTTTAATAATGACCGCATAGCGTTGTTTGAAAAATATGTTCTAAGTACAAATAATTATGGATGTACAGGCCAAGCAATTGGTTCTTGTGATAATGCACTGGAATTATCTTGCGAACTGTATAACATCAATTTTTATATTTTGTTACTGTCTAATTTCCCTCATAACAATAAAGTGACGATGGCACTTCCCTATCGTGGAATCGATCTCAACAAGATGGAGCTACAGCCCACATTAGCAACTAGTACATTACAATGGTAAAAGAAATGTTTCCAAACCATGTGCTTTCCAGAAGATGAGACATTCCTTGTTCTCTCAAGTCTATAGTGTACATTAGGAAACTAAGGCACATTGATGGATTGAAGAAAGAAATCATAGTCATACCAAACAACATGGTGCAATCAGCGGTACAACAGAATTTGTGCGACAAATTGCAACAATGTATCTTAAGTAATGGAGGTCATTTAAGAGGTGTGGTATTTAGAAATTGAGCTCATCTCTCCAAATGGCCTTCAATAACCTATTGTAATATAACAGTATTATAGTTTTAATATGCATCTTATATTGTTAATTTTATGTCAAAATCGTCAGGTTCCCATGGCCCGCCCAGTATTACATTTAATTTTCCAAAGGCGCCATTTGTACTTGCACTAGTGCGGTAAGTAATTCTAACAACACTGAAATTTCTTTTGTTCCTATAGCAACCAGACAAGTACGGTATTGTCAACTTACTAGCATGTAAATAGCAACGGTAAGTAACGCAATATTGACCAAAAATATATTAAATGTATAGCGCTGCATTTGACCTACGTACCCATGAATTGTCAGTCTGGCGAAGTGTGGCTTGCTATATAGGGTAGAGACATGCGATATCAAAATTAACGGAAAGTGTACTTATTGATAAATATACCATAAAAACGGCTCTGTAATGTTATAATAAAAATTGTTCATATTAAAAATGATGGCATTGTGACTATAATAATGTAAGTGATAATACAGGTGCCAAGTTTTTTTTAAATTCCCTCGGGGGTACTCATTACTACAAAATATTGAATGCACAAGGGACATGCTGTATTTATATATTATTAAATATTTTTCACTAGTAGTTAATAAATATATATTAATTACGTTCTAGCAACTTCAAGCTTAATTTTTGTGTTTTTCATATTTTAATCTAAATCTGCATTGTGTTTCCTATGGCTGTAGTCACAAGCATTAAATTGGAACACGAATTGCTAAGATAGGACATACTGGGTCTCCTTAAAAAAAAAAGCATTGAGGGAGTTTACGATTAAGTTGTAAAAATAATAAGTGATAGTAATGAATTGTAACTAGAAGTTTCTTCCGGGCTTAGGAGCCGTGGTCTCTTGGAGCTAAGGAGTCCAAACGTTAAGACTCAGACCGCGCCACTGAAGATGTCCTCCGCAGTTGAGGATGAAACGTTTGGACTCCTTAGCTCCAAGAGACACGGCTCCTAAGCCCGGAAGAAACTTCTAGTTACAATTCTGACTCCAGCCGTGAAACCTTCCGATTACTCAAGTGACAGTAAGTTTCATTTACTGTTAAAATTTCATATTACCACAATAGAACTAAAAATACGGTATATTAAAATTATATCTTCTGGATGTTAGGCTTCAGGTTATACACATTCCCAGAAGAGGGCAGGCTATGCAACTGGACAGAGCCCAAGATTAGCCTACACAGCAATAAAATTACCACGACAGAGGCTTCGATCATATTATTGGTGATCAGTTATAATGTCACTAACAGCGCCTAGATCAAATAGGGAAATATTTCGGTTTGTCACTAAAAATTAACACATACTAACCAGCACGCTAACTTTGGCTCAGGTAATGGAAGCTTCGCTCCTGTGGTGATCCCGTTTTTCTGAAGAGCAACAGAAAAAAGAATTTTTTTAATAAATACTTCATTTTAATGAAAAATTATATATATATATATATATATATATATATTTTTTTGAGTAGTGTTTAACGCCCGTTTTTACTACTGAGGCACCACAGGCGGTGGACACTGATGATACATGAGATGAAATGATACATTGGGAAAGGATTTTTTTTGTTTAAGGAAGGAAGCGTTCCAGGCCTAAGTTTAGGTACCTCCCCGGCATTTGCCAGTTATGAAGACTGAGGAAAACCTGGAAAAAACCCCAGTCAGGGAGGACGGTCCTGGCGGGATTCGAACCGCAGACCTCCCGCTCACGAGTCCGTGCCTTAACGACCTCGGCCACCCGTGGCGGTCGAAAAATTATATTGAATCGCCCATACTTTGACATAAACTTTAATACTAACTTTCTGAATTAAGATATCCCAGGATTGCTGTTCGCAGATTACTTAGCAGCAATATAAATAACAAGTAGATAACCAAACAAAGCAGTAGACGCAATAGTGAGAGATTGTAAAGAATGGGGGTTAACAATAGATAAAAATAAATAAAAAAATATAGTATGCAAAAAAAGGAAATAAAGTAAAAAGAGATGAGAAATTATGGTTTGAGGATAACGAAATTGAAATAGTAAAGAAATTGGATTATTTAAGGATAAGGGTAAATAGTAATGGAAGATGGAAGATCAAGGAATTTTTTTCTAGGAAAAGGAAAATTAACTATTAACATTATAATGTCCTGCTCGAAGAAGATACCAAATATGAATGTAGAGAGAGAACTTATTCAGCTACGGTTGAATCGAAAATGATGTAGGGGTTAAAATTTGGCGCACGGAGAAACGTTGGGAGTATATTGATCATATCTACAGAGTATTTTGTAAAAGTGTTGGGATTATCGAGGGGAGCTAAATGGGGTAACACTAGCTGAATTGGGAAGAGTTGGCAAGAAAGGCATGATATTCAAAGTATATTGAAATATTGGTGTAAGCTAGAATAAAGGAAGGAAGGAGACACCGTTAAAAATTGCTTACGGACACGAGGGAAAATAAAATGGGAAGAAGTTCGTTATCTCAAATAAAGAAAACAGTCCAAGAGATTGGAATAGATGATTTAGACAGTCAGCAGATAATCAATAGACAATGATTATGAAATAAAGTGAAACTTAGAGATGATATTTAAAAACAAGAAATGTGGAGTAGTTTACAAGTACATTGAAATATTATACGAAATTTAAGAAAGAATGGGGGCTGGAAAATATGTAGATGCTTGTAACAGAAGGGGAAGGGAGGGGTTTGCTTGGGATAGAGCAGAAAAAAATAGGATGAAATGTGAAAAAGGAAGAGTGTCTACTATGTTTGAAAATAGAAAAGGATCTACGTTATATATAGGTGAATGTGAAACTGAGTAAGGAGAGAAGAAGTGGATTAAGAAATGGGATAATTTACAGATAGCAATTATGATATCAAACACTTTTGGAATTGGCACTAAGGAGTTTTTGAGAAAATTTGGTAACTGCGTAGGGAAAGTAAGAGAGAAGTGTTGGAAGAAAGTGGTTAAATTAAAAGGAGAAGGTATTTATGGAGTTAATTTTGTAGTTAGTGGAAAACAGGCTTTATTGCATATATAATCAGGATGTTATTGTATAAAATCCTAAGTAACAAACTCTCTTAAGAACAGTTGCACAAACTGTGAAAGTTAATGTTAAGAAACTTTGCAGAGTAAAGCGTTCATTCTTTCACACTATCTGCTTATTGCTTATTATTTTGTTGCACATTTGTGCCCCTACTTTCGAAACAGCAACGATAATGGCATTCAGATGAAGTTTTCAGTCAAACATTGCAAAGTAATTCAGGTTTTCTGCGGCAGATGGCCGTCCTTGCCGCTACGAGCGTTGTTTGATCTTCAACGTTCGAATGGGTGAGTGGGTGGTAACCCTGCTAGCGATGTAGATAATGACACCAATTATCTCTGCCTGTTGTTTCCCGTGTTTGTGAATAAGTTATTCTTTTATAAAATATCGCCCCTCCTCTAGCAAGTCAGCCAATGAGGAGAGCGTAAATAACGACTCCGACAGTCTTCCTCCATTATAATGGGAACAGCCTCACTCATTGTTATTTATGCAGCTCCGACCTTGTCCCGTATGCTAATGGTTCTCAAACTGTGGCGCGCAGCTCTCACAGACATTCAAATGCATTATAGGACTCAAGCATATTTCAAATATAATGCGTAACATTCTAAAAAGAAAAGTGAGAAGGCTAATTCGTTATTGAAGTACGTCAGTGCAAATAATAATGACCTGAGTTTAATGTTGTGTGTTTCTGACACTGTGAAATTGTATTGGAATACACAAAGAAATGAGATGTAGGTATCAGGCAACTGGAACAGTTCTAAGAACCCTGGGAAAGTATACATGTCGAATAAGGCGATACATGCTAAATATGCAGGATGCTTAAGAAACCCCTCCTGCTTACACAACAATAACAAAATGCTGCCAAAAAGACTGTAAAATTCTCTTCTCGGAGATAATGCTCCAACTCATAATACTTTCTGCCATCCATTCGCTATTGCTTCTATTCTAACGTAAATAGAATTCAGTGCAACTAACACAGTATTGAAAACACCTCCCCTGTCACACTTTCTAAATGCAAGCAACCCCGTCAAAGGACAAAAGTGCATATAGTATTAAGCAGGTTTTGTTAGAACTCATACTTTCGGGTCCATATACAGCACGTTGCGCACTTGAGCACTCCAAAAAACAACACTTTGTTTGAAGAGTAGTAGCCCATTATGCACGTGAACAGTCAGTCACTTGAATCCAAAAAAAAAAAAAAAAAAAAAAAAAAACGTACGTGGAAACGAGAGCTTGGGGCAGAATCCTACTAGCTATAAAAGAAAAGAGCTCTTTCAAACGGACGTTCATCCCTGAGACTGCGGCAGGTGTGGTACTAGAAGCACTCTGTACAACTGCAGTAGCCATATCAATGTCATGGAAGATGTGAGAAAATGCCATCACATATTGAGAAAGTTTGCAATCATACGAATTAATTTGTGAAATGTTTGCATTTTCTCTTTCTAAGGATAAACATTACTATAGAAGAATCACATTATTAAATGTAGTATTAATATATTCTCAAGTATTTTAAATGATATAGTAAAGTATTTAGGGTGAATATCAATATGGATGTGGAGGTGGGAAGAGTACAGTAGATCAGATATTTATAACATACAAATGATGCAAAAATGCTACGAACATGGTGCAGATTTATGTGGTTTATTTATTAACTTTAAATAAAGCATTTGATTCCATAGATAGGGAAGATGACAATGGGAAATAGTAAAGTAATGAATAAACTAAGTCCAGGTTTCTGTTATAATACTGGGTGAGACAAGGAGAAGAGCTATCAGCGACGCTTTTTAATTTAGCCCTACACAGTGTAATAGTTGAAATAGATCCCAAAGGAACTATATTCCTCAAGACTAGTCAAATATTTGCCTACGCAGATGATATAGTCAATAAAAACAAGCTAGTGACGTCTATATAAACTTGAAAGAAGGTTCAAAGAAATAGCATTAGAAGTAAACTAAGGAAAAATAAATACATGAAAATGACAGCAAATGAAAATAAAAGGAATATTACAAATTTGGTAGTTGAAGAAAAACACTTGAAGGTGTATCGCAGTTTAAATATTTAGGAGCGCTTGTAAATAACAATATTAATTTAAATGAATGTATAAAAGAAATAATTCAAAGTGAGAATGCAACATATTACACTAATCTATGAGTACTAAAACAAAATGTAATATTTATAAAACACTGGTAGTAACGTAAGCTGCAGAAACATAAGCTCTAAACAACACAGACGAGGAAATGCTATGGAGATTTGAAAGAAAAAGAAATAAAGAATATTTATGAACCAATAAATGATAAAGAACAATGGAGAATAAGATACAATTATGAATTTGAAGAATTAATAGACGAACAAGATAGTGTGAGGTTCATAAAGGTATAAAGTATAAGAGTGATAGGACATATAGAGAGAATAATGAAGATAGAATCCTAAAAAGAATACTAAAAGGAAGATTGTATTCTAGCACAAAAAGGAAGATCAAAAATAAGATAGTATAGTGATGTAATAGAAGCTGTGAGAAAGATGGGAAAACCAAGTGCAAGACAGACAATTGTGGAGGAAGATTGTGAGGAGATCAAAGCTCACATAGAGCTGTAGGGCCAGAAGAGGAGGAGGAGGAGGAGAAGAAGAAGAAGAAGAAGAAGAAGAAGAAGAAGAGTGAATATTGTTGGAATAAAAGAATGTGCAACAAAGCCAATTAATGTAAAACAAATGTTGTAACGTTTCCATATATTTGATCACTTGCTTGCATTGCAGTAGATTTCAAATCTTCACTGTGTGCATAACAAGAAATTCGGTTATTATTCGGAAAAGTAATGAATTCTTTAGTAATCTACCGTTCATTGCTTTGCGAAAGTTAAGAGACTCTCAAGAAAGGTGGTATAACTGTCGCATACTTCAAATATATTAGTTTCATTTTGCTCCGTTCATCACCTCGAAACAATATTCTTGGGCTCTGTGCCACGCAATTAGTTCGCCGGCTTAGCACGAATCCCATTGCAATACGCAGGAATTTAATTAAAATGCCTGCTGAAAGAAGATTCCTTTCTCCGTGCAAATAAAACGAAGGAAAGCGTTAACTACGCTGTGCTATGACTGATTAACGAGCAAAAGTATTCTGCAGTTTCCCTCTTTACGGCACAAGTATAATCTATCTCTTACATCGGATTAGTTTTCTCATTATGCTGTGATGTTACATGCCGAAGTACCCATGCTCTTGCTTAATGAATGTCTTGTTAACGAAAAACGCAACAAGATCACTGTATTTATTGTTGTTTCTAAGTCATATTTTAATGTACCGGATTCAATTTAGTTCTTGAATATCTATGCACTAATTTAGAGGACTGTTTAATGAAGAATGATCATAATTATTTTGTAACTGTAATTTTATTTAGTATTAGTATTTTATTTTATTTAGTATAATGAATTGTTTATTGGATTTGGTGTTTTATTTTAAGTTATTTGATTTTTTTATATAGGTATAATTATAGATTATGATCTGCAAAATGATGTTCATGGTAATTAATTTATTAATATATAATAAATTTTGGAAATATATGTCCTTGTATAGGTAACGAAGTGCCAGGAAGGATTATTTCAGATTTTATTTTATTTTTGTGGGAGGTGTGCAAGTTGAGACATGTTCAGTTCCGCCAACTGCAAAACGGAGGTGATACAGGACGAACAATATACTGCTCAGAAATTCTGCTTTCGTCTCAAAATCACTTCAGTTCAGGCCGATTCTTCCCTATAGAAGATGGTTTAAAATGTTCAAAGAGAGAAGGTGGGAAGGTGGACCCGCTGCAGTTTGTGCCCAAACGGAAGAAAACATTAACACCGCTGATTTCATTGTGTCAAACAACATTTTCAGAAATTCTGAAATTTTCACTAGGTGTCACCCACACTTTGGTAACTGAAAAGTAGCACATGAGTCGTGTTTCTCCATTGGGGGTTCCAAGACTGCTGTTTGCATGCAGTTGAAGACGATGTTACAAGAAGGTAGGGGGTTTCTTTCATAGGCAATGAAACTTAGCTAATTCATTTCGATGCTAAGAGCAAATAGCAAACAGCAAAATTGCCACCTACAAAAGAGCGAGCCGCATCCCCAAAACGCCCCCACGTTCTTGAAGCGAAAAGAATTAATTTTTTAAATCGACGATTTAATCTGAATTCTTAGCTATTATCAAGTTAATTTATTTACTTTCCGTTAGGCACCGTACAACATTAAGACTTGCGCATGATAAAAATAAAGTGAGAAGATTTTTGGAACAAAAATATGAATGCTTCCAATGTAAGTTATAAGTCCTTTTTAAGGACATACTTTTCTGAGGAGAGGATTTTCTTCAGTATAGGATTGTTTCCTTTAAGTACCCGAAAAAATCAACACGTTTACATAAAATTTTGGTTTTGGTTTCTGTACACTTTTTTCAATAACCCACGCCTTATTCATGAGGAAAATGCTCGTTCCACAGAAGATTAGTTGCAGATAAATACAATATGAACAATGAACACTGCTAACCCAAGGTATTTGTGCAGGGGAAAAGTACTCGGACATTTCCACATCCCACGCTTGTATTTTCAGAATTTCACTTTAATACTTCATCATGCGCCCAAAAAATCGTTACAGACACCATACAGTCTGTTGTCATCAATTGTTTGTTAATCAGAAATTTCTGTTATAAACTTCATAGTTTTTCTACTTCGCTCCAAGCAGGGACAGTATTTAAAAGTCCGTCACGCAGGAACTGCGTAAACTAAGCGAATTCCTCAGCAAGTTGAATTTGTGAAGTTTATTACAGCGTAGCTAGAGTAGAGAATGTAGTAAAAAACAAGTAGCGCTAATTACAACGGAATGTGATTAACGTTTAAGCTACATAGTTAATTTTAAGCGTACGATTGCTTGTTTTTCTGTGTTCCGAAACCGTTGTGTTCTCTCCGTCTGCGTTTGTTGTACGCTTTACACTACCAAGGTTGATATGAGTACACACACAACCGCTTAACTTGTACATCGCTCCGTATCGCCCCAGCATTCCCAGGTATTTGGCTTTTAACGCTGTCGTTCGATACTAAAGCCGCAGGATCGCCGCTGTCTGTAAGGGTAGGTCCGATTATTTGTCCATGCACATGCGCAGACAATTTCCACCATATTCTTTCACATGACAGTGAGTTTATCGCTTGACGCATATACCTAATTGTTAATGCTAACAATAACAATCCTCCCAGGCCACCTTGATCGACGTCCTAGGCGATTATAAAAATTCGGTTTTCTGATATACCCCCTCTTCTAATGGTTCGATTTCCCTGATTTTTAGAAACTATTTTTCTTGTTTTATTTAAATGATATACACTGAGTTTCGTTACAAAACATTAATAAATAAATTTGGGTTTTAAGTAAACTTTCACTTATAATAGTCTGGTTTCGTTGATTTTCAGAAACTAATTTTCTTATTTTATTTCAATAGCATATATGAGTTTCACTGAGAAAAACAAAAATTGTGGCCCTAAAGCGATTTTTAAATTATTGCTTTAGGTTAATCCCTACCCCCAGAGTCCAATTTTGTTGGTTAACGAACTCGAAAAAATATTCGTTAATTTATCTTTATAGGCCGAGTTTCGTTGAGAAAAAGAAAAATAGCGGCTGCTAGATCGTTAACACAATTACATATAGTTACTTTATTTTCAATTTAATTTATATATATATATATATATATATATATATCTTGGAACAAGGTAATTAAAATAACAAAATCTAGAGAGACAGAAATATTCAAACAATTTTCGCTATATTTCGAACATCTCATGTTTTTCAAATGCAGAAGACAAGTGAAGCGTTTTTTAAGAATACTCAGAGAAAGTAAATAATTAAATTAATATAATAAAAGAAAATATTAAAGAAAAATATATCAATCTCATACATTTGTAACAAACATACTCATTGCAGATAATGGTTTTGGGTACTGGGAGACCAAAGAAGATACGAAACCAAGAAAATGTTCTTGGACAAGACAAATGCCTATTGGGGAACCTTTTGTGCATAAAATTCGTTACACGTGCCTCCCATCTGCAAGATCACAGTTTTAATACATTATCTGCCATTTCACTAACCATGTACAATTTTTGTGATTTCTTCCGTCGGGAAGAAACACCAAAGACAATCAAAAGCAAAAAAATGCCATGGTTTACTTTAAGGAAGAAAACCGATTATAATCAGCTTGAGTTTACTTCACTTGAGGGGCAAAAGAGTATAAAAAGGACCAAAATATGGGCATACGTATATAATGTATTTTTATTTAAATTTCTAAAAATTGAAAAAGGTTACATCAGATCTGAATTAAGCATAAGTACTTACCTGTACTAAAGCATACATTTAATTTAAATTCAAAGGAATGCGCCACATAAATTATAATCATCTTGGAGGAAATAAAAAGGCTTTGAAATGTTCTTCCACTCGCTGCCTACTAGTTCACAGCTGAGAAAAGGTAAAGAAAAACAATATATTCTGCAAACTACATGTACTCTACATAAAAACAAATTGCTATGAGTATTCCAAGAATCGTTTTTAAATACAAATAGACACTAAATTCTCGCTGTCGGACAGTTGGCAATCTAAAGGTAACGGCGAATAAAACTCTTTAAAAAGCTAATAAAACTCTGCAGTTTAATGTCACTTTAACTGCTTGGTAATAGCTTGAAGTAAAGTTTGCAATATCACCCATTGTGCACGACTTCAAAATGCCTCTCAAACTTACATTTAAAACAAACTAAGACAAAACAAGAAAGTGCTTCGTAAAAATAAAGGAAGGAAACGGTTGATTATCTTCAAGAATCAGAGAGAAAATAGAGAGGAGGATTATTGTAGAAAGAACACAATAGTTTATAGGCAAATGTTCACCGTTTAGATCCATCGTTAAAAGTTTATCACTCTTTGTTTGTTTAGTTTACTTCCAATAGAATTATTGTATATACAGTGTGGATGTTTGTGTCACACCTTAAACCCGGTTCCGAGTTGGGTATACTTCTCAAGGAACACATCTGATGTCGCTGCTATCGTTGTAGCTAAAACGTGTGTTTAACGAACAGCTGTAAAACGTAAAAGTTGCAGATTCATTAATTAAAACATCGACTTAATGCAAATATACTTATTATTTTCAAAATAAGCATTAAATTCGTATTTTTCATATAAATAAAAGTTAATTGAAGGAAAAAATCCCGGATTTGCTGTAATGGTAAATGTTTTAATGAGTAAGGTGGAGGTATACCAGAAAAATGTAACAAAATATGAATTTGCTACTATAACATCTGTGTCAGTAAAACCACCACGGGTGGCCGCGTCGTTAAGGCGCGGAATCATGAGCGGGAGGTGTGGAGTTCGAATCCCACCAGGATCGCCCTTCCTGACTGAGGTTTTTTCCAGGTTTTCCTCAGTCCTCATAAATGGCAAGTGCCGGGGAGGTACTCCAAACTTAGGCCTGGATCGTTTCCTTCCTTAAAATAATCCTTTCCGAATTTATCATTTCATCTCAGGTATCATCAGCGTTCACCGCCAGGGGTGTGCTTCAGTAGTAAAAACGGGCGTTAAACACTATTAAAAAAAAGTATGTTAGTGGAAAGGCCATTTTCAGTCTTTAAAATGGTTATAACAGACAAAAGACAGCCTAATTGTTGAAAAAATTGAGAAAACTTGATAATATATTATGATGCAAATTAAGAGAAAACAAATAAGACGTGATGTTTCATACTCATTAAAATGTAAAAATGCTTCTTTCCTGCATAATTAAAAAAGCAGTACTTAATTTGTTCGTTTTGTACCCTATTTTAGATGCCAAAACATAAACATTTTCTTGCCCGAAATTTAAAAAGTGCCTAATTAAATCATATTTAACCAATTTTAGGTGCCTAAAACTAAATTTTTCATGCCTAAAATTGCGAGGTCTACTTATCACCAACGCGAGTGCTGTTAATAGAACATTTGAAGAGCAATGTATTATTTTCCCATCCTCAATGTTAATGATACCGTGTGTCTTGTTTAGTCATCTTGTATAGCTATGTCATAGTCAAAGAATGGCTAATTTCTTCATCTCTTCTGCATTAACCCATTGACTATTTAATATCACTTAACAACTTTCATGCGTGTTAAATTCTTAAACCTACATGTCAATGCTTTATTATGCTCTGAACCTGCTATATTTCTGTAGATTACTGATTTTCTACTATCAAAGCAGTCATAACATTAATAGCATTTTACGGCCACATAATCTGAGACAAGCTAAAAATCAACGATCTTATAACACTAGAGGAAGAAATTTAAAAACATTCAAAAGAAATTTATTGGCAATCGTGAGAACCATATAAACAAAATTATTCTTACTCCGATCTAGGCAATTCAAAACTATTATAGTGTCTAGTATTGCAAATACGTTCTTTTTTGTTCTTAGGTAAGTTATGAACATTATCCTTAACCCAAAGTACTGCCTCTAAAATATATAAAGATATCACAGTCATAATTTTAATTTCTTAAACAGAGTTTCACAATATAGCAGACACTTTATACAGAGCTCTTAAAATCTTTTTGAACAGTAAACATTTTATGAATATGCATAGAGTTATTCCATAATAATACGTCATATTTGATATTGCTTTGAAAATAAGCAAATAATGACCTCTTAACACAGTCCATTGGGTCAGATTTATAAAACCACGTAAAAGAAATGTTACTATCGCGAGTTTGATGATTTGCCTATTCAAGGAATTTCATAAAAATGCACAGCATCTCACAATTATGATTTTCTTGTTTTCTTTTCAAGGTAATTTTTTTTTTATGTTTCTTCACTTAAAATCTATTATTGTTGTTATTATTATTAAACCATGTTGTAAGGGCTTGGTTTGTAGTAACTGTGCAAATCAACGTCTTGGTAGACTTGTGGAGTATTTATTGGGAGAGGTGAGACTTGCCCATAAAAACAAGAAAAAACCACCACATACATGGACAGAAACTGCAGTGCCAACCTATTGCCAAATACCTGGGAACCACATTAGACAGAAAACTAACGTGGAACAACCACATTGAAAACACAATAAAAAAGGTCAAACAACGTACCTATATGAGCTCAGCACTACTAAGCAGCAAATAAATACAAACAAAAACAAAAGTCATCCTTTTTAGAGCCTTCTGCAACAACTCATATTATACGTCTGCACAGCATGGGCAAATGCATCCAAAACCAACCTCCTTTCCTTATAATCCAGACAAAATATATGTCTACGAAAAATCCTACGGGCCACCATCCTTACCACCAACAGAATCATCCACAATGAACTACAAATCCCTACCTTACTACAGACACTTCAAAGCCGCTGCACAAACACATGGAAGACAATAAAAAATCACAACTCCCCAAATACAACAAATTGGCCAAAAAGAACCCCAAAGAATTCGCATTTTCTAACCACCCAACCAAACGAACAAACCCCCAAAATCACATTGTACATATTGTAAATAGATCATAACATAGATTTAAGTAAGTTAAGTTCTTGTCAGTAGAACACATTAGGCAAAGTAAAAACACACCCTATCCTAAAACTATCTCCCGGCCTGTGCAAAGTCTAAAGAAACTGTTCTCTTGAGCAGCTTTTGGCCCATGTATGGGTTTCTAAAGCAAAACTTCACCCAAAACACACACAAAAATGTATTACATATGTAAATTTAACCTGAAAGGCTGCACAATGTAACAACCACAGGAAGAAAAATTAAATAAAGTACAAATTCTGCCCATGAGCCACTATGTGAACTGCTGGGAGCTGAAGAGATGGCTAGCGGCGTATGCGGCGAGAGGGCTTTACGTGCCAAGTAAAACATTACGCACTGCAAGTGTATCATCCATTCAAATACTTAATTTCTTTGCATTAACAAAAACAGTATATTAATAGTGAAAAGTTGGACGATATCAACACATTCTTCTGACTAGCCATCTCTTCAGCACCCAGCAGTACCTATGCCCCACCTGAAACGCTCCTTTTGTCATATCCTTCGGGAAAGTTTGTCTCGAGTTTTAAACAAACCTGTTAGTGTTATAAAGTTGAATAAAAGATTTAAGAAGACTATAGACAATGTAATGAGCAACACAGTATTGTATATTAAATGTGAGAATAAATGCAATTATTTCAATATCAAACAATATTACTTTTGAAGTAACAATGACACTCTCCAGCAAAAACAATACGTTGTTTCGTTAGTAGTAAACTGTTGCTGAATGACAGGCTGGGGCAGTTTCGCGTGAATTCGTAAGATAGTTGCTTTATTTCATTTTGTGCTAATTGAATGTAAAGAAAATTAACACTATATGAAATTTACGTTTTTTTAGAGAAAAATATAAATTTGAGTCAATCAGTAATTTCCAAACAGAAAGTATACAATATTTTCCGTACAGGCAGATTTCATCCTGCAGATTCCATATTTTAATCAAAGGGTCATCGATAAGTCTGTTGCCTGAAAACCAGGAGAAAGAACTTTTGTTTAAATAACTGCGTTACTACATATTTTTTATTAAATAACCCCCATCTTTCTTTACTTATGTTGTGTATGTTCATCCACGCACGTACGATTGCTAATATTAGTTTATTAATATTCTATGCGGTTGCGATATATATTCAGCAGTAGCAGTGGCAGTAATAAAGTTGTGCACCCCAGGTTTACGCTGTCGCAAGCCGCCGCTGATATACTCCGTATGTCTGATAGAATCACCACTAATAAGAAATGTGAATATCCCCTCACTCAGTTAAGTTAGAAATGTGATTTTCATCTTATTCTGTATAGAAACTCTCCAAATCTTGTAAAAATGAAAATTATGACGCTAGTGCGCCTGCGCGTGTGATGACAACACATAGAGTTAACGTGGCGGAATTTACAGTTCAGGGGAAAGTGAAATGTTGTTATTGATTAGAGTAATCAAAGTTCCCAATTGCAGGGCAAAGAAGGTTCAGGCAGGAACGCGGTGCAAATGCTCCAGAGCGTCATACCGTCGTGAAATGACATAAATCGGCTGTGTTAAGAAGAGAAGCGGGCGGGGGGGGGGGGGTGTCTGCTGCAGCTAAAGTTCAGCGCAGCCCACAGATTTCAATTCGACGGGCCAGTTCAGATCTGGGCGTTTCAATGTCCGCTGTTCACGACATTGTCCATAAAAGATTGCGACTTTGAGCAAATTGTGCAGAAGCTGCAGCCAAATGATAAACCACCAAGACAGGCCAAATTCACCAACTCAATGTTATCTCACGTTGATGATGACAATGGATTGCTCAATCATGTCGCATTCTCAGATGAAGCCACCTCTCACACGTCTGGTAAAGTGCACCGGCATATTCATATCTCTTATTGGCGCTTTCTTTTTTCTTTAACACAGAATAGCTGATTATGCCATTTCACAAACTTTACGTGTTGTCATATCAGGCGCAAGCGCACTAGCGTTGCAGTTTTCGTTTTTACAAAACTTGGAGAGTTTCTACACAAGATAAGATGAAAATCATATTTTTAACTTGACTGAGTGAGGAAATATTCACATTTCTTATTGGCAGTGATTCTACCGGACACGTGCCAAATAAGTAACACAATAGTCTCGGAATTTTCTAGTTTATAGTGTCATTAAAACCACTTATCTAAAGCTATGAATTTGGTTGTTTTTATTAAACTTTTTATCCTGCCTGTAATTATTTTTATTTAACTAAATTTCAACCACATTCGACTGATAGAATAAATTTATCTCGAGATGGAAAAGTATAGACGCTAGTGTTGTCTGGATTTCATGCAAACCTACTTTCTTTGTTTTGTACGTTTGACTTCGTTAAAAAGCTGTACATGTGTGTCTGTGTGACAGGATTCCATTGCCGAACACAGAGAATGAGCTTGGGCCACGCTCAACATGTCCGCCATATTTCACCATCGCCCATTCTCCTTCTTTATTGTTATTTTCAAACTGCTGCACCTCCCCCACCTTTCGTTCCTTTTGCGGACATAGGTTGAAACAACAGACAGTCACTTGGAGACAGAAGGAGGGGCATTGTGGAGAACAGCCTTTTACATCCATATAGAGCAACGTTTAGCTTGCCAACATGGAATCAAGTGAGCTACATCGCTCATGTGTTGTTAATCGCGTATTCCTTCTCTCTCTCTCTCACTTCACCCGCTCTCTATGCAAACACGCAATACCTCATACTCCATTTTCCTTCTTCGTGATTTGCTCTTCTGCAGTGTTGTGTTTTCCATATACGATCTCTTCAAGTTTAAACAGCATGCTAAAATATCAAAATCTTCCTACATATTCAAGTTATTGATGATCTCTTAATACGAGGATTAACTTTTTTAAGTTTTTACAAAAACTATGAAAGTAAAAAACATTTTTGGAACACACTCTTTTATTTCTATTCAAAGTATTCACCTTTAAGATTTATACACTTTTGTGTGCTTCGAAACATTTTTTCCACTTTGAAGTTGGTATCTCAAAAACATGGTTTGTAAAGGCTTCAACAGCTTCTTGAGGTGATGAAAATCGTCAACGCATTTTTGATTCCACATTCGGGAACAAAAAGAAGTAATTAGGCGATAAATGAGGTGAATACGGGCAATAGAACATTAATTCGATGTTTTCCCCCTTCAAATAATCAGGCATTAAATGTTCTCCGATTCTCTAAAAGAATAGTTGCGACATGTCCAATACAACCGAAGAAACAAATGAAGTGCTTTTTGGAAGTGCTTCGTGAACAAACAGTTTTTGTACGATTCAGTTCATTGCTTATTTTCCGGTTCATACCTATATATTCAAGTTTGATAATCTGTCACGATGTTTAATACGGATTTTGTAATTTATCAGGGGAATTTTTTGAGTATTTCATTATACCAATTAACATGAGCGCTCTCTCTCTCTCTCTAGCTTCGGTCCAATTATGCGGAATCCTTCGGGAACAGATCTTTTTCACAGCTAAGTATTCATGCAAAATCGTACGTACTGGAATCTTCGATATGCTTAAGGATGCCTCCATCTTACTGTAAGTCACATGTCGATCTTCTTCAATCGTGTTCAAGCCTTCAAGTTAAATTTCCATTTTTTTTTTCCTTCACAAAATTGCTTCCTTTAAACGCTCTGTGTAAACAAACTGCTCCGTCAATTTCTAAGCTCCAACTGTTTTCACAATAACAAATATTAATTGTTGCGAAAATAGAAATGACATCTTTCAATAGCTTGTTTGTAACAACATAAAAGGTAATCCTTCATTATTCTTCAAAATGGCGACAGTGAAAATTATTTCCACCGTGTTATTTACGCAGGGCATATCAACAGCGTCATTTTTCCGATATTCCTATCTTAGACTTTTATGCTAATGTTTTCAATTCCAATGGCTGGAAGAAAGATAAAATAATTTTTAGAGCAACGAAAAACAGACAATTGTGCAACAATTAACAATAGAAGCCAACGGCAGGTAACTCTTAATGGTTATATTCTGTTTTGCTCTGTGCGGCAACACCTCCATTTATGGTCTGTTGATGATTTGCGGAGCTGTGATCCATAGGCGAAACTCAGCAACTCATAGACAGGAGGTCGTTAATGAGGGAGAAAGTGGGACATTTTTTTTATTTGGTTTATTTATGGACACTGTTTAATATCTCAGGTCATCAGCATCCCATTCAATTCAGAGCTTGAAACGGCCGACAAATTTTGCTCAGAGGCCTCTCTTTCAGGCTTGAGGTTCTTTTTCATGCCGTAAATGTACGACACGGGACCCACGGCTTTACTTCCCTTCCGAAGGAAGCCATACTAAGGATTTTTACGCCCGAAAAAATCCATCGATCCTGGCTGGGTTTGAAGCCGCGATCTTGGGTTTAGGAGGCAAGTATGGTTACCACTATACCACCAGGACCGACAAAGTGGGACATGCCTAGAATATATATATTAATGGGACTATTCAGTTTTACCGGAAAACTGAATACGGGGGGGGGGGGGGGATCAGACCTAAGCAGTTTTGTATCACTTTAACGAAGCCTGAAATTTGCGGTGTGAATTTATTTAGGTAAAGTCATTTATAGTCAATTTAAAGGCGGCTATTTGTTCCGGAGGGAATTCAGACAGTGAAATTCTTGGAAGGTATAAAATTTAAGGGAAAACATATAATCAATTCTAATTCCTACATTTTTTAAACCGTCTCCAAAATATTTCGACAAATAATCTATTAATCGAAGAAATTCAAAATGTATATAATAAAAATATTCTTGAAGGTATGCAAGTAACTTTAATGTGCATATCTTCCCATCGGGAATAGAGGGTAACTGCGTAGGTTGAGATCGTCTGTCTTTTTTTTTTAATTTATAATTTGATTTACTATGATCGTCTGTCTTTTTTTTTTTAATTTATAATTTGATTTACTATCGGCTAACGGCATAGGTCGCAACAAGCTTTACACTTACATTATTATCAAGGTTTAGACACTATAAATGTTTTACATAAGTTACACTAATTCAAATATACAATGATGTAACAACAAGTTTGATACAATATGTTTACAATAGAGTAGTAAGTTTACAATCTTTTAAGAATTTAAATAATAACGATAATGTAATGCTACTTCTTATAACAATACAGATTAGTGCCTATTATTGTCAGTTTTCATTATAGTATCATTTTATGCTTTCAGTAAAAATATAAATGCTATGTAAGAATACTAATTTCACGCGCGGCGACTGTGTATTCCTTTTTCCGGTAGCAGCTGCTGTATCATTTCTCCAGTAAGCAGCCGCGCAAAGGCGGCCCGTAACTCAAATAACCTCACTGTATATAAACATGCATTTCTGTTTTTATCGGTTAAGTTCTTCACAAACGACTGTTTTCTGTTGTGAAAATACAGAATTTAGCAATTAAACCCCTATGCACTTTTCGTGACTTGAGATCATTTAGAGAAAGGATTAAAACTGAGACAGACTGCAGTCGCGATGAAGATCCTTTGCGACACGGAGGTTCTGCAACACACTGTAGCGTAACCGTCCCAGAGGTCAAGGAGGGAAAGAACGAGGAACATTTTCCTTCATGTTGCTGCTATTTGCTTCACTGCTGGAGACATGGCGAGTGTTTGCATATTAACAAGCAGACATGCTGAGCGCATGCTTGCTGCAACAAAAAGTAAGTGCTGCACTGCTCTCCAGAAGCCAGCTCCCAGACAACTTATTAAATTAACACGCCAGTACACTTGGCCACATTGTTTCCTGCACACCTTCATATCCCATAGAGGTCTTTGCAGTCAATCTGCTCAGGGACGTAAATAAAGGTGCATGTGACATCACACCATCACAGAAGCATATTTTACTGGGCATATGTACAGAATGTTAATAATTAGAAGAATAAATGCGTTTTTGTAAGTGTTTAAAAAGTAAGAATAAATACAGAGCCCATAAATTAAATATACCTAAATATGTAGCTCAAACCCATGTTTTATTACTAAATAATATATTTTTTTCCATGGAATCTACGAGAGCCAGTCAAAAATTATGGATATTTTTTAAGCATGACATACATAAGGCTCGGTGCAGATTGGTGTGGTCTTTTTAGGAGTATTCTCCATTGAGTTGTCCGACGCGTCTCCAGTTCTGGAACACGTGCTGGAAGCCATATTTTGACATCTTCAAAACCGCTTCAGCCTTTTCGGAAGTACCAAAACGCCCCTCTTTAGCTCCTTTTTCAGACAGGAAAAGAGATAAATGTCACAGGGGGCTAATTCTGGGGAGTATGGAAGATGGGGGACACATTCGAAGTCCCTACACACTTCCACCCGCCATCTTCTGTTCAGGAGTGGGTGATCTTGGGACCCACTTCGTACAAACGCGTCTCATGTTCAAGTGATCATGCAGAATCGAACATGTACTGCCATGGGAAATGTGCAACATGTCTGCAAGTCTGTCAATTGTTATTCACCCGTCCTCACGAACAATGAGGCTAGCTGTGTTATCATGATTTCGTTTATTGGAGCACATGGACCGCCTTGCTTTGTTGTTGAAACTCGGCCCTCCTTAAATTCCTTGAACCATCGAAGGGCTGTGAATTCTGGAAAACATAATCACCACATGCCTACTGCAACAACTCTGTAAGCCAGATTTCTGCAAACGAAAGCAAAAGTTCCTCTTCACGTATCAACTTCGTTTTATGTGAAGGCGACTGGAGAATTGACGTAGTTTGTTTCTTTGCTATACGTGGGAAAAAAAATCGATCTTTTTTGACCAGACGTACAAATCAAGGAATTGACCATTAGTACTTCACAACAAGCAATATGAGAAACAATCCTCCAGTTACTGTACAAAGTGCATTCATGTTTTATTACAAAAACGTTCTGAATTGTGTTATATTTATTTTAGCAAGTTATTTTCTGTATAATTTGAAATGCATATGAGGTGAATTTTTTATAAACTCCCTGTACAGTCACTGATTTCATTCACACACTACAGAACTAAAATAAACATTATCAGCGATATACAATTCAGTCAACAATACAATATTATAATCAATTTCAAATCGAAATTTAAAAAAAAAAAACAGTAATAGTAATCTTGTATGTATGCATCAGATATAAAGTTCGTTCCGATCATGCACGGGTACAGACATGGCAATGCAGTAGGCATCAAACATTACTTAACAGACATACACAGACTAGGATAGTACATACATCTTTGCCCGAGATGAGACCCCAAACCGCGACTCTCAGGTCACCAGTGACCCGTCGCAACGAGCACAGCCATCAGTGTCAGGGAAATGAACGAAAATAAAATTCAATATATATATGAAAGTGTTGTCCATTTTGCACGACACAATCTACATCTTCTTAAGAAACTGTCAACTACACTTGTCAGTTCTGTATTAATGAACGTCATTAGATCCATTCTTCTTCCAGCAGTTTAAAAAGTCCCACAACTCAATACCCCCCCCCCCCCCAATCCAATCGCTGAGATTCCCCTCCGCTGGAAAACATAGCGGCGCCATATAAGCGTCCCGGCCTCAGAAATTCGCTACAATACCTCCATGCCAGGGTGAATGCCCACAGTTCATGAGAACAATGTCTTGGCATAGAGCCAAAGAAAAAAAAATGTAATATATTAATTGAAGTGATCCGATTTCGAAAACGATGCTATAAATGTAAAAGTTTTAAAATTGTGATTTGTGCTCGCTTAAATAGATTAATCATCATGATATGGCACATTAAACCAAAGTTGATTATGCTGACTCGGTATAAAAAAAAGCTATAGCAATGGGTAATGCAGTTTCTGCTTTGAACAGATTGTGTTATAAGTCATAAGAGTACTTTAGATATGAACTGTCTAAAAATTAAAAAAGTAATACAAACTATTATAATGTTTAAAAATAAAAATATGGGACTAAAGCAATAGTATAGAGAATATAAGTGTTGAAAGGCACATATTGCGCATCCGATTGTGATTTGTTTCAATCCGATTTTTTACTGAGGATCGCAATGAGCCTTTCAACAGTACTCGTATGATACATCTATTTTTATGTAACTAATGTAACTAATTTTTAATTTATTATAATTTGTTTTAGTTTGCAACGTTAAACTAAAAATATCGATAAGTGATTGTTCATATAAGGATAGGTTCATAAGTTTCCGGCCTCGCCAATAAGAATTATCGCCTTCACAAAACGCTTATCTGGTGTCATACATTATCTGTTAAGTAAATAATTGCAGTTGTAACTTCCGCTCAGCTGTGTTCAGATATACTTGCATAAAGAAGACCATGTGTAGAAAATTGTGACATTTTCAAAATGGAGTATCGAACTGTTATTAAGTTCTTCATAAAAGAAGGACTTACTCGAAATTATATTAAACAGCGATTGGGCGGTGCATATGGGGAAGCATCCCCTCATATTCTACCGTAAAAGAATGAGCCAAACTTTTTCGAATGGATGGGTCGAGAAAGCATTGAAGACGAAGAGCGTGCAGATCGGCCCTTGGAGGTGCTCACTCCGGAAAACATCGTTCTCGTGGAAGGAGAAATTATGGAAGACCGGCGGCTCAAAGCTACAGAAATAGCCGCTAGGTTGGGTATTTCTAAAACAAAAATCCTTCCAATTATTCATGAACATTTAAACATGAATAAGGTTAGTGCAAGGTGAGTGCCTAGACTTCTTACCTCAGTCCAAAAGTAGCAACGACTCGTCTGTTGTCAGGCATTTTTGGAGTTCTGCCGTGGCAACGAGAGAGAAGTTCTGCAAACCATTGTTACAGGAGATGAAACTATGGTCCTCTTCTATGATCCCTTGTCCAAAATAGAATCAATGGAGTGGCGTAAACCTGGCGAAGCACCGCCTCTAAAGGCCAAGGTCTCTCAGCCAACCAAGAAGATCATAACTACAATATTTTGGGACTGTGAAGCAATACTCTTCATTGACTTCAAGGAGAGGAACACCACAGTAAATGGGGAGTACTATGCTGGCCTACTGCACAGACTACGTGCTTCCATCAAAGAGAAAAGGCGAGGAAAGCTGGGTGGTACTGTGTGCGCTTTTATCACGGCAACGCGCCTGTGCACACAGCTCTTGTTGCAAAGGAAGCTGTGAAGAAATGTGGCTTCAAGGAGATCGACCATTCACCCTACAACCCAGATCTAGCTCCCAGTGACTATTTCCTCTTCTCAAAACTCAAGAGGGACCTTCAAGAAAGGAAGTGTGACGAAGAAGTGATGGATGCTGTTTTTGTCCATTTTGCAGACAAGACTTCTGACTATTTTTTGGGTGGAGGATTGAAATGTTAATTCAAAGATGTGAGAAGTGTATTGTAATAAAGGGTAGCTATATTGAAATGTGAAATATAGTTTTTGTCTTTATCATACCTAGAGAATGGTTTGATCGGAAATTTATGGACCTACCCTCGAAGGTTTGTAAAGTTGCGTTAGTGTATTATTAATTATTGTTGTTTTTAGTGAAACATTTAGTAGCTCGTATATATGAAAGCTAATTAAAAATTATAATGGAATTTGACGAAAATGATGAATGATTTTGAAGGAACTGCACCCAAGATGGTTGAAACGGCGAGTAGTATAAGGAATGATTTGCTGCCTGAGAAATTTAAAAATCGCTATAACCGAGAACGTGTTTTATTCAGAGCTTGGTGCAAAAAAAAAAAAAAAAAAAAAAAAAAAAGTCAGGACAATTAGTGAGAATGTTTTGTTGGCGTATTTTCCGAAGACGTCAAAAATAATGAAATCTTCACATTATTGTCTATTTATTCAAGTTAAACTCTTTCTTATATCTGAGTCACCGCTTTCTTAAAAAGAAAAACTGTTGGATGCGTAGCAAAAAATTCCAGTGTTTTAACAAGAGAGAACATAAAAATTGTTGCCCATTTATGAAGAATGCTTGTTTCAGATGCTACTATTGTTAATAAAGTGCCAGGAATTAATTTTACACAGTGTATATCATGTAGATAACTATCATATTAACAGCAAGTAATTTGCATTGCAGGAATGCTTTCAGAAATGTTTTATATTAAATGGTGTGATATAGCAAGTGTAATTTATAAAATAGGGTGCAAAGTTACTTTGCAGCCCTAAATTCAATTGTTTTATTCCCGTGTCATCTAACTGTTACTTTCAGTTCTAGGTCGGCAATAGTTTTACAATACGTAATATAAAAATGTTTAAAAATGATTCACAACCTCCTACAGCAAACAGATACCTAAAGGCATGTGTACTTTTAAATCTAAACCAAAGTGTTCGTTATATACAATCCCACTCCAAAATTAGCTATACAGTATGTTAAATGTACTCAGGGTTTCGTAAATGTATCTTAATTGATTAGTACACTTTCAAAACGATTAATGGCACAGATATTGTTGAAGCACAGAAGAGCGGTTAAATTTCTAAATGAATTGCTTCCTTCTATACAACTTTATTATTGATGTACTACATACAGGGAAGACGGTGCAGGCCACGCTCGTCGAAGAGCATCTGCCGGTAAAGTTATGGTTACCATTTTCTGAGACGTCAGAGATATATAATCAAAGACGATTTTAGGGAGATAAGAAGCATATTAACTCAGAATATTGCTCTCACCTCCTCACTGAAAGGGTTAAGACCACTTATAACTCGCAACGATACAGTAAGTTATGTGAAAATTATCTTTAGCAACAACGATCCGTTTACGGCACCTGCAAGAACAAATTTTGAATAACATCGAAAGAGACCATCTCTTTTAAGCTGCATTTGGAGGATGAAATCTTCAAAACGCGCATTGTCAGTAAAAATCACACTACACCCATGCTAAAAATATATCAAAAATCCCATTTTTCGCAATAAAAAACGCCCTATACCTCCCTTTACACTTATCTGGACTTAAAGATGTATATTACTAATTACCTAAGTAGATAAGCAGTGTTAGCAATTGATGTGGTTAAATGTTTGACCACTCCATTTGAATTTGTTCTTGTATCAGTCGAACGTTTACAAAGCACTCTCCAATTATGTATACTTTTGAGACTTTTTTTCGGAATATTTCACTTATGTGATGTCATCACAAAATAGACCAATTAAATGAAAAATTTGAATGTTTATTAATCATAGCCCGATATCGTAGTGAAATTACCGCAAAGTTTTAACTTTACAACGCGAAGTGCATTTGTCTTCTAGTCAGTGTTGCCACTGACTATACCCCCCCCCCCCCCACTGTAACTCCTGAGCACGCATCACTGACCACGTTTGCTAGATTAATCAAGAACAGAATTCGGCAATACTAAATAAGGGCGGAATTCGCCTGAAATCTTTTAGTAAATTAAGTAACCATACTGCATAAGCAACCATAAATTTTAATAAACACGTTGTTCGGAATGGTAAAATGTGTTCTCTGTTTTATTTTTCTCGTTGGTATTCGTAAATCCAACGGTAGCAATTGTAATAGTCGTCTTTCGTCTATTCCAGTCTCACTGTACCGCCACGGGTGGCCGAGGTCGTTAAGGTGCGTACTCGTGAGCGGCAGATCTGAAGTTCGAATCCCGCCAGGACCGTACTCCCTGACTGACGTTTTTTCAGGTTTTCCTCAGTCCTCATAAATGGCAAATGCCGGGGAGGTATCCTAAACTTAGGCGTGGAACGTTTCCTTCCCTAAAAAAATCCTTTCCCACTATATCATTTCATCTCATGTATCATCAGTGTCCACCTGTGGTGCCTCAGTAGTAAAAACAGGCGTTAAACACCATTCAAAAAATTCTCACTGTTTCTGAACAGGTAGATAAGTAAGTGAAACATTTTACATTATAATTAATGTTATGTGCGCGAATTTCCATATACTGATTTTATTCTTATTCTATTCATGAAATAGTCCTAAACCTGTATTTGGTTCTTTTTTATTAGCGTTACTAACAATCGACATTCTCTGTTGTAAGATAGCTTGAAAAAACTAAACATTCATAATACAAATATACATAATTATTATAATTTTGTATGCCTAGTTTAGGGGAATTATATTTACGAGGGTAAATCCATAAGTTTCCGGCCTAACCATTTTCTAGGTATGATAAAATCAATAACTATATTTCACTTTTCAATATAGTTGCCCTTTATTGCAATACACTTCTCACATCTTTGAATTAACATTTCAATCCTCCACCCAAAAAATAGTCAGAAATCTTGTCTGCAAAATGGACAAAAACAGCATCCATCACTTCTTCGTCACACTTCCTTTCTTGAAGGTCCCTCTTGAGTTTTGAGAAGAGGAAATAGTCACTGGGAGCTAGATCTGGGCTGTAGGGTGAATGGTCGATCTCCTTGAAGCCACATTTCTTCACAGCTTCCTTTATAACAAGAGCTGTGTACACAGACGCGTTGTCGTGATAAAAGCGCACACAGTACAGCTTTCCTCGCCTTTTCTCTTTGATGGAAGCACGTAGTCTGTGCAGTAGGCCAGCATAGTACTCCCCATTTACTGTGGTGTTCCTCTCCTTGAAGTCAACGAAGAGTATTGCTTCACAGTCCCAAAAGATTGTAGTCATGATCTTCTTGGTTGGCTGAGTGACCTTGGCCTTTAGAGGCGATGCGTCGCCAGGTTTACGCCACTCCATTGATGCTCTTTTGGACAAGGGATCATAGTAGAAGATCATAGTTTGATCTCCTGTAACAATGGTTTGCAGAACTTTTCTCTCGTTGCCCCGGCAGAGCTCCAAAAATGCCTTACAACAGATGACTCGCTGCTGCTTTTGGACTGAGGAAAAAAGTCTAGGCACCCATCTTGCACTAACCTTATTCGTGTTTAAATGTTCATGAATAATTCGAAGGACTGTTGTTTTAGAAAGGTCCAACCTTGCTGCTATTTCTGTAACTGTGAGCCGCCGGTCTTCCATAATTTCTCCTTCCACAAGAGCAATGTTTTCAGGAGTGAGCACCTGCAAGGCCGACATGCATGCTCTTCGTCTTCAATACAATTGGAAGCTATATGATTTTATTTCTACTTGCAAAAAAATAACAACAAAAATAATTCACGCAAGGGTAGTATTCGAACTTCGGTAGTTCTCAGTGCTAAACACCTGCTTTTAACCGCTCGACTATAAGCGTATGTCTGCCGTAGAAAACTCTATGTGATTGGTGATGAAAGAAAGAAACTAAAGGCTGTAAGGCCCGCCCGCAGATATGCCGTGAGTCTTAGCGTTTAGTCGAGCAGAACAAATTAACGCTCCGGGAGTCTGTACATGAATCCCTAATTAATACACAATGCCATTGTAATGTTATTACTATACGAGTAGCTTTAGCTTAGCAAGCAATGTTAGTATCTGTTAAAAATGAACTAATTTAAAGATTATATTATTTAATAACATAGGATCTATTAAAATCTGACTTGCTTCAGCTTGTAGTTTATCTTTTCGACACTTGATGGCGTGGTCAAATAGTCCTGTTGTGACCAGTAGTTTTAACAGTTCTTTTAAACTATACGAGCTTCCTGAGTAACAGACTGGAGCAAATAAATTTGCTTTACACACATACAATTTGTCAGAGTACTAACAAGTTTCTTAAATTAAAGATACATATGTAGTAATAAACAGTACAATAACTTTGTTGTTTCAATTATTGGTTCATATACAAAAAATTAAAACGCAAAACAATTATTTTCATACCAGAGGGGGAAAAAACTCTAATTAAGTTTCTTTGTTTGGGTTTTTTTTTGTTAAAAACTGTGTTTTATCTATCAATATTAAAATCTTGAGTAGAACCATTCAGAAGCTTTACTGAAAAAAATAATTTTCAGAATTCCAACTATTTAGGGGGGGTCGAAGCTGTAAATATTTTACCACTTTAAGTTTTCGGTCTTCTGGCAAATTTTCCTCCTGTTATTTCTTGATGTGTTCTCAGGCCTTTTTAAAACTATTTTACTAGTTTCTTGAATTTTAAGGTAGATAGTTTTTTTTCCTTAAAATTCCATAAAGACATTAATGGCGATGGATTTTAAATGCCTTAACTTGAAAGTGCCATGCTAGTTGAGAGCACGATATTTGAAAAAAAGACGAGCTGAAAACAACTGCGTTAGGCCCGTAAATACAAGAATATAATATCAGAAACTGCTAATTTTTGCAACACTAAAAACGAATACAAACGCTCTTTAATATCATTAGATCACAAATAATGCATTATAAAAACTATTTCAACTATTCACCAATTTTTCCGCTCTTATGCAAGAGAATCAAGCTCAGAAATTTGTAGGTTACCAGCTGAAGTGTGAAAATGCTATGCAGCTTTCTTAAATATTAAGATGGTGTGTTTAGGAAACAATAATACAAAGAAATGATAAAGAAGCGTTACAGTGCTGCCATAAAAATATTCGCTGAACTGTGGTGGATCCCTTCTCCCCGAAAAAAAAATCAGGTTTGGAGCCCTTGGAGGAAGTGGTTGAAACTTTTACACACAAGTGCAGCTTGATCAAGAAACACCTGCAAAGAATCATTTGACGTTCCCCAAATTCCTACAGCAATAGTTAGCAGTGGAATCTTAAGGAAAACCAGTAAATCGTTTCATTAAATACCTGTTTACATTCGAAAGATTCTAGTAAAATGAGACGAGATATGGATTACAGCTTGGGTTAAATTGTGAAAGCAATAATATACGAGAGTCGTCCAGAAAGTAAGTTTCCCACATCGCTAACAGATGGCAGGCAATGAATATTGATAGGCGAGTGCGCATGCCTCAGACATTAAGAAAGCGGCAATCAATAGGTACATACAGATTTTTAAGATTAGTCATGGAACATTAACTATTTTTTAATATTGCACGAAATTAAATTTAATTATTCTTACATTATTGATAGTAATAAGTTTGAACAAGTTAGATTTAATTATAATTACACGGCTTATATATTTAATATAGTTCGACATCTCATGTCTGTCTGCCCTGTACAAAAAAAATGCTCATAGCAAGTCAATGTTGTTTTGTTGATTTGATTTATTTACGGGCGCTATTTAACATCCCAGGTCATCAGCGTTCCATTCAATTCAGGGCATGAAACGGCCGGTAAATTTTGCTCAGATGCCTCTTATTTCAGGCTTGATAGTGCCGTAAATGTACGACACGGGACCCACAGTTTTATTTCCCTTCCGAAGGAAGTCATACTTGGGACTTTCACGCTCGAAGAAATTCATCGATCCTAGCCTGGATCGAACCCACGATCTTGGGTTTAGAAGGTTACCACTACACCACCAGGACCGACAGCCAATGTCAAATGTTGATTACTTTTACATCATATGTGTACATTGCAGAACAGTTTGGAGAACTTGTTTTCTCTCACACTTTGTAGGAGTGTTTAAATATGAATGAGTAACAAATTGCTGGTATTATTACCTTTGCACTTTACGAATGTTTCATAAGGAAACCCTCCCTGAAAGGAGCTCTAATGCGTTATCTTGCTTGTAAATAAATAATGCTGTTAAAGTATAAGCAAGAACATTTATGTGGCAGAGAGAAATCGTATACGTCAGAGCTGCAGGAAGATGACGAAGATATTGGTCAGAAAGCTAAAAATCTCTGTGGCCTGCAGATGAAATGTGTGCGACTCCTTGTCCAGGCTAGAGAGTGGCCCTTATTACGGCAGTTGTCACTCTTGACAGTAATTGCAGCATTGTGGGATAGATAGCGGGGCTGACACAGCGCCGGCGAAGGAACAAGTAGCTGTGTAGAGTAGACGGCGATTTGTCATAAGTTGACGTCGGGAGGGTGTTTCCTTCAAGAGAACAAGTAATTAGAACATGCGATATGAAGGAAGCTTCACTCGGCCCTCCCCCAGTCAAAAAGGATAATGGAACTGCCCACTTGATTTATAGAGATATCTCCTCCCCTGGAATAAGTTTCGATGGTTTAGGGCTAAACGTAAGGTCTGGGAAAGAGATTACCGTGCAGCAAATGGAAGTCCCGACTCTGCCTTCTGGGAAAACGTTCACCAAAACAGTATTTTCAATTATCGTTCTCTAGACTAATCCTTCCCTTCCATCTTTTGCGGCGCATTAGAGGCATCTGGAAACGGTCTGCTCGTTAGCGCGCAAAGAATATCCAAAATTTATGTTTACATTCATTTAACTTAATGAAACTCCGTCATCTTAAAGGCTAATCAGTTGTGAGACCACAATGAGTTCTGCAGAAGCACCTGTCCGTTCAACTTGAAGAATCCTTACCATTTTAGGAATGCAGCTCGATCTAGAACAATGACTAATAAGTGGGCTCAGTATTTTATTTTACTTTCACTTTAGTACCAGATGTATTTAACAAAAATCAGCATTGGAGAAAAAACTCTTTCCTGCGATTTAATAATACACGGAATAATGGAGCCTCAGCTCTCTTACGATAAATTTGGTACTTCATACATTTACCTTAGTATCTCCCCAACTTTTCGAAACTCCTTGCGAAGTTCTCTGATGGAGTGACCTATCAGCTGACCCATAGCTCTACTTAGTTTTGTGCATACTCTCACAAGAGAGAAGAGGCCAAAAATGCCAAGAGATCTATATTATCTGTCCCCCAAAACAGCGAGGAACATAAATGGGCATTGTAGTAGTAGTAGTAGTAGTAGTAGTAGTAGTAGTAGTAGTAGTAGTAGTAGTAGTAGTACTAGTACTAGTACTAGTACTAGTATTAGCAGTAGTAGTATTAGGGCTGCCAAGTTAAATCATTATACTGGTCGTGAGATACTCCAATCAGCTTTAGGGATACTCAGAGGTAAAATGGTTCAACATTTTCGAGCAATGCAATTTTTAAGCTTAAAACCAAAAGCTTCCTACTTTCGTAATATGTATAGCACCGTTTCACTACACATATTTTTAAACTCCCATTGAGAGGCAGGAATATTTAAAAACACTTTGATATTTTAAAATGTCTTTTTTCGAAATTAATTTTTTGTACATTTTTTTTTAATTCAAAGTGTTCGACAATGCACTTTTTATCCATTTTTATTCAATTTTCACTATCTAATCAGAAGTAATTAATAAAAATATGACATCATTTTCAGATCAATTTAATATTAATAATTTGATAAATTATAAAAACCTATGAAAAAGAGTTCTAAAAGTTTTAGAATATTGTTTGAAACAATCAAGAAAATGATCTGGTAGTTTTTTCTGTACATAAATTAATGTGTTAATATTTTTATTTGATTAAAATTATAAATTCTATAGCATGTGAGATATTTAGCACATTAACATATACATTTAAATACAAAGCTCAGTTTTTAAAAACTATTATAGATATTAATATGAAATTTTGAATATGTGTATTATAAGGGTATAGCAGACTGTGATAAAACCTTTAAGAAATAAGCTTCAAATTTGCAAGATTTAGAAATTTCATCTGTGGGTAGCTTTAAGAGTTTTTACTCTACTTGATTCAATTGTAAGACTGGGCATCTTGTTTTATTTTCACATTACCGACACAGTCGGTCCTGGTGATGTAGTGGTTACCATACTTGCCTCCTACGCCCAAAACGCGGGTTCGAACCCGGCCAGGATCGATGGATTTTTTCGGGCGTAAAAATCCTAAGTATGGCTTCCTTCGGAAGGGAAGTAAAGCCGTGGGTCCCGAGTCGTACATTTACGGCACGAAAAAGAACCTCAAGCCTGAAAGAAGAGGCCTCTGAGCAAAATTTGTCGGTCGTTTCACGCCCTGAGTTGAATGGGACGCTGATGACCTGAGATGTTAAAGAGCGTCCATAAATAAATCAATCAAAAAAAAAAAAAAAAACATTACCGACACAGAAAATCTTCTAAAACGAACCTAAAACTATTGACAAACTGACAAGCACTTTTTGTAATGTCGTATCACTATTTAAAAAATGTGTTATTTAGAGTGTGTGCGTAGCGAAAATTCACTACCTTTTAAAGAGAACACGAAACATTCTATATTTCTGTTAACTGCTTCTAAATATTTTGGATCACTCTCCGGTATCCAGGATAACCACGCTTCCACGCTTCCACTTGACTTATTGCCGTTGCAGTTCTCAAACGTTATAACCATGTTTTAGTTGTTCGAAAAGCATGGCATATTGCTGTTGCAAATTATGCTTTTGCTAATTCTGAGTCATGGTCTGCTATAATATATGTAGTTCCTGATCTCCAAAAATGTTCTTTGGGATTATGTGTAGCTCTCGCTGTTACATCTGAACTTTCTAAAATAGAAAGGGAGTGAGGTTTCCTAGCTCAAAACGTTCATACTTTCCTTGCTTTACAAACTTTCTGTACACAATTAACTCATTACCTAAAATGATTAAATTCAATACAGCATCATAAATGATTTCAAAATAAACAAGTGATGCGCTTTAGTTTATATTAAAGAAAAAAGTTAAGGTGCTAAAAGGTTTTATTGTAGTGAATAAGCCATGTGCTGAGAGATATTCAGAACTGCAGAATAAATAGGGCAGGAATAAATCACTTCGACTCAAGAATTTAAACTATAGCCTCGGAAGCAGTCATAAAAAACAGATATATTATCATTCATCAAACTACCCTGCTTTCATCACGTAAAAAGAAGGCGATTTGAAGAATGGAAAAAAGGGTTTGAATGCACCCATCTCACTTTACGTAACATGTCATAGATCCTCAAAAGAATTAGCTATGGTCATCTCAAATATGAGCGACTATGATGTAGTTTGCCAAAGTGTTCTACTAAGAACAAAAAATAAAAAATGCGACTTTAGGAAAATGTTTTGTTTGCTCAATTGGTGATCATATTTGGGGAGAATAACCTAAAACTACCAGTGCGAATATTTCCGAAATGAGATGTGGAATTCGTTCATTGTTTTCCCATAATTTTTTAAATAAAACAATGTCAATTGGCACTAAGAAAAAAAAATAAGATAAATTAAAATTACAGTGGGATTTTTGCGTGATTCTAATGCAATTAATTAAAGGTCGAGCAGACCTAATAATTAAACTTCTTCATTTAAAATTCATTTTAATCGATATACATAATTTAATATATGATCAAAATCAAATCATGAAATCCTCCATATCAAACCAGATTGAATTGGACATCATTATTTTAATCTTTGAAACAAAGAATTGCTACTCCTTTTGAGTATGATAAGTCATTAGCTACAAGCCTACAGTCTTTCACGCAGATTTCCACGAATGATATAGCATTTCAGAGGAAATTACAAACAGGTTGCTCCAACATCGCGTTTCGTGTAGTCGATATTTTCTTGTGAACATCTTTTAACTTTCCTGAAGAAAAAAGCTGAGGAACTGGCCGGCCAGTTTACACGTCCTCTTCGCTCATTCCAACGATCTAGACAAGCTGTACCACATCTTGCACTATGAGCTGGGCACCCATCATGCTGATACCACGTGTTCCTCCTAGTCTGCAACGGAATGTCTGTTAACATCAGAGAAATTTCATGTGTTAGGAAGTTGACAAACTTGTTGGAATTCAGTAACCCGTCTATGAAAAATGGTCCACTGTACTGCACCAGGCTTTATATTCCTTGGGCGTTCATGTTCTACTTGGCGAGATCAATGGAAATTGTCGACTGAACAATGGTGCATGTTTCTAAGGTTGACTTTTCCATGGTTTGTATAACTTTACATCCGACGAAACGTGGATCCATAAGTACACATGTTGGTCCTGGCGGTCTAGTGGTAATCATACTTGTCTCGTAGACCCAAGATGTGGGTTCGATCCCGGCCAGGGTCGATGTTTTTTTTTTTCGCACATAAAAATCCTAAGTGTGACTACTTTCGAAAGGGAAAATAAAGCCCCTGGGTCCCGTATCGTAGATTACAGCACGTAAAAGAACCTCAAGTCTGAAAGAGGCCTATGACCAAAATTTATCGGCTTTTTCACGCCCTGATTTGAATGGGATGCTGATGTTCTGAGATGTTAAAGAGCCTCCGTAAATAGAACAAGTAAATAAATAAAAGCACTACAAGCCGGAAACGAAGGAGCAGTCGAAACAGTGGGTTGCAACCAGAGAGTCAGAAAAGTGTACTGTTGTGTGGTACTAACAAAACATTAATAAACTTTCTATCCATCGTAGTTTTGTTATAAAAAAAGCACACTCCTTCCACCCTAAGAAGTATCAATCTGAAAACTTCAGCTATAATATCAAATCCTGAACTAGCCGAGCATATTGTGGCGGTAGTTACGAACGACGTGTACGACGACACACTTAGAGCCCGCTAAAAATCAGGACACAACCTCTACGTCGGCGTTCCTTTATTTGCGCTGCAAAGTGTTATGTTAAAAGCTCATTGAGTGAGACACGGCACTGGGCGACCGGTAAGGGAGACTTGGTTTGAACAGAACGTCTATGATTGTTCATACGTAGCGAAACAACAGTAGAAGTTAAACCAATATAAAATGCTTTACAAAGCTTACAAGATAACATATATACGACGTTCTTGGGAGAGCAGGAAGCAAATGAAGTAAATTCTCTGGATAAATTGGGTCGTGGGATGAATGGCATGGCATAATTAGCGCACAGGTTTTACAGGGCAAGTATATGGGCCTGCGACGGGCCGAGGTAATTTGAAAGGAGACAGATTGCTGCGAAATATACTTTTAAAATTAGGAGGTGTTCTAAACGTAAGGCGAGGTACAAATTTAGAAAAGTCATTTAAATATGCATTAATAAAGTATCGTGACATTCTTCCAAAATAGGTTTGATGCTCTCAATTCCAGGCAGGTAAGCAGTAACAAGATTAATGAAGTTCTTATTGGAAGTTTTAGGTTTGTATTGGAAATTTTTGAGCTTGGGAATGATACGGCATTGTAAAAGAGAGAAAGGACATTTTTGGTCTTTGGTATCAAGAGACAAGGGGGAAAATATATATTAATACGTAAGATTTAAACATTATGTCACTTTTTCCTCCTCTGTGTCTATCCCTCTTATTGCTTGTTTAATTTGTTTCCACGCATTACGTTACCTTCGAAACTCAATATTTATTTTTACCGCCTTCACTTGTCATTCTGCCTTTAAAGAACACAGGCTGTTTGTGATATAACGAAAATTCTGTGGATATTTAAGCGTTTATCTATTTCTAGTTCTTGTTTATATATAAAAATAAAGAAGGAGACCAAGTTTCTTAGACAACGTAGAGTTGAATAACTGTATACTTTACGTCTTGTACCATGCATCATGTGCTCTGCTGCCTGCAGTTAAAATATTGTTTAAAGCCTAGTATATAAAAAAGAAACAAACTCAACAACGTTAAATAGCCAAACTCTATTTGCTTATTTTGAAAGCATGATCTTTACTACACATTTCTCTCGAAATGTGGCAAAGTGTCTAGTAGCGAAAATTGCGCGTGACTAAGAAGATTCTCTATATAATAGTGTTCAGTTTCTGTAATTTCCCAGGATAAATAAATAACGTTTTGAACATACCTCACGATATCTTCTGCATTCACTACCATCACCAATTCTGCCTGCTTGCCGAAGATTCGTCAATAATTGTTGCCCTACAATACACAGCAGAGTTGATCATTTCTTTTGACTCAAAATACTGAACAAAAATGCGATATGATTATTCCAGTTTTGACCCCTGTGCCAGTTCATGAAATGCTCTAGAAGATATTGCACTTTTTCACGTGTCTTTAATTAATGGCGCTTAGTACTGGTCTATCCTGGAGGGCTTTTGTAGTTTTTCTCCTAAACTTTCCATTATCTTTTCATAACAAGCTTTCTGTATTTACAATACAAAAAACTAGAGATGTTTTCACACCCAAATAGTAGGAAGTGGTCGGTAATATACCTCTGGCCATATAGTCTATCAAATGCAGGCTTTTAGGCTCAAATTTGCTATACATATTAGCTCCAAAGCAAAAAAGAACAGAACGAGAGTAATGGCTAAAACAAATGGACATTTCAGCTACTCTACTATCTGAAATAGCCCAAGTGGTGTGAAAAACACATTCGCATTGGTGTAACTTCGCTTTCGGAAACGTTGCGCATCCCTGTTGAAATTTGCCGAGAGTGGATCTATGCGAAATTAATATCCGCACACAAACAATATGTCAGTCAATAAGATGCAAACGCACGTAGAGCGGTGCATGGCCTGTGCCGATAGCGTCAGTGGCAGAGTGTGATAACAACGTGACCAGCCACATAATGACGCTCCGTGACATGACACACAGACGAGCGAATTATGCCGCGCCGGCAAGATGCCCGTCCCCAGTTTTGTAAAATTCTTGTTATTAACGCAGGGGCCGCTACCAGCATTTTGTCAACTCATCGCTTTGCATAACACCCGCGCAATGTCCCCGCCTTTAAACACGCACCGGTTTATGCAATGTTCACTGACGTAACACATTGTTTGCAGCGCTCTTCTTTTGTTACCAAATAAATAATTAAGCCTGGGGGGTTACAACGGTAGTTAATTGATCAACTGGCATCAAGAAATTGAACCGACTTTTCGTGCAACTTTAAAATTATAGCAATGGCTCAATTAAACATTTAGGTCTTTAAGCGTACATTTTTATACAAGTTTTGTTTATTGGTCTTTAAATAGTTTACAGTGACAAGGTACTCAGAAGTATCTATGTCTCGCATTAGATTTTAAATTATATAATAAAATTTTATTTATTTTCTTAAAAATATAGCATATGTATTTAATTTTTAATAAAATTTTAAATAAATAGCTTTTAGAAGTTATAGTTGGTACACCACTGAAATTTTACGTGTTTTTAAGATACTCAAAGAGGAATAAGACAATCCCTAATAATGCAGTTTTCAATATACAACAGTAGAGAAAAAAAAACGAATATTGAAAACTTGTGCAAAAAATTAACAACTGTTTCTTTTCAACGTTTACTTGCTATTTATTATTTTTTATTACTAACATAGTAAGCTCTACCTTCGAAACAAAATTATTTAATGATTTTTAAATACATACAAATCACACAATGGTGTACTCTGAAATGATAATTTTTTTTAGAAAGGAATAAATGAAAATGTCCCTCTTTTTTGCTGCAGTGTTTTCAAAAAGTTTCTTCACAAAATATTCTTAAAAACCTACCACACACCACATAAAAAATAATAATATAATAATACCCACACGCTATTGTATAGTGGTAATTATTTTAAGAAAAGCCAATAAATAGTTTTAGATGTGGCAAAATATAATACATATATAACGAAAAAATCTGAATTCTAGCGGTCCTGCATATAAAGTATGCATAATTTCTTCGACTAGTGCTAGGTTAAAAAACCGAATTTATTATTTAAATGATGTCTCGCTGAGAATCAAGAGTTGCTGATTTGGTTTATTTACGGACACTCTTTAACATGGGGCATTCAATTCAGGACATGAAACTGCCGATAAATTTTGCTCAGAGGTCTCTTCCTTCAGGCTTGATGTTCTTTTACGTGCCATAAATCTACAACGTGTGACCCACGGCTTTACTTCTCTTCCAAAGTAAGCCATACTTAGGATTTTTACGCCCGAAAAAGTCCATCGATCCTGGCCGGAATTGAACCCGCTATCTTGGGTTTAGGAGGCAAGTATGGCTACTACTACACCACAGGACGACGAGATCAAGAGTGCCTTGATAAAATATCAGTCCAATTATGAGCTTTGCGCTAATCACAAACAATCTGCTTATCTTTTCAAGGTGAATTTGGGCGTGAGGATTTTTGGTAAACAAATTCCAGGAGACTTAAATCGGCTTCATTCGAGAAAGACGTAAATTTAAATCCAGAAGAATATCATGCATTTCGTAGTCCAGTTATTTCATAAGAACGAAAATGCAATAGTTGAGTTGCTATGCGTGCACTCGCTTGCTTTGCTAATCATCTCAAAGGCCTTGAGAGAAAGTTTTTAAATACATAACTAATGTAATTTGAGTTTTTGCTCATTTAGAACAAACTTTCCTCTGGCTTGTCAATAAGAATGCCATGTTCGAACTGCCTTCACCTATGTTGAAACTGTTTTTCCTCCATAGACCTGCTACTTCAGAAAGTACAGCTTTGCAGCAACTGCTTGTTTATGTTACCTTGATAGGATATCAGAAATGCTTTGTCCCGTCTGTACAATCTCTTTCAGTACTCAGTATGGAAGTGAAAGTAAATCAATTATTTTTATTTATTAATTAAGACACGGGCAGATTACAGTAATATGACAAACAAGAAATATTCAATCATTGATGCACGAAAGTACGAGGTTAAGTCATTAAGAAGTTATAAATTGGTGTGGGGCACTACATGTTTGAATGAGGCAGCTAAAGCTATGACCACTAGATGGCAGCATTAGTCTGATGGCAATTGCTATTAGACAATCGATATTTACAATAGCGAAACAGCAATTGCAAGATGGCGGAACCTCTGAGTGAGTGTACAGCGCTCCGTTGTGCGATTTTTAAGGGTAATCAACAAATATGCATAAAGAAACGTGTCCCATTTACAGTGAGAAGGCCGGTCAAACTGTTTACAATCGGGAGCAGAAGTTCTCTGAAGTGGGACACATATCGAAGACGAACACCTGGGCGGCCGACCAACTGAGATTACCAAAGAGATAAATTTGCAACGAGTTGAAGACTTAATTCGAGCAAACAGAAGGATAACTATAGACATTACTATTAGTTGATTACATGGCATGATCTACCTACCTACCTCATAATGCATGACAGGTTAGGTTTTCACAAAGTCTGCATGCTGACCCCGCAACGAAAATGCGAAGTATGGTCTGGCACTACAGCATCTCAATCGCTACCACAATATACACGATATGCTAGCCCGAATTGTCGGAGGTGATTGCCTTGCGTTCACCATAACTAGCCCTAGACAAAGCGTGCATCAAGGCAGTGGAAACGCCCTGTGTCGCCTGCGAAAAAAAGTTTAAAGTGACACCATCCGCCTGGAAAGTGGTGCTCACAGTCTTCTGAGATCATAAAGACAATATTGCTCATTCATTACAGTTTCAAGAACTGCCGACTCCTATTGTAATATCCTCAGGGAACTTCGTAAGAGCATTCAACGGAAGTGACCAGGGCTCCTCGCCAAAGATGTTGCTTTTGCACGACAACGCGCGTCCTCATAATGCCATAGCCCGGACTTTGTTCCAAGCGATTTCCATTTATTCGGCCCTCTTAAACATCACCATTGGAGTGAACATTTTCTTCGCGACGAATGAAGCTGTAAAAAGGGAAGCCAATGCCTGGTTCCGACAGCAGCCCAAATTTTATCTATGCTGCTGGATTTCAGGGGCTAATGAAATGACGGGACAAGAGCCTTAACGTATCCCGGAGATTATGTAGAAAAATATAATTCTTTTTCAAATCAGTATTTTCATTTGTTTAAGTTCTATATCCGTTTGTGACTTATCTGATAACTTACACTCGTAACAGGTGGCAAGCTGGGTATCTCGTGCTGTTTAGACGAAAGCGATAAGAATATCGGAACTCGGTGGGATGGGGCGAGATTATTAAGATCGCCCCAATGTTACGAATTTGACCACCAATTAAACAAGTTACTGCCTCATGACTGCATTCTATTAAAACGACCGAACCGGTACAATCAACGGCGTAACTTCACTTTATCAATGTTTTCTCCTCATTGTCTTCAGCAAGCATGCAGTTCAGCTAATCTTGCGGCAGTTAGATATGGTTGAAGTTTTTTGGTACTTTTTAACCCAATGAACCATCTTACTAAATTGATATTGCTAAAGATGTGAGACGAAACATAAATATAACTTTTTGAGTTTGCATTAGCATATTCATTCCAACCCCTTAAAAATAATGTTGTTTGGTAGACACTGTTTTGGTAATATGGCTGATCTGAAACAATTGTATGAATTTGTCAAATATATGTTAACTCACATCATTTTATACCTTTTTTTTAACAATGTGTTGTATCAGCAGCGGAGACAAAGAACATGTGCCAACGCCTGGCTACCTATAAAAACTCCTTTGCACTTCTACCAACTTTATTTCTCCAACCAAAAACAGACGCGAATTTGTTATATCTATGTTTGCATATCTATTTTTGTGTTTTATCTGATAATAAGAAATCGATAAAATAATAATAAAAACAATTTAAGGTGTTGAAGATGTTTTGAACCAGGGGCAGATGCTCCTCTACCCCAAAGAAAATGTCATTAATATTTAACGTTTTCTATTCTCCTGGCTTACTTTTAAAGCAAAAAAGCATGAAAATTGCTATGTATAATCGATTAGTTCTTGATTGTATCTTAAATAATAAGCGCATTTCTTGTCTACTGTAGTACTGGTAGCATGCGAGTCCGTTAAAGAGGGAAGCTCATGGGTCAGTACGCTTTAAACTTATACCTTAAGGGGCCAGCAAATATTTACAAGGACCTATATTTGTCTTCCTTCAAAATGGGTTAGCATTTCTCCTGCTTATTTCAGCGTTCTCTTGGGGCAGCAGAAAGGTTCATAGCCAGCGCTAGGTATTCTTTCATTTCCTAAGTACCAGATTGAAGGGTTACTGACACCACGCATTAACTGACTTGTTAACAAGTTTTGGCAATGAATAAAGTGGAAATTTATTGAAGGCTTCATTTATGCGTCTAAGCTCAACTGTTAATTTTTTTTTTTTTTTCGGTACGTGTGAAATGAGAAACGTATCTTGTTTATATGAATGAGATTAGAAAAGAAATAGACAAGGCGAATTTCGTTTCTGTACAGGCCGATGAAACGACAGATATTACATGCATCTCACAATTTGTTGTGATATTATGATATAGTGAGGATAAACTGTTTGAAAGATTCATTGTGGTTTCTGAATTGACTGCAGAAGGCTTAAGGCATGCTTTAGCAGTTGAATTAGAAGAGTTCCATTTAAACCAGAAGTTTATAACACAACATATGATGGCGCTGCAGTTATGAGAGAATGTCTGGAAGGAGTCTTGATAAAAGAGACCTTCTCTCACACTATTTGGGTATCATGTAGTTCTGTCCCTGACCCAACCTTCTATAGGGACCGTAAACCACTGAGGCATCACAGGCGGTGACAGTGATGATACATGGGATAAAATGATAAATTGGGGAAGGATTTTTTTTTAAAGAAAGGAAGCTTCCAGGTCTAAGTTTAGGGCACCTCCCCAGTGTTTATCATTTATGAGGACTGAGGAAAACCTGCAAAAAACCTTAGTCAGGGAACACGATCCTGGTAGGAATGAAACCCCAGACCTTCCGCTCACGAGTTCGCGCCTTAAAGACCTCAGCTACCCATGGCGATGGTAGTACGAATGAGACATCAATTCACACATACACACACACGCGCGCGCGCGCGCGCTATATATATATATAAAACACTCTAGAGAATTCTGCACCGTCATATTTTCAACCGTTCCCAATGCGGTTTAAACATGGCAGTGAAAGCTTGCAACATGTCCGACGCAGCGGACGATCAAAATCCGTCACATCAGAAATTATGCACGACATGATTCTGGAGCATCGCCGATAAAAGTGTCCAAAAGGGTGAAGTTCTGGGCATTTCAGGGTAACCCGCACTTCACATTTTGAGGAAAGAATTGGGCTTGAATCGTGAAGATGGTGCCGGGCTGCTGGCTCAGAATCCAAAGCGAAAGTCTAAACAATGGGAGCATCGCAATTCTCCACTGCCAAAGAACAAAGTGTGTAGAAGACCATGCTGTCGGTTTTCTGGAAAGCCAATTATCTTCCCTTTGGAACATCACTGGAAGCTATGCTAACTTTATGAACCGAGTGAAGACAAAAATACGGTTTATGATAGAAGAAAGTCATCTTGCACCAAGATAATGCTCGTCCTCATGCATGTATCGTTGCAATTGCGAAAATGAATTAATTTAAAGCACAATTTGCTGCCACATTCGCTTTATACTCCTGAATTGGTTCCATCTGTTTTCTAAACTGTCTTGGCGGAAATTTTCTTCCAATGAAGAGCTTAAATCATTAATTGATGCGTATTTTGCAGGCCTATAGGAATCTGACTTTCGTGATGGGCTAAAGAGCATCGCTGCGCAAAGTGCATAAGTGTCAAGGGAGACCATGGTGAAAAAATAAAAACAATTTTAAAAAGCTACGCAGTGATTTTGTGTTTCATTCCGAGAAGTTTCAAATGGGCCTCGTTCTTTTTTGTAATTTCCAAATCTGTACGATCACAGTGAAAAACAGTAGAATGTTGATATGGTGTTGGGGTGGAAAGCTTATGAGAAATGAAGAAGAGGAGACAGAAATAGAGGGAGAAGCAAAGTTATTGGGGTCAAAAGTTAACCATTGTATTATGGAGAAGTCTTAAAAAAAATTATTTGCAGGATAAAATCTTAGTTCCTCCTATGCAGACATCCCCAATGCAATAAACCGTCCTTCTCTTAATTTACGATAGCTACAAAATATACTATTGACATCAGACGTTTCCATGACGCCTTCTTCTGCAGTATCGATCATTGTGCAAGTGTTTCCCATCTCTCTCTCCGTTAAAATACCTTTCGAGGCGTAACGAGCTGCAGTTAATCGGCCGTGACGTCAACATACAAGCAGAGGCGCGAGGGCAGATAATGACTTTAGAATATTGCTCAACCTGAAGATGAGTTTTTAGGTCAAGTCGGGTAGAACAAAGCTTCATTGGACGTCGAAAAACCAATTTTCCTAACGTCAAACCACGTTATGACGCTGAGAAAATAGGAAAGTTAGGCAAGTGAGTGCAGGGGGAGTGGATGTTATTAGAGGAAAAGGAAGTAAAGCGTGAGTGTAAGGTAGTGACATCTAGAATGAGACAAGCTGGGCAACTTAATGAACTAACGTCCTAATAGATCGTACATAAAGCAGAACTAAACACCAAGTTTAGTCATACAGCATTTTGGTGCAAGTAATTGCTCGTTTTCTCTTAGATTTCATTAATGTAATGCCTCGTTCCTGAAATTTTCTACAAAAAATCGACTTCGTCCTTCTTTTGTTTTCTGCAAATATTCCCGTAAGTTTCTTAACACAATTACTGATATATGAACTGACATTCAATAAGGCGATGGACTTCAAATGCAAATACAAGGTGACCCAATGGAATAGACGATTTTCACTACCTTATTGTGGAATTAAATAAATTTATTTTTTCAAGCAACAAGTAGCACAATGCAATTTATTAATCTTAACTTATTTTTAAAAAGTTACAAGTAACCCAAATGGAATATGATGGTTTTCAGAACTCTGCCATTTCTAGTATTTTTGCATTAAAGTATGGCATTGGTTGCTATGTAACCTTTCAAACTTGCAATTTATTCTGTCTGTTTAGTAAACAACAGTACGGATAATTGTACGGTTGAAAAAAGTGTATTAGCTGTTACAAGATTTATTGAATCTAAGTCAATTTGCTACGTTTAGAAAAGATTTAGGGTATAATTTAATGTCCCAGAAATACTTGCAACACTGGACTTTCAGATGAATGAAATGATAAAAATGTGTTTTGGTTCCAACAAGATGGTGTCCCAGCTCACGTTGCTCGTGAAACAATGAACACTGTGCGAATTCTGTTTCCTAGACGCATACTACTTCGATTTGCTGATGTTGCCTTGCCAACCTGATGGCAACTGCTGACTATTTTTATGGAGATACTTGAAAAGTAAAGTGTACTGCGACAGGCCATCATGCAGTTAAAAGAAAACATAACTCGTGAAATTACGGACACGATCATGTTTTATTGCAGTGAGTTAGAGTGAATTTTCCGAGCCGATTACACGAATGTGTTCCTTTTCATGGAACCCATTTAAAAATGTAATTAAAAAAAAATAAGTTCAGATTAATAATTTGCATTGTGCTACTTGTTCCTTGAAAAAATACTTTTATATAATTCTATACGAGTGTTCCACAAGAAGGTTCTGAAAACCATCATATTTTATTGGGTCACTAAGTATAAGTTGCTTAAAAATTGGCATTATCATTGATTTGTCTGCCATTAAGGACATTTCATAGCAGTTAATAAAATTTTTATAAATGTTTTTCGTTTCAAAACTTCTCAATTTGAATAACTAGCATTTAAAGTGAATTTAATTCAAACAAAAAGCACGCCAATTTAGATATTGAGGGTCACCCCAACTTAAAATTTTTCAAACGTCATCTAGAGATGGAACAATTCCTCCCTCCGGAAACAAGATATTAGCATAAGCCTGGCGCGAGATGGGGCACATACGTCAGAGAGAGGGGATTATTGTGACTGCATGCCAGGGACCTGCTGTTGTTTACATCGGAACTCTAGGCAGAGTTAAGGATCTACTACACTATATGATTGATGCTAAGGCAACTTCTCGTCCATGGTAGCAACTGTTCCATCAATACTTAAGTTTTAAAGGGTTCAACTGTTATCGTTGGCTGGTAACCATAATAACAAAACACAATTATTACATTACATTAAATGCTCAATAGTTCTTATAGTTTTATAGTTTTTAAATTCTAACATCAATAACAACAGTCCAGGTTGCCAGGCAACGATAGAAAACAACAGATGTTATAACAGTTTAATCAACTTTAATATTTAAGTGTCATAAAAGAATTTGTCGTTGAAATTTTATTATGGAGATGAATTAGGGTGCGGGGGTGAAACTTAAAGCATAATTAATATACTTGTTAAATAGTTCCTCAATATTTAAATGAACACGCCCTTTTTAAATTGCATTTATTTTAAATAGATAATTGCACATGAGCGCCTTTCAGCTAATGTACGGTCTCATTGATACCTTATTCACCACTCAGAATGAAACTTAATCGATAATTTTAAAGCATGGTGCTTAAAAACAAGTAACGAATAGTTTGTTTTTTCTTCTCCTCTTCTCGTTCATTTTTTATTTCTGTAATCTCTGATTCGATTGAATTTAAATTTAAATTTACCGTTAAAATAAACAAATTTACTATGAACTACCATTATAACCTCAAAAGTTCATTTGTTTTTAATTATTCAATAACAGATATCTTCATAGTCCTTGGAACAAAAACCAATAACAACGCATTCGATTCGATTCGTTTATCTCACTATCTCCCAAAAGAACTTCTCATTACAACACGAAATATGACATAATTGATACAAAATAGCAATAAATGGTCATTATTTTAACAGTGTTCAGTTGTATTTTATTAAATTTATACCTTCACGCAGTTCTGCTTGAAATAAAACCTAGTAAAATTAGTGTATGTTTTCAAAAAGAGCAAACAGGTAAACCAAATCTTTTTAATGAATATACGTAAAGTACAAAAAAATTGCATCGTTCTCGCAATTGCAATTATGTTACAGAGTCCCCCTCTTGCTTATACTTTTCTTGGGTAATTTAGTTGAGCTTTCAAACTCATGCTTTTTGTCGCTGATAATTATTTCAAGACCGTCGGTTAACCTCAATTAAATTACCTAACAATTTTTGGCACTCGTGATATTCCTGAAAATGTTATTCAGATTGGCAAGTTTTGAAATTAAAACTTATATATTGAAGTACAGAAAAGCGTATATATTCTAAACCATTAAAGCTACTGTCATATTGTGCAAATATGATGGGCCAAATAAGTTGTGAGAGGCAATTACAAAATGGATGAGCCAGCGTCATTAAAACTTACGTAGACTATGAGATTTTCTGTTAACGCGCCGAAGAGAGCATTCACAGAGTTTTGTATTGTTATCCGTTACGTAATTTTTAAGGCGATCCAATCTCTCCCAAACTCTTCACCTGTGTAATGGAGCATATATTCAGGAAAATGAACTGGCATATTAATTTCGGAATCTACATTGACAGCAGTCGACTAACAAATCTAAGATTTGCCAACGATGTGGTCTTATTCGCCAAAACACCGAAAGCACTATAAACTATGCTGGAACAATTATATGAGCTTAGAAAAAATGCAGGGCTGTCATTAAACAGACTGAAGACCAGTTAATTTCAGATGGACCTGAAACCCCAATAAAAATAGATGGAAAAGTCCTCACATATGTGAGCGAATATACATACCTACGACAACAGATTTCTTTCCATGATAAAATGGAAAAAGAAGTACAAAGAAGGGCCTCATTAACTTGGAGAGCATTTTGGGTCCTTGAGTTTATATTGTTAGACCAAACATAACTAAGAAAATCAGATTCCAGACGCTCGAAAACTGTGTATACGCTGTGGGTATCAGACATAATCAATAACAGAAAATATGCCAAAGAAAAATGCAACGCAAGATCCAGGGAATAATTCGAAGGACAAAATACCTAAAGTACTAATAAACCAGTTACCTCAGACAACAGACATCGCACAACTAGTCACCAGAAGCAAATGGCAATGGAGCGGTCACGTCGCAAGAATGCAGGACCATAGGTGGACCTACAAGTTCTCCACATGGACCCCCGGATAGAAAAAAGGATACAAGGCAGACTTAGAAGAAGATGGACAGACCTCTTCGAGGAACATGCAGGTCCATATTGGGCAAGAGTAGCAAGAGGAAGAGAAAAATGGAAATATCTCGAGAAGCTACTAGTGCAGTGAGAAATGGAGTAACCAAAGAAGAAATCAGTCAGTGTCTTAAACAACATACGAACAACTAACGCGGAATAGCTCACCACGTTAGGAAAAAACGAGTTTTCCCTACTTGTTAGGAGGCCTTTGCCCTTAAGTGGCACAATAGGATATCTTTAACTTTTTAATTCTTGAAAAAGTTATCCCATATGTCACAAATATTTCTCAAATCAGTGCTGTTATTTGTATAAATTCTATATACATTTGGAACATTATATACATTTCTATATACATTATATACATTTCTCATATATACATTTCTATATACATTCGTAGGATCTAGGTTTGAGTAACATAAAATTTAAACACTAATTCTAGCTTGTAACTGTATACTGGTTTCTCTAGGTTTAGTGTTAATTTAAGAGTGTGACGTAAACTCAAGAGTGTAGTCATAATTTAAATATTTGTTTATGTCTTGTATAATTCAGTGCATTAATTAGTAAGATGCCGTTTGAGTGGAGGAAAAGGTCATGTGCCCTTGACTGTACCAGCTAAAATAAAACATTTCATTCTATTATATATGTGAAAACGCATTCTTGCAGAGAAGTGATAAGGTGATTGCCAAAAAAATGTATAGGCAATTGTGTTCCAGGGAGAAAAAAGATTCACCATCTTGTTAAAAAGTTATGATAGACAGATAGAAATGTGTACCGAACCTGCGTGTTCTTACGGAAGAAAAACCGGAAATTCCTACGCAGATGCCGGCGAAACACATCGTTTTCAACATCTCTTAACACACAGGTTAGTGCTTATTATTATCAATTTTAAATACATCATCATTTTATGCTCTTAGTAAAAATATTAAATTGGCGCGCGGTAACTAGTCTCCCTTTCTTCGGCTGCACTTTCCCCATAAGTAGCCTAACTCAGGTGGCCTGTAACTGAAATAACCTCAATGTACTATGTATTTGAGTATAATAAATAATGGATATATATATATACAAAACTTTTATTGCCAAAATTTACTTCTAGTAATTTCGCAGTAGTATGTGAGAATTTTATGAGCGAATCAAAACGACCATTTTTTACCCCACTTTAAGAACCCACCAGACGGAATTCAATCCTGACTCAAGTCCGTCTTTTGTCCTTATTAGTCGTAAATACACTTATTGTTACGTTTTAAATCACCGAATGAATCATCTAAACTTGCACCGCAAATATTTCTGAAACGGAAGGTGCTATTGATGTGCTGCTTTCACAGAATTGAAGTTTAGACAAGGGCTCATAATTGCAGCCCACACACAGATGTTAATAATTACTAGAATGTGTATTTCTTGAAAAAAGTTACATTTCTTCAAATGGAACAATGCCTATTGACATAAAAAAATAAAACTAGATGGAATTGGAATATCAATTGTGTTTTTGCACGAGTATAGTGAAAGTAGTGAAAATAGTTTATAATATGAAAAATTTAAACACTTACAGTTGCCTGCTCCATTTAACTGCTTAGTTACTAGCCTACGATGTTCGTATGTTTGTTTACATGATGCTTCCTTTACACTGATATCATTGGGACTTTCTCGCCAGTACATTATGATAGTTATTGATGCTGGAAGATGGTATTTACTAATGTCACATGCTCGTGGTGTGTGGAGAATGTCGAAAGAATGATGTTCTTTCTTGCAGTGTGTACACGAAAGATATCCCAGTAGATGTACTACGCTTGTCATCGCCGATTGTTTCAAAATCGTTGGATTGGACGAAGGGGAGCTCTACTTTGGCCTGCCCGTTCACCAGATTTGACCCCTTTAGACATTTCTCTATGGGGAAAGCTAAAAGACACTGTCTGCGTGGACATGCTGACTACACCAGAAGATATGAAACGACATGTTACAGCTGTCTGTTCTGAAACTTTTGCTGTAATGTTACAACATGTACAGCAATCTTTACGTGACAGACTGAAAGTAGCTGGTGACGTCATTTTGAACAGACCAGTTTTCTCTTTTTTCTTCACAATTCACAGAATTTGTTTATCCGCCTTTGTATTTTTAAGAGAGTATTGACTCATGATAAAGTAAAAACACATAAGTACAAAATGTAACATGTGTTTTCTTGGAAATTCAGAAAGAAAACACACACACACACACTAATAAAAGTAAACACACGAACATTGTAGCCAAATAGCTAAGCAGTTAGATATGTAAACTTTTCATATTACGATATCTCGTAAACTACTTGCACTGGAATTGTGCAAAAAACGCCATTAATATTCTAATTTCTCTAAATCTATTTTCTTGGTGTCAACAGGCATTGTTCCATTTGAAACAATTTTTTTTTTCAAGAAATACACATTCGAATAATTATTAACATCTGTGTATGGATTGTAATTATAAGCCTTGTACAAACTTCAATTCTACCTGACCACCACGGTGGCCGAGGTCGTTAAGACGCGGACTCGTGAGCGGGAGATCTAGGGTTCGAACCGCGCCAGGCTCGCTCTCCCAGACTGAGGTTTTTGTCCAGGTTTTCCTCAGTCTTCATAAATGGCAAATGCCGGGGAGGTATGCTAAACTTAGGCCTGGAACGTTTTCCTACTTAAAAAATCCTCTCCCAATATATCCATTTCATTTCATGTATCATCAGTGCCCACCGCTTGTGGTGCCTCAGTAGTTAAAACGAGCGTTAAACACCATAAAAAATTTTTTCTATGAAATCAGCAGACCAATAGCACCTTCCATTTCAGAAATATTTGCAATGCAAGTTTTAGACGATTCACCCTGTAAAAGTCTAGTTTTGTTTTGACTGATATATAAACTGGCTTCGTTTAGTGCGAGTTAAAAATCGCTGCTTGAATCTGGGTCGAAGGAATCTCGTTTGATGATAGTTCTTAAAAGCCTCGTCATCCAATGCAGCGCGAATCCCTCATTTTCCTCTCCACCACTTCTAAACACTGATCACAGTGTACACCCCGTAAAGAGAAGCTATTTCAACCCCTTGTTCAACGTTGAGAGAGGTGCCATTTTCGCTCTAGTGCAATGTTTGAGTAAACAAAACGTCAAATAAGTTATTGTTTCGTCACTTGTTACAACCAGCGAGTTTAAGGGAAGTATTAAAGAGAAGCGAGGTGAAAGAATCATATTTTTGTTTTTGCACCATTTTAATATGTGCAATTTTCTGTTTATTTTGATATGATTTTCATTAATATTCCTTAGTTATAAGTATTTTAACACGTTTTAATTATGCTATTGTAGAAGCCAATTTTTTTATTTATTTTTATTTATTTATTTATTTTTATTTTTATTTATTTTTTTTTATTTTTTTTTTTTTTATTTCGTGAGGATTTTCAGTTAAAACTCAATATCTCAGGAACTATTTGCTCTAGAAGACTGTAGATTGCCTTGGATGATAGCAAAAGTTGTATTTCTTAAGTTGGCAGCATTTGTTGCCATGACAAATTTTGTTGTTTTACAGTGTTCGAGGATTTTAACTGGTGTTTCCCCCGAAAAGTTAATTTTTCTGTAAAAACACATTTTTGGGTGCAATTATTGAAAAACTTCATTTTTCCAACAACTTTCCCATTTTTTAGGATTTGTATTAGCTATCACTTTGAAACTTTTAACATTTTTCATGACATTATTGTGATGATGTGGTGGATCTATTATGATTAAGCCTAGACAAAAAGCTACAACGTAAAAAAATAGAAAAAAAAGCAAACAAGAGAAAATAGTCTATAGTTTTCTTCAGTCATGGTCTAACAGAGAAAATAGATCAACAAAATTCAATTATGTGCATCTGGATGCTGCAAAAGTTTCTTTTCATTGGCTTTAATAATCCTTGAGAAAATGGGAACTGAAGTTGGTAAATTTAACATTACAAGGATAGGTCTTTCATACTCCACTTAGTACTGGAAAAATTAGTGTCTATGTAAAAATATGCATTTTACTTGAGCTCTTGGCGAATTAACAACAGGTAATCAAATTAAAATTCTAACGCATTTGTGAATAAGAATGAAGTAGACAAAGCAATTAATGATTACGAAACTGTGGGAAAGCAGAAAGGAATAATTATGCGCGACACTCATCTGACAAGACCACCAGTGGAGGTGGAATGTTTTGGTGTGAAAATCACGTCTGTCCCTCAGGTGTCACATGTTCCCCCTTGCTGGCAGGAAGACTAATAAGAAGGATAGATTTGTCTTGCGGGTTAAGATGGCAGGAACAGTAAGACAAAAGGTAGTATATGGTAAATGTCTTTAGTCCGGAAATCATTTGAATAACATTGTCTCTTCAATCCCTGAGTTTATCATCAGGCTTCTAGCTTTCTTTTTTCTTTTCCTTTTATTTCTTCTTAGTTTCCTGCTTTCTTTATTGTCTTTGTAATTTTATCCCCTTTGCAGATCAAGCGCAGGAAAACAGCCGAAACGATGAAGTATTGAACACAATCTGTGAAGACACGCTGCTTCTGCGTATTTTCACTAATCACACACGAAACGATTAACATTGTAATAATATGACAAAGTTAGCGATGTCTTCGTTTTCAAAAACTGCTTGGCCATATTATTTTCACGTAGACTTAATTCAGAAATCGCGGCATTGTTATACTAGAGCGGTCTTTTTTTAGTTAGTGTTTAACGCCCGTTTTTACTACTGAGGCACCACGACGGTGAACACTGGTGATATATGAAGGAAGGAAATATTCCAGGCCTAAGTTTAGGGTACCTCTTCGGCATTTGTCATATATGAGGACTGAGGAAAACCTGGAAAAAGTCTCAGTAGGGAGAACGGTCCTGGTGGGATTCAAACCCCAGACCTCACGCTCACCTCACGCCGACTTCCTTCAGAAAAAACAAATTTGCGGCTGCTAGAGCTATGTTTAAATTTTCGCTTTGGGTTAACCCCCACCCCCCAATGGTCTAATTTTGCTGGTTAATGAATCCGATAAATCATTTGCTACTGATCGTTATACGTCGCATTTCGTTGAGAAAAAACAAAAATTGCGATCACTAGAATGTTCACATACACTTTTTTTTTTTCATTGTAATTTTCTGTGCCAAGTAGGCAAGATCGATGGAAATTTGAAGAAAATTTTCAAAAACCTTTTCATGGATACAGCCAATGGTTACCATACTTGCCTTCTACACCCAAGATCGCGGGTTCGAACCCGGCCAGGACCGATGGATTTTTTCGGGCGTAAACATCTTAAGTATGGCTTCCTTCGGAAGGGAAGTAAAGCCGTGGGTCCCGTGTCGTACATTTACGGCACGAAAAAGAACCTCAAGCCTGAAAGAAGCGTCTGAGCAAAATTTGTCTGAGGTTTCACGCCCTGAATTGAATGGGGCGCTCATGACCTGAGATGTTAAAGAGTGTCCATAAATAAACCAAATAAAAAAAAAGTGGAAAAACTATTCTGCTGAAGGTGTTCATATATATAAGTTGAAAATAATTTTATTTGCTGACGATCAGGTTATTTTGAGGAAACGGAAGATGGTTTAGAGAGAAGTTTTAATAACCTGAAAAATGTCATGGAGACATATAATTTAAAGATTTCAGCAATCAAGACAAATCCATGGCAGTTAAAGGGAACAATTGTGTAAGATAGTTATTAATGAAGAAATAATAGAACATGTCTCTAGTTTTTACTATCTAGGTTTTAATATATCATACAGTAAAAACGAAGATCTGAATATAAAACTAAATAAATTAAGATAAATGAATGGAACAACAAGGAGAACATTAAAGAACAAGACGTCAAAAGCAACACAAATGAAATTCTATAAAGTAATGTCAGTACCAATAGCAACATATGGAAGTGAAAACTGGGCTATGAATAAGACAGAAAGGAAAAGAATAGAGACCGCAGAGATGAGATTTTTAAGAGCAGTAGCTGCATTTACTCTCCTAGACAAACGAAGAAATGAAGAAATTTTAAAACAGTTAAAATATATATAATCTAAATGAAAAAATTAATGAAAATAAATAATTCATATCATCGTATATTAAGAATGAAAGAGGAAAGGAAATCAAAAAGTTTACTAAATGATAAACCTAAAGAATATCGGCAAGTAGGAAGATCAAGAACCTAATGAAGCAATATGTTTAAATGAGGACGGAACAGGTCAACAGGTCTATCCCTTAAGAAAGAAGAAAAAGAAGTTAAAAATTGCTTCTTTAATGTTAGGCCGAGCCGCCCTAGTATACAGTCAGTTTTGCAGTTTTCGAAACCAGGCACTAGATAACCGTTTTAACGACGAGGCCTTCGGTCTTCCACGCCTTTTTGCTATTTAGGTAACAGTAGAACTATTTCTATTTCATACTATAATGTAGATATATGTTCTTTTACAGGTACTATAAAATAAACTTTTAGGAGTGAGGTGTTTGGTGTAGAATTTTTTAATAAATAAAGAGTTAAAAAGTTCAAATATAAATCCTCTGATAAAAAAAGCCTTATAAAATAATATATTGTTACAATTATCTATGCTCTCTTAGTGTGTAAACTGACTATACACATTCATTCATGTTTATAATTTAAAGTTCAAACACTTGAGCTAAAAAGAATACACTAAATTTTATTGACAATTGACTGACCAATATAAAGGGAGGTTTTGTATTGATGCCATTTTTACAATAAAACAAATGATGCAGAAACGAATAAAATACAATTTATTGCTATATATCCTTTTTCTAGGGTACTTGAAAGCATCCAAACTACGGAATATAATAGGGGAGTATAAAATACTGCCGAGTTTAATTAATACAATAAAACCCTTAGAAGACTAAACAGCAATGAAAATAAGTATAAAAATAATAACAAATCTAATTTATACAGGATAACGACAAGGTTGTGGACTCTCTTATGTTTTATTTGATATTTTTGTAAACAAATTTTGGAAGAATGGAAATTAACGTAGTCAAAAGGATGTAATAAGGATATTAAAACTATTATTTACGGATGAACAGATCCTGTTGGCTAGTCGAGAAGATGAACTCCAACTAATATAACAAAATTAAATAATATACTAAACGGTATAATATGTAAACATGTTATAATACAACAAAAGTATTGGCTGAGGGAAAACCAATTAGGAGAGCAAAAATAGTGATGGATTAACAAAATATAGAACAGGTGCAAACTTTAAATATCTGGAAATACTGTATAATTAATTATAAAATCAGTTTAGATTTGGAAGAAAATATACAGAAATATAACGGGACAAATGGAATAATAAGGAAATATTATGGAAGAAATATGACAAAGGAACTCAAAATAGATTCTATAAGGTCCTACCAAAGTTTATCCAATGACATGGGTCCTAAGAGTTCAGGATCGGAAGCGAATTGAAGCTGCACAAATGAGATTCCTTAGATCAGTGGAAAACATAACATTAAGAGATATCTTTAGAATATACTGGTTTGAAATTAAATACAGGTTATGGTGTAAATATCTTTAGTTACCTGGCTTAGCTTTAGATGTTTTGCTTAACTTGAAAACTTTTTTTCCACAAAAGTTTACTGAGAGTTCTATTTTTTCTATAAATCATAAAGTCTATCAGCACACAACAGCGAATTCTTATTTTTATCTATACATAAATTTAAAACGCAAACCATTTAAAATGGGGGGGAAAATAAAGAAATGTATGGCAGAATTCGTTTATGGTCATTTCTCTTCGCTAATATTTTCAAACACAGCATAAACAAATGACATAACGTCAAAGCAAATTTTGATGGGACTATGGTCTAGGGATAACGTTCATCTTTTGCTTTGATGGATATTTTTTCTTTGAGTGTAAAATTTCGGCCCATTAAGAGACTTAAGGCCGTGGGTCTGGCAATATCGAAGAAATTCGTATATCGGAAAGAAGACGAAGCTTGCTGACATCACCCTAGTTACTTGCTGACTCACTTTTCATTTCTTTGTTACTGAGTTCTGCAGGACAGAAGCTTTGATACTCCTGGCGCTGTTAAAGCCGCCAGGAAACAAATCACACGTAGATTGCTTTGTTTACTGTTACACACAATAAACTGACCAATTTTATGACACCGCTAGTCACGGTTTCCATGTTTTAGCCCTCAACCAGCGATGTCATGGAATAGGCGACCAAAAGTGTTCTGCAAGTTATTGGATCACTGCAGCACGAAAATACAAAGCGTTTTATTACACTCGAAATGACAAAATTACGACTGTAGTAAGGCAACTATTTCAAATATTTGAAGATGGAGGTATAAATGATTCACATTTATTAGATGTTTGTTATTTCTTAAGAGAGAAACTCGCTGGTCTTTCTCGTCTTATTCCGGCTACTTTTTCTCCTTCACTGGGACAGGTCATGAACAAATGCTCATAAAAGTGGCAATACGACATTGTTTTACAGTTTTTCATGAACATGGGTTAAGAGAACAGGTCTCTTTTACTCCTTCTCTCTGTAGAGGCAAATAATGAAGTAACTTAGATGCTATTCGAACTTTACAGTAAGTTTCGCTGACGAAGCTCGCAAAAGCTAGCTTATGCTATTTCACAGTTCCCATGCTTCCGTGTGTCAAGTTGCCTTTGAAATTCTCTCGTAGTGATTATGATGATTGCATTGCCACTTTGTAAATGTGCAGCATGCTCCATAATTATGTTTTCTCAATAAAACACAATAAGCCTTGAAAACAAACCCGGTGACCAATAATAAGAAAGACTTTTGTTAAGTATATTATGTGATATCTTAAACTATTTAATCAGAAGTTACAATTTATTTAAGGTTATTTTTGAGAGAAACAGCAATATCAAAATGTATTTTATATACGCTAACAGTGAAAAAATCATGCTAGAAATTAAATATCAACCTCAAACTGCAATTCATCAAGTTCTACTGCTTTTAAAGAGATATATGGCTCAGGTATAATGCTTCCAGATCATCTGTAGAAATATAAAGGAGGGGCAACTGAGATTACATGTTTCTTTTGCTAGTATTGTGAAATTTTCCACTAGTTACATTCTGTTTTATTCTCATTGGAAAAAAAAAAATATGTCTTGCCTGTTGCAGCCTACTACTCTGTCAGTAGTTAAAGAGATATGCCTGCTGATAGAATGTGCACCCAACTGCAGGTAGCTTCAAATGCGTTTAACACGACTATTTAGCTAATTTATGTTTGAAAGGCACTAAATTGTTATATTATACTGCAATGTTTTAGAAATGTTTACAACCATCTATAAATTTTCTTATAAAAGTATTAACGGAATCAAAAGAATAATAATAATAAACCAAACCACAAAATATCAGATTTTTAAAGTCGGTTCCCAGTTTCAAATGACCATAATTTGGGACAAGTTTTTAGATTCCGCAAAAATAAGAAACAGTTGTTCTTCTACGCTATAAACTGCATTAGTAAGTGCATTCTTAGGAATGTTTTCAATGACATACGATATCGACTGTTTCAATTCCTCACGAGCAGTAAGTCTACTAAGAAAAATACCTTTTCTTTGACCAGCACTCAGCCAGATTCAACCTGGTGCCCTAGGAATAAACTGTTTCACAAAACGCCTACTAATTATTCGGTCACCAAATGCTGTGCTTACTAGTGCATTTACGATGCTGTGTATTGTGAGGTGGAACGCCATCTTGCATTATAACAACGCTTTCGACATCATAACGCCTGTATTATAAAGTCTTGTAACCTTCAAAATGTTGCTGCCCTTTTACTATTACTTATTTCATCTCTCCATTTTCCATTTCTTCATAGAAATAGGTTTTATATAAAATATGACTTAAAACTACACCAGTGAGCTTGACATGTAATCTTCGCTGAACAATTGTATTCGGATTATTTTCCGGCTATATTCCACAATTATGTGAGCTGTGCCTCATCTGTCGATGAGATATTGTCTTGTTATTCAAAGAAACTCTAAATATCTGCCAACATTTGAAACGCGAAAGTGACGCGAATCTGCTTATCTTGTTATTTTAAGTTTTTTTTTTTCCCTTCCCCATTTTATATTGATAGGGCAAAACTCATCTCCAAACGCTTTTCAACTTTAGTAGCGCTATGCAAACATTTATGCAGAATTTTTAAGAACTTACTGGGCACTATTCCACAAAAGTATGGTCTAATGCATCAATGTATTAGTACAATTCCTTCTAAAGTATGGTCTTGTAACTTTCTGTACTACGAAATAAATGCAACACTTATAAAGTATTAGTAAAAAGTTACAATTGGCGTCAAATAAGAGCAAGATGGAGGAACAGCTGTTTGCCATTTGTCGCCATGTCCTAAGTGATTTTAATGTACAGAGCGGATTATTGTCGTTCCTGTTAAATGAGTCTTATATTTTTTCTCAGATATAATAATAATTTAAATGTCGATATTCAAGCGTAATAATTCACTTTGAGACGATCACATAAGGTTACATTTAGTAGCATCAATTTCAGCCGCTGAGAGATGGCAGAAGAATTGAGCTTCCCGGTTACTCCCGGGTCATTTATTTTATTAGTTTATTTGATCCTTTATATTTATTTGTTTATATTGCTTGACAATTACGTTCTCATTATAAGCTTAAAATTGGGCAAATTATGCCAAAAGAGATTATTTTAAAAGAGAATGAAGAACGAAAAGAAATTATTTTCGTGGCATATAGCAAGAAAATTAAAAATACATTAACTAAGATGCTAGTCTGAAACCGGAAACGCCAATATCAGTCATTAGCCGTGCTTTAATTGTACTTAACCTAACTTTATCATTGTACACAAATATTTATTTATTCTTTTTATACGTATACCTACTCATCATTATGATCACTTTCGCTAATATTTCGAACATTTGGATTAACTGACTCCCAAAATCATTAGGAAAATAATAAATTTTGTGCGGTTACCAATATTCCTACTCTTGTAGAGAAATTTATACAAATTACCGGTGCCCAACTAATACTAATACTTCTGTGGAACAGAACAACGAAAAATCTGTACATTTGTAAGTATGGAGTTGTAAAGTACAAGCGTAGCAGAAAACATTGTGGAGCAGAATTTTACTGATAACTACAAGTTACAAGTCCATACACTTGTAATACATTAGACCATACTTTTGTGGAACAAGGCCATAGGCTTTTGTACAGTAAAACTAGAGCTTTCTACTAATCGCGTTTTATAGTTACCTGCATCAGTTTCCTCAAATTTGTTCACCCACTTATGAAACTGTTTTACACAGTAGGGCCCATTCCTCAATCCACGTAACGCTTGAAATCCTCCCAATGCATTGGGATGTTGCCTACAGCATTCGTAATAGCACTGAATTACATAAAGAAAATCATAAAGGTAAAACAATTCTAAAAAATGTTCACAAAATGGTGTCAGTATTCTAAATCACAACTGTTTATACAAATGTGACATGGTTACCATAGCAACGAAAGTTAAATAACTGCATATGGAAAAAAATGAATGCACTATTAAATCTGTAGCAATTGTTAAAATGCTCTTTAGTCCTGTATGTGTGTGTATGTGCATCTTTGCAATTTTTTCCAAGGCATCTAGAACGCTTGTCGCCCGTCAATTTTAAACAAAGGGCGAAAGACAAGAAGAAATGTAAACAGTGCTGACATATGGCAGTGATTGTTTGATAACCAGCATATTCTTACATTTTAGTAGTCGACAAGAGTGAAAATGTTTTTATTGCTACTGTTATGGCAATCCTGCAATGAAAACAAAATTCTAGAATTGCGTTTTACTCCAGTAGTGAAGAAAATGTATATGTGTGGTACTTGGAAGCTTTATTATCAAATAGTAGACTGGAAAGTTTTAAGAGAAATCTCTGCGAAGTATACAAAAAGAACAAAAAATCTAGAGAGAAGAAAAGGAGGAGGCAGAACTGTGAAGAAGAAAGAACCATGTTGCCGTGTCTGGTGAATATATGTGGGGAGCAGAGCGACTCGAATAAAGAATATTATTTATTTGATAGGTGCACAATAAGGCCGTAATAAGCTCGGCCCGGAGTTATGTATGGAAGGACACTGACACTTATAGAAGCCATAAACGATGACTGAGTGAAGGAAAGAGAAGGCGTGGAAGTGCAGGGGTGGCCGCCGTGCATAGTAATGTGGGGTCAAAACCTGGCTCTCCGTTCCACAGGACGTTCTGTCTATTTCGTTCCTATTTTCTATATATATATATTTATTCTTATACTGTTATTTACGTATTGTGCGTGCATATATTTCTTTTCACTCATTTCTGCTCCTTTTTCCCTTCTAAAAGAAGAAAACGAAGATAAAAAAGAGTGACATATATTGATAGTACTCTCTTCGCGTGTTTTTCTTTTTCTTGCTTTCTTTGCAGCTTTGCATCTTCTATTTTCTTTGACTTTATCTTCCTTTCATGCTCACTTCATTTTCTTCGATTTCTTTCTTTTCTCCTCCCTTTAATTTATTTATTTATTTTTATTTCTCATCTTTGTTTACCTTACATTTATTTATGTCTTTTTTCCTCACATTTCTCAATTTATTTCTGTTCTTTACGCCTTCTTCTTACAAAGCTATCGTTCTTTCAATAATTCTATTTTCCTTGATCTACCCATAAATTTTCCTCCAATCTTTAAAAAATACTCAAACAGAAATTTGAAAAGCATTTTTAATCTTTAACGCAATGTGGTAAAATACACTTGAATCATTAAAATTAAATTTTAGAGGAAAGACTAAAATTACACCTCCAGAGGAAAGGATGATCGGAACCAGGGTGGTGAGCCCCGGATGTAAACAGGGTACCTAACATTGTTTCCGGATACTCGTAAAACACGCCGGCGGAACCTCCTCCTCCAAGGAGTTGGGAGTTCCTCAGAAAGGTCGCTTTTATACCAGCCGCCCAAACCGAAATCTATAAAAAGGGCGAGTCACCGTCACACGCGATACAGCACCAGCCCACCTCGCCTGTAACAGATCCAACGGAATGAAATGAAATATCCATTCCAACATTCGCCTAAACGGCCAGGAAAAACGCAAGTACCAAGCGGTACCTCAGGAGCCTTCGCTCGGTTGCGACAAAGAGTAGGTAACGAGTTCGAATGCGGTCTAGAGCATTTTAAAAGTTGTGTTGTCCCAGATGTTTGGTGTTTACCGCATTTGTTCCTGTCTAGTGTATTATCTGATACGTATAGGATCCGGAACAAGTGTTAAGCCTAGTCCCTGCAGTCAAAGGCCATGTTTATAATAATTACCAGGTTTAGTTTCGTTTATGGAAATTAAGTATTTGTATGCCACGGCTCATTCAGTCCCATTTCCAAAATTCAGCAGAATAGGAAATTAAAGTTATCAGATCTTTCTACTCTGAAAGATTTGTTGTAGAGTTCCAAAAACATGAATTGTAAAACTTTACTACTCATATAGCTTGTTTTTACATAACAAAATAGAATGTAGTACACATATTTACTTATTGTTTTATTTACGGACGCTCTTCAACATCTCAGGTCATCAGCATCCCATTCAATGCAGGGCGTGAAATGGCCGATAAATTTTGCTCAGAGGTCTGTTCTTTCAGCTTGAGGTTCTTTTAAATGTCGCAATTGTACGATACGGGACCCACGGCTTAACTTCCCTTCCGAAGGGAGTCATACTTAGGATTTTTACGCCCGAAAAAAACCCATCGACGCTGGCCGGGATTGAACCCGCGATCTTGGATCTACGAGGAAAATATGGTTACCACTAGACCACCAGAGTCGACTTATTTACCTACAAGAAGTATATCCAAACTATTCTTTCTCTGCAAAAATAAAATATATTTTACAAGGAAGCACAACAAGGTGGAACATAATTTCTGTAATTCTGGAAATTTTCTAATTTGAGTTTAAATATAAACTGTCTAGCATTTGCTGCTTCTTGTAGATGGAAAATATAAAACTTTCTAATAATGGCATTCGAGGTTCCTTATATGTGCTGATACTGTTCTTGTTGATTGATGCCTTGGAGGTAAGCCCTGGTATTGGTCTACCGTGTAACCGTTAACTGCAATGTTATACAAAAGCCATCAGAATTCTCAGTAGTATCCTAATCTGTCCAGTAAATGTTCACTAAACACTGCAGTTGTGTTAAAGTTTGCCTATGGATCACTATAGGACAGAATACGCCACGTTTGCTGGTCTATTCCTGTATGTACAACATTTCCTATTTTGAGTTTTTAAATGATTTATTTTATAAACTTTCAATCTTAGTTGTCTAAGGAGTTTTGAAAAAAGCTAAAATTATTTTAAAAATTTAAAAATCCCTCAACAGCTGCAGTTTTTGTTTTTTCTCAACGAAAGTCGGTATATTTCATTAAAATAAATTAATATAAATACCTTCTGAAAATCTGGCCAATCGGGCCATTAGGAGTAGAGGTTAAAGCAAAATTTAAAAATCGCTTTAGCGGCACCAATATTTGTGTTTTGTTTTTTTTCAAAACAAAGTTCGGTACATACCATTTAAATTAAATAAGAAAAATATTTTCTGAAAATTAGGAAGATTTGGCCATTGGGAGTGGGGATATAGGTGAAAATCGAAATTTAAACAGTGGGGGTTAAAGCGAAATTTAAAAATCACTTTAGCGACCACAATTTTGTTTGTTCTCAACGAAACTTGGTATACGTCATTAAAATAAAATACAAAAAATAGTTTCTGAAAATCAGCGAAATTAGGTTATTAGGAGTGGCGGTTTCTTAAGCCCAAAATTTAAAAATGACTCTAACAGCACCATATTTTTTTTTCAACGAAACTGGATATATGCCATTTATAAAAATTAAATAAAATAAGCAAAATAGTTTGTGAAAATTAGGGAAATCGGATCTTTAGGAGTAGGGGTGTACTTGAAAAAATAAAATTTAAAAAGCGCTTTTGCGTTTAATTTTCTATTGTTTTGAAATAAAAGGACAAATTAATTCAGCCTATAAACTGTATTTATAATGATGCGTATGTTTTATATTTAACAAAAAGTATCGTCATGAAGATAGCAAACGTGAAATTTTAATCTAATATGTGTTTGAGAATTATATTTATATGTAAGAGCGCTCTGTAATAAACTTCAGAAAAAGTTTGCTTTTTACATATTTTCGATATAATAACATATAAATTAAATTTCAAAGCCCGTGAAAATAGTTGAAACTTTGATTGTATATTGTTGATTGTGTATATTTGCTTAGTATATTGTAATTGTTTCTGAATAGCAACATGTTTTTGTTTTATTGAAATATACGAACATCTTTTTAAATTCAATGTAAATGGAATTATTCTTCTCTATTATATTGGATGATACCAAGGGCTCAATTCATAAACACAATTATATTTAATTAATGGTATAACATTCATTTTTGTGGTTTGATGATGATGATGATGATGATGATAATAATAATAATAACAACAACAACAACAACAACAATAACAATAATGTTTTTCTTTTGTAACGCTTATAGATTGCAAAAATTCTAATTTTGTTCCCCTAATACCACACAGTAATAGTATTATATATTCATTTTTAAAGTTATTCAACTTGGTGAGGAATTCGCTTGATTACTCAGCTTTTTTTTTTTTTTTTTGCATTAATCATTAGCAATTATTGAAGTGTTACAATTTTTAGTTCTCTATGATGTATCCTTAATTCTGTTATGCGTGCTTTCTTGGCGTTATCATTTACGCACTAATGTTAAGCTTTACATATCAATTCCTCGCATGCATGTATTTGTAGCCTGCCTTGCACTAGATTAAAGTTTTACACAAAATAGAACCAATAAAGTGATACAACACTTTAGATTATGTTTGTTTTCACAATAGAATGTGACACACATTTTCAGTTCAGCACCTAGGTATTTTATGACTACTGGCTTTGTAGGAAATATTAAAATTGCATCCAAACATTTGTATTTTTCCAGGAATAAGTTTCGCATTTCAGGTTTTCCTAGGCGTATCTATGGTTTAACCTATTTCAGGAAGTTTTTAATTAGTCAACTCATTAGCATGTTATATTAAGAGTTTGTTGAAACGTTATTTTGAAATTCGAGAATTTGCACACATGTTGTGAACTTACCGAGTTTATTTTTAATAAGGATCGACATTTAATCTTAATTTCTTCTACTAGGTCTTTCATGATGTTCGCTCATTTAACGGCAGCAGGAGGGTGTGCAAACAGAGCGATTAACTCCTGACGAAGCAGATGAAACACCTTATTTGAAAATACTGCCCTGCTACACCAACTTCTAATCTGATATTTTCTTTCGGTTTTTCTAATGTGTGAAAGATTTTTTGCATACGCTTTATTTTTCTATTTCCCCCATAAATGAAAATCATATACGGCCTTAAGTCATTCCTGTATCTTTCCGCATTTGCAGTATTGTGGGGAGGTCGATCCTGGTGGTGTAATGGTTACCATACTTGCCTCCTAAACCCAAAACACGGGTTCGAACCCGGCCAGGACTGATGGATTTTTTTCGGGCGTAAAAATCGTAAGTATGGCTTCCTTCGGAAGGGAAGTGAAGCCGTGGGTCCCGTGTCGTACATTTGCGGCACGAAAAAGAACCTCAAGCCTGAAAGAGAGGCCTCTGAGCAAAATTTGTCGGCCGTTTCACGCCCTGAGTTGAATGGGACGCTGATGACCTGAGATGTTAAAGAGCGTCCATAAATAAATCAATAAAAAAAAAAAAAAAGTATTCTGGGGAAGGGAAAAAAAAACAAAAAAAAAAAAAAAAAAAAAGGAACCCATTACGCTAAATGCATTTACTGCGCACCATACAGGCGTGCAAGGGGGTTTCCTGTATGAAATCTGGTTCTTTTGGTACCTCTTATTTTGTGTTGAAACGTTCCATTTACGTGGTCAACACGTAAATGGAACCATGCAAAAAATATTAAACATAGATAAATTGCAACAATTAACCCGAATATTAGGATCACTTGCCTGCAATGACTGGATACATCTTCTGTCATAAAGTACGAGCTTATTTTCATTTTAACAATTTTTCCTAATCCTCTTGAATAGGTAAACTTAGGTATTCATTTTTTACACTAAACTCCACTTACATAAAAATAAGAAATTTTCAGGATAAATTCTTGATGTTGTATCTGTTCTTTGGGGCTAACATTATCCCATGTCTTTGAAAATGTTTTTGAACTTGTTGTGGAAATTTCCCTTATCCCCTTTTGTCTTTTAGATTTATTGATTACCTGAGATGTTAAAGAGCACCCATAAATAAACCAAATAAATAAAAAATTATAGAACTTGAATTCATGTTCTTTAGTTTCACTTATGTAATTTCCTTTACAATTTGATACACACTTTAACATCTTCTGCAGACTGCAGAATAATAAGCTCAATAACAGTTTTAAAAATACAACATTGAAATCAGGTTATACAATGTTCCTTTGATTAGCTGGGTATAAATGAATACTATTAAAAAAAATGCCTCTTTTTACTAATATCACATGCAGATGTATGCCTTGTCCGTCCATCTAGGTGGTGCAGGGAAGACTGGCTATATAATCTAGGAACTATTTGAATCAAAGTGTGCTCAGAGAAGGACTTAGAAAAATCAAACATTTTTTATGAGGAAATGCTTGCCAAGTTTTGCTTCTCAATGGAGAGTAATGAAATTTAGCTTTCCTTGAAGTTGATGGAAGAATCTTTTTAGGTAAATTTTAAAGACTATTTATTTTATATAATCTAAAATTGATTTCCCTATAACTTTCATGCCATCAAAAAGGCATTTATTATGAGTGCATTTTAGTATACAATGCTCTTCCCTCTAGCCTAAAAGCCTTAATAAACAATGACAATTCCTTTAAATTTGCTCTTAGAAAATACCTATGTAAAAAGACCTATTATTCTGTAAAGGATATACGAGTGACAATATTTTACTGCACAACATATCAATGCATATGCAAACATGTATATAATAAAATTTGTATGAATTAACTGACTTGTCTGTTTTTATTTTTGATTGAGTTGTTCTAGGTGTTCTTTTTATTTTTATTGTAATTATTTATGTAGATGCAGACAAATTTTTGTAAATATAGATTGAAAGCTACTGTGGTAATTGTATATGACAAATTCTATGTTCGTAGGTCTCTGTGGCTGCTCCACGAACTCACTGAATGCTCCAGGAACTAACTAACTAGTCAAGAAGGACACTATAATAAAACTCAAAGAATGCTATACATATAAAAAAATATATAGATATTAATGATGTAAAGCTCAGTAAAATGGTAAAAGTACTTCAACAAGAATCATGGAATAGTGTCTACAGTGCAAATTATGTTAACAGTTAATTCAACAATTTCTTACACATTTTTAAATTGCATTTTGAAGCATATTTCCCACTAAAATTTAAAAAAAGAACTTATAATTTCATTATCATAAACTTATCAGTCACTTAAAAACTAAATAAAAACTACTTTCAATATAATAAAACAAGAAATAGGGAAAAATTTGCAACAAGAGGATACAATAACCTTAAGCATTAACAATCAAGAGATATAACGCCCTGCAGATGTCCCAAATATGTTTAATGATTACTTTCTTAATGTAAAAAAAAAATTTAATTTATACTCTAGTGATAAAAGAGATGCATTAATGATTTTACAGTCATCAATTCCCATTCAAAATAATGAATTAAAACCAAGTACTGCCACTACACCAGAAATTAGTAGTCATTAGAAAACTAAAATCAAAAAGTTCTTCCAGCTATGATCAGATTAACAGCAAAGACATAAAGGCCTGTGCCTTTAAATTAATGATCTGTACATTAACATATTCAAACTGTTCACGCTAATCCATTTAATTAAATAACACTGGACATGTTTTGGAAGTTAAGTTTCTTGCTTCCATCATCAGTTATTGACATTGTAAGATGGACAGTTAAAATAGACAATAGCATACACCAGGAAACAGCGGGAAAAAAAAGGATAATTGACATATTAAAATCTTACAGTACAAAAAAAAAGCTGATTATGGAAGCAAATAATGTGCAAAACATGTCCAGTGTTATGTAAGTAAATGGAGTTAGTGTGAACAGTTTGAATACATTAATATATGGTATATTACCACTCTATTATATACAGCTTCATAAGTACAATTTAATCATTTAAATCATCTCTCCTTATCTATACACGAATGTAGGTAATACTGTTTTATTTGCAGACAACATGGAAATAGCCTTAATGATTGTGCCATTAAATTACATATAGTTCTGAGCTCCTGTGTGTATGGTTCAAAGCAAACAAATTGTCTCTAAATCTATATAAAACAAATGTTATGAAATACATCACTCACAGATCTCCAAATCCCCTATTATGGATAGGATATTATAACAGTCTATTTTTACAAACCAAAGACAGTAAATTCCTTGGTTTAACAATTGATAACCATCTGAATTGGAAAGATCACATCGATCTTATCACACCTAAACTTAGCTTAGCAGTGTAAGCTACGCAATAAGCGTATTATTAACATTGGATAAATTAAGACTTAAAATTAATCATTTCTACTCAATAAGGAAATATATATCTACATTTTGGGAAAACTCAGTTAAAAGTGAGCGAGATTGCTATTATATAAAAAGTCATACAAATAATTGCCAGTACACGTAACAGATATTCATGCAAAAATTTCATTAGGCAATTTGAAATTTCAACTCTTTCATGTGAATATATATTATCACTCATTAACTTTTATATAAGAAATAAAGAAAAATTGTACAAAATCAAAATATACATGATCAGAATACTAGACAAAAAGCAAATATATATATAGACCTGTTTGAACCCCTTCTTGCCATCAAAATGTGTTTATTACAAATGCAATTTAGTACAAAACACTCTTCCTCTAGCATAAAAGACTTACTAAACAATGGTAAATCCTGCAAATCAGCTCTTATTTGTGTAAAAATATTTATTATTCTGTAAAGAAATAAATGAGTGATAACATATTATACTCATTTAAAAACACTGTAATTATTTTATATCAATATATATGTAAATATGCATATAATAAAATTTGTGTGACGTGGTTTGTCTGTTTCTACTTCTCTGGTTTTTTGTTGTTTTGGTTGAGTTGTTCTAGATGTTGCTTATTCATTTTATTGCAGCTATTTTTGTAGATGTATACGATATTTTTTTTTTTTTTTTGTAAATGTAAAATGGGAGCTACTTGGTAATTGCAAATGACAAATTCTATGTATTTAAGTCTTAGGCAGTTTCGAGAACTCACGGAATGTTCCAGGAATTAAACTAATAAGTTTCCTATTGTAATTTTATCATGGAAGGATTGCAGTATAATTGTTAATACTTACTTAGTGCTTTTTCCTTTTGAAAGGTTTCAGCAGACGACGGAAATGCAATGAATGAAAATAATGCAATACGTTCTCTTCCATTTGGTTTCGAATTGTGCGCTGTTTTGTTTTGTACCAAAGGGAAATGTTTTGATAAAAACCAGAAATTTTGTTTCTAAAAAGGGAAGCCGAAGTTATCTGTTGGCGGCTATTGAAGCCCGGGACAAGTGAAGTGAGAGGATGATTCATGTAATGTCAAATGACTGATGTATATTTACTCAATACTCTAATAGCTAGTTGTGCGTACTATACGTAAAGAACTAGTAGAAACACTTTGCTTAGTGTTCCTTTAATATATATAAAGAAAATGTTCAATCTTTTTGGAAAGAAGCCAACAGTGCAAGGTATAAAATAAATAAGTGAGGTTAAGTTGTGTATTCTCTTCAAAGTATGAATATTAGGAATCAATCTTGTTGATTTTTCTTGCAGAGCAGCAACGAGAAAATGACAAGGCGCTTAGGAAAGTTGGACGAGAAATAGAAAGAGATAGAAGAGCTTTGGAAAGGGATGAGAAAAAAATAGTAAGTGTGACAATAGGAAATTGCCTAGTTTCTTAAAAAAGAAAAATTTTCAGTTTCTTTATTTAACCACATGAAACATAGCCCAAAGTAGGCCAAAATATTAATGTACTGCAAATCCCATTTATTAGGAATGCAGTCTGGTGTTTAGTTTCTGGAGCATTCAATGAGTTCGCAAAGCAGTCACAGAGACCAATGAACTTAGAACAAACATGTTGTTTGGTTGAGTTGTTCTAGGTGTTCTTTTTTTTATTTTTATTGTAATTATTTATGTAGATGCAGACAAATTTTTGTAAATATAGTTGAAAGCCACTGTAGTAATTGTATATGACAAGTTATATGTTTGTAGGTCTCTGTGACTGCTCCACAAACTCACTGAATGCTCCAGAAACTAACTAGAACGTGTCATTTACAATTATCACAGTAGCACACAATCTACATTTATAAAAAATATTGTGTACCTCAGCATAAATAGTTAAAATAAAAATGAAAAAGTAACACCCAGAACAACTCCACCAAAACAACAAGAATTAGAGAAGCAGAAATAGACAAATCATTCAATCACACAAATGTTACTATATACATGCTTACATATGCATTGATGCAAAATAACTGCAGCATTTTTAACTCGGTATAATACATTGTCACTCAAGTATTCCTTTACAGAATAATAGGCCCTTTTACAAAGGTATTTTCTAAGAGCAGATTTAAAGAATTTATGATTGTTATTAAGGCTTTTAGGCTAGAGGGAAGAGCATTTTGTACTAAAATAATTAACTGCTTTTAATGGCAGGAAAGTGTTCAAACCAGTCTATGTAGATTTGCATTTTGGCCACTGTTCTTGTGAATGAATGAATATTTCGATTTTGAACAAAATTTTCTTTATTTCTTATATAAAAAGTTCATGACGGAAAATATATATTCATATGGAAGAGTTAAAATTTCAAATTGTCTAAAGAGGTTTCTGCATGAATGTCCGCTATGTGTACCAGCGAACATTTGTATTTTTTTTTTCTGTAATAGGAAGACACGCTCACTTTTAGCTCATTTCCGCAAAATATAAAACCATAATTTCATTACTGAGTTGAAAGAAGCACAATAAACTAGTTTAGAGTCTTAATTGACTCCAATGTTACTAATGCGCATATTGCATAGTATAATTATAGGAATGATAAGATTGATGTGATCTTTCCAATTCAGTTGGCTATCAGTTATTAAACCAAGGAATGTACCTTCATGTAGCCTCAGCAGTTCAGAATGCTAGGTAAACCAGAATTTCAGTATGTGAAAGCATGCATAGCCAGTTTCAAAGTGATTTGCTTTATACTACAATGCCACTTTAGTTTGATTTCTTATGACTTTCATCTATAACAATGAAATTTTATGCTACAATGGTTGGTTTTAGCATTTAGACATTGAGGTATAAAATTTATGCAGGGATACTAGCCAAATGGTATTTCATTCCATTTTAAATTACTTTAAAAATGACATGATTCAAAACTATGAAATAGTTAAAGCTGTCATGAGTAATATTGATGAACCATAATAAAAATGCACTAATTTAACAATTTTCAATGCTTTTACCTTTTATTAGAAAGGCACATGCCTGAGACTATAAAGACACAAAATTGGTAATCATCAGCAGAGCATGTTCTGCTCATCTGTATATTTGAAATATATTAGCAACATTTTACATGCCTTTAAAATTGTAGCAAAGTGTAATAGTATTAAATTATTCAGAAATAGATGAATGCATTAAGGACATTGTAGGTAATTATTTAGCCCACTTTGGCAACATAAAGAAAACTTACTTATTTGTTGTAGGTTTTTCATTTATTTAGATTTGTTGATTGATGGCAAAATGGTTTAATGTTGTATTTAATGCTTTTAATAATACTGAAAGAGATCTAAAGGCTATTGGTAAAATTTTATATAATAAACTGCCACTAACAATTAAAAGTCAAAGAGGGAAAAAGTTTCAAAAAGACTGAAAAACTTCTTGATGGATAAATGTATGTATATGGTAAATTAATTGTTATAAAATAGTTGAATGTAGTAGTTTATATTGTAAGTAGAAATACCCTGTTATGATATGAGGTAAATTTGCCTCTTGTATTAAATTGATTGGTTTATCAATGTATTTTGTGATAATGACTGAAACTTAAGTGTGGGGTCTATGGTCTGCAATAAATTATCACCACCATCACCACCACCACACTTGCTCGCTCTCTAAGGTTATCTTTCTCAAAACATGCAAATATCTCCTTTTCAAATGAACTACAGCATAACAAAAGACCATAAACTCCACATGTAAATCTTGCATACTACCATAAATCAAAACCCATAACAATCATTATAATATGAAAGTGAAAACCAATAACAACATATACTTAGAAGTAAAACAAAATATTTAAAGCTAAACACTGTCAATGCTTTATGATCATTCAATAGCAATAAATAAAAATCTCTAAAATAAATAAATAGTTTTTAGTACCTTGAACAGTAGCACATAGCATTATATAAAATGACAGGAAATGAATGTCCATTTTAACTTTGTAATTTAACCACATTATTAATGACATTAAATTTCTTGAAATGTAGGAAAAAAGACAATCACAAAGCTTCTGTTTGGGAGCAAGTTTTCTTATTTTTAATAGATGTGTAATAGTTTTGATAGTCTAGACATTGACAATAATGACTGCAAAATTTTAAAAATGTTGACGTCATGCATTCATTTAATGAACATATGCATTATTTTTGCCTATTTTTTATGTTAACGTAGTTGATTTAATAAGCTGAAATTATTATTAACGTCCAAACCTCTTTGGTGTGTACTGAATGCCATTCTTCAGCACATTGCATGTCATAATAAGTAACATTTCTTTCTCTTCTTCCATAACAAGGTTTAGATACTGCTTTTCCCATTGGCCTAAAAATGCTGGTGTTTCCACCTGTTTCTCTGTTATATAATCTTTCCACTGCTCTCTTTGTATTCTTTAAACCTTTAACAATTTTTCTACACATAATAAGATATTTGTCTGAAAACATTACTAATTCCATTGGCATATTTAGATATTCATTTGGAACACTATGCAAAAATATAAAGTCAGTAATGAACTAATCATCTATACTTTTCGTTTAGATCTGAGCAAAAAAAAATAATAATAATAATTCTAGTGTATGTGCATTGCTCTTCAGATATGACAAAAAAAAATAATAATAATAATAATTCTAGTGCATGTGCATTGCTCTTTAGATATGACACTTTATGTTTCACTGTTTCCAGGAAATGGAAATAAAGAAAATGGCAAAGGAAGGTAACCATGAAGGCTGCAAGATATTAGCAAAGCAGCTGGTACAGCTAAGAAAACAGAAAACAAGATCATATGCAGCAAGTAGCAAGGTGTGTTTAAGATCTTTTGCAAATAGGTTCCATTTATTTGCTTAGCATATGCTTGGCTGGCAGGATTTTAAAAGGCATATTTGGTTAACCGTCTTCCACCAATTTCAAACTACTTCCAATAAAAAGAGTTTGGATACTCACAAACTTGCTCACTTCATCATTGATGGCAGTTGTATTATGTTCAGCAAAAATTGCACCATGACTGCATTGAACATAAACCACAAATGTAAATGTAAACATAAGACATTTGTATTAAAATGGTAACAGGTTTGCTAAGATTTACCTGGGAGTACATTCTTTCTATATTTTTCAGAAGTATGTAATTAAAACACCTTTTCATGCTAAAATTCTGATATGTAATGTTTTTATGATTCTTTACTTAATGTAAACATTCTTCATACTCTGGGTGATTGTAGATTGGGAAGTTATACATTCCTGTCATTTTACAGGTAATCTCATATACTACTATACTGAATTATTTCTAGTTTGATCAATCATGCCTATGAGCATTCCACTGTAAAAGTGTGTTCACATAGTATGAGTGCTCTTACACAGAACTTCTGTACGAAAGTTATGGGTTAAACCTCTGCATTGCATTTTATTCATTTCCATGTAAACTTTCTAGTTTGGAAACATTTGTGAATCATGCTTATATATTACAGTAAATGGTATTTTCTTGAATGCTAACTTTTTTCATTAAATAGATTATCTTTATATATTCCCTGTTAGTGCATAGCAATATTCCAACAGGAAATATCTTTACATGCTGTTATGCCATAATAATATATATCCATTAAAATAAATGGATATTTCTCTGAATTATTTGCAAAAATTAGACATGAGGTTTCACAGCATATCTCATATGTTTTCTTGAATGAGATTTATCTGTTTATTTTACCTTTACTGGAGATATAATGAATGAATAGTGTTTAATGCCCGTTTTTGCTACAGAGGCACCACAGGCGATCTTTACTGGAGGTGAAGGAAGGAACTATTGTTTTTGGAATGGAGTCATGATGATAACATACAAGCATGAGTAATACTGAGCTGGGTTGACAAGTTGGAGGAAGGAAGAGTTTATCTGTTTAACGCGAGCCATATCTTGATTATAGCCTTATTTTGTTTATGCACATTAACATTTTCTGGTCTTGATAGGCTAAAATCCCAGTGCCATCATAACCACTGACGACAGCAATGGGCTGTGCTCACAATGACACAAATATGTGCTGCTTATAAATAGTTGGCTGTACATACATTTTGTCTACTCTCTTGAGTAGCCGGATGTATTTAGTAGCATAGAAATTTACTAGATTGCAAATTTGACTAATTGTAGAAGAGGAACAACATTTCAAATTTGCTAGATTGCAGATTTGACCAATTATGAAGAAAAATAACATTTTCTGTGAAGCCATGTTTCTCTTAGTAGATCCTGTCACTTCCATGATTGTGAAATAGCATCTTTTAGGGGGTCTCTTGAAGAAAGGAATGTTCATTATTTTGTATTTTATTAAATGATTCTACTTCAGAAGGAGAATGGAATGAAGATTTTGATCTCTGCCATTGCCATGATCTAGTGGTAGCATTTGTGCTTCCCAGGTTTGATTCATGCTTGGCTCATTTTCCTAACTACTGTTTTTCAGGGGTTTCCTTCATCTCTTAAGGTAAATACCTGGAAAACTTAGGTGCAAAGTTCCATGAGCTCTTTTGACTGAATTATCATGTCCCCTGGGTGCTATCATTGGAATAACATAGCCACACCTTCCAAGCATCCCAAATTCAGAAGTCTGCTATGATCTCGCCAGGCTGGGTGACACTGAATAGACATTGGTGAAACTGAATGGACAATGGTGGCATTGGGAGAAAAATATTTTGGAAATAATGATACTGAAGATGTGTTACTGAAATATTTACTTTATAATAGTTTGAAATTAGTAAAAATTTGTATTTCAGCTTGATAATTACAAATATTGTGAAAATGGCATTAAATTCCATAAAAGCCACAAAATTATACTTTGGGAAGATATTATTATTATTATTATTATTATTATTATTATTATTATTATTATTATTATTATTATTATTATTCAGGAGAGACATTAACTGATTTTAAAAGCAGGATCGCTAACTAATCATAAATGCTATCATGTAAATAATATATCTACTTGAAGGAACAACTACAAGAGGATAACTAAAAGCTATAGTATAGCATTGTGTCATTAGATATATAAATGTATGTTTTGCTTACACTGTCATCATATTTATGTGCATATTTAATAAATGTAGATTTATTAATAATTATTTAAAGTTTTTTTTATATTTAGAAACCACAACATACTCATAAGATGCTGATTTTTACTGAAGAATTGAAGCATTATATATGTATATAAAAAGTATTTTGAAGATTAGTGTTAAAAATAAAAATGTGTAATGAATTTATCTAAGATCATTCAAGAGCTATAATTTTTTAATAACAAAAAAAAAGCATAGTCTAGAGATGAGAAATGATGTATAAAGCAGCAGACTAAAAAGTATACAGTACTGCCTGTCATTGTTGTTTCTGTATTTGTCTTCTGCTGGCAACCTTACATGGCTATGCTAGTGTTATGTTCTGCTACAAGTCAGGGTAATGGGGAAGGTATCATTAGGAGCAGAATCAGCAATAGTAAAACAAGCAGGTAATACACAAATTTTTGTGTATTTATTTATGAGGTTTTCACACATAACAGGGGTCACTCAGAAAGTTTTTAGATACAGGCCCCCCAAAATATTTAATTCAAAACATACCATCATATCTCTTCTCAAATTATCCTCCCTTAGCCTCATACATCTTCCCATCTCCTGAATCACGAGCCAAAGCACTGGTACAGTCATTCCCATCTCCTATGTCAAGCTTCTCTTTATATGCTGCAACAGCATCTTCAGATGATGAAAACCATTTCCTCTGCAGTTGGTTCTTTACCGTAGGGAACAGGAAGAAGTTACAGGTTGCCAGGTAGGGAAGAGGGCCAGCAGTTGAACAGGGGTCACCTGAAGAAAATCCAATGCCACATGGGCAGTGTGGGCAGATGCATTCTCATGATGCGACAAGATGCCCCTCAGTGCAGTTCTATTCGATTTCACACTTTTTCAAACAACTGGTAAACTGCAGCTGTAGTGTACCATTATGCAGTGACCATTATTTGATTCTCTAGAGGTATTATTGCCACATGACTAGCTGTACCAAAAAATGTCACTATCATTTTCACTCCAACACTTTTTGCCCTTTTGACCTTCACAAATGTATTGTCATCAGTAAAGACCCACACTGAAGACTGGCATTTTGTTTCTGGGTCATACTGATAAATTCATGGAGGTACCATTATCAAATCTCTGGAGCATTTCTTGGCACCATTCCACTTGAATGTCCTTTTGGCCCTTTGTAAGGTTGTGAGGCACTCAGCGGGATGAAACCTTGCTGATCCTCAGAAAATGATGGAAAATTTTTTGCCACACTCCCTAATCCAACTTTCAAGGTTGCCTAACTGTTGTGTGTGTGGTTTTTTTTTGGGGGGGAGGGGTAACAGCTATATGTGATCATCCACTTTCTTCATCTTCAAGGGATGTCCAACCCCTTCTTATTTCACAAACAAATTGGAAATGATGGTACAGAAAGGAGTAAGGTCCCCAAAAGACTGTGCAAGTCTGTCTGGTTTAAACCACTTTTAAAATCATACAGAATCATTGCTAGAAAATGTTTTCTATGCATCTCCATTGTGCATAATAAATTAGCTTGCAGCACTCAATGTCCTAAGTGCTGCAGGACCATGCAAGATGGTGATGAAATTATTTTCTCCATACTATAAGCAGTACAGTCATGTCTAAAACTTTCTGATTGACCCTCGTACCAAATGTAAATGAACTATATTGCAATGATTTCAGAGATTGTAGAGGATATTAAACAAGCAATTTAAAATACGAAATCTATGGCTACCTATTCAAATTTCAAAATATAAAATTAACAGTTATTATCAGCAGCTTCTTTTAAGAAATGCAGGAAAGTACACACATAGTCTTGTGCATGAACACTGTATAGTGTTAAAATGATATAAAACTAATATGATAAAGTATCACAATTTGGGGTATACTTTCACTCTAAAGCATATGCTATACATGTTTGTATACTACTAATATGCCTGGCATCAAGTAAAAGCAGATCATTGCTATGGAGTTCAAGTCCCTTTTTTTTTGTTCTGCCATTTACATCTTAAGCTAGAGTATAATTCTTCATAAAATTACAACATATTCTGCAGGTTCTGACCATACTATCTTCAAAACCACAGTTTGTCACCCTATACTTTGACTATACAATCAGGTTGATCTCCCTCTAGATTAAGCTACAGAATATGTTAAATCAGTTAGCCATTCTTCTGTGCTAATTAGCCCAAGTTTTTTGTAGCGCCATATATTGAAAATATTGATGATGAGCAATTAAAAATTAGGATTTCATTGTTCACAAAGCAGGTTTGAAGACATTCTAAGGTAAAATTTTACCCTATTTCATTGTAATACTGACTTAAGAGTTAACTTAATTTAATTTTAGCTTCTTTATCACCATATAACTCTTTTTATATTTTTGTGGACCATAAATATTTTATTTCAAATTGATCATCCAACACCCTGCTATAATCCAGTTTGGATCTGTTTAAATTTCTTGGTTGCTTTGTTACAGCTGATATAACATGGATACACTAGTTCAGTCCTTCAAAACAAGGAATGGTAATGTTGAAAAATTTCACCACCTCAATTTAGAGTCCCTTCCTCTATAGATAGGATTATGGGCAGAGTGCGGTATTGCAGAGGGACATATGATCAAAACACTGCACCACTGGTCACTATCATGCAGCCTTCTTGATTTGGGGATGCTAGCTTTCATAATTTTCATCACAAGGCTGTGTGGAACCTGTTCCAGACCTCCCTAATTTTGAAAATTTCTAAGCAGCTACCGGGTTCAAACTTGGGACCTACCAAGCAATACCAACCAGAAGTGACTAGTCCATTAAGGCAGTCCCTACCCCCAAGCTGGAGGAAAGTATCCAGGGAGCAAAATTTAAGAGTGGTGATGCTGCTATTGCAGCAGTTCAGGAATTCTTTTGTGATCAAGACACCCAAGTTTTTTTTTAAGAAATGTACTTCTATACTAGAACATAGAATAAGTTTCTTCAACTGCATGGTGATTATGTTCAAAATTTTGTTCCATATGTTAAAAACAATAAATATTGTATAATTCACATATGTGTGTATGCTATTACAATTATGAGAATTAGCAAGTAAGTTACAAAGGATATATAAAAATAAAATAAGTAAGAGTATTGATGTGTAAACAACATTTTTTTTTTAAATCTGTACACGAGCATATTACCTAAAATTAATCCTAAGAATAAATTCAATTTTTAAAGAAAAAGTCTTGAACTAGACTTAATTCTTTAACCAGCAGGATTCCCTATTATCATCTATTGCAATCAATTGAATTATATGAATACAACTGAATTTACTTGTCTGTCTCTGAACAAAATTTTAAGTAAGAACTCAATTCCTGTTATACATAAGCAATATCATTATGTTAAAGGTGCAGAGCATTGGAGTATCAAATAAAGTTATGGGAGCAAATATGAAAATGGCTTCTGCAATGAGTGACACTTCTAAAACAATGGCTAACATGAACAAATTGATGAAACCTGAAAAAATAGCAGTGGACATGCAAAATTTCAAGCATGCAGCAATGAAGATGGACATGACAGATGAAATGAGTAAGTACATTCCTTTGTAAAGAAAAATGTTAATGTAGGGATTGCCAAAATGCATGCCATGATAGAGGTAGTTAAAATATTTTTTCTTTCCGTATTAATATATGATTTTTCAATTTATTACTGAATTGTTTTGACATTAATATTTATTTATGTTCTCTTTTTAAAAGATAAAAATATAAGGGACTTTTTTTGACTTGAATATGTAGCAAAAATATTTAAACATAAAGGGAACTCTTTCCATACATATTCCTGAGTCTTTAATTTTATGTTCTGCTGTTCATTTCTATCCTTATATGTTGTTAAGTGTTTGTTAGTGGTTTGCTTTGTTTGTATATATTTATGAATATTGTATGTAGCTGAACCCAAGTCTTCAGGAAATTTCAGTGAATTATTACTGATGAGCCAAAGACCAAGGTGCAGGGTTAATTGAAAATTGTAACTGTTTATGTGGAGATATTATTAGTAAAAAATGTTGTTACTCTTCATTCCAAGAACATAGATGTCTGTGATGATATTTTCTTGTCATTGACTTTGATGTTTAATTATACGATAAGCCATTTATGCATTATTTAAAGTTTCTGAATACCAGTCTGATAACTATTTATAGCAACTATCATTTCTTTAAAAAATATTTAAATTACACACAAATGAGGTTTTGCTCACTCAGGTGGTTTTAATAGGTATATGTTACCTGTTATTATTTTTATGTGCAAATACATGGACAATCTGTTGAATCACAAAAATGTTGTTTTAAGGAAAGTTCAAATGAAAAAATATCTCCTTAAGAATACAATTTACAAGTATGAGATCTTTGAGATTTGTCAGAATGATAACACATATACAATTAATCATATTTAACTGGTAAATACTCAAAATTACTTACAAATTGTTGTACCTCTGTATGTCACGATATACTTGTTGCTAATTCTTATCAGTTGTATTGCACCATTATATTTCTGATTTTTTCCTGTAGTCTTTTTTTTTTCAGTAGCGTTGAATGCCTGTTTTTACTTCTGAAGCACCATAAGTAGTGGACACTGATGATATGTGAGATGAAATGATAACTTGGAAAAGGATTTTTTTTAAGGAAGGAAATGTTCCAGGGCTAGGTTTAGGGTACCTCCCCAGCATTTGCCATTTATGAGAACTGAGGAAAATGTGAGAAAAAACCAGTGAGGGATCACTGTCCTGAAAGAAATCAAACTGCAGACCTGCTGCTTACCAGTCCATGTCTTAACATTGGCCTCCCATGTCAGTCCCATGGGTCTTGCTATGCTGATGTTGGTTCATGAAAATATGGTTCAGAGCAGAACCCAGTTTATCCGAACTTCAGTCAACCAAAATCCACATTAATCGAAATTCTTCTCTTTCTTTCATACAAGTAAAAATTTAAGGCACAATGTCCTTTCCATGCAACTTGTTTTTTTAGTGTTGTTGTTGATTTGGTTTTTTTATGGATGCTCTTTAACATCTCAGGTCATCAGCGTCCCATTCAATTCAGGGCGTGAAACAGCTGACAAATTTTGCTCAGAAGCCTCTTCTTTCAGGCTTGAGGTTCTTTTTCGTGCCATAAATGTACGGCATGGGACCCATGACTTTACTTCCCTTCCGAAGGAAGCCATACTTAGGATTTTTACACCCCAAAAAATCCTTCGATCCTGACCAGGTTTGAACAAGTGATCTTGGATTTAGGAGGCAAGTATGGTTACCAGTATACTACCAGGACCGACTTTTTAGTGTTAAACACCTGTTTTTACTGCTGAGGCATAACAGATAATGAACACCAATGATACATGAAATGAAATTATAAATTGGGAAAGGATTTTTTAAGGAAGAAAACATTTCGCACCTAAGTTTTAGTGTACCTCCCTAGCATTTGCCATGTATGAGATCTGAGGAAAATCTGGAAAAAACCTCAGTCAGGGAGGATGGTCCTGGCAGGAATTGAATCCCAGACCTCCTGCTCATGAGTCTAATGACCTCGACCACCCATGGCAATTTTGTGCAACTGTTTGACACTCACCCCTCCTTTGTCCTTGCTGCAAATGTGTGCTGATGTGATTCTGCTACTAATGACCCAATATATAACTCTTCTGCAGTGAAGTGGAACAAGGATGTCCTTATCAGTTAACTCATCTAGCTTTTGAATGTTACTTTACCAAACAAAAGAATAAAGATACCTCTAGTGTGAAATTCTAGTGAGAATTGCAATTTACCTGTAGTTTAAACTTTATTATATCAGTCGTGCCAGGACCTTCGCCCAGAACACTCAGACCATGCCTATGAAGATGTCCTCCACAGTTGGGGATGAAACGTTTGGACTCCTTAGCTCCAACAGCCCAGAAGAAACTTCTAGTTTATTTTGAGGTTTGCAAATCTTTGTTACCATCCATATTACAGTTGTGAGAGAAAAGAAAAGCAAACAGATACATACATTGATACAACTTTAAGAGAAACTCAAAAACAGTGAGAAGAATAAAAACAGTGAAATCCTCAGAAGTGTTGCAGTGGATTATGGTGTTAGGATGTTAATTGTTTCAGACTGGATGAAAATGAAATTCAAACTTGAAGAGTAGTATTCCAAGGTGCTTAAATTATTTCAAAAGTTTGGAGTACTAATAATGGCAATAAATTATATCTTTATACATTTTTTTAATATGACAAAGATTTCTGGAATTCATGGTTTAATCAAAAATTGCTTATCTGAAATGACCTCTGCCCTCTTTGTTTTGGATAAGCAGGATTCTACTGCATATAGTTTTTAGTCAGTTTTGAACCTATTATATTGTATATATTTCCAAAAATATGTACAGCTAAGACTGGTTTGTTTGCTGTATGTTCTTTGTATTTTGTTGTAATGCCATATTTAATGTCTTATCACATGTGAAATACATTTAAACTACTGGTTTGTCAGGAATATGCAAACTATTTTTCTTTGTTAAACTTGCTGATGTAAACTACATTCTTCAGACTAGTGGACATTTTTTGCTCTTATTGGACAAAACAACTCATCTCTATTTTTGTATATAGTTTTTTTTATCATAGAATTTTAGTCACAAAATGAAGTTCCAAAATAATGCATTATCCTTTTCTATTAATCATTTATCTCTTACTAACATGGGTCGGTTGCCTAGTTTAGCTGTTTGCCATTAAGAAATATCCACGATTTAATTTTGTGATGTTATTTGGAATAATATTTGGTCCTGGTAGCTTTATGGGATACTTATTAATTAAATTTTTTTAAAAAATTTTCTTATGGAACTAACACAGTGAAGCTCACATGAATTAAATCTCTAACACTCTTCATGCTTAACTAACCTAACTTCACTAACTAACCTTCACTTAGGTTAGTGAAGCATGAAGAGTGTTAGACGACAGATTTAATTTATAGGAGACACTTACATCAAGGGAAAATTTATCCTTTAATAATGAGCTGTAAAATTTGAAGACCATTTAGAAGTACTGGTTGGCGTGATCTATGCCATGTTAAAAAATTAGAAGCTATGATTTCTCATAAGGAATGAAACCATTATTGAACATCTCAAATGGTATCAGAGAGTATTGAGCTCATATAATGCTAAATATTTTTTTCTGTTACAGTAAATGATACCCTGGATGACATAATGACAGAATCCGGGGATGAAGAGGAATGTGATCAGGTTGTGTCACAAGTTTTGGATGAGATTGGCATCGAGGTATCTGGTAAGATGGCAGCTGCCCCTGCTGCACATGGAGGTAAACTTGGAGAAAGTTCCAGGCTTCCAACTGATGATGAAATTGAAGCTCAGCTAGCTAAGCTCAAATCTTAAAGAATTGTAACTTATATTTTTGTAAATACCACTCTGTGCTTTACTGATACTTTCATAATTAAGCTTTTATGGAATGTTATCAAATATATTGCACATATATTACACACCTCAGTATGCAGAATTTGCACAAGATGTAAATATTAATAATAGAGACAAAGTTCTAGAGTATACTAATGAAATCAGAAGCTTGTTTTTGATCATACTAAAACTACAGTAATGTATTTTTCTATGTTCATTTCTTTATAAAACATTAAAAGCTTGTTCCATTGACTAGAATTGGTGGTTTAACTAGGTATATTTTTTCAGTATATTTTTCACATGGTTGTAAACAAAGAAGTGAAATTAGATCAGTTGAAGATCCTAATGCAGAAGAAAATTCTCTGTTTGTAGTCAATCAGGAGTTCCATAAATATATGAAATGAATTTATGAACAGAAGTGTTTTTACAATAATTAAATGAAGACAATGACACTTTAGTCTGAAATTATGCTTGCATTATGAATATAAGAGCTTTCAGTTCAGATACTGAACTGGAGCTTATAATCACACTTAATTTCTTCATGATGAACTAATGTGCAGCTATACATGTGTCCAGTGTCAGAGAAGGCTGTAATAAAAACAAGTGAATAATTGAAAATGTTCATTATTGAGTCTTTATTAAACACATTTTACAATTATTTAAAAAGAGTACATTCAGGTTGTTTTTTTTATTACAGAGAATTAATCTTAGTAACACAAGACCTAGGAAACAGACAAAAGACTTCATGATCATGACATATTTCCCAAATCTGAATTCATAACCCATGTTAGGATGGTCACCTCATTTGAAGATTGTCAAGGATAATTAAATAATCTCTCATTTGGCGTCGAATTCATCGATATGCATATAAAATGGCAACACATACTCCCATTTAGAAATATCGACTTTAGTGTGCTAATCGAATGGTGTTCCATATTATGCCATTGTATCCCTTGTTGTACCTGTCCATTTGCTTGATGACTGTAGCGGGTAGTTTGGCTCATAGCTATTTCCCATGTTAAAAATATTTTCAGTTCTTGTGACATAAGGGAAGATATGGTTTCCTTCAACATTGCAAAATCATGGCTTTATCTTGGCACATATTTGACAAGATCTAGTAATTTCCTGGACTACTTCTATTGTATACAGTAGCTTTTTACTTATTCCTTACTCAATGATACATGCATGTTTCACTGAAGTGGCGTAGAGAATCATACTGATTCTTTAATTTATTATACCATGATTAATAGCCAATTGTATTTTGGAAAAAACATCAGCAACTACATTCTGATTTCCTGGTCTAATTTCATATTTGTAGCATGATAATTCCATTATCTATCTCAGTATCTTGTCATTTTTTTCTTTCCAGTTTGTGTCATATGAAACATACCTCTAGTCCATGACTAAGTAGCACTCTATCAAATAATGCCGCTATTTGCATACAGATTCTACTATTGTACAAGCTCTTTTTCAATGGAGAAGTGTTCTGGAGTAAAGCCAATGGGCCATTCTTTCGTGAAACACTCCTATTGCATAATGCAATGCATCGGCTTCAACAGTAAATGGGATACTAGTGTCCACAGGAGACACAGAAGAAATTTCTGTATCCAAGTTGAGGCGTTAAAATGCATCTACAGCATCTTAGTTTAAGGAAATCCACATTTTGCAGAGGGCATATTTTTTAAGAGAACTTCAGTATAAACTGAGAGAAGTATGAGAACATACCTAGTAATCGGTTTGAGTGAGGTAATGTCTGTGGGGAGGGGTAATTCTTTGAGAAGTCTGCGATGTTTCAGGTCAGGTTTTATAGTATAGGTTTTAATCACATACTCTAGAAGATATATGGAATGAAGGTTGTAAGAATTCTAATTCCAATTTATGGTTAACTTATACTTTTCAATGGCATTCATGAAATTCCTCAAGTTATGATCATGTTATCTGATTTTTTCAACAGACCAAGATATCATCAAGATATTTAAATGTGCCTTGTAAGTTTTCCATATTTATTATCATTTGGAATGCAGCTACTCCATTTGTTACTCCAAACAGTATTCTCTTGAATTGATAAATGTCTATCTCCTGCTTCAAAAGGCGTATACTGCTTTTCCATTTCTTGAATTGGAAGTTGATAAGCACTGTATGAATCTATAGTGCTAAAAGACTTATAACATGCCTCCTTATATGCTATATCCTATTCAAGGCAACAGATAGGCATCTTAGTAACAACATCTTGGAAACAGACAAAAGACTGCACAATCACAACCAAGGCTTTGTAAATAAACAAACTAAGGCAAGTCTGATGTGAATAAATGACATTCTAACAAGCACAGCTAGAGGACTTAGACATGATTAAACTCAACATTTAATTGAATTATTTAAATTGTACTTAGAAAGCCATAGATAATGGAATGGTAATATATCCTATTAGAATTTACTAAATATGTTCACCTAACTCCACTCATTCATACAACATTACAACGTCGAGGAGTCGGTCAGTAGCTGATGATGGGAGTGATTACCTCTAAAATAGGTCATAATGTTGTGTGAATATATTTAATAAATTGCAATAGGATGCATTTAATAGAATTTTTTTAAAAAATTATAACATTCTGTTGGTGTTTTCTGTTCCTTGAAGCATTTTCAGAGTAGTTTTATTTGAATGATACTTTGAGTTGTTAGTATGAAAAGAAAATAAATGCTAATGTACTCCTCAAAACTTTTTATTTTTTGTAAACCACAAATAAATATGAAATGTCATCTGTTTTCATTAACTGCAATATTGGAATAAAAATAATTTTTCATTCATTGTCTTTGCTATCTTATTACCAGAAACACAATAACCATATTAGATCTTATATTGATAAATGTCTTCTTGGGTGGCTTTCAGTATTGTATTAGGTACTTATGGAATGTTATTTGAATTTAGAGAAGTAATAGACATTTTTAAATATAATTTGAAGCTGTGATTATATTGGTACTTGTGTAGAATGATTGCTAAGAGCTTTTACTTATTATAAATATGTAAAAATATATTAAATGAATAAATATATAAAATGTTCAGAAAAATGTGCCTTTCTGTGAATTTTTTCAGATAATAAAGTATTCCATACCACGTAAAACATATTGTTGATATATGGAATGAAGAAATAAATGGTTTTTAAAGATAACTCTTAATAGTGGATTTTTTAAACTCCATCTTCTAACAAAGGTATCAGTTATAATAATATAATACATTTATCAATAAACAAAAAAACGTTCTAAGCCGTTTACCATTTTAGTGTACAGTGCTGGAGAAAATGATCGAGAGCACTGGGAGAGCAGGAAATATATCACTAACTTGTTTTTGAATATGGTTCACATGGATTGATATTGTCGGGTAAAATTGCTTGTCTTGTTGCTCTATATAGATGTGTAAATAAACCAAAGAATTTACATGTAAGAAGATGTGTCTCAGAGGTAAAAGCATGCACTATGTGCATTGGCAGGAATGATTCAAATCTCTCTCTCTCTTTCCTGGCATCGACCATTTGATCAAAAGTGGAATAGGTAAAAGTGTATCTCACCCATACTTCACATTCTTGTATTAAATTAACATATATTTTCCACAATTTTTTATTATAGATTGTGTATTACCTATTGTAAACTGCAGATACAGATTCCTTTTTTAGACACATGGCTGACTTAATGGGGATTTGCTTGGCACTGGGAAGCAAGCTGTTTGCCTGCAGAGCCGAATATTTATAGCTCCTTAAAGTCAAGCACATAGATTTCTACAGCACACCAAACATAAATTTTTTGGTCATATGATGGCATTTTGTATACAAAATCTGGTTTTTCTGCACTCCAGTATGTATTGTGTTTTGTTGCTACTTGGCCATATAAATAAAACTATGCTTTGTCAATAAAAAAATTAAACGTGAATCAACAGAGCAAACATTATCCATCACCCAATTGCACAAATTATACATCACATTATCACATGGTTGCAATTCCTGAACAACAATTGTTATCTTATAGGGTTTTAATGTTAAAAGTTAATGGCATTCCAAGTTATGGTTTGCAAAATTCCTGACACATGTGCAAGCTTTCTTAGAGATTTCTTTGGATTAATTTTTCTCCGATGTCAGGAAACAGTGTTTTACTTTTGGTTTCTTATCAAGAATAGAACCACTTTCCGTAAATCTATCTATTAGATTACAAACTGTTTCTCTGTGAGGCATGCACACAGAGCAGGGAATCTGTTTATAAATCACTGTCTCATTTCTCTATACGAGCTTGTCACATAGCAATCATAATGAAGATTGTGTGTGCTAAAGTATACAGACTTTTTGGTATTATAACAGCATTAACATACTATAGTACTGAAACACATGGTCTCACAATTCAACTGCTGTACAGTGCAAACACTTTGTGTCAGCACATGGAGAGGTGCAAAGGGGGAACAACTGGTTACAAACAGGGCAGGCAAATCCCCATTAAGCTGGCCACACATCCAAATAAAGGCTCTGTATATATTATAGTCAATGCCTCCAAACATTGATGATAAGTATGAACCCTCTGTCAATCTTTTTGCTTCTTTCTTTTTGTCAAGTGCACATATTTATGCTCAGTTCCATTTATTACAAATATAAGTTGTTTATCGCAAGATCATTGCTAAATGGCTGCTGCTCCCACTCTTATTTCATAAGGCAATACAGCCCCAGAGTAAGAAGCATTTGTAGCATTCCATTATCCACCATGAAGTGGGCAAAACTTCATTGAGAAAGGGGACAAGCAGCTGGGAGGAGGAGAATATATATATTTTTTTTCATTTTTCACAAGAACAGTAAATAAATAAGTAGCTCGCTCATATAAATCATACAGTGAACAGAATGTTATAAAACATAATCTACACACACACACACACACACACACACACAGGTATATATAAATTAACAATAATTATAATAATAGAAAAGGATAAAACACTAAGAAAGTCACACTTGAGATCGCTATATTTCGAAATCCTGGAGTCCTTCTATTGCAAGAAGACAAGTGACAAGTTATACACACACACACACAGAGTAAAATACATGAATCAATGGATTTAACCTTCTTTTGTTATCACTAGATATTTATGATTGGTACTCAATGAGAGTGCTCTGAAAAAAAAAAATTGCATAAAACCAATTTATAAGAATGTTTCTGAGAAAATAAGATGGTTAGCAAACATGAAGTGGGATACGTGTAAATAATTTTTTTCCCTTCCTAACACAAAGTTTAATATTCTGGTTGAGGACCTACAGGTGCGCAAAAAAAAAAACTTCAATTGTTGCAAAGCTGAAAGCATGAAATGTGCTTTAATAGTTGCCACAAGTCTGACTTTATTACTTTATTATGTATGAAGCTGTGACTAAGGGGTATACAATATGAAAAAGTCATGTAAAATATTTGTTCCAATAGGTTACTTCTACTTGAGATGGCAATGATTCATTTGGACATTCATAGTTGGAAAAGAACAGAATATCATTGGCTTCACTGGGCAAGTTCCAATTTACATTTTAACAGAATCTAATCCTACTGTGACCTCAGTGATATCACCTTTTTCTTTCTGCTACTGTAAGTAGTGACATAATATACAAAGTTAAGAATTCTTGCTTGTTGGTTCGTCAGAATAAGCGGAACAGGTGGCGTAGTTTCTAAAGTTTGGCTGTGTGAATTAAAAATGCAGAAAGTCAAATCAAATGTGCATGAATGTTTGTAGAAGTATTGCACTGACGAAACTAAAGATACTTGTGGTAGAAAAGTGGGAAATGTAATAGTGGGTGTATTGAAAAATAATAAAATCAGGTCCAAATGATTTTTCTCGCTAACCTATAAAGAAATGCTGCTGTAAGAGTTACCCTAAAATGATTCATGTGATGTGTATCATTCACACCCTGCACAGATTGCAAGACATTTCAAACTATTCTAATGTGGACATGTTGGTGCCAAATGAGAAAAAAAGTCCTGTAAAAGCACAATCAACTCAAAAAACCTAAATCCTAATTTATTGTCTCCTATGGCTTAACCAGGCACTGAGCTACCTTGCTAATGTCATGATATATTATGCAGATAATTTTGAAGCATTTATATTTATATTAAATGAACTAAACAAAGATGATTCGACAATTGAGATTATTCATATTTAATATGTAACTTGGCCTTCATATCTACCAGTTTTGGTTTCTGATGTGCTCAATAAACTACAAACTAAGATCATTGTATGATTCAGTCGAACTACACACTCTTATTGTTCCATTTACTTATTTATATAAAGTATGTGTTTCACAAACCCTTGTTCGCAGCCTCAGCTACCCATCGACTGCTGGATAATTCATTATGCTATGGAGATGTGCATTCTGCTCTAGTGGAGGTGCAATGAAAAAGTTTGTTTTCATTCCTGGGAGTGTCAAAGTTCATTAATCTGTGTCTGTATTTGTAGATGTAGATCCTTGCACTGATTTTAATAATTTTGCTTTATTCACTATGTCATGGTTTTCTGTCCAGAAATGAGATGCTACTGGTGATTTTTCCATTTAGTGGTGTTTTACATTTCTGATATAACAAAGTGCCTATGTTTCTCTTAGTTTTTCCAATATAAACTTTGTTGCATTCTGCACAACTTATTTGGTAAATTCCTGTTTTTTTTCTCCACTGTACTACTGACATTAACATATCTTTTAGAATATTTTGAAATTTTTGTGTAGCCCATGGATATGTGAATTTTTTAAAATAAGAGTGTGCAGTTCGACTCAATCATACAATGATCTTAATCATTTGATTAGCTTCACTGTACAAGTTCCAATTAGCATTTCTAGTTAAACTAGAAACTATTGTAGTATTATTGAGTAATTCAGTTAAAAATATATATTATGTTGAAAGACAACTGAACACTTTCTCGGGTTAAAAAATTGCAGTTCTTAGGAAAAATATTTAGACACATGACAAATTATTATCATTATTATGAGATCACTCAAATTTCACTAATTTTGTTCACTTACTTGGACATGTTTCAATGTTGCCTCCATCTTCAGCATGGTCCACCAGGCTGAAGATGTCCAAGTAAGTGGAAGAAAATTAGTGAAATTTGAGTGATTTCATAATAATAATTTGTCATATTATACTATATTTCACTGTGAAAATCCCCGATCAAAAAATGATTTAAAGACATGTTTGAGCAAAACAGTGCCTACCAAATCCTTTGCAAAATTGCTCAAGTTTTGGAAGGTCAAAACATAAGTGAACCAGATTGTGTGTCTGTTAGCGATATGTTACCCCTCTAATATGCAAGGTTAACATTATGTGATGCAGACAATCCTTTTTTTTTTACTATAAGGCATTTTTCTGCATTAATAGGTAGGAATTTGTGATAAGCAGAAACTGATTTTAAAGTGCAAAATTATGGAGAAAGAAAAGTTAAAAAAAAAAAAAAAAAAGTGGAGATAAAATGCCTTTATTTAGCTCTAAACCATTTACATTAACATTCCTTATTCAACATTGTAGTAATTAGCATAAAGTAATCAATATTTAGGAAGTAAACATGGCATTTACTGCAATATGCACAACATTTGTTTGCTTTCAAATGTAAGTTGCTGGTGCTTTTAGCTCAGGAGATCCTTATATACAGAGATACTCTGCTCAACATCTACTGACACCATTGCAGCATATTTTGTAAACGCATACAAAGAGAATTTAGTGGGAGTTGCATAGGCTTTCACATCTGAATTGATCCTCAAAATGAATTCAAGTTTGACTTTGACAAATCCATCAAGGTTGTCAACTGTCCTCCATACTGCCTTCTTCTAAACTCTGAATCACATGAGGCAAATACCCATGGCCTTGCAATGAGAAAAATTCAAACACTAGGTTTTTGTCACTGAGCAATTGTTAAGCATGCTTGATGATTGTTGCATCTGTTGAATCTGGAACATTTATGAAACCTTCGATTTATTCCAAGTTTTTGCACAAACTGTATAGCTTATCCAAGTTCCCCACTTGGTTATAACAGGGAATTGTGATAGTTTGAGCCCAGTAACTTCTTGGTACATAAGCTGACAATTTGGAGCTGAAGAATCTTCTTCAGAAAAAAGCAAAGATCATTTAATCTAATGTATTCCTCTGTCTCTTTCACAAATACTACGTATTCATTGTCAATATATGTCAAATGGTTTAGGCTGGGGTACATGATCTTCAATTGTTGCAAAGCTGAAAGCATGTAGTGTGCTTTAATAGTCACCACAAGCCTGACTTTTTCACAATGTATACCCTTTGGGCACAGCTTCATGCATGAATCATTGAAAGACTGCACAACTGTCCAAGCATTTGTCTCAAGTTGGTACAATTCAAAGAACATTGATTCCACTAGATAATACAAACAGCGCATCAGTAGTTTCACCTAACATGTATCCCACTTCATGTTTGCCAACCACCTCTATTTTCTAAAAAACATTCTCATAAATTGATTTACGCAATTTTTTTTCAGTGTGCTCTCATTCGGTACCTATATTTACATGTACTTCTTGAGGAATTGTATGAATGCAAGATTGTTAACCTTGTAGACTGACATACCTGACTGAACTAATGTCATGGTAAAATCTGCAGATAATTGACTCTAAGACTGCAGTTTTTCAGATCCTGAAGTGAAGACCTTTAAGATACTTAGTTGCTTAGGTTGCAACTTGTGGGGTTCAATATTTTTTGCATGCTTGCCATGCTAGATTTGTGATTTATTCACTCTTGATAACTTCTTATCAATCACAATATTTACATCACAGAATGCACATCAAAGAACTGGACCAGTAATTTCAATGAATTTTTTGTTGAATTTTTCTGAATGTGTATACAATTTTTATAAAAGTATTCATACTGCAGCAACACAAACACAGTGAAGTAAAGCAATTGGCAACTAGATTTGAACCTTCATTACATAAAATGGGAATAGACTGCACAAAAACTGCAGTTTTGTTGAATAGCTTTAATTGAAATTCATGTTTTCTCTTGCAGGTTTTGCCAAATTAACTTTGAAACTATTGGAGTTGCAAATTTATAAATATGGGCTCTCATTCTGCTGTGCAAAATGACACTATAGGATATAATGTCGCTGCCCAAGAAGGACGAAAATCATTTATTTTTTTTACTCAATTTTGAAAAGAAAAGGTTTGCAAAAATGTGCCAAAGCATCAAAGAGGAGGTGAAAAGGGGATAAATATGCAAATTCCATGAAGAGGTACAACGTTTTGTCTATTTTGTTTCATTTTATTTTCTAAAATCAAATTTCAAAATGATCAGCATGGAAACTATTTTTTTTTGTAAAAGTGCTACACTTCACTTTAAAATCCATTCCTTAAGTGGTGAGCAATCTGGAGATGACATTTGTTATGCAAGTCCAGTCAATTTTTTACATCTGATTAGCTGCAATTTGAGAGTTCCAATATTTATTTTTTCTAGTAAATTCCATATTTTCTCAGTTTTTTTATAAATATATTTAAGCAGATATATTTCAAATTTTCAGCACTTAAAAATAATATTTTAAAGTTTTAGCACATAAAAATCTGAGCCCTAGCTATCATACTGGATTTCTAATACATTATGCTGGTTATTATAACTGAAAAGTTTTAAGTTCGAACTTTGTTCACCAATTTGAAAATTGCACTTCCCAGTGAAGGTGTTACTCCTAGAAATTTAGCATGAAATTTTCTCCTGCGGTATATGTGCAATTTATTTTACACATAAAAATCATAAATGTTCTTTGTTCTAGCATATAACCCACTTCTGACATATTCCAAAATCACAGAGAAAGACTAACATGCACTTTCTACAGAAATGCAACCGAAATAGTTTGCATGCTAAACACATCTGAGCAAGTTAAGTTGCCTGCATCAATGGAACTGTAACTCCAATATTACCAGAATTACATGTTCTCTGAAGGTTAACCAGTTTCCATGGTGTATACAGCTCAAGACTACTCTGCAGAATGAGGGCATAGTATTTACAGCAAAGCTATGTAACAGTGAAGAATATTTGTATGAAATGATTCAAATGAAATTATCTAGAGTTCTTTTGAGATTTTCTTGTTGCTCTTAGCATTCAACCCTAATGTTTAAAAGTAGGAAGTTTGTACAGAACATTGCATCAGAGTATGAATAGGAGAAGGGAGAAAATGAATTAAGATATGAATATAAATAAATAGCTTCCTTTAAGATTAAATATAATATTTTTTTCAACTTAAATACACATTAATATTGGAATTGCTTAACTTACATCATAGATCACCTGTAGCAGTGCAAGATATTTTATAAAATATTATAGGCATAACAATTTCTATATATATTGGAAATTAATTTTTTCTCCATTTAATAATGCTGCTTGTGATTCTTAAACAACAATTTCAGTCTCTAATAATCATGGCAATCAAATGGGTCAATATCACAGCATCTTTGATACAATAATGTACATTAGTTTAGTCTTTATATAATTACACACTCCTAACATATGGTTCTACTGAAATTATTTAAGGTATTCAGACACTGCATATTCATAAACAATTTTAATAGGAAACTAGCAATGGGAGGACATAGCACAGATATCTTGCACTTTGGCAATGCCATCAAAATGCTACCATATATACACGACAACACTTAAGTAAATCATGACCCATTTGAAGATTACATTATAGTTTCGGTGAGTTTAATATTAATTTTCTATCTCACACGGTGCCTATGTTACAGTAAACCTTTGCTGTTTAAATGCAGTTGCACTGCATCTAAGCATTTCAGAATTAGCATTTTTGTCAGTTACAATGATGAACTTGATAATTTCTGTTTGTAAATAATGGAAATGCTGAACATAGGCCAACTAGTTTTGCAAATACTAGCATAAAACCTGTAATAACATGAACATATTTCTTGAATATGTTTTTGACCTTTGAAAGTCATTTATATATACACAAATACATGAATCAAGAATACTGGTTGAAAAAAGAACTCATGATGCAAGGGTAGTTTCTTATAATTAAAATACATTACTTGGTTTCATTCCATTTAGTTTATTATTCACTCTTTCCACTACCAAAAAGATCATACTAAAGGTTCCTTTCTTCTTAACCTGTCTATTTTTGCACTTAAAAGCTCTTTTTGTGTTTTGTTTATATTAGGATTTAAAATTTTTGTATATTAAAAATGTTTTTAAGCAGTTCTTGGTAGCATTATTTATGAACCTTCTGAATATTTGAACTCAACAGTAGATTATAGAGAACTAATTTATGATTACATTCTTTTTTAAGTTTAAGCTGGATGATGAAAACATAATTTTCTCTTCATGATAGAAAACCTTTTCTTCTAATAAATTAAGTGAAACTTCCAAAGCACTTGACTTTTTTCTTCCTAATCTCTTAAGAGCAAGTATTTAACATCTACTTACATTTCAGAATTTTTAAACGCTTCCACTTTTCTCCTCTGTTTTTTGTTTTTACTTTGCACAGATATAAGCACAAAAATCTTACTTTTTCTATCTTTTCCGCCGAGTTGTGTACTAAATGTTACTATAGTGAACATGAGCAAAATACTGCCAGCAATTTTACTACCATGTTTAAAATCTTAAAATGCTGCACTTGGAACCCACAAAAACTAATGCTAAGATCAACAGAAATTATACTTCAAATGTGACCTGTGTTAACTACATAATAATTATGACCATAAATTAACTCTATTAGCTCGAACTTTGCTGCTAGAAGCACCAATTCAGTCTTTTTAGCTTACACATTCATTCCTGTCTAAGATACACTGACCCAAATCAATATATATGCAATATAGTATTAGGGATTAAAATAGTGATCAATTATATTTTTAAAAAATTGCCAACTTTGAGTTTTAAAAATACATGAAAAAATAATCCAATTTTCACAATCACTCCATAAGGTTGTAATACTACATATAAACTAAAATACTTATGAGCACCAGGTTATACTAATCTGCTTATACAAATCACATCTCTGTTGTCCTATTCTAGCTACTCTAACTTCTAGCAGCAAAGTTGTGAATGCTTTTATTTTTGCCTTGCAAGAAAGCATATTAAAAATATAAATAAACAGTCTGACGATGAATGTTGAATATTAATGTTACAAAAACTTACACTTGGACTAGATGTACAATTTCCCCTCTTTAAATCAACAGAACAGCTGGAATGATCAATGTTCCCTTCCCTTTAGGTCATCTACATCAAAAAAATTTCTTTACCATCTTTTTCAGGCCACTTGTATTCCCACTACCACTTTTCTTAGCAAAATCCTTTTGCACTTCTAAATCACTGTTGCTGGAATTGACTGCACTTGCTGCATCACTATCCTCTGATATTTCTTGTTTGCCATTTGATTGATGTTCATCTCCATTTTGCAATAATGGGACCACTTGACTAGATTTGTCTGAGCTACCAACATGACGGTTAATGTACCACTCCCAGTTGTCTGATTTGAGCTTTGCCTGAGGACTCCGCTCAGAACCTTGTCCAATGCGGCTACTCCGTGATGCCATAGCTGTTCTCATGAAGAATGGCGAGGATAGCCGTCTTACCTTAGGATTCATAACTATGGATTTTATTGTCCCATTTCCTTGCACTGTGGGTATCTCAATTTCTTGAATTCTTGAACCCTGTTCCATGGAAATGTATTCTGGTTGAGCAGCATCTGTTGCTTTGCTTGGAGATTCTCTTTCAATATCCTCTGAAGTAAGTACTGGTGCCTCACTGTTCAATCTTTCTATATTATCATATGCTTCATTGTCTGCAGATTTACTCTGTTTCATTCCTTGTACAACCACTTCCTTTTTTATTGCTGCACGGCTGCCAACACTCCAACTCCTACATAGTTCTGTTGAGCTGGAACATCTGGTGTCACCTTGTTCACTGTTCACTCTTGAAATGTAGTTTGCATGTTCCGAGTTTCTTCTTCCACCAAGTTTCTGAGTTATATTTGCACTTGATGAAGACTTCGATAAAGAATCTTTTTTCTTACGCCGTCTTCGTTTATTTTCCAGTTTAGGAACTGCCCCTGTCCCACTGTCAACTTCTGTAACTGGACCATCACTTATGAGAAGTTCATGATAAGTGCCTGTTGAATACAAAAAATCAACATTATCCTCTCCATTGGAAAACTCATATTTATAAGCGTAATATAATATATATGTCTGCATTATACAATGTGCTTATGTGTTCTCAAAATACCTATATGCCTTAAAATCAACAAATGCAATTATGTAACAAATGTGCATCATACAATCAAATATCAGGGGCACTGAACAAGTTATGACTCTGGTATGTTATATCATTGCTGGAAAGCTGAGGTGATCTCTCTAAGATATGTCTTGGCTTGAAACTTACATAGTTACAAATCAGTCTGCAGTACATGCTGGAACTGAGAGGATGACAAGGGTAGCGCTTTGCAGGTTCACAGTAAAAATGAGTGATTTGGAGCTTTGCTTGGTGAATAAATTTCTCACAAAGGAAGGGAAAAAGCCTAAAGAAATCCCAGGAATCCTCCTTATGTATATGTTAATGATAGACCTTCCAATTACAAAGTAATATTTTAGGCTAAGCCACTTTAAGAGAGCCAAGTCCATTGAAAATGACCTCTACATAAGGCATCCTATACAAGCATCTTCATAAGAAATGTGTTGAAGTAAGAGCTATGATTATGCAAGATGATTGTGTCAAGGATAATGTAATATATGGTGAACTCGGCATTTCAACTGGCATGATATCGCATTTGTTTATACCCATGTGATGATGTCAAGGTCAATTCCCAACTCCTAATGCTGTCATCAGATCACCAAACAAATCACCAGGATTCATTTAGAAAAATTGGACCTTCTCCAAGAAAATTCTGATGACTTTTCTCAAAGGAAGGTTACTAGAGATGAAACACAGCTTCATCACTATTACCCAAAAACCAAAGAAGCAGTTTTTTAAAGTGATTAAATGCCCATTTTTGCCACTGTGACATCACAGGCAATGGACACTGCTGATACACAAGATGAAAGGATAAATTGGGAAAAGATTTTTTTATAAGGAGGGAAACATTTATGGCTAAATTTAGGATACATTCAATGCATTTGCCATTTATAAGGGCTGAGCAAAGCCTAGGAAAAAATTCAGTTAAGGCAGAAAGGTTCTGGCAGGAATCGAACCCAGGACTTCACAAGTCCATGCCTTAATGACCTCAGTCACCCATGTTGGTGTTTATGTAATGGAAGATTACTCCCAAATAATTCCATGCGTGTCAGTCAGCAGAAAAGTCAAGTTTTTTGTAATACAGATGGTGTTTTGCTGTTGGAATTCATGTCAAATAAGTCCACCATCAATGGAGAAATCTATGCTTCTACAGTGTAACAGATATTCGAGACAATCAAGTGAAAACTGCATGGAAAACTGACAGCAGGCAGGTTGCTGCTTTACAATTATGCACCTTACTACATGTCCCAAAAAGCAAATGCTGTTATTAGGGATTGTGGGTACTTGGAGCTTAACAATCCCCCCCTATAGTCCAGGCTTGACCTCCACTGATTCTTTTATCTTTCAAAACCTGAAGAAATTCCTTTATAGTTAAAGATGTTCCAATAATGTCAAGAAGAAAGAGTTAATGAGAGGACTAAGACATACGAGAGTAGGTTCATAAGTTTCTGGCTTTGCCAGTAAGGATTATTGCTTTCACAAAACCCTTATCTGATGCCATACCTTATCTGTTAAGTAAATAACTGCAGCTGTAACTTCCACTTCACTGTGTTCAGTTTTTCAGATATAGTTGAATAAAGAAGGCTATGTGTAGAAGATTGTAACATGTTGACGATTGAGTATCAAGCTCGTTTTAAGTTCTTCACAAAAGAATACCTTAATATAAATGAAATAAAACAGTGATTGGACAGTGTAATTAGGAAAGCATCCCCCTCATATTTTACCATAAAAGAATGGGCCAAACTTTTTCGAATGGGTCGAGAAAGCATTGAAGATGAAGAGAATGCACGTCAGCAGGTCACTCCTGAAAACATTGCTCTTGTGGAAGGAGTAATTATGGAAGATCAAGGCTCAAAGTTACAGAAATAGCAGCAAGATTGGGCACCTCTAAAGCAACAGTCCTTCAAATTATTCATGAATATTTAACTCCTGTGTTCCACCAAGCTTTTCCAGCAAACACATTGTTAAGGTTCCCGAATAATGCTAATAGCATGGATCGAGAAGGCAGCATCATAACCCAAAACTTTTTAGAGCACTACAGTATACTTTTGTTTGCATAGAATAATTTAAACATCAGCTCATGCAAGACATATTAAAAGCAGCAGAGGCACAAAGGTGTTCTAACCCCTCTCATATTTCATCTACAATCCTACAACTCTTTTCCACATTCTGTATTTTTGTAAAAATTGCTGTTTTGTATAAAAATGTCAAAAATCATTACATGTTACAGCCCTTTCTCTGTTGTTAATGACCTTAATATATCCAAAGATAGAATTTCAACTCTACAGCTGGATTTACTGCCGCCATTTTCAAACTGTTACTAGTAGTCAAACTAGCACAAGGGAAAAGTTATGTTAACTTAACATGGAGTTTAACATGTTAAAATTAACATTAGTTGATGAAACAGAATGTTTGTTAATTTAAATGTTAAGGCAGTCTATTAGTTTGTTAATTTTTAACATCTGTTGATGAAACCAGCCCTGAAACTTCTGATCCTTGGTTCCCTTCTCAAATTGCTTGTCCAGACTCCTCTATACACTTGTTCATCAACACACTGTATATGCTTGTTCTCATCAAGGAGGATTAGCATCCCCAAATGCTGTACATTCTACGATAAAGTTTTGAAAAGCACAACAAAATCATTGAAACTAATAAATTTGTTCCAGTTTACATTCACAGGAAAGTGTCTAAAAGTGTCTACTATCATTTCATTAAACAAGTGTGCCTATACTAAAAACAAAAACCATAAATCATTATGCTAATTTGTATAATAAAAGTAAATGCTACTCCAAATATTGCAGCACCAAATAAAAGAAGCATATGCCAATAATAGAAGCACTGTACACCATAACACCTTAAAAGTTTACTGGTAGACACAAGGAAATCTAAGGGGTTTTAACAAGAGACATTGAATTAAAACATTGTTGGTAACTGCACTGGGGCAGGTATACTATGAAAAAACGACCGTAGATAAAATTGCACAAGCAAGGCTAAACCCATCTGCTTTAACTAAAATGGATAAGAAAGGGACACATGATTATAGGGATGGACTTGATCTCGTGAGCTTATTCCCTCAGACACCAGATTATTCCTCACACCAATATGAGAGAATATTTCTGGTAAAATCAATGAAAAAGTAAGAACATTGTAGGGCTATATCTGGAAAAGCAGCAATTTGATATGTTTGCTAATCATTATTCATGATACTTTCTAGAGTTAAGGTATTTGTATCTGAATATTTAAATGATGTGCATTAATAGTAGTCTCTTACTCACCTGTGATATTTAAGGCTTCTTCACTTGGTCTTCTATTTCTAGGTTTTGGTGTTGCATGACCACTTACTCCCTCTACAGATCTGCGTCTTTTTGGAGTTTCTTTGTTCTTAACATGCCAACCAAAACTCCACTTTCGTTGAGATCCACTGGTCTGTGTATTGGGCAATCTCAGACACAAATACAGCACAAGCACAAAGATTATCACCTCAACTAAAATCACCATCAAGTGCTGCATCATGACCTGTAAGCAAATAATATATCTAAGAATTGGAATTTAATTTGTTCTCATATTATGTAGTTTGGCCATTCTGTTGAAAAGTGGCAAGTTTAAGATATATTTAACTGGTCTCTACTTCAGCTACTTCATCTAGCAACTGCATATGACCTCAGAAAACAACCAGTAAAATCATTTGAGCAAATAGACAATTTCATTCATAAACTTGTTATGACAGAGTCTAAATTTTATTTAATTACATATTTTAATGCTATATATTTATGTGCAAATAAATGCAAATATTGATAAAATACACACGTACAAATGTTTTTCATAAATTTTATTTGACAATTTTTCTTATTTTATATAGTTGAAGATTGCTGCAGACTTTTTTCTCCCCCCCCCCCTCTACTGAATTATCCAAAACCATATATCAAGAAAGGAAAAATAATTTGAATGCTATTGTGCTATATTGATACATTGTCATTACATTTAAAGTTAAATTGCACGAATTCAATGAGGCCAAAAACTCCTTTCAAATGTTTTCCTCTACTGTGCTACTCATGCATAGTTGTTATATTCAAAGCTAAATTGCAACTGCAACATCCTAGACAAGTCAACTTTCAGGAAAATTACTTGTATTCTTATTATGTAAACATCTTAGAAAAAAATCAGGACTGATATAGGTGATTGATATATATAGATTTCTGCTGATGAGATGACAGTTACTTTAGGCAGTTTCATGGCAAATCTATCTGTGGGGAAATTGAACCCTATTTAATTTCCAGGACAAGATGAGCAACTTGAATTAAAGCTGTGATTTTCTACAGTATGCATTTCGAAGCTGTGAAGTCGACGAATGAGAACTTTTCTTCTGATCCTGCAGTATCTGTGAGTGAATCCTTGTTAGCATTCAACGATTTAGTTTCATACATCACAAATCACTTCAATCAGCTTCCCGATATTGTCAAGAAACTGAAAACTTCTGGTATGCTTCTCCAAGAAGCCATGAAAATAATGGAAGATGCAGTTCAGGTCAGTGTTGTACCAGGTGAAGTGGATGGTGTAGTTTCCACTAAACTGCAACCTGTGCTGAATAAGAACCCTGGGTACTCAACTCTTCTTACTTTGTCCCACTTATTTAATGATGAAACTGTAGAATCCCCTGAGAATATTATCGCTAGCCCAATCCCTCTGTATAAATATGCACTGGTGACTCTTTGTGATGTGGAGCATTCTTATTCTGCATATAAAAACATACTGTCAGACAGAAGACTATGCATGACAACAGAACATTTGGAAAAAGTATATTATCATTAATTGTGCATTCCCTTTCAATGTAACTTAAAAGGTTAAATAGTGAACACTTGTCTTTCAGTACTTTTGCATTTATTCCTATGTTGTAAAATTAATTAATTATAATTTAATATTACATATAATTGCTTGTTTACATATTTATCTATACATTTCTCAAATTTATATCCATAAAATCTGGGCTCTAGTGATGACTAATGCTCAGCTTATATAATGCATATATCTGCTTAACATTTTTACTCATTTCTTCAGTAAGAAATATGCTGACATATGTTGTTGGCATACAACTTCAGTGGAGTTGCCATCTTAATATAACAATAATTTTAATTACTAAATGTCTTTTAAGGAGCACAAATCCTCAGCATGTTCAAACTAATTTGCCACCTATGCAATGTGCAACTTGATTCATGTATTGTATGGTCTCCTGAAGACATTGACTCCACACTGATACCAGTGGAATCCTCCACTCTTCGGATTTCCAGAAGACAGGAGCATCCCAATTTCTAGCCCATTCCCCTATACAATTTTGTATTAATGACAAAGCATTTTCCCAACTTTTTACCTTGATTTAATTGATGATTTTTTTGATTCAATATTCACAATACTGTGGTTATCAAGATATTGGATTCACCTTCATAATTGAAACCATCATCTCTAAAAATGTGCTATACATTTTACTACTTTGACTTATTTATTGATCCTACTTAACCGTTTTTCCTTACTTTATCTATAGATAATGAATTCATTCTTCTAGGAGTTAAGATTTCTTTGACTTTCATTTTTATTCTTTACCAGAAGTTTTTAATTTTCTTTTCTCAAATTATATTTCCTGACCTTTTATTTTCAAGTAATACAAATGAAGGGATAACATTTAAAGTCAGCTTTTATAATCGTGTTCTTATTTATATGTTTGAAAGAAAAAGAGAAAAGGGGAAAAAAAAAAAAAAAAAAAAAAAAAAAAAAAAAAAAAAAAAAAAAAGACAGACAGACAATGAGAGAGACAGCAGTGGCAAACTCAACAAAAATAATTTTGCATATGCATCAACAGGAGTACTTTCAAAAATGCAAGTAAATGTAGCAGAAGAAGTTAAAGGAAATTCTACAAAATAATAATCCTCTTTTCATTCAGCTCTTACCTATTTTCTGCTTTCCATCATCTCTTTAGACCTTTGTTAAGGTGGGTTCACACCAGGAATTTTTGTATAGAACTGTATTAAGACATTTTGTATCATACAGATTTGTTCCATACAAAACAAATGAAAGTGTTTATATTTGGAACATTTGTATAGAACATTATTGCAAGTCAGTTTCAACATGGAGGAAACTTTCTTGCTCTGTGCAGTTGCTGCTTTTTGTGCTGTTATTGTGAAAGAAAATGACAGAGAGAGAGAGAGAGAGAAAAGGAAAAATGCAAGTGGTGGACAAAAATTTTTTTTTTTGCTGATAAGGAATTCATATGTCTTGTTCTTGCCTAGTTTTGAAATTTTTTACTTATTTATTTTCATTAGTTTTTGTACTGGGATTTTAAGTTCTGTATCTTTTTCGCCCACTTCTCCAACCTCTACTTTCATGCATGTGTTTCTGTTTCTGAAATTCTTATTTTGAGGATCCCAAATACATTTTCTCACTTCCATTTCTTCTATTAAACATAATGTTTATGCGATTGAATACTTCATGTTTGTTGCTTATGGGAAAGAAAAAAAAAAAGGATAAAAAGAAAAGAATGCCATTAAATGAGTCAATGTGCGCATGTTCATGTTGCAGAATAAGAATTGTTTTTGCTTGTCTAGGGATACACAGAACTTTAAAAAGGATAAAAAGAAAAGAATGCCATTAAATGAGTCAATGTGCGCATGTTCATGTTGCAGAATGAGAATTGTTTTTGCTTGTCTAGGGATACACAGAACTTTGTCCTATATATGTGTAGAACTCATTCACTGTATGAAACTTAAGGAACTTGTTCCATACCAACCATCATGTTCAGAACACAAGTTCTATAAAAAAAGTTCCTGACGTGAACCCACCTTTACAAGGGCCTTTTAAGTAAAACAAACTAAATCTGTTTTCCAAGTTTGCAGAAGTCATTAAATGTGGTTTTTTTTTTTTGTTTTTTTTGCATTAGCATCTTATAAAAGTGTATATAAAAATATAGAAATCAATTTTTAACAGATACCCCATGGTCAGTATACACATGTAAAAAGAACATATTTAACTTGTGAAATGCTGAATCTAAATGTAAAATGAGCAAAATGTATTTAAAAGAATAAAATAATGGAGAAAATATACATTTTGGAAAAAAAATATATACATATATAAAATGCAGATGTAGTTTTTAAATAATTTTCTTTAAGGCTGTTTCTTTATTATGGTTTTGACATTTCAAAGGTTTTAGTAAAAGTAAATGCCACAGAGAGTGCATCTGTTAAAACTATTTTTACAGCTAATTTTACTTTATTATTTTAATGTCTTCTTTTAATTTTGCCTCTTTCAGATAAGATACCAGTTGGGGGTGAGCCAGTAAAAACAAAGCTATTCATAAACATTACATTCCTGCTTGTTTTGCTTTCAATCATTTAAATAAGGAGTTGATTATGAAAAACAAGTTTCAAATATCAATCTTTTGTAATGTTGGGTACTTGAAAAGAATTAAAATATATAAAAATATTTGAAATGTCATTTTATGAAAGAAAATATAAAACAAATGCACAGAGCAAAATTATCTCCAAATGGAATCAAATTTGCTATATGTATAAGCCCATGTACAGTTATCCATTGGGCTAATATGCAATATGACAATGGAGTATTTTCATTAGGCACACAAACGTATGACAAAAACAAGTAGCATGTAAAGGCTTCAGATATGGTAGAATTAATGTGAATTAAACAGATCACTTGGATGTATATACTTTCTTTATTCATTTTTACTGTGCAAAAGCAAAAGTAAATTGATCTGTCCAATATGGTTATTTCACTTATACTATAAAATAACTAAACTACTTGTCCAATCTGAGGAATAAACTCCTAGTGAACAACCACACACTTTGCTACATAAGCCATATGTATGGTTAATTTAATTTTAAATCTTCCTTATTAATATTTAAAGCAAGGTTTTCATTCAAATATTCAGTATACTGTCAAATAGGTTTTGCTGTTTACGCTGTTTAACAATTCTTACATAAATTTAACAAAATAATACCCATGATTTACAGTGAAGCATTTATAAATAAGTGAAGCATTTAGAAATCTATATGGATGACAAACTTAACTGGAAACCACATTCACCAAACTTAAGAAAAACTGGCCACTAGGCTAAATATAAACACCTCAGTGGAATCACCTGGGGTAACTGTAATGCAACTTTGAACCAGACTTATAATACCTACATCAAATCTATTATAAAATATGCAAGTTCAGCCCTAATAACTGCTAGCCCATTAGCCCTTGAATACTCTGGAAATTACAGTGATTAATGTGCTCAGAATCATAGCAGATTCACTGAAAATCACACCTATTACAGCTTTTTAAATGTATAGAACAAACAAATAAAAGAATAAATAAAGCAACAGTAATCTATGTGAATATAAAATCTCTGGAATACCAGAAGTGAATACAATAACCATAGAATTACACAAACTTGAAAACCAATTAATGTAATCTACAAACTCCTTCAAGAATAGTGGATTGAAAGAGAAACCGAACCACTTTTAAACCCATAAATCCACATAACTACTAAAGCACAGAAATTTACCTCACCCTTACAGATGTACAGAAACATAACTCCCTACTGAAGAACCAAGATAGCTCAGAAACAATCTGTCATATAACAATGGATAAATAATAAATAAAAAAAAGAAACAGGCTCAGGCACTTATTCTATACTCCTCTCCCCACTACGTACAGGTTGGATACTAGCAATCTTCAAAGCAGAAATGCAAGCAATATTTTATGCCAGTAAACAGTTCCTACAAATAAAAAAAAATTTTAAAAAAAAAGACCAAAATCAGCACATCAAGCAGTAGCAAAAAAGTATCAATATCACACAAAAAATCATCCATGAGATTAACAAATACTCAAAACTCTTTATAAAAAAAAAAAAAAAAAAAAAAAAAAAAATCATCATCATCATCATCATCATCATCATCATCATCATATTTCAATGGATTGGAGAAGTGGGGAATAAAATTGCAGACCTACTTGCCAAAAGAAAAAGGGGGCACATAATCTAGCAATCAATCAAACTGTTAGAAACTAACAAGAAATCAGAACAAAGTATTTCCACATTATACAAGCAGGAAAGGCATGGGCAAACATTCCATCAACATTGCAACCACTCAAGAACAAACCTAGAAAAGAGATCATTTTTATCTTTAGACTCACAACCAAACACTACTGCCTAGCTGCCCATCTACACAAGACAGTATTTACACAACTTCCAAATGCACAATCTGCAAAGAACCAAAAGCCATAAAGGATTGTAATCGCCTTTTGCTATGCAACTAGTTAAGACAGTACTCTTCAAAATAAAATCATATCTTCACTATATTGCAAGAAAGCTAATGAAATCTCTTCTAAATTCTAGTCATTAGATGAAGAAGCAAGCAGAAGCACTGCATTCTCAATATTATGTTTTAATTTAACTTTTAATTAGTAATTCTGCATTATTACCAACATTTGGCTATTTTTTTAATAACTGGCAAATTTCCTGAAACATTTAAGATAGTCGGAGTCATCCCAATTTTTAAAAAAGGGGACATGAGTGAGCTTGTAATCACAGGCCAATCTCTAACATTCCTGTATTTTCAAAAATTTTTGAAAAGATAATTAAAAAGCAGCTTTGCAATTACATTAAAAACAATAATATATTTTATACATTATATATATATATATATATATATATGGTTTCAGGACTGGCTTCAGTATTAATAATGTAGTAACACATTTAATTAATCATGTATTAGATGCTTCTGAAAGGAGCAAAACTCTTATGGTTACCTTCTGCAATCTCAGTAAAACTTTCGACTTTATTGAATATGACATTTTAATTTCAAAATGCAGTTTTATGGAATTACTAGTAATGAATTACAATTAATTAACTCACATTTAATTGACTATATGTAATGTGTTGATGATGACGACGATGATGAATCCAATATAGAGACCATGGTGTTCCATAAGGCTCAGTCCTTGGCCCTATCTTATTTATAATAGATATTAATGATAATGATAACTACTTACATCTTAGTGTTATATTATATGCAGATGATACCACAATACTTAGTAGCCATAAGAATGTTACTTTATTTAACAGCCAAATTAATTTATATCTTTCTGAAGCTAAAAACTGGTTTAATGCTAATGGTTTAAAATTAAATGGACAAGACAATATCACTGTTGTTTACTTTGTCACATATTAACATTAATACATCATTTAATATGTTGGGTATTGTAGATTGTAAACTAACTTGGAGGGATCATGATGAGCATGTTTTGTGTTAAATTATATCTAATGAAAAGTTTGAAGATGATTCTTCCCCTTATATATCTTAGAGTATTATGCCTATTTCAATAGACTATTGAAGTATGGTATTTTATTGTGGGGAAATAGTTCTCATGTTGATATGGTTTTTAAACTGCAGAAAAAAGCATCAGAATAATGACAAATTTTAGTTTTACGGAACACTGTCAATCTCTTTTTATCAAAGATAAAATTATTACTATTACATGTTTATACATACTTGAGTTATTGTTATTTGTTAAAGATAATGTAAGTGTATATACAATAAGGAATGACCTGCACTTTTACAATACTAGACAACAAAATATATTTAAAGATCCTTTTAGTAGATTAAGTAGAAATCGCAAGAACTCAGAATTAATGGCTATTAAGACAGCCAATAAATGCCCATACTAGTTATTTAATATTGGCAAAAGTCATAAATATAAAATGTATCTCTAGTTGGTTTTTTGTAATGTGAATGAATTAACTTAGGCATTCATTTACAAGATTTTTAAGTGTTTAATTGTTTTGACATGGTCCACTGTGCAATCATGTGCTCCCAGACTGTATAAAAATTAATAAAAATGAAATTCATTTCATGTAAAACGTATATGCAACAACCTAAATTAACACTGAAATGCTCAATATTTACAAAAATCTTAGTAAAAACTTTCCAAAAACATATTGCACTTACCATCCCTTTGTTCTGCCAGCTTTGTTGTTTTTCTTCAAGCAAAGCTTCAACAGCTGATGTCAGTATTGCCAATCGTTTGTTTATAGCATCTATCTGCTCCTGCTGTCTCTGTTCACGTTCATCTCCCTTACGACTTTCCTCCTTAAGGGCCAATAAAGTGCGGTTGAACATTTTTTGCATTTCATCCACTTGCTTTTTGTATCTCAAGCTGAGTTGTTCTAGGTACTGCGTACTCAGTGACATATTGCGTTCTAGCGCCTGTAATCATCAGGAAACAGACATTTGACCATGTAACTTGTATTTGGTTAGAAAATATAATATAAAAATTCCACCTGGAACATATTTTTCAAATTATGGAGTTTAACATTCTTCTTATACAGAGGATGCCAGAAACATTTATACACACTTCACACACAAAAAAAAACTGTGTTAACATAACAAAACTGAAATCACACAAACAGAAAATGATGAATACTAATCATCTTAGTTTTACAGTTACAACAATTGCTCAAAATGCCCATTGGCATCAATACACTTCTGAGTACATTGAAGTAGTGATTGATACTCTACGGTATACAACATTCTTAAGAGTTCCCCATAGGTAGGCAGTCCAATGGAGTTAGATCTGTAGAATGTGGTGAAAATTCAATCAGACCTCTTTGTCCTATCCTTTGCTTTTGAACTTCAATAGCATTCTTGGTTTTCCCATAGTACTTCGAAATTGTTTTACGCTATTCAAATGACAATCTTGGCTCCATTTTGTTATAGCAACACTAGCATAACGTAATGTGAGTCGCATCTGTTTACAGAACAACATATGATAATTTTGGCTTAATTTGTTCATTGTTGATTTACCCATCACATAGCAAAGCTATCATAATGTATGTGAGTCACATGTTTACAGAACATCATACTACTCATTACCATTGTTTTTCGGTCCAATTTTAAATACATTAAATAGATATCCACTATGAAAGTGTGTATACATTTTTGGCACCCAAGGTATATGCTTCTGCTCTGGTCAGGAATTCTTTATTACAGTTCAATAAGATAATACAAAGCTAATAGTGTGGTGTTATGTTGTTTTTGGAAGAGGTTACAGCAATAGTACTTTTCTATTGTGCTGACAAACAGGTTACGTACAGTGAGGTTATTTGAATTACGAAAGTATAGCTATGTAATGAGATAAGCTAGTCATCAAGATCATATAATGCACATGCAAGCAGTACCTTTTAGTGAGAATTTTGTCAGCAAGTGGTTGTGTATTCGTATGTTACTGGTGCTTTCATTGCATGTAAATTGTGTGCTATATATATTCTTGAAGAATGAATTCTTGTATGAAAATTAATTCTTGCAGAGAAGTGAAAAGTGATTTGCAAGAAAATATCCTGGCAACCATGTTCCAGGTAGAAAACTGTTTGCCAAATTGTTAAAAAGTTAGCACAGACAGAACTACTCAATGACAATAAACAATGTCAAACTACTATGTTCTTACCAAAGAAAAATTAAGATGAAATAAAGGAATTTCCTACATAGATGCTGGCAATGTGTTATTGAGGGGCATCATTTTCAACATCTCTTATAACAAAGGCTAATGCTTATTATCAGTTTCAAATACAGTATAATTTTATACTTTTGGAAAAATATATATATATATATATACACACACTAAAATTAAAATATTAACTTTATACGTTATGACTGACTCCCTTGTTCTGGTTGCAGTGGCTATACATCCCAATAAATATCTATGCTTGGGTAGCTCTCATATCAAATGACTTCACTGTACTAAAACCTGCTACTGCTTGTGACATCACTATTATTATTTATGCTTATAACACTCATTATCATATTTCCTTTGGTGAACATTAAAAATTATTTGTCATTAAAAAGAAGTTGGTCTAACTTAAACCTAGACCATGGATTAAATTTTAAGAGGTTTGCCAATATGAAAGCAACAGACCTTGTTATAACTGACAACATCACAACACCCCATCACCTGTGATCTATTCAATATATCTTTCATTTGGCATTGAAATAAAAAAGAATCATAAGTGTAATTGGAGATTTCAAGCAGAATGTCCTTCAAGTTTCTATTATAGATGAGAGGGAGAAGTATCATTGGGTAGACCATTAATACTATTAACTGGCCATTTGGCCTACTATATGGAAAGATATTGTATAAAGTGACAAATAAAGTTCTTTATTTAAGAACTTTCGAAAAATAAGAAATTTTTAGATATTCTGTTGGAACTCACATAGTGAAGGTTGTTAAATATACATTCTATCTAATCTGTCGTCTAACACACTCTTATGCATCACTTACTTTTAAATATGGTGGGATCGGTTTCAAAGAGACATCCTCTCCATCTTCAACCAACTTGACGAACTCTGTTCTGACGATAAAGTTATAGTTTAGACCAGACATTCCAAAGTATCATACTGTATGCTATTAAATAATCTTCCAGGAACTTCAACAAATGTGTTATTAATCAATTTAAATTAAAGATCACTTGCTCATTTGCTAAATTCATTTGCTTTAATAACAGGACATTGAGGGGAGGGGGTACTCAGACCCTTAACGTTCTCTTCACATCCTTTTCGCAACCAACTACTAAATAACAAAGGAAAATAATTAAAAGCTAACTCTATTAAAAACAATATATATGAGTTATTTCATGATAAAATTAATTTATTTAATACCTGGTTTATATATTTGACTAATAATTCGTATTCTATTCATAGATGACCTCACGGGACTAAGACATGTCTAATCATCTCCATGCCTCAAAGAAGAAGTTGGAAGTCAGCTTAATCTTGCAAAACCTTAGAATCAGGTCTTACCATGCATGCTCTACCATCCCCCTTCCATTCATATGTTTATTAATGCCAATCAATGACCTCTATCAGGTCATATTGCATTGTATATGTCTACTAACATATACAATACTACAGTATACATGCCACAATATTTTAACAAAATAATATTTTTAGTATTAAATATAATCACCATTGCTATTGAGAACCTTCTGCCAACATGATAAATACCATGAATTTCAGTGTGATAGAACTCCTTATGACAGGAAACAAAAAATCCATCCACCAATGCCGATTCCAAACCAGCAAAAGTTCAGGATTGCTGTCCTTGGAGGTGATTATCCAAAGAAAAGAAAAAATTATAATCTGATGGTGCCATGTCTGGAGAGTAGGGTGGATACACCTGAATCTCCTAACCAAGATAGATGATGGTTTCATGAGACACCTTAGCTGTATGTGGTTTTGCATTATCATCATAAATGTAACAGCTTTGTGATTCACCAGTACACATTCCTTAGTTTTTAGCTTTTCACGGCCACATTCCAATTGGTTAGAATATGCAAGAGCATTGATGTTTTGGCCAATTGTTAGCAGTTCATGATGCAATACACAGTCCACAAACCACTAAGCACAAGCTTTTTTGATACAATGGTGATTTTAGTTGTTTGGGGCTGCCCACAAGTGATGATAGCATCTTGGGTGTGTTGTAGAGGACTTACTTCTCATCACATGTCCACAACCTATTAAGAAAGAGATCCTTCTGCTAGCATCAACATAATGTAAAACATGCTCATTCCACATTCTGAGCTATTGTAAACTTTGTAGAACTCGGTGACAGAGTTCATATCCATTTCCTAGCTTATGGAGATGGAGCATATGGTTTCTGCACTGACACTGAATTGCTGTGTTAATGTCCTCATAAGTGTGGCTGTTGTTTGCTTCAAGAGTCACTCGAAGAGACTTATTATTCATTGTGTTGGTCTTCCTATCTGTGGCTCATCCTTGAGGGCTTTTGTTGCCTTCCTGGAACTTAGCAAACCATCTTTGTTCCAATCATTCATTTACAGCTTCAGCACCGAAAATCTGCATATTTTCATACCACTGCAGTTGCACTGTTCCCTAATTTAAATTCATAGGGCATATAAGCTTGTATAATCATTTTCAGCGAGCTCATGTTTGATTGCACCTCTCAGAATATTAATTAACACAGGGAAAAATGACTTTGTAACTCTAGATAACAATTTATTTCTGTCTTAACTTTATTTGCTGCACATTTAATTGTTGTAATTGCTTCAGCATGATGAAAAAATTGATAGAACTTTTTTGGTTAACCGCATGTATACAATTTTGTAAATTTAGCAACTTCTTTTACCAGTTTTCACTAGCTTTTCTGTTTTGTTTCCATTTATTCCTTTTTAAAATATACTATTAGTTAGGCTATTGCATTTCAAATATTTTTATTTAACTGTCATTACTTTATATTTTAATTCAAGTAATTTTAGTTTTTGTTCGTCTCTAAAGGTTAACAGTGCTATGGTATAATAAATTACAATGCTAATGTATTCTTTTATAACTTTTACAGTATAATAAAATGTTAGTGGGTAAGCTACCTCATATAGAACCTCCTTTCATTATAAAGGACTCGCATTGAATCCACTAGACCAGCCTATCTGGTAGGATTTTTATGTAATTATCCAAGGAGTGAAATTAAAAGATAAATTTCAAAATACTGGAGCAAAGTTATCCAAGGAGTGGAATTAAAAGATAAATTTCAAAATAATGGAGCCAATTAGTATAGGTTGCGACTATTTACACAAATGGAGATAGAACAACTGCCACTGTTCTTGCTCCAGCCATAGCTAAGGAAGGGATTTGAGAAGATTAATAAGAGAGCCAATCCTATTGAAATTAGGAGAGATGTAATGATGGGTGTTGTTGATCTTGAGGAAAAATTAAAATCATTGTTTAAGCCTGTTACCACTCCAGAGAAAATAGTTCATGTTGCTACGATTTCAGTGACCAAAGAATTGGGGATCTGATCTCAGATGCTATGAAGAAGGCTGGAAAGGAAGGTGTAATCAAAGATGGCAAGACTTTGCATGAAGAACTGGAAGTTATTGAAACCATGACATTCAATCGGGCTATATTTTATCAATACTACAAAAGATGCAAAAGTTGAATTTAATAATTGTTTGTTCTGCTTGATGAAAAGAAGATTTTAAGTGTTCAGATGATAATACCTGCTCTTGAATTGGCAAATCATTGGTAATTATAGCAGAAGATATTGATGGAGAGGCTCTGAGTGCACTTGTTGTAAATTGATTAAGATAGGGTTACATGTAGCAGCTGTAAAAACACCAGGATTTGGTGACAATCGCAAGGTTACTTTACAAGATATGGAAATTACAACTGGGGAAATAGTGTTCAGAGATGAAGCAAACACTATGTTGGAAGATGTGCAACTGTCAGATCTGGGATAAGTAAGAGAAATTGTCATAACACTAATATTAAAAGGGCATAGGCAAAAGGCACATATTTGATCTTCTCTGTAGATCAAATATGTGATATTATTAACAATATGACATCAGAATATGAGAAGGAAAAGCTACAGGAAAGACTTGCAAGACTGGCTTCAGGTGTTAAGTGTTCTGAAAGTAGGAGGTTCGAGAGAGATTGAAGTAAAAAAAGAAGAATGAATGAAACCCTGAATGCAATTCATGCTGTTATTGAGAAGGGCTTTATTCCTGATGAAGACACTGCTTTGTTTCGATGCATTTCATGTCTAGATAGCATAAAAACTACCAATATTGATCAAGAAGCAGGTATTGACATTGAAAGTCACTGCAAATGCCACATATACAGATTGCAAAGAATGCTGGTTTAGATGCATCAGTGGTAGTAAGCAAAGTACAAGCAATGCCCTGAATAATGAATATATGAATCTCATTGAAAGAGGCATCTTAGATCCTACTAAGGTTGTTTGAACAACTCTCACAGATGCTTCAGGAGTTGCATCTGCTGAACCAGTAGTCACAGCGATTATAAAAGAAGACAGTGGAGCAGGTGATATGGGAGGAATGATGTAAACATCCCTAAAGTGTAAAGACAGTTTTTCAAATGTATGTTCTGCATAAGTTTTAAATGTTTTTTGTACAAAACTCTAAATTTGTATGCATAATCAAGTATTAGACCATAGAGGTGCAGACACTTGCCTGATGATAAAGAATTTCAATTTTTACAGCTGTCATTTAATTTCACAGATATATACAACATTGAAGGAAAATGCTAATTGGTGCTTGAAGGTGGCAGCTCCATATAAAGAACACTGTACAGCTGGATAATCTATGGATTGATTTGCAGCCTTAAGAGAACTCTGTATTGTTTTTCAACTAAGGTGCAAATATTGGGAACATTTATTCATTCCATTGTTTTTGTTACTAAAGCACTTTGTTATAGAAACTGCCAATATATTTAAGAAAGAAAAGGGAGAAAAAAATTGGTCATATTATCATTAAATTTGTTAGGATGTGACTTTATTGTTTCGTTACCAAATTAAAATCTGGTAACGTAATAAATGCAGTTATCCTTGCTTTTAAAGGTAAATGCCATGTTACATTCTGTTTTATCAAGAACCTTCAAAAGAAGCTGTATCGTTTAGATATAATAAAATGGAAGCAGAAATACAGTAAGGTTACTGCCCATCTAATGCTATTTATGAGCAAAATAATGAAATTAGACTATAGAAAGAAAACTAAGTAACTAAGGACATCTCTTTGACATAAAGTTAAATCTACAGTGCTGGTTTTATGCTTTGCATGCATATTTTTTATGACCTCCCCCAGTCTATCACATCTATGAGAGATTGTCACAGATGAAAACATCACTCATGTAGAAGCCATAGTGAAGAATGATCTGCGGGTAACTTATGGAAGATAAGAGGAGTCTCTAAATATTAATTTGCCACAGATACTGCATAAATATTTTTGCATCGTTGGGTATCCTACAACCTCACAGAAAAATAAAGGGCATGTGGAATGTGCTGAGAAATGATTCATTGTTTTGACAATGACAGCTCGTTAAATGTCCACAATATTTTTTGCAGAAGGAGAGTAAAATGGATTAATCAACATGACCCAGAATCATTGAGGGGTTTGGTGATTGGATCTACCCAAATGACAACCTCCCAGTGAAGATTAAATTATACCAAGGTATAGACCAGCAGATGGTTGCCAGTTTTTAATCAGCAAGCAGCCATTGCAACCATTCCACTCCAGGAACAAAACCAGTCACTGCAAACTTACACCACAGGTTCCCTTTCTATGGTCTTTAGAACACTGATAGAAAAAGACTAAAGTATGGTTGCTAGGATTGTTGCTTCATCACAGTACCTCTGCACACACTGCTTTGAAACTAAGCATTTGAATCAAGAGTGACACTGGTGAACCACTCACTGTATAGTCCAGATCTGGCTCCCTACAACTTTTTCCTGTTTCCATTTTCAAGGAATAACTGAGGAGACATCAGTTTGGGAGCCCAGGAAAAGTTGTTGCATTCTATGAAGCAGAGCTTGGTGCCATCTCTAAAGAAGCATGTTTCCATGGTTGTTACTGAAAGATGCAACTTTATATTGAGAGTGGGCAGATTACTTCAAAAAGAAATAGACAGAATGGTGAGCTATGACCTTCTTAGTAGAATTCCAAAAATTAAATAGCTACCCTTTTATCTCCCTCTTGTTCGAAAATTTTCACCCTGCATGGGAGGTAAATGAATTTTGTCTTAAATAACTGTAGCTTTAATATTAAAATAATAAAGAATTCCATACCTTAATTCTGTTGGAGAGACGAACAAAGACAGTTTCCTTCTGCATTTGTACTGCTGATGGTACTACTGTTGTGGTGGTGGTGGTTGTTACAGTGATGCTCTCTTCAGTTGCTGTAGCATTTGGATCAACTTCAATCAGTTCCTTGATGAGAGTATCTAAGGAGTCTTGCTGTTCTTCTGAAGAAGTAACATCACTATCCAGGTGAGATGAATCATTATCCTGCGAGACAACACTGCTTGATTCTGGCTTAAGCACATTGCTGTTGGCATCTGTACTCTCCATGGCTACACCAGTTTCATTTTCTACTATGGTAATCTCAGGAACAGAAGCAGGTGAAATAGGCAGAGTCTCTGGCTCTACACTAAGTGATGCTTCTGGAATAGCTGTGTGTGCATTTGAGTCCTTACTTGGATCACGTGTTGCTTCTACCTGGAAAGTGTTTCTTCTTTCTGGTTCCTTAGTCAGTGTCTTTGTGGGTTTTATTTGCGATGCTAAAGAAGGTTCTGTGGATAAACTTTCATCAGTAACTGATGGTGTAAAGCTTTCAATGCTAAAACTGCTTTCAGATGTAGATACTGCACAACTTGGTGAAAAAGAACTAGAATGCAACGAACATACTGAAGGTACACTAACTACTAAATTTTCAAAATCTGAATCACTTTTCTGAGTTGTCTCCTGGCTGTCACTGGTAAAATTTATGGCTGATACATTGTTCACTTCAAAGCTGATATTAAGCACCACTTTCTTCTCCAGAATAGCTAGTATATTACACAATGCTGCTATATAAGGAGGTGGCAAAAGTGCAGAGAGATATCCACTCTGATCGGATCTAACAGGATAGTTAATGTTAGTGGCTGGACGCAGGGGATAAGGGGCACCTGTCCGATGGTTGCCAAAGTCCAAACCATAATTTCTGCACATTTCACTAGTCTGCAAAGTATTTCGTATAAATGGAGAATCCATGAGCTTCTGAAGGAATCTAGTTTGACAACTAAGTATTTCAAAAACACTGCTGTACATCACATCACTGCAATTATCACATACTATAATATGACTTGGGCTTTGGCAATGTTCCATTTCACCATGTGCAGAGCTGACCGGCTCTGCCATAGAGGTATCATTTTCAGCATTGCCACTTTTTACCAAAACCTGAGCTGCTTTTTTCACAATGCTTAATACTGCATCTTGAGCACTTCCAAACAGTGTCTTTGGTGGTTCCCCTGTATCTAAGTCTAAGGGTTCTTCATCATCATCTTCATCTACTAAACTGGGTACTGATTCATGTACCTCATCGTCTCTATCCAACACCTCGTACTCACTAGTGCCATACACTCTGAACAGTGATATTGGACAAAAATGTTCTGTACCATAGTGAGAATGTAACTCCAGCTTAATAAACTTTCTAAATAAGTTATGGTTTGCCAGACTGAAGCTCTGTATGCTCTTCTCATCCTTGGCAGTGAACTGTCCAATTGAACTCCAATCTCTGGTTGGATACCGATCACTCACATACACTGAAAAGTCTCTAGGAGATGAGGAAAATAGCTCAAAATTTGCCAGTTCAATCTGTAACAGAATATTTAATGTAGAAAAGTATAAGTTTTATATATGATAGGTTCATTAGATTTAATAGGAGCACTAATTGAATGTTTTGTATACTCTTAGCCAAAAAAAGAGCAACAACCAGAAAACATGACTGATTCGAAAAACATTGGAAGCATTTGCTAATGCTGGGTTCACAATACAAGTTTAATGCTGTCCAAGTTCATGATCAAGTAATGCCATAAACAATAAATGTATTTGTTGATATACAGCAATAATATATATTTTAATGGATATATTTGAATTTTAAGGCATTTATGTCAAATATAAAAACATAAATTAATCATCTTTTTTTTTAAAAAATAATTCTCTCACTAATAAATACTTTAAAGTGAAAAATTAAAAATAAAACTTAACTATTATTTCATTTAAAAAATTATTAATTTCCTACTTATTTTGAAAACAAAGACTAGTTGGCTTTACTCTGTGTGTGTAAATAAGAGCGAACAAGAGAGAGAAAGCATACTACCTTAAAATTCAAACAAATATTTGCAATTAGAAGATATATTATTATCTGTATGCTAAACACTATTTCTACTTGCAAAAAAAAAAAAAATAAATAAAACAATTCACTGTAAATAAGATGACAGAATGATGCTAATTTAACTCAAGGCTGTAAGACTCACATAGTGACATGCCATGAATTAAGCATCGAGCCATGCAGAAGTTAAGACAAATTACTGCTTTGAGATTCTGCTCATCATTTTCTCTTAGGGTGTACATACAAATAAATATAAATTTTGGTAAAAAAAAAGTTGTTATCATAGCACCCTAAGGTACAACAGCATTGTATACAATTAAATTAAACACATAAACATTTAAAAACATATGGTCTAGGTATTAACAAACATCAATGGGTTTATTTAGAAATTGATAACATCTATAAGTAAAACAGATCTCTGAAGTGTTATAATGAGCAATATTTTATATACAGAGCCTTCATTTGGACACGTGGCTGGTTTAATGAGGATTTGCCTGCCATTTCTAACCGGTTCTGTTTCTCCTTTCACTTTCCCATCTCTCTGTATACTGATGCCAAGTTTTTGTGCTGTACAGGAGTTGAACGTTGAGAGATTACATTTTCAGTTGTGTAGTGCGTTAGTGCTTTTATAATGCCAAAAAGTCTGCATACTTTAGCACACACAATCTTCATATATGATTACTTTTTTTTTGTAGTTAATATAAAAATGTTCACTTTTATTAACCAGATAAGACTTTATTAAATTATATTCCAGTAACCTGCAGTCAAAATTGCACGACAAATTCTTTATTGTAAAATTATATTCTCTCAATTAGTTATCTGCCAATGGTTACAGACTACATCATTGAGCTATGGATTGGTCCTATAATTGAAATTTAATACAGTTGTGTTTGCTCAAATGCAATTATTTTCTTTGTGAATTATATTCAAGATGCATTAAAACCAAGTACATCTTTACTTTTATGCAGTTAACTACCAATTACTACACAAAGGTAATATTGAGTTGATCACTTCAAAACTTATTTTAGAAATACATAAATGCCATGGAGAATTTGAATGCTATTTGTGGTAATTCAGCATACTAACCTTTCTTGCTTGAACTGCTTCACATAGCTCTACTACAAACCAAATTCGGTTGGTGCAAGCATTAAGGACATATTCATCTCTGGATGGCGATAACACAGATCCTGCACTCACAGCCTCAGGGTTAGATCCAACCACTTTTGCTCCACAATCGGGTGAAGCAAAATTTTTGGAACGTATTTTCAGACTTCCACTTCCTTTAGGTGTGCTGCCAGTTGCTGGGAATGTGATATTTTGAACTGGAATAAGTGAAACCAAGTATTAATTAGCTTCAATATATAATTCCATGAGCTACAACATGTTATGAATGCTTAACAAAATCTGCAGTGCTTCAATGGCTTCCTAATAGTATTAAAAGCCACCTAAGGGTACATACAAGATGCAGCATATTTTCACAGAAAGCCATACATAGACTTTAGCAGGCAAATTTCATTATCTGTAATGCCTACTCATAAAAATGGCAAATAATTTCTTCAGCATCTTATGATGTATTTCATGCACCCCATTTTAATATTGCTCACCACTATTTGTATGCTTATTTTTCAAAACAAAAAAGCTTTTTAAAATGCTAATTTAACTTCAAACAAATTTTATATATATACTGTAGTTGGGCATATATGGGAAATAATAATGTTTCAGCACTTATGTAATGGTTCCCAAACATATATATTTGAAATTTATTTATTACAAATGCTAAGAAAATACAAACTACAAGGGATATCCCCCTATTTGGCTCAGGCCATTTTAGGTGTACCTCCTCACAATTCCAGAAATTTTAATACAATAACATTTTATACTAACCCTTTATCTAAATTCTAAATAATTAAACAAAGTAAAACATTTCCACCTTGATTGCATCAGACCCAGTTCCTGGTTCATCAGCAGTAGCCTACTGGAATTCCAGGTGACCAGGCTCTGACCCAACCCAGGGGACTAAAATAAAATATTTCTATTACTCTACCTATACCATTATTTTATCAGCTAGCTACAATCTACAAACTACTAACTTTTATTTCTCAAATATCTACTATAATGAAATTTGGAATTCATAAAGTGCTAAGAAAAATTTAAATACAAACTAGGGACCTCCACCTGTGTGTGTGTGCGCGCTTTGTGGTTGGGCAAGTACGGGAAACAATAAATAGGTTCAGCATTTACATAAATGTTTATATATAGTGGATGGGCATGTATGGGATATAATAAATAGATTCAGCATTTAAGTAAACCTTCTCTTTGTGAAATAGTTTTATTCAGGCAATTCATTGCAGCTAGAGAGATTTGTTTTGTGTATTTTACAGGCTGTTTAAAAGGTGGTAGCACTAGATGCTTTTCAATGTTACTTTGGCAACGTGGCCACTGTTGATGGACGATATACACCCTTTGGAGGGAGGGAAAAAAATCATCTGATGCAAAAGTCTTATTCGAGACAATGCACAGTTCACAAGGTAACCAGCAAGCTGTGTTATATGGCATGCACTAAAGATCCTGTCTAGTTTGTTCTGTTAGCTCAGTGACAAGAGTGTGCAGTGATGCCAAGGTTAAGAGCGCAAGTTTGCTTCTCAGCATGAAGTACCTTTTTTCTTTTTAATAAACCTTTGTAACAAATTATGACAAATTAGTTTCATTATATTGTTTCCCATACAGGCAAGCTTGAACGTTAACATATTTATATGATATGACTATTATAATATTTATTTCAGTATTTATTCTATCTAAATGCAATAAGCTGTACACGCATTTCCCGTACATGCAAGAATGACAAAAGATTACTTATGGGCACAAATTCAAGAAGCTTGGAATCTCGTCCACACTATTGCAGTAGCAGTAGTAGAAATCTGACATCTATGTCCCAAAGATTGAGGAACTTGTACATGCTGAGGGTTCATACATGATATCAATTTGTGTTTTCACTTTAGAAGATACATTTTTCTGTTCATGTATTTATTTAGTTATTTGTAAAATATAAATATTATAATAACACAATGTTCTACATATACACTTATAAAACCAGCAATTTATAAAAAGTTGTATGGGATTTGAACCCAAGCTTACGCAGAAGAGCAATGTCTTTTAAACCGCTTGGTCACCGCTCCTCTGCCCTAATGCTCTCTTTCCAGATGCTCATTACGTTTACAGGCAAAGTCTCACTGCATACGCTTGTGAATACAACGTTTACTAGCGTCCCCGAAGTTCTCTAATCAACACGCAGAATCTGGCGACGACTTCCCCCCCTGGTTATAATGAGTTGTTGTGTTAGCTCAGTGGCAGAGTGTACTGTTATGAACCTTAGCTTGTGTTTCAGATTCATTTTCCTGCTTAAATGTGTAGCCAATCAAACGATCAAAATGGAGAAACGCGAATTTTGTTGTTAATAAAAATAACTGGTAGAAACTGAAGCGAATCTGCAGTTACAGCGTTCGTTACAGCGAATAAATGGCTTAGTGGGGTTAGATGTGGCCGAACGAGCACAAGCGATGCGGACCGTTTCGAATGTCCTGCCGAGGTTAAGGACTCCCGAAATGATTGGAAAAATCCACGATATGATGCTGAGCGATCGTAGACTGAAGGTGCTGGGGATTGCTGAAGCTGTGGGATTTCTAGAGATCAGGTGTGTAATTTTTTGCACAATCATTTGCAAATATAAAAGCTATAGAGGAGACGGGTACAATGTTTGCTAATGAATGACCAGAAAAGAACGAGTTATCACTTCAGTGCAGAACTTGAGTTGTTTTAACGGATTTCAAGTGAATTTTGGAGACGGTTTGTGACAGTTGAAACATGCATCTACCACAAAAGTCATAAACGATGGAGCAGTCAAATAGTGGGTTGCAACTGAATACAATCCCCTCTGTAGAAGAGGTGATTTGGGATTGCCATGGTGTAATTTTAATTTACTTTTTGGAAAGGAAAAATCCATAGCCAGTGAATATTATGCTATGAACTAGAGCAATTAAATTACACAATCAAAAAGAATCGCACCGCCACGGATGGCCGAGGTCGTTAAAGGCGCAGACTCGTGAGGTCTAGGGTTCGATTCCCGCCAGGACCGTCCTTCATAGGTTTTTTTCCAAGTTTTCCTCAGTCATAAATGGCAAATGCCGGGGAGGTAACCTAAACTTAGGCCTGAAACGTTTCCTTCCTTTAAAAATACTCCTTTCGCAATTTATCATTTCATTTCAAGTATCATCAGTGTCCACCGCTTGTGGTGCCTCAGTAGTAAAAACGGGCGTTAAACACTATTTAAAAAAGCCCTCATTTAGCGAAGAAAAGCTCCTATTTCATCACGATAACGCGCCTGCGTACAAGTCTGCGATTGCGACCTCAAAATGATAGAACTTAAAAGTATGAAATCCTCATCCCCTTGCTCTCTCGGACTTCTTACTGTTCCTCAACATCAAGAAATGCCTTGCAGGAAAAAAATTCGTAGCAAATAAAGAGGTGGTCGCTCTAACAAATACGAATTTTGCAGAGCTGAAGAAATCGCATTTTATGAATGGGATAAACAAATTAGAAAATCGCAGTGTGCAGATCTGAAAGGCGATTATTGAGAAATAACACGAGTTTTTTTCTAAAAAAAAGTATGTCTTCTTTATTTTTGCACAGACTTAACGAACAGTCCTGGTATCAAATTTTCTTTTAAAAAAGTCTAAATTGAGTGATCAAAATATTAACAAATAAGGTATAAAAGCTTATGAAATAATTTTTTTTTAAATATTACTTCTGTACTTTATACGTGTAACTGGATCATAAAAAAGGGCTCTACAAACTGCGCGTGATATTTTTAAATGAATACCATTCAAATAAAGACATATGAAAACAAACCCCATTTAATCTCTATTTCAAAAACACAAAAATGAATAGTTAATTCACTATTATAAATGAGAGAATGTATTTTTGTTACGTGGACAACAGTTAAAAATAATACTAGGCAGCACACGCTGACGGAATAATCTTGCTGTACTTAACAGCGCACACACGAAAACAGAGAAAAGTATAGTTCTAAATTTTGAAAATTGGTAAATCGCTTGGTCATATTTTCCTATGAACACGGCAGCTATATGATCAGGTCATTGATAGTATGCTGTAAAAATAAAAGTAAATACAAAAAAAAAATTGACTATGACATGAATGTATAGAGTAAAGAAAAAGGTGAAAATATCTGCGTAAAAAATAATGAATATAAATCATAGGTCCTTTGTGCTAAAGGACAACATGCTATAAAATTCTTTCGCGTAAAATAAACAAAACCTAAACTTCATAAATTGCTATTCATTTGTTCGCGTGCTCTCAATAACTCGTGTTATCTCATAAAGCCCCATACTTTGTCCTTGAAAACCAGCTACAATGTGATTGGCCTTTTTTCTTCTTACTGCCCAAGTCCATTGCCACATTGACGGCCAGTAATAAATTTAAATTTGACAAACATCGATCAGAGTTGACCTCAAGACCCGTGAGTTCGAAGAACATAACTGAAAATGCTCTCATAATAGTATACTTGCGGCTCACAGTTTCGGAACCAAATTTAATACAGAGTTCCTGAGAATGAATGGTAGGGTTTCACGAGAGTTTATTATGTATAATGGATTGACAGTGTTTTTAATTAATTTAGTAACTCAACTTGAGTCGGCATGTTTTTATTTTACGTCATTGTCGTAATCATAATTAAACTCATTGTTATTAAATTTATCACTTTCTTGTTATATGCAGAAATATGTATATTTAAGGAAGGAAATCAACTAGTATGCAAACAGGATGTACAAGGGTAGGTCCATTAAGTTTCCGGCCTAACCATTTTCTAGGTATGATAAAGACAAAAACTATATTTCACTTTTTAATATAGTTAGCCTTTATTGCAATACATTTCTCACATTTTTGAATTAATATTTCAATCCCTCTCATCCAAATAGTCGAAAGTCTTATCTACAAAATGAGCATAAACAACAGTCATTACTTCTTCGTCACACTTCATTTCCTTCCTGGAAGGTTCTTCTTGAGTTTTGAGAAAAGCAAATAGTCACTGAGAGCTAGGGATGGATGATCGATCTCCTTGAAGCCAAATTTCTTCACAGCTTCCTTTGCAACAAGAACTGTGTGCACAGGCGCGTGGCTGTGAAAAAGGCGCACCACCACCCAGCTTTCCTCACCTTTTCTCTTTGATGTTTGCACATAGTCTGTGCAGCAGGCCAGCATAGTACCTCCCATTTACTGTGGGGTTCCTCTCCTTGAAGTCAATGAACAGCATTTCTTCACAGTGCCAAAAGATTGTGGTCATGATCTTCTTTGACTGAGTAACCTTGGCCTTTAGAGGTGGTGCTTCGCCAGGTTTACACCACTCCATTAATTCTCTTTTGGACAAGGGATCATAGTTTCATCTCCTGTAACAATAGTTTGCAGAACTTCTCTCTCGTTGCAATGGCAGAGCTCCAAAAATTCCTGACAACAAATGATACGTTGCTCCTTTGAACTGAGGAAAGAAGTCTAGGCACCCATCTTGCACTAACATTAGTCAAGTTCAAATGTTCATGAATAATTCGAAGGATTGTTTTAGAAAGACCCAACCTTGCTGCTAGTTCTGTGGCTTTTAACTGCCGTTTTTCCTTAATTTCTCCTTCCACAAGAGGGATGTTTTTAGGAGTGAGCACCTCCAAAGGCCGACCTGCATGCTCTTCGTCTTCAATACTTTCTTGATCCATTCGAAAAAGTTTGGTCCATTCTTTTATGGTAGAATATGAGGAGGATGCTTCCCCCACTCGCTGTTTAATTTAATACCACATTACCGCCACGGGTGGCCGAGGTCGTTAAGGAGCGGATTTGTAAGGGGGAGGTCTGGAGTTCGAATACCGCCAGGACCGTCCTCCCTGGCTGAGGTTTCTTTCAGGTTTTTCTCAGTCCTCATAAATAACAAATGCCGGGGAGGTACCCTAAACTTAGGCCTGGGAGGTTTCCTTCCTTAAAATAAAAAAGCCTTTCCCAAAATACAATTTCATCTCGTGTATCATCAGTGTCACCGCCTATGGTGCCTCAGTAGTAAAAACGGGCGTTAACACTATAAAAAATTGCTTTGTTCCTCCCCCCAGAATGTTTTGCGGACACCGCTAAGAATATTCGTGATGTTTTATCAAGTAATGAGCATTAACGAGTAATTAAATTGGAGTATTTATTATGAAACGAGATAAGCATAATTTCCACGTTTCCTATCACAACAGAGGTAATGTTCACCATTATCGAAGACTTATCAAAATGGCGTGATGGATATACATACTTATATAACACACAGAGCTAGAAAAAGTAAATATATAAATGACATGGAGAAATGTTCTGAAATTGACATTCGACAACATTACCACTAAAGACCGAAACAACATAAAAGAGCTGTCTTTCATGAATGGAACACCCACTGTTGATTTAACCTTTCCCACTCGATGGCGATAGTACATCAAGGTCAACATTATGCGAGGCTACAAGAGTTCAAGTATATCGCTGAAGTACAAAATGAGTACATGTTAGAACAATGACAGCACTAGTACTTCCGGTGTTAAATTGCGTCTGACCAACTTAAAGCCAAGTTGAGGTAGTGCAAAAACTGTATTCGCTTTCACAAGTCGCAAAAACTGGATATTCTAACGAATGCATTCGCGAAACTGAGGGCTTGTTGCTGAAAAGCCTCGACTGCAACACCAGTGTTGTTCATTTGATTTATTTATGAACCATCTTTAACATCTCAGTTTAGCGCGTGTAGCTGTCGAGGCTTCTTTCAGGCTTGAGGTTCTTTTACGTGCCGTAAATCTACGACACGGCACACACGGATTTACTTCCCTTCAGAAGGAATTTAAACTTGCGATTTTTACGCCCGAAAAAAAAAAAACTATCGGCTCTGGCCGGCATTGAGCCCACGATCTAGGGCCTACGATGCAAGTATGGTTACCACTGGACCACCAGGACCGACAATTTTCACAAGAGGTAGACAGACGTGAGATCTAGAATTCTTTCAATTAAACTTTTGTTCAAATATTTGAAATTTGAAGATTTTTTTATCTGCTTCCATTCTTACTACAATGCCAAACTCTCATTCATATTCAACTAGATTTTAAATAAAATGAACATTTGCACCGTTGCGAATACAGATGGCCAGTTTGTACAGATATGCTGCCCAAGAAGCGGAACATTAGGCAAGAGAAAATGTTTTATTTTATCCGCACGCTCAGATGTGCTGCTTTTTCTAAGCGGCAGATAAACCCGAATCTCTATTTTTCCAATTTGCTGCTAACCCAGTGATAAGTTTCCGTGCTGATAGCTGTACGCAGTCAGTCGTAGTTTGCTGTTATTCTGTTTTTGCGTTATTATTAGGCGTAGAACCGTATTACCCGATCTCACAGTTTTGCAAATTGAGATTTCGTCTTACAAGCATACTACACAGCACAAGGAATAGAGGCATCCTACACAAAATCTAGCGTCAAAGTTTCGCGAAGGTTAAAAAAGAAGGCCAATCATTACGATTAGAAAGAGGAGTTATTTCTCCCACACTTTTCACTTGTGTAATGGAGCATATATATTCAGTAAAACGAACTTGCACAATAGTTTCGGAATCAACATTAACGGCAGTCGACCAACAAATCTAAGATTTGCCGACCATGCGATCTTATTCGAGAGCATAAACTATGCTGCAACAATTATATGAGCTTAGCAAAAATACTGAACCAACTGCAGACACAGTTAATGTCAGACGGACATGAAACCCCGATACGAATAAATGGAACAGTCCTCACATGTAAGCGAACATACATAAATACATACATACATACATACATACATACATACATACATACATACATACATACATACATGTGTGTGGAGGGGGGGATTAATACGTAAGATTTAAAAAAAGCGCGTATACCACCTGGTTTAAATCTTACGTATTAATTTTCCCCCCACACTCTCATTTCTAGTTTCATCTGTTTCCATGCATAACGTTACCTTCGATACTCAATATTTACTTTTATCATCTTCACTTGTCTTCTTGCCATAGGACTTCATGAGTCTGAAATATAGCGATCTCAAGTGTGACTTTTTCTTAGTGTTTTATCCTTTTCTACTATTATAATTACTGTTAATTTGTTACATTGTTGATAGTGTTGCTTTAGTTTTATTTTTTATTTATTTATGCTTTATTTTTTATTTTTATTTTTCTTATATATATATATATATATATATATATATATATACATATAATATTAATGAAAAATAAAAATAAAGAAACACCACCAACAATGCAACAAATTAACACTAATAATAAAAGTAGATAAAGATAAAACACTGAGAAAGAGTCGCACATGAAATTGCTATATTTCGAACTACTGCGAGTTCTTCAATATATATATATTCTAGTAGTAAGCTTCTAAGTCTATTTATTAAAACTCAATTTTCGATTAAGAGATCGGTATAACTCAAGTCTTTGTGTTAATACAGGATAATGGTGCGCCAGTGTTACGCAAAACTTAATGGCATATGAAAGCGGAACTGTTAGGGGCTGTGTCCGATCATGCTTATCTCTGACCCGTTGGGTTGCCTGTTGTGGAAATACTTCTTACCACCAATAACCGGGAGGGCTGTGTTTCTATTTTACGTTGGAAAAAAAAAAGGTTTAATTTGCAATTGTGGAAATATTATAATCAGAAAAAGGGCTTAAATTTTTGGTCATGTTTGTACACCATTAAAAAAAAAGTCAACCCCAGATTCAGCGTGTCGATCGGAAAACTTCGGGGACGCTCGTAAACGCTGTATTCACAACAGTGGCACTCTGCAGTGTGCACTTTGTCTGTAAATGTAATTAATTGTTAATAAACTTCCGGAAAGCGAAATTTAGGGTACAGTAGCGGTGGCCAAGCCATTTAGACGGTAACTGCTCTTCTGCGTAAACTCTTGGGTTCAAATCCCACACAATAGTTTTATTTTTAATTATTCCTTATAAGTGTATATGTAGAACATCCTGTTACCTTAATATCATATTTTAATGCATCATTGTAGTTTTATGGCATTGCCTATGCATACACAAAAAGTAATGTATTCTTTACAAATAACTAAATAAATACATAAGTAGAAACATTTATCTTCTAAAGTGAAAACACAAATTAATAGCCTCAGCATGTATAACTGCCCTCAATCTTCGGCGCACAGATATCAGATTTATATAGTAGTGTGGACGAGAGGCTACAACATCCCAGGCTTCTTAAATTTGTGCCCATAAGCCATCTTTTGTTCTTTGTACATGTGCAGGGAATGCGTGTGCAGCATATTGCATTTAGATAGAACAAGGAAATATAATATACTATATAATTTGTAAACGTTAAAAGTTTACTGTGTAAGGGAAACAATATTAAGAAACTAATTTGTTAAAATATGTTAGAAAGGATCATTTTAAAAAAGTTATTCATGCCGGGAGTGAATCTGCGCTCTTAATCATATCACTACACATTCTGCCACACAGCTAACAGAACACAAAGTACTAGATAGCGTCTTTAGCGCATGCCATATGACGCCTCGGTCCTAGTGGTGTAGAGGTAACCATACTTGGCCTCGTAAACCCAAGATCGCGGGTTCGATCCCGGCAGGGTCGATGCATTTTTTCGGGTGTAAAAATCCTAAGTACGGCTTCCTTCGGAAGAAAATAAAGCCGTGGGCCCCTTGTCGTGGATTTACGGAACGATAAAGAAAATCAAGCCTGAAAGAGGAGGCGTCTGAGCAGTTTCACGCTCTGAGTTGAATGAGACGCCGATGTTAAAGAGCGTCAATAAATAAAACAAATCAACAAAAAAGCCATATAATAACTGCTGCACACTTGTCACATGCGCGCTGTAATGAGCAGGACTTAGAATTTTGCGTTCATGAGATGACTTGGGGGGAGGGGATCAAAGGGTGTACAAATATTTGGTTTTGAAATGCCAATTTATGCCAGATTCTTGCTACTCAGCAGTAAACTAAATACAATCCAAGCACAGAGAGAGGGTGATGTAATGCCCTTTCAAGAAGCACACATAAACAAAACAGTCCTACATTAAGACAAGAGTTGAAAGTATGTATTATTGTGCAGGCTGTGTTCACTAGCAGTTATAAAGTGCTGGGCAATCTCCTTAATGATCTGCCCCATCCCACCGATTTCCGAACGTCTAATGTTACCGTTTTCATTTAAACTGTCACGAGATACCTGGTAATTCTCCAGCCATGCCACGGTTACTTTTGTATATCAAGGTTTCAGCAGAAACCAGGAATATTTCTGTTCCGCAATCCACCAAAAGCCATCTTTAGGACCCACAAGTTCAGAAACTCTGCTATAGAAAATGCTGACAGAAACTGCAAGAATTACCGAACACTTTCATTAAAATATGTCGGAAATAAATGACTACAGAAGGACACCACTGCGAACTGTCCATGGATAGAGCGGGCGACTGGTGCCCCACGGGATTTGCGTCAAGCTCTGGCCGCAGGTTAAAAATAACTCTCTGTAGTTTCAGTTTTTATTACTGGGCGATTTTTCTGCAACGTTTCTGGGACACCAAGTAAATATGTTGAATATAACCAGCGATTTGTACGCCGGGGGGATCTTTATACAATTTTCAACCCAACAGTTGGACGAGGATGCCTGAAGTATTTCACAAATAATGTCGTTAAGATACCTCCTAGCCAATAGCTCGCAGGTTCTTTCTGAACAATAATTAGCGAATATATCCCGATTTGGTTCATTTTCTTAACCCTCATACAACTCAGCTTACCATTCTTTTACTAAGAATCACGTACAAGTTAAGTGGTCTGAACTGAGTACTAAATGTTTATTTTCAATTTGTTATCATGCTAAAGTCCCAGTACACGGGTGTATTCTTAGCTTAGTATAATACCCACTGAATTTCTGAGTTTCTGGACTACATTCGCTTTCATTCGAAGCGCCATAGATATGCTTTATTGATTGTGTAAAATCAAAATGAGAACTGGTTCACAACAACACTGCACGTGGTAGACCCGCGAGGCTCAATAAGTAGGAAAGTGTTTATTTCTTGCTATCAATCAAGGCCAGAAGTGCCGGAAGTGCGCTATCAACATCTAAACAGCTCCGATATGTTTTTGTGATAGCAAATTGTATACAACGGGAATGTTCTCGTATTACGCCACAGCTGTGTGAAATAACCCTCCCCCCTCAGATAAAGATATAAAACGATAGTCTACGGATTGATAATGCACAGCATCCCTGAATTACATTTATCAGCTGGCTACTATAGCAGCCTTTGAGATGACCCCACATTTAAAAATCTAAATTCACGTCAGAATTATTTTAGGACGGCTGATACCAGCAAAAACGGTTGAGTAGGAGTACAGTGTTGACATGCTCCGTTAATTCATGGCGCATGTCAATTCATGGCAACGCACTTATCTTTTACATAAGATGAAATTTCTCGTTACCGAGTCCATGGGCTGTAAGGCATATGCTTCTGTAGCCTTTTAGGAATGGTATTTTAGCAATTAGGTAACAAAATGTGTTTATGCACAACTGATACCCGCTTGTTGTAATAATCTTGCAAGAGATAGTGACATCATTCAATTTCTTCTCTGTTAACATATGCCGTCTACGCCTTATTGTTTTTTTTTTTTGTCCAACAATGAGCCTGTTTATTTTAATTTAAGCACTATTTTACAAACTGTAGAATTATCAGATATTTTTTAAAATTCTGCGCGACAATGAGCAGCTGATTCATTTCTCGTAAAGTTACAGCAAATGAAAATGCTTCTTTTTGTATTACATCTTTGAACCATGGCAGACAGAGAAACGAAATGGAATAACTACTCACTGTTCCGAACCGAAACTGTCGGTGTGTAGTTGTGACCTGTCACTTCGAACCGTACAAGGAAAAAAGAAACAAAGACCCGATACTTTGGTTTACACTTATGTAATATCGTCACGGTATCCCAATTAACCTCCGCCAGGTCAATGAAAGACTCATTAACACTGATAAACTCTCCTGCGGCTATGGAGTTCGTTAATTTGATTACTATTGGCTTGAGCTAGATATTAATGTGCGTTCAGGCGAGAGTCTCTTCTGCTAGGAAAGCAAATGTTTGATCACACTGCAAAGTTCTCCGGTCGTTAATGAGGAAAACGTGGCGATTATAATTTAGCCATTACTACAGCGAGTGTATTGCAATAAATACTTTTGGTTCCTAAAGACTGGGGGCACAGAAAAAACGTTCCTAATCAAACAGAAAAAGCATAAGTCACTAGTTTAATTTCCGGATATGGGAAAACTAGGAGAGATACAAGTTTATGTTGGCAACAATTGAAAGAGTGTTATCTTGATTGGTAAATGATCAGAATGGAATGCGTGCGGCTTTCATTACTGCAGCTGTAATAAAATGTCAATTTCGCCTTGTGCTTTCTGTCTGCTACAGAGAGCTTTTCCAGGCAACGTTCTTTATTATTACAAAAGTAGTTTAACAGAAGCTCAATCGCTGGAGCGTTTGCAGGGAGATTTTTCCGACCGTGTTCTCTGTTTTCTGGTGGTTTGCGGAATTTCGGCGCGGCAGGACATCTTTGAATGACGAGCAGAGACCTGGCTGGGCCATCAGTGCATGACCGGCTGTTGAGAACATACTTCACACATTCATCAATGACATACCAGCACACTCTGCATCGCTTCGCTATCAGCACCCGACAGGTCCCACATTCGCTGTCTGAAGACAAGCAGCAAGCTCGGATGGAATGATGTCGCTACATGACACGTGCAGAGTGAACGCAACACCGGCTGACGAATGGTATCAACTTTCTTCCAGAAAAGCGTGGCCAATCTCCCTTTGGAAGAGAGAAATACTGCTGCCACTTGATGTGTGACAGTTTGTCTGGCAAAAGTTTTAAAGAAAATTCCTGAGAGGTCTGCTTGTTCACCATGACAACGCCCCAGGGTACACTGGGATGCGGACAATTGATTTTTCTGAACGAGACATGCGTCACTCATGCTATCTATAGTGTCGATCCAGCGCCATGTCACTACTTGTTATTACGGAAAGTGAAAGAGAAAGTTCGGAGGCTGAAGAAGGGATGGCTATTGAAGCGTAACGACAAGCTACAAATATACCGGAAGAAGACTGGAGTGGGTGCTTCCAAGCATGATTTCGAAACTTGCGTAGTTCATGAAGGGAAGTACTCTGAGATGATGTAGTGATTTTTGGAAGTTTCCACTAATAATTTTCCCGTATTTGGAAATTACATTAGTAGTACTCTTCACTGAGAGCTTCAAACCAGGTAAACACACGCACTGAACTTTGATGGGTGTGCTTCAAAATGTAATTCTTGAATACAGCAAGAAAAATTGCTCACCAATTCATTCAAAATGTTGCAGACAAAATGAGGTCTGGGCTATGTTCTGACCGAAATTGCCTCAAGACATTTTAATACTCGATCCTGCTAACATCAATTAAGGAAACTGTCTCGATGAAAATAAAATTTAAAAATATTTCATTCATGAATCATCCACATGAAGTATTAACCATTAACTGTAGATGTGAAGTCTGCAAGACAAAGCAGGCACTCTTAGGTGAATATTTTTTATTTATTTATTTACAGTGTCTTCCCTTCTTGGCACCATTTATAAATGCTAACTCATCAGTGTTTGTAATGTTTTGCCCCGGAGTGAGCAGACGCAGCAGACGATGATGAACTTATGCAAAGTATTTTTATATGTAGCGAATGATACAAAATAAAATGAACCCGATCAGTTGAGATGCCCTTGGCCTATGCTATCTTGCACTTTCACTCGCCAGTCAAACAAAACAATAGCAGGGACTTTATGGATGAATTCTGATTTCACAAATGATTTTGGAGCTCCAAGACCTGGTGCGTTTTCGATGCTTGTTCTGCCAAGCTTGAACTCAAAATTCGAACGGTTTCACAGGTAGTATATGCGTCACCCAATGTAGGCAAATTTTTCTCAAGAATTTCCTTTGCTGTTTTCCCTTACAGCTAAAAGAATTTAAACACATTAGAAATTCCAATCTTATACATTTTTCACTGTCATTCGTCGTTTCTGGTGGTGTAGTGGTAACCATACTTGCCTTCTAAACCCAGGATCGCATGTTCGAACCCGGCCAGGATCGATGGATTTTTTCGGGCGTAAAAATCCTAAATATGGCTTTCTTCCGAAGGGAAGTAAAGCCGTGGGTCCCGTGTCGTACATTTACGACACGAAAAGGAAACTCAAGCTTGAAAGAAGAGGCCTCTGAGCAAAATTTGTCGGCTGTTTCACGCCCTGAATAGAATGGGACGCTGATGACCTGAGACGTTCAAGAGCGTCCGTAAATAAAAAACAATTAAAAATATAACTGTCATTCGAAACATCTTTTGTTTAAACAACTGCAAAGCAATGAATTAACATCAGAATGATTTGTAGCCATACACTATTTTTATTTAACAAATGGCACATACAATTTAGCACTTATGTTATTAGTACACGAGCTCTGCAGTATTTTTCAACAATACAATTAAAACCACTTAATGAAGAGCACACGTCCAAATGTTCGGCCGTCATTGGTTGACGGGAATCACAAAGGGTACAATTTGGAGAGAGGTGGGACCTCATGTTTGGTCAACAATCGAAAGCGAGCGACAGCAGTTTTTCTTGGGCCGTCAGGTACACAAGTAGGGTTCTCATTAAAAATCGTCCAATTTTTGTCTTAAGTTGCCACTGTAGCTTCCGATTTAAAATTGTGTTTAAAAGTTCTATTTGTCAAAAGCTTTAGGGAATGAAACTGTATTGTCCTCGTGGGCCTGTTGAGTCAGCAAGGCTCCTTTTTTAGAAAGTGGCCATATACTGTTGATGCACAGAAAGCAATATGGCCATATATACAGATGTTGCTGTTGCCCTCATTTAAATAGGACATTTTAAAAGCCTAACCAAGAAAACACAAGATATATATATATATATATATATATATATATATATATATATACTCATAAAAAACACTCAGAGTGCAATATAAGAAGGTTCACATAAAATTTCACACTAAAATCCGTAAAATTGAACACTAAAATCACACTATATTTCGAGCTTGGCTCTTGGTCACGTGATGAAAATGAACTCTGACCAAGAGCCAAGCTCGAAATATAGTGTGATTTTAGTGTTCAATTTTACGGATTTTAGTGTGAAATTTTATGTGAACCTTCTTATATTGCACTCTGAGTGTTTTTTATGAGTTTTTATGCTTTTTAGAAGTTTTTGTTACTCTATTAATAGTATATATATATATATATATATATATATATATATATATATATATATATTTTTTTGCAGTCACTTGTAAATCAACATATATAGTTCAAAACTTCCCAACTTTTTAATGCCCTCAGTAAAAAAGATTTGTCCAGTTGTGAAAAATAAGCGTATATCCCCGTTCAATCTCATCATTTGAAGCGAATCTGTCCAACTAGCCATTTCTTCAGGTTTGGAAACAAAAAGTAATAGCTGAGAGCCAAATCCAGCGAATATGGCCGACGTGGAAGCACTTGGAAGCGAAGGCGATGCAGTTTTGCAGGAACATTTCCAGATGTGTGTGAAGGCGCATTATCGTGATGAAAGAAAAGAATTGTTTTTAGCAAGGTGTCGACGTTTAGCTTGACTAGCATCCTTCAGTTGGTCCCAGTGGTGAACCGTAATACTCCTCAGTGATGGTTCTGCCTTTCTGGAGGAAGTCTACGAGCACTTCCCCATGAGAAAGTCAGAAAACCGTAGCCATGACATTTCCTGCAGATGGAACCGTTTTTGCTTTCTTTGGTGCACTTTCATCTGTTGCCACCCACTGTTTGAGCTGCTCCTTTGTCTCTGGCGTCTAGTGATGAATCCGTGTTTCATCTACTGTTATGAAACATAGGAGAAACTCGCTGAAATTGCGTTTAAATAAGTCTAAACAATCTTGCGAAATGTCATTCGAATGCCTTTTGACCCATTGTTAACAAACGCGGCATCCATTGAGTGGAAAATTTTCTCATACCCAAAACTTCGTGTAAAATGCAGTGCACACGGCCTATAAAGGTGTTTGCAATGTCAGCCAACTCGTGCACCTTCAATCGGCGACCAATGAGTACGGTATTGCGAATTTTTATCACAATCTCGTCGGTCGTAGAAGTTTTGGGATGCCCTGAGCGCTCATCACCTTGAATAGATGTACGACCATGGTTACATTTACCAGCCCACTTTTTAACAGGTGAAAACGATGGGAAAGAATCCTTTAATGTGGAATTTAACTCTTTTTGCATTTCTGTTGGGGTTAAACCCGTCAAAACGAAGTACTTTATCACAGGTCGTATTTCAAGTTTGTATCTATGTTAAAGAAAAGTTTAACAGTTTGTTTACACGATCCTCAAATACAAGTGACTATACTTACCCGTCTGAAACTTTACACGCGCCATCTAAAGTATAATACTTAACTATCATAGAAATTTGGCAATCATCTCGATATTTCTGAGCTAGGTCGAGAACTTTTGGGACACCCTGAGTATGCGAATCAAGTTACTTTTCAGACAACCGTGGTAATAAAGTTTATTTATGTTAATTAGGGGTATGTGATCATTAGTAATCAACAGTAACATTTTTTGTAAAAGTTAAACATAACTTCTCGAAACATTTAACATTTAATTAGTGTCACCCTGTGAAAATGTTGGTAGTACAGTACTGCTATGCATATCCCAATATATACTCTAGATACATTCTGAAGAAATTGGTTTTCTAGCACTGAGCAACGAATATAAAAACGTTGCCCAGAAAACTACACACACAGTACCTACTGCAGCCTGCTGTAAAATAAAAGCCCCAAGCATAATCACCATCTGAATGCAAACGTACTAGTTAATAAACTGCTATGCTTCAATACGCAGCCACTTATTTCATTAAGTTCTTAAAGCTTAAATGAAATTTAAAGATTGCTTAAGCTTTGAAAAAATAACATCTATTGGGGATTAAAACTAATAGGTTCTTACCTTTCTTCTTCTCGGCCTCCTCCATCTGCTTCTGCGTCCACTCGCTGAAGGACAACACTTCCTCCACGTGCCCTGCAGTGGTTGCCTCGCTCTCTGCAGCTATCACAGGCTCAGAAGGTACACCTTTCCCCATGTTCGGCACGGACTCGTCGTCCAAATGACTCAGGTTGACAGAAGCCGCAACAGGGAGCTCTTCTGCCGACACTTCGCCGTCAGCTTCCTCTTCTATTCTCTGTTTCGGCTCCATGGCTTTGGATTCCGCACGCACCACATACTGCTGGTCTGTTTCCGGCACAGAGGTACTCTCTGGAAAGGACAGGTTCTTGGTATTTGCTTCGCTTGGAGCCGTGAGCGATTCTTGTATCGTTGGTGGCTCGCGAATAGGCGGTGGGTCCGGCAGCGGGGGTGCCCTCGACTCTATCACCGTCAGGTTCTCGACTTTTGGATTCTCAATGCGCTGCGGCGAGGATGCCGACGCCCCGTTCTGCAGTTCTGCAGAAGCCGTGTCTACGAACGTGAATACTACTGCATGACCAGTTTCCGTCAACCTGTAGAATATTACGTGCATATTATGTACAATTGATTACAACTATTTTATCTGTACAAACAAACTTACATCTTAACCCTCAAGCAATGCTTCTTTCACGAACTGTGCTTTGATGTGTTAATTTGCAATATCCAACTGTGTAATGACATGGGGTTATTTCTCAGGCTCGCATATGTCATTATGCCATTAATGAATATGAGAGACTGGCAGAGAGCATGCCATTCTTTCATGTTAACTGGTTTGTCATCAACTCTTTTGCAAAAGAAATAATGTAATCTAAGCAATCCGTGTGTTTTACTGCTCCGTTGTAAAGTTCTGATCAGCCGAAAACTTTCAGGTCTATGTATCTCTGCTTGTAATGCAGTCAAGTGAATCGTCGAAAAACTTCACTGGAGTTGACAAGAATTCTTCTCTCAGTATCAATTCGTACACAACGAGAAGAGAAAACAGAAATACGAGAAGTAACTCCCATCAAAAGCATAGGAAAACCCAGGCTCTGAGCTGTTTATTCTCGAATCTTAATTCCAGATTCCAGCCACGGAGCTCAAGAACGTTTGTATGGACGGGAAAGGGGGGCCTAGCAAGCTGTAATTCTGGAATTCACAACCCCGGATCTGGAGAGAAATCATTTTACTTACGAAATCGTCAAATATATTGGGCGATGTTTTACGCTACCCTAAATGATTTCGTCGAAGAACCATGCATGTTACGTGTAACCAGAAGCACAACTTTGAAGATCTCATTCTCCAACTCGTAATGCTTCATAGAAATAACTGTCAACAAAATATTGTCTACCTTCGTTTCTGTTCCCCTGCTGACAATCTGACATGGGATCTCTTTCGGTGTTTGAGTTGTACAGAAATGGATTCGCAGTAAATGAATATACAGGCCAGTGTTGAAAAACGAATAAGAATTGAAGAAATTTAAGAATTAAGGCATTAAAGTGACTAAGGATGCTTTGAATTGAATTGCATTGCTAAGGACAGAGGAGGATATTTCGGTACTTCAACCTTGCTTAAGCGCTGGACGTTTGTGCCTACTGGAGGAAGGGATGAGTTCAGGGATACACCTGGCGGCCATAACAGATGCTTGTAAGGCGTGGATATAAACAGTGATCTTAACGATGTTTTCAGATAGAATCCAACGCGGGAAGAGGAATTCCAATCCATTCCATATCAGACGATGGAGAATAAATATTTCCAAAGCGCAAGCCACAGTCATACCGCACATAGCATTAGTCTCTCGCCTAGTATTTTTCACCTTGTAACAAAATCAAGGGGAAATGCGAGAAATGTAAGTGGGAGAGCGGAAAATACCTGGAAAAGAAATATCCATCGCCTTAGCGAACAGGAAGAAATGAAAAGAAAAAAAAAAGTCATAATGGTCTGCCTCAAGGTATGCGAATCTGGGTCTTTCTGAATTCGTTATCACCTAAGCAACCCCACTCGTTCTAAAGATGTTCACTTAGAATGATATTGAACATTCAATGGTGGTAGAAATGTAAGATTAACGTTAGAGTGATATTTGGGATAGAAAGATTAGGCAGCCAGGAGATGCATTTCACTTATACATTTGTTTCACAAATTAAAGCTGTTATTAGAGTTGGTTGTAAAATTGTGATGAAAAGAATAATGAAGTATCTTTTCTATGAAGCTGTTTCTAAAATATTCAAATTCTCTCAGAAATTTAGAATGGATTTGATTTGAGGCCTTTGTTCAAGTATGAGCCTGCCAACACAGAACTTGTCTCACCAAGTATCTAAACTTCATAAAAACAGAAGAATGGAGAAAAGATTTACTTGATAGCAGGTAAAAACTCACACAAAGAATGTGTGCTTCGACTAGATTCTGGTTTAGAGTAAAACAGTTAAAATAAGCACAGCAGTGTTTGGTGTTGAAAGGATTTTAACCATCCTTTTGAAACACGTGTTTACGACTGTATGGCGTAAATCTGCTTCAGAAGATAGAACAAGTACAAAAGTTAACTTTATTATTCATCTGTTGTTATTGTGTGGAGAAAGGGGTCAAAGGTTAGATTAAAATGTGTAATTTGAAAGTTTGTTTACGTAGTTTCGAAGAAAGTAGTCGATTTGTATATGTAAGAGTAATAAGCCATAATATTGATTACTCAATACTCCAAAGATATTGCATGAGGTAGAAGTTTCTTGCTGAACCGGAATGCACGGTCCAACAGTGTTATCAAATTGTCCTTTGGTTATGTATATCACTATACCAGGGATTACATGGACTGTATCACTCATGTGACGTCATCTTAAAATCGATCGATGAAACGAAACAAAATTTTGAATTTTGACCAATCACAGCCGGATTATGGAATTATTTTATAGAAAAAAAATAAACAGCTCTGTTTTATCACGGGCGTGCATTTGTCTTGTGGTTAGTCTACCAGCTCTATACCTATAACCCTATGTAATTGCTGAACATACATCACTGAACACTTTTGCTAAAGGCGGTGGGGGGCTTTGATAGCAACAAAAGCACGGACAATCGACAATCATAACGCAAAATGCAGGGTTCTTCAAAGCCTTTTGGTGATGCGTCAAATGTACAAATTGACCGATCATTAGGAATTCCAAACCACCGAATACAAAATAGAGAGATAGACTATCCATTTTTCTTTCCCTTCCCCCCCCCCTTCTCAGTTAGAATTGCAAAATCGAACGGTAGCCATTATAACAGTAAGACTTTTGTTCATTTCAGTCTCACGGTTTCTGAATAGAATAGATATTCGTAAGTATAACAAGTGTTAACATTCTATGCGCGAATTTCAAATATATATCACTTTTACTCATATAGTGCTCATGAAATAGTCCTAACCCCGTATTTTTCTCTTCTCTATTGGCGTTACTGACAATCGGCATTCTTTTGTTGTATGATTGCTTTAAAAGGTTAAGTACAAATATACAATTATTACAATTTTGTAAGCCAAGTTTAGAGAAATTATATTTCCATTTTTATTTTATTCGTGAAACAGTGTTAATAAATATTACTCAAATGTCTGAGCACTGATCATGTTCGTGAATTTATCGGTAATCTCAGACCCTATCGCGATATTATTGTGATAAATAAACCGTAACGTCTGAAATATTGTTGTAGAAATGTATTAACTTCAAATGCCCACTTTCCTTCCAAATATTCTGTATATATGACAGTCTCTAAGCATTACCACAAATTTTGTTGCTAGGTTTTTTTTTCTTCTGAAAATCACATCTACAGTTGCGCGCTTAGATGCCACTGAGGCGGAGATTCCAAGGCCGACTTGCTTAATCGAATCTGAATGGTGTGATTGCAAGATAAACGTTACAACGGGAAAGTCGCCTTTTTAGGACCCAAATGGAATATCTCCCGAATGGAGCGTTTGTCCTGCTTTGTTCTTTTAATGTTAATTTTGCCTACTGGCATTGAATTGGGTATAAATAAAATTATACCTATCTCGGGAGTAATGACAAAAGTTATTTCAACAAAAATGCCCAAAATAACACCTCCTTCCTTCCTATACACGTGTGCTACAGTGGGTATTTTTATCTCGCTAAGAGGTGTCGAGGTTCATGACAGCACAGCTCGTGAAAGAAACCCTAGGATGTGCAGTGATCTCACGTCTCACCGATCGTAGAGCTGCGGGAAGGCCCAGGCGACCCAGGAGGCGGCCAGGTAGAGCAGAGCCACTTGCAGGAGGCGGAAGGAAGCTCGACGACTCCAGTGCAGGGCGCCGCCCCCGTCACTAGACGACGACGACAGATGTTTCAAGCCACACACGGTGGTATCCATGTGTCCGCTCGCCACCACATGCAGGAACTCTTACAACGTCGTACAGCAACTTGTTTACCACACTTTCCCATCACATGACGTGCTCAAGCTGTTTGTACACCAGATAAATAACTCGCAGTCCGGCAGTCTTCACCGCGAGACATCTAAACATAGCGACCTTCATTTAAATAATCAACTGTAAATGTTGACCAGCTGACAGATCTAAGTCTGCTGCCATGAGATAACAGCCTAACCTGTATCACAATTTCAATGTTGCAGGCCAAAGCCCAACGGTTACACGTAATACATTAAAAGAAATACTGCATTTGTTAATAATAATTAAACTATGGTTTTTGTACTTAAATATTCATATGTACGCAGCGGCGGTTCATGGTAGTTTACACCTGCAGTGCACAACCTTCTACAACAATACGAATAAAAAGAATCAATGTGGCTGAACGTACACAACAGAAAGATAAGGAGAATTCAATAAAAATTGCAAAACTTATCCATGACATTTTGATTAAAGCCTGGAATCTGTGACAAGAAGCCAGAAACCATTGTGCATGTATTTCGCATGTTTAGAAATTAAAGTTTGACTCAAATTAATACCTGGAGTTTATTTTATTTTATTCCAATGGCTGCAAAGGAAAAAAAAAGCTTAGAATGTAAGCATTAGCTTATATTGCATAAACTACTTCATGAATTCAATTAAACTTCGCTAGCTGCCAATCAGAAACGGCATACCACTAACAAAACAACTGATTATCTTTTTTTTTACGCCCATTTTTGCTACTGAGACACCACAGGTGATGGACACTTATGATACACGAGATGAAATGATAAATTATGGAAGGAAACGCCCCAGGCCTAAGTGTAGGGTACCTCCCCGGCCGGCATTTACCATTTATGAGGGCTGAGGAAAACCTCGGAAAACCTAAGGAAGGACGGTCCTAGCGAAATTCGAACCCCAAACCTCCCGCTCACGAGTCCGCGCCTTAACGACCTCGGTCACCTGTGGCGGTTTATCGCTGCTAAAATGTGTGCATGTGAGCATCAGTGGCTTTTTGTATAGGTAGGCTAAGACATGAGATGTCAATAATTGTTACTAATGGCACACCGTCACACCGTGTCGAGGACGCTCGTAAACGCTGTATTCACGAGCCCATGCAGCGAGTGCACACTGCTGTGCGCGCTTTGCCGTAAGCGTAATGGTCACAATCACAAGCATTTGAAAACAAAACGTTATGGTACAGTAGTGGTGGCTGAGCGGTTTAGACAGCATTCCTCATCTGCGTAAGCTCCCGAGTTCAAATCTCACACTTTTTATTTTAATTGGTTTTGTAGGCGTATATGTAGAACATCGTGACCTTAATATCATGTTGTATTTTAATGTATCATTTGAGTTTTATGACATTACCTATGCACACAAAAATACGCAATAACAAACGAACGTACTCTTTACAAATAAATACATGAACAGAAAAATGTTATCCTCTAAAGTGAAACACACAAATTAATATCGTGTGTATCTGCAATCAAATCTTCGGGTTATAGATGTCAGATTTCTACAGTAGTGTGGATACGAGAGGCTACAATATCCCAGGCTTCTTGAATTTGTGCCTATAAGCAATCTTCTGTACTTCGTGCATATATACGGAATGTATGTACAGCATATTGCACTCGGGTAGAATACCGAGGGCAATATTATAATATTCATTTTATATATGTATATTAAAGCTTGCTGGGAACAATATTACGCAAGTAATTTGTAATAATATGTTAGAAAGGTTTATTAAAAAAAATGCTTCATTTTGGGAGGTGAACCTGCGCTCTTAACTCTGCACGCTCTGCCAGAGAGCTAACAGAACACACACATTAGTTTTTAGTGCATGCCATATAACACAGCTGCTGCAGTGACTATACAGCCTTGCAGCGGGCTTAACGAGAAGAACTTAAAAGAATTTTGCGTTCAAGAGATTTGGGGGGGGGGGGTTAAAGGTGTACTAATCCATTAATAGCCCTGAAAACAATGTGGGAAGAGAATCCAATCAAATCTAGCAACACTGATCGTTTCCTCAAAGTACTTAAAAAGGAATACAAATAATTGAGCATTATTACTTAACTGGTCTTCCCTTGTACTCGTTTTGATAAGGATTATGTTCAGAATGTCCCTAGAAAATGCTTAATGTTTACATATCTAATCCAAGTTTACAATTACTTAGGAAAATTACCTTATCAATTTTAACCATGCAAGAAAGTTAAACCATTAAAGTAGATAAAAGCTGTTACATTTGCAACCGTGTCCTCTGACTTACTATCTGTTCACTTCAAGCTGATACATAGCAGAGAACGTTCTTTTGTTTCGCTATGAAATAGAAACGAACGATGACGCATGTCACGAACAGTTGATTGTGTCTGGCTCCCCGTCGCAGGTTTCGTTTCTAATCCATGGCTAAGATATGATTGAAATAGCTTTCGAATTTGTTTTTCGACGTTGTACAATTTAAAAATTAGTATGCACAAAAATTGTTAGTTGTTAAAATAACGCAAAAACAAACGCAAAGAAAAATGTTTCAGATAGGGGTTCTATCGAACGGATCTAGTCCCGGTGATGTAATTCAAAATTACTTTCGAGGGCAGTACACCTTAATGGGATAAGAAATATTTGTGTGTTCTCGTCTAGGCAGAATCCACAACCCCTGAGGAACTCAATTTTATGTGCAAAAAGTGAATCTAAAATCTTAATTATTTCCTTATTATGATAGTTTATTAATTCTATGGGCAAATAGTGCACACATCTATAACGTTCTGAAACTGCAGAAAAGGTCATCATAACAACTCATTTAATACATGCTAAGCCTTGAGAATCCCAATTTTAAAAATGGAAAGAATAAAAATTAACCAACAGGTAATGAAACGTTCAAGTTTGTAAATAATAATAATAATAATAATAATAATAATAATAATAATAATAATAATAATCATCAAAAACTATTGCGCTGATTAAGGAAATTATAAACTTGATATTCCTCGATTCAGGCTAAAGAAAACAGCAGCTTTTAACTTTGTGCGTGTGCGTGTGTGTGTGTGTGTGTGTGTGTGTGTGTGTGTGTGTGTGTGAAGTGTTTAACACCTGTTTTTACTACTGAGGCACCAACTATCAAAGGCGGTGGACACTGGTGATACACGAGATGAAATGATAAACTGGGAAAGGAGTAACATTTCAATTTCCCTAAAAAGGCAGTACGAAGCTTTGTCTGCATAAATACTGGGAAACTGCTTCCTTCAATGCATTATCGTTCGTGCATTTCCGCCCTCTAAGGTCAGATTTCATTTCTGAAAACTGATAACAGGCGCTGTGGCCAAGGTGAGGTCTGTACGGCGAATGATTCTGCTTCTAAATCTACATGTGTTCACAGCAGTCGTGTGAACTGCGCGTTGAGTTTTGTTACAGACAGGACAAATTTACTGGAGCTCCAGTCCCAAGACACTCCCGAACGGTAGCGGAGATTGCCGAGGGTAGTGACTTGCACAGATATAGCTAGAAAATATGGTATATTAACGTAACGGCTTGATAGCTCAGAGCGTCATGCTAAAGGGTAAAGGTAGTGGGGTTCGTATCCTGTTTTTGCCGGAATTCCTGTTTACCCTTCCAATTCTACAAGTGTCCAGCGCCTATCATCGCGTAAGCACTGTTTCATCACCGTCACTTTTATTTCCTTGTCCGCGGACACAGGACACCCACTGCGCGGCAGATCGGCAACCGACATTCTGCCCCGTTTGAAGGCCTCTGCCCACCTCGCCACTCTTCGAAATGACATCGCACGCGCACCTAGTTTCTCCTTATCGCGGAGAAATGTTATTTTCACATACACTTGTTGTTCAATCTTCATGACCTCCATTCCTGACCACTGTCGCTCATCAACTGAACTACAGCGCCTGCTGAGACATGCAACTCTGTTTACATACACCATTTGGTACTTTCATTCTAAAGTACATTTCAAATACTTTCAATCTTGAGATTTTTCATGTTGTCCCTTGTTCGCGAGGGGAAAAAAAATAGTTGCTATGACTTATCTCTCGTATTTTATTAAGTCAATTATTGTAATGTTCACAGCTTCTTTTGCCAACTGCCAGCCTAAATAATGTTTTTGATATTACGTTTTCTTGAATTATACATATATGCAAACACCCTACCCTCTGTTTCCCAAGCCAAGATGCCTAATCAGAGAGCAATCTCTTTGCGACCTGGCTAAGGGGACCGATATATATATATATATATATATATATAAAAGCAAATTATTTGGTATATATTCCTGTTTTCTAAATGTAGTACTAACATCAAAAAGTTGTTTTACATGCATACGGTGTTAGTCGGAAACAGCATGCTTAGAACAGGAATAAACACGCTATTTCCTTGAGACAGAGGGAATTATCGGGTCAAATAACCACGGGTCCAGGGATGTCTTCAGACTAGGCAATGTTCACAAGGCAGGTATTTAGCGCGTAAGTACAAAGGCCTACATACACCTTATGCAAGACTGGGTATTGCTTACTTTCAAATGTAACGCGATCGGTACAGGAAACGAATGCAAAAGAGAAAATTGCAAGTCATGGCCGAAGATCGAACCACGGATCTTTAATATCACGTTCACAACTACTGTTCCGCGACTCGATCCAGACTGATAGAAAGTCTCTCGTAAATCTCTTCATGCCCGACTACCTTCATGATAACCCCCATACCAGCATTTGTATCCAGAAGCGATCAGACGTTCAAACGTTTTTCATTGTCATATCTCATTTCCATTGCGAAACCAATCAGTTCACCGATTTCCTTTATGTTTTGTGCAGCACTGAGAATAACTGTGTCGTATTAATTATCAGATAGTTCAATATCGGCGCCTCTTCCAATATCTGGAATGGCAGGTTTTTATGTTACAATTGTATAATGTAATATAAACACATTTTGTAAATATAACATTTTAAATGCATGGCTGAACCTGTCTGTCGTCAATGATATGTTGTTATATCGGGTATTGAATTATCTGATGACGGACGCGGGGGCGGGAGAATGCATCAGCGGATAAACCATCGCTCAAGGCCCGCCAAACTACACTAATAGGAACAAAGGTTACTGAATTGTTACGTTGACTTTGAGTATCACGTAACCCAGTCAGTGAAAGAAGCATCACATATCTATCTAATCGTAGAATTAAGTCCACTAATGACAAATACTTGGCCTATTTGTTCCATTCCACAACGGGCGTTTATGGCTCGGAAGTACGTGCTGAGTTCGCTGGGTTTCTACCACCGATTCTTGTGTTGCCCCGTTCACCCTGCTGGCCGTGAGTAATGGTTTATCCGTCGCTGGGTCGGTCATCCAATAGTCAGATATTAAACCTCTTGTAACAATATTAGAGAACAAGGATTTGTCTTTAAATATTCTGCTCATGTTCAAGCTCTGACAAATCACTGGAAATAATTCAGAAGTATGAAAAATGGGAGGCACAGTCAAAGAACTGTTTCAAAAAGGTTCATGCTGGACATCTGGGTGCTGAAATAGAACATGCTCAAGTACGTCCGATGGTGGCTGATCAAACGAGGGTAGCTGTTGAAGAAAACACTCGTCAAATTATTCGAGGAACTCAGGCTAACAAGTGCAACATTTTGTTGCCGCTTGGAATAAACAAAGTGAAAAAAAGTTTTAAAAATGGATCCCACATGAATTAACTTGAAGAATCGCAAGCGAAATATACAAAGGCTTAATAATGATTAAGCAAAACGAGTTGTACCGATGCAGGTAATGACGAAACAATTACTCGATAGAAGTACTTGACAAAATGCATCAGAAATTGTAAGAAAAACGGCTAGCATTAAGTGATAGAAAAGGACCAGTTGTGCATTACGACACTACCCTAAGAACAGTGACTGAACACCTCATCCAGCAAACTCAACTGACATTTCACCGTCTCTCTTTTTCAACTGCTTCTACAGTTTCCTGGAGAGCAAAGCCTTCAAGACTGAGACAGCAGTTAAGAGATTTCATTATCTCCAGAAATCACGATTTTTACCAAGTAGCACACTAGTTGATAAAAATATTCACGTGAAGGTTGCCATGATTCATAAAGTTATTGCCCTATTTTAGTTTGTGAGCATGATACCATCATTGCATTTGTATCTTTTAACTTTATAGTTTTAAAGACAAAAACGTTGTAATTTCCTTCATGCCACCCATTTTTAGTTTGATATGTTTAGCGTTTATATTTTTGCTATTATTTTTCACTTATTACAAGTTAACTTACTGATTAAATAATACAATGCTAACCTCTAGAGCATTTTTAGACTAGAAATATTCTACCAACGCGCTGTAAGATCATACTGAGAAGCTGAAGTCCATTATAAATTATTTTAATGCATTATGTGCATAGACATTTGTGCAAAGATCTTGTAGCCGCTTTCTGGTATTTCATCTCAATTTTTCACACTTACAGAGAATACATAACTGAGATAATTCTCATAAATTACATTTGCATTAACTGTGGATATTTTAGCACTAAGTAAATTTTCACCAAGTTGATTCATTATATCCCTAACTTATTTTCAGCAAGTTTGGAGTGCATTTTGTAAAGAATTTCAAGCATTAAAGTTGTTGGTAATTATTTAGAAGAGATTTATTTTACGAAAACTTATTAGGACAGTTGTACTACATTCGCAGAATCATAATACCTAGTTTGTTTTTCAGTGACTGAAATTTAGGGTGAGAAAATTAATTTTATATTATTGATTTTCGATATTTAATGTCGGCCATAGCTGGAGTGTTGGAGGTTTAGCGAATAGTGGTGAGTCTAATAGTGATACCCATAGTTATTTTCTGGACGTAGAAGATTTTATTCCCCCCCCCTTCTTTTGTCACCTGGCGGCTAGTTCCTGTGCATGTTCAGATTGTGCTCAGTTTTATCTCATCTGTTCTGTCCGATTACCGTTTCGTTAGGAACTTTAGCAGGAAGGATTGCTAATTAGCTCAAGAACCGTTGTGGACTGGTATTCCTTTTTGAGGGAGATACCTAACGACCACGTGTGCGACGATGACTGTGGGGATTGTTGGAGATGGCCATATTGTTAAGGCAAATTTTGGTCGTCGTATCATTAGCAATATTAACATAGTTTATGAAATTTATTGCATTTTTGTAACACTTTTAAGGCGAGTTACAGGTAGCTTAGGTCTAGATTAGCTCTCTCTCTATAAGTAGTTTCTAAAAATTGTGGTGGTAGTTCCAATTCAAAGACACATAATTTGATTTCGAAAAATATTTTCCGGGATTTTTGTGGCGTAGCTTTTCTAAATAATCCCCCCCCCTCTCGATGCTAGAACTTGAATAAGGGTTCAAAGTCTTATTTAATATAAATTTGGTTTATTTACTTCATACATTCATAACTACCACCAAGTTTTAAAATGCATGACCATACAAAATCTGTATATTGTAATGTAGCATCGTAAAAAAGGTTATACACAGCTTAGCACCTGTATGAAAAATGCTTAATTAAGTTGCACAGCAACACGGTTTCTAAAATATCACGAAGGTCAAACATTTTTGTTAGGTTTATATTATTTATATATAACATACATTTTTAAAGTCCAGTGAAAATGCTAGCAGTACACACGCATTGATCTTTGCGATACCAGGTCTTTCAAATGGCAGCATTCTGGTAGATATCTAGAAAACGATCAGCTACTGAAACCTGCTCCCACAAAGGCAAAAGGTCAGTAGCATATATAGCCCTTTGATAAATTACAGATATGTCAGCAGCAACACAGAATGGTTGATCGCCACCTAGACCCAGCATTTTTATTAACTTTCTGCTACAATTTTAAATTAACCTTATACGTAAAAATGCGAAGCCCGTTCCCCCGCACAAAAAAAAAAAAAAAAAAAAAAAAAAAAAAAAAAAAAACTTAACTAATGCTGCCAACTTACATGGGTTAATTTTGAAGTACACAAACTATTTTTATGCATTTCCCTGCATATAATCTTGGAATATTTGCTAAATAACAACTACAAAAAATGTGGGTTTTTTTTCCAGCGGATATTGGCTAAATACATTTGAATTTTCCAAATTGTTGCACTTTAAAATTAAAGTTTAAATCATTCAGGACGGGGCCTAGCTAAATTTCTTTAATACGCAATGAAAATAACTGTAGCGAATAGGTGTTACGAAGATAAGGCTTTTTTGTCATTATGGCACATGCCGGAGAGGTACTCTAAACTTAGGCCTGGAACGCTTCTTTCTCAAAACTTCTTTCCAAATTTATACTTTCATCTTCACAATGTGTGACGTGTGGGCGCTCAAAATTAAAACAATGTAGTTTATATAACACAGAAAAAGAGCATCGTAATATTTATTATCCTGGGAAATGTTGATCGCTCAAGGAAAACTTAATAGACAATAATTTGAAAAACTTTACTTTTCCTAAAACCACAATTTGCGATGTATTTTTTCATGCAAAAAAGTAAGGGGAAAAGGTGGAAACCTCTATAGCATTAAACACAAATGTTAAACAAAGAGACCGATCGTTAAGGTACGGATTCGTGAACGGGAAGTCTGGGGTTCGATTCCCACCAGGACCGTTCTTCCTGACTGAGGTTTCTTCCAGATTTTTCTCAGTCCTCATAACTGGCAAATGCCGGGGAAGTACCCTAAACTTAGGTCTACAACGTTTCCTTCCTTAAAAATAAATCCTTTCCCAGTATATCATTTCATCTCATATATCATCAGTATCTATCGCCTGTGATGCCTCAGTAGTAAAAACAGGCGTTAAACACAATTCATTTTCATTGTTAAGTACTGTGAAAAATTTTATTTCTTTGTGATAATTACTTTCATAATATATACACACACAATTGTTTTACAAAACAATGCCAGTTTTTAAAAGATTTTTTGCACCAGTGATATTAGACCATGTAAACGTTTTTATTTTCTTCTTGTTTATTATTTTAGGGTTATTATATCAGACATTGTTTTGAAACCCTAGCATTATTGCGGGGATATTAATTTTGTTTCCCCTGAATGATTTTTTTGCAGAAAAGTATTATTTGCATAAACTAATTAGTATAAATAAAATTTAATAACTAGATTTGTCAACACATTTCTGCAGAGCATGCATAAAAAATTTCACTGAAACCGAACCAAAACATATGCACAAGTGACATTTGCTGTATTGAATGTTCTGTAAACATGCATTTAATACAATCTAGTCTGCATCTTTTACTTTAACTTTTTACATGGTTTAAAATTTTCTCCTATTTTCACCGTTATTCCTTACATTCTAATTTCTTGTGTATTTCTTACTGTAGGTATAACCGTGCCGTAAGCACACTACGCTGCAGTTTCCTCTTCCTTACTTCAATAAAAAGTAGATGTACTTTTTTGGAAGGTGGGTGATCTTAACTGAGTTACACTATCTCCTAATAATATTTTTATTAGCTCTCCTGTTATTTAGGCAAGTTAAACACTTTAATTTCTCTGGTGTACACGTAAGGAAACATCGCTAACATAATTTACTCGGTGGTGGTCTAGTGGCAACCTTGTCACGTAGATTCAAAATCGTGGGTTCAATCCCGGCTAGGGTCGATGGAATATTTTGGGTGTAAAAGTCCTTCGGAAGGGTAGTAAAGCTGCGGGTTCCGTGTCGTAGATTTATGGGACGTAAAAGCCACTTCAGGTCCTGAATTGTACGGGAATCTCATGACCGGAGATGTTAAAAAGCGTCCGTAAATAAACCAAATCAACACTATTTATTCATTAGATCCCTATATGTACTTTTATGTGTATTAATCTAAAAATAATTATGAATTGTCAATTTTAGTCAAAAATTTATTTCCTGTATCCCTGAAATTGAACTTAAGTTTTTTTTTTTAAATAAGAGATACAATACAAATCATTTATATATATACATATATACACTTGTTTAAATATAAATTTAAAAAAATTAACTCGCTCAAGCTAAATGGCCTTTCTGTATAATAAAATTAGATTTAGTAGTTTTAAAATAACAATCGAAATACAAATTGTATTTACAAACGTTTATTTAAATGTAACCGAAATGTGTACAAAGTTGACTAACTCAACTGAAATCCGTTTTCAATAATCAATTTGAATTTAGAAGTTTTAAAGTAGCACGTGGAATACAAATTATATCTACAAACTTTTATTTAAACAAAAACCGAAAAATATCAAATATAACTCACTTGAAGAAAAATCTGTTTTTTATATAATCAAATTGAATTCAGATATGATAATAACAGATGAAATACAAATTATAACTACAAAATTTTATTTAAATACAACCGAAAAATGTAAAAAGCCTCCTAACTCGCTCGGGTCAACTCGCTTTTCTGTATAATCAAATTCGATTTAGGAGTTTTAAAAAAGCATATGAAACAAATATATCTATACACTTTTAATTACAGAATAATAAAAAGCAGCATAACATATTTTCCACTTATTTAATATATATATATATATATATATATATATTATGAACACAAATTTACTATCCTTAGGCCGTAATAAGAATAAATGCACTGTAGTTAAAACTTACGTTGGATCTCTTTTATTCTGAAGAGAGTCCCATTCCAACTAAATAAATGTCTGTGTATGAACGGTAAAATGAGCTTGGTAAACGCCACATGTGATAGGTTCAAAGATTACCAAACGTACTAATAAAAGCCATGTGTTACGTACACTTCACTGCACTAGATTCTTCGACAGTAAATGCGAAAGGAATTAATCGAGACGTCAAAGCAGTCCGCGAAACTGGAACCACGTGTTCGCGGATCACTTTTCACTTGCATTCACCTTCAGCAGCTCGGGCGGACACTAGTACACCTTGGGTAGCTTTCACTGAAGCACTGCAACAGCCTTAGCTAACATTAACTACATTTTCGGTGAGTAGGTATGGTGGTTGCCACTTGATATGAGCGACCTTCGTTTCGCCGCGCGGTCCGAACAAAATGTGGTTTAACATTACATCACATGCATAGCGAACTTGACAGCAACTACAAGGCCAGGCCGTGCGGTAACTTGCAAGGTCTCTCCCACTGTATAACGGAGCATTCCGCCCTTGTCCGAATACTCAAAAAGTCCAATCGCGCCCACAACCCATAGTTCAATGCTCTTAGCGAATTACGAAAGAATGTATTGCAGCTATATCTATGAAAATGTTCTTCAAATCTCCATCGATCCTGCTTACTAGGCACCATAAATGATGAACAAAATTGAACGCTATGTTACGCCCTACCGGGAGGAATTTTGTTTTTTCTCAGTGCAACTCGGCGTATGATCAATTAGCAAACGATTCATAGAGTTCCTTAAATTGGCTCACTGTGGTTAACCTAAAGGGAAATTTAAAAATTTAAAAATACCTCTTGTTTTTTCACAACAAATCTCGGTACATGTCTTTGAAATAAAATAAAAAAATATTTTCTGGAAATCAGCGAAATCAACTAATAAGGGTGGGCAGTTACCTGAAATCTAAAATTTCAAAATTGCTATAGCGGCACCAATATTTGTTTTTATTTATTTGCAACGAAACTCTATATGCAATTTAAATAAAATAAAAAAATAGTTTCCAAAAATCAGGTAAATTGAACCTTTAGGAGCAGGGGTATGTATATATGAAAATCGAAATTAACCAGTTCAACGTAAAGCGAAATTTTAAAAATCGCTCTAGCGGCCGAAAAGAAATTTTTTTCTCTCTACAAAACTGGGTATATACCATGGAAATAAAACAAATAAAATGTCTTCTGAAAGTCAGAGAAACCAATTATTAGGAGTGGAAGGTTTACCTGAAACCCAAAATTAAAAGTTGCTCTATCGGAACCAATATTTTTTTCCGCAACGAAACTCGATATATACCACTCCACTTAAATGAAACAAGAAAAATAGTTTCCGAAAATCACATAAATCGGACCATTAGGAAGGGGGAGAGGGTTGCCTGAAAACCGAAATATAAAGAGTGGTGAACCTAAAGCGAAAATTTACAAATCGCTCTAGCGGCCGCAATTCTTGTTTTTCAAAACAAAACTCGGGAAATGCCATAGAAATAAAATACATTCCTTTTTCTGAAAATCAACGAAATCAGATTATTAGCAGTTTTTTTTTTTTTTTTTTTTTTTTTTTTTGAGTAGTGTTTAACGCCCGTTTTCACTGCTGAGGCACCACAGGCGGTAGATTATTAGCAGTGGGGATTTACTTGAAACCCAACATTTAAAGTGAAATTCAAAAATCGCTTTAGCAGTCACAATTTTGTTTTGTCTCAAAGACTCGGTATATGCCATTGAAATAAAACAAGAAAAATAAAATCAGTGAAATTAAGACGTTTATTACTCGGGATTTACCTGAAATCCAAAATTTAAAAATCGCTCTAGTCGCACTAATATTTTTTGGCAACAAAACTCGGTATTTACTATTCAAATACAACAAGAAAAATAGTTTGCGAAAATAAGGGAAATCGGAGCATTTGGAGTGGGAGTAAACCTCAAAAACAAAAGCGCTCTTAACATCCTTCACAAACCCGAATGCTGAGAAATTTTCTTAGTTTACTCAGTTCCTGCGTGATGGACTTTTTATGTATTGAAGACACCGCTGCCTGTGATATAAGTTTATACTTCCATAGTCGTTCATGTCGGTCCTGGTGGTGTAGTGGTTACCATACTTGCCTACTAAACCCAAGATCGCGGGTTCGAACCCGGCCAGGACCGATGGATTTTTTCGGGCGTAAAAGTCCTAAGTATGGCTTCCTTCGGAAGGGAAGTAAAGTCGTGGGTCCCGTGTCGTACATTTACGGCACGAAAAAGAACCTCAAGCCTGAAAGAAGAGGCCTCTGAGCAAAATTTGTCGGCCGTTTCACGCCCTGAATTGAATGGGACGCTGATGACCAAAGATGTTAAAGAGCGTCCTTAAATAAACAAATCAAAATAAAATAGTCGTTCATTCACATCTTGTAACTATAACTGCCATTGATTTCCTCAAAATTGCAAAACGAACATTCTACTTCTACACCAGATTTACCGCCACAGGTGGCAGAGGTCGTGAGCGAGAGGTCTGGGGTTCGAATCCCGCCAGGACTGGGGTTTTTTCCAGGTTTTCCTCAGTCCTCATAAATGGCAAATGCCGGGGAGGTACCCTAAAACTTAGGCCTGGAACGTTTCCTTCCTTAAAAAAAATCCTTTCCCAATGTATCATTTCATCTCATGTATCATCAGTGTTCATCGTCTGTGATACCTCAGTAGTAAAGACGGGCGTTAAACACTACTAAAAAAATACACCAGCTTTACACATACCCTACCAAAATAATGAATAGCAGCGTGCTTTTTCATCCTACTACCTTAGTACTTAAATTTGCAGCTTTGAATAATTCTAATTTATCGAAAACTCCACGCTCGATGTAAATTTGTCATCTCCTGCTTTGCCGCTTGCAACTGCTTGACGTTCTGCCTGCCAACAAACCGGGCATGCAGGAAAGACTTATCTCTGCTGAGTCAGTCCATGCGTGATTTGCCCATTTTGGTCTCCAGCACGGTGAAGTTATATATTTTACGCGTGATCTGCTAAATTTAAGCAGAAAGCGCACCAACTTGGCACATAACCATTAATAGAAGAATGAAAAATACATTTTAAAAGGTTAGCAATATCAAAAATTATGAAGATATATTTTTAAACAAAATAAGCAACAACATATTTCAATTTTTAGCATTAAATGTCATCTATTTCAAACTGAATATAATTTGTGTAATGCAATATTTTAAATCTGCTTTTATTTAATCATTCACTTACATTGCTACGGTTAAACATTTATATTTTGTGGAGGAAGATATTACTTTTCTCTTAGTAAAGTTATATAAAGTGCAATGAGATTGGGTAACTTGGCCACCACAATACTCCAGTTATAAAACACAATAAAGAATACAAATACAATCAATCACAATCAGCGATCTTAATTACATATAAGTAAGTTGGATGTGAGAAAAGATGTAAGAACGTCTTGGGATGAAAAACGGACGATCTAATGTACTAATTGCTAGCTGGTGTTCACTAAGATGCAACATGCCCACATTCCGTTACGCAATCGGAATTTTATCTACTTACACTAGCGAGCGACTCGCGAACACTTTTGGTGGACTCAAGATTCCGGGTAACACTGGAGTTATGTTTTGCTGACACAAGCAATTACACTTAGTACTTTATCAAGTCCTGTTTAGATTGCATTTCTGTAGGATGAGCATGTTAGCCTTTCTACTCTGCATTTGCGTAATGTGGTTTATGCTGAGAATGACATATAAACAAGAACAAAGAATTGTAATATATGATTGCTACGTACAAAAGAAATCGTACCAGTATTGTAGAGGAGAATTTTATGCTAAATTTCCAAGAGCGACATTTTCATTGGGAAATCAATTTTTCAGATTGGTGAAAAAATTTCGAACTCACGGATTTTTATTGACAAGAAGCCGAGATCAAAAATCGGCATTTTAATAAGGGAGAATTTTTATGAAATGGGCTATCGATTTCAAACTTCTCTTCATAAGTCTTTAACATGGTTACACCAGCAAGTAGGTGTTGGCAAAGCACAAAAAACCATATAGCTGCTGCATCGCTATCCATATAAACTTACTGCTGTGTCTTGAAGGCGCTGAAATAAAATATTCAGGAAGAAATGTGGCCAGCGTCTCAAAATATTTTCAAAATATTTAGGCACGTCTCAGAGCAGAGGCAGATGTTTAGCACAATATTAATTAGTACTTACCACTTATAAATAATACGCACTATGAGATCCGACCTCTTTACACGATTTCCCTCGGCAGGTAGGAAGGCTGTTAAGTAATCTACCGTGCGATCAGTGATGCTTTCTACCGCAGCTGAGGGTTTTTTATTTATGAGCGAGCCCTGAATCATTTGCCGCGTCGTGCAGGGGAGAGCAAGACTGGTTACTTACTTGTTGACCTTGCTGACTGTTGCAGTCATAACTTAACTATTCTTGGGTATGTGTTGTGTTGGTGGTTTCTTAATTCGAGAGTATACATAAAGTGTATTATGCCTCGTATATTTACTCGCCATAGGGCGCGGACTCGTGAGCGGGAGTCTGGGGTTCGATTTCCACTACGCATGTCCTACTTGAATGAGTTTTATTCCAGGTTTTTCTCAGTCCTCATAAATGACAGAAAGGTGCCCTAGGAGGCCTGGAACGTTTCCTTCCTTTAAAAAAAAAATCCTTTTCCAATTTCATCAGTGTCCACTGCCTGTGGTGCCTCCGTAATAAAAACGGCGTTAAACACTATTTTTTTTTTAAAAAAAAAAGCTTCGGTCAGAGATGACAAATATATGAAGCGAAGTGTAAATAGTTTTTAAAAAAAGAACATTTAAAAAGTGATAAAGGGATCGTCTTTTTAAAATGTCGTCAGTTGCATGACATTGGTTAAAAACGTTTACTGCTTAAGAGCTTGGGTGTATTATTACACACTTCAACGTCAATCAATCAATCCATCAGATACTGTTTTTCGATGTAGAGCTTGTGTGCAAAGAATGCATATGCAAAGCTGTAAATAACACGCCAAGATGAGTACTATAAAGGGGGGGGGGGGGTGCCGACAACACAACATGGAGATATGCTTTAAGGAAATCTGCCCGGATGGATGATGTGGATGGACAATCTTAACGACTCGATTACGAGAAAAGCGTGCTCTTCAACGAAACCATTGTATAGGTTTATAAGTATCAAACCTTCAATTTCTGTTCACTTAGTCTGTAAAATACATGCACTAATCTTCTACGTAACTCTCTACGTCAAACGAGAGGCACAGCTCTTCACGGATCAAGAGGATTCCTGCATTAAGTTATCGACCAATTACATAACGGTTTGTTATTACTCTCCTATGACGTCACGACAGCACAGTACATTTAAAAAGTGTTATCATCTTATCAGTGTGACGAAATGACCCGATGATGCTGACCTGCAATATGTGAACGGCGCCTCAATGTCGAACGTAATATCTATTGACCAGATGGCCCAAATACAACAAATTTGTGTGCCTGATACATTAGCAGCAATTGGTACCTACGGCTAATTTGTATTAACATGTTAATTTTACCCTTACCTTGCGAAATTTTGAGCTGTGTATTTATAGTCCGATATATTTTAAATTTTTTATATAAGAAACTTGCTATATCTGTGGTCAACGAGGAGTCCTTAGTTTGCTGTACATGTGGATAAAAACCCCACGCTTTTACATCAACTACCTATTGCAATAATGTCTATACGACGTATGAATTTAAAGTTCTTTCTAAACCTGCTCTTCAACAGGTTTCTCAAGACATTTGTATGATTTATATGACGAAGAAATTATGGTTACATATTATATAAATTACGTAAACCTTTACTCATTCTAATAATGTTGATGATTACTGTCAAAATAGTCCCGTTGGGTGCAAAGCACCTGTCTCAGCGTTTCTGCCAGTCTTCAAAGACATTGTTGTTGATTTTTTTTATTTACGGACGCTGTTTAACATCTTAGGTCATCAGCGTCCCATTCATCAACTGACAAATTTTGCTCAGAGGCCTCTCTTTCAGGCTCGAGGTTCTTTTTCGTGCCGTAAATGTACGACACGGGACCCACAGCTTTAATTCCCTTCCGAAGAAAGCCATACTTAGGATTTTTACGCCCGAAAAAATCCACCAGGATGATGGATTGAACCCGCGATCTTGGATTTAGGAGACAGGACCGACTTCAAAGAAATACTGAAAACCATGTTTTGACAGCTCCTTCAGAGTCCCTCCGCAGCCTTCACCACTGATTCTGATGATGAAAAGCGCCTTCAGGAAGTGGTTTCTTCAATTTGAGAAAATACAAAAAGTCACAAGGAGTTAAAATCTGGACTATAGGGAGTGTGAGGGATGTACTTTATAGACATATTCAGTAAAAACATTTAGATGTATGTGGTGCAGCATCCATCTTGTTGCACGGAAACATAGCATATCTTTGTAGTACTGTCCAGTTACCGTTGTGTGTAGAGGCAGGATATGCTGGTAAACCATTCTATGGAAATTAAAAAATCAGATGCTTATTTTTCTATTGCAGATTTGAATTGAATGAAAAGCCGGCATCATGTATGATGGTAAACTGAGAGTTAAGTCTCCAATTACCGTTCTGTAACAAACATATGGAAGAGATTCACTCTCTAAATATTCTGCTTTCATTCTGCGTATACAAATTGGCGAGGTGTAGAAAAATTTGCACAAAAAAAAAACCCCGCATTGCTATGTCATGTAGGTTCTGAGCAATGATTGGCTGTAATGGTACTGAAACTTTATGGACAACCTATAGATTACCAAACTTTCAATTCTCCAGGCTGCCATCGAAGTTGTTTTAGACTGCATCAACACTGTTAGTAAAGCACTTAACGGGATCGCGTGCACAATGTGATTGCTTCTACGTGGCCCTTGTTAACTCTCTCAGTCGCCGCAAACATGGAAAAGTAGCGATTCCATTAGCCATGGTCAGTGACGTTTATTCAGTTCAGTAATGCAGTAACTAAGTTCCTGAAAACTCTCTTAGCTTTTCCCAACTTCGATATGTTTGTGTTCTTTATACAATGGGGTAACTCTCGAAAAGGAATCCCAGAGCCACCAAAAATATTCTTATTCCTCTGTTACATCCAACAGTCTGAACCTTGAGACGTTTAAATCGCTTATGCAGGAACCCTCACGTCCAAGAACTGAATTTTCAGCATATTAACAAATCACAATAAACTTAAAGTAATTACTTAGATGAGCATTTTCTTAATGAAGCACACACTTCAGAAATCGTTGACTGCTTTGATTCGTTTACGTTAGTGGGTTTGGCGTATATATTACCATGAAAACTTTGCATTTCTGTAGAGCGGCGGATTCCAAACATAATTTTTGTTCAAATATTTCGAATCTATCATGAAAAAAAGGGTTATAAATGTAAAAGGAATATACGCAATGAAACACTGTGGTTCTTCTCTTATGTGACTGACCACGATGGTTTTTGTATCATCACCGTGTGTATTGCATTTTCACTATCAAAAAAGATAACTAAGCTGGCAATCACCCAGTCTTTACAACACGCGGTTCCTATCACAGACAGGTAATTGCTCTTGATGATAAAAAGTTGTGGAATTAACCAACTGCCTTATTTTGTTTATAGATGCTGTCTCATTAAGCAAAACTTTAGTTTAAATGTGTTCTGACATAAAGGCAAGTATTGAGCCAGTTTTCAGCGAGGATTGTTATCCCGCGACTGTACCAATTTCTAGATTTTGATGGAAGAATTCGATGATACTCACTTCCACGACTTCAATGTTTTAGAAATTTCTTCCATGCAAGAAATTCGCCATGGGCCTGAAGGCGCAAGATCAGAGCTAAGTACTACGTATGGTAGCAGTTCAGTTCCTGGACGTTTTCAGGTATGGGGTCTTGCATAGTCCCGCTGCAAGAAAACTATTTTGACAACCAATGCTGGGCATCTCTAACTCAAAACTTCATGAACTAGTTCTGCTTTACTGCATGCCCATTTGGAACAAACTCCCAGTGAATCACACGTTCAAAATTCCACCAGACACGTAACCAAGCCGATTTTGTTTAGCGATGATTTTGGCAGGCTGGCGGGAATCGAGGTGTCAGGATTGCGGTAATACACACATGACAATTCTCCTGATAAATCTATCAGCCGTGGAATTTGCGATAAGCTAACGACAAATATCCACTCTGCATTGGACCTCTTCAGGCGTCAATCAAGCGGGTATGATTTTTAGGTATCTTAATGTGACCTTCTTCTGATGTACCAAGTTCTTCAACAGCCCACGAGTAAGTACTTATTTATTTTTGTGGATTTTCTTCCAAAACTCTGCCGTTTTCTCATTATTCCATAACGTGATGAATCTTTCTTTAGTGTTTTTTTCTCCGTTATTAAAACGCTATACTACACGCTCACTAACGACACCTTCTCCAACCACTTTGTTCGAGCCGCGGCAGCGCATTGTTTCCAATGGTGCTCTAGGACTCTAATCTCAAACTTCATTATCTCCGTTTTATGATTGTGTATTAACAACTGATGACTAACACGTGCCCACGATGTCATCTCTTCTTCTTCTCATTTAACACTACAGCTCGGGGTGAGCCTTGGTCTGCTGCGGCGACCTCTGCTTCCTCTACCTCCGTCTTACGATTTCATTGATAGAGTGCAGTATTGCAGGGGGGCATATGATCAGCATGCCGTCATCCCGCAGGTCGCCTCACGCGGCTTTCGTGATCGAAGAACGCCACCTGTCCATTACGCATCTTCCCAATAGCCTTCAAGAGGCTGGGGTAGACCCCATTCTAGAGCTCCCTAACTTAGAAAAATCCTTAAGTAGGTTCCGGAAATCGAAACCGAGCCTCCTGGCCAGCAGTCAGCAACACTAATCACTAGACCAAGGGGGTGTCATACATGCTCATGATATACACAATAATAACCATGACGTCAAACAGGAGCAAATCACTACAATTTTATAAAACACCAAACTTAAAACCGCCACGGGTGGCCGAGGTCGTTAAGGCGCGGACTCGTGAGCGGGGGGTCTGAGGTTCGAATACCGCCGGGACCGTCCTCCCTGACTGAGGTTTTTTCCAGGTTTTCCTCAGTCCTCATAACTGGCAAATGCCGGGGAGGTACCCTAAACTTAGGCCTGGAACGCTTCCTTCCTTAAAAAATATCCTCTCACAATTTATCATTTCATTTCATGTATCATCAGTGTTCACCCCCTGTGGTGCCTCAGTAGTAAAAACGGACGCTAAACACTACTAAAAAAAAAACAACTTAAAAGCCGACATTTTTTATGAGGCAATTAATATTTATAAAGTAAGAGACGCGATAATCATAATCTTTGGTCACCAGGCATAACGCGATTGTGTCTTAGTTCCTTTAGAAGCACTGTCCTTGGGGCGACATGCCTTACAAGTTCCACTTTCGAGGCCCTATCAGTTGCCTTGACGCGTTCTCCTTAATTTCGTCCCCAGTCTAAAATCTGCTTCCTTTCAGGGTGAAATGTCAAAACTATAAGAGCACGAAGAATTGTCCTGATTAAGCTGCCCTTTTGCATCTCTCAGTCAACAGAGAGTTCTGCGTAGTGCGCTTACCTATTGCCTACCTGAAGACACCACTTTCATGGTGTACAAGCATAACATAACATAACCTAACCTTGTTGTTGCGCCTTCCATTGGAGAGACTGGATTTTTGTATCAGGGTCATAGCCCTAGAACCATGGACTCACCCCTGATTCCGCCTTTTTTTTTCTTTTTTTTTTTTAAAGATATCTCCATCTCTTTCAGCGGCTTCAAGTCAAGATAATGAGCGTTTACAATACCCTACTCAATGATCGCTGATTGAAGGTACGCGAGTTGGCTGACAGTACAAGATCTCGATAAGCCGTGTCCACTACATTTTACACGAAGTTTTGATTATGAGAAAGTTTTCCGCTCGATGGATGCTGAGTTTGTTAACGACCGAAAAAGCCTTCGAATGAACATTTCGCAGGAGTGTTTAGACTGGTACAAACGCAATTATACTGAGTTTCTCCGACGTTTCACAACAATAGATGACTACCACCCAGAGACGAAAGAACAGTTCAAATAGTGGGAATAGATGAAAGTGCACCAAAGAAAGCAAAAACAGTTCCATCTGCAGGAAAAGTCATGGCTTGGCGTTCTCATGGTATGGTGATCATATACTACTTCTACAAGGGCAGAACCATCACAGGGGAGTATTATGCTTTACTACTGGAGCAAATGAAAGATGCTATTCAAGTTAAACGTCCACACCTTGCGGAAGAAGAAGGGGGGGGGGAAGCTTTCTTTCATCGGATAATGCGCCTTCAAACACGATTGGGATTGTTGCTGAAAAACTTCCAGGCGCTTCCACATTGCCATATTCGCCGGATTTGGCTCCCATCCCACCAAATGTTCCCAAACCCGCAGAAATTGCTGGGGTGGACGAAGATTTGCATCAAATGATGAGATTCAAGCTCAGACAGACGTTCATTTTTCACAGTTGGACGATCCTACTTTACTGAGAGTGTTACAAATTTTGACAGGCTTTGGACTAAATGTATTGATTTACAAGTTGACTATGTTGGAAAAAAATAAAACTTTTTCTCTTAAATCTTGTGTTTTGGTCATGCTGAGAACTTTTAGATCGCCCCTCATACAGCAATCGCCAAATGTACACCAATTGGGAAGCACAATGTTTATCACAAAGTCTAATTTTTGTTAAGTGTAGCTTGCCATTGGAATAAATAAATAACTGTATAGATCATAGCCACTAACACAACAATATTAACAGATTTTGAAGTTAATAAGACGAACTATTAAGAATATCTATAGGTGAAATTTGCTCATAGTCTATAAAAAATTTGTTTTAAAACGCGCGCTGTTTGTATGAGTGACGGGGGTGGGTTTCTCGCCTTACAGAGACTTAAACTCTATTGAGAGGTATTAATGTTATTAAACTTTTTTTATGCATTTCAAAATGCTTGCTTTTGGAATTTAGTTTGTCTTACTCTTTTTTATTTAAAAATTCCCAACCGATGCATCTCATTTGCTTCAGATTTCCAATTTCTAATTAGAAAAGAGGAAGAAAAAAGTGTATGAATAATTGAGCATCCTTAGTATACTCATGATATAGGATAATTAATTAAAAATTATGAAAACATGTGAAAAATGTAATATTAAATAGTTTGGGAATTTTTTTCAGAGACAACCAGGCTGTATGAAGCAAAATTATATGCCAAATTATTTTCCATCAAATAACTTTGTCAAAATTATTAGTTCTGCATTGTGTAAACATTCAGAATTTTTTTTAATTATTAGTTATACCAACAAGGAACTGTGACCAAGTGTTTTATAGGTAAAGTAGTTTGTGGTAAATTTAAAGAACTGTTCTTGAAAATTGTAAGATTTAAATATTCTCCTTTAAATTATAAAAGGGTATTAAAAGTTGGTTAAAAGGAAAGTCAAACATCTACTTAGGCAGCGAAAAGCTTAAGAAAAAGTAAAAACCAAGGAAGAAAGAATAGGCCATATTCTGAAAATGAAAATACAAAAGCATTTGAAAAATATAATATAATAATGCAAAAAAAAGAGTGCTTTTTAAGAGCGAAAGAGTAGAATATTTCTTAGTTTTGCAAATACAGACAGTGTAAAACGGTTAATCTTTGAAAACACCCTTCTCTGACTGTAGCAAACCACATCACAGCTATGAATCAAGTAAACAAAAAAGAACACTTTCCTATCAGCAGAAGAAACATTTATTTCCAGCGTAATTATAAGATACAGTTAAATTATACTTATGTTGATGCAATTAAAACGTAATTAATGCCTGTGTTTTAATGTAGTTCAAACCTTCTTCCCCCGGCGGTCAACGTCAACAAGTGTTTTGGTCATGACCTACATTGCAACATTCCAAGTCAACCCACCGATGTTTACCTTGCAGAATAAATAAAGATTCACCAAACAAAACAGTTACAAGAGACGTTTTATTACTTGAGGGTTATTCAAGGCAGATTTTAATTTCTGACTTAAAAAAGATAATACTATTTTTACACACCTTTATCAATTAAACTGTGCGAATGACTTTTTTCAATTTATTGCAGTATTTCTACAGTACAAACATTCGACAGAAAATTATGGGGCGTATATATGGAATCCCTATAAAAACTAGTTAGTATCTCAAATGTTCCATCGGAAACCTCCACCCCTCCCCCCCCCCAAAATCACAGTACCAGCACATTTAATGTTCTAATAAGCTTAAGAAAAGAATGCAGATAAGAGGGTAAATTATCTATAGGTTTCTCAGCAACAATGAATAAGATGAGTTTACGTCTGCAGAGGTAAACAATAGTAATAAGTAGGCATCGTAATTTCTAAGTACTGAACTTGAATGAAACGGAATGAGGTTATGTTGGTACTGGATTGTAGACAGCAGTTGGGAGATGTATAACAGGTAACTAGCTATAAACCATTACGCCTGTCACTCATCAGTTCTGTTTATCTGGCGGATGTTCGTGCTTTGTATTGACCTCGTAGTTTGAGTCTACCTAACTTGATGTTAAGTGCTTAAGAATCCCGATGTCTAGTAAAAGAGATTTAATTTCATACCGATCATATCATTCTAAATTTCATTATTGTAAAACAAAAATCATTCTTCACCTATGCTGACCCAAACTCAAAAAGCACATTTAGAATAAAACTGTTTTTAAATACTAAGATCCCAATGCATTACTCATTGCCCCCCCCCCATCAAAGATCCTAGTAATACAGTTCTCTCTCTCTCTCTCTCTCTCTCTCTCTCTCTCTCGCAAACATGTTGTAAAATGCTGTCATAAGTATAGAAAACTGGTATAACGAAAGTGAAAGTCGATTGTAAGCTGAAAGCAGAAAATGAAAATAATTCATTATTTCCAAAAAGTTTGGTAAAGCTTTGCGTATGCTCAATGATTAAGACCTAAAGCCCATCCATATATCATTCTTAGTAAAATATTGAAAAGGGAAAATACAAGAAAAGTTCTCATGTGTGTTTGTAGATTCCTTACACAATTGCAGTTTTTCGAAGCAAATACCGGATAGGGAGAGAGAACATCTGCTGGTTCTGTTTAATGAGAAACAAATAACACATGAAAACCGCGAGCATAACTTGAACTCTGCAGTTAACGCGCTTGTGTAGAGTAAATGGCATGCGCTAAGCAGACAGACAAAAACTGGCTTTTATCGGGTAGAGCTGCGCGGCTCGATTATAAACCCATCCTTAAACAAATGAGAATTCCCGTTCGAAAGTGATTTACTTGCTTCTTGCTGAACAAACTAATTAAAAGACACTCGCGCATATACGGAAAACGATAAGGAAGTGCGGAAGGTAGCATACCTTACAACAATATCACGACAGCTGATTGCTTGTTCACCTTTCTCAATATGCACTGCACTGAACCAAAGGAAACAATAGACTGTGCCCTTAGTGAGGAATGAGCTGTTATTTCCATATTAGTTTTTTTGTTGCATCCGGTGCTATAAATGGCGCTTCAAGCGGAAATACCAACGCTCGAACGCATGGAACGGGTTGAAGCAAAAGCTTACCTTTCTAAACTGCCTTAGATCAATTCCCCATGTTAGCACTCTTATTAGCTTATAGCTTCAGCATTTACCTTTATAAGTTATTCAGTGTTAACAACCGTTTTCCTCAAATTCAACATCGCGTTATTGAGACCCCTTGTTAAGATAGTTAATTGCAGTTATTGCTTTTATAGGTTGTACTAGAAGTTAAGGAATTTGCTTGTGTATCTAGCTGTTTTAACATTTAGCAAACATATTTTTATTCGTAATGAATATCACACCTAAGAAGAGAAAGAAGATCATAACGCACCATGATTTTAGTAATATAACTCAGAGACAAATAGCAGCTAATGTAATGCAAGTTTGAACGTTGCTAATAATACAATTAGAAGGAAAAATGAGATTGGGTCAATTTCACCTCAAGCAAAGAACGACGTGGCTAAAACGAAAAACATCTAGGAAAGATGGTGCCTATCTAATGAGAACCAGAAAAAATAATTCTGAAAAGAGGAGGCTGCAGGTGTGAAAATCGATGCTTCAGCAGTGCGTAGGCGGTTTCTAGAAGCTGGAAGGAAAGCTCGAATACCGGTCAGAAAATAGCTACCGACATGCCCTATGAAGAAAAAAACTAGAAAATATCAGAACTGGATACAAAACGAATGGAGATGGGTCCTATTTTCTGATGAAAGTCATTTTGAAGTGCAGGGGTTTCAACGTCTAGAGGAAACCTCGCCGAAGCACATCAAACAGACGGTAAAGTTTCCACAAAAGAAGAATTTTTGGGGCTATTTTGCGTTCACGGGCACCAAATGTTTGAATCCTGTTGACGGAATAATGAACAACGTTAGGGAGGAGAGTCGCCCTACAACTAAAGATATCGGCAGAGGAACTGAACACTGAAAAACGATTTTCCAACAAGACCTTGCTCCATGTCCTCCATCGAAGAATGTAGACTTGTGGCGAGAAATGGTTTTCAGTGTTTGGCCTGGCCTGGAAACTCACCGAATTTGAACTCTACAGAGAATCTTTGGGTGCTGTCAAGAAAGAGACAAGGAAAAAGTACTGCACCAACAAAGAAAAGCTGATTTCACGACTCAGAAAGATGCGAAATGTGAGAAACTCATTGACTTTATTCCCCAAAAGAGTGAAAAGGTAATTAAGGCCAAGATAAAAAATTAGAATAATATCTTTGTTCACATTTAACTTGCACTAGGGTATATATGTATCTAACATTTAAATTTTGTGTATATATTCACATATTTTATGTTTTATTTTTAAAAATCAACGTAAATGTACAATTTGGCTACCCACTTTCATTAATCATATTATACAGAAATGCACAAACGATTTTACTCTCATTATCATAAAGTTTGTAGTAGATCTGTTTTGAACATTCTGAAATGTTTAGAATAAGATAGACAGGAAAGTTTGCCGGATCTGTAGGGCTATCTCATGGCAGAAATTTCATCCCCAAGAGGAGACTCGAAATCTTTGAATGCTTGTGGCCCAGTCTTTATATACTATTATGGTTATTTATATGAAATGTGAGTTTTTCATACAAGCCATGTGTTAGGCTAAAATTTGCAATTATAGTCAGATAGGAAAAAAATGACACTATCGAGTCTCCTTAGTTTACCGTGCCGATGCTTTTACCCGATGTTTAAAATAATTGCACGGAAAACTAAATTTTATGTTTGCATGCCTCACGCAAGGGCGTGGCTGGCTAGTTTTATTAATACAAAAGAGGCACTAAAACTGTCACACCCATATCATAAAATTTGCAAAAGAAGGCAGATATTGAAAATTTAAAATAATGATGCGGGACTGTTTGCAAGCTGTTAAACAGAATTCTTGCAGGATTGACCGATTATTTTGTTTTCGACTTCCCTTTTGAGGATTATCATTTTGTTTATTTCTTTTTAAAGCTCTGAACCATAATGAAATAAACGATTACAAAAAATTATCTTCTAAACAAAATAAACCACAAATTTTAGAATAGCTTAAGATTTAAACACGCATATTTTATTTTGTATTAGATATCAAAAGTGCTTGAAGCTATGCTGCCAAAGGTATATATACGGATAAATGACAACAATTTAATTAAACTTATACAAATTCACCTAATACTCTAAACATACTAACACTAAATTGTGAAAAATTAAAAATTTACTATTGGATTTTAGAAGTATTCCCTATTCCCCTTAGAGTGATCCCCGATCAAAACAATTTCACGTGATGTGACACCACTAGCATGACTGTGTGCACCCAAGTACAACACAGTAGCAATGCACGCAAAGATAATAGTTCTTCGTTAACAATCTAAATTTGAGGTTAATTGCTGCAGACTTAATGAAGTTCAATTTCGAGATTACAAATTGATGGGCATCACCCAAGGTGCAGTTTGGGAGATTCAACGGTTGTTTAAACAAGGCAAGGCGTAAGCAGTTTGCGTTTCTAATCACGGCTAACCTAATGAATGCTGCTGTTTCTACGATATATATCATGTAAAGCATGACCGGGCAAGCCTTTAACCAGTGGCGAGAAAACGATTATTTTAAACGTGTTCTCAAAGTTCTAAGAAAAGTATTCGGCACTCGCAATAAAGTAAGTAATAAACCTAACCTCTGAGTTACCGGTGCTCTGTTGTCATTCAATCACTTATACTTGCCAATTGGGAGTATTCTTGGCGCTAATTGCGGAGGGATACATTGTTTGTTTGTTTGTTCACGTTCGGATCACTCTAAGAGTGAACAGGCATTAGTTAACAAGAACGCTACAGAATTAACCATAACTTTACTCATCTGAGTTATGCGGCATATCTCATTCTTGTCTTTTATTGTTAAAAAACTATTCTTGTTATTTCGTTTTTAGTATGTTGTACAGTGAGATTATTTGAGTTAGACCGGCAGAGCACGCCTGCGTACTGGGAGAAGCCAATCGTCAAGGTCATATAATGCAGTGCAGGCAGAAGTTTGAGGTAGAGTTTGTCAGCAAGTGTGTATTGCTCGGTGCTTTAATCATGTGCTAATTATTCTTCGTAATTTATACCACTACATTATATTCTTGAAGAACGGGTTTTATCCACGATACACAAGTATACGTAAAAACGGATTCTTGCAGAGAAGTGGTAAGACGGTTGGCAAGCAAATATCCTGGTTCCAGACAGAGAAACAAGCAAACTTGCAAATTTACAAGAAGAAATCTCTCGATGACAAGAAACATGTCCCGAACCGCCGTGCCGTGTGCTTACGGAAGAAAAGTTAGTCAAAATACAGCATTTTCCTACGCAGATTCCAGCAATGTATTGTCGCTAAATGGCATACTTTTCAACTTCTCTTATAATGAATGATTTTTCCTTCGTGGGACCGTTGCACGCGTAACGGTCGGTGGGTCGGTTCAAGCTGGTACCGCGATGAATAGGAGCCAGTAATTCCGCAGCTATAATTGTATATAAGTTACATCTAACACTTAAACGGTACATTTACTTAGCATTATCAAGCAAGAGGATGCTGGAACTGCCTCCCTTCATTTGTCATCCATTCCTGGCATCGTCTTATGAAACTTACCATTACCCTCTGCAGTTTCCTCTGAGAAATGGAAGAAATTTCTTCTTCACGAATGTTAAATCGCAGGGCGTTATATCGAGGTACCGAGGGGGTCATATGTTGTTAACATCGTCGAATATTTCACTGACTGCATGGAGACATGGGCTGTATGTGCCGTTGCAGAGTCCTGTTGAAAAGTTGCGAATCTAGGTTTCCTCACAGTTAATTCACGGGAAAAGGGTTGCAAAATATTCTGCACACAACTGTCACTATTGTTTCTTTAAAAAAAATACGGTCTATTATTCTCTCGCTGCTAATAGCGCACCACAAGCCTATCTTTAGATCATTCAGGGATTCCTCATGAAGCAGGTTAGACTTTCTGAACTGCGGTATCGGTTGTTTTGCGAATTAACTTTCCCACTTGGATAAAGACATAATTTATCCAAAATTTTGTCTGTAAAGAAATTAGATTAGGGCCAATTCCTGCATCACGCACACTATTCAAGATACATTAACAAAATCTACTCCTGGGTGCAGGGTCACCCGGTTTAAGTTCTTGAACTACAATCATTTTACAGGGTTTTAACTTTAGTAGTTTTGTAGCTGTTCGAACAAAGGAATAGTAAACCCCCATTTGCTGAGAAAAACGTTGAAGTGATTTTTAGAGGATTGTTCCAGAGCATGTCCAATGTTATCTAAAGTTTCTTCTGTGAGTACTGCACGTGGCTGTGTATTTTTTTTTAATCAATTCTTCCCGTTTCAAGAAAGTTGGTAACCAATCTGTGAATCGAATTTCGATTTGGCAGTTGAATATCAGGGAATTTTTCTTGAAACAATCTCCGTGCACTATGAGCCGATTCTGTATAAAAATACGAATCATAAATAAATACTCCTTGGGGACGAGAATACCTGAATTGAGCCATATTAATGTAATTAATACATTATATTTATTATGCCGCCTAATGAATACTTTATACACAGTCTCACAACACACAAGAACACGCCCGTACGTTCCTACAGTTAAAACTCATACTGACCTCCCCTCCAGCTCCCCGGCGGTTTTCAAGTGTAGGAACGAGACGAAAACTACAGAGCACGGTCAATTGCGGCCAACTATACATGGGGAGGTTTCGCGAAGGAAAAATTACCCAGAATCGTTGATTAGAACATATTATAATCAGTTTTAAATCATTTTATGTTTTCAGAAAATATATAAACACTATATAATATACCCTTTCGCATGACGACTCTAACTTTCTTTTTCCGATTGCGGTGACTGACTTCCTCAAGGATGCTCAAATAACCTTACTAAATATACAAGCATTATTAAAAACCTTAAAACAAAACTCATATATTGCTATATAATCAGTAAACAAGAGCAAGACTTTCAAATGTAATAAGTATCACATATCATGTTTTGAATAACTTGGTATCCTTCACGGTCCTGGTGGTCTAGTGGTATTGATATTTCTCTCTTAAACTCAAAATCGCGGGTTCAATTCCGGCCAGGATCGATGGATTTTTTAGGGGGTAAAAACGTGAAGTATGGCTTCGGAACGGAAGTAAAGCCGTGGGTCCCGTGTCGTAGATTTACGGTATATTAAACATCAAGCCTGCAAGAAGAGGCATCTACATTTACCGGCCGTTTCACGCCATGAATTGAATGGGACGCTGATGACCTTGCGTCCGTAAATAAACCAATAAAAAAAATCCTTCACGGCCTCACTTAAATATTTACCTTTTTTATATTTCAGCTTCTTTTGCATATATTTGAACAGTTTACTGTTGTTAAGGAATCCTAGTTGCGAGCTAATCAGCTAATTACTATGAAAGGACCTTGCCACTTGCCGAGGAAAATAATACGCGCAGTCGGATCTGTTAGCATGCGTCTCCCTTTTTTCGTTATCAATTACAATTGTTAATAGTTGATAGTGTACTCCCATCATAGGGTTCAAGATATCTGTCGGTAAAACTAATATCTGATTAAACAGCAAAGTGAAAATACAATATACTTTCATTTATTTTAAATGCCAGTCTTTGGCATCAATTCCTGAAGACCTAATTCTTTAAAAGAACAAAAAGTAACAAATACATTTTCTCTAACATGTAGGCGAATACTTTTATTTTTTTTTTATTTTATTTATTTATTTGTATAACAATATGCAGAGAAGTTTGGCTGAGAAGATGGGCTAAAATACATTCTAACATATAAGTTAGAACTCCAGTGTTGCAATGCAGTTAATTCTTATTTCTTCCTTAATACTTATTGCCTTTTTCATTATTTTGATTTTGTACTTATTTATTGGTTATCCAAGACACTTTCAACATTGAATCTTACCACTGGAAAAGTACCCACTGTTTCTGTAACTTGAATAACTTCGATTTTCTAAAGCAAATTCTATTCGACACAGCATCCAAAGATAATTAATCCAACTGTTCGGTAATATAAGAAATACCACTTGCTATATATATAGAGTTTTTTTTAAATTACATTATGGTTTTCCTTCAAACAGAACAGTGCCGAACAATATTTATATTAGATTCTTACTGTAATTTATTTTAGCTACTAAAATAATTTTTCCACTTTAAGAAGTTAATTTCTTTAGATATTGTTCAAACACCGACATTGATGGTAGTAGCGTATACACCATGCAGGTAATTCATACACTGTGTGTGTTTTACCGTTGTCGGCGAGTGTACAGAACTGCACTATAAATGGGAAATTCATATCGATCTATCATGAAATGTGCAAGTCATGTGCGCTGCAGAAGTTGAAACCGGAAGTTAACAGCATTAGAACACAAATTATTACACTCACCCAAAGCGATGTTGAAGGGTGCACCTTAATGCTAGAATGACGTTCAGGCTTACCAACCTCATCGCGGCGTTCTTACGCAACTGGTTCCAACTCGCAGTTTGTGCTTATGTGCCGCTCTGGTGTTAAGCCGAGTGGTTCAATTTCTATAGTGCTGCGTAGACATCAATTTCTCATGCGTGAACAATCTGCGATAACGGCAACAGTTATGAAAACGGGAGTTTTTTGCCTCGAGGTTATGTTTTATTAAAAAACTACACAGATAACCACATAAATGGGTAACATTTGATAATATCTGCATCAAATTTCAGATACTGCAAGAAAATTTCATTTATTTCTAAAAGTTGAACATCAAGAATTTATTTTATCCACTACTGTTACGAACGCGACAAGCAACAAAAGCTAATCATTATAATATCGTGTCTTCAAAGCGTGTTTTGCAATTATGAATATTATAGGAGGCACATCATTTGACGAAATTGCATTTTTTCCCGCTATTATTAACAATTTCTTCACAGAAAACACTTTATTTTTCAACACAATTTAATTTTTCCACAGCTTTAGCTGCACTTGAACTTTCTCCCCTAAGGGAGAGCAAATTCATCTTCTTCCCTCATTTTTGAAGCGAGAAAGCGAGATGTAAAATGAAGAATACAGCAACAATGCTTGCTGTATTGAAGTTACCAGGTAACTTATTTCTCAATCATATAAATGTAAAGAATTAAGTAGCTTTGGCCCAGTCGAATAAACTGCAAGTTATAATAAATTTATTTCATTAATTTTGAAAATAAGTCGTTAAATATACCAGACATAGATAACATGTTACATAATTAGCTTTAGTCGTGTTCTAACTTGTTCCTCTCGTTACTGAAGTTTTACTTCTATAGCTAGTAGTCTAAACAATTATTTCTTCAGCCCGTCCCCTCCCCAGATTTGTTAAAATTTACTATGAGTTTCTAAGTTTAGTATTCACAAAACATTTCCACAGTAGCCATCTGCCTTCTTTAATAACAAAATGGAACACACAATTTAAAGATGAAAGGCTGGCTCTGTTGGCATCGCTCTTATTTCTGACGTACATTGTCTTACAAAATTCTAAAATCTTTATTCCTCTTAGAAGTCAATCACTCTAAATCTGCCAAATAAAGTTCTTCATCTTTTCAAAAAGTCATTCCGAGAATTTCTCGCAAATCTGAATGCTAAGAGTAAATGGAAACACGAAAAAGGAATTACCTTCAAGACATTTCTTATTTCTAAATGTTCCCCATAACGCGAATACACTTGTCCGATGTGTACTCATCTGCTAGAAGTCTTAGCAACCAGGAATTTTTTCAGCTTTCAGAAGAGATGGAAGTTTGATGGAGCAAATCAGGTGAACAAGACGGATTGATTAAAGATGACTTTCTTCCTTGATAAACTTGGCTTTTCCTTGTGTTAAGTTGGTCCAGAATGTTAGCATAAATATGCTCCAGTAGTGGTTGCAGCTGTAGAAACAAGGGTAAATCAACAAGATACTGCTGGGAGCTGGAGAGATGCCTAGTCAGAGGAATGTGCTAATAATGCAGCTATTACTACTTTACTTTCGTTAACGCAATGAGAATGGACCGAGCCTAATTTGATTAGATGATACACATGCGGTGCGTAATGTTTACTTGTAGATAAAGCCTCTCCCTGCATACATCGCTAGCCATCTCTCCATCTCCCAGCAGTACCTTTATGACCGACTTTAAGGGCATGGCTTTCTTTGCCTGTAGAGAATGACAATGCTTCCTTGTTCCAGTTGTTGTTTTGTTTCTGATATATACCGTACAAAGATGTTTCACTATCTTCCAGGATTCGACGTAAAATTCTGTTGCACTTCCCTGGACATTTACTATGCTTTATTTAGTAACCTAAAGAGTCCTATCTTTAAATTTATTTTATCTTTAAGCATCCAATTCCTGTGAAGGGATAGAAACGGCATGAAAGAATGGAATGGAAAGAATGAAAGAAAAAAGAAAAGATAGTGAATAGGATCGAAATAGAAATGAGAGACTGTAAAGAAATATAAGATGAGAAAAGACAGACAAAAAAGGGGGAACGTAAAGGAAAGAGAGCCGACAGAGATTTCAAAAGAGAAAATTCATAAGGAAATGAAAGGAAAAATGTACATATAAAATATTAGGGAAAATAAAATGCTACGAAGGGAGAAAGAAGAAACAATAAAGGAAGAAAAAATGAAGCAAAGAACAGAAATGGAAACTTATACGAAGAGGAAACTCAAGCAAAGAGGGTAGAAGTAATGGAAAACAAAGAAATGGAAAGAGAAGGAAAGAAGGGCAAAGGAAAATCAAGAAAAAGGAAAAATGTGAAAAAAAAAAAAATTAAATAAACGACATGAAAGGAAAGGGAAAGATGAGAGAAAAACATAGATAGGAGACAAAGTAAATGTGAAGGAAGAGAAGTAAATGATGAAAAGCACAGAGAAGGAAAAACATATCCTGGAAAGAAGTAATAGAAGGATAGTGCAAGGAAAGGTAGATGAGAAGGAAAGGAAACGAGGTGGAAGAAAATGAACATTAACAAAATGCATAAATCCTTTACAGTGGTTTTAGACGCACGACTTCTAACCCTCAGGCAAGATTTTGATCCAAACGAATGTCTCCTTGCAACAGCAGTGAAAGCTTTCCTTCGTTCATCATGTCTAATAGCTCCACTTCTCGAAGACATAAATACGTTTAACTTCATCAAAATAAATGCCGGCAACTATCGGAGGCTTTCTCAACACGTCCAGCTGTCATCTGCCATTATTAGCCTACTTTCTCTTGCCCCGTAACGGTGAGAAAAAGTACAGGGCGTGTCTACTATCCACGCTCTTAGCACATTTTCATTCAGTACCCTTTTTCCCAACAAAATCCCCAGTTATTCTGGTTCAAAAACATGTAGCGTTCAATTTCCCCTCCCTCTTACTTTATTCATTTGTTAATCTTACAGCATACGTAAAGAAACGCCAGTGTTGGCCTGAAGCAGGGTTTCCCTCGACGAGCTTTTGATGAGAGATGTATGTCTAAACAGCATCCTTCAATTGGTCCAGTAGTAAAGCGTAATACTCTCCGGTGGTGGTTCTGCCCTTCTGGAGGTAGTCTACGAGCACCACACCATGAGAATCCCAGAAAACCCAAGCCTTGACTTCTCCGTTTTGGAACCGTTTTTGCTTTCTTTGGTGCACATTCACCTGTAGCCATTCACTGTTTGCACTGCTGCTTCTTCTCTGGCGTGTAGTGATGAATCTGTGTGTCGTCTATTGTTATGAAACGTTCAGGAACCTCACTGGAATTTCGTTTAAACAAGTCTAAACACTCTTGCGAAATGTACATTCGAATGCGTTTTTGTCCATTGTTAACAAACCCGGCGCCCGTCGAGCGGAAAGCTTTCTCATAACCAAAACTTCGTGTAAAATGTGGTGGACACGGCTTATCGACGTCTTTGCAATGTCAGCCAACCCGCGTACCTTCAATCGGCGATCATTGAAAACGGCATTGTAAATTTTTGTCACAATCTCGTCGGTCGTGACAGTTTTGGGACGTCCTGAGCGCTCATCGTCTTAAATGTACAAGCACGTTTAAGTTCAGCAGTCCACTATTTAACCGTGGGAAACGATTGGGTAGAATGATTTCATGTGGAATCTGATCTATTTTGTATTCCTGTTGCGGTTAAACCTTTCAGACTTGTGCATTTTAAAGAAAACGTTAACACTAGTTTGTTTACAAGATCTTCACAAACAAGTGACTACATTTACGCGTCTGAAACATTATCTAAAGGATGATACTTAACAACTACATAGTATTCACAACATCTTTGAGTTAGGCCAAGGACTTTTAGAACACCCCTCGTAGTTGCATTCCTCATAGAGCTACCAGTTAAAATAGTTTGGTACACGTTTCCAGTACTATAATTCATACGATATAATCGTGTGAAGCCGTTAGTTTTTATTAATAACACTAAGCAACTCAATAATGCATTTTTAAATTTCTTTAATTTTTTCAATGGACACTGCCTCCACATTTAAAGAAATGACTCCACGGAAATCCAGTGCTACAGTGGACTTGATCAAATTGGTGAAGCTTGTATAATGCTACACAATAATGAAAGAAAGCAGGGATGGTATCAAAATTAGATTTTTGTATTGCTAACGGAAATCGAGCGAAAGAAACGAACATGGGTAGATGAATTTATAGAGGATAAAATACGGAATTTAATTCATAAATTTTATACCATAAGGAAGACTGTACATACCACCAACAAATGCACTTAAAGAAGTAGAAAAATTAGAATGTGAAAGAGAATATTTCAACATTTAAATGGAAATGTATTCAAGTGACTTGTTATTCAGATTCTCCCTAGCCTTAAAGCAATTTTAATACGCTAGTTATCACAAGTGTGCAACAGCTATCACTCACCATGTAGAACCCCCATGCAGATAATCTAAGTAAGCCTATTTCCTTCTATATGATAACAATGTAAGTATCCAGCTGGGTTAAATTGCGTAGTAGCTTGGTTGGTTCACCGGATGTATCCATTCAGCGCAAAACCATTGAAAGCAGGTTCGTGCATAACATCTGGCGGGAAGTCCAATACGATTCCTCTTCACCTGTCAACCTCTTCCAGATCATTTACCCCCAGAGTCCTCATCCTTCGCAGGGAGTACAACTTCCATGAAACACAAACCTGATCAGTGATCTCAGCTTGCCATCTTCGATGGACAGATGGTAATTTATCCTTTAAAAGTGAGAGAGAATGGGGATTTCGGTTAATTTAACTTCAACTTTCAGTAATGTCTGCTTAGGACTTCAGGACGATGAACAAAATAAATAAATGATAAAGAAAATGTTCCCCAAGCCAATGGCAATAGATTAGATGATGGGGGATTTGTTGGAGTTTTGGTGACATCCCGCAGGTCAGCCTATAAGGCCTACTGTACAACCCCACAGTAAGAAACGCCTTTACTGCTTCCCAAAATCTGTTCCTTGAACAAGTTGCAGTATTGTGTCCCAATGTTAGTTCCCTGGTTATAGAAAGAGTAGGTCTCTTTCTTATCAGGAATGGGCAGTTAAACAGGTTGTGCGAGGCAGTCTGATCCTGTTTGCACATTCTAAGTGGGTTCATTTTTGTAGAGCCTCACTTTACATAGAGGTTTCCTGAAGTGATCATGTTCAGTGATCCATGCAAATGGGAGAAATGAGAAAAGAGTGTTGCTTTAACGAATTTCCTAGCTTGTCCCCCCCACGATAGGTTTGCCATCTAATTTGGTGTTTTTGCTCAATACATGTTTCTATCGCGGTTTTAACATTACAGTCCGACCACTGATTCCAGAACAACAAAGGTGTCCCCTTGAGTCGGTGACAATGAAAGTTATCAGAATATAGGGAGGGTGGGGGAAGATTGCAAACCCGAAGCAAACATTTGCCCAGAAATTCGCCAAAACATAAGAAAAGCGGAAATACCTTGAACGGCTTACTTGACCTACCGCAAAATCTTCAGAAACTGCTAAAGTTCTTAAGCTTTTACGTAATGACAAGGTCCTGAGTTAACTCAAGAGCCCTGCCCTTGGGCAATGTTTTTCCATGGATCTCAGTTTTGTAGCATTTCTAAGACTTCGGAAAGGAATTTTTATCCGTCACACGCCACGAGTTTGTGTTCACGTGTTGGGTGTCTGCAATTGCCCAAGGACGAGTCAGAAATTTCGAAGTCATCTCTTACACGCGTCTAGACGACTAGTCATGAACATAAAGATATATTTTAAAAAAATCAAATACATATGAAGCCTGCAGAGCAAAATCTTAAAAAGTCCGTCACACACAAGCTGCGTAAACTAAGCGAATTCCTCGTCGAGTTGAATAACTTTAAAAATTAATTTAAAATACAAATTATGCCTTATTAATTAACGAAATGAAATAAGTTATAGCAGGTGTGATATTAGAACAAAATTAGAATTTTTGTAGTCTATAAGTATTACAAAAGAGAAACCACGTTATTATTATTATTATTATTATTATTATTATTATTATTATTATTATTATTATTATTAGCAAAATTAAATCGCAAAAATTAATTGTATACTATTAATTAAAAGAAATATATGAACACTGACAGACAAAGCTACACTATGTGGGTATTTTTAAACATTTTAAATGTAACCATGTTTATGAACTGAGCACTTCATACGATCTTTACATTCACTAATACAGAGAGAATAACAGAACGTTTAGAGTTACATTGCGTATTTACGAAAAAGATGTCCATATGCTTCAAATAAAACAAAATCATGTCACTATTCAGAAGCAATTGCAATGTATAAAGCAAATGTACACAATCCACAATAAACGATAGGAAGTTCCGTCGTTTTCACTGGCTTTGGAATTTAATTTAAATGTTATTGTAGTTAAAGCATGTAATGGAAACGTTTTCTGAAGGTTACAACAGAGCGCTCTTATATACAAATATAATTCTGTCACACATATTAGATTAATATTTCATATTTACTATCTTCACGACAATTCTTTTGTTAAGCATTAAACATACGCACTGTAATAAATACAGTTTATATGTTGAATTAATATATCCTTTTATTTTAAAACAATATAGGGAAAATTAAGCGCTAGAGCGCTTTATAAGTTCGGTTTTCAGGTATATCTTGATCAGATTTTTATTGTTTTATTTAAATGGTATATAAGGAATTACGTTGCGGAAAACTAATATTATGTCCTAATACGATTTTTAAATTTTAGGTTTCAGGTAAAACCGCTTTTTAACTGTTTGATTTTCACAAACAATTCTTATTATTTTATTTAAATGGCATAAATCGAGTTTCTTTTACAAAAATTAAAAATTGTTGCAGCTACAGCGATTTTTAATTTTTGCTTTAATCGCCTCTCTTCCAATTTCGGTTTTCAACTATACCCCTACTCATAATGGCCGGATTTTCCTGGTTTTCAGAAATTATTTTTCTTATATATTTTTTCTTATTTTATATAAATGAGATATACTGAATATCATTATGAATATACAGGATTTTTACACCGGAAAAAATTCACCGATACTGGCCGGGTTTGAACCCGCGATCTTGGGTTTACAAGGCAAGTATGGTTACCACTACACTACCAGGAGCAACTACTATATGGTGTAAAGGTATACTTGAAAACCGAAATTTAAAAAATGCTCTTGCGTTTAATTTTCTCTATATTGTTTTAAAATAAAATGAGAAATTAATTCAGCATATAAACCGTATTTATAACATTGCATATGTTTTATATCTAACAGAAGTATAGTTGCAAAGGTAGCAGCTGAGAAATATTAATCTAATATGTGTTTGAGAATTATATTTGTATGTAAGAGCTTTCCGTAATAACCTTCAGAAAATGTATATCATTGATCATATATTTCATTTAATTAATAGTGTATAATCTCAATTATAATAAAATAATTCTAAAAAACGTGGTTTTTATTTTGCAATAATCATAGACTGCCAGAATTCTAATTTTGTTCCCCCAATACCATACAATAATGCCATAACTCATTTAATTTCATTAATTAACAAGGCCTAATTTGGATTTTACATTCATTTTTATTAAAAGCTAATTAGCACGGGTATTTTCGGTGCTTGCATCAGTATCAGGCAATGAAAAGTCACGTAATGTAATCAAAAACATCCTTACGAAACAATGGAATCACGTAATGGTCTGAAACACTGTGCAATAGAACGTGGAGGTGCTGGCTAATTTTTTTTTTTTTTTTTTTTTTTTTTTTTTTTTTTTTTACGTAACTTGTGGGTTGCCCCCGTTTCAGTTGCAAGCTCTTTCCTGTATATTCCGCTTCTTAAACATTCAACAATTGCTTGTTCCTATTTACGTTCTACCACAATGAAACTGAAAGCTTTGCAGTAATACAACTCCATTTTCATATTTTTTGTAGTGACGGTTTTAGTCTGCGCTCTTCCACCCCGAACAAAGCAACAGAAATGGAGCGTTCGTTAATCCTGTGTTTCCCAAACTTTTTACTTCCGCTGTACTCTTGGGAATGAGATTAGAAGTTCGGGTCACCCCTGTTACATTTTTTAAAATGGAAGCATGTTAAATTATGACTATAAACCATTAAACAAATGTTATCTTATTAGTGTGAGATTTGTAGTTGATGCTAAGAACACAAATGCCCTATACCAAGTCTAGCAGTTGACAACAAAACGCGCATGTCGTCCTCAAGGCTAAGTAATCTATTTCTTGCTTTGGGTTTGATTGTCTTTACCGTGAGTTCGCGTGGTATGAGTGATTTCATTGATGCCGTGTTTTCAAGCTTAGTTATTCTTTATACAATATAGTTTTAAATGGATCTGTTTTTGGATGTTGTAATAACTCTGGTCTTGATCCTCGTGTAGGATATTACTATTTTCCCAACAAGGAAATTTACCGAAACTACATAAAATAAAACGGTTGAATTTATGAGACCGTCTCTTCTTATTAATCCGTGCGTTGCACACCTGAGATGAAACTTAATCCAGCTAATGATTCGTCTTTCTCTTCTTCATCATCATCACCAATACCAGTAATTGAATATATATGCTTTAAGTAATCCCTACTATATTTTTGTTTATTCCCAAAATAAATTGTGGCACCCCTGGCCGATTTCGCAGCACACGGTTGGGAATCCCTCCGTTAATCTGTATTATGTAACGGACAAAATCAATATTTCTATACACTGCATAGGAAATTAATAACCGCTAAGGAATTAATGATAATAATAATTTATACTTTTATTATTATAATCATATCACTACAGACCACATTAAGGACTCCGACAGGCCCCTGCATCCGTCTTACGACATCATGGACAGGGCGCAGTATTGCAGAGGGTTATGTAATTACTTAGAGCCCTGCATTAGGACACCGAGAAGCTTCAAGCACTCCGCAAGTGTTACTGTGCATGGAGTATTGCTTGGTGGCAACCTTCCACTTATACAGCTCTCCTGCAGATGTAGTAGCGAATTAACGGCTTCACTGTAGCTTGAACTCTTTTGGCTGACCATGCTCTCCGTTCAAAGCGAAGGTTCTGCGATGAGGAATACTTAGAGTGTATCCAAAGTGACCAAAGACTGACCAGCATACCAACAACCCATCGGCCGCCATCAGGAGACGCTACTACCGGGGATCGAGCCCAGAACCTCTCGGCCAGTAGCCATCATCGCTAACTAGGCGACAGTCATTATGGAATTCATAACACTTTTAATTAACTGAAAAGGAATAATGGACGTTTGGGAAGATAAGACTACAGAGCGGGTAAGTCAAACGAAGAAAGTAATAATAATAATAATAATAATAATAATAATAATAATAATAATAATAATAAGGAAAATGCTGCTAAGAGATTGCTGTCACAGTTGCGTGCTGAAAGACTGGAGCCATTATCTTCATGGTGCATGGGTTTAGGAATGGTGTTATTCTATTCTCGACAACGTTCGGTTTAACTGGCTACATGCCCCAATCCCAGTGCCAGAACCTTGTCTTACAGAATCTGTGCAGTGACTAGAGGTTTTACAGCAATTATTTTGTCTTATGAAAGTGAAAAATGTTATGGTGGGAAAGAAATACCGAAGTAGACTAAATAAGTTTCCAGCGACTCGTACTTAGAACACTTAATTGCAATTTATTGTAACGTGTACAAATAAAATATGCAATTATCTTTGCACCTCCCATCATTAAAAAATTATGAAAAAAAAAGTTAAGACTAAAACAAAATGGGTGACTAATATGATTATAAACAGCATTAGCATATGTGAGTTTTATGGAAGGAAAAAATTTGTCAAAATAAAAAACCTGTTTTTCCCCAACACCAGATTATTAAAATGTTTTTTTCTATAAAGTACAATTTTACACGTTCTTGGTTTCGGCATTTGATTGTTTGTTGAAAATAAAGCTCACAGTAAAATGCATTTATTATTAAAAAGTATGAGAAAATTATCCGCCAGTAAAAGAAGAAAGAGCAGATTTTTACCTTGAGCATGATGAAGCATGTTATATCGGCTGGCCCCTTACGAGTTAGTTTTATGCAACCCATAGTTTACATAATCGTTTCCAGTTCTTATCCAGGATCAAAACGACATGGGCTGACGCTCTAGAAGACGGAGATAAGCGTTAGCGTTATTTTAGATTCAATGTTAGAAACTCGAATGAATCTTAAAATGGTCACAGATTATTATTACAGAATGTCGTACAGATTGTGAACTAGAAACAACAGCCGTAACTATGGCTTAGAAGCCATTACGTGTAAATACAGGTATAAATTCAGGACAACTGACTGTCAGTTTTTTTATTGGTTTATTTACGTTTTACGTCCGTTCTTACCACTTCGACACCAAACGCGATCTGGGCAGTTTATTTCTTTTTTCATTGTCAATTATTACGTAGTTTTTTTTTTCAAAAGAATTGCTTTTTATTTGGCCTGAAAATGGACGTTTTTACATTATATTACATTATTTAGATGTGTTGAATTAGAACGCGATCGCCTGAGTGCCCGAATTGCAATTGTCTTCTTCGTTATTGAAGCAATACCTTGAAACCATTATCTCTTTGGTTATTTAAATCTGAGTACGACGCTGCAATAGTATATTATAATATAAGTGCTGAAAGGCATCGAGTATGATTAGTTGCAATCCGAGGTGCATTTCACGCGAGGATAGCAAGAGCCTTTCAACAAGTATGTTACATATCGAAATGTAACTTATTTTAAATTTATTATAATTAATTTTAATTTGAAAAGTTAAAAATAACGAGAACTAGAAATATCGAATCAATTAGTATTTGTCCTTATGTTTGTTAGTTCGCGTTGGTGTTTAGTTAGCTATTGTTGATTTTATTGAAACATTTAGTAACTGGATATCACGGTAATTAATTGAAAATTATAATGGAATTTGACGAAAGTGATAAGCTTTTGAAGATTCCACCTGAGGTGGTTGAAGCGGCGATTAGTATAAGGAACGATCTGCTACCTAAGAAATCAAAACAGCGTGAGCGAGAACACGATTTATTCACAGTTTGGTGCAAAAAGAAAAATGTCAGGACAGTGATATGTTATGCTGGCGTATTTTCTGGAGAAATCGAAGGTAATGAAACTTATAATATTAGGTCTATTTATTTCACGTTGTAGTCTTCGTTATATCTGAGGCCTAGTGTTGATATATCGAAGTTTGAAATTTTGGACACATGGAAAAGAAAATCTTTGGATTTGTAAAAAAGTGCAGTGTTTTCACAAGAGAGGACATAAGTAAATTTTTATGAATTGTGCACGTCCAGCTATGAAGAGTGCTGTTGTTTCAGATTCTACTATTGTTAATAAAGTGCCAGGAATCAATTTGATACAGTGTACATCGTGTGGTATAACTTATTCATATTAACAGCAAGTAATTTGCATTACTTGAATATCGTAAATGTGTTCTATTAAATTGTGTGATATAGCAAGGCTGCTTTTTTCAGTCGTAATTTATAAAATAAGGTGCAATGTTACTTTGCAGTACAAATATTCAAATGTTTTATTGCAGTGCCGCCAGACTGTTACTTTTAGTTTTAAAATTAAATAGGCATTAGTTACATTATAGTATAATAATACTTTTTAGCATGTTATAATGTGGAGTATAATGGATCTGCAGGCAAGCCTCGGTGATGAGTTAACGAAGGTGATTACGATTTTCCGGCTTCTTCACATACGCCATTTGCTTTAACAGCTAAAAGTCAAGTGATGTAAGATTCGGCGATCTGGTTGGCCACAGATCCTTCATTTACCAGGAGTGCTTCATAGAGGCATATTCCCAGTATCTGGACGAGCACGGGTCAGTGCGTTGAAGCCCCGTCATGTTGAAACCACATCCTTCGCTAATCTTTCAAGCAGTGGTACATCCTCCAATAGCTGTGGAAATTCATTTTGGAAAAAAATGAAGGTAGCATACTATGAAGGTATGCTTCATAGTTCCATAATTGTGAAAATAGGGTTGTCGATTAAAAGGGGGGGGGGCTGCACTATTGGCTTCTCTGCGCAATGCTACTTGAGCTTCGAAATCGTGACCCTGGAGCTTCTGGTGTAACTAGAGGTGGTACGGGTGAAATGTGTTATGCAATATTCGCATACAGACGACTGGCTGATGCCGGTTTCATGTGCAAGTTCCGTGCAGCATCCAAAGCAACCTCTTCATTAGGTCAGAAGCCATTGGTGTTGGTACCTCTAACAGTACTACCTCCAGTTGCAAGTAAGGTTCTATCAGGAAATCTATTGTGGTGCCTTCTGTATTGTTTCTACATTCGTCACTGGAATATAATGAGATACTAAATAGACTTTGCGTATGCGCTTTCTTCAAATGCAGCAGACATACCTTATATAACAAGTTACGTATGCTGAATATTTCAATATTAAAAATATCTGTGTAAGTTAGAATTCGAACCGCCGATCTATTTGCAGTCCGTAAACATAACAAGACAGCCATGCTGAAAACACTCTTTGACGCGTAGTTGCAGTGCATGCCCCCTCCACATTGACATTTAATGTACATTTCATATCTCTGATTTGCGGATTAAAATGTCACTTAACATTCTATCATAATGGGTAACGTGACAATCATAGAATGGAACACTTTAATTTAAAATTAAAGGTACCCACAACTGAAATTTGCTTCAAACCTTTTTCATTTTAAAGCTTAAAACATAATGAACAGTTCTTACTTTCATAATATACTAGATGACCCTCCCTGCGCCGTCTTTTAAACGAAGGTAGATTTCCCCGCAGTGCAATGATGTAAACCAATTGTAGCTCATGCCTTAGACGTCAACTACTCGCTTGAAAAACCTTGTACTGATGGGGAGTCTACATTCATTTAAAGACGGCGCAAGACCTGTTATACGGTCTCCCCCTCCTCCATGAGCCGGTTTTAAATGCAATGAGTGTTTGGATGTAAAAAATTCTAGTTATATTTTGAAAGTACTTTATTTCGAATTTAATCGTTCTTTCATTTTAGAACACTTTTATATTAATTAAAGATATAGGATAATTTATTTCACTAATTATGTAAAATGTGATATCAAAGAGCTCAGGAAGTTTTCCTGAGGCAACTAGGGAAGCACAAAAGAGTGTCAATTTCTTTCTCAACATTTTCATTTAGTCAAAAATAAACGCGGAACATTTAATACATTGGCATTCAGGGAGTAATATATAAAAGAATGTCAAAACTTTGATGAAAATACGTTATATGAACATGGGTCCGGAGCCTTGTTTAGAGCCCTTTGTCAACACTCCACTTACACGGTGTTATTTGCAAATTAGAATGTCAGTATAGCTGCCCTGTGGTAATAAGTCCACAAAGAACAGTTGCTTAACATGTACAGTAGGTAAACATTCGCTTTTATCTCTGGTTAAATGGCTTGGGATGTTGTTGTAATTATTCTTAGTTCCTAGGTTTACTGCTGTTGTGGTTGTTCTGTACCACATAGTTCGCTTGTTATGATACTCACATCATAGCTTGACGTAGCACCGAGCATATAGTGCCAGTTCTCTGTGTTTACGGACTTCGTTGCAAGTACAGTAAAATGAGGTATTCAAATGCGGAGTTACCAGAAACTCTCATGATCTATTGATTAGCCGAAGGTGTATAGAGTCTTCATGCTTGTATTCTGCAAGGCTGCCAGATAATACGACATACTCCAGGGATGCATCAGAGAGTCCATGCGGCGGCGGGTTTATGGATATATCCATGATAACGGAGGACATTTTGAACATTTCTATGATTTTTTGTTTTCCCACAGTCCTGCTTTTTAATATTCTGTTATGCGGTACAGGTGTAGAAAAAAGGGGCCTAACAAGGAAATAAAGCAATTCCCCATGTTCATATTACATTTGTTATCCTGTGTATCGAGAATATTTCCCAAAAGTTTTGACATACCTTTTTGTTACATCCTGTATATATTTTTTTCTCAAAAACTATTACGGATATCAACATGAAATTTTGAACAGATATTTTATACTGATAGAGCAGTTTGTGATAATAGTTTGAAGAACTGAGCTTGAAAATTGCAAGATTTAACATTTTTACCTAATTGTAATTTTATCAAAATTATATTTTCTTTTATTTGTGCTTCTAGGAAGAAAAAAAACACGGAAGATTACACTTTAAATTATCAATAGCAATTAGTACTGCACTACATAATTTAGGCAGAAAAACTTGAAGTGCAAATTAATGTTGCATAACTTCTAAACTATAGGTTATTCTTTTACACAAATGTTAAAAAAGGACCTATATACGATATTTATTCTAGTTATAAACGTTCTGCTTAGTTGACATAGCATATGCTAAAATTTCAGATCTGTATAATCAATAACTCTGTTTCAATAGGCACGTAAACCTAGACAGTTTAACATTAGCGATATAGGACAAACTACTTTTAGTATGCGAGCGTTCTCATTTCATTAAACGATTAATTCACCTTCTCAAAGATTTGGGCCGAGAATTGGAAAATAAAATGCATAATACTCATTGCAACAAGGCCGAGTTAACTTCAGGCGCTTATCATTTCTCATACAATGATTTAACGTTGCAAATAGTTTCATGTTGCTATTCGAGATGGAAAAGTTAGACTTTTATTATCTAGTGTGTTTTTCCCGTTGTTATAAGGCTTTCATACAGCAGAGAAACACTTTCTCTAGTAAGTCTGTAACATTCAGTATCCCCTTCACCCCTGTACTCTCCGGCAAGTGGCTCGGAGGGGCGAGTGCCCCCCTCCCCCCATGGCGCCGCAACGCTGATCAAGGGCAATCTAAAGTGAGTTCCCGCAATGCTGCAGGTCTTCCTCTTGGCATGTGCCCATGTTTCCTCTTCGCTGAATTGCTGCGCACTGTAATCCTAAAAAGCCGCAATTTCAATCCTGGCGATCTTGACGTTGTTGGCTCCTTTTCACTTTCAGTATGCGTGTTAATGGCCCACTTTATTCTCTCTCTTTGATGGCGCGTACTTTAATTAGGAGCTTCATTCATTGCTTGCGTTCTGTGTATGTCTTTTAACTGCAGAAACGAATGTTTCAATTTTAATAAACATTATGCGAAACTAATACACCTTTCCTCTCACTGCAAACGAGCATTCGTCAAAATTCACAGTTCTGTTCACTGCCTTGATATCTAATTAACCCTCCTTCATTCTTTGAGGTTTGCCCTCCCATACATTGATTGACTGAATAAGCTGATGCAGGCAATCACACTCCTCTGCACGGCATCATGTTATGTTAAAAATGCTTAGGAAATGTCTGTATTTCATCCAACTTTTCTTCAGCATGAGCGCTACGAGTGGTCTCTTGTCAAAAAGAGATTCTGAATCGCTGGCGAACAGCTTCCCTATCTGGGTATTTTCTTGTGAATTGCTTTCCCACTTTCGCAGAAACCGTTTTTTCACATGTGTATCGTAGATAAAAACGCGTTCTTCAACAGTATATTTATGTAGTGGCATAACTAACGAAGTATAATTAGCACGCAATTTAAACACAATGAAAGCACGGAGTACGCAACCACTTGCTGACAAGCTGCTACCTGCACATGTGTTACACGGCATTAGCTGGCTCACTGTATTAAAATGGAAAAAAGTTATAGTTATTTCAATATTAAACAAAATTATATTTGAAGTTACAATGTTCTCTGGCAGCGATAATCGGTTGTTACGTTAGTAGTTAGCTGCGGCTGAATGGTAGGCTAGTGAAGTTTCACGTGCATTCGTGAGGTAATTGATTTATTTCTTTTTGTGTTAATTGAATCTAAAGAAAATGGATATATACTAAACTTACATTATAAGCCTTTATCTTTGAGACCATTTGAAGATAAAATTGAAATTAAAAAAAAAAAAAAACTGTATAGACCAACTGCAAGTATTCATTTTAGTCAAATCATAGGAAGTGTACAATGCTTTCTGTAGAGATAGACTTAATCCAACAGATACCAGATCATCGACATCCGTTGCCATTAAAACCATGAGCATTTTTTCAATGCATGGCTTACTATGATATTTTTATTCATCCTCCCCCCCCTTCTGTTGGGTAGTTCCACTCACGGCTGCCTCTTAGACCCAATGTCGCGAGTTTACTCCCGGTCAGAGCCGGTAATTTTTTTTCGGGTGTAAAAGTCCTAAGTATGACTTCTTCGGAAGGGAAGCAAAGACGTGGACCCCGTGTATTTACGGCACGTAAAAGAACCTCAAGACTGAAGGAAGGGGCTCTGAGCAAAATTTATCGGCCGTTTCAGTCCTTTTTTTTTTTTTTAAAAAAAGCAAGTAATGTTTATTGCCCGTTTTTACTACCAAGGCACCACAGGTGGTGTACATTGATGATACATGAAATGATAAATTGGCAAAGAATTTTTTTTTTAAAAAAAGCATTCCAGGCCTAAGTTTAGGGTAGCTCCCCGGCATTTGCCGTTTATGAGTACTGAGGAAAACCTGAAAAAAAAAAAAACCCAGTCAGGGGGGACGGTCCTGGTGGGATTCGAATCCCAAACCTCCCACTCAAGAGTTCATGTCTGAACGACCTCGGCAGTGTTTCATGCCCTGAACTGAATAAGATGCTGATGGCTTGAGATATTTAAGAGCATCTGTAAATAAATCAAGTAAATACAGCCATTCACGTCGTTTATTTATTAAGATTCTTCAGCAGTCGCAGTAGGGAAGTTGTGCATCTCCGATTTTGATGCTGCAAGCTGTCGATGAACATTTCAAATTAATGCATCTTTGCAAACTTCGATGGTACAAGCACTGCAGCACTGCTGAACATATGTCTTTAAGTGTAAAATATTGTGCTCCTATACTTTATTGCGATGTTATTTTGCGTCTTTACATTCCGCCTTATTCGCCACTCAGGACCCACCCACGTGCTGAAGCAAAAGCTTGTTTAAAAATAGCAACGAAAGTCATCAGCATATCTAGTAGGATTTATACACAATACATTATTTTCATGCTGATGTCGACTCATGTAAGCATGAAAATGCGGCATTATATTCATTCGACGTCGTATTTCTCTGCCTGCTCGGCCGTGAAATAGAACCACTTAAGGCTAAAACTGTTCCAAGGCCGTCTCCCGAGCACTCTGCCGGAGTCTGGTAAACACGGAACAACTAACTAATCTGGCACAAATGTGTTGTCATGGGAGCGCACAATTACATGTACTCCATTGTATCATCTTCCTACAAGCCTTTGTACAAATCTGATTAGGTGCAATGTACTTATTAATGACAATTCTATTTTATAAATAAATATTAGTGTTTCTTTCGTTATTGTATATCAGATGCCGACGTCGAAAGTTCGTAGATTTGCCAGGCTAAAGCCTACATTTCGCAGAAATGAGATAAAGCGTGCGTCTTCTTTTATTTCAATTTTATTAGAAAACTCCCTTGTGTTTGGGTAACAGGGGCGACATTCCTTTCTAGTATTTTGTGCATGCATTGCGGATAAAACAAATAAGCTTCTTTATATTCTTCTTTCGTCAATGTTTAGGTTTCTGCCTGTTCCGATCTCACGTTTTTTGTTTCTATCCTTTTTTAAAAATTATTTTTCCCCCTTCTAATTGATCTTCTTCCTTTCGGGTCATATGTCAGCATATTTTTTGATATTCTATGTTCTGTGTAGTGGTACCCATGCTTGCCTTCTAAACCCAAGATCGCGGGTTCAAACCCGGGCAGAATCGATGGATTTTTTCGGGCGTAAAAATCCTAAGTATGACTTCCTTCGGACGGGAAGTAAGCCGTGGGTCCCATGTCGCAGATTTACGGCATATAAAGAACCTCAAGCCTGAAAGAAGAGGCCTATGAGCAAAATTTGTCGGCCCTTTCACGCCCTGAATAGAATGGGACGCTGATGACCTGAGATGTTAAAGAGCGTTCATAAATAAACCAAATCAACAACAACAAATCTATCTTCTCTCATTCCTTTTAAGTGTTTTACACCTTCTTGTCTACAATTTATATTGGATGCAATAATTCCTTTCTTATATCAAATTTTTTATTCTTTTGTGCAACCTTTGACAGATCGTAAAAAGTGAATTTCTGCTGCTTGTATTTTATTCTCTCCCGGTTTTTTTTTTTTTTTTTTTTTTTAAAGTTCAAGCCTCACTTCCAAAAAATTAACTGGTAACTCTATAGAAGCTTAATTGTGATCTTTTCTCACTTTTGTTTTTCAAAGTATTTCTAATTGTTCCACACACAGCTTGGAACTTTTGTATTTTTTTATTAACATGTTGATCTTCTTCTAAAGAGTGAAAGTGTGATACTTGTTCTATTAGCTTTTATACTATAATAATTTTGTTCTTTATGGGTATTTACCTAAAACGCCATTACTTTTGTTTAAGTCTTTGAAATTACTTTATTGTATTTTATATTTATTTTATTTATTGGTATATTGCTTTTTCTCCTTTGTCAAAAATTAATATAGCATTTGCATATAACGAAATACTTACTGATATATTCTGTCCTAACTATTCCTTTAAACATATAATAAACACTGAATTTTTTTCCAATGGTGATTTTTTCAGTGTTCTTATTTTCCAACTGGAACAAAACACCCTTAAACCAATTTAGGAAGTTATTTTTTGCAGTAATGGTGATGAATTCCTCATGCAAACTCAGATAAGAGATAACCGAGTGGGATCGCCAGGAGGTAACGCTTGGGATTCGCATTTCGGAGGCCACGGGCTCAAATCCCTTCGAGCCAGCCATCCTGAAATCTTGGATTTTTTCGTAGTTTTCCCTGGGCGCTTGGGCAAATGCTGAGATGGTTCTTTCCTTTCCACGAATATTCTCTCCCATATAATTCTGTTGATTCTGTTACAGGGTCGAAAGTGCCAGGAAGGTGGTTGGTGCTGTGCTCGGTTTGACGGTGGCTTGCACATTGAAAATATTTCTTGCGGAAGCGGCCCATCTGATGGGCTCTAACTCCGGGTTCCGCCTTCGTCGTAGTACTCTATCTGGAAACGATATTAGGGACACCGTCTATGTCCGTGTACCCCGGCCGACCTGTGGGGTCTCCATCAATAGCAGTGGTGAAGGCTGCAGAAGCGATTCTGAAGGATTCGTCAAAATTGGTTTCCAATATGTTTTTGAAGATCGGCATAAACGCTGGGAAATGCATCCAACAGGGACTACTTTGAGAAACATTGTCAAAATTATGAGTAAAGATATGTTATCAAAAGTGTGATAATTGTTATTGAACAGCCCTCTTACATAAGTGTATTGTGAGCAACTCATATTTCAAGTTGACAGCTTGTACACTCTTGTTTGTGATAACTTGGACATAGCTGTGTGTCTCCGTTTAAGCAATAAAGGTAATGACACCGTCAATTCACACCACAGTATAAGTTGCAATTACCAAAACGTGCATTATTTGCTTCTTTTAAGTGAAAATGCAAGTGTTGGAGTGAACCTGTTTTACAAATAACTTTCTTCTTTTTATTTTTTCTTTTCAAGCTTGCAGGTATCGTTAAGGTAATTGATGATATGACATTATTTAGCGACGATGGAAGTGTGTCCATAAAAAAAAGCTCGCATGATCAAGGAGTCCAGTAAATGACACCCGTATTCTCATACTTGAAGCAATTCTGCGTGTTCTGAGAAAACTATAGAATATATACTAACAAGCAGTAATTATTTTAGAAAAGAAAATGCATGGTCCCAATTTTCTCAAAACGCAAAAATAGACAAGTTCCATAATCCTTGTTCCCAAAAATTGAATCCCCTTTTAAATCGAGAATCCTTAATAGTCAAATAATTATCAATTGATATGAGTCCTGCAAGTGCAAGCAGTTGTTAATGGGTATCAATCTATGTTCAATAAATACGCCTGTATACGATGTGAGGAACAGTTTCTGGCAAAATCCCAAACGCTGTCTGCGCCCGTTACCTTTCCCTAGGTTTGTCACGCAATGCAGGCGCAACAGAATGCAGTTCTGCCGCCAGATCATCGTGCGTGTGAAAAGCGCCTGCAACATAGGCAACCGGACAAACTAAGATTACTACATGAGGTCAAGTTCAAAAGCCATCAACAACAACGCTGCATATCATGTGTATTCACCCACACGAGCTGCTGCAATCTGTGTTTACCACTTTCCTTTTTACTTTTTATTAAAGCTATCGATTCGCACGATTATAAACATTATTTATGGGTACTGCATTATGCGAAGGCATGCTGAAAAAATGTTTAATTGCATTTGGTTAGTTGCAAAACTGTATATTGGTAATAGTTTATTGTAAAGCAGAACAGTAAGAAGAAATTAATTCAAGTTAAGAAGAATAATTCATAGCGTGTATTAGCCGAAGAGTTAAAAAATCTGCTCAGTATCACCCGACAGTTCATGCATTTGGTATAACTATACATAGTTTCATACATACACACACACCTAGTCTAGCCGATTTTTCAGACTCCTAAGGAGCTGAACATCAGGAGGACATTTGTGTTCAGCACCACTGAGCGGTATAATGAAATTGGTACAATTGCTGAAAGATCAAGATCGGGGCGTCAGCGTTCTGTGAGGACCATGAAAGTGGTGAAAGCAGCTGCGGGTCGTATTGGAGAAATCCAGTGCGGAAACAGTGATGGTTCGTGAGATGAACATTTCCAGAAGACCAATGTCCAGTTTGCTCAGGCAAGATTTTGGGCTGAAGGCTTATCGCCAGGGTACAGCATATTTCTTAACGCCAACACTTAAGCAGCAGAGAGGGGTGAAATGCAAACGCCTACTTTAGCGTTATGCTAACAACCGGCATAATAATAAAAAAAATAAATAAAAAATAATAAAAATTATAGATGAAACAATGTTCACAATTTAGAGAGCTACAACCGATAGAATGACAGGAGCCAGGACTTCTGAGGAAGCTCGTGAGATTGTTCCAAAGCTCCAGAGCAACCGCCAGCCCTCCTCCGTGACGGTTTGGTGGGGAGAGAGCTACAAAGCTGCATTTCTGCTAAAATGGGTTAAACACAACGGCCAGAATATGTGAAACAACCCTCCTTGGGCCTGTGGTGAAAGACCTGAACACTACTTTGTTCAAGAATGAGTACTGGACCTTCCAGCAAGATTCTGCACCAGCCCATAAGGCAAGATCCACTCAATCTTGGCTTAAGAAAAATGTTCCGGACTTTATTGATACCAAAACTGGCCATCTAGCAGCCCTTACCGCAACCCCTTGGATTACACATTGTGGTCAGTTCTTGAGAAAAGGTACCCCAATATTGAGTCTCTCAAGCGATGCCCGGAGTTAGCAGTGGCGGATTTCCCCATGGAATGAATGAATAGTGTTTAACGCCCGTTTTTGCTACAGAGGCACCATAGGCGATGGGCACTGATGATACATGAGATGAAATGATAAATTGGGAAAGGACTTTTATTTTTAAGGGGGAATCGTTCCAGGCCTAAGTTTGGGGTACCTCCCCGGCATTTGTCATTTATGATGACTGAGGAAAACCTGGAAAAACCTCAGTCAGGGAGGACGGTCCTGGCGAGATTCGGATCCAGACCTCCCTCTCACGAGTCCGCGTCTTAATGACCTCGGCCACCCGTGGCGGTTTCCCATGGAGACAGTGCGTATTGCTATTGATTAATGGCCTGATAGACTTAGGTTCTGTATCAAGGCAAATGGGGATAATTTTGAAAAATAATATGTGCATTTATCACAGAAAGCATGCGGATACCATTTGCCATAGTCAAATTAAAAATAAAGTACAATGTTACTATCATAAAAAAAAACTTTGTAACACAACTGCGTATGCTAGGTTAGGTATGTATATATAATCGTATGTGCACGTATAATCAATTTTTAGTATTATACTCGATTTATGCTTCACGTTAGTGCGTATTTTTATAAATGTACTATAATGCGTTGTTGCCTATATTCTTGTTATACTTCATTTTAAAGATGTTTGTTTCCACCATATATGGGAAGATTTGGAGAGTAATTTTTATGTTAAATATGTCTTGTTTACAAGATTATTTTGAATTGTTCATGTAGTTGTAATGTCATAAAATCAAATTCATGCTTTATTCATTTGCATTTTAAATTAAGTATAAAATATTCCAGGGAATATTTTGGAATAATATTTTATTCATGCACTAATTATTTATCTTAAAGATTAATGTTTTATTAAAATGTTATATATTTTGTGATTGCTAAATTCTATTAACTTATTCAATATTATTTAGTGATTTATTTAGAACTCATTTATGTTATTTATTTCAAAACGAATAATACTAGCCACAACTTATTACACCTCAAATGTAGAGTATCTTTGGGAGATTATTAACCTCCATAGAAAATGTTAAAAATGCCCTCCCTTTTACATGAGGCATAACGCAACACGGCGTTCATTGTGCAAAATTCACAGATGAAGCGTTCCATTTACGTGGCTAAGCAAACTCACAGAACTCATTCTATTGGAACGTCCAAAACCATGAAGCACATAAGCACCCAGTTAAGGTCGGGGTTTGGCGCGACATATCCGCACAGAGAATAGTGGGACCAATTTTTTTGACCAGACTGTGGACACTGCAGAGTACCCCCCGAATTTTCATGGAGTTTTTTGAGCAATTGGGCGATGCAGAGCTGGGTCATGGATATTTTCAACAAGATGGCGCTGCATGTCACACATCAATAAACCCATGTCGCTAATTGAAAGTTTCTGTGACGACCGGATAATCTCCAAGATCTCCTGATTTGACAACACCGGACTTGTTCCTATGGGTTACTTAAAAGACAAAAGTTTACGTCATAGCCCCCAGAAATTGGACGATCTGAAGCACAACATTACACAGGAAATTAACGGTATTGACAACACAGTTCACCAACGAGCGGCCATTTACATGGAACGAAGTGTTGTGTTATACCTAATGACGAGGGAGGGCATTTTCAACATTTTCTGTAGAACTTAATAATCTCCCAAAGATACTATAAGTTGTGGCAGCATCGTTCGTTTTGAAATAAATAAAGAAAAAAATGTGCCGGTTCTGTATATGTATATATATATATATATATATATATATATATATATATATATTACTCTGTGTTTAGCATTTGCATCTGTTTGCTGTATTTGTATTTAAAATGAACCATGCAAGAATCATTCACAGCCTATGTACTTGATTCTTGCCAGTTACTTCCCCAATAAACCATTTGTCCACAAACACTCGGGGTGACTAATCAACTAATAAAAAAAGTATTTAAAGTATAACGTTAGTCGTTTTTTGTAGTAAAAGATATATGTTCAATTTTTCAAATACGATACAAGAATTTTTAAAGTTGAATATGTCGTGCCTAGCGTTGATAGCAGTATTAGTTTTTTTTTTACCAGTATTCGCATATATTTAACCGTACTATAAATTATTCATTTGTTTTAAAACGCTATATTTTCCAAAGTTTTTATGTAAAAAAATGATTGATACATGAAAAGATTCGCAAACCCGCCAAGTTTCCTTCGCACTCTACAAATGTTGTGTGTGCGCCCCTTGGGTTACACGACACATGTCCAACTCGTTCCACACATTTTGTACCTCAGCGTTCCCTGAACTTGGCAGTGGGAGTACGTAACAAAGTCCTTAATTACCCCCAAAGGAAGAAGTAACAAGGCGTGAGCTCAGGTGATCTGGGGGGCAAGGGAAAAGGGCTACGTCATCTTCACCAACACGCCCAATCTAGCAATGAGGAATTTCATCGTTTAGATAGTGACGAACATTGATGTTCTAATGAGGGGTGTACCATCTTGCTGGAAGACAAAATCCCCGGAACTAGCAGCCAGTTGTGAAACACCGCAAAATGCTCTCTCTCTCTCCTTCCCCCTCTCTCTCCCTCCCTCCCCCTCTCTCTCCCTCCCTCTCTCTCTCCCGAACGCGCGTTGCACTGCTATAACACGAACGTCTAGCATGTTCCAACTCGCAAAATCTCTTTTCTTACTTTGTCAACCATTTTGTAAAGGAACTTAACTCGTGCGGCCTACTAATGCACATAATGCAAACTTAGGGTTCTCTTCATATATCAATCATACTTGTACGTGTAATACTTTGGAAAACACAACGTTTTGAAAACGAATGAATCATTTATAGAGTCCTGTATTACTGCGGTAAAAGTGTATGCAAGTAATTCTTGTTACTAAAGTTGAAGAGGTTGATTTTTTCTGCATCTTTTGTGTTTTTTCTTTCTGTCTTTATTTTTTCTTCTTCTTTCTTACTTATTTGTGGTATAGTTTATTGCACTGCACAAATTTGAGCATTATTTGATAGAGTAAAGGCAATGCTCGAGGTAGAAAGGCGTGCAGGAAAGCAAAACATAATCCAAATGGATTTTTGGATCGTAATCATAAGGCAGTAGGTCACTGGTCGCTTGGAACGTATCAGCAACGTGATGAAAAAGTTAAGCGGGAGTTTCCCTAAACTGTCTCTCAGTCTTGCTGTCATTATAGCCTTTCGTTTACACGATTCAGTTCTTCCTGCTGTTGTATGAACGGTGATCGCGAGACTGTGAATTGTTAAGAGTTCCACGTCGATATATTGCAGAACGTTATGCTGCCCTTCAATAAAACATTTACTTTTTAATTAGAGCGTGGGAGGGTCCACGTGGAAGAGTCGCCTCAGGTTATGCGGCTTTCAGCCATGGTCCATAGCGCGCACATTTGAAGGCCGATCGCCATGCTGTAAGAGTGCTATACTTAGCGAAGGCCACAGTGGCACAAAGACGTCGCCAAGGCAGACTTCTGAAGCAGTGCAAAGCAATTATCCTGCCTTCGCACTCTTCATGAATCAGTGGATAGCGGAATTCATTAAGAGACATCTCTTGTGATGCTGGGAATGGTCAAAAGTTTGGCATGTGGTTATTTCTTATTTTGAAGAATGCTGGTTTTTTTTTTTTTTTTTAAAGTCTTTATTTAAGTTAAAAAACATACAAGGGCACTTTTGTCCACAAATTGCAGGCAGGTGATTCTAATATTCGTGCAAATTTCTGCAATTGGATGTTAGGGAATGTAAATAAGTAATTGATCAACGCTTAATATTCTTTACTGGTTCCATCAACATGGTCATTTTTAGACGGAAAATAACAGGTGCTGAAATACAGAAAACCCCGTTTTTATGCACGAAACCCCCTTTGCATTACGAGAAAGTCGGTGTATGGTGTATAATAAATGCAATACAGAGCAATAGAGTCATTCTTTTTTGAAAATACAAATGTAGAATGACATACTGACAGTATGACTTACCCGTCCACAGCACGGAGACATGGCTCCAGTCACGCCTCCTTTTACGAACGCCAGCAGAGAAAACCGAAGCGGAGTTGTGAATGTTAATAGCGCCTCTTCTAAAAACCAGCTGTGTTATTGTTTTGTTAAAGCGGACTGCGGGATTACCGTGTGAGTTAAAAAGTGTAGATGTGAAAAAGTTGAATGTTATCGCCCCTTTTCTAAAAAGACAGCAATCGTACGCCTATCACTGTGAAATGTGCAGTTAGAAAGTGTTAGTGCTGTATTATTATTATTATTATTATTATTATTATTATTATTATTATTATTATTATTATTATTATTATTTTATTTTTTTATTTATTTATTTTTTTTTTTTTTTGTTGATGAGAGCATCAAAACAGTTCGTACGCCTGGAATGTGCGAAAGAATATCAATACCATAAAAATCTAAGACAGCATGTGTTTATAGTATACCCAAAAAGTTGAATGTATGGGCGTTAAACACTATTTAAAAATTATAATCTGTAGTGGTTTTAAAGATTTAACACACTGGCATAAAAATGCATGTATGTTTAGAAATATGTTCAATTTCGCAACTTTAAAAGTGTATAACAAATTAATTTTATTCCTTTTCATCCTTTTAAAAATGTTTCTTAATATTATATTTCTTAATTGTCTAGACAGTTTCAATGAGCATAATGACGAAAGTGTGAGAAGTTTCGTATTACTAGGTTGAATTGTTTCTAACTATATTAGATAACGAATTTCTATTTGCGAAAAATGGCAAAAAAGATAAAGTATTGCATTTTGTAATATAGTTTTACTTTTTGGTCTGTTTTCTGGCATCGTGTCAATATTGGGTCTAACACTAAAAATATGTCTGCCTCTCAATGAAAAAGAGGAAATACTAGCACAAGAAAGCAAACAAAGTCGCAACTGTTCTGTGCCCCTATCAGAAGAAAAAGAAAATGTTTATTGCGTTTTGGGGATGACATTATGGAAATTTCCACATCAACAGAACTTGAAGTTGTGAAGAAACACGCGCGGCATCCTTAAAGACAACATTGGCGGCAATTCGAAACCAAAGTGAACAAGCATCCATGCCCAAACCTAAAGATATGCCCCAAAAGAGGAACATTTTTCCACGGAGAAGACTCTTTGTTACAAAAAACATCTCATCGCATTCGCCTTGCAAAACCTGATACAACAACGCTTTCTTTGCTGCAAGATGGAAAAGAAGTCGTTAACGCCAACTCAAATTAACAAATACCACACTTACAAAGTTTCGAATACATGCACCCTTAGTGTTAAAAGCGCATGCATTTTCCCGTAACATTATTATTTCCTTTTCGTGTTACGTTGCTACATTACAGTTTCCAATTTCATTTCGCTGATTACTGAATGCCAATAACTCTTAACATGCTTCCTACAAAGTTTATTTATAGCGTGTGATTGCTTGTTTCCGTGCGTTAAGACTCTTCCATCTGCCTGCTTTTGTTGCCTCACACTACCAAGTCGGTCCTGGTGGTGTAGTGGTAACCATCTTGCCTCCTAAACCCAAGAGAGCGGGTTCAATCTTGGCCAGGATCGATGGATTTTTCCGGGCGTAAAAATCTTAAGTATGGCTTCCTTCGGAAGGGAAATAAAGCCATGAGTCACATGTAGATTTACGGCACGCAAAAGAACCTCAAGCCTGAAAGACCTCTTCTTTCCTCTGAGCAAAATTTATCGGCAGTTTCACGCCCTGAATTGAATGGGACGCTGATGACCTGAGCTGTTAAAGAGTGTCCACAGATAAACCATATCAACAAAAACTCACACTCCAAACGTCTCTTGGAGTTGCCTCAGTTTTCTCCGCTGGCCACTTCTCTTGCATTGCATTCGGTTTTCTGCGCTGGCGTTCGTGAAAGGAAGCGTGATTGGAGCGTGGGGCGTGATACAGCTAAGCGACAGTATGTGCCTTTTATTTATGGGGGAAGTTGAAAAATTAAATGTATGAAGCAAACTACCACACATTAGAAGAACTGAAAGAAAATACAGGCGAAAATGGACTCAATTTCGGAAAATTATTTGTGTGTGAATGACAATTTTCTAAAACGATGTCACAAATGTGTGGATGCAGCAGGACACTTCCAAGATTTCCTGTTAAATAGTACGTACCTATTAATTGCGAGAACTTGAATCAGTGAATAACTTCGAGGGGAGTACTGCTCTGACTGCTGAGAAACAGGTGACAAAACCGTGAACATTCCAGTAAAAGAAGTGAATAATTCAGGAGGGTTGACAAGAAGATAAGAGTTCTTTCTTCTCTGCTATAGTTAACTAATTAGGATCAATATCACTTAATACTAGATGATACAGACAATATGCTGCCCTTTCAAAGTATTCATTATACTCAGGATGGAGCATCCAAAGACCTGCCTGGAACCTTGCTACCATGAAACTATTTGATTGTGCATGAGTAGTGTTCCAAAATCGCCTTGTGTAACTTAATCTGTTTCCTAAAATAATATAAGGCATTAGTAGTTTAGATTTGAATCAATTCAACCTGTAATGGTTGTCATTCAGCATTCACCAAACGGTTATCATGAGATTGAAAGTGCTTCAAGAAGATGTAATGGGAATTTATTATTATTATTATTATTATTATTATTATTATTATTATTATTATCATCATCATCATCATCCTCATTATTGTTGTTGTTGTTTTAAAATTTTATTGCTACACTAAATGCTTTCAGAGCTACCGCGTTCAGTTCGATTACGTTTCTCAGAAAATAGTGCTTATCAATTTACAATCAAAATCAATACTGGTTAAGTTTTTAAGCACAGTCCACTGACTTGATAGATTGCTGAATTATTGCGAGTACCTTTTCAGCGGCTGCTAATTTGATCTTTCTCAGAAAACAATTCACTTCTAATAACATTTTAAGCACGGAACTGTTTGAATTAGCATGCACAACATACTTTTTTTTTGTTTAAATATACATCTCCATGTTAAATATTAAAACAGAAAGAACATTGTTAAACAGAGCATTTGTCAAAAAAGGGAGTTTATTTAATATGTTATGTCTTAATGCTATTTCAATTTACATGGTTTCCCGTTTTCAAAACCTATCCGTATCCATAATTTAGATACTGATTACACCTCTGTTACAGGTCATCTTTGCATTCATCATACATTTATCTCTGTTACCAAAAATTTAATTAACGTTAGGGGTTGTGGAAATTATCATCCTTTAGAGCAAAATTGCAAACTGCTGTTAAATGAACCGGTTTCTATTTTGTAAATCCACATTCGTGCGCAAATTGTCAATTTCTTTATCTAATGGTCTTCATAATTGGCATCAGTTACTATTTTAGTCGGATTCTAAATATTTCCCTAATTGTAAATAACAGGTATACATTTTTTTGTCTAAATCATTAAAAAATTACTCGTTTCTTATTTATTAAATGTGAGTGTTATTCAGTAGATTATGTTTAATTAATCTGAAAATAAATTTTTGAGAGGCCTTTCAGAATCTTCAACACCACTGCTTCTGATGAAGGAAAATGCCTGCCACGAAGGTGTTTCTTTAACTTTGGGATAACTGGATTATAGGGAGGGTGAAGGACATACTTCACATTGATTTTTGTGAGATATTCAGCAACAATATTTTCGATGTGCGACCGTGTATTATAATGATGCAGTATTCAACCTTTGCACGGAAATGTGGTTTTTTGCCTGTGATATGACCTTGCAGAGTTTTCAGGACAGTCTGCAGTATTGCCCAGTTACAATTGTGAGTGCAGATACGATATGCTGGTAAAACATTCCTTGAATATGGAAAAATGAGATAACCATAACTTTCCCAGTAGAAGCTCATACTTTTACTTTTTCTGGCGTTGGTGAGAATGGAGATTTCCACACAAAGTTTTGTTGTTTGCTCTCAAGATCGAAATGATATAGCAACGTTTCGTCATCAGTCATTACCTTTAAAATCTTCAATTGCATGTAAATCTGCACGCGAACGACCTTTTGTTCGGGAATCAGCAGTACCCACCGTGCACAGCACGTCTCATATGCAACTTTTTAGTTACCCACGTGCGGGTAGCCACGAGTGAAATTTTCAGAATTTCTGATTATTCTTAATGTTATTCCAGGATTTTCTCTCGCAATGACAGCAGCGGTGTTAATGCTTTCTGCCATTAGAGCACAAACTGGAGCTTAGGTCCAACTGTGAAATTGACTGCCTTCTATCTTTAAACATTTTAAACCATCTTCGAGTTGTGCTATAGAGAAGAACAAACTTTCTATAGGCTTCCTGTAACTGAACACATCTCAACTTGCACTACCAACACAGGCGGGAACGCAGGTTAAATCAATCAAATTAGTACCACGTGTACATTACGCATTAAGCTACAAATTATTGTAAAGCTAAATTTTAACGCGAGAAATTATACCTGTAATCGACACAGTTTATAACGTGTTGTTGTCGAGAAAATAAAATATTATGAGGCGTGTTCACCAAGTTCAAGCTAGGATAAAGCAAAGTTTATTATTTGCAATAACAGTAATAAATTTCTGGATGCACGATCTCAAAAGTCCAAACATTTGGGCTTCCCGATTTAGATTGGTGAACATTTGGGTTAGTGATGTAAAAGAGTGCACAGTTGCGACTAAACCTATACGTGAATATCTAGCTCAGCTCAAAAGAGTATACTGAATAACTGCATGCTTTTAGTTCCTACATTCAATTGTCAGCTTAATGACCTGCTAGTTGCTTAAACACTAGCAGCTAACTAAACAATAAACATGCGGTAAACCGCAAAACGATAGTCTTCCTTCAGTGTGACCAGCTCTTGGCATTCACAGGAAAAACAGCCATGAACTGAAACGCGACTACTTGGCGCGGTTAACACAGTTTACAACTTCATTCAGCATTCAAGAGCAACGCACATTCTTGGCAACAATATCTTAGCCTGTAATAAAAGCAAATAATAAGTGACCGAATCCTATTTTTGCACTCAACTCCCGCGCTGGCGTTCTGAAATTTTATGTAGTGACCGGCCCAACCTCACAAATGTACCTTCCGCACAACTTTGGCAACTTTTTTGCTTGAAAACTGACAAATTCCCAATCAAATGTGATAAATGCAGACACTCTGCATCCGTTAAAAAATTAATAACTCCAGAGATCTAAATTTTTCTTAAAAACATATTTTTGCACTGCTTCACATATGAACACAAGTAAAAGTAACTGTCTGAAAAATTTCATAAGTGTTTAAGTTGGCAGTATATGTTCGGAATCTTAGCCACTAGTTTTCATCCCACACATTCACTATGTTTCATTTATCTAGTCAATCACTTAAAATCATTGCACAAAATGTTGGAACGATATACATAAAAATAGCAACGCGTTTACTTTGTTATAAGTAGGTAAGGAACTAAATGTGAACACCAAAACTTTGCTCAGGATGCGTTAGTTGCTTACTTTATTTACATACCTGCAGGTTCGTACAGACTTCACGAGAAGGGAGCTCTGGCTTGATGAAAACAACATGATGTGTATAACACGCGACGTGTTCATTTCAAATGTTTGATGTCCGAACTTCTATTCCAATTATAAGTTGTAAAAACATTCACATACGAGAGCGTCCGGAAATGATTTTACAGTAACAGAATTTAATGCAGAACATGGCGGCTTTTGAGAGAATATTCAAAAAATTTGTTTGGTGTTTTACGAATACGGCGCAACCTATGGGCAATCCATTTGTAGAGCAGTGGATTGATACTTGTATGTACAGACGACGCTTGTAAGCAGAGTGTGTAGCGAAAGGACAGTATGAATAATAGTGTTTAACGCCCGTTTTGCTACAGAGGCATCACAGGCGATGGACACTGGTGATACATGAGATGAAATGATATAGTGGGAAAGGATTTATTTTTAAGGATGGAATCGTTCCAGGCCTAAGTTTAGGGTACCTCCACTGCATTTGACATTTATAAGGACTAAGGAAAACCTGGAAAAAAAAAAAAACCTCAGACAGGGAGGACGTTCCTGGCGGGATTTGAACTCCAGACCTCACGCTCACGAGTCCGCGCCTTAACGACCTCGGCCACCCGTGGCGGTCGAAAGGACAGTATTCGTTTGCTGTCAAGTAGAGAAAGACGTAAACAAGATGGAAGGCGATTATCATGGGCAAAGATGGACTTCATGGTTTTTGTAGAATGAATTTATAACTGCGGTATAGAAAGTGATGCACAGAAAACCGTTTACAACTGGGTCAATGGGTTTACCAGCGGAAGGGTATCTGCACACAAAAATGTGAATGCGGGTCGTTCGTGAACATCGCGGTCTCCCAGGAACTTTGAGATTGTGTCTGAATTAATTATGGCTGATAGGCGCTTAATCTTGATGAACTGGAACGTCAGACAGGCCTCGGCCGCGCAACCTTTCACATCATTATTCACGACGATTTGAATATGAAATGGGTGTGCATACAATGGGTTCCGCGGGACTTGTCATTGACGCAGAAAGACAAAAGTTATTGAAGTCCGTCGTCGGCTACTGGAAATGCATAATGAAGAGCCGGATTGTTTTTGGAGAAGAAGAATAATGCTGTCACTATCACACACCAGAGAAGAAAGCCCAATCCATACAATAGAAATATCCATAGAGTCGTTGCACTAAGAAATTTCGTGCTGCTTCATTTGTGGGCAAGCAGATAATCGACGTCTTTCGGGACACTTGAGGCATACTGCTATTGGACAGGTTTCCTCAAGCAACGACTGTTAACAGTGAGGTATACTGACACACCCTTACACTCAGCAACGGTGAAAAGTCCTTCAACATGACATGGTGCAGTCCCAAACCAGCAACATTCTAGTTAACTTTCATCACATTCCTAATAACAATAGGGGGAAATCAAATTATACGCCCGCCGCGAATCAGCAAAATGCTTTCAATGCTTTATCGTCCGAGGCCATGCATTTTCAGGTCTCACAATCTAAGCTTTTGTAATAGCTTAGAAAATGGCACACGGGTACAAAATTGAATAGCGACGGTTTATCCACGGCATTTATGTGAAGATGATTGGCCTCATCTTCTTCGAACATCATTAATCCCCAAAGCGTTTTCCCAGCAGGATTGTGCAATAGCACAACACAGCTGTTTTCATATGGTGCTCATTAGTAAGAATTTGTGACTTTTGTTAAAATTAAAACTTCCCTGCCGTGGTCGCCTCTGTGATGTAAAACCAAAGCTTCTACTAACTGCTTCGGTTAGCAATAAAGATGAAAGAGCTATGGAAAATCAATGACAAATACCAATAACGTTCACTGAGGATGGTAACCGAAATAGCGAAAGCTTTGATTTTATACCACATCGCCGACCACTATATTAACGCCGTGAACGTCTAAAAGGTATTCATGACTTTTATCGTTGGAAGAATTTAAATTTTTAAGTTTAACAAAATAATTTGCATAACCTGGAAGACCTTAAAATAACTTTATTTCTGCAGCGAGCAAATGTCTTAAACTGCTCATGTTAACGGTAACAGCGTGGATTCATTAACAGCAAGTAACCGCATATGTGTTGACAGTTCAGTTACCGTTTCCATCTTCTTGTTCTTTTACGCTAACGTGCCTCGTCTAAATTCTTATGCTCTGTTTGCTTATCTACTTAATAATCCACGTTCACGTGTGTAACAATACAGTCTGGACTAATTACTAACTATTCCACAACTGTGAATTTACGAGAGGCGTTCTAAAAGTTCTTGGCCTGACCAAGAAAACATAAAATTTAAGAGAATTTTTTTTCTTTTTTCTTTTTTTTAATATTACCAGTAAATAAGATGTGTCCAACTGTGAAAAATAAACATCTGTCTCAGCTTCAACATCATCATTTGATGTGAATCTTCGTCCGCCCAGTCATTTCTTCAGGTTTCGGAACATAAAGCTATCTCTGGGAGCCAAATCCTGCGAATAAGGTGAATGTGGAAGCACATAGAAACGAAGGTCATGCAATTTTGCAGCAACAATCCCAGATGTGTGTGAAGGCGCATTATCGTGATGAAAGAGAACTGTCTTTTTTGCAAGGTGTGGACGTTAAGCCTGAATATCATCCTTCAGTTGGTCCAGTAGTGAAGTGTAATACTCCCCAGTGATGGTTCTGCCCTTCTGGAGGTAGTCTATGAGCACCACACTACGAGAATTCCAGAATACCGTAGTCATTACTTTTCCTGCAGATGAAACCATTTTTTGCTCTCTTTGATGCACTTTCAACTGTTGCCATCCACTTTTTGGATTGCTGCTTCGTCTCTGGCGAGTAATGATGAATCAATGTTTCATCTACTGTTATGAAACATCCAAGAAACGCACTGAAATTGCTTTTAAATAAGTCTAATCTTGCGAAATGCTCAACCATATACATTTTGGTCCATTGTTAACAAACGCAGCACCCACCGAGTGGAAAGTTTTCTCGTATACAAAAATTCGTGTAAAATGTAATAGACACGGCCTTTCGAGGTCTTTGCAATGTCGGCCAACTCACATACCTACAATCGGCAATCAATGAATACGGCATTGTAAATTTTTGTCACAATCTCGTCAGTCGTAGCAATTTTGTGATGCCCTGAGCGATCATCATTTTGAATTCAGAAGCTCACTTTTTAACATTCAAAGCGAAAGGGGAATATCCTTTAATGTGGAATGTAACTCCATTTGCATTTGTCCTCAAAACGAAGTAGTTTATCACAGCTCGTATTTCAGTCTTTATCCATTTTGCAGAAAATGTTAACTTTACCTTATTTACACGATCGCCACAATCAAGTGACTACACTTATGCGTTTTAAACTTTACAGCGCGCCATCTAAAGGATGATATTTAATAACTATGATACTAGTTATTTGGCCATCTTCATGACATCTCTGCATTAGACCGAGAGCTTTTAGAACACCTTTCGTATCAATGCTGACAATGCTAAGTAGAAAGCGTGGGATTTTTTAAAATTTGTTATTGACTTTCGATAGTACCAAGCGAGGTGGCTCAGGTGTATTTTTCTCTACCACAGATTCACTTTCATCTTCATTCTATCTCTGTTTGTGTGCCTGCGTCTTTGTTGTTTGTGGTGTATTTGAGGTGGTTCTGACGTTGAAAGGACCAGTCATTTAGGGAGACCCTAGAAATAATGAGCTGCCCGACAAGAGGCTGGCCCAGACATTGGCTTGGATGTAAATTCTAATACTGACGAGATTAAACAGTAAAACAGGTTGTTACATACTGTTTAATCATCATAATACATTTCAGCTATTTGATAATAGCAATTAACACATGAAGACCTTAGTATTTTTCTTAATTTCTGAAGTTATAATCATTGACACCCGTTAACATTAAGCAAAGAATGTAGGATTTAAAGATTTTTCAGTTGTAACTATAACACGCTATTAGATATTGCTCCTCCACTGCATAGTAACAACTTAGAAAACAGAAGTGTCAAATCCAATAAAACAACAATAGAACAATCTATTGGCAACATTTCACTGGAGCATAAAAAGCATGTGTTCATTGTCCTAATTTCAGAACCTGATGACCCTTAACAGTGAGAATAAAAGAAATAATTCATGGGTATACACCTCACTAGATGTAATTATACTCGTATATTAATGAAATAAATGCCACATCACATATATTGAAGGGATTATTTGATAATTTTCAAAATAATTTAAACTCAGTCAGCACATGTTAGGAGAAAACAATAAACACCATCTCAATTAATTAAATAAACTCCTAAATACTGAGTGTATCATAATTAAAATAATCCGGATTAAACATATATTCATAAAATTGGCATATAACTTTCATTATACAGTGCGGTTCATTTTAAGCTTGCCAGCGTTTTATTGAACCTTACGGTGCGCGTTTACTGGGAAGAACTGACCGCTCCCTCACGGGAAGAAAATCAACCACCGTGGACGCCGCACCAGTCGGCTGCTCTGTCACTCTAACGTCTTGTTGAAGACACGTAAGTTGCAGCAAATTCCTTGTTTACAATGGTGCGGCACCGTGTCGAGCAACGAATATTCATTGTTGAAACTTATCTCTTAAAGAGACACTCTTAAGACAGATGTGCACGTAAATATCGACGGCATTTTCCTGGAATAATTGTTCATTGAAGACAGTAACTGAACTGCCAGAAAGTGGCGTGATTGATTTATTTATTTATCGACGCTCTTTAACATCTCAGGTCATCAGCGTCCCATTCAACTCATAGCGTGAAACGGCGGACAAATTTTGCTCAGAGGCCTCTCTTTCAAGCTTGAGGTTCTTTTTCGTGCCGTAAATGTACGACACGGGACCCACGCCTTTACTTCCCTTCCGAAGGAAGCCATACTTAGGATTTTTACAACCAAAAGCATCCATCGGTCCTGGCCGGGTTCGAACCTGCGATATTGGGTATAGGAAACAAGTATGGTAACCACTACACCACGAGGCCCGACTAGAAAGTGGGGCGAAATGGTCTGTTACAGACAACAAGAAAAACCGAAAGAAGACAGTTTTGACAGAGAGGAAACTTCCTGATTTTCAGGCAAGAGTGCAGAGAATTCCTTGGAAACCTAGGAGAGCTAATCTGCGTCATTCACCGCACACGGATTTTCGTATTGTGCGCTCGCATCTCTCCATTCGGCCCGCTAGAACGGCGGTAGATTTGAAATAGACCACACTGTGCATAAACATTGTCTTCAAAGGAGAACACTGGGCATTAATGGGCTAATTAGTACTTCATTATTAACAGCATTTATATCGTCATAAACAAAGAAACGTTGTAGTATACTATTTATTAATTATTGTTCAAAATTATCAATGGAATTAAATTTTGTCCATTTCAAAAATCCCAGTGTTTTATTTTGAATCTACGGTAGATTAGTCAATGCTCTCTTTTATATGTATACATAAAACTACCAAATTGCACATTCTAGCTTATATTTTCTTGTTATGCTTAAAATGTGTTCTGTATATCAACATTCGCGATAAATGATTATAGCTATTAATTTGCATAGTTTGGAACAGTAATATTTCTGATTTAGCACGTATTCGATGGGAGGAAAGCGATTACAATTTCGTATTAATTACCCCTTGACACTGTTTGGAAAACTTTAATAGACTATAGAGCTCTGCGATTGGATTGTATACAACTGCACAATCACAAATCGCGTAAAAATTACATTAACTAAATAATTAAAATTACAATAAGAATGAATGTAAAACGAATATTTTATTTATTTTTTCAAGTGCTACATAAAACATTATTTTCTTCTTTATTTTACTGTTTATGTTATTACGTCGATCGTTCCTTCTTTTTCGATTTTGTTGTAGATTTGTTTTATTTATGGACCCTCTTTTAACATTTCCGATCAACAGCGTCCCATTCAATTCAGGGCGTGAAACGGTCGATAAATTTTGCTCAGAGGCCTCTTCTTTCAGGTTTGAGGTTCTTTTTCGTGCCGTAAATGTACGACAAGAGACCCACGGCTTTACTTCCCTTCCAAAGGAAGCAATACTTAGGATTTTTACGCCCGAAAAAAATCCATCGATCCTGGTCGGGATTGAACCTGCGATCTTGGGTTTAGGAGGCAAGTATGGTTACCACTACACCACCAGGATCGACTTTCTTTTTAGAGATTGTATATTGGTTTCTTTTTTCTCTTGTATATCAGTTCAGAAATAGATTTGGTACTCTATTTCGGCGTTTTTAGTATACTTTTGGGCTAGTTTGTCCCGTGCTGCTTCTACACCTATAATTTTTAACAATTTTAAAATTATCTTGTTCATATCTATGGTTTCGATTTTCTGCGTAACGTAGAAAAATAAGTTCCTGGGTTGCTTTCTAGATTCCTATGTTTCAATGTAAATTAAAGTTAATTAAAATGCTATAAAACCAAACGGAGCTTTTATATCTGCTTAAGAGGAACTATGCTAATTAACAGAAATTTTAAGGAATATTTTGTCAATAAAACATGTAATCTGGGAATGTAGACTTTTTACCGGTTATCTTACTATACTTAAATATAAGCTGAAATAACAGTTTCCAATTTAGCAGATTGTAGCCTTCAGTCTCTGTTAGTAATTCATTTGTTTATTTATTTGAATTTTATAATAAAGATCAGTTAATAACTTGCTTAAGAGTTTATCATTTACAAAACCGTAATTTCAGTTTGCATAAAATAAATCAATGAACGATTCCTGAAAATTTCAGCTCCTTTGGACAAATACACGCTGAGAAAAATGTTACCGTCTGTATTGAACTAAACTTATGGAAAATGGGCGTTAAATTTTAACATAAAAAACTGTATTATATGCTTGGTCATAGCATGCATCAATTTGCAATATGTGTATAAATAAAAAATAAAGAAGCAGAAAAAGAACGAAACACTAGCAAAGCAGTATCGCCTGCTATATGCCTTTGAAGAACAATGCTTATTAGACATATAGCGAGTTAAATCTGTGAATATTTAAGTGTTTTATCCTTTTTTTTTCTTCTTTATTTATTTTCTTTTGTTTAAGCATTTCTTTATTTTTCATTTATATATATATATAATATATTTATTGACTTGTCTTCTTGCCATAGAAGAACTCTAGTAGTTCGAAATATAGCGATTTCAAGTGTGACTTTCTCTTAGTGTTTTATCCTTTTCTGCTTTTATAATTACTGTTAATTTGTTGCATTGTTAATAGTGTTACTTTATTTTTATTTTATATTATATACATATATATATGTATAGGTTTGAAAATTAAAATAAAATTAAAAAATATCTCTATGGAGTATATACGGATTGTGAACCAGGTGTTCATGTAGATCAGTAACCAAAAAACGAAAAAAGTATATTTCAAGCATGTTAGACTCTTATTCAGTATAAGAAGGGAAGTAAAGAGACTCGAAATATTTAATTTTTTTTCGTTGTGTCTCTTTGCGTGGTTATTCATCTACATGAACACTTAGTTGACAACCGTTTGTACATATTATAAATGAAAAATGAAATAAAGAAGCACTTTGAACAATGTAACAAATAACAATAACTACAGAAGCAGAAAACACTTACATGTTGATACATTACCTCTCGCTATATTTTGAACTTGTGTTCTTCAAAGACAATAATGTGTGAATACTTTCTATTCACTTAAATATTCACAGAATTATTGTTCGAACACTAATATACTTCAAAGGCTTTTTCAATAGTGTTTAACACACGTTTTTACTATTGAGGCACCACGGGCGATCGATGGACACTGATGATACATGAAATGAAATGATATATAGATGAAATTATATATTGGGAAAGGATTTTTTAAGGAAGGAAACGTTCCAGGCTTAAGTTTAGGGTACCGGCATTTGCCATTTATGAGAGTCAGGGAAAACGGTCCTGGCGGGATTCGAATCCCAGACCTCCCGCTCACGAGTCCGCGCCTTAACGACCTCACCACTCGTGGCGATCAAAGACCAACAAAGTCGTTCGACATATAGCGAGCGATAATTCCGTGAATATTTGTTTTATTATATTTTTTCTTCTTTAGTTATTGATATTATAGTTTCATTGTTCAAAGTGTTTCTTTATTTTTCATTTATACAAAATATATATAAAAGACCCTTCCAATAATAACATGGAAATAATTCAAGCACTATTTAAGAGATAGTTCAGAATGATCAAATCATAGAAAATGATTTTTCTTTCTTTTTTCTTTTTAGTCCCCTTAACAATTCGCAATAATTTATATTCATTTCCTTACTTCAAGCATCCTAGGTTATGGAGAGATTCTCAAAAGGCAGAAAAATGCGTTCTCTTCCTATTGGATATTTAGTTGGTATCTTCACAATTTTTATAAACACTTTCAGAGATTGTTTCAAATTATAAATACATTTCACTTTGCATTCTTTTCAGTGTACTTGGCTGTCAACACATTATGTCGATCGCAGAGTAATACGATACTTGTTTACATTTTAGGATAGGCGCCATCCGTGAGCCTTGGCGCAGAGACGGTTGAGAATTCCCGTTGTGTTATGAACAGTATGAAAAATAGTACTGGCTATTTTTGTGCTTGGGAAATCCTGTTACTAAAACAGAAAATGCCCATGAGTATCACAGCTATCGGTAAAGGTTTGAGGAAAAAAATAATAGATATGAAACTAGTGACGCGTTCGCTCTTTAGCTTAGGAAAGTGCTAATTATGAAAAAAATTAGTAATTGTATTTCACTGCTAAAGAGCATTCATGCACTAAATTTCTATGACTCACAGGTGCACGTGTGTGCTTGGTGAGAAAATAAGACATTTAAAAACAAGCCAAAAGTGTACATCTATGACACATGGCTTATTTCGCTTAGAGTTTTAATTATGAGTAATTTTTTTCAAAACAGCATAGTTTTACAGAGAATGATCAAAGTAATATCTTAAGCCTAACCCAACAACTATGGATCAACACAACACCTACAAATGTATGAAAGTTCGTCCATATAGAATAGAAGTGCAACACTCGCAACACAAGGACCCACTGAGGAGAATAACATTTCGTAATGATCGCGTTTGAGACACTCGGGGTAGTGTTTTAGTCGCTAGACTTGGTTCACTTGCATGACCGAGTTAACAGTCAAAATATCAACATTTCGTTTGAAAATTAGACATTGACAAATTCAAATTGTAAAATAACTGGTTAATTGCAGTCCTTCATTCGGTTTATCTTAGTGTACTATGTTGATGCACGGCGAGTTACTAATACTGCTGCCTGTGTATTACAGCCACCAATAAACCGCCGAGACCCATGCCAGGCTATAGTAATGCCAAAGTATTGACTTTAACTACGCGAAAGGCTTTGTCAATTCTGAGCGCTATCTCTACAACTACCATGCAAGTGAGAAAAGGTTGACCATAAGTAAACGCGCGAATCCCAGTAAGACTGGAGTTATAAAGTTCCAATGACGCATGCAAATGAATTTGCTCAGTCATATTTATCATGCCAACTGTGTCAGTTGCATTACTGAAATATAACGTAGGGAAAAAAATCGTAAAAGTACTACAGAAGAAAAGTTTGTGCCAAACTTACAGGAGTAACATATCTATTAGTGAACGCAATTTTCAAATTGGTGAATAAAGTTCCAATACAAGGCGTTTTCACTGACAAGATGCGAGAGAAAAAAAAACACCATTAGCTAAACAAATTGGTATATCTGTCCATTGTGCGTACAAAACTACTCAGCTTCTACAACTTATACATATAAAATTATTGCTGTATCTGAATAAAACCCATGGAGGCGCTGAAACAAAATATCCAGGAGCCAGTAACTTTACTATAATCGGCAAGATGAATTGCGGCGAGTTTCTCAAAATATTTTCAAAAGACTTCAGGCATATCCTACTTCGAGCATCTACTGTAATGTTGAGTATAATATTAATTACGATTTACCACTAAAAATAACGGGAAAAAAAAATGAGTTTCGACCGTGTTATATTTTCCCTCAGCAGGTAGCAAGAATACGGTAAAATAAATTTCTGATTGCATAGCGGGATCAGGACCCCTGTATAAATGGACGCTTTGAAACAAAAATGGGCCTAAACTAAGCGAATTATATCACATTCTTGTATATATATGTATGTATATATATATACATACACACATTGGCGTTTGTCACTTCCTAATCAGTTTCCCAACAATTACTTCACTGTTTGCACATACATTCTATTAAAATGCACAATACATAAATTATAAACATTGTTTTTTTTAATAGAAACATATTCAAGTGATTTTCTTTTTGTGCCACGTTTACAATGGTCCAGTTTGCTTAATTTACAGCTTTTTATTGTCCGTACATATTTGAACTCTAGCTCAAAGTTCCAAAATGTACAGCAATTCTATTTGTTCAACTTCATTCTTCCATTACATAAGCGATGTTGTTTTTCCCCTTGCAACACTTCTGCAACAGCCGGAACGGACGTGAAAACAGGCGGAAAAAGGGAAAGTGTTGATGTAAATTACAACATTCAGGCTGCCTTATTATACCCACGTACAAGTGTTATGACTTCTCAGGAATTTTCTCACAAGAAAAATGTGAATATAGTCACCGCAATATCCCCGATCCCCAGAGATATGTTTGTGTATGCGCCCGATAGCAATGCAGTAAGTTTTAAAATACTTAATTACTGAAAGAGTACATTAGTAATTATAAATTCAACGATTTGCCGTCTTAGTATCTAAACATTAATTAGCGTTAATTTTACAAAGACAGTTCCCAGTCTAACAACGAAGAAACCTAGCTTTTAGCTTGAACATTCATTTTTTTTTCAAAACAAACTTATTTAAAGTCATATATTTATTTCAGAGATGTTCCAATGTAGTTTGCCAGTCTCTGAGGCGGTTTTTCCGGAGGTTTGCAAAATACTCCTCTACAGCTGCAATTGCCTCTTAGATTGATGAAAAAACGCTGACTAGAGAGAAGAGCTTGAGGTTTGGGAACAGATGAAAATCGAAGGGAGCCAATTTGGGAATAGGGTGGATGTTCCAGCTATTTAAAATTTAAAAATCTTTCAATTTTACTATAGCTAAACAAAAAACTTATATAAATAGCATCGTCTTGATGGAGGGGTGTTTCTTCAGCAATTTTTTTTTCCTTAAGAAGATTTTTAATCTATTTGGATTAAAAGATTAGAGCAGTGCTCTTCGGTTATGGCTTTTCTCATTTGAAGATAATCAAATTAGTAAAATTGCTTTAGCGTCTCAAAATATTGATGCTGATGAAGTCAACTATCTTCTTTGTGGCTGAACAACCAGCTTCTGTCCACTGATTCTTTCAATTCGGTGTATGGTAATGGACAGAACCCAGAAGTTACGCAAAATATCTTTTTTGTGGGAAGATCTATCAAAGAGACGATAGAAATTAACTTGTTTCCGTACATTTGGCATTGATTGGGTAAGTTTTTATTTTGTACACCCTCTTTCCCCCCATATTTTGGCTTCTGTTGCTTATTTTAAGGTTTACAATTTTTTTCTTCCTATTTTGGATCGTTATGGATTTTCCTTGCGACTATTAGCACATTTTAAAAAGCACATAAAGAGTTTCAATATATCGAAGTGAAAAAATAAAGTTATAACAATTAAACGGCGTGTTCACCTCACAAAAATATCTACTGAGAATCTTGTTATACATTTATTTTCAAGCAGTCAGAAACTTTCTCCTCAATCCATGCACTTAAGCTCCTTAAATAGCAGAACCTTCATTAGTGAAAGGAACGCACGGTTACCTAAGGCATACTAATACCAGGAAATAGAGAGAATGAGGGCAATACTATAGTTATGCATAGTCCTGGCGAATGGCCTTGATTTTCGAGAGACAATTATAGGAAATTTGTGGTGGGGATAACTTCTATGTTGCATAAATGTAACAAACAATTACAAGCGAGAAAGATGAGAACGGTAAGCTGTAAAATAAACCGTTTCTACGATGTGTTCAGTATGGAAGTAAGAGAGATACTAACCTGATTCCACTATAAACCCATAAACAGAAAATGAACTCGACCAGAAACCACTTAGCATCTTTTGCTCATTCGCTAGGACTATTCAAAACTACTTTACTTTGTCTTGAATCAACTTTTCCTCGACGTCCTCAAAAGTGAACTGGTGAGAGACCTTCCGGAATAGCTTGTTTTAAATATACTCCAATCACTTCAGTGGAAGTACGAAGTGCATTCAAGTTATAAAACCTCCGATTTGATTTTCTCACTAAAATCTCACGAAAACTATTAAATTTGTGTAACTTCTCGACGTAATCTCCCTACAGCCGTACACACTCTATATATGAGTTATTCAAATGAAACATGAAAAGTAATCACTTTCACTAGTTTGGGAACAAAAAGTAATCTCTGGGAGCCAAATTCACGAATATGGCAGATATGGAAGCACTTAGAAGCGAAGTTCATGCAGTTTTGTGTCTTGCCATTGAAGAACTCAGCGAGTTCGAAATATAGCAATTTCAAGTGTGACTTTATCTAAGTGTTTTATCCTTTTCTACTTTTATTATTACTGTTAATTTGTTATATTGTTAATAGTGCTACTTAACTTTTATTTTTCTTTTATATATATATATATATATATATATATATAAATCAAATGAGGTAAAAATGACAATTGTTTTCTTTCGCAGTGCTGTCATTTGTGCTCCATTTACTTACTTACATTTTTTCATATATGAAGCCGAAGACCAAAAGCCTGAAAGCGTTCTGAAAGGTCTCGGTCTGACCAAGAAAACTCAAGATTTAAGAGAAAGAGTTTTCTTTTTTTTTCCCAACATAGTCACCTTGTAAATCAATTCATTTGGTACAGTGGCTTTCCATCTTTTTAATACCCTAAGTAAAATTAGACTTGCTCAACTGTGAAAAATAAGCATCTATTTAAACTTCAACTCATCATTTGATGCGAATCTTCGTCCACACAGCCATTTCTACGGGTTTGGGAACAAAAAGTAATATCTGGGAGCCAAATTCACGTATTTAACGGATGTGGAAGCACTTAGAAGCGAAGGTGATGCAGTTTTGCAGCAACAATCTCAGACGTGATGAAGGAGAACTTTCTTTTCCGCAAGGTGTGAACGTTTAGCCTGAATATCATCGTTCAACTGGTCCAGTAGTGAAGCATAATACTCCCCGGTGATAGTTTTGACCTTCTGGAGGTAATCTATGAGCACATCATAATTCTCCCCGAGAAAATCGTAGGCATACCTTTTCCTACAGATGGAGCCGTTTTTGCTTTCTTTGGTGCACCTTCACCTATTGCCATCCAATATTTGGATCCATGTTTCGTATACTGTTATGAAACTTCGCAGATATTCACTGAAATTGCATTTGAACAAGTCTAAACACCCTTGCGAAATGTTCAATCGAATGCGTTTTTAGTCAAACGTTAGTTAAAAAAGGCGGCACCCATTGAGCGGAAAGTTTTCTCATACCCAAAGACCGCCAAGGGTGCCCGAGGTCGTTAAGGCGCGGACTCGACTGGGGTTCGATTCACACCAGGGCTGTCCTCCCTTTTTTCCCCATGTTTTCCTCAGTTTTCATAAGTGGCAAATGCCAGGTAGGCACCCTAACCTTAGGCCTGGAACGATTCCTTTCATAAAAAAAAAAAAAAATCCCATTTTATTATTTCCTCTCATATGCCATCAGTGCCCACCGTCTATGGTATCTCAGTAGTAAAAATGGGCGTTAAACACCATACAAAAAAACTTGGTGTAAAATATAGTAGACACGCCTATCGAGGTCTTTCCAATGTCAGCCAACTCGCATACCTCCAATCAGCGATCACTGAGTACGGCACTGTGAATTTTTATTACCATCTCGTCGTTCGTAGCAATTTTGGACGCCTAGAGCGCTCATCTCTTGAATGGATGTACGACCACGTTTAAATTTAGTAGACCACTTTTTAACAATCGAAAACTATTGGGAAAAACCATTTAATGCGGAATCTAACTATTTTGGTAATTCAGTTTTATCCATTTTGTAGAAAATGTGTACACTAGTTTGTTAACAAGATCGTCACAAACAAATGTCTATACATTACGCGTTTGAAACTTTACAGCGCGCCTTCTAAAGGTAGATACTTATAATTTAGCCATCCTCAAGACTTCTCTGAATTAGGTGGAGAACTTTTAGAATACCCCTAGTAGCTCTATGGCTGAAGAAAAAAGAAAGAAGGGGGAAAAAAAAAACAGTTGAGAAGGTTGAGGGAAGCCCAGATTTGAACCCATGCCTTCTCTTTTTGTTTAACCAACTATAGCACCATTTTAGTCTGGCGATAATTTTTACTACTGTTGTTATTCAAACGTTATGTTTAATTGAAAAGTAGATTTTCCACATGCTGCATTCAGGAAGAAAAGCAAATTGCTTGCTTCTCGTTACAATTCTTGTTAAAACAGTACCAGAGTTACGAATAAGTCACGTTTTGTTGACATTGCGTTTCTGTTTATTTATTTTTATACGTTTTATTTATTGTCGTCTTGATTACAATGGTTTATTTGCGACATCTGTAGAATGTAAACATAAATATCGTATGTATAGATTTGTGTTCTAAATGAAATGAATTAATGCTGGCGATGAAATAATGATTGGAGTACCTGAAGCCTTAAAGCTATCTGGCATTCACCTTAATATGTTTTTACATTACGCCAAAGATTTAAAATGCCTTCTGGACCAGTCACGTTCCTGCTGGCTCATGGAGATATTCCGTGCTCGGTCAATTTTGGATGGGGAATAACGCCTCTAGTAAAACGGTTGTAAACTATATTCAGTTTCCACATTATTCTTTCTCCTTATCAATTTATCATCTGACATAGTAGTTCCCAAAGTGTGGGTCGCAAGAGGATTTACAAAATAAAAACAACTTATTAACATACATCTACTCTGTATTTAGAGGCATAAACGTTGAACATAGGAAAAGCAATCCGATTAGTGCGCCTCTTTTTCAGAAAATGTTTTCCCAATTATTATTATTATCTGGTACTCTTTAGAAACTAACGTAGAATTTCTTCTGATTCTGTAGAATAGTTGAAATTATAACATAAAAGCAACTAAAAACATAAATATATCAAAAGCAAAAATATGTTAAGTGTTTTACTTACGTTAAAAAAAATGTAAATGAATCAGTGGCTCTTGTTTGCTTAAAAGGCACCATTTATGTCCGATATCCGCAACGAGAAACACCATATCATCCCTTATTCACACTAGAAATAGAATTAAAAAGCGCAACACGCGACATACCCACGTGACAGGGGGTGAAGACACGTTTTAGCACTCACACACCCGCAGAGGTGAAAATGTCCATTTCCTTCAGCAAAGCAGCCTTGTGTTAAATGGAACGGTGACGATAAAAACATAAGTTACCAATCAAATAATATGTTTAGCACAGCACATTCAGAATTCGTGGTGCATTCCCGGAGGATTTGTTTAAAATTCACGCGTTAAAAAACTGCCACACTTACCACACGTTTATGTATATAGTTGTGTCAGTACTCATGCGCCGAGAGAGGGGGGGTTGAGGGCGTGGCCTTTCCCAACGAGGTGACCTTGCAGTAGTCATACCTTATTGATTGTGATGAACTTGTCGTTTTGAACTTTATAAAGGCCATTTCTAAAACCGTACCGATTATTCACGAAGCATTTTAAAAGAATATAATCGTAATTATCATACAGAAATATTATTTAAAGAAAAGTGAGAATTCTATTCATGGCCCTTTCTGCTATCCATATATAGCAAAGTGTGGTTGGTCTTTCTTTATGAATAAAAATTTAGGGAAAAAATATTCTAAAACACATTATTTTTTATTATTATATCTTGGTGTTTAATGTTTGTTTTAAAGCTGTTTTAGTCACAAAGCAAAAAATAAATAAAATACATATAATATAATATATCCTAATGTAAAAGCACGGCAATAATTGTTTGAAAATGTATTATTTATTATTTCTTCATAATCTACGAACGTTAATGGATTATTTAAAAAATAAAATAATTTTCCTTAAACACGTGTTAAGAAAAAACTATTGGCTTTGCCCTAGGGAATTATAATCCAAAATCAAAAGAAGATGCGAAAAGCATTACGAATTTATGAAATGCCTAAGATCTCATATTATCCATTTGGCGAGAATGTCATTTATTCCTGTGATTAGACACGTTCGCTTTCAAATACTTTGAAAGCCCTTAACTCAAAAAATATAATAGAATAGTTTTAAATGTGGTCTACCCAATATCTTTTACAGTGAGGTTATTTGAGTTACTGGGAAAAGTCAGTCGTCAAGGTCCTATAATACATGTGCAGGTAGTCGCTTGTATTTAGTTTGAATGAGACGTCAGCGAGTGATTGTGCAATCATGCCTTACTCTGTGCTTTAATTGTTTGTAAATTCTGTGCCAATTGTTCGTTTGTTATGCCACTACATAATAGTCTTGAATACAGGTTTTTATGTGTGAAAACGGATTCTTGCAGAGATGTGGCAGAAGATTCATAAGAATGTACTGATATTTTGATCCAGATAGAGAATCTGTTCGCTAACTTTTAAAAAGTTAGATAAGATAAGATCTCTAAACGACAAAAAACGTGTTCCGAACCGCCGTATTCTTCAGCGAGTTTATTAGTTGAAAAACTGGAATTTTCTACGTTGATGCTAGTAATGTATTGCTACTGAGAGGCACCATTTGTAAACTTCTTATAATGTAGATAAATGCTTATTATTATTATTATTTATTATTATTATTATTATTATTATTATTATTGTCAGCTTTTTTTTTAACCTCCACTGATGGCCGAGGTTTTTAAGGCACGGACTCGTGAGCGGGAGGTCTAGGGGTTTCATTCGTGCCAGATTCATCCTCCCTGACAGATTTCTTTTTCAGGTGTTCTTCATGGACTCACAAATGCAAATGCCAAGAATTTACCCTAAACTTAAGCCTGGAACACTTTCTTCCTTAAAAAAAAACGCCTTTCCCAATTTATCATTTCATTTCATTAAAAAAACGTGCGTTAAACAATATTAAAAAATTCAATATAATATCCATGTTCACCGCCTGTAGAGCATCAATGGTAAAAACGTGCGTTAAACACAATTAAAACAAAATTATCAGTATAAATACAGTATCAGTTTAAGCTTTCAGTAAAAATAAAAGTACTAACATTAGGCTGCAATTCCTCAATAAGAAGTCGCGCTCAGGCAGCCATTATTCAAATAACCTCACCGTATTTCCCTTTGGCTTTCAATGTTTTTTCAGATATTTACTACAGAATTTAAAGACTTTTCTGAAACCCCTGCTATGAAGATTATACACGGTGACCAAATGGAATATGACGGATCTTCTTGTGGGACACTGGTATAGAATGAAATTGAAATACTTTTTCAAGGAACAAGTAGCACACTGCAATTTATAAATCTGAACTTTTTTTTTTAAATCACAAGTGACCCAATGGAATATGATGCTTTTCAGACGCTGCCGTTTCTAGCGATTTTGCATTACAGTTATGGTATTGGTTGCTATGTAACTATGTAATTTATTCTGTCCAATTAGTTAACAATAGTATTGATAACTGGACAGTTGTAAAACGTGTATTCGTTCTTACAACATTTACTGAATCTAAGTCAATCTCCTACGTTCAGAGAAGATTTAGGGTAGAATTTAATGTGCCAGAAATGTTGACAACACTGGACTTTCAGATGAAAATGAATTTTGGTTCCAGCAGGATGGTGTCACAGTTCACACCGCTCGTGAAACAATGAACACTGTGCGGATCCTGTTTCCTGGATGCATGATTCCTCGATCTGGCCAGCCCGATCTGATGGCTGGAGAATATCTTTATGGGTATACTTGAAAAGTAAAGTGTACTGCGACAGGCCACGGACCGTCATGCAGTTAAAAGAAAACATAACTCGTGAAATTAGGGACATTGATCACGTTTTATTGCAGCGAGTTATGGTGAGCTTCCCGAGAAGATTACACGAATGTGTTCGTTGTCATAGAGTCTGCTTAAAAAATGTGATTTTTAAGAAAATAAGTTCAGAATAACAAATTGAAGTGTGCTACTTGTTCCTTGAAAAAGTATTTTATTTAATCCTATACGAGTGTCCTACAAGAACCATCTGAAAACCATCATATTCCTAGTTTTTAATACTAATGTGGTTATATTTATTTCACCGTAAACACTTTCGCTAAAATTATTTACGTGCGTATCTAAACAATTAAAGATTTCGCTATGGAGAAGTATTTTTAGATTTAAAATATTTTCATGTTTGCGAAGAGTGTAGCAGAAGTTGAAAAATATAAATGCTCAAGACACAATTATTTTAACTTTACATTTAAGCTAGTTCGTGTCTACAAATCTAAATGTAAGCAAAAGCCGAGATACCATTGTGAAGATTATTTATCACAATATTAACATGCAAATAAGAAAGTAGTGCAAGAGATTAAAATGGTTTGAGAAAGCTGTCATGCTTATAAATGAAGATAATGAGCTAAGACAAGCAGAAGTCTTATTTATTTTGAGTGGTTTATGTAAATAAGGTAAAAAGAGAAGGTCAAAATAAGATCCGAACCACATATGATTCCATAAGGGGAATTATTCTCGAAAGTCATTATTATTTGACAAGCGATGACGTACTTGATAAGTTTTGCAATTAACTCTTTATTATTGGTCTACTAACTAAATACTACCATTTTTCTTTCCTCTCAATACTGTTGGATTCATCCTAAATTCATAAAGTATTTATATGCAACAATGTACTATTTCAGGATAAATGATCTAGACCTTTTAGACTGATGCGAGGTCGGTCCTGGTGGTGTAGTGGTAACCACACTTACCTTCTAAAGATCGCAGGTTCGAACCCGGCCAGGATCGATGGATTTTTTCGAGCATAAAATCCTAAGTATGGCTTCCTTCGGAAGGGAAGTAAAGCCGTGGGTCCCGTTTCGTAGATTTACGGCACGAAAAAGAACCTCAAGCCTGAAAGAAGATGCCTCTGAGCAAAATTCGGTTGATGAATGGGATGCTGATGAACTGAGATGTTAAAGAGTTTCCATATATATAAAATCAATTACCTACAATGTTTGAATGACCATTTCTCTTGAACCATTAGACGCAGTGAGGTGAAACTTATACTAAGTGTTCATGATGATTCGCCAATCATAACTTGTACTGCCGCATATTGACAGTCATAAAGTTTTCTTTTTCAAGTAAAATGCGCGTGTAGTTCGAAACATTGCATTTTTATAGTATACCTCATCACCCAGTGTTATGTGTCATTACTTGAAGAGGCCTTTATTCCTTTTCTGCACGACTTGTTATATGAAGAGTTGGAGCACTACATATTCGTGCAGGATGGTGCCCAAACACATCTCATGAATGCTATTTCCCGTGTATTGTATGAATATTTTTGCTGTAGGATTCTTGCTTTGTCGAAAAGTAGTTTCAAAATTTACAGCGCGACTGCAAGCACTTCTTCCAAGAGAAGAAGACATTGTCGGTAAAGTGCACTACACAATATATCTCTAAATAGTTCCAGACCTGCGCAATCATGCATTACTTTTGATAAGTAATTTTGACCATCCTCCATCATCATTGTTGATGCCTTAGTACCGGAACGGGCGTCAAACACGAATAAAAAGTATGTACTCATTAAAAAAAAAAAAAGAGTATATGCACTTACTAAAGAAAAACGTGCAGAGGTGCTTTTTATTTCCCAGTTTATTTCTTCTTCCAAACTAACAGATGACAAGATATTCTTAAACATCAGCTGACTAGCTTGAACTCCACATAATCTGTGTCGTTTTTTGATGTATTCCAATGCATGGCACCAATAACATTTGAATAAATGAAAGCGCAATTTTCCTTGACAAAATGCAAACGACAGGTTCGTACCAACTGCACATACACAATGCCCTTTGTGCAAAATTCTGATTAAGATAGATTTTTATACTAGATGCATTTTGCTTAAGTCAATCTAAACTATTTTGTCAATCTAAACTATTAATTCATACGAATTAATTTGATGCACAAATGATTACGAACACTAAATACGCTCACTGTGATTTATGGTGTTAAAGAATGACGGACTGTTCTCAACATTTAATGTTATTTTTATGATCCTTAAGTCCATTTGAAAACTACGATCAATGTTGCACATATAATCTAAATTTATATATTATTTGCGTTTTCAAGATGAAGAAACTCTAGGTAGAAGATGCAATCCGACAGGTTGCCACTTGAACTACATAAAGTGTATAATTTCGACTTTAAACCGAGCATGCAAATATCAGTCGATAATGTGTTAACGTTCTCCGGTTTAGATATATAAAAATGTTAGTACAATTATACAAGATTACCTACAAATAAAGAAAAGACTTTGTTTTAACCACTACTGGATCTTGTAAATAACGATATTCGGATGGTTCTGTATCGATACAGTCGTCTGAAAAACAAATACTAGCGATCTACAATGACTGCAACGTCGCTTGGTGTATTTCAACCTGCATGGAATTATCGATAACTGCTGGCTCAGTGATGCACGCACTAGCTAGAATTACTTCCTCCTCTATATCAGTCGCAACTGGAGATAGGACGCTACGTCATAATGAAATTTTCAAAATAGATAGGGGAAAAAACATTTAAAAAGGTTATTAAGGAATAAAGCCATTAGGAAAGAAAGTTTTATTTTACAGTTTTAATAAATATGAATGCGCTTTATTAATTTATATATGGAATTTTAATTTTCATAGCAGGAGTTTTAATTTACTGCCTACGGCTGTGCATTTACAGAGAACCGCATTAACCTCATACGCAGATAAATTATATTTCCTTGTGTTTAAATATTCTCTGCAATTTACTGTAAAAATTAATTCTCGACATAGGTATCGTGGAAAATCCTAGACTAGCACTGTGGAAAATTATAAGGGTTGCTTCTAATTACCTAAATAATGCTTTTGTGAGAAAGTTTTCGTCTTTTCCAGAACAATGTTCTTTGCACAGCAACCTTCATAACCATCGATGTTTTCAGAGTCTACGGTCTTTCTTGAAGTCTGCAATCAACTGCTCAATTCTGGCGGAAAACTGAAGTGGGCCGCATTGAATGTTAAACAGTTTCAGTCCCGGACAGCCGATTGACAACGCGATAACAATTGCTCTGGAAAAGCAAGTCCCGTTACCTCTTATTAACACGAATCGAAAGACAGGAAAACGCCGGAGTTCTTGAATGAGCTTTGAGAAATATCACGTTGTTGACATTTATTAGCAAGCAACGCAACTCTATTGACACTGTTGTGAAAACCACAGGTCACTCAGAGTATGGCTGGAAAGAGCATTTTTAAAACTTTTGCAGTCCCTCCCCCCCGTACATTTTTACGTAAGCTATGACGTCAATTTTTGTTTCACCCTGAAGCGCCTTAAGGATGAGTAATATATATCCACTTTGACACGGATTCTTTACCATATGTTTCCTATTGTCAAAGACTGCATGGGGGCACAAGAAAGAGCTAAATGGAGAAGAAAAAAGCTGGTTATGTCGATTAAAGGAAATTATAAGAGAAATTGGTTGGGACAGCTAGATAGTTTACAGTCATCAAATGGGCAAGGCACATGGAATAAAGTGAAAGCAAGGATTGACGATATTGAGAGACTGGAAATATTTGATAGCCTAAGAGATAAGAGTACTCTGATATATTATAGGAGTTTTAAGAAAGAGTGGGGAAGGGAATAATACATTGAGGTTTGTGATAAAATGGAAAGGTAGGGCATGGCATGGGCAAGAACAGGAATAATGATGTTAGGTAGACAAAAACTTTCACTATATATTAGAATATACAGAAATTGAAGTTTGGAGAGAGGTAATATGGAACAAGAAGTGGGACAATTTGCGGGCAGAAATTTTGGTAGTAGCAGAAGAAAAGAACTTTTGAACCAGGTTGGAAATTACGTAGGAAAAATAAGAGAAAAGTGATGGAGGAAAGTGATCAAGGCAAAGGAAGAATGTAATAATGAGGGAAGATGATCATCTTTAGGGAAGTATTTGTAAAGTTCACTTGATAAAATGCACAGTTAGAGGGATGTAGGATACAGTACACAAAAAGCAGGATGTTAGTTGTATAGGATGCTGAATTAACAAACACTCAAGGATCAAGGAAATATTGTAAAACTTTAATTGTAATGTGTAGAAATAATAAATATTCAGTCAATCCAAATGAAATTCTCTAGTTTTCAACAGAGAATTCCAGCATGAAGAAAACTCAAATGAAAACTTGACTGTCGGTTTGAATTTGCACCAATGGGAGATGAACTTCGTTCTATGCAGAGTTTTTTAAACCGATTATTATTTGTTTTAATTGCACCGATATTTTAAGACGTTAATCATTTCTTGTCATTATTCAACGAATGCTAACTTTCACAAACTGTAGAAAACAAAGCTGATCTAAATAAACGTATGTAAATGCTAAAGCCATTCGTCTTTATGAGCAGAGAGAAACCTTGGCGAGGCAGCCTGACTCCCTCTGCTTGCATAGCGAAACCCGTACTCAGTCACGAATATGGTTGGTGCTTTGCAGTGCTCGCTTTTGATGGTTACGTATCACCTTAATTTTCTACCACGCTCATTTACAAAGCCAGCCGATACTGCAATTTATCAATAATACAAACATTTACGTTTTAATAAAATGGTGGAAAAGTTGAACTTTCAGATTTAAGATAAAGTATAGGTATTCGAATAGGCAGCGAGATATTATCGCTAAGGTCATAACATGCGGCATATCAAAGCTAGTGCAATCAAACCCTCATCAGCTACATCTCCTATTGAATGCACAAGAGCTGTTGCCGCGGCTTGAGATGAGAGGCGTTACATAGCGATGGAAATGGTTAAATGTTACTCTTGCTTTGCCTAATTGTTCATCTAATATATGAGTCTATTTTGCTATTATTTCTATTCCTATCAACCAAGTCGGTCCTGGTGGTGTAGTGGTTACCACACTTGCCTCCTAAACCCAAGATCGCGGGTTCGAACCCGGCCAGGACCGATGGATTTTTTCGGGTGTAAAAATCCTAAGCATGGCTTCCTTCGGAAGGGAAGTAAAGCCGTGGGTCCCATGTCGTACATTTGCGGCACGAAAAAGAACCTCAAGACTGAAAGAAAGGCCTCTGAGCAAAATTTGTCGGCTGTTTCACGCCCTGAGTTGAATGGGACGCTGATGACCTGAGATGTTAAAGAGCATCCATAAATAAATCAATCAAAAAAAAATCACATCTCCTTCACAAAGTCACACACTAACGCACACATTGCACAATGTTTATCACGGAAGGGGTCGCCTTTCTTTTCCTCGATGATTTGCTTGGGCTAGTCCAAAGCAGTTCAATTGCGTTTATGTTACCATAATGACCTGCACAACCTGAGTAATTTATGACCATGAAACTTTGCAATTTCATCAATGACTAACATTTTTGTAGGTTTGCTGCCTTAATGATTTCTACAAGCATTGTCTTAATTGGAAGTGGATTCGGGATGTTCAAATTATAGTCGTGCATGTCATTCATTCGAGTAGACCCAATGGGGATCCCAATTTGGAGTGGGAGTGATAGCATGCATTATCGAGAACTATTTCTGTTTTGTGAAAAATTCATGAAATAAGAACGATGTGAATCCGCCGACGTTCTTTGTTCTTTGGGGAAAAGATAAACAATAAGAAAACCAGCACACAATGCTTCCCACGGGAAATATACAACATTTGGTCCAAGTGGAGTTGAAATGTGTGTGTCAGTGTGTTTTCTCATTGGCTACAATACTGACGTTTGCTTATGCCATTGGTGTGGATGCACTGAATGTGAGTGATAAGCCCTCATATCAAAAGACTGTCGCTCTATAACGTAATGAGCGCAGTAGTAATAGTTTGGAACTCCTGTACGCTTCATCAGGTACAGGTACGGAAGGGGAAGAAGTAGCAGTAAGTTATTAATTTCTTCCTCATAGCGAAAACTGTATATCTGGCCGTCTAAAGGGGTGTTACTTCCGTCGTAATCTGTCAGCTCTTTCCAGTAGCCAAGTAATTAAATTCGGACGGTGTTTATCGTACATATATAGCTTGCTGTGAGCTTGAACTTTGTCCAGCTCCTAGGTATAGGACACAGCGTTCATGTACCAACCTGAGTCATCCTAGAATCCAACAGCTAACCTACCAGAGATACCGAGTGGAACAGAAAATTATATATGAAAAGCGTAAAATATTTATAACTAAGTAGTACGAAAACATATGAAGGCGAAATTTCGGTAAATATGGTGAAGTAACTTCAAATACTAATTTCATTCAATAATAAAACCCGGACCTGTAGCTTGGTCATTCATGTTGATAAAGTTAAAACCCTGAGGTGTGTGAAACATCTGGCTTATCAACATGTATTTATAGAGGGCACCAATTTTAATAAGTTGAAAAAGATCGCTGGTGCTTCAGAAATGTTCATAAGCACTACAAATTCTATAATGGGCGGAGTTAAAATATGATTTCAGATAGGTGAACAGCATTTTAAATATTTTCTCATTCCCCTTTCACAAATATAAGCATCACAATACTACTCAAGTTACAATTGCATTCAAATGCTTGTAATCTTCAAAATCACATTGTAGATATGTTTTAAATAACTTAATTTGTTACAGATATGTCACTGTATTTTGCTGAAAGCAAGAGCAAGCAAGCAAAGTAATAAAATACTATTTCTATGTACACAATTTATATAAATCACTGCACATCCTTATCCGTTCTTATTCATTTACAAATCTACAGTAACTAAAGAACATTATTCGTAATTATAGTGGGATTTATATAAATAATTCAGACTTACTCTTTGGTAACGCCTGATGCTGCTATATGTGGTCCAATGTATGAATTCGACAGACCGTTTGAAGAACTTGAAAGCACTTCATCTTCAAAACTTGAGTGAATTTCTGCAACTTCATCTTCTTTCTATAAATTAAAAAAAAAAAAAAAAAAAAAAAAGTATTTTGTGTTTGCTTATCAAAAGTTACAGAATTTTCTTGCTTAACTAAGATTTAACTTAACTATGTATTATTAGGTGCGATTCATAAGTGTCTGGCTTCACAAAGAAGGCCATAATTCATCGTCTATGCTTAATGCTATCTGATATATGTTTCAGGAATGTGAACACTGCATTTTCTTTCCGGACATTATATTCATTTCCTTGGAGTTGTTCATTTAAGTCGGGTGTGTTGCATAATGCAGTGTGATGTTCAAAATTGAATAGAGCAGTGATTAAATTTTTAAATAAAGAAAAACTTTTCCTCAGGATGTTAAACGGTATGTATGGGGAGCTTCCCTTATATTCAACTGTGATGGAGCGGTCAAAATGATTTCGTTTGGTCACAGAGAGCCTTGAAAATGAATTACGTTAAGGATAAGCGGGTGTATGTGTAGGAAAATATTTCTTTTGTGGCGGAAGTTTTTAGTGTCAGGCGTCTGAAGACAAAAGAAATAGATGCAAAGTTGGAGCTTATAAAACAACAGTGCTTCGCACCCTTTATTAACAGCTGTTTATGCATAATGTCGGTGTAAGATGATTGCCCCGAATTCTTTCAAGAGTTTAAATGCAAGTACGCGTGGAATATTGTCAGAAGTTTTTGAACCTACGCCATGATAACGAGAGGGTAGCAGCTTTGGAATCCATCGCCATAGGGAACGAAACCTGATCCTTTACTATGACCCTATTTTAAAATGAGAATTACTGGAGTGCCAGAAGAAAGGAGAAGTACTAGAAAGGCAAGCTTACACAGTTCGTGAAGATCTTGGTTTTTTTTTTTTTTTTTTTTTTTATTTTTTTTGATTGCAGAAGAATTTTGATGATAGAGTTAAAAGAAAGGAACACAACTGTGGAAAATAGGCTTGAAATAACGAGTTGAAGAGTTCGTCTGCTGCACGACAACGCACCAGTCCACAAGGCTGAATGAACACACATGGCTTCCAGGAGCTGGATCACCCATCGTACAGCTCCAATCGTACCCCCAGCGACTATTGCCTATTATCAAAACTGAAAACTGACTTCGGGACGGAGATTCATTAACGATATTAGTTGAACGATGCTGTTTTTCTCAGTTTGCAGACAAAGTTTCAGACTAAACGTGCAGGATGTAGCATTTATTTTGCTCATCCAAAAAATATTTTTTTGCTGATATGTCAAATGAAAATTTGTTTCAAACAAAAGTTTTCTTTTTTAATAACTCATGGGGGAGTTCTTGTTGAGGGTATACTTTTTGTATCTCCATTATGTACAAGATATGGGACTATGGCACTATGTACAGGTATATTTTATTCAAGAATACACCTATCCATTCCAACAGCTACAAATGTATCACACTGTACCATTTTAAGTAATGCATGGCTTCTTTATCAAAATGTTCATCAACACCGAAGAACATGCAGCAACGTATTATTGGTGCTTGTACAGTCATCCAGGAGGAAGTAGTAGAACGATCTAGGACGTCTTGCACCCACAGAGGGGATTTATGTATGAATGCCAAAGTACCCTTTTGAGCATGAGATGTAAAGATGGTGGTAGTACTACAGGGCTACAAATAGTAATTTTATTTCTAAATGTGATAAGTAATACAGCACAACAACAAGATCCACGTACGATATAGTATAGTTCAAGTCATGCATTGCTTATCATTTTTATATCTACTGTTTTTTTAATAAAATGTACACGGTGTCATTTAAAAAAAAGCGCTATCCCGTATATCCTACATTAATGAAGGTACAAAAAATATACCCTCATAAAGAACTCCCCCATGATTTTAAAAAACTTTTGTTTCAAACAATTTTTCATTTGACGCATCGGAGATAAAGATAAATGGGACACTCTGTACACACGCATTTGTGCAAATTAATGTGAATATACATATTATTCTATTTTTTAAATTATTTTAGAAAATTTCAATATTACGTTATACTAAACAGTTTTTTTTTTTTTTTTTTTTTAGTATTTAACGTGCACACCCTTGCCCTAATTACCATTTTCACTATATAATAGAGAAAATAGGGAAAATAGAGTCAATAAGTTTCTTACTATTTCACTTAATTCTGGGTCATGAAATCACACTTTTATCACAGCACAACTCATCTTTCTTTCGGTAATGCAGCCCATTTTCCTCATCCGTTTCTTGACAATCGCCCAAAGACCCTCTCCAGGGTTGAGATCCAGTGAATTTTCAGGCCAGTTCAAACCCTGAAAACCATTTTTGGCCATGAAGTCTTTAGCATTCTTCGATGCATGGCATGGGGCAAGGTCTTGCTGGTAAGTCGCCTTATTCAGTTCTGGGGCGGTTTTTTTCTCTAAAATTGGGATGTACTGGTCGCCGTCAGTCATTCCATCAATAGGAATCAAACATTTAGTACCCTGAATGTAAAACAGTCCAAAAACATCTTTTATGGAAACTTTACCGTCTATTTAATGTGCTTTGGCGAGATTTCCTCTCCATCGCCTCTTCTTGCATACGAGACGTTCAACCCCTGCACTTCAAAATGACTTTCATCGGAAAATACGACTCTTCTCCACTCTTCTGGAGTATTTTTGAGGTTTTCTAGTCCATGCAAATAGCTTTTCTTCTTAGGACAAGACAATAGCTATTTTCTGACCGGTATTCCAGCTTTCCTTCAACTTCTAGAAGCCGCCTACGCACTGTTGAAGCATCGATTTTCACATATGCAGCATCCATATCTTTTTCTGCTCTTTTCAGAATTAATTTTGCTGGCTCTGATTAGATAGGCGTCATCTTTTCTGGATGTTTTCGTTTTCGGCCACATTATTCTTTTCTTTGAGATGAAATTGACCCATTCTCATTTTTTTCTTCTAATTATATTAAGTACACGCAAACGTACATTACATTCAGCTTCTATCTGTCCCTGAGTCATATTACTAAATTCATGGAGGGTTATGACCTTATTTCTCTTCTTAGATGTGATATCCGTTATGAATAGAAATATGTTTGCTAAATAAAATGTTAAAACTGCTGGAAACACAAGCAAATTGCTTAATTTCTAGCACAACCTATAAAAACAACTATCTCAACAACGGGTATGAATAACGTGGTAGGAATTAGAGGGAAACATATTAGCACCGAATAACTTATAAAACTAAATTTACCTGCTTGATAACATTAATTCGCACAAGACTGTATATACTAGAGGGATTGAAACGTTGCGTTGAAGTTAAAGGAGATGACATTGAAAAATATATTTTATTTTTATTATATTACTTTCTAACATGGTCAGATTGGTAACTTACGGATTCCATGTCGTGCATTAAGGCGTTTGACAAGTTCTAGTGGTTAGCTATGCTGATTGCTGGCCCGGGGTTTGATTCTTACATGGATACCGGGTCCATTTAAGAATTTATCTAAGTTAGGGAGGTCTGGAAAGGGGTCCACCCGGTCTCATAAGGACAAATGGGTACTTGCCTGATGGAGAGGTGGCGTTTTTAGATTATGAAGGCCGCGTGATAGGCTACCTGCAATACTGTCCTCTATCAATGGAGTCGTAAGACAGAAGTGGGGGAAACAGAGGTCGCAGCGGCAGGCCAAGGCTCACCCCAGGCTGTAGCGCCAAATGAGGAGGAATATTACGAAATCTCGTAAAACAAAATATTTGGAGATAAGGTGTAGAAAGCAGCAGGGTTATTGTTCAAAGAATTTAAAATTTATATTGAAGAAATGTGAGATAATCGATTATGAACTAACATCAGGCATATAATTTTAATGAATGTGACTGTGTCATACCTAAGCTCCATAGATAGAAAACGACTTATTCGAATAAGTCATCCCTTACACCAGCTGGGCTACACTTAGGCCGGAGCGGTTCGGAACAGCAATCGTCGATAGAAATACTAAAGTGAAAATCTGGTACATTTCTATGCACTTAAAATGTCATGTACTCATCCACGTCACGCAAGGAATACTGTTATTGCTGACTGCTGGCCCGGATTTGATTCTAAGTGGGTACCGGGCCCATTTAAGAATGTTTCTAATTTAGGGAGGTCTGGAACGGGGTCCATCCAGCCTCGTGAAGACAATTGGGAACCTTTCATTGCCCTTCTTAATTTTCTTTGAGAAATGATATTCATATCCTGACGAAAGTTACTTTAATCCATCTAAAGTGTGTAGACACAACTAATTTATGAATAGCAAGATCACTTGGAATTTGATGATCTGCAAAAGTTTTTTAAAAATATTCTCCTGGTTGCACCAACAGCTCGTTATATAAAACAAACCTTCGTTCTGGAATGGAACAAAATAATTAGTTCCAGTATTTGCCATTTAGTATGTTTAGCAGACTTTACTCTAGGGTTACGCACTGTTGTTTCTTTCATAGTTCAAACGACACTGACAGGACAGGATGAGACTCGTGGCTAATGTAGCAGTTCAATAAATATTCCGCTTGCCGAACTCGTGTAGCTTGGCTAGCTTTGAGCGATGGCTTATCTGCCGATGCAGTCCCCCATCGCCGAGTGCATCATAATTGGATGTCCAACACATGCTAGGCTTAGTGTTACGTATATCACGGGCAGAAAGATCTCACAATGTAGTGTAAACATAGTTTATGAGAATTAATGGTTTTTTTTTTATTTTTTTTTATGGAAGGAAACGTTCCAGGCCTAAGTTTAGGGTACCTCCCCAGCATTTGCCAATTATGAGGACTGAGGAAAACCTGAAAAAAACCTATTATCAATTACTCAAATTAGATAACATTTTATTGATTATGACATTTGCCAAAGGTTTCTAGCAAATGGTTATGAAGATATTACAACCGAAAATTTACACATCAGGTGGAATTATTACATACCTGCACAAATTTTTGTTAAAATTAAAATAGAGTTAGAATACAATGGACTTGTAATGGAAATGCTGCATGAAACAGGATTATAACAAAGACATTCATTTCAGAGTCAAAAATGTTCTTTACTTCTAAATTGCATTCTGACAACTCTCATATAAACTTTCACCCACATTGGAAACAAGAAGGAATGTTGGTATATATAATTCAACTTACAATGAAAGCTACTCTCGACTTAATGATTGAAGATTGGACACAAAAGGTCAGTAAGCTGGACAGGCTGATATTTGGATTTCATACCTTTAAGTTTTGGAAAAGCTAAAGGATATAGTGTATTGCAATTATGCCTCAAGATAGTAGAATCCTGCAACAAGTTCTTACATTATAGCAGCAGTCCTTGTCTCACAGGCCAGAAGCCTGTATTGCAGCATTGGCTCTTCATTTTCAACACAAATGTAAGCAAGATGATGCTCTTTAACACACAAGCACGCACACACATACACAAAAATGATTTCACCAGTCTCATAATTACCAGCTGGGAGCAAATTTCTATTATAGGTAATATTCTTTCCTTTTCTTTATTCAATTTAGAACTAAATTTAAATATGTTTCCGAGTTTAATGAAAATAAAAGTGTTTCTATTGATGCATTACATTTTTAAGTTTTAGACCATATTTATAACATGTTTGTTTTAACATCGTGGGTTATTTTCCCTTTCATTTTGTTAAAACAAATATGAGCATCATTGAAGAATTTAAGTGCACAATTGGACCTTGAAGCAGGCAGGTAGAAGCTATTGTTTGGGTCTATACAAGAAAATATTATTGACCATACAACAGAAAAGCAAATCAGGGAAGGATAAAATTGAAAAGTTTGCACTCTTTATCCCTCTATTCTTTGAGCCATAATAATGGTTGGCCCTATTCCTCACTTTCAATATCCAAAGTTCTAAGTGATGTGCTCTGTCAGTGACAGGCTGCAAGGCTATGCTTGAACATTTTTTGAAAATGTATTTAGTACAGATGAAGGTATCTTATTCTGCTAGAGTAAAGTTACAGCCTAGAAGCATTCTATTAACATTAAAATGTTAAATAAGATATTTTTCTACAGTGAATCAACATGGGTATCCACAGTGTTTAAGGCATGGACATGTTCATTTCCTACCAGGACTGCTCCCCAGATTGAGATTTCTTCCAGGATTTCCCTAGTCCTCACAAATGATGAATATGTTCCCAATTTTCATTTTATCTCATGTATCATCTTTGACCACTGCCTGTGATTCCTCAGCAGTAAAAATGGGCATTAAACACTATTTTGTTCCTGCAGTGATTTAACTTAATTAAAGTATGCTCCCATAATAACTTGTGACATGCCTATAAGACCATACTCAGCAATGATAGGAGAGGGTTGAATTCAGCTATAATAAAATGCTTGTTGTCTCCATTGTCACAATCCAATTGATGCTAAAGAATAATTTTACTGAAGCAATGCCTATTTTGAATAATATTTATATCCACTGTTTTAATGAATAATTTAATCATTTCAATTTTTCTTTAATGAGGGCAGTTCTACTTTAGGAGACTGTGGTACATGAACTACATTTTTGTGAAATTTATTTTTAACATATGTTTCAAACAATTAATATCCATAAATGAATAACTTCATGGCATATTTGATGTAATAGGTATATTAACTTTAAAATGAAAATATCTAGTATGTATATGGAGCATGTGTGTTTTTAATGGTAATATTTTTTATATTTTTGGTTCTAAATCCATCTTTTATCTTAGTTTTTAGGTCATAGAAATTCACCCCCTTTTAATCATTTATATTTCTTAAAATGAGTAAATATTAACAAGTGTTGCTAGGTCAGTAATCATTGTTCCATTTAAAAAGCTTAACTTTGCACTGAGGAAGTGAAAGATGAGTTTAAGCATAGACAAACAAAATGCAATTTTTAAGAAGTATAACAGAATATGAAAGAATGTGTTAGATTATAGCTAAAGGTTCTTTTTAATGAAATATCAGGATCGGTTGGTATAAATATGTACATTTAACATTTAAGTCAACTCCCTGCCATTAGTATTAAAATAATTAGTGAAATGAATTCATAGGAGCACAAATTAACCTCAGGTACATTAATATCCATGTTGACCTGGTATTCTTAATCTTTTTAGGGGAAGGAAAGAAAAAAAAAGAAGAAAGAAATAAAAGAAAAAGAAAAACAGAAACAAAAAAACAACAACAACAATCTCAAAGAGGCAAATTGACACAAGAAAGATTTGAACCTTGTCCTTTGCTATTGAATCTGGTTTTGAGCCAAAACCCTAACCAACTCATCCAAGGACAGCCTATCCTTTGCTGCCTAAAATTATCAGGCACTCCCTTTTCCAGGAAAGGTAAAATTCTCACTCATGTCTTATCTCTACTGGACCAAACCCAGGTCTACTAGCCGTAAGCCAATTAAGTCAATGAAACAACTCAACTCTCAATGTCTGACAGTACCAAGGGCATCCACAGAATATTTTTGAGGGAGAGGCAACATATTTTTGAAAGTAGATGAAGATTAAAATTTACCAGGTTTGACAAATCAATTAAACAACCTAATTTTTAAAATTGCTATTACAAAGAAAATATAGGTTAATACTCTATTTTGATCTTATATGCTTTATTTTAAAATATCAGTGTTTTGGCTACTAAATAGAAATGTATTAATTTTAAAAACTCTGAGGGGGGAAAACTGCCCCTCTGTGTAACCCCTGCAGATGCCCTTGGACAGTACAGCCTTAATTTCTGCCAAAGTTGCCAAATTTTTCAGTTCATATGAGTTAAATTTTTTAGAATACCCATTCCCATGCTGCCAAAAACTTTTGATTTCCTTATGTAAATTTAATATTTAATGGAGTCTGACATAATTCTTTGGAGTGATGAATTCTCTCAAGGGGGGCACATGTAAGCCCAGAATCTTGGAATTCATTGGTACCAACACTTACCAAAGTTTCTCCTTTTCAGAATGAAGAAAAATTTAGAAAAACTAATCATTCAACTTTGAAATCAGACCCAGTAGTAGCCAAGACTGCCACAAATTTTATTCTTAAGGATATTCAATGATACAAATATACAGAGGCACTATTTAATAAAACATGTTCATATGATGCCTTAGCTGCAAATGTTTATCTACCCACAATCTTTTTAAATGAATATTGCGAATTCTGGTATTAGGATTATTAATATCAAACTTATGAAGATGCAAACTTTCAAATTTATTCTTATTACTCACATCAATACTGATATTATTAAATGCCAATCAATGCCAAAAAGTCTTTTCTTGGTAGTTTATATATCCTTCCACCTAACAGGGCATTCTTTAACTGGAAAGGTTTGAAAGCATACTTTCAAATGTTATACTGAACACAGTTTATGTAGAAATTTTAAATTAATTAAAGGGTAATGAAGAATAAATTATGCCAATAATAATGTTCCATATTAGTATTTATGTAATACAACCAATATGCTTGCTTTAAAAGGAACATATATGCATATTAACTTAAATATTCATTGTTTAGAACTAAGACTAAAGGTGAGACCACTAATGTCCCATGCTTCCCCTCAATACCTACCCTGAAACTCTTAATCAACCACAAACCTGCTAACTGCTGCATACAGAAAATAAAGTTTTCCTTAAAAACAATAAAATAAATACCATGCAAAGACTACAATATATTTGAAATATTAATATATGATAATATCTCTTTCTCAAAATACACAGCAGTCAACTGTGTTGTAGATAAACTGTTAAGATTTATGTTACATGCAGCAATGCTAAAATGTCAAGATGTAATTTTGGAAATAAGGTACAATTTTCCTTTTTAAATAAACTGAAGAGCTTATAGATTTTCTGATAAAATTTCGCTCGAGTTTCAATCAGCACAGTAGAAAAAGCGGTATGAACATACATACAACAAAATAGCTCATCATAGAATACATAAATAGTTTAAGTTTACAATATAGTTCGTTAAAAATTTAATACTTTAGAAATCAGTTATTTAGACAAAATAAATTCATATACTATTTATATATGTTATTAGCGAACATAACCTAAAACTTACTTGTTGGACCTGAACAATGTCATCATTTTTTACTGCATTTCTATCGGCACCGGCAAGCTTGGAGTACGTTAAAGACTTCTCTCCCTCATGCTCATTTTGTGCAACATCTGCATGTGTTGTTGATTCTGCCAGGCCATTCACTGATGAAACATTTCTGTAATGTGACGACAGAAGATCCCCTTTAATACTTTCCGTTGCCACCAAAATAAACAGCAGACAGCTGGAATAATTCAAGTCAACATATCATTAATAAAATAGTATCTCTATTTTAAAGCGTAATAACTGTCAATTTGGAACTAAAATGTTTACATAAAATGTTATTGGTTATTCAAAATGAATATTTAGTGGTTACATACCTAGATACAAAAGACACGAATAATAACGTCCAATATACACACGATATGCTAAACTTCATTTTAAAATAGTACGAATACTACGTCGAACCATTTTTTATGTCAATTCTATTGCATATACTTAAATTCAACTGTAACCCACAATTTCTAACACACACTTCGAAATCCTGACGTGTACTAACAAACTTCCGGCACAGTGACAAATCCGTATCGAATAGTCAGCTTCATAATTTCCTTTAATACTGTCAATGAAATTACTAAATCATTTTTAAAATAATTAAATAAATATATTCCAACATTTTAAATAAGTACTTTTCTTCACATTATAGATTTAATGCATTCAGTTGACTTCAAAACGGAGTTAGCTAGGCGCTCAATTTAAAGGGTTTAATTTGTTCGGCAATACGATGCACGAAGTTCCTTTTAACTCCAATCCCCCAATAAATTCTAAATTTCCATGCAATTAGCACGTAATTGTTAGGTAAGGCTGTCAAATTTTTCCGCACTGCAGAAATGAACAATGATATATTTGGCTAACTGTAAGTTTATGTAATTATGTATCTCCTTCTGCAGATTCTGAGTCACTTCTGAGTTCAGCAAGAGCCCGAAGATGTAGAACATGTCAAAACAAAAGATATATATATATATATATATATATATATATCCCCAGACATAATTAAGAAATGTCATTAACGAATACTTTAATTGCATAGGGAAGGCCATTGTGTCCTGAACAGAAGAATAGTAGGCACTCATCTGAAAGAGCTAACCAGCCTATACAAATCATTCCTGTTTCTAGTCTGAGTCTACATACCTAGAAATTTTATTCAATACATTGCAGTTATCTACCACACAACACATTTGGTTTTATATATGTATGTTCCTTTGAGAATAAACACATTTAATTTTTTGAAAAGAAGTCTACAAGTTGAATTCTTGGATAAAACATTTAATAAAAGATGCATTTGCAATCATTGTAAAACATGCTAGTATGTAATTTTAATAAAATTAGCAATACCTACAGATCATATAAAAGTGTGTGTACACATATGATAGCAGATATAAAATAATGCTCAAGCATATTAGTACTTGGTACCCAGGCTAAGGGAAAATTACCATCCCTATTGAAATGATCTGCTTTAGTACATATTTTTCTCCATGTATTAACTTAACTTTGGCTAATGCATTCAAGTTTAAAAGTAGCCAGCACATCGGCAGCGTAAAATATATGCCTAAGTAAGATTTTTGTAGTGGGTCAAACAACAATTTAGGTAATCTTATTTTGATTTAAAGTAAAACACTAAAAATCAAAATAAGATTTAACAGAAGTTTCATGTGTGGATTCCGAAATTCCGTAAACAATTTAGGTGTATGAATAAGGCAGGAATTGTAATATTATATTCATCTATACTGTTGAGCCTACACATAACTTTAATCTATATTAAAATAATCAATTTTAATGTTATGCATTCATAAGATTAATTAAAAAGAAAACAACAAATGTGCAATAGAATAATTCCCTTTTTTTAATATTTATGAAAAATAGTTTAGAGTTGAGGCATTAAAAGTTGTAATAAAATTTATATTAAACTGCAGGTATATGCACAATGCCTGGAATTAGTAATGAACTCATATCTATACAATAATCTATTTCCTTCAGACCATTGTTATAGTCTAGTGATAGCATCTATGCTTCCTACATAACAGCCCTGGTTCAATTCTGCTTGTGTAAGTTTCCCAGCTGAGATTTTTTTTCAGAAGTGTTCTCTCAGTGCTTAAGGTAAATGCCTGGGAAATGAAGGCCAAAAAGGCCTCCAAAGTTATTCAACCAAATTATCATATACTATTTCCTCTGGCAGCTATCTTTGGGGTAGCACATCTGTGCTTTTCAGGCATTCTAACCTTAGGAGTTGGCTAAAATCTCACAGGCTCAGGGAGCATCCCACAAGTCCATATTGACAGTAATAGCATTGAAACTGAGGGAAGAGAGAAGAAAAAAAATGTTTCTTTTTCATACTTTAATGTGAATATTTAGCTTTAATTACTAATAAAACATATGTGTATCTAAATACTCAAACCAATAAATTACACTAACAGTTAAGGTAAAAAGAACACATTTAAAAACACACTTGTCTTTTATTTTGCAGTATAGTAAAATTGTGTTGCATACATTCTAGATGGAGGCATAAAGTACAGCTTCTCCACTTGTAATAAAGTATAACAAAATACAATTAAAAGCTAACAGACAATAAATGAAACACATCTAATACAACATGAAATATTTACGTTTCAGTAAGAGGTTTACTTTTGTACTATACAACAATAGGCACTTCCGGTGATTTGACTAGGTAAAAATATGTGAGGGTTCATATTTGGTTCAAAAAGTTATTTGGCTCTTAAAAGAATTTCTTTCACTGTAGACACAAATCACAGTTTGAAAATGTAACAATGAAACTGCAATAAAATAAATAACATCTGCACAATGTGTACCAAGCAGTAAACCTTACAATATTAATATTACTAAAATATGGCACTTATTATCACAATAGAAAGATGAACATGTCATGGATAAATATTATTAACACCTAGGAACATCAGTAGCAAAGCAAAATAGTAACAAAGTCTGGAATGTTCATGGTCTCACAATGGAATAATCTTTACATTCATAGGCCTTAGTTCCTCTGTTTTGACTTACTTTCCTTGAAAAGCGGTACACAGAGCAAATATGTACTCAAACAATATTTTACAATGAGCTTAGCCATAAGCATGATATATAAAACATTAATAATTGTAAAACAGTTACTCATTAAGAACAATTAAATATGATGAAAGTTATAACATATAAAAACAATTTAAAATGGTCTTGTTCTTAGAATCAGTCATTCAGTTTCAAACTGACTAGACAAATACATTGAGCTCAATATCTTGCTGTGATGATGAACTAGACTGTCTCATATTGTTTCCATTGTTGTTTACTTCAGAACCTTGATTTATACGTGTATCTCTATACCGACGGTCTCTCACATTCAAACGAATTACAGGATTCATGTGCTGCCACCGACGTAGCATTTTCCAATGAAACCTGTAACAACAAATTCATGATTATTAATGTTATAAGAACAAAATGCATTTAAGTTCAGATTATAATTATAATGAAAAACCAGTTGTTTCTTTTCAATGGCTTATATTTTTCAACATTATCTTCCAACAATACCTTTTATCTAACAATTTTCCAATGCCTTGATTCTATTAAAGGTCCATCTCCATCTTATCAAGAAAGTGTTGAACTTTGGAAATAAATGGAAATCAGAGGGAGTCAAATTTGGTGAATAATGTGGGTGTGGAAAGTAGTCATACTTTAAATTATTAACCTTAGCCAGTAACTCTAGTTTGCAGGCATGCATTATCCTGGTGGAAAATCATCTTCTTATATTCTAAACTGGCCTCTTTTGTTCGATATTCTGTTATAGCTGTTCCAGAAACTAACGGTAATATTTAGCTTTTATAGTTCACTCTTATGGAAGATAATCATCTAAATTCCATTTTTATACCAGAAAACTGTTGCCATGACTTTGCCAGCTAAGTTTATTGTCAATGTGTTTTTAAGATATCATCTGGGTTCTGTCTACTGTTTTGTCTCTGGGGTGTAGTAAGAAATCCAGATCTCACCAGTGGTGATGAGATGCAGAAAAGCAGAATTTTTTTTTTAAAAAGATACTGACACGCCTGGGAGCTTGCACTAGAAGCCTTTTTGATTCGGGCAAGCAACTACAGCATCCAGCTTGCTGAAAGCTTTTTCAAGCCTAATTCTTCAGTTAAAATATTGTGCACCTATTCTTTTGAAATGTTTACCATAACTGCTATTTTACTCAATTTGAGTATTTTGTGTGCCAGGACTATATCATGGGATTTTCACAGTAATTTCTTCTACAGTAATATTTCTTAGGCATCCAGAATTGTGTCCATCTAGTGTGCCTGTCCACTTGCATTTGCACCCACCACCCAGTCACATTATGATGGAGCACTTTTCCTGGTATGTTTTTCATCTCTTCAGAAAATGAGTTTCCTTTCCACAATGATTAAAAGATAGTTAAAAGATGACATATTTTCAGTGCTGGCAATTAAAAGATCAAAATTTCAAACTATTAAAGGGGGAAAAAAAGTTACTGACACCTTTGCAAAGGCTAAACAATTATCATCCTGCACACATAGTTCCATTATAAAACTAAAAATAAAAGTACGCTTCACTTATCTATTTGACAAATTAATAGAAGTAAAAACAGCTAGTACTCCATGCAGTGTAAATATTTTAATATTATGGTTAGTCAGAGGATGGGAATTAACATATTTGGATCTTTTGAACTTAGATACATTATATTTATGTAGCATTTTTATGTACTATATGGATGTGTCTTTAGCCTCTTTTAAAAAATTGATAAGATTGCACTCTCACAAATGCAGAAATGTGTAACACCTTACCTGTACTGCTCTGAATGATCTTTGATTTTGTTGAACTAGGTGAATCAGTATACATTCACTGAGATTTAAACACTCCATTTTAATCCAACCACTTCCCTCATTCTAAATATGTCATTTATAATTCCAACATTTATTCCTTAACAAAAAATTATTTTTTTTGTATAATCCCTCAAAGTTTGTCAGTGAGCCATGTTACATGTATAGTGTATGTGTTAGTTCAGTAGCTGTATCTGATGTGTTTATATTCAAATGTACTTTGTATTTTAGGGCTATATACTAGAGATGCACATTTTGTGTATTTGGACAGATTATGGTTAAATGACTTTTGTAGATGAATAATTATATATTTATACTTATTGTACTTTAATATATTTCCTTTATTTATACTATATACATATGAAGTAGAGAAAAATATGCTGAATTTTGTAATAAGGTTGATTGATACAGAAGAAGAGAAATTGTCAAGCTGAAAGGAGTAGGTGGAAGGATCGATAGATATGTGCAATGTGAGAGAAGGATAATATCTGACATAATTTATTAGGATGTAAAGAAACAGATTGAAAGGTAAATTGCATATGAAGAAACAGAGTGTTCTTCCAACAAAAGTATTTGTGAATAAGATAATGAATTTAAGTCTAGAGCAAAAATGTAAAGAATAGGAGTGAAGAAGAAATGCTTAAGGATTAAAATACATTCAAGAAATAAAATGAGGAAAATTAAGGTTTTAATTATGTGGACAAACAATTACCCTGGTAACCAGTGTTATGGGGATCAATTAAAAAATCATCATATACCCCAAGTGCCATTTAGTAGCATAAATTATTACTTGGCAGAAATTTTGTTCAGAAACCTCTTTTTTTCAGATATGGAATTGTTCAATATGCCATAATTCAGGACCTATGGATCCCAGCCTTATCCATTTTGATTAGAAACTTAGGCAGGATTCTCCATGCTTCATATCACAATTTTAATATATATCTTCTTAGACACATTCTTTTTAGTTTCACTTACTAGAGATATGCTCAGGATATATTTTGTGGATCCTTGCTCACATCCTCAGAGTTAAACAACAAGAGTCCACAAAACATGTCCTGAGTACCTATATATCTCCAGTAAGTGAAACAAAAAAGAGTGTCTAAAGAGTTAAACTCAGAAGAGGTTATTAATGCATGTTTCACTGTTTTAGATTCCAAATTAATTAATACTGTGATATATCCTTATTTCAATTTTAGTGAAAGTTCTCTGACATTTCCTGCAATCTTTATATTCTGTTGATCACTGTTCCAAAAACTTTCCTCAATATTAGTTAAATGAACTGAACTTTGTAGCAACACATTATCATGAAATATTTATTTTAATTATTTTCTGTCAGTATTAAACTAGAAATAATAGATTTGCTTAAATAATTTAGTTATTTATTCAAATAGTTGGATGCATATACTAATTTAAATGCATATGCTTGTGCATGCAGTCATGAATGCATTGGTTTTTATTATTCATAACACTTTTAAGTCAGATTTTAGTTTTTTAAAATTCAAGACTCTTGATGAGCAAAAGAAGTTGTTGAACAAAACCAACCTGATAGTAACAATGACCCAAAGCAAGAAGGTGGCCAAAAGAAAGCAGCAAAGCATAGCTAGTCCTGTGGCCTCCCAGATACCATGATGCATATAGACAGCAGCACCTACTCCACAAAGATAAATTGATGCTAGACAAAGGGGAGTAAGAACCAAGAGACACAATAGGTCACTATATAAACCATGGCCAGCACGATGAAACCATTGCCATGGCGGGCGAGGATAGCGACTGGCTTCAAGCTGGTGCCTGCAGATTTCACACTGTGTTGAATTTGATGCTGAAAGCCACTTCTCTAAACAGCTTACATGCACACGGCCAAGAGATCCAGCACATTCACAAGGTGAGATGAGACCTTCATTACAATCATCTGCAATTACAATTTACATTTCTTAGAAAAATTTGTTTATGTTCAAACGCTTTTGGTTTAAACCTGTGTCAAAAATAATTAAAATTCCTTGGTTTCAAAGTCCTTACAGATTTCAAAACTTAGAAGCTCTAATCATTTCTGACATGGCTTTAAACTGTAAGCATTTTAAAATGATGACTTCAGAGGCAAAAACTTTCTGTTTAAAAACAATGACTTATGTTTATCCGTTTGGAACATGTTTGTTAATATACAGTGCATACATTTTATCTTTCCTGTTCATGTACAGAACCTGTATTGGTAGCTTGTGCATTCAAGGACAAACATAGTTGCTAACAGGACATTTGTCTTCTTCTGTGTAATACTGCGCTGAGTTTCAGAGAAGTAAGTCTGTGCAGTGTGAGTTTCATTTCTCTGTATGTTTGTATCCATTGATTGACACATGATTCAGAGATTTATTGTAAAATAAAGAATTTTAAGAGCATTTTCCAGAGGTATATCAACCTGAAGGAACTAATGTTCATAGAATAGAAAATAAATTCAAAAATCATAACAGGATCCAGTGTTAGACAAAAAAAGAAGATGAAGATATTATGTTTCAACAGAGGAAAAGTTGGACAATATCAGTGTTTGATTAGAACAATAGCTGAGAAAATGTTTCACGAAGTTAGTACAAGTCAGAGTCAGCCATATTACATAATGCTACAAAATTATTAAAATTGCACCCATACAAGTTTACAGAACATTTTCAAAATTGTTTTTGAAATAAATAAATATGAAGCATGTATTCTAAACTTAGTTATTCATTTTTTACACTGAAACTCCACTTACTTACATAAAATAAGACGCCATTCGGGAGAGTCTCTCCCATTTTCAGTGAGCAAATGAAAATGGGAGAGATTCTCCTGAAACGAGTCTTAACTTATGTAAGTAAATGGAGTTCAGTGTAAAAAATAAATAAGTTTAGGATAAATTACCACTCCATTGTCAATAGCTTCGTAAGTACAAATTTATGGAGCATGTTTTCTATACTTGTGGCAGGTAGGGTACATGCAGCTGTGCTGTGTACTGCCACATGCATTCTCCATTTGCACACGTGGAAAGATAAAATATATACACTACATAGTTGCATTATATTTATTTAAACCATTAACTCTGAGTGTGGCTCTCTATATTAGCAGAAAATTTCACAGATTTAAAATTATTACTAAATCAAAATGTAAATTGGAACTTGCACAGTGAAGCTAATCATATAATTGATATCTTTGTATGATTCAGTTGAACTACACACTCTTAATGCTTCACTTACTTTTCATAATGTATGGAACCAGTTTCGAGAACTTTTAGTTCTCATCTTCAGCCAGGCTAAAGTCCAACTGTCCGATCATTTGTTGAGCTATGGAAATGTGTATTATGCTCTGGTGGCAGTGTGATAAAATTGTAGTTTATGTTTTCATCTCCTGCAGTGTCAAAGTTCATTAGACTATCTTTGTATTTGTAGGTGTTGATTTTCTCCCACATTGCTAGTTCTGTAGGTCCTTGTACTGATTTGAATAATTTTGCTTTATTCATTATGTCGTGATTTTGTGTCCAAAAATGATATGTACCTTTAACTGTGTGCCTATGTTTCTCTTTGTTTTTCCAATGTAGATTTTTTCATATTCCGCACAATTATTTTGTAAATACCTGCCTTTTCCTCTTGTGGAATACTATCATTAACATTGTCTATCAGTAAGTTTTTAACATTAAATTTATTAATCAGTGCCAACCTGATATTAAAATCTTTAAGAATATTCTGAAATTTTTTTGTAGCCCATGGATGATTAGCGAACTTTTTAAAAATTAGCTTAACTTTATCTTGTTGAATTAAAAGTAAAACTTCCAAAATCATGTCAATATATTAAACTACCTTGACATTTCACATTAAAACTTGTTATTAAAAAGTAAGTTGGGAGTCACTTGCTCACATTGTCAACCAATTGATGACTAACACATCTCTTCGAGTAGGATGTATACTTGGCTGTGTAGGATCACAGAAAGGATCACATTGTATAATATCTGAAATTTTTATTAAAACTCTTCTAGAGTAAATAATTTTGGTCTGAACATCCCATTAAATGCTGAGATGAATGTTTTGAAAATTAGGAGACATTGAGCAAGAAAGTAAAGTTAATTAGTTATCAACATGAACATTAAAAAATAATTGATATCATTGTATGATTCCGTTGAAGTTCAGTTGAATTTATCTTGAATTTCTGCACCTTTCAAGAGACAAAAACATATCAAAGAAACCACAACACTTTCAGCAAGAAATCAATTAAAAATGAATGTAGGAATCCACACAGTGAAACTATCATAATCTTGTTGAATTAAAAGTAAAACTTTAGAAATCATGTCAATATATTAAACTCTCTTGACATTTCACATTACAACTTTTTTTTAATTAAAAAGTAAGTTGGGACTAGTTTTGTGAGTCACTTGATCACATTGTCAACCAATTGACGACTAATGGATCTCTTCAAGTAGGATGTATACTTGGGTTGGACACTCACAAAACTAGACCCAAGATTATGGGTCAATGACAACAATGGTGTATGTATGTGTATGTGTTGTATGACTCAAGTGACACCTAATTAGTTTTGTAAATTGAAGGGAGGGGTCAAAAATTCTGAATCATTCTATGTTTCTATTAACACTTAATAATTACATCATCTCAATTTCAGGTGTACATAGTCAATTTTTTTTCCCCATTAAGAAATCTTTTAAGCAAGAGTGACTTCATTTCAATTCAGTGAAGGAGAACAATAAACAACGACTATTTGGCAGCCATCACTGTTTTACTAGAAAACTTCATACAATATTTCAAACTAACAAACATTAAGAACAATTTGATACATAATTGCTTACACATATAAAACAAAATATCTGACCTTCATGACAAATCCTGCACACCTGCCCAGAGCTAGAGAGTCTAGTGCTCCGAGTTGCCTTACATGGTGTTGCAATCGCTGCAGTAACAGGATTGCATGACTGCACCACCATAATCACATGGCCTTCACAATTATCTTCAAAATCCTTTAAAAAAAAAAAAAAAAAAAAAAAAAAAGGCATTAATTAGTTAGTCATATCTGATCAGGGTACAAGCACAAAACAGGAACTATAGCTTCACATTTTGTTAATTTGCTTACAAACATATATGTTTAAAAAAATAATAATTTTCATGTTATTCAAAGAATAGTAATTATTTTATTAACTAAAGATATAGATCCATCTGAAGGATAAAGGAGGGAAGCTATCTAGTTCGTAGTTATTTTGTATGTTTCCTTTGAGCAGCTTCCTTTTCTTCTCCACTCAAGGCTATAATGTGAACTGGGTTTTTCGCTAGGTTGTGTCGACGATGTCGCCCCACATTGAATGTGCCCCATTTGATACGATTTTTATATGTTGGTGTTGAAGTTGTTGGACCAAGGGTCCCACTTCACATCCAGGGTCGTTCAGGGGCTTGAAGTCGCCTTTCGTGTTTTATTGGTCACGGAAGGAGGGAAATGGAGAGGGGTGGTTTAAATCACACTTCATTTAAACGCACTGAAATGTTTAATCAGATTACACTGTTATCGGCCATCTGGTCCGTTATCCCATGACAGATGACGCGTGCTGTCAGTGCTGCATCTGTGTGCCTCTCGTCTACTGCTCTAGGTAAAGCGATGTTGATCATCAGAGAACGAACGAAACGTATGTATGACTGAAGGACGTATATGTGAGTGAGCCCAACGCAAGACTGGAAAAACGCATATGTGAATGAACCGAACTGAGAAGCGTCGTACTGCCTTAACTTCTTGATCTTAACTGCGGCTGCCATCTGGTAAAAAATGTCTGGTAGAAAAATGTGCTTTGCTAGATTTGTTTCTCCTCATATACGAAATCTATACATCACCAGTGGTTTCAAAGCGTTACGTGGGCTTCACAGCACAGCGCCCCCGGCTTCCTCGAGTCTTTGAAATATTTCAATATTATTGGTAAGATCTTGGGCTCCCAAACGCGCTTATTTTAAATTTATCGCCTTTCTGACACTTTTTTGGAGCGTTCCTCATCATGCGATGTAACGATTTTATTGCCGACACGTACTCCCCCTTCAACCTTCAACGAATTTTGATGCATCTTCAGTCACTAAGATACAAAATGATCTATTGTTCGGCCACTTGCATGCACTTAGATTTGTTATAGTGGAGCGACCCATCATTCTAGTCATTACCAGCAGAAGATACACAAAAGATGACAAAAACCAACATTTTTCCTATTGCCATAAGAGTCAGACGTCCAGGTAGCCATGAATACATTTTAGCAATACATGAAATGTCCCAGTTTGTTACTATAGGCTATATTTTATAATTATTAATATTTACATTATCTAAAAGCATTTACTCTTGGGCATGCGTGGGTGTGAAGATCTGTCACAAATAGATGTATTTTGCAACTTTCCATAATTTAGGATAGATTCAAGCTGGAACCAACCACAATATTTGTAACCTAAATAAATATAATGTAAATGTTTTTATTAAAGTCATTTACTGCAATAAATTATGAATGTAAACAATTAAACACACAGGTATACAATTGCTGATAGCCCAAGAACTGACTCAAACTTAGAAGTCATCATTTGGAATTTATATCCAGGCTTTAATAGCGTTTTATTGAAAAATTATGATACTGACCCTGCATGTTTTTCCTCTTTAGTATAAATTTTATAACTCCTGCAAATTTCCCTCTTTATTCTAAATTAAGCCACAGGCAAATATAATTCAAGAAATGGATCCTTTTATTCTGTATGATCTAGTTAAGTAGCCAGATCATAAGACCGATCATATGTAGATCTGTTGGTAATTCTCATTAGCTTCCCATCCAAGTCACCCTATCCTGCAATTTTCTTTGAGAATACACCAAGCTGTAACAGTGCAGTTCAATGAAGTACACTGGATGTGCTTTTCTATTGGTTAAGTGCATTGGAGGGGGGGGGGGGTAATTCTGCAATAATCTTCCAAAGAAATGATAATTATAAGGGAAATATAGGCTGCCATACTTATTTTTTTAATTTTTATCATACTGTTTATTTCATTTTTGTATTAAACATTACATTATCATTAAAATATATAAGTGCAAAATGCATCCTATGCATGCTGAAAAATACAACATTGACAGAGCTAAGAAACTGCCTACTGTGTCCAGCAGCAACTTTATTTGTAAGAAACCAACACAATGTCCTTTAATCTTTACCTTTAAAGTGGCTGTGATTTTATTCTCTAAAAGTATTTACACTTCCTTAATTTGAATTTCAAAGTGTTAACTTGCAAAATCAGGAGAGATTTCACTGAATGAGTGATTTTATAGAGAAATAAAGCAACATTTACATAATAAAGATCACTATATGATTGAACTGAGTTACACATTCCATTTACTTGTTTAATAGCATTACATATTACATGTTTTGCAGACCGTTGTCTGCATCATCAGCTAACTATCAACTCAATTAGCATTTTCAACATTTATGTGAGTTTTTTCAATAAACCATTTTAACCCCCAAAACAATATTTAGTGGTGAGTGAAATCTAATTGCACTAAATGAAACCACAATCTCTTGAATATTTATGAATTAATGCACATAGAATGTGTGTTATACAATAAATCTAGGATCATATACCAGGAAATCCAGTTATAAATTTATAATCGGCATATTACAGCATGATAGAGAATATTCAGCTGCCAAAAAGCCATTTAAAAGTTTAGCTTTATAAAATGAAGAATACCTAAAAATGTAAGCTGGTTAGACAGAGTATATTCGGCTACATTTGAATCAAAAATAATGCATGGGATAGAAATATGGGGGACAGAAAAAGAGTGGGAATGTATAGATCAGATTCAAAGAGCAGTCTGTAAAATGACATTGGCATTACCAAGAGCTGCACCAATGGAGTAGCCCTGATGGTACTAGGATGGGCTGAAAATGTCTAGTAATCAAATTCATTATGAAATACTGGCAGAGGATACAATCAACATTCTCAAAAACTACTTGAGAGCGCAAGAAAAAGGAATATGGGTAGGAGATTGGATAGTAGATTTAAGAGAAATTGGTTAGGACAGCTAGATAGTTTAAAGTCACAAAATGAGCAAGGTACATGGAATAAAGTGAAAGCAAGAATAAAGATATAGAGAAACAGGAAAATTTGGTAGCCTAAGAGATAAGAGTACTCTGATATATTATAGGAGTTTTAAGAAAGAGTGGGGAAGGGGAAAATATATTGAAGTTTGTGACAAATTGGTAGGGAGGGTATGGCATAGGCAAGAACAGGAACAATGATGTTAGGTGGGTTAAAGTTGACGAAGAATTGTGCCCACTGTGTGGTAAGGTAGACAAAAACTTGCACTATATATTAGAATGTATAGAAACTGAAGTTTGGAGAGAGGTAATATGGAACCAGAAGTGGGATAATCTGCAGGCAGAAATTCTGGTATTAAAGATTTTTGGGATTAGCAGAAAAGAATTTTTGAATCAGTTTGGAAATTATGTAGAGAAAGTAGGAGATAAGAGGTGGAGGAAAGTGATCAAGGCAAAGGAAGATGTAATAAGGTAATAACGAGGGAAGATGATCATCTTTAGGGAATATTTGTAAAGTTCACTTTATAATGTGTATAGTTACAGTGTAGGATCCATGTACATAAAAACCAGGATGTTGGTTGTATAGGATCCCGAATTAACAAGCACTCAAGGATCAAGGAAATATTGTAAAACTTTAATTGTAATGTGTAGAAATAATAAATATTCAGTCATTCACATAGAACACCTATAAAGATCATAAATTTTAAATTTTCTGTGGCACACAATTAACTCTCTGTAATACAATAAGTATTTCACTATATATACATAACTGAAGAGTGAAAAATAGTCGGTCCTGGTGGTGTAGTGGTTACCATACTTGCCTCCTACATCCAAGAACGCGCGTTCGAACCCGGCCAGGACCGATGGATTTTTTCTGGCGTAAAAATCCTAAGTATGGCTTCCTTCGGAAGGGAAGTAAAGCCGCGGGTCCCGTGTCGTACATTTACGGCACGAAAAAGAACCTCAAGTCTGAAAGAGAGGCCTCTGAGCAAAATTTGTCGGCCGTTTCACGCCCTGAGTTGAATGGGACGCTGATGACCTGAGATGTTAAAGAGCGTCCATAAATAAATCAATCAAAAAAAAAAGAAGAAGAGTGAAATATGAAAAGTGCTAAGTTAAAAAGATTTTGAGAAAATTAAAGAAAATATTTTATTATATGAAAATATTAACTGAATACACAAACATTACACTAAATACTAAGAACTGTATTGTCAAAACTATAAACAAGATATTTTGCTAACAATGCATTTTAAATAAACCGAAAATGAGATTACAATCAAGAAAGTGTTCTTTTTTCCCCCAATGACAGCTCATTGTCTCATGAAGTGGGCATTCTCCCTGGTATTAAGATATTACAGTGGACTTCTGAGGCCAGGACGCTCACTGGGCACCACTATGTTGGCTCAGAAGAGATGATGGCAAAGGTGATATGGCACACCAGGGGTTCCTTAAGCATACAGTTCTCACTTCCCAGAAAACCCGTGCAAAAGTCATTTGGAACCAATCAGTTTATGCTTAAATGTAGTCTGTTTGGATGAATAAGGTGAGATAATGATGCACAAATGAACCCAAGAGTCCTTGGCACCTTAAAGCTAATTGGCATTCCCGTTTTCAAGGTAAGGAAAAATTCCGGAGAAAGGGGAGGGGAAAAAGGGGGGGAAGGAAAATGAAGAAAGAAAAAAGAAAAAAAAACCTTATCCAGACAGCTGTACCTGACTAGAAATCAAACCCAAGATCTCCGGTTGGCAGTTGCAAATGCTGCTGTTAAACACAGAGGCGGTCAAGAAAATGCTAAGTTCATTATATTTTTTCTGCAGAAAAATCTGTTATGTTCCAATCGTTTTACACACTTACCTCACTCAATGATGGAAATGTAAAAATTTTCAGAGTTTTAAAAAAAAAGGAAAAAATTTATAATATATGTATAAACTTAATCTTCTTCCTATGAAATGAGGGCCAGAGTGACTGAGGAAAATGTAATTTATTGGCTATATTACCATATCTTGAACATGTTCCATGTTATATAGCTTAATGACATTATGTACTGAAAATTTCACAAACTGTAACTCCTTTATCCTCTAAATCAATTCCATTCCAGCATATTTTACAAATTTTCATTTTTTATTTATTGCTTGTGGGGGGAGACTTTTCGTCACATTGACCACTTTAGCAAATTTATCAGTTTCTTGGAGATACTATGGGAGCAAAACTTTATATAATTTTCTTTTCTATTAGGGCAAAACCCCTATTACAATACAGAACGTTGTGACAAATGACTAAAAACTTGTGATTAACTATTTCTTGAAGGCCAGTAGTAAGGGGAAACAACACAATGACATGGATGGACGAAGTTGTTATGGTGTGAACTTGTGGGCAGGAGGTTTGGGGTTTAATTTCCTGCAAGGATCATCCTCCCCGACTTGAGGTTTTTTTTCCAGGTTTTCCTCAATCCTCATAAATGGCAAGTGCCAGGCAGGTAGCCTAAACTTTTCCTTATATACATAAAAATACATCCTTTATATTATCAGTGCTCACCACCTGTGGTGCCTTAGTAATAAAAATGGGGGTTAAACACCATTAAAAAAAAGAGTGAGAGGGAGAGAACTTGTGCTTCTTAAACTGCTCCATATAGTTATAATGGCAAATACATAAGCTTTTCTCTTTTAGCTCTTCCAGTTCTTATCTCATTCAACACATGGACATTACTGTTTTCCTTGTATCCTTATTATGAACACAAAAGTTGTAGTAGCAAAGTTGTCCTCTTTGAAAAATTTCAGAGTGTGTAAGTATTGGTTTAGCCTTACTTGCTGTAAATTCTATACTTACACAATTTGTATCACTGTGTATAGTTTGTGATGATATAAAATTTTGCTTCATAGATCGCAGAGCCTTTTCTGCTTTTCTTTGATGTCTTTCCAACTATGCTTGGTTCTCTTTTAATGAGATTAAAAATTGAATTTTATTATTATTATTATTTTTTTTTTTGCAATAATGATTTCTCTGTGTTAGCAGCCATTCTGTTTCAGAGTTTGCAAGTATCTAATTGTTGATATTAAAATTATAAGTTTGGAAAACCCCCAACAAATACAGTCCTGGTATTTTTATGATATCTGGACTTAGATATTCTTTGCCACTTCTTGCTCTGGAATAGCGACTTTGCTCCCTAGGGAGTTAATTTATATATTGCAGCACAATTTTCTGTCCAGTATCTGTACACAAAGATGGCTTGTGATTAGTCCTCTGATCAAAACATATATTTTAACCCATCTTTTTCTATTATATTATAATATGCAACATTTCACATTCAATGCCGAATGAATCATTCATACCTAGGTAATGGATTATTATATGTAGCATATCTTTGGTTCTTCTCCAATATTATAAATTAAATGATTGAGCTGGTATGTAGATTATACACTCTTATTTCTCCATTTACCAACACTTATTGGCAGAGTATACTTCATGAACCCTTATCTAAATCTTTGATTGCTAGTTGATGATGTGATTTACATTGCATCTTGAATACTTCCAGCTTATTTCCAACAGAAGGTTACAAAATTTACAAATGTCTACAACTAGCACCCCTACTTTTATGCTGCATGGTTTGAGCAAATTCATTTACCATTGTTTGTAAAGATAAGACACATTTGCTCATCACTTAACCATTACTTTTTCATACATCAAAATTGGATGCAAACATGATCAAATTATTTTCTTCAGAAAGTAAGCTTTTAGCTTAAGTGCAAGAAAGACTTAATATGAAATCATGATCAATATTTGTACTAATAAACGTAAATGATTTGGTTTAATTACAGAATTGCAATCTTGGAAATTAATAGGCAAAAGAGAACCCGCCTGCTTCGAACAGTCTGGCTTCACTAAGTTATAAGGAGAGAAGAGTGCATATTAATTTGCCATGAGTTGGTTACGTGTACACTTCTTCAGGTTAGCAGGTTCTAATTGCATTGGTAATGGTGAGGAATCTCTGGGAGACAGTGATGGGTGGCCAAGGTCATTAAGGCAAGGACTTGTGAATGGGAGGTCTAATCTTCGATTATCGCCGAGGACCATCCTCCCTGACAGGTTTTTTTTTTCGTAAGTCCTCATAAATGGCAAATGCCACGGAGGTGCCCTAAACTTAGGTCTGGAATGCTTCTTTCTTTACAAAAATGCCTTTCCCAAAAACTCCTTTTATTTCATGTATCATCAGTGTCAACTGCCTGAGGTTTCTCAGTATTAAAAACAATTGTTAAATACTATTCAACAAAAAAACAAACAAAAATTCTTCAGAAGAAAATGTTTTGCTTCAGTAACAGAATGGTGTACATTCAGAACCTAGATTCTTGTATAACATTGCTTGATACTCAGTCTAATCAGTGGTGCTAACCTGAAGAACTATACACATAGGTATCTTGGAAATTGTAAGGATTTAGAATTTCTTTACTTATTTGAATCTCATGGAACGTACTCAACAATAATTTTAACCATTATAGGTTAATTTAAGTACATAGGAGTTGCTCTAGTCTTGAACTGACAAAGATAAATAAAAGTAAATGAACTTGCTCAAATCATGCAGCAGAAAAGTAGGGGTGCTAGCTGTAGACGCTCGTTAAAATTTTGCAGTTAACAGGCCTACTGGGATTTCAAAATTCATTTGGTTATCTGTATTTTTGTTTACGTAAACATTTTTCCAAAAGCTAAGTTTCAATGGCTGGTATTATGATTTTAATAACTTTTACTGCTTTTCTATTTTGTGATTAATTTCCCAAAAATTGTTGGCCACAATTCCTTTATCTCTTTGTTTATATCCAATATTTCTGAACTGTTCTTTAAATGTGACTTTTATATTTCTTTCTTCCCCACCCCCCTTGTATATTTTATTACAATCTGAATAATTAATCTGGAAGATGTCTGGTTTGCTTTCCAGGGGATTTTGTCTATAAGATTTTATGTTATGAGATTCTTTATATTATATTTGTTCTGTGAAGTCAAGGTGACGTTAAATTGTTTGAACTTTTTTTAAAAAGCCAAAGAGTGATATGTTAAATTTAACACACTTTCTACTTCCTGAAATTATGTGTTTGTTTTTTTCATAATCTTCATAAAAATTAAGATAAATTATGCATACAATAAATGAATCAGCAATGAAAGCTGCCAAATTATAAACTACATGCAATCATAATCTCCTGAAATTGTACGATTTGTGGCCAAAATAAAAAAATTATGGAATAATGTATTGCTTAAGTGTTTAAAGTTTATTATATAATATTCATATATTATTCAGGCATATATTAATCCCACTTTTAAGTTAAACAGGATACTATGAACTACAAACAATGGCATATTAGAATGGGGTTGCTTTACCATAATAAAAGTATTCCTCTATGCATAAACAAAAAGTTTGCTGCTACTATATTATTGTTGATTGACATATCTGTAATAAAATTAACACATTATATAAATCACCTTTCCTGCACTTTCCCATATGTTAGAGATACACATTTCACACAAGTACAACACATGCACTTATTTCCAATATTTTAAACAATACAGAGCAACTTTTGTTTTATTTTGTTTTATTTTTTTAGCCAAAAGTACACATTTACTTATGCAAGTATCAAAGCAACAACTGTTGACAGATCTATCGTTGTCAGTCCTGGCGGTCTAGTAGTAACCATAGTTGCCTCATAGGTTCAAGTTTGCGGGTTCAACCCCGTCCAGTGTCGATGGATTTTTTCGGGCATAAAAATTCTAAGTATGGCTTCCTTTTGAAGGACAGTAAAGCCGTAGGTCCTGTGTAGTGGATTTACTGCTCATAAAAAACCTCAAATCTGAAAGAAGAGGCCTCTGAGCAAAATTTATCGGCCGTTTCACTTTGAATTAAATGCAATACTGATGACCTGAGATGTTAAAGGGCGTTCGCTAATAAACCAAATACTAAAATTGAACTATCCATGCTCATTCTAGTTATAAAACAAGCCATTTTGCTACTCAGGCAGACACATCAATTGTCTAAAACGTTTTAATTCCACAAGCTTGTCGTCATTATCATGTTAATATTATCATTCATTCCTCAAAAAATTACCTTTGTCACCTTGAGTTAAATGCAACAGGGGAGTTTATAAAATCGTATATCTTAAACCTTCATCCGTTGTATTAGTAGTTATATATTAAAGAAACTTAATCAGAAACAAAGAAGGGTTAGAATTTTAATATCAATAATATTTTCTATAATGAAAAACTTACGTCTTTTCCTGGTATTGCATTTTCAAGTTTAGGAGAGAGTCGTAAACCGTCTTCTTCCTGATTTTCGCAACGTATTATTTCCCTCTGTACTATTTCCTGCTCTGTTTCGGAAGATTCTTGAGATGTCTCTTCCATCTCAAAAAAAATACGAACATTCGCTTTCAGACTACAAATATTCAACACATTAGCATTTAACAATATGCATCGCAGAGCTACAAGTAAACCTATATTAAAAAATATACGTTATATCTAAACATTGACGTTTTCATTCCAAATCCTGCAACTACTCATGTAAACTTCATTAATACCGCACTTAATACCCTGCCATCTGTAGCTAAATTTCTTCAGTGTTGTCAATAGTACAACAATTGATATATTTAATAAAAAAAATAAGTTAAAGGTAAAATTTAAGCACAGATGAAATAATCTGTTATTTGGCTCCCATAAATTAAAAATAAACAAGTTCTTATATTTAATATTATAAGATATTTTTATTCAATTATTACTTCAAATCAAAATCTGTTTTGCAATTTTGCTACGTAATGTTGTATAGTTGGCTATTCAGTACATGCCCGGTCAGCAACCACTGTCAGCAGTTTTCAGAAATGCATGGTTCAAGAAATCAAAAACTTGAACAAAATCTTATTTGGTCGATGTTCGATAGTAGGACTGGTGAAGAAAGATAAAAGTTATAAGGTTATAGTGTTTTTTTTTTTACTCACATTTCAAGTTGATATGGCGTGATTCTCCAAGAAGTTCAGTTGTATTTCTTAACTTTATAATCATAAATGGGAGGTGCAAAAAGAACTAAGAAAGAAGGTAAAGTTTCACATTCTTTAACTTGTGGATGTAGATGTTCTTGTTTTGGATTCCCTGGAGAGCAAAGCTGAAGGATATTGAACTATTCGTTTAATTATAAAGCATTCAACTCAAGGATGAACCATCACCATCTATTATAGCAAGTATCCCATGCAACTTTATAACTATTAGTATAAAATCCCACTACCATATTAAACAGTATTAATTGGTGCAATAACATGATAAATTCCTTAAATTTGCTATACCGAAATTCGTCCCTATGATAGGTACGGGTGGTTAAAAATTAATTTAACTTTTCTTGAAACGTTTGCACTTTTGTAAAAGGCGCACCATCATACTAACATTGTTCTTTGTGGAATGACATGATAAAAGTCGTTAATTATGCCAAATCGAATTAAAATTTTTCATAAATGTAATAGAAAACAGAAGTATTTCAAAATTCCTTTAATTTCGTTTTGAAAAGTTTACACATCGATGTAAACTGACATAACAGTTACGGCGAAGGAGGAAGACTTATATATTTGCATTGCAGAGTAATAGTCGCCCTTTTGAAAAAATGTTAATAAATTTATTGTTCACTTCAAGTCAACAGAATGTTTGACAGCCACAAAATTCAACAAAGAATGTCAGCTTCTTAAGTAATGGGCTACATAATTTTTGAATACAAACACCATACAGGATTCTTATTGCTCTTATTTGCAGGAATAAAACTCTTACTGTCAATAGAATAACCCCAGAAAATTATTCTGTACTTTGCTTTGTAATATTAACAAAGCTTCTCAAAGCAAAGCATGCAGAGCTGAGCTTTGGACCTGTGGCCTCTATATGTTTATTTCAGCTTAGCTCTTCATCAATTTTTAGCCCCTAGAACTTTAAATGAAGAATTTTCCTAATAGTGCAATTAGTGTCAATTAGTAATTTCTGATACATATTTACATTATGCAATTTGTTTTCCCAAAATATAGTGAAAATTAATTAGCTTCAAACCAATTATTTAGCTCTTCAAATGCCTTTGTGGCTAAATTTCAAGTCAAACACATGAATTCCAGAAACAAACTCATTGGATCAACTGCAAAAAAGCCATTCATATGGTTATCCAGTAATAGACTTAAGGCATCTATCTGATAATGTTGTTTTAGATATCTATGAGGATGTACATAATGCTGGATTTAACATTATTAGTGAGCTTGTCAGCCTAAACCTTACCCTCTATAAAATGGCTATGGTCAGCTGTATAAACAATAGTCCAATGCTGAACTATCAAGAAAGTAAATGCCTTTATGATGCTTACGTTTTTCGTAATAATCATCAAAACATATTCCATGATTGCTTTTTCTCCTTTGATAGCTGTGTGCTTGAGCTTGATTCATAGCTGGGACAGTTTGCCTGGATGAGATTTAGTTTTTAAGTTTTTTTTGTCCTAAAAAGGCTAATGACTGTTATCAGTTTGCTCATTTCTGGCATGATTTATTAACTAAATTATTATTTCTAAATACTACTTGGTCAGCATTGGATGTTAAAAGCTTTAAATATAAACAAATAAACTTAAATATCCTATCTTAAAGACTTAATTAAATAGGAATCAAAATTACAGACCTCATTTTTATAAATGTTTTCCTTCAAATGGGTATGCACTACAGTTTTAAACAGTTGTTTATTTCTCAGTGCTCATATAAAGACTCTTCAGTAAACAGAGCTAACCTAACTTCATAAGCACATTTTGCCCTTAACATTATCTAGTTCTGAATTTGCTCCATTACTGTCTTTTTTTTGGCATTTGATTTTTTATGATTAGCCATTTTCACATTTACTCAGTTATTTCTGTTTTGATATTATCCATGGTTATGGCTTGGTGAGAAATTGATTGAAAGTCATTTGCAAAAACAAATGGCAGTTTGTGATTTTACTGGGTTAAGATTTGACTGATATATACTTCAGCAACATTTTTAAGCGTACATAACTGGTTTCAACACTTTCCTCCCATCAAAAAGGAATATGTTTTAGTACAAAGTGGTCTTCCCTTTAGCCTAACAGCCTTAATAAACAATGTTAAATCCTCTAAATCTGCTCCTAGAATATATCTTCTATAAAGGCCTATTATTCTGTAAAGGAATATATGAGTGATAATATATTACACTGAGTTAAAAACACTGCAATAATTTTATATCAATGCATATGTAAATATGTATATAGTAAAATTTGTGTGATTGAGTGATTTCTCTGGTTTTTGTTGTTTTAGCTGAGTTGTTCTAGGATTGTTTTTCATTTTTATTGTAGCATTTATGCAGATGTACATAATATTTTTTGTAAATGAAAAATTTTATGTTCATAATTGTACAAATTATGTAATTGCTTTGCAACTCACTGAATTCTCCTGGAACTAAAGTAAACTATATATGGAAGCTTCAATGTATCTAGTCTAGTCTATCTAGTTTAGGGATCATCTATTCTCTATGAGTACAAGTTACCAATTTGCAGTCATGAAGATTGAAACATCCAACATAGGGTATTAATGAATCAAAATACTCTGTCATTTATTTTAATACAAATAAATTTTTTCTACCTGTTTCCCCCAGACGATATCCATCATGCCTCTCATGATATTATGTTGCACCCAAAAAGTAATGGCTAATGCTTTTATATGACTTGTATGTGAAACATAGCCTAAAATGAATTAAGCAAAACATATTCCATGCACAATCTTTTTGTTCATCACCAGCTACTTTTTTATACCATTGTAAAGTGCAATGGTTCAAATAAAGCCAAATGTTCAAATGTAAACACCAGCACTGAATTGTCATAATAATCATTGATGCAAGGAATTAATAATTACTCTTTTCATTTAAGCATCTCTTTACTAAAACAATTCTTCCAGAAATATGACATTATCAGCAACTTTTTTCATAATCTTTTTTGTATTTTCAGATGGAAATAAAAAGTGGAAGAAGAAAAGGCGAGATGATGAAGACTATGCAGATGATGAGCCACTTGAAGGAGGAGAAACAGGTATGTTATTAACATGTGCATTTATTATTGAAACTGTTTTATTTTTAATGAATAAATAGCCATATATGCTTATGTTATAATGGAATCACAACAGTGAAGGCCCAGGTTTGGTTCCAGGTAGGAATAAGTTGCCTTTGTGGGGTGAGAATAATTCTAAAGATTTTCTTCCCACTAGAAAGATAAATCCAAAATAGCTATGGGCAGCAACAAAATCCACAACCATTTGTGATATCATCAATTCAATCCATTTATTTTCTTTATTATGCATTTCTAGTGATTGACGACATACTTCAAAACTTTTGTTCCTCTATGCCTGTGTCAAGTCATGTGAAACCCAATGTGCATATAATACTTTTTTCAAATTAACACGAATAATCAGGGTTGCATGGCTGAGACCTCTTTGATGTTCCAGTTTTTCAAAGGTTATGCGTCTCTCAGCCATAATCAATGCAACCTGGGAGATGCAATGTTGATGGACAACCAGTACTAACATAATCTTGTTGAATTAAAAATGTTTAATGTGAAACGTCAAGAGAGTTTAATATATTGACATGATTTTAGAAATCTTATTTTGATTTAAAGTAAAACACTAAAAATCATGTCGTCACATTAAAACTCTCTTTAAGTTTCACAAACACACTTATAAAAGTAATTTTGGTACATGTTTCGTGAGGTACATTCCTCACATTGTCAACCAAAACGACGACTGAGGAGCCACTTTCAGCAAAGTATGTATGTTACTATGCTTGCTCTGGTGGTCTGTTAATGAACTTAAACAATATGTTGTCTGCTTCCGGTATATCAAAATTCATAAGTTTGTATTCATATTTTTTTTATGTAAATTTTTTCCCATATATTAAGTTCTTTCGGATGTTGAATTGTTTTTAGTAATGTTATACTTTAAATCAAAATAAGATTAACAAGAGTTTCACTGTGTGGATTCCCAAATTCCGTAAACATGATTTTAGAAGTTTAACTTTTAATTCAACAAGATTATGATAGTTTCACTGTGTGGATTCCTACATTCATTTTTAATTGAACAGTACTAACATTCTTGTGTGCAGTCGATCCTGGTGGTGTAGTGGTTATACTTGCCTGCTAAACCCAAGATTGCGGGTTCGAACCCGGCGAGGACTGATGGATTTTTTCGGGTGTAAAAATCCTAAGGATGGCTTCCTTCGGAAGGAAGTAAAACCGTGGGTCCCATGTCATACATTTACAGCACGAAAAAGAACCTCAAGCCTGAAAGAGAGGCCTCTGAGCAAAATTTATCGGCCGTTTCACGCCCTGAGTTGAATGGACACTGGTGACCTGAGATGTTAAAGAGCGTCCAAAATAAATCAATCAAAAAAAAAATTCTTATGTGCAGATTTACTGCCATTGGCAAACCCATTGACCCAGTTGTGAACAGTCCTTTGTGCAGGAACTTCTTGACCATACACTGCAGGTAAACATCTATGAATTGCAGTTTACGCTGTCCTTCCACAAAAACCATGTCATCCATTTTTTGTCCATTATAGTAACCTTCCATATTGTCTACATCTTTTCTCTACTTGACAAAAAATGAACAGTGTTTGCTACACACTCTGCTTATAACTCCATCTAGTATCTGCATGGCATACAGTATCAATCCATCATCCTATGAAGGATGTGCCCATGTGCGATACTCATAAAACACCGCTATTATAAATAATTTCTTTATGCCCCTTGTTTATCATTATATTTCTAAATAGAAATGTTTACAGTTCACTAAGCTCTGTAGCTTTTGACCTAAATTGGTTTTTCTCTTCTATTGTATAGTTGTTTTGGTGAATTGCCTATTTATCTTCATATTAAACAACACACTTTGAGTCAAACATTAATAATTTATTTTCGTTCTTTTTAGGAAATATTCAAAGATGTAAGCAAGGGAGTATTAAAGCATATTTAACTACACATAATTTGTTATAGCCACCTCATTTTGAATTACATGTCTAAGAACATGCTTTAAATCATATGAGAAAAAAATTGGAAAATTGCAGGTAGAATTGATTTACAAATATTTAATTTCACGTGTTTCCTAAGATTCACCCCTTTTTAACTCAATCATTAAAAATGTATTTATTTTAAATCTTATTGCACAATTTGAAAAACAAGATATTAGCTATATTAATTTCATTACATGTTACAGTTTGCATTGCATGCATCTTCATTTAGCTCCTCCAGGTTAGGGTCAGTACTAGGAATTTACTATTTACTATTAAATTTGATAATAATCATGTAAAATGCTGTCAATCAATGGTAACAGGTCCGAGATGTCTTTCTTTCAGCCCTACAGGATCAGAACCATCATGAGTCACTGTATTGATGAAGAACAAGGAAGCAATGTTTAAGTAACTGAACTTGCGTGATTTTTTATGTCTGCATTCTGTTGGTGAAAAATAAGCTTAGTTCATTTACCTACATTGTTACTGCAAACTGCGCTGCACATGTTTTTTCGCAGTTCAATATTTGCACAACTAATTGGAATTATACTTACCCCAATTTTCACAATGTGAAACTCCTCATGGAGAATCGCTGAATGCCGAAAACTAATTTTGGACCCAAAATTGGACTTACCCAGTTTTTCGCATTTTCTGTAGATTTAGTTTTAATCATTCTGAAGGGTAAAAGTTTAGCCTTGGTTTGGATTATCTGAACTTTTCTTTGCAATGAGGTCAGTGGTTTTATTTCCAGATTCCACAGTTTGCTGGTATCTACTGTAAATGTACTTTTTTCTGAAACTTTTGAAGTTGAATTATTTGGTGGTAATCTTTAATTTGGATAGACATAATTTATTCAAATTTATAGCTTGAATTGCTGCTTTGAGTCTGAGAAATATACAACTTTCTGGAACTGGTATATCTGATATAAATATTGGAGAAGTGATAAACGGATAGCCATTATTTTGGCATCAAAATTTGTTGTATGTGATCCTATTAGTTGGTAGAATGAGAATAATGCATATGTTATTCCTGATCTAGAGCTGTTGCTTCTTGTTGGAGCATTTGTGTATATATGTAATCATTATTCTGGAACTTCCAGAACTAAAACTTTTAAAACTGTCTCAAGCATTTCAAATTTGATAGCCAGTTCTTCTCACCCTTAATTAGATGTTAGTGGGTTCACAAGTTAGAAGATTTTCTCGATTCAAAATATCCTCTTTTTATTTAGGAATGTAGTTTTAAATTTTTATCCTTGTGACTTTTGATAAAAATCTTTCTTGTGTTTTCAATTTAATATGATATAACAGTCTTGTACTCCATTTTGTTGTTGGTAGCCTTAACATTTTTTCATATTGAATTAATAACTGTTCTTCCAGCAACAGAGTTATTGGTGAATTTTATATTGAAGCTTACATTGCCATCATTGGGCTTGATTTGGCTGCAGAACTTATTAATTGTAGTGCTTAATTTTGGCATAGTTCTAGTTTATTTAAGTTTCTTCTTTCTAGTTTATTCTAGTTTATTTAATTATTCCTGTATTTACTCTCTCCTTATTGTAAAGAAATATTGGTTTTATAAATGCTTTATAAATGGTATTTAATGTTTGTTTTGTATTACCTCATTTTTTGAAAAAATTTTATTTGCTTTATTTGTTGTTGCTTCAATGTTGTTTTTCCAGGATAATTTACATTAAAAAGTCATTCCAAAATATTTTGCTCGCATTGTTTGTCTTAGGTTTATTTTTTTATACTGTCATTTAGGTTTTTCTTTCTTTCTTTCTTTCTTTCTTTCTTCAAGCTAAGTGTTTGAAATTTTTTTTCAGTATTTAGTCATCAAATTGTGATGGTTCTATCTTTCTGGATGATTCAATTCTATTTCCATTAAAGCCTTGGCTTTCAATGTAGTGAAGATTTTCACACAACAATGTCATCTGCAAAAAGAGCTGTCTTTATTTCTGAGGTTGCCATACTATACATGTATGCCTGTTGATGCAGTTGGGATGCTGAAGGAATTCCAAATTCATCATACGGGGTCTAACTCAGAAAAGTTGATGCATTTTTCCCATTTCCATTAGGAAGGACATAGAGTGCGACCAAATCAAAAAAGCAAATCACTTGCACTCTTTGACCTTCAAATAATAGGACAAATTTGGAACAATATAAAGAATATACAGCAGATTCTGGATATTTCAATGTTCCATGAAATCCAAACAAAAAAAAAAGACTCAACCTCTAACAAATGACAATCCATTACAGCATGCCTTATAGCAATAGATAGCTTATAGTTTAAAATAAACTTCATTCTTCCTTCTTCTTCCTCATTAGGAAGGACATAGAGTGCGACCAAATCAAAAAAGCAGATCACTTGCACTCTTTGACCTTCAAATAATAGCAAATTTAGAACAATATAAAGAATATACATCAGATTCTCGATATTTCAATGTTCCATGAGATCCAAACAAAAAAAAAAAAAAAAGACTCAACCTCTAACAAATGACAACCCATTACAGCATACCCTATAGCAATAGATAGCTTATAGTTCAAAATAAACTTCATTCTTCCTAAACATTGAGGAGATTTGTTCAGTTGAATTCTAATTGTTATATTGGAACTTTTGGGTCTTTCATGGTTTTGTCATATGTTTCATGGCAGGTGGTGGGTCAGCAATCAAAGCAGGATAATTCCCAGTGAAGCAGATGTAATAACAATTTCAATTATAATTATGATTACAATTAGAATAAGCATGCGCCTTTGATAGATGTTGGAAATGTCCTGCAATATCCACACATTTCTGGCATCTTTTTAAAAATTGTCATTCATACACATCAATTCTTGTTGGAAACACTCAGATTGGCATTTGGTTTTGGTCACTTGTTAAAAAAAATGATGCAAGTAGGTCATTCTAGTATTTTTGTGCATTTATGGTATTCTCAAAAATGATAGGTTGTGTTGCTTTGTAAAACACATTTATTGTACACATATATTAATTTTATCAGATGGTAACCATACTTGCCTCCCAAACTCAAAATTGCGAGTTCAATCCCAGCCAGGACCGATGGATTTTTTCAGGCATAATTTGTTGGCCGTTTCATGCCCTGATTTGAATGGGATGCTGGTGACCTCAAATTACAGAAATACACCTGAATATCAGGATCACCTGCCTGAAATTTGTGGACAACAGAGCGGATGTAGTAAGACAATATTTCCAATATATGCTCTCATAAAATGCTTATTTTCATTGTAATTGTAGTTATAATTGTGATAACTTGAATCATTTGTGCAGATATACATGCACTTTACCAGGAGTTAGTTGTTGTTGCTGTGTTTGCCTACTCACCAGCTGCCATGAAATTAGTGGCAAAACTAGAAAAGACCTGGTATATAATCTGATATATGCCATGAGAATGGAAATAATTTAGCTAATTATTTCTTTTATATTTTGTAATTACAATTTTCTGATAAATGTGTTTTTATAATGATATAAGATGATCAGATTCAGAAAGTATTGGTCTGGTAAAATTTTAGCATATTTTAAATAGTTGAAAGAGAACAGTTATTACTGGCATCTTGGTAAAGGAGAGTCTAGTGAAAGAGCTTCTTGTGGTCAGCGCCACGCCATAGCTCAGTATTTTTAAATGGTAAAGCATTTTAAATAATTCTTTAGCAAGATGCATTTACATAAGATTCAACTTGAATCATGTAGAAGACCATGCAGTTCAGTAGCCACAACTAATTTTGTTTCCAAACAGTGTAACATATAAAGTAGGTATGATTTTTGTAACCACCATTCAGTTGTCCTGAAGATCTGAGTATACAGCACAGGACATTACTTAGCAGTAAATAAGAAAACTATCAGTTTCAAAATAATTGCTAAGATGTGTGCACCTTACTTTTGCACTTTAGCTTGCATTTATAGCTGATTCTTTAGGTTGCTAAAGTATAAAAATAAAACTTGCATTTTAATCACAGAAGGTGTTCCTGATGCTGCAAAGAGAAATGTGGAGACAGTTGATCAGGCTGCTCTGGAAGATGAATATGGAGCCAAAGATTATCGTTCACAGATGATTCTCAAGACTGATCATGGATCACGTCCATTATGGGTGGTAAGTATGTTATCAAAGATTAAAAGCAATAATTGGCTAAACATACAAGGGGAATACACTATATCCAAGATCTATTTTATTTACCAGATCTCAATGTAGGTTTAAATAGGAGACAAAATGGTGAAAAATGTGGCCCATGCTGTTAATTAAATGCCTTTGTTAATTTGGTTCATTGCAATTACCTGGATTAGTACAGTTGTTGGAAGTAAATCAGTAACAACAGCAGTGTGCTACTTTTTTGTTTTTGTTTTAAGTTAATATTGATTTAATAAAATCACACTAGGAATTTCTGTAATAGAAAGTGTAATTACAACATGGGTTGCTCTTTTATGTCTTAATTATGGCAGTGTGTTGCTTAATACCATATTTACATTTCCTAAAAGGAGTGGATAAATATATATCTTGCAAATTTGCAGAACTGTAATCTGTATGAAATGTTTCATACCAAAATTTGTGGTTAGAAGGACATTTTTCTTGTGCAAATTATGAAGAAATTCCAAGGCCGAGGATGAAGACAAAGGTCTTCGAAAACGGTACCACATTTTATAACAAGTAAGTGGAGCAATAAGAGTGTTTAGGTTCACATAACGCAAATGTTTTTAAATAAACAATTGGCTTCATAGTGATAGTGCCTTATAAAGTTTTTAAATATGAAGCAGTGTTTGGATGGAGATGATGAGAGTTTTAATGAATGTTGTGAACCTGATTATAACATGTTTTGACTCATTTGCAAGCAAGGTTAAGTTGCTCCCAGTTTGTTGTAGTTACCTGCTTTATTACTTTGGTTTATAGTTCGAAGTAAGTAAAGTAGCTTGTTAGTTTTTTAGTTTTTTATTAAGTTAATATTGATTTAGTGAAATAACACCAGGAAATTGTGTAATTGAAAGTGTTAGTACAATATGGGTAGCTCTTGTATGTCTGAATTATGGCAGTGCACCACATAATACCACGTTTCATTTCATAAATAGCAGTAATTAAAGGGGGAAGTATAAACAGTATACACTATGCCAATTTTGAAGTTTTTGATAAAACTGTAGTGTGTATTAAACATTTTGTACCAAAATTTGTGGTTAGGAAGGACATTTTCCTTAGGCAATTTTGCCTAGTCTACTTTCATATTGAGTGAGGGTTAGCAGTGAAAGGAAAGATCCAGAAAAACACACAGAGCAGGTTTTGGAATGACAGAAGATAGTTTTAATGAATGGTGAGCATGATGCTATGTTTTGACTCCTTTGTAAGTGAGGTTAAGACGAGATGGTACATCCATTTATAACTATTGACGAGGAAGACCGTGTCCTTTTCATTAAAATAGTGATAAATATGATACTGTCCCATCTATGCCAATTATTTTTAAGGTGTCCAGTAATTTGGAAGTTGGTATATTTTATAAAGTTGTGCCTACCTGTAGAGAAGTCTATAATATATTATTATTTTCTATTTCTTTTATATTGTTTGTAAGCTATTTCAGATTCTTAAAAACCATCAAAATATTTTCTAATATAAATAATGTAATCTTGTAAACATAATACTGTGTAAAAGTTTTGTATTTGCTATGTGCACTGTGGTGGTGACTTTATTATTATTATTATTATTATTATTATTATTATTATTGTTGTTGTTGTTGTTGTTGTTGTTGTTGTTGTTGTTGTAATCAATCCTATGTTGGGATCTGGTAAATGTAGTGGTCTTGCTATATCATTGTTCATCCCTTTCATTTGTTTATGCTGATAAGGTATCAGGAGAAGCTCCTGTAACTCAGGTGTTTATACAGTTGTGTGAAGCATGATAGCCTTGAGATTGATTTTCCATGATTAATTAGAGATTCTTAAACTTCTCTTAATTATTCTAAATTGAATATTTCTTTGTTGAAAGATAGCATCAGAGAAAAACTTAGGCTTATATGCAATAGAATGCTTAGATTTTGATTTAATATACAAAGGGAAAAAAAATAGATATTAGGAAACCATCTTGGGAATGTCTGGCTAAACAATTGGAAAAATGGCAACTGACTTTCGGGAACACAACCATGAAATTAACCAAGAGCATTTTTGTTAATTAAATCACACTCAAATGGAACTATCCACGTAGGAGAAATTTTTTGTTCTTAAAAATGGAGAAAAATTAAAGAATTTCAACCTTTGGACGAATTCAGCAAATTGCTATTCCAGCCAACAGATGTTGATAGAGAGTAGCAACTTTAATCCAGCCACTATAAATCAAGCAACCCAAAATTTACCAAGCAGTTAGTCAACAGCTGAAGATGGGAATAATAGTTCCAGAAACATGTCGTAATTAAAAACCCTGTGAGTGAAGTTTGTGTGAACATTAGGAAACATTCATCTTATAATATTTCAGTTGCTTAACTGTCAATTACTTCTAAACACATTAAATATTCATCAAATTAGTTTCATTTACACATGGAAAATGCAAAATTAATTTTTAGGTTTGTACTGGAAATTGAAGCATAGAAGCAATGATATTTAATATACAGTGCTTTCAAATGGATGTTCATCTGCTAGAGCAGGAGTAGCAACAGTGGAGAAACACATGCCACTATCCAGTTTCTCTCATGTTAAGTTCCCTGCCTAAAGCATTGACTTTCATTTCTAAGGTAATAAAATGTGAAACAAGGTTTTGTGTGTTAGTGCTGTTATAATGCCAGAAAGTAAACACAGAATTTTCATATGTGAAAACAAATTCTTGCAAAAAGTGAGATGGTGATTTGCAAGAAAATTCCTTGATGTTCATGCAATTTACAGATATACTGTTCATACCTTGTGATTAATTTAGGGAAATGGGAGCTCTTCTTGATAAGAGGCCCAAAGTAAATTGTCATGTGCCTACTGAAGAGAAATTTTCTGAGATTGGGGAAAGATTGGAGTAAAGTCCAAAGATATCTCTACAAAGGTTTATATAGGAAACAAATTTTGCAAACCTCAGCACCAAACTTTTAAAATTAAAACCCTATAAGTTATCACTTGTTCAGGAATTGCAACCATGTGGAACGTAAGTTTTTCTTTTCTGCTTTTACTTTTACTTTTCTGCAACTATATAATTTGGGTAATGTAAGGAATGATCTTTTGACTCACATATAAATATTTTTATGGATAAAGCATAGTTCCAATTAAATTGCCTGTACCAACACAGAACATGAGTAATGGAGTACAGAAAAACTTCCTTGTACATGAAGTGCCATGGCATGACCAAATGATGGGTCATATGGTGCACAGTAAATACTTACAGAATTATATGACATATATTATATGAAAATACCATGAAGCACAGAGATATGGAAATAACATAATCACACCATTCTCTATTACAATCCATAATGCTGATATCTCGTTAGCTTTAATTGAGGATAGGGTAATTAGTAAGGGATTATGACCAGTATGATCTCCAAATCTTACTGTGAACAATTTATATTTATGGGAGAACTTGAAAAAATAAAATATATCGGAATAACCCGCATGAAAGGCAATATAAGAAGAGAAATTGCAGCAATTTCACAAGAAGAATTATTGTGAATGCATACATTTTTAAAAGATGTGAGAGATGTGTGTTCGCATAAGGACATAATTTCCAACCTCTTCTATTATGGTAGGGTGGCTATCACAATTGTAATTTGCATGAGGAGATCTGTGCACTTGAATTGAGGATTATCAGTATCCAACTCAATTGCAGACAATGTGTATCCAGCTAACATGCAGGTCATTCTCTAACAGATGAACATCTGTTTGAAAGCACTGTATTTTTTATCGTGTGTGCAAATTTAGAAACATGTGAACTAAAGAATTTTGCCATATTGATTATCCTTTGGTATTTGTTAGGTTTATTAGGACTATTTCTATAATATCAGATTTTTATCCTGCATATTCCAATTAAATTTAGCACTAGTGTAAACAATTTCACTGTGGTAGCACATTCAAATATTACTCTGTACATTAGAAATACATTTATAGGTATAATTCCAAAAGTTATGTAGTATTTCACTGGTAGTAGTATTTATGATTTGGAATTTCTGGAGTTTCTTGAATGTTATATTCCATCAGACCAAAATAAAACAAATTCACTTTGCCTTGGCTCAGAAACCTGCTCTTTCTGCGTGTAAATACAATCTGAATGCAATACTGCATCTTTCACAGTATTTTGTTGCAGAAATTAGTTAATGATGATAAGGTGTTTCACAGTGAAGTGTAACAATAAATTGTAATTTTGGATGGATATCACAAAACTTCACTAATTTCCAACAACTTATTTTTATATTTGACATTTCTCATGGGCTCCTTGCAGCAAGAGAAATACAGTGAAACCTCATTCATTTCTCAAAGTACCATTTTCTCATTTCTCAAGTATAATTTTCCTGCATCAATTTTTTATTTTTTTATATACTAAGGCACTACAAGCAGTGAACATTGACGATAAATAAATGATAAATTGGGAAAGGAGTATTTTTTTTAAGGAAGGAAGCATTCCAAGCCTAAGTTTAGGGTACCTCCCTGGCATTTGCTATTTATGAGGACTGAGGAAAACCTGGAAAAAATCTTTCAAAAAAAATTGGGAAAGGAGTATTTTTTTTAAGGAAGGAAGCATTTCAAGCCTAAGTTTAGGGTACCTCCCTGGCATTTGCTATTTATGAGAACTGAGGAAAACCTGGAAAAAATCTCAGTAAGGGAGAACAGTACTTGTGGGGATCGAACCCCAGACCTCCAGCTCATGAGTCTGCACCTTAGTGACCTCGGCCACCCATTTGTATGCTGGATTGATTTTTAAATCACAAATCATTGATAAATTGCAACAAGTACAGTACAACATTTTTTAAGATACACATAGTTTTTTCATTTATGAAATGGTAAGGCATTGATGAAAAGAGTACACGAAGACAAAAAAGAATGCATTGTAGCGAGATTTGTTTGCAGTATAGGGGAACTGCAAATAGAAATAAAGATGCAAAACAGAGTTAACAGACAAAGCCACAAATTAACTCTCACAGGAAAGAATCTTGTTTTCATTGTCATTGTTAGCTCTTGCAATGCACATGCAGCTCAAAAAAGGAAGCTAAAATTTTGTTGTTACCAAAGTCATGATACATCCTGTGGACCATGAGGGTACTTGATGAAAGAATATATTCAAAAAATCAAATAAAATTTAACTTGAAATGCTAATTGGAACTTGTACAGTGAAGCTAATCATATAATTAAGATCATTATATCATTAAGTAGAATTACACACACTTATTGGCTCTACGCACTTGTTTAAATTTAGTACACATTTCGACTGATGATGCGGATGATTATCTGTGAGACGTGTAATAAATTTAAACAAATAAGTGGAGCCAGTAAGTTTGTATAGCTCAACTTAATCGTATAATGATGTTAATTAAAGAAAATGTAGTTAATTTTGATTTTCCAAATAATAATAACCTCATCACAAAATTCATAAAATCTGGAACACTACATCCGAATACCATGCTGGGAAGCTGATATTGAAACCAGGCTGATCATGACTGCAAGAGCCTTAGGAAAATGTCCAAATAAGTGGAACAGAATTAGTGAAGTTTGAGTGATTTCCTTTTTAAAAAATTGCATAACTATACTATATTTCACTGTAAAAATTTCCAGTATTTAAAACTGTAAAAATGTAACAGTTTGTGTGTGTGTGCACGCGCGTCTCTCTCTCTCTCTCTCTCTCTATATATATATATATATATATATATATATATGTTAATAGCTTTATCATTTTGTTGATAGGCACCAAATGGACATATATTTCTAGAGTCATTCCATCCAGTATACAGACATGCACATGACTTTCTGATAGCAATTGCTGAGCCTGTGTGCAGACCTGAGCATATTCATGAGGTAAGTTCAAATATGTGATTTGTGTTGATACTGGTATCACTGTAATATGAATAATGTGTTTGATATGAACTGCATTCTGTATTTTTCAGTAAATTCTTCAATTCTTTACTGTTTACAATTAGTGTGTGTGTTGGCAACTCCAAAATGTCATGTTTGGTAATTGTGGTAAAGAGAAGAGATGATGAATGGAATCGGAATAAAAAAAAAGTATGACATTTGGCACATAATTATATTTGCGGTACTGATCTTAAAATATTTATGAAGTTTAATTATAGAAGAATGTCTTCCAATATTGCATAACCCAAAATAATAGTTTAAAGGGACAGTAAAAAGAACTGCAGACATTTTTGTTTAAATAAATTTATTAATAATGATGAAATCTGCCCATTAAGTTGTAATATAAGAAAGATAAATTATTGGCTTAATAATTACTTTTAGTGTATAAAATATGAACAAATGTTGTATATTCAATTATAAGCAGTTTCAACTGTCAAAGCTTGTATATTTACTCAAAGACACTACAATATAAATAGTGAAATTAATTAAAAAAAAGTATGAAAAAAATATTCCAACTGAATTAATAATCTCTAACATTAGTCAGCAGATATGAATTACCATTATCAATTATGTATAGCGGTTAGGTTTGTTAGTATCCTTAGAATTTTTGTAGTCCATCTTGTTTCTAAAATTTAAATCTGGTCATTTGGGTATATTTAAATATCTGGTTATTTTTATTTATTTATTTTATCCCCTCCCTAATCTCTCACTTTTTGACTTGCCATTTTCTATTATTTTACAATATGTAGTATAGGAGTTTGTTCTGTATGCCCCATATATATATATATATATATATTTTTTTTTTTTTTTTTTTTTTTTTTTTTTTTTTTTTTTTTTTTGCACTAAACCAGTGCATTCAAATTTGTGCACTGTCATGAGTTAGCTGCATATGCATGACAAGGAGATTCGCATTAAAAATAATGTTTATGCATAAAAATATATTGTTCTGAAGTCAACTTTCTAATCATGTTTGCAAAAGAATGCATTCTACCATGAGACTGGCAGGGAATAGATCCAGATCTTTAATATGCTGTTTATTTTATGCACTTTTTAATTTTATTGCTCCAAAGAATTTAATTATTTTCTATAATCCTCCAAAGAATTTAATTATTTTCTATAATTTCCATGTGTTTCGATTGCCCAGAAATCCATGAGCAGAATTACATGTGTTAGTGTTTTGCAGTGGATATTCAACATGATGAATGAAGGAATTTTTACCATCCATTTTCCTTCCAATATCAGTGAAGTGATATTTTACACACTCAGGTTCCAAATTCCCCAATGCAGTAAATTATTAAGAAAGCAAATACATGATATTGGAATTAAAGTCTTTGTCATGCAAAACTGCACAAGAGGTAAGTTTATGAAGTCTTTTCATAGTGAGGAAGATAGACATTGTAGTCCAAGTAGAAAAGAAACTCGAAGGTATAAGTATTTGGAAGACCTTTCAGAATTCCTTTGAAGAATGCTATGAGTTGGGACTACATTTAAAATACTAAAATTGCCTTCAGCTAGAATACAAAAATGGAAATTATGTAATAGGAAAGCATAAGTCTAGGATTGCATGAATCGATGTAATGGAAAGGGAAGAAATAGGAAAGGGTTGGAAAGCTATAACCAGAAACAAATGAATAGTTTGCTTTCATATCTTTTCGACTTCCCTTCTTAAGGGAGTAAAAGGAACTACTGCTTCTGCTGCTGATATACGTGGTACATATGTAATTTTATTGATGGCATTTTTTGATTTCATTGCAGTTTTCCCAGAGTTCCTTAGTTACATTTCATTTATTTAAAAACTGTAATCTGCATAATTAAATACCTTAAAAAATAATGAAATTTCTTTAAATGTTTTGATTGAGTTGTTTACATAAATGAAGCAATATATAAAGGTATAGCTATTAATAAACAGAACTACTATTTTACTGTCAATCAGGGTAGTGGTGCAGAAGATTGGCAGGGATAGTTGTTGACCTTGAAGCTTCAGGAATGCAGTGGATGAAATTTTGTTTCACTGACACTTAGTTTGCTTTTGAACTCTATTTGAAGTGAATGATCTGTCAGTTTTTCAGAATCAAACAGTTTGAAGATTGAGTAATTTGTTAATATGAATTTTTTTTTAAAAATATTTAAGTGAGTTCTTTAAATTATTAAACAAGATTTACAGGGACACTTCCTTGTCACACAGACATACTTTTTGAGTGCCACCAAAACTTAAGTGAGAGTTGGGAGGAAGGGAAGAATTTTTACATTCTGAAAAATCAGTAAAGTTTTACATAAAAATTGATGACTGAGTATCAGCATTATAGCAGATGTGATGAACTTTTATGTAGAGACAATAAGACAAATTGAGCATGAGGAAAGTTTGTATGAGACTGGTCTCTAAAATCCTTGCTCAGGAACAAAAAGACAACTGGAAAACAATGTGCTCTGATATCTTCCAACAGATCAGATTTGCTGGAAAAAGTAATATAACTTTTCTCTTCCGAAAAAGAGAAGTGTCTTAAGAGGAATTCCTTTTCAATCTGTATGTAAGAGATGGAAGCAAAGCAATGATTAATGAGCTGAAGCATTGCTATGAACAGTGGAAAACAGTATGCAACAGTGCTTAGACAAAGGAGGGAACTGCATAGGTGCCAGTGGAAATTAATTTCTAAGGGTCTTGCAATAAATCATATTTATGATATCAGTTCTTGTTTATTAATAGCCATACCTCATAATGTGTATAGTTAGTAAAACTGTAGAAATTGAACTTCAACCTTTTGCAGTTCACGATTAATTTTTATTTCTTCTATTCTAGTACAAGTTGACAGCTTATTCATTGTATGCAGCTGTTAGTGTTGGTCTGCAAACGCATGACATTGTTGAATACCTCAAAAGACTCAGCAAGACAAGCATACCTGATGGGATTGTGGAGTTTATCAAATTATGCACTCTTTCTTATGGAAAGGTATATTTTTTGTTATACAAATTTATATATTTCAGGTACATTATTTTATTCATAGTTTGCATAATTATATTAACCAAATGAGTGTTTTTACAGACTAAGGCTGTTGGTGAACACACTTCTGAGAGTACGAGTAACATTGTTCATATTTAATTGATTTATTTTAATAGGTGAAGCTTGTGCTGAAACACAATCGTTATTTCATTGAATCACAGCATCCAGAAGTACTTCAGAAGTTATTGAAAGATCCAGTTATTCAGGAATGTAGGTTGCGACACACTACTGAAGAAGGAGAAGTTGAAAATGCTGATGGGTTTTTCACTCAAGTTCAAGAGAAGAAGAATGCAATACAGGTAAATCTTTTTTTAAATTCATTTAAGAACTTTCGAAAAAATAAGACATTTTTAAAAAATTGTGTTGGAACTCACACACTGAAGCTTGTTAAATGTAAATTATATCTAATCTGTCATCTAACACGCTCTTATGCTTCACTTACTTTTAAATATGTTGGGACTGGTACGAGAAACTAATATCCATGAGGGCGTGTGGCTCCATCCTGGTGGTGTTTTTTTCTTTATAAACTGGAAATTTGTATCACATTCTCCTATAATGTCGAAATTCATAAGATTAACCCTATGTTTATGAACGTAAATCTTCTCCCATTTGTCCAATTCTGTACATCAGTGTGCTTCTTTAAGTAACTTTATTTCTCTTTTTATGTCTTGATTATCTTTCCAAAAATGGTGTGCCACTGCTGACCTATCAGTCTGTTTGTATTTAACATTCCTGAGATGTTCCTTTTAGTTTTTCCAATGTATATCTTATCGCATTCTTTACATGTTATTTTGTAGATGCCTGACTTTTTCTCCTGTGGAATGTTACTAAAACTGTTGTCCACTAAGGCATTTTTCAGAGTATATCTGTTAACAGGTGCCAATTTAATGTTAATATCCTAAAAAATATTTTGGAATTTATTCATAGCTACTGGATGGTAGGTGAATTTTTTAAAAACTGGTCTCCCTTTTTCAGTTAATAGTGTGGTGGTATTCTTGATCAATTTCTTCTTTAGAAATCTATTAAGTTTCTTGTTTACTAAATTTTTGTTAAAGTTGAATGCCTAACAAACACTAAGCTTTTAAATTTCTGTAGTTTGGAAGCAAACAAAATAATTCATCTGCACCAGAGCAGGCAAATAATGCTGGGGGAGATGCAGCAGAAAATAAAGAAAAAACAATTCCAGAAGACATTACAGACTTTTATGAGAAAATTGATAAGGAAGATGAGGATGAAGAAGAAGAGACTGTGCTTAATACTGTGTCATTTGAAGTTAATCAGGTACTGTAAATTTAATATATTATTTTTAAAAGAAATGAAAAAATTTAAACCATGCAAAATAAGCCAGACAATAGTTTGAGTATGTGTAAATGAGTGAATCATAAAACATTGTCTAGAATATGAATTAAGGGGTTAATTATTGCCTTCCTTATCTGGTAGAAACTCTGGGTACTATCTAAGTATCATAATATCAACAAAAGAATGACACAGGTAGCCAAGGTCATTAAGGCAATTACTCATGAATAGAAAGGTCAGGGGTTCAATTCCTGCCAGGAATGTATGTCTTTGCTAATGTTTTTTCCAGGTTTTCTCAGCCCTCATAAATGACAAATGCCAAGGATGTAGTTTAAACTTAGGCCTGTAACATTGCCTTCCTCAAAAAATCCTTACTCAATTTATTATTTCATCTTCATGTCCATTACCTGTGATGTCTTGACAGTAAAAATGACCATTAAACACAAAAGGTAATATAAGCAAGTTTTAGCTAACATGGAAAAACTGCTATATTTTATAACATTTTTGTAAATTTTTTACATTATCAGCTTTTAACTCTATGCACTTATCACACGGTGATGATTAAGTAATTCTAAGTCTTTTAAAAACAATTACGTTTTGTGCATAGATGAAATCTGAGATGGGCAATATCTGACAATTATGAGGAGTTGTGAATCAGTTCAAAGCTAACTTAATAAATTTCCTGCAACACAATCAGGTTCTTATAAGAAACATATCTTGCAAGAAGAGCACATTAATGCAAATTTTACACATTTTTATATATATTTTTTTTTTCTTCTTTTTTCAAAATATGGATGATAATGAAGAATACACATTGCCATCAAAGTTTTAACTTATTTGTAGTAATGTGTGATAATTAATGCCATCTATGTCCTTCAAAAGAAAGAAAAAAAAAACTGATGTAAGGGCTTTCCTGCTAATTTTTCAACACACATTTTCTTTGAGCTGAAAGAACCAGAGCATTTCCATTTATTTAATTATTCTTTTGTTTCTAGGTGAAATGATGGATTCATGTTTTATTCACAGTTATAATAACAATCCATAATGTGAAAATGAACCTGTTCAAAACACCAGCAGTGAGACTTTGTTCTTTGTTGCTATGGGGCATTTCTGATCAGCATTCAAACTGTAGGAATCCATTTAGCAGATAATTTTCTCTTAACCTAAATCACTAAATGTGATGTAAAACATGTTCATGGGGGGGAAGAAAATACTGTGTAATAAGCATTCAACTAGATACAATAATGAACAAAGATTACCACCTGGATTGCAAAAAACTTAATAATGAAAGCACTATAACTTTTTGGGATACCAGAAGACAAATAAAGCAAACCTTCAAATATATGCCACTGGAAATCAATCAACCAACATTTAAACCATAGTCAGCACTTCTCTAAATGCATGTCATGCATAATATCAATGTTTAATGGAACTGTTATAGAGATAAATCCACCAAAATTGTGTTTGTTTTTGATCTCCATTCTTCTTTTGTTAAGTCTGCAATCCAATATTTTACAGTGGTATACAAAAGACGTTAATTCTCCAAAGTATCAATCATAATTTGCAATGTCCTTGTTTGACAATCCTTTCAAAAATAGGCACTTATCTATCACTGATTAATGCTCAGTTTTATTAATAAGTGTAAGTGGGGTTTATGTGAACATATTTTATGCATACTAATAGGATATCATTCATGTTTGTGTATAACAAAAATTCAGAGCTAAATATCAATATCTCTTATAGATGAAAATAAAGCTTCAGAATTGCTATATTACTGAAAAGTAAGCGTAAGTTAGTTCCCTATAAATGATAACAACAATGTATATTAGATTGGATATGATATGAGAGAGCTTAGTTATGGTACACATGCTGTTGTTATTGTTTGATCATTGTATAATAGTTGGAGATGCTATGTTGTCATTTTTTGTGATTTCCCACCTGTAAACATTTCTGTTATATTTTGAGCCATTATACAATGTGCACTTTTCTTATAGAATATATTCCTCTGTAAATCTCAGTGCACCAGTAAAGAATACGTAGAAATAATCTCTTGTGAGTTAACTGTTTAAATAACACTCTTCCTAGCTCTCAGCTGTTATAAGACTATTGGATCTTAAGTTGCAGTTAAGTTCACTTAACTGAAATTCTCTGTTGAGAAGACCTAATGGTATCCTTTGACATCAAAGTGTTATTCCCCAGCATTTCCATAAAAATGCTTATAGACCTCTTGTATTCAATCAAAAAATCTATCAACAAATATGAAGTGTCTATGGAAAAAACACTTTTTCCATTTTTTACAGACTTATTCATGAGCCTTTTTTTTTAAATGCATTTTCATTATAATTTTTAAAATATGGTATGGATATGTAGCTGATGTATTTCAAAAATACCAAAGAAATATTCATCAGATTCTTTAAAACCCATAAACTTACAAAAGAAATTATAAATAAAATTCACTATAGAAACCAAAGAAAATGGAAACTTCCTTTTTAGACTTAAAAATCATTAGAAACTTGAAAAACTCAATTGGGTGTTAACGGAATAAGCATACATAATATATAACTATATAAAAACAATAGCTATAACCTAATTTCACATAAATATGCCATTTTCAATAGTGTGGTACACAGACTAGTTTATATCCCATTAACAAAAACAGAATTATTATACATATTCAATAGAGCAATAATCAATGAATGCAGCATTAACACAATAGTTTAGTAGAAGATGAACAAATTCAAAAGACAAAAATCCATCAAAGACATTTCTACACGTAAAGATGTCAAAGAGAACTACAAATACAGCAGATTCACATACTAAGAATTTCATCACAAATTTGGGAAGATCCTCAAAGAACGTGGCATAAAGGTAGAAGCAAAATAGATACATTATCAAAACTTGTTAATGTAAAATACAGGTTGTAAATGTTCTACAGTGAAATAATTTCAGAGTATGTAGAGATGCTGGTAATAATTTGAGATAGACAATGTATGGCCCACAATTAAACATAACGCAGTTTTATGTTGTTAAACATTTTAACATCATATGCTGTTAAGACGGTGTTAAAACTAAGCTGGGTAAAAAATTGGTTTACAATGTCTTTAAACTGCTTGCAAGCATGAAATATCGATTTTCCATAGCTCGTTATCTGCATTTTCAAGATTTAGTGCCACAAAAATTCCTCAAATCTCGAACTAATCATTTGATAGTGCAACTCTGAACCTCTATTAACTGCCTTTTTGCATTATGTAGCCAAAATCGACTAATAAATATAAATATAATCTACTATAAAAGGAGCTCTTTAACTGCTTTATTAACTGCCCTTTTGCATTATGTAGCCAAAACTGACTCAATAAATGTAAATGTAGTGTACTATAAAGGGAGCTCTTGGTTGATTTGTGTTATTTACGGATGCTCTTTAACATCTCAGGTCATCAGCATCCCATTCAATTTAGGGCATGAAATGGCCGACAAATTTTGCTCAAAGGCTTCTTTTTTCAGGCTTGAGGTTCTTTTTCGTGCCATAAATTACAACACGGGACCCATGGCTTTACTTCCCTTCCAAAGGAAGCCATACTTAGAATGTTTACGCCCCGAAAAAATCCATCGATCCTGGCTGGGTTTGAACCCGCGATCTTGGGTATAGAAGGCAAGTATGGTTACCACTACACCACCAGGACCGACTGGGAGCTCTTTAACTGCATGTGTGGCATAATGCATAAAGCAAAGGCAGATGTTCCGCGGGCCAAAGGTTCAATTCTTGTAATGCTGTTAAAAATTTTTTAATATAAAAAGTGCTGCGATATGCATACTAAAGAATTATGAATGAAATTTACTTAATGCTTTCAAGATTTATTCTCTTTCTGATTAATGAGTGTATTACCAACATACAGTGACTAATAACTTACTGCTAACATGATGCCTAAAACTTAACACATACTCATGACATGATTCTGCATTGGTAAGTACAATAACTACAAGGGTTGTAATTATATGAATTGGTATGTTAAGATTTAAGTATATAAATTGAAACATCAACTTAAAACATAGGCTAAAAGCTGTATTGTTAGGGCGTAGTCAGAAAAGAAGCTCAAACTGGAAAACAAATGACCACTTCTTACTCTAAAGCTGATAATCATTGTGCCAGAGTGATACATTCTGAAACCTCCCTTCATTATCATACAAACATTAATGTATGTTATGTTTTTGAGGCACATTTTCATTAGCTGGTGGCATACTGGTACTTTAGAAAATTATAGCCATAGCTTTGAAATTTGAATAGATAGGCATATGTTTTCTAAGACACCTCCACATTCTCTGAAATTTTTTTGGTATAGTTCATTAACACATTATATGTAGATAAAACTAAGAGAAATTTGTAAACCAGGAAGAAAGTAAATTTAGAAATATCCTGTTAAAGCTATTGAAAAAATTGGCAATAGCAACACAATTTGGGACTACAACCATGAAATTAAGCAAAAAAAAACATTTTGTTAAAGGCAACACATACTCTGATAGAACTATCCATATAGGGAAAATTTTTCATTTTAAAAAATTGAGATGCATTGATGAATTTTAGCATGAATTCAGTAATTTCTCTTCCAGCCAACAGATGTTTACACAGAGAAGCTACTCAAATCCAGTCACAATCATACCCAAACAGCCTAATCTTACAAGCAGTCAATTAACACCTTAGGATGGAAATGAAGGTTCCCAAAAGATGTCCTAATTCAAAAACTTGTAGTGAAGATCATGTCATTATTTGAAAATAATCAGTTTAGAAGATTTTATTGCTTCTCTCTTAGTAGCCTGTAAATACATATAAGTAATAGATATTTTTGTGTGGTGTTTGTAGGAAAGAATAGAAACCATCCAGAAGCGTTGCATAGAATTGGAGCACCCTCTGCTTGCTGAATATGACTTCAGAAATGACACAATTAACCCTAATATCAAGTAAGTAGAATCTTTGGTACTATTAGTAATTTTTGTTTTCTATTTAACAAACAGCCATGGAAGTGACTCACCCTCCACTCAAGACCATACTAGCACTACAAAAATTTGTTTATCACATTTTCTCTTTGCTTATCGTGGTTTTCATAATATTGTTGAATGTTCTAGCATTGATCTCAAACCATCTGCAGTATTAAGACCATATCAAGAGAAGAGTCTAAGAAAAATGTTTGGAAATGGGCGAGCCAGATCTGGTGTTATAGTTCTTCCTTGTGGTAGGTTTTAAAATAAATTAAAATAATCTTAATGCTACAATCTATATCTGATGATGAAATAGCTTAGATCAAGAATAATTTCAGTTTAAGCACAATGACAAAGAGATTGATAAAAGAGTATATATAGATAGCCTTTTTACATTCTGAAAAATAGCTAGTCAGTAAAACAAGCAAAAATATGTGTAATTGCAATGAATACATTTCATTAATTGGGTTAGACATAGGACTGCTAAAACAAGTTTGCTCAAGTACAATCAGATTAAAGGCTAAGAAATTTATGGTGATAAAGGAAGGCTTTAACTTGAACGTTTTTTAAACATCTATTTATAGTTGTGATAGTGTATGAGAACTTTCAACCAATCAGATTTATTGCAAAACTAATATTAGAGGCTAGGAAACATGCATTTATTGCAATCTGTAGTAGGTCTTATTTTATATAACTATTAACAAAGACTTTTAACTTACAAATGTATTTAATCATTTCATTTCTCATTTGTGTTTAAGGTGCTGGCAAGAGTTTGGTAGGAGTTACAGCTTGTTGCACTGTGAGGAAGAGAGCTCTTGTTCTATGTAACTCAGGTGTCTCAGTAGAGCAATGGAAACAACAGTTTAAAATGTGGTCGACAGGTAAATGCTAAATACCAACATTTATACATTAATAAATGCAGAATTCCTAAGTTGTTTACAGGAGGAGAAGAATATAAATATACTTTATGTAATCGTGTTGAGACATGATGCTCTCATTCAGCTATGCAATTGGAGTCTATATACAGTAGTGAAGAGCAGTTAACCGAGAGTGGATGCATAATTCCCAGTAAGATGAGTTAAAGCTGTGCTGACCTGTTCAGTCATGTTTTATCACTCCAACTGTTTCATAGGAAGTGTGTGTTACTTTCTATTGTATATGTGTGTATTCTGTACTGTATATTGTGTGTATTATGCCAAAAAGTGAGATATACACTATAACACAAAAAGAGTACTTATTTATGACTGTTGCATGCATGAGAAATCAAGTGAATAAAGTTAGAACCCAAGGCATTTGTATTGACAAACTGCGAAAAAATTGGATTTTTAGTGTGTATATTTGCAATATTAAAACATATGAATACTATAAAACCATAACAGTATTTAGAAATATAAATAAGTTTTGTTACATTACATATAATACATAATTTTAATATTTGACAAATGAAACCTCTGTTACATCTTTGTATTTTTTAAAACTATTATCAATGACCCAGAGAAATGAATTGTATTTTAATGAATACATTTAAACAACATTCCCAGATATTAAGATCTATGTGTGATTGAGTAGAACTAACATTCTTTTGCTCCACTAAAAGTGTTAATTCGACTCAATCACACAATGATCTTAATATATTATTAGCTTCACTGTACAATGTTCCAGTTAACAATTTTTATTAATCATTCCAGATATAATTGTTAGAATACCTCACTAGCATGATAAGAAAGTTGCTTAAGAACAAAAGCAGACCATAAAAATATATTCCAATTACTGTATTCTGATATTTAGAAGTGTAATTCATGACTATTCTTAATGTAAAAAGTTTTCAACATGAATAAAAAGCAATAACCTTCCAGTAATGGTATTTAAATGCGTGATCTCCATTGAATGAGCCTAGTGTGATAACGTTTTTGCTAGAAGAATTTGTTTAAGACATGACTAGTTGAACTAATGACAAGGTAGTGTGTACAGAATTGCATGTTAAACAGAAGGATTTGCATAATTCCATTATCTGAACAATGAGCAGAATCAAAAGGGATACCAATTGACAAGAACTTCAATTAAAAAGAAACACTGGAAAATAGTACCATAAATAAATATGGCATGTTGTGTCCACTATATTTCAGGGTTTCTTTCTTATTTTATTTAAATTATATTTGTTCTTTTTTAACTAATTGTATGTTACAAGTAATATATGTTGCATTATCAGTACATTAATTTATGCTGGTAGTTAATTTAAAAAGGAAAATAATTTTTTTGTTTCCTTATACTTTAGTTTAGGATAGGTTTCATAGCTATCAGCTATTATTTTTGCCTGCAAATTTACCAAATTGTTTTTTGTATAAGTATTATTGTAAGTCAACAATTGCACATATAATTTTGATTATAATGATAAACTATGTTCAAATAATTTTATAGCTGATGACAGTATGATCTGTCGATTTACTTCTGAAGCCAAAGATAAACCAATGGGATGTGGTATTTTAGTTACTACTTACTCAATGATAACACACACACAAAAGCGATCTTGGGAAGCAGAACAAACAATGAAGTGGCTGCAGGAACAAGAATGGGGCATTATGGTATTGGATGGTAAGATTATTTTTATTATCTTTCCAAACTAAAAATTACACTTTTGTTTTTTCATTCTAGATAGTATATGGGTCTTAAGGTCTAATAAATTAATTATAAAGCTGGACCTTTTTTAAAGATCTGTCACTGTTGCAAAGATTTGACTCAAATATAACAAAACATTTATGCAGAAATCATTTAAATTTCACTAATTTTGTACCACTTATTTGGACATGTTTTGGAGGCTGTTGCCTTCGTCATCACCTGGTTCCACTGGAAGTGAATGAAAGCAACAGCCTTCAAAACATGTTTAAGCAAGTGGAGCAAAATTAGTGAAATTTGAGCAATTTCTGTATAAATAATTTTTTATATTATACTATATTTTACTGTAAAAATTCCTGCTGTTTAAATCTATATTTGACTCAAAGTTTAAAATATTAAATTCATTTCCTCTAATCTCTTCCGAGTGAAAAATTTTTCATGTAAGTGAATCTGTAAAGAGTATTCTACTCAGTAGAGATTATTAGTTTGTGTTTCACTATGTTCAATTCCAAATTGTATCAATATTGAAATTGCATCCTATATATTTTTTAAAATTATTCATCAATGGTTTACAAAATTTAAAAATAATAAGCAAACAAATAAATGCACATTTTCAATATTTGCCTTTTTGATGTAGTATATCCTTAGACAGTAGTAATAATAATAACAATAATATTACATTACAAAACATTATTCATTAATTTAATTCCTGAATGAACAGGATAATGTTTCATTTCACTTATAAACTGTAGTACAGTGGGAGCAGTTTAAAATTTCCATAATAGTTCAGCGGATTGGTGGTTAGATCCTGCATTGCTGCTGATGTTTTCTTGTTGCAGAACTTTTTAAATTACGCTTACTGTATATATCAAGCTTAATAGGTGGCATTTATATTCTCAGTAGTAGTTCAATGTTTTCCAAAGGGTTTCTATACTTTTGGGGAAGAGGGGGATAAATGATTTTTCACACAAGTAAGTTGTATGAAAAGCTTTGGTACTTTCTGGCCTTTTTGATAGTCTACTTAGTTCTAGTGTACATAGTTTGCATCTGAAAGATGTTTGCTGTTGTCTGGTAAACTATGGCATAATATACAAGTATTCTACTCAGTCCATGTTTTTAATTTAACATTTGAAAGCTTCTATTGGAACAAATAACTGCCATCATTTTATTCTAATTCACTTTCTTCTTCTATGGCATACTATAGTCCTAGGAGGGCCTTTGGCCTACCATGGCAATCACTTCATCCTCTACCTCCATCTCACTGTAGAGGGCAATATTGTAGGGGGAACATATGATCAGCATTCCACATATTGCCGTATTGTGTGGCTTGCGAGATTGAAGATTGCCACCTCTCCATCAGGCAGTTTTTCAGTTGTCCTCACAATGCTGGGTGGACTCATTCCAGACTCCCTAACTCAGAAAAATTCCTAAGAAGGCACCATAAATCAAACCCAGACCTCCTGGCCAGCAGTCAGCAACATTAACCACTAGCCCAGGAAGATGGTTCTAATTCGCTTTACTTCAATAAATGCACATTGTAAATGTATAAAATGTAGTGAACTTTTGTAACAGTGGTGTCAAATATTAACATTTTTAAAAAATGAGTCGAAATTGTAACATACACACCACTAAAATTCAATAAAATGGAAGACTAGTTTTGGGAGCGAAACTATTCTTCCATTTTATTGAATTTTAGTGGTGTGCCGGGCAGTCGACCAGGAACTGATGATAGGAGCTATAGCTCCCAAAACTAGTCTTCCATTTTATTGAATTTTAGTGGTGTGCCGGGCAGTCAACCAGGAACTGATGATAGGAGCGATGGCTCCCGAAACTAGTCTTCCATTTTATAGAATTTTAGTGGTGTGTATGTTACAATTTCGACTCAATTTTTTTAAAATGTTAACACATTGTAAATATCTATAATCTTTCATTTTCTCATAATTCATTGTTTATGTTTATACATTCAGGATTAAGTGCTGTTAAAAATACTTTAATGCTTCATGTACACCTTGGGAAGACCTGTGGACTACTGGAGATATGCAGACCTAGTTTGAGAACCTCTGATCCTTATCATAAAACTTGGATTGCCAGTTTCCCAACTTTGGCGAGATTTCCCAAAATATTTCATTCTTGCAACATTTTTCCATTTTTCAATCTAATGTAAAAAATTTTTAAATTTTCCTTTGTTGTGTTAAACTTCTAAAATAAAATAACCTTTTAGCATTTTAAATTTGGCATGTATGATTTTGTTGGGAAAAACTCAATTAAGTCGGAACTCTCAGTGATGCCATGTCTAAGATATATGTGAACATCGGTGATCATCAGCTAAAAAATATCTGTACATGATTTGTATGGCTATATGCTGTATTATGTGCATGTTCTGATATTGTATTTTAGTTGTCCAAATGACTATTATAATATGCTACTAAACCATTTAAGAAATTCAGCTTTCTGTGATCCAGTTGTTTTTGCATTCTATAGTGGGCAATTAATCACATATTTATTTAACAGATATAATTAACTTCTGTAGTACTTTCCCTCCCCTCCTTTTTTGTATCAGAACCTTACACTAAACCCAAATTTTATGGACATTTAACTTCAATATTAATTAAATTTGGGATCAAACACAAGGAAACACACAATAATCTCTTCTGAGTCTAAATGTTTTGATTCAAAAGAGATTATTTACATTTTTATTGTTTTCAACATTTAACTCATAAGTATGACAATGATATTTGGAGATATGCTAATAAGAGAATGTGGAAGCGATTTACGCTAGAGAAAATAGTTACAATAGAAGCAAGAAACGCGTGGAAACTGTACAGAATCTACCTAGGCAATATTTCCAAAGCCCTAAATTTTAATCATTTGATCAATATATTTTATGGTTCAATTTAATATACAAAAATTTGAGAAATGTGTGTATAAGTAATTTTGTCATAAAGGTTACACGTTTTGGAAATTGAAATTGTATGATCGATTTCTCTCACATGATTCATTGAAACCATGCTGATCTGGCAATGCCAGCTCCAGTTTGCCAAGAAAAACTGCTGTTCTGAATGGGATGATTGCATGCGTATTTCTGCTTCTCACATTTTGATTGGCTGTTTCCTCCACTCTGGTTGATTTAAATTAGCATTGCGGAAATATGTAGTTATATGATTGGACCACATATTGTCATTTTATCTTATTATTTACTAGTGTTTGGTTACTCTCTGCATGCTATATCACTGCTGAATTATTCATAAACCCTAGCCATGCATTAATTCTTCTTGTTTTACTATGTATGAAAAGGTTTTTAACAGTAGTTTAAATCAGAATGACAAAGAGGAGAATGCTTTTTCTTTAAAAAAAAAAAAAAAGTGATCATTATTAGGGAAGGAGAAAATAATTCAAATGCAACGATTGCAAGATAGCTTGAAGACTTGCCGTGGTCACTTCATCTTTGAGTGCGATTTTGAAGTAGAGATGTGCAATATAAGCCAAGGAAGCATATTGCAGTTCCAAGGCAAAAAAATGGAAGCACTTGAACTTCTTTCTGTAAGAAGAAATGGAAGAATAATTTAATGGTTTATAGGTTGTACATTCTGTTGGCTTGCCTGTAGATAGCAGCTGTATTGCTTTAACGTTAATGTAATATAGATTGTGACAAAATAAAGATTAGGTTGTACATAATGTAGCATCATTTTCTTTAAGAATAAATATAAACCCCCTATTTATTGTTAACCACTATTTAAGGTAAATTTTTCTCAATCCCCAGAAAAGTGTTAAATGGTGCTTTTACTGCATGTGTAAGATAGCTGGATTTGTAAAAAGAATATTGAACCCAAACACCTCTAAAAGTTGGGTGTATTAACAACAAAGTTTCTTTAATTTTTTGCAAAAATGAATAATTTTTGTCAAAATCATGTAGTAACCCAAAAAGTAATATCCTGATAACATACATCTCATCAAACATTAACACAAAATGCTTTAAAAATTACTTGTAAATAAGTGGAATGTTATATAAATTAAGTTTTTGTCTTTAACAGATGTTTTGTATACTGTAAATTACATATTTATAAAGTTCTACGATATCCTTGCATTATAAATATTTGCATTGCAGTAGTTCTAAAGAGCAAGGAGTGGATGGTTCAGCAAAAAAATCTAAAGCACACAGAAAGAAAAGGGCTGAAAATATGGAGGAAATAAGGCTATATTCAAGTCAGTAACTGAAGATAGATTAAAAGAAATTAGCAAAATGAGAGAATGGTTAAAATGGAGAAGGCAGACGGATGCAAGCAGGAAGCTGAATGCGTGATCTTTGGAGTGGAAGAAAGAAGACAGAAAAAGACATGGGAAGAAGTAGAATAAGTGATTAAAGGAATATTGGGCAACAAATTGAAGGGATGGGAAATTACAGATGCCTGGAGAATTGGATGAAGGGGCAAAAGAACAGGCCAATATAGGTATATTACCCACAACAAATATGAAATGGCAAGTTTTAGGCCAAACTGGGAAATTAAAAGACATAAAGAAGTTTTATTGAAAATGGTTATGATATAAAGGAAAGAGAAATAAGAGCAGAATTAATAAAAAGCATAGAGGAAGCAAGGGACAAAGGTAGAAGAGCAGTTATGCATGGTATGCACTTATGGATAGGCGAAAACCAGTCAATGTGCAACAAGGTCAAGAAACCATGACTAGAGGGGAAGAGGAGGATTAGAAATGGAAACCTGCTGATCCTGCATGAGGGACAAGGAACAGAAATTAGTAGAAGAGAAGAGTAGGGAAGAATGAGGAACAACCTGCATTCGGCAAGGAAGGGAGGAGTGTATAGCAACAAGCATGTTGAGGATCTCACGAAGTGCAAAACAGCTGAGTGAGGTAAATGATAAGGTGGAGAGAAGTGGATAGGGAGAATCAGCTGGTCATTGGTCAAGAAGTTTGAGTAGAGTGTCATTGCCAGTGGGGAGTTTGATTGAAACAGAGAGTGATAAAAACTCAGGGTCAGTTTAAAGAGTTACAAGAGCAAAAGCGAAACTGGAGCGACTTATTGGGAAGAAATAGAAAATAAGTACTTAAAGGGGGATTGTTGGTGATTTTAAAGATTTGTATTGTAAGATTGATGAAGCATGGATTAGAAATAAAGTAAAGGGAGAGGACAGTTATGTGAGAATAGTGGAATTGTTAGAGAGTGGGAAATAGGATCTAATGCATATAGAACCACGGAGTTAAATGCATAGATCCTAAATAACAAGCATTCAAGAATGTTATATAATGTGCAAAGTTAATGTAAGAGAATTATGTAGAAATAAAGCATTCATTCATATTTGCATTGCAGAATTAACATGCATTCATTATTTTGATTTCAGAGGTCCATACAATTCCAGCAAAGATGTTTCGACGAGTGCTGACTATAGTACAATCACATTGCAAACTCGGTCTGACAGCCACATTGCTTCGAGAAGATGATAAAATAGCTGATCTGAACTTCCTGATAGGACCCAAACTTTATGAAGCTAATTGGTTAGAATTGCAGAAGCGTGGCTTCATTGCAAGAGTACAGTGTGCTGAAGTTTGGTGCCCAATGACACCAGAGTTTTATAGAGAATATCTTGGTTGTAAAACTAGCAAAAAACTGGTAAGTTATCAATCTGTAGTATGTAACATGCAATAGTAAAGCATAAGATTTAAGAATATCAGCTCTTCAATTTGTTTACAATTGAGTGCAGCATATTCCTTGAAAGCATTGCATTGTTACTAACATTTGCTTGCAAATAAACTAGCAAAAAAAAAAAAAAAAAAAAAAAAAAAAAAAATTGCAGTTTGGAAGAAATGAATAGATCCAGCAAAGAAGTCAGAAGAGAGAAATATAAAAGTGCTAGTGATGCAAGAGGAAGTTTAAGTTATAAGTCTTCTGCAGATATCATTGTTTTTGTCTTTATTTTTACTTTATCATTTTTTACCATATTGTTTCACATTAATTTCTTTCACCTTCTTGCTGCTTTCCATTATATTACATGTCTGGTTAATATTTCCTGTCAAACTACCTGCTCTTTATTATATTTTATATGTCTATTGTTTATCTTTGCTAGGTATGTTAGCATTTGGCCAGAATCTTGCTGTCAGTCTGTGCCAATGTTTAGACAATGCAGTGTGTTTAAGTCATTAATATTTTTTAAACTTTTTTCTCTTCAAATGTGGTTATTATGAGATAGTGGCTTTGCTCCCTGTTCCAACTTATTGTTATTATGTTATCATCATGATGATCATTATGCTAATTGGAACTTGTATGGTGAGACTGATCACATAATTAATTATTGTATGATTGAGTTGAACTACACACTCTTATTGGCTCCACTTACTTGTTTAGGAGTTAACAGCTGAGGATGCTGACGATGGTCTGAGAAACACATTCTAAATTTAAACAAGAAATGAAGCCATTAAGAGTATGTAGTTCTACTCAGTCATAATTATATCTATCTTTGCTTATATTATTTTGATGTTGCTCTATTTCTAGGCTTCTCTTCTAGTAAGAATGAATTAGCCTGTTTTGTGGCAATTACTTCTGTTTTTTCCAAATTGCATTCCATGACAAGTTTGAATGGAATGTTCGGCAATTAAATTTTTTTGACCTGATTAAGGTGCAATTGTTGCTAATGTCCTCTCTTCAAGTTTTAATTTATCTTCCAATCATATCAATTTATACTTTTCCATATTTGCTTGGTAATTTAAAATATTCTGGTAATTATAAGTGGATCCCTTGGGTATTTAATGGAATGTAGCATTTGGCCTATGTTTGTTGTAGGTGTAAAAAGAGATTTAATGCCTTCTTGTTCAAGATACTAGAGCAATGCATACTCTAACATCAGTGAATGGCATGTGTGCTGTAGCTTGGTCTTGCTCTGGAATATATGTCGTAGTTTTCTTGGGCTTCAAGGTTCGATCAGTTTCTTTCTTGTGGTATCTATTGGCTTGTAAGGCTACCCTGAGATAATTAAATTCAGTTATTAGGCTTAGGGTTTGGTAATGTGTTTGGCTTGATGAATCAGTGTTTAATTGAACGTCTTTTTTGAGTAGGATAATGTTTGTATTGCACAATGAGATATCAATGTCAGATTTTATATAAACTTTATATCTAGAGCATCAGATGCCTTGTCTTGAACCAGGATATTTTATTTAAACCAACAACCATGGCTAAACAGCCCAGGAATTACTTATTTTATAAATACAAAAATAATCCATTTCTAGAAATGTGAAAATATTAAATTGTACATTAATCTGAGCAATGAAATAAAATCATGTATCTAAAATTATGATTTAAAATGAAAAGTGAGGATTATAGATTATTTACTTTAGATCATATTTAATGTATTTGTTTTTTTATTGTGTACTTTAATTTAAGTTTTGTACATTAATGCTTGTTACCCTTTCTTGCAGTTATTATATGTGATGAATCCTAACAAATTCCGAGCAACTCAATATCTCATACGCTTTCATGAAAGACGTGGTGATAAGACAATAGTATTCTCAGACAATGTATTTGCTCTGAAGCATTATGCAATTAAGATGAACAAACCATATATTTATGGTCCGACTTCCCAGGTAGGAAAACAATTATAAACATTATTTCTGTATAATTAAGTAAAATTGTACTTGCGAAGCTGTAGACATTGGAGTGGTAATATATCCTAGAACTCATTAACACTAATTTCACTTACTTTTTAAATTATTTCTGTGTTAAGTGCCTTGCTTGAACTGTTAATGTTCATTATGAACATTTGTTTGTGGCATTTTGTTGTACGTATGCTCTTTACTGTTAGCAATGTACATATATTTTGAACTCTGAATTATGATGTTTCTCAGATTATAGCAAAACCAGCATTTTTGACAATTTATTTATCAAGAACCTCATCATTTTGTTTTACTCATAGATTTGCTTTAGGGCAGACAGCCAATTCACAATAGTTTAGTTCATATGCTTTTTCAAGTAAAGACCTATTGCCTTACTACAATTCCCCAAAAGTGTTAATACATTTTTTCTTCTTCACCCTGTTTAAAGTTATTAAGTGACAATCTTTAACCTCAATTTTTTGTTTTCTATAATGTTTGTGTTAGGTATCATTATTTTATCTAGTACATCTTGTTCATTGTCCTGCTTGTATGAGAATAGTGATCTATCATTTTAGCTGTCTTCTGTGCATGTTTTAGAGTGAAAGGATCCAGATTTTGCAAAACTTCAAATTTAATCCTAAAGTGAACACCATATTTGTTAGCAAAGTGGCAGACACCTCATTTGATTTGCCAGAAGCGAATGTTCTCATACAGATTTCTTCCCATGGAGGATCAAGAAGACAGGAGGCACAGCGACTTGGGCGAATTCTGCGTGCAAAGAAAGGTATGCAGGACTTAAATGACTTTCTTTGAGTATTGTTCATTAAGTAACCTTTGCTGTACATGTTTCCATCCCTCATCTGCACTGCAAATAAATCTTGCTTTCCACCATGGCACTATATATTTTTTTTCTAATAGAGGGTACCAAAAAATCAAGGACAGACGAGAGGATTGCAAGGACATAGACAATATTAGAGCTTTTCATGTGGAACAATTAGGAAATAAGCACTTACATGTAAGTGTAGGAGATTTAAGACTAGAGGAGGAGAAGAGCAGAGTCAGTCACCCAATGATTGTAACAGAGAGGGAAGGGAGGGATTTGCTCGGAGTTGTGCAGGAAAATAGGACCAACTGGATTAAAAGTGAAAAAGAAGTGTCCACTGTGTGGAAAATAGTTAAGGGTTTACGGCGTATAATTGAATTCCCCAAAATGAAAATGTAAAGAAGTATGAATGAGAAAATGGAATAATTTAGTGATAGCAATTTTGACATATTGAAAATTTTTGGAAATGGCAATAAGGAGCTTTCGAGAAAAGGGGGAAACTGTGTAGGGAAGGTAAGGGAGAAGTGGTGGATGAAAGGAATTAATTAAGGAAGAGGATATTTATGAGATAACATTGAAAGGTAGTAAGTGGAAATTAGGACCTATTACTTATAAAACCAAGGGTTAATTGTATAAGATCCTAAAGGGAAAAACAAGCCCTTCAAGATCAGTTGTGGAATTTGTAAAAGTTGATGTAAGGGAATAATGCAGAATTAAAGCAAAGGTGGAGAACCTTAGTTTTGATATTGCTATATTCTTAGCTATTTTGTTTATGTAAATTTAATTGTAATGTTTGTTGAAATAAAATTCATTCATGTATATTTTTCTAACCATTTATTTTGATTTATGGTGTTTTCCTTTAACAAGTTCTAATTACTCTCATTACTACTAAAATATGGAGTAAGGGTTGTAAGGTTAGTGTAGACATAGGGATCTAAACTTATGATAACCAGGGGGCTGGATATGACAGATCCTGGGATGGAACTATTATTGAACATTTAGGAACTAGATTAATGTATAATAGTGGTATTCATGTTATAGTGTGAATTGTTAAATTAAACTAAATTTGTAATATTTAACTATTTATAGAAGTCAAGTCATTGATTAACACATTCAATACAGTTCAATATAAACTAAAATATAATTCTCAAAATCTCCTATAGATTCTCCCACAAATATCAATGAAAGAATTCCAGAGAAGCAAATTTCACTACACTTCCTAAGAGAAACCTTTTTTTTTTTTAAAAAAATAAAGTCCTTATGGTAGTCAATTTAATGTTTCACCAACTGTCAGTCTTTTAAAATGGATGGATGAAAAGATGATGCAAATGAGTCTGGAATTCTTAGTATTTAATGTTACCTGCTATTTGCCTTTTCAGAGTAAAGGAAAACTCTGTAAAAACCTTATACAGGCAACATGTCATTCATAACTTTAAATCAAACCTGAGCCCATTACCCACAAAATTTATGGAGAACAATGGCACAGTGAATAGAAAACAAAAAAAAAAGTATATATAAAATAAAATTAATAAATTATTTTCTTTTATGAATACATCAATGCAGTTCATGAAATTCAGAAGAGTAATAATAACTTTATTGAGTAACAACACTGTTCAATTCCTGAAGTTGTTAGTTAAAAATTAATTAATGAGATAAATAATAAAACATGTAAAAATATGTTCAATTCCAGGAGCAATTGCAGAGGAATATAATGCATTCTTCTACACATTAGTATCTCAGGATACAATGGAAATGAGTTATTCTCGAAAACGTCAGCGATTTCTGGTCAATCAGGGTTATAGCTACAAGGTGATCACTAAATTAGCTGGCATGGAGGATGTAAGTATATAAAAGTCTCCTATTGTTGATAAACTTTGTTTCATATCTTAGTGCTGAAAACCTTATAACTGTAAGCCAATATATGAAAAATATTTCAGAATGTTTAATGCAAAGTTTGTAGATGCAGATTCAGTTATATATTTTCATAATATACAACATAAATTAATTTACAAATATATTTAAAACATTTATTTGTAGTATAAATAGTTTTACATTTGAGCCACATGACAGGAGTCCAAAATTTATTTAATTCTAGTTCTGTAATATCTGTATGCAGTTAGTTAAAAAAAAAATTAGTTGTTGGTATCTGTAACTATTAATATTTTTATTCATAAAAGGATTAGGTGAGTGTAATTCATTTTTGCACTTGTATATTGTATCTGTGTAAGATAATAAAAGTTACTTTCATAGGCATAAAATACCAAATCAAAAGTGTCCAAGAAACAACACACATTTTAAATAAAGTTCTGAGTATTATTAATTTATTTTACATGCACTTATTTTGGTGAAGTGCTGCAAACTGTTTGCATCCACTTCCATTGCTGCCTTCCCCATCACTCTGATTCATAGTGGAAAATAATGCAGTTGGGTAGAGATGTCAGCATAAGGCATGAACACAGAAACAACTTTGACGGACTGCATTTTAATAACATAAACAAAATAAAGCCATCACTAGTTACAGCTCAGGTTAAGCAGATAGAATCCTCTCTTCCTTACTTGTTGCTAACTTAACATTAACCTATTTCAATGTCACTCACACTTGTATGTTGTTGGCAGATATTCTAAACAACAAAAATTTCTTCCTTGGCCATTGGCAAACATAAAATAAACAGATATGAGAAATAGTGAGTAAATATGGGTGATTTGTTCATGCTTACCTACCATGTAGTTATTTGTTTTAATTATTTATATTTGTATGTATACTTTGTTGCATTGTGAATGGATAATTAAATTAATTGTTTAATATAGAAATAACAATTTTTCTGTATTAAAATACTGGAAGAAATTGTTTAGTAATAAAATTAATGTTATATTATTTAATAAAAGGTTAAATTTTACGGCAATTGGCATAATTAAAAATGGTAGAAACGTAAGCTTATGTTACTAGGACTCTGAATGCTGGAAGATATCAAGAATTTGGCAGTCCAGGACAACATCCAGGTAATCCAAGGAATACAACTGCAGCTCAAGATAGATTTCTGTAATTAAGGGCCCTGAAAAAAAGGTCAACTGCTATCATTTTAAGAAGTGCACTGCAGAATGTGGAAAGTTAAACTGTTTTAACCCTTCATGAAAGAGTACTTCATTCCTGTCATCCAGTGATTTACCATGGCATGTATTGAAATGCCCAAAAGCAGATCAATTGTCACTAGAAACAATGGAGCTATGTTAGTTCACAAATGAATTACAAATTGTTCTGCATCCATATTCCAGGAAAATGCATTTATGAGACAACCAGAGTAGTGCAGAAAGACTGAGGCATAGCCAAGAAGTTTACAAATTCAAAGGAGGTATTATCATGGTCGGAGAAGAAATAATGGTGAACAGAAAAACAATCTCATTTTGATCCATGGAACAATGAAAGCAAACAGATATATTTAATTCATTTAAGAACTTTCGAAAAATAAGAATTTTTAAAAAATTCTGTTGGAATACACACAGTGAAGCTTGTTAAATGTAAATTATATCTAATCTGTCATCTATGAAGCATAAGAGTGTGTTAGATGACATTAAATATAATTTACAGATATATTTAAGATACAATGTTCCCCATTGTAAAAGTTCTACTAAGTTGCATTTAAATAGTATTAAAAAATGTGAGCTTGTACTCTTGAAGCTATTAACAGTGAAGTAGCAAAATATATAGATTTGTTTTTATATCAATCCAAGAAGTTTAGCAGCCTGTGGTCCTTCCTATTGCTGAAGTGTGTGGCTGGGAATTTTTTTACATCATAGTAAAGCCAAAGTACTTGATGCAGTTGTGTGTGTGTTTGTATAGGTGATTGAAAGACAAGAGTGTTATAGTATGTATTAAGGTGATCTGTTCAGTCTCCAGGTCTTGATCTAATCAAACATCTGAAGTGTACCCTTCAACAGAGAATTTTAGAGGACACTAAAAACATCCAAGACTCTGGATCAGCTATAAAATGTTTAATATAATTTAATATAAATATATTAAACATTTTCCTTTATTGCCATACTGTTGTTAGTATCATTAAAATTAGAAAATTGTATTATTTTTATTAAAAAGTTTAAATTTTGCTTTTCTGGACCATTGTTCTTTATTTATTTATACTGATGTATTATCAGTGTAGGTTTTATAAATGTTTAATTAAAATCATTATACGATTGAGACAAACTACATAATCTTATTAGCTCCATTTGTTTAAATTTAGTGCATGTTTTGAAGACCATTGTTTGCATCATCAGCTTACCATCAACTGCTAGATAATTTGTTGTGCTTTGGGAATGTATATTCTGATCTGATGGAGGTGTGATGACTTTAAAGTATGTTTTCATCCCCAATAGTGTCAAAGTTCTTAATCTGTCTCTGTATTTATAAATGTAGAGTTTCTCCCATATTGCTAACTCTGTAGGTCCTTGTACTGGTTTTAAAAGTTGCATTTTTCACCATGTCATGGTTTTCTGTTCAGAAATGAGTTGCTACTGCTGATTTCTCTATTTGTTTTTATTTTATCAGAAATCAGACAGAAAACCATGGCTTAGTGAATAAAGTAAAATTATTAAAATCAGTACAAGGACCTACTGAGTTAGCAACATAGGAGAAAATCTATATTTATAAATATAGAGGCAGATTAATGAACTTCTGTACCTCCGGGGATGAAAACATATACTTTAAGTTCATCGCACCTGCACCAGAGCAGAATATACATCCCAAAGCATAACAAATTGTCCAGCAGTCAATGGTTAGCAGAAGATGCAGAGGCAGAAGATGGTCTGCGAAACATGTACTAAATTTAAACAAGTAAGTGGAGCCAATAAGAGTGTGTAGTTCAATTCAGTCATACAATAATCTTAATTATGTGATATGTTCACTTTACAAGTTCCAATTAGCATTTCAATCCCCCCCCAAAAAATAATGTAAATTTTCAAATAAGTGTACTTACGAAGCTGTTGACAATGGAGTGGTATATATATATAAACAATGTATACAGTTTTTTTCACACTAACTCCATTCACTTACATAAATTTGGAACATATGTTTCGGGAGCGATCCCTCCCATCTTCAGCCTGTTGACAAACTCTGTTGACAAAGTTTGTCAACAGGCTGAAGATGGGAGGGATCGCTCCCGAAACATATGTTCCAAATTTATGTAAGTGAATGGAGTTAGTGTGAAAAAAACTGTATACATTGTTTATATAAATGTAAATTTTGTTAACAACTTTTAAATAAAATAAGATTCATAATTGTTAAAAATTTAAAAAAAAGTTAGATAATTTTAATGTGTGTACATGAGTGCCTGGACACAGGATAATGTCATAATTTTAACCCAGTTATACGTATTTCTTGATAATCCAATCCTGTAATCAGTTTCATAATTTTTTGGGGGGAGAAAGTTTTACCAAAATTTAATCACATATGATAATAAGCAGATGAAAAAAAACATAATAAAATGTAATAAATGATTTCATGATTGATGAATGTCTTTAGTCTACTCATAAGGTGCTATATTGCCATACAAAGCTGAAAGTTATGAATAATTTAAGTTAACTAATTCAAGAGAAAATTGTCACGAGGTATGGGTAGGTTGTCAAAGTGTTGTTATAGGGCTTACCAAACCATTCTATGCCACCACCCCTACACACTTCCTTCCCTCAAATTGCATTTCTTTGCATTCCTTCTAGAGATTTCTTGTGGCTGGATAGTTATTGTAGATACAGAGTGCGGAATAATTTGCATTGTTTTATTAACATAAGTCGTGTTACAGTGGTCTCATATTAACCTTAATTATTCACATATGTAAGACCAAAATAATATAAAATATTAGAATCTGGTTTTTAATATATTTATGCATCTGAATTTTTCAGGAGTCAGATTTGATGTATAAATCAAGAGAAGAACAGGGCCAGCTATTACAGCAAGTTCTTGCAGCTAGTGATGTGGATGCAGATGAGGAAAGAGTTCCTGGGGAAGGCCTACGTCCAGGACCTTCAGTAAGAAATTTGTTACCATTTGCTGTTCCAGTCAGTTTATGTTGTAGATGTATGAAGCTTTCAATGATACTATTTTACTATTTCCTTGTGATTGCTTAAAATGTTTTTTGCCTGTTTTCAGGTGTCACGGCGTATAGGAAATATGGGCTCATTGTCAGGGGCAGATGATGCTGTTTATCTAGAATATAAAAAGTCACATACTTCAAATATCAAACATCCACTTTTCAAGAAGTTCAGAGCATAATAGCATGTATTATATGTGAATGTGTTTTGTGAATACCTGTTTTGTAACCCAAATATTAAAGTTTGGTATTTAAAGTGGTTTTCTATGCTTTCAAATACCTGCTCATTATGAAATACTTCGTGAATTATCAATTGGCTATGTTCATGATGCGTTTATATTCCCTATTGTATTCTATGTTACTGAGGAGGATGTTGACTAATCTAAAAACCAAACTGTTGAATACTGCATATTTATGTGATTCTGGGTTGAAACTGTTCTTTTTTGTGTAGTTATTTGTATGCGTCAGTTTTTGATTTAATCCAAACTGTATTTTGTTATCATTTCTGATGATTTTTAGGTTCAGGAATGGAAGCCATTCTCTGTGTCTATTGTAAATTTTACAGATTTATCTTGTAGGTTGAGTAATTTGAGAGTCTGAAATATGTTTCTTGGGTACTATTGCGAATAAATCATCTACATATCTGTGCCAAATGTTGAATATCCAAGGGAAAACTTTTGTAATATGTGATTCAAAATATCCCGTATATATTTCCGTTAATATTAGGGATAGTGGGTTTCCCATTGCTAGACCTGTGATCTGTTGATATATTTTGCAATTAAAAACAAAGGTGCTCTGTTGGATGCACAGATTCCCCTGGATATTTGGTGCTTCTCATTGATTGCAATATTTATATCACAGGTGGCACATCAAAGAATGACTCCATCAGTTTCAATGAATTATCTCTTGAATTCTTTTGAAAGTGCATACAAATTTGGCTTGGTAGAGTACTGAAACTGCAACAACACAAACACAAATGCAGCAGCTAAGAAATATGTATGAGGACCACACAGAAAACTGTGGTTCTGGCAAATACCTTTAATTGAAACATGGTTTTTTTCTTGCAGGTTATGCTACATTAACTTGGAAACTATTGGCGCTGCAAGTTTATAAACATATCATTTTATAGCTCTCGTTATGCTCTACAAAATGAGACTATAGGATTTTATGTAGATGCTCCAGTAAAGTGAACATTTATTTTTCTCAAGAAGAGTTAAAATCATTTATTTTTCTGCCAAATACTTTAAAAAATGCGAATGAAAATGTTAAAAAATTGCTGAAGTTATATATATATAAACTAAAACTAAATAAAGCTGTAAGTTGAAAAGGGGTATTAAGGCTACAGTTCAAATGGGTAGGAGAAAAAGATAGGTGGGATTCCACTTAAGCCCTTCCTTAAGTAATGGTTGAATTGCAAGCTGTAGGCCCATAGCAGAGAGTTAGTGCAGATAGCCAAACATTGCCAAAAACCCTGAGAGTTACTCTGCTGGCTAGAGATGACATTGGAAGGAAGGAGATCAAAGGAATATTATTGTTGTTGTTGTTGTTGTTGTTATTATTATTATTATTATTATTATTATTATTGTTATTATTATTATTATTATTATTACACTTTAAACATATATTAAGTTAAATTTAAAGATTTCGGTCTTGTAAGTATGGTGTTGTCCAAGGTGTGGAATGTTGCCTGTAACATGCTCTACATGAATCTGCAAGCAATGAATGAGATGAATCTGCAAAAATGAAATGTTTTCCTGTGCTGTGTAAATGAGCTGGCATAATTGATCAATGGGTTCCAGTATGCTCTGCTGAAGCTCATGGATCAGATTGTTGAGTTTGGCGACATATTGGAGAAAGGTCTCCTTCAGCGTATTTTCTGGAAGAGTTTGAGTAGCACCCAAGGAATTGTAGATCATGTTGTGATGAGCTGAGCAGGCGGTTGATATTGGAGGTGGTAGACAATGTAATGTCAAGTTACTTGTTAGAAATGAAGGGATGAACCGTTAAGACCGGCATTGCAGTGGGCAGAAGGCCTGGCCCATTTGATGGCTATTCCCCCATAGGAGACACAGTATCTGCTGTGGTGGGACAGGTTGTGCTGCAAACATTCACGGGTGAGTGCTCCAGCACCACAGTAGTGGCAGCATGGAAATTCCCTGCATTCACTGTCTGAGTCCATAACCGCAGCACGAGGCAGTGTGGCAGCTGAGGCTGAGCTCAATGGTGAGACAGTAGTGAACCATTATGAGACCATTGGCAATGGCTGCCTCACATTTGTCGGTCTCCATGAAAGTCAGTCAGATATCTGTGGGAATAAATGTGTGCTGCATGGTAGGCTAATGACCATTGCCACTGCACAGCCTGCAGACTTTGTGGAGCACCACAGAGAACGTCAGTGCTTTGACTGGCAGATGCAGATGAGCTGTGGTTGGTCCAGTCTGGCGGTGGTGGGGATGGCTGTGTTAGATGAGCAGGTAAGCTTAAAATGGGTGAGATGTTGCTTCATGAAGTAGAAGTCCGTTCCTGAGAGTGAAGTTGCATGTGGCCTTGCCCCCTTGTTTGTTAAAGTAGTGGCAACAGGATCCAGGGCCAGTACATTCAGCATTAAGGCAGGACGTCAGTACAAGTCGGATGCTGACTGAGGAGTGGCCGGACTGGCAGGCACTAACTGAGCAGTGGCAGGATGAGCTGGTTGGGAGAGGTGTGCACTGATTGGGTGGAGCAGTTCCTACTCTCCCAGCATCCCATCTTATAGTGCAAAGAGAACTTTTTTTTTACACTAAAACTAAGGAAAGTAAAAGTGTAAGTTGAAAGGGTATTAAGGGGAAAGGTGAGATAGGTGGGATTCCACTTGAGCACTCCTGAAGTAGTAGTAGTAATAGTAGAGTTGCATTGTTGCCGGCCCATGGCTTAGAGCAAATAAGGATGGTGCAGTAGCCAAACATTGCCAAAGCCGTTAGTGGTACTCTGCAGGGTAAAATGACTTTGGACGGAAGGAGAATCAGTAGAGTTATATTATTATACTTTATATTTTAATCATCATTTGGGGTGAAATGAGGAAAAGTATGCTAATATCACATAAAGGTGCAACAAAATTTGTCTATTTTGCTTAATTTCATGTCCTAAAATACATGTCTCAAATGATGAGAATGAAAAAAGATATTTTTGTAAAGGTTCTACCTCTTAAAATTCATTCCTTAGTTATTACTATCTGAATATACTATAACTGAAAATAATACTTTTTTTTTTTTTTTTACATATTTCTGTTTCTTTATTATTTGAAGAAAATTTGTCATTTCATTCTTTATTATACAATTACTGAAAAACATTTTGTTTCTGAAAATACAATATCAACTGTGATAAAGTCCTTGATAAGAGTATTATATAAGAGAATGTTAGAGGTCTGTCCTTAATGCCCTACATCCAACAATGTCTATGTAAAAACTGTTTGCCACTGCACTAAAAAAAAGTGATGAAATTGGATGTCTTATCTTAATCCATTTTGAAAAAATTATTAGGTATTGAACAGCCAAGCATCATCAGGATTCTAGCAAGTTCAGAAAGGCTCAGTCAGTTCTCTGTATAGATAACCCAGCCTTTTACTACAGTTACGTCCAGCATTTGTATGAAGAGAGCCCAATGCATTTTCTTTTTTTTTTTATCCCCCATATTGATCTAGCAAGTTTCCTGCTAACCAATCATGATGGTTCATTCCAGCTATGTTCTTACTATGGTACTTTATAACAATCAGCTGCTACACATTGATCTTATCTTACAATTCTGTTCCACCTGCACAAGCCTTGACTCCACTAAATCAAATTTTGACCACAATTATCATTCCATTTTACCATTAATGTCAAATAAATGTCCTATCAAGAAACCCCAGGTGGGTGTGGTGTTGGTTTTGTGTGTGTGAGTTACAGATGCTCTTTAACATCTCAGGTCATCAGCATCCCATTCAATTCAGGGCGTGAAATGTCCAACAAATTTTGCTCAGAGGCCTCTTCTTTCAGGCTTGAGGTTCTTTATCATGCCGTAAATGTACGACATGGGACCCACGGCTTTACTTCCCTTCCGAAGGAAGCCATATTTAGGATTTTTATGCCTGAAAAAAATCCATTGGTCCTAGCAGGGTTTGAACCCACGATCTTGGGTTTAGAAGTCAAGTATGGTTAGGACTACACCACCAAGATCACAACAAACCCCAATGTCTGTCGTGTTCTATTATCTCTCACCGTTCATATGGCCCAGAAAGTAAGAAATGGTGCAGAAATCAAATAATAAATGTCTCTTTACTGTTGCTGAAGGGATTATCACAAGCGTCCAGTTGTTTATATATAGATTGCTGCTCTTTCAGCTCATATAATTAATATTAAAATTGCACACAGCAGTGTTTTTCTTGTGTGATGCAATAATAATCTTAACCTTCAAGCATACTAAATCAGATTCTTGAGAAGGAAATGGTATCTACTGGGTTCTGTAATGATTCGCATCTTATTAATGTAAATTAATAAATCCTTTATTGCACTTTTTGAGATATTTAATTTTTACATAATTAGCTAACATTGGTGATTTTATATACATATATTAAAAATTCTTACAATGTAAGTTTATAAATAGACCATTGGCCACTTATGGTTTGATTAAATCTGCACGACAACCAAGATTTAAAATTGCTATGTTGCTTAAACTTGCACATTTATTTTTCTTGAAACATATAATTTTAGTGTCTTAGAAAGGGTGGAAAGAGTTATCAACAAGGAAAACAAAGAGAAACATAAAAGAACAATTTCTGTTTTCCAGAATAATGCTTTATAAAATAAATATTTAGCAAGTTCTAATCTTAAAATGTTATTTCCGCAGTAGGCATATATTTATCATAATGCAAAATTTTTCTGAATAATTAGAATGAATAATTTCTGTTAGGTTATTGGAACATATCACCAAGAAGACATTAAGTAGATGACTGTATAAAGGCAATATATTTTGAACTGGGAGTTCTTAGGTTCTATTCTCATTATGACATTAGGGGCAAGAAATTTACCATTAGCATGATTAACAAGAGAAATTAATAAATTTATTAAATGCACTGTATACATAAATTACATTAAGTTAATACTCAAAATCAGAAGATGCATAAAATGTTAATGATTTTGTCTTTGCTTAATAAGTAAGTGTGTGGTTTCTGCACAGAATTTAGGAACACTGAGCTGATGCCTAGTGACATCAGCTGTTGCAGATTCTTTTATCAAATCCATGAGTATTATTCCTCATAAATGATACCAACATGTAAGGGTGGTTCTTTCCATTCACTTGCATTCTTGGCAGGGGTCTAGGCCTATAATTGTCACTTTTTGTTCTCTTTGTTCCGTAGGCTCATGTGTTTGCTAGGTTAAAGTTCACTATTAGACCCTGATAAAGAAGGTGTTGTGGGCAGAATCTTGTCTGGATTATTCTTCGTAATCAGAGAGCCTTTCTTATATATGTGACTTTCAAGGATTCCAGTCTGCACATTTGTAGGAGTGGAATAGAGTCTATGTTTGTGATTGAATAGCATGTTATTGAGTTGATCTTAATACAGAAGTGGCATAGAACTGTTCAAGTGAGATTTTTTGAGCATTGCAACTTATTGTAAGTGCAAGTTGATAACCAACCTGTAATGGTTGAACTGGTACATTTGTGGGCCATTTAAGTCTGTTGGCTGTGGACTGCATATTAACTCATTTTCTGGCATATGTTCCAGTTGATGTAGCAAGTATTCAAAGTAAATCAAATCATAAAATATGAACACTTAATGCAAGGGCACCACTGAAGACTCTTGCTGCCTTGTTCAGGATGGGCAATGATGTCATAGATGTTTTGGTCACACAAAGTCATACTAACCATAGAAAGTGTGAAAAAGTCAGCACTGTAATTATTGCTTTGGTAAAGAATACAGGTCCGTCCTGGTGGTTTAGTGGTAACCAAACCTACCTTCTAAACCCAAGATCGCGGGTTCAACCACGGCGTAAAAATACTAAGTATGGCTTCCTTCGGAAAGGAAGTAAAGCCGTGATTCCCGTGTCGTAGATTTGCGGCATATAAACGAACCTCAAGCCTGAAAGAAGGGGCCTCTGAGCAAAGTATGTTGGCCGCTTCACGCCCTGAATTGAATGGGACGCTGATGACCTGTGATGTTAACGAGCGTGCATTTAAAAAAAAAAGAAAGAAAGAAAAAAAAAGGAGCTCGCTCCTGTATTGTAGATTTTAAAAGTCTTGATTAAAGTGGATGAATGTGTTGCTTTACTGATCATAACCCATTCATCTCCTTTATCCTTGTTGAGGCGGCGCCGGTCTGAACACTTAGCTTTCCATTGAGAACTTTGGTTCACGATGCCGGTATTAAAAATAATTATCAGAATTTCGGTCATTAAACATATCAATGCTTAAATGCTTTCTCTCTCTCTCTCTCTCTCTCTCTCTCTTTGTTACTTAGAATTGCGCACTATGAGATGACGGCCGTTAAAGATGCAAAATTCTTTGATGCCTTCCTGCTCTACGAACTTTTCTAAATATTATTTGCTGGAAAACGTGCTGCATTGCAAAACAGGGATGAACCAAAGTCATCCCGAAATAGTGAGAGCATCTGGGTTGTTTACCAGTTGTGGGCAGTAATAATCTTCTAACAACCGCTAGTCCTCTCACTGCTTAAGATGGCTTATGACTATCCAGATATAGAATAAACAGCATTAAAAATGCATTGTAATGCTGAGGTCAAAGTTCAAAATGCCTCTCATCTATGATACTTTCTGATTGGCAGGTTGGTCGCTCTGTAGTCTCCCTGATATGCAAATAAACCCAGATATCATTTGTTTCGTCCGGCACGGCATTAACTCTTCCGTACTGTGGCAAGATGGCAACGATAAGGTTTCTTGGTGCTCTCGGTCGTCTATCAAAAATGACCTCCACTTGGATAAGATGTCGAACTGGTAAAATAGACATGGTTATTGTAATCATCATTACATAAAGGTTTATTTAACAATCGTATGTTGCTTTTGAAGAAACACTGCTTGTTTTGTACTCTTTGCCAACTCATGCTGGGTTAATTAGAAGTTCATTAATGTCAGCCGAAACTTAATTTTAAAATGCAGTACATTTTCGTCATTATGATTAAACTTGCATATCTGTAGAAAATCATGAGCATCTGTTAAAAAGTTCCGTATATTAATCATACTGCACAGTGTTACGTCAACGTTGGAATTAACGTTTGGGGCTAATTCAGGGACGTCTCATGCAAGATGGGATTTTGGAAATAGCTCCTTAGTGAAAAGGTCTTGCCCTACTCGGCACGACTGTTATATACTTGATTGATGGAAGAAATGTTAGGCTTATCTGTGAAGCAACATATAAACCATGGAGTGAGGAATTCTGGCAATTACTAGCGCCGGCTATTCACATCAACTCGGAAGCTGCTGAATGCTACAATTAGCATTTTCCTTTATGTACACTTTGCGTTATTGTGCTGAGTCAAAATAAAGGAATGATGCAATATGAGCATGATTAAATCAAAACTCATGTTGACACACATTAAGCGTCCAAAAACGCCTAATGCTTCTGACTTCAGTTTCATAAACTCGGCTTGAGTGAATAAAACACTTCCAAATCCTGACCATCATCACTTAATTTGCACTGTAACATACCTTGATGTAATAGCCTTTTAATATCATCTCTTATAGTGATATTGCAATCATAAGAATATCAGAACTATAGCTACTCTTCTGTTTACTCTTTCATTCACCGCAGTTTACCAATGCATAATTCTGAAAATAATCCAGGCCATTGAACTAATAAGTGTCAAAAGTGTCTTGCATGAAAATTTGTTTTTGCATATAGGTTAGATAAATGAATGAAATATACATATAAAACCACTGATTTTTTGTTTTTAATGTGGTTATTTTTATATTATAAATGCTAAGAAACTGATAAAAGTTAAACTGCACTTAGAGTGGATTAGATCAAATATGAAATGCCAGCAGATATATTGTGTAATGTTTTAACATTTCTGGAAAAAGTAAACTTTATCTGGAGGCTTTTGTATCTTTGGTTAATCCAGAAGACACTGGGACCCCCTATGTTCTAAGAGTATTAATCTTAAAGTAGTTAATAATGGTTTTTAATTCATTTTACTCTGCTTACTATCTAAGTCTCACCCTTTTCAAAAATATGTAAAATTCTCCTTTTCGGTAACAGTTCCGATTAGTTTATCCAGTATATTGCTGCTTTTGTACACAGCAATTTTTCTGCTGCAATTCAAGTGGAATAAGACAAGTAAAAAGTGATAAAATGAAGTTGAAATATACCTGAGCCAGAATAAAAACGGCATAATCTAGTTATAAATGTGTTATTGGAACACTGGGAACTGCTAGCTATTAACCTCCTCCCAGTCCACCCACCCACTGAAGCGGTGCATTTGCTTATATAGCTACAGGCTCCTCCTATTAGTGACTTTTTTTAATAGTGTATAATGCCCATTTTTACTGCTGAGGCACCACATTTGATTATTAGTGATGATTCTACCATCTCAATGCTGATATTAGAATGGGCAACATAACTGGGATTGTAGCTGAATTTTAGTGGACAGTTAAGAAAAAACTGAATTCACAATTGATTCATATACATGCACACATATACTAACAGTAAATCCTAGAAATGGTGGACTCAGTGGTTTGCTGTGGCTTGCTATGACCTGTCAACCTATGCTTGCCTCCTTTTCAAAAATATAAATTGATAGCAGATTGTGTTGCTTTGTTAGCAGGTAAATCATTGTAGTGATGGCAAGTCTTTTTTAACTCCAGCAGAACCTATCTAGTGTCATCTAGTGGACGAATTCATAAGCAACCATTCATGATAAATTAAGTGAGTCAACAAGAAACTAATTGCTGGATGAACTATTCAGAATAATTACCTCATTTTGAAGTGAAATACAGCATACATCTATATCCTGACTTACTACCATAAATCAAAATGTTATACAATTACAGCAATTTCCAAAAGAGAAACATCATGTAATGATTTCAAGGTGAAGTAAAACATAGTGTAGATGTAAAACACTGTTAATACTTTACTCCCATAAATAAACAAATCTAAATCAGAATAGCAAGTTCTTTTTGATAACTTAATAGGATATCATGACTGTTAAATAATTATCATCTAGTGCAGTATGATATAGATAATTTTAATGAAAAGTAACTAAATATTAAACTTAACATGAGTGAAAACAACATTTTATAAAAAATCATTAAATTTATTTTCTTTCATCTGCAGACACACTAATAATGCAACTAACAACTAAAAATAGAGAGGTATGAATAAATTTTAGCTTTTTCCAAAAAAGACATCTGTGAGGGGGATTCAAAAAGTAAGTTGCATAACTGTTCCAGGGCAAAAAAGTGTATTGATCAAGGCATTACAATACAATGTACAAAATGCACAACTCCTTTTTTAGACAATCATCATTCTCTGCACAAAAACTTTTTTTAATGTATCGATGATTATTCAATTCCTCGATAAAAGAAATCTGCTCCTTGTTCACTGAACCATTATAGAATGCTGTGTTTGCATATTTCATAAATGAGATATCTTGGACCACATAGCTATTCTTTCAACATACTGAACTTATAATAATTCCAAGGTGAATGATCGAGGCTATATGCCAGATGCTTCCATACCTCCTATTGAAAACTCTAAAGCGAAGTTTGTGTTGCATGTGTCTTCCATGCTAATCAGCATCGGTCATTTCATGCATTCTTTCAAACTGCAGGCACTATTTCTATAGCTGGATGCGACATTGCATTTGGCCCATATAACACCAAAATTCACACAGATATTTGTACTTGAGTGGTTCTGTTCCTTGTACTTCAGTTTTGGAGTACATTTCCAGTTTAATGTGTCATTTTGCATCATTTTGTTATGATGCATCATATCACTACTACAATGACAGTGACTCTATAGGAAGACCTGAACGTGAACTCTGTTCTGTCTCTGTACCACTGTCATTGCACAGTGCTGCAAACATTATAAGCTATTTTTTTATTCCCTCATTTAAATTGAAAGACTTTTACAGTTTTCAGAATACGCCATATCTACAGTTATACTTATTTATTCTCACAAATTCTTTGGAAAGTATTTAACCCACACATTATCCATAGCCTCCAAATTTGCTGTAATGTCTTCAACATTGAAGAATAACTGCTTATACAGCTTTTCCCTTACTTCTGGGAAAATAGAACAACCATGTGAAGAATAGAATAGATGAGCAGCAATGATATTTTGTGACTAAAAAAATAAAGATCCACTGTTTTTGCAAGGGTAGGTGAAAGTGTTCATGAAAGATTGCAATTTTGGTCTATTCCATTTTGGAAAACTTGAACTGTCAGGTCTTCTTGTACCATTCCACAGTAACAATGTTTTGGTTTTCAAGTGAGAACCTTTTTTAAATAAAAAGATGCAAGTTTTTTTCCCAGTAATTTGACCCCTCCTCACTTCTGTGAATCTGTCTTCAAATCACCAGATTTATTATTGTTCAATTTCTGGGCTATAATAGTAAAAGCAAGTTCTGTCATCTCTAATGATGTTATAGACACCTAAATTTTCACATTGAATATTTGTAGGTTAACTTGGCATCAGTGAAACAATGTTTTTTGGTGATTGTTGAGGGAATGTGGAAGCCATCAGGAACTGTAGTTAATGGTATATAGATGTTACTGTTATATCATTTGTGCTGTCATTGACCCTCTGTCTCAACCAGCAGATATGTTGATATTCTTTCACCATTGTAATTAAACTTTTTTTAAGGTATGGAGGGTTGCCCAGTTAAGTTCAAACATTTTTACTTACATTTTTTCGTGGTGAGATTCCCTTTCTTCACTACCAATTATGATCAGTTTGATGACCACAGGCTTCAACTGTGAGTATGCATTGCAATTTCCATTGTAGAAGACAGAGACCATCAATCATGATGGGATGTTAAGAAACTAGGTGCTGTTTCAGCAGACCAAGTCTCCAAAAATTCGTTGATGTGGCATCTGGCGACTTTGCTGGGATCCTTTTAAATGGTATCACATTGCAACCACCATGGACCCCTTGGAAAACTTTGCCTTGTTTTCCAAGATGAAGTTGGAGCACCCTTTTGGCCCAGTTGATAGCATAGGATTTGTTTGTATCATTTAGTAGATCCATGCTTCATCCAAAGAAACCATCCATTGCCACTTTTCACCTGCCAGGTTGTGTTCATACAGTTTTCTAGCATTGGTGAAACGTCGTTCCATGATGTACTGTTCTCTCAAGACCTGCCCGCATACTTTATGCCGCGTTCTAGACACAAATGTGGTGGATTATCCTATAAAGGTCCCTTTAGATTTTTCCAATGCAGTTGGCAATGCTTCTTTGTGTTGGAGGATTTTCTTGTGTCACTGCTCCCTAACCTTGTTATTTTTTTTTTCTTCCCCTTCTTCTTCCTTGTACAGATTTACCATAGTTTCATTACATTACTTTTGTTTTAACCCATTTTTAAAATTAAGAAAATTAAAGTTGTTAAAGTTGAAAAGTAATGATGAAAGTTGTTTAGAGTGTTCCATCTTTGTCCTTGCATTAAACATGTTGAAATATTTTCCTTTAAACTGTGAGATATGCAGTTCCTTTGGTAGCATGGTCGTAAACCTTGAGATATTACATCCAATTATAACATATGCTCATGAGGTATTAAGAAGTAGTTAAAACTTTTAAACCCTTGTAAGTCTTAACCATCTTTATTTTCCAATGTATAAAGAGTAAGTCAGGACCTTTGCAACAAATTCAAAGGTGAGATAGAACTGACAGTGAGGACAATTTTTTGTTAAACAACCTATGTTGTTGCACAACTTATAAATGCATAGTTGTGCACTCTAGTTTGTGTTGATTCCTACATTAAACTAAGTGATGCTTCTTTATCTTCATCATGTACTTCTGTGTGTAATCCAGACATGTGCAGTTAAATATAAACATCGTTAAGAAAATGGGCATTTTACGAGCATTGCAGAGTGTTGTGTACATGACCCCAGTGGACACAGACAAACTGATTGAGCAGATACTCACTGCGACATAGGTCAGAATTCAAAAGACACTACTTTGACAGAGTAACAAATGCAATGAGATTTAGGAAGACACTTTGAACACCTGTAATATGTCCCAAGGATATTTGCAGTATAAATTAATATGTCAAATTGTTAAATGTCTCTAACATCATGCTTTGTTTTGTTTTGTTTTTGTTTTTTATGATATACCCTCCAAAATGGTAGGTAAGAGAATAAATCTTGTTTATGTAAATCTAATGCATTGTTGAATGTAATGTGCACCCCAAATTTGAAACTTAAATAAAAAAAGATTTTGACATATTGTTGTACGGCATCTTAGAGATAAGTCTGTCCACTTCATAAAATGATCATAACATAAAATTTATAAGGATTACATCTTGGAGCATGTAGGACAAAATCTGTTGCTCATGCTGTAGCCAAGACAGTTTGCTTAGGTCAAAGAAGAAAACGTTATTTCTTATGGTGTCACTAGTCACAGATTGCTCATTTTTCCTCCTTTCATGTATGAATTGCAAAACTTTTTCTTCAATGTCAGGGTGTCTTCCTTTACGAGGACCACTGAATTCCTTCCTACTAGCTTTAGTTGTGAATAATGCCAATTTCTGTTGCTGCCACAAGCAAATTGCTCTCAGCTACATTGAACTCTCTTCCTGCCTTTCTGTTACATTTTTTCAGCATAAAGAATTACTTCACACTTAAAATATTTGCTCTCCATTTCATGACTACCGTCTATTCAAACACTGTATGCAATAATATGCCTACAATAAATGTAACAAAGTTAAAAATTGTAACAATGCATTATACATAATAAATGATAAATTTGAATGAATTTACTTGCAAATTATGGAAAGAATTTCCACTTGAATGTAATATGCCATTGAATCTAATGCGCACACAATATTGAATACTACATTGAAACAAAAAGAGTGCGCATTAGATTTGCGTAAATATGGTATGTTTAATATAAAATGTTCCTCATGGTGAGATTTTCTTTCCATATTTGTTGCAGAGGTCCTGATGACTCATCCAGCATGATTATTAATTGTTTTTTTCTGATATTACAGTGCTGCAGAACCCAAGACTATATGCAACCGCAGTAGCACAAACAAAGCCTTCTGAAACATTAGATGTCGAAAGCCACACAAGAACGAAGATGGTTGGCAATGTATGTGTTGTAACATTAGATACCCCAAAAGCAAAGGTAAGAAATTAAAGTAGATCAAATGACTAGAACAATGTGTCCTTAAGATAGAGTTGAGCTTTTGACTGGAATGTGATGGTGTAGAAAGTGATTACAGTTCAAAAACATTACCCTTAGCATCAGATATCTTCTGATTTCTTAGGCATGTTGTCAAATGTTTTAATGGTATTTATTAGTGGTGCTTGTGGTTGATATGTTTTTTGGGACATTATAGATTTAAACTTTGTTAACACAGTAATACTTAAATGTAAATTGGAATACTTAATTAAGATCATTGTATGATTGAGTCAAACTACAAACACTTTTATTGCTCCACTTGTTTATAATAAAGTACTAGTTTCACAAACCCTTTGTTAGCATTCTCAGTTATCCAGGGCTCATGAATTTAGTACTACATATTATTAACACACGCACATATTATAAACAAGTAAGTGTAGCAATAAGAGCATGTAGTTCGGTTCAGTCATTAATGATCTTAATTATATGATTAGCTCTTCACTGTCAGTTGCTAATCCTGGTGGTGTAGTGGTAACCATACTTGCCTCCTAAACTCAAGATTGCAGGTTTGATCCTGGCCAGGACCGAAGGATTTTTTTCGGGCATAAAAATCCTAAGTATGGCTTCCTTCAGAAGGGAAGTAAAGCCATAGGTCCTGTATCATACATTACGGCATGGTAAAGAACCTGAAACATGAAAAAAGAGGCCTCTGAGCAAAATTTGTCAGCCATTTCCCACCCTGATTTGAATGGGACACTGATTACCTGAAATGTTAATGAGCATCCATAAATAAAAAAATAAATAATTAAAAAATTGTCAAGTTCCAATTAACATGTTTAGTTTTTAGACAGTAATACTTGTTCCTGAAATGGTAAGGATGTCATTGTTACCAAGCAGCTGTGTTTGTAATTTCATTTTGAAAAAAATAAAATAGCAATAACTGGTGAAAAGTTGAATCTTGACCACCATCCTGGATGACTGTTAAATCTCTAGATGGAGTGTGTATAATGTCATATTTGATACATCATCAATAGTAGATTTCTTTCCATAAGTTATTGTACGGCAAATTAGGTTATAAATTTGTTAAATTGTTGCAGATGATAATGGGAAAATATTGGGAAGGCCACCGTCTTCTGGAATTCAGAAGATGGGGGCTTTCTAGGTATTAATGCTTTGTTTTGGGATGGAGCCATTACCTCAAGGATTTGCTCCACTAATAGTAAGAAGGAATTCAATTTTGTTGGTTAACTTAAGTTATTGGTGTAATTAATGCATTGATATTATTAGATTTAAATGTATGTATAGTTGGTTAATTCATAACTAATGAAAGAATGTAAATTAGATCTCTAATTACTTTTGTTTTTAGCAATAAAATTCATTCATTCAACTTTGTGTCAAGAGAGTTCTGTGTATTAAAAATGAAGAATCAGACTTAAAAAATTGGTGTCGAGACATGCATCTTCAGTTTTGCATACTAATGCAACTGAGCTACTATATCATTCTCCAAGCATAAAACCACAAATCTCTCTTATCTGCTTCTGAGATTTCATTAAGGTTTCTCACTTATGGGAGGTTTATTCCTTTAGAAGCAACTTGTAATGCTATGACTCATGACCAGGCTTCTGTTTTAACCATCAAATATATAGGGGTTAATTTATATATAAAAATTATTGTTTCACACTAATGTTGTGTAGGACAGTGGAAATGAATAATCAGACAGGATATATAGAATCAGATTATATAGGTTCATGGTTCTGTGCTTGGAGGACAAGTTAGCTCAGTTGGTTAGCACATTAACATGGAAGGCTGAAGATCTATGATTGGAATCCAGAGCCATGACTCAAATTTTTCAAGTCTGATTCTTTATTTCCAGCTAGTCTTACACATGGCTATTGTTCTGCATTTTGTTACTCGTAATACTCAGTAGATGAATATGCGGAATAAGTATCTTTAAATCCATTTAGTTTGAAGTTTTGTAGTTGTGTTCTTATTTGATTGACATATTTTGAAAGGAAGATAAGACAAAACTTTCATTTTGTTAGATTCAGGTTCTTTGCTGCAACTTGCTTTAACATAATTTTTAAGACTGGCTATATATAATATATGAGGTTGGAGATTGAACTTTTAAATGAAATAAATCTTAGTGAAATGGTTAAGAATGCTATTAACATAATAAGGAGTGTAACTGATGAAAATTAGCCATGAAGAATAAAAATACATTAAGAAATTTCAAAGTTTCATTCTTTAGGTATTATATTAATGCCGAGAGATGCTGCACTGATGTACTGGTCAAAAAAATTAAAGTTCTGATTAACATTTGCTGGCAACATAGAAAGAGAAGTGAAGGATTTAGACTTTAAAAATTAAGGAAAAAGCTTGACAGATATTTGGTGAAAGAAGCTATGGTCAAATTTAAAAGCTTATGGAAGAAGAAAATGTTTCAGTCTATAGGTGTAAGCAAATGGTAGTACCAAATGAACTTGGACGGTCTCCATTCATTGCTTCAACTTGGCAATTGTAGTGCACTGTGTGCATCACAGTGACATAACATAGTGGATCATTGCCAAGAGCCGTACCTCAATTATTCATGTAATTTTTTTTCTTCAAAAAAATTAAAATGAAATAAAGATTTATAGTTCAGAATTTTTTGCCATATGGATTAAGCACTGCTTTTTATTTGATATCATTGTATGATTCAGTTGAACTACACACTCTTAAAGCTTCAATTAAATAATTAGCTTCACTGTGCAAGTTCCAATTTACATTTAAAAACTGCTTTTTATATTTCACAACTTTATCATCATTCTCTTAGAAGTTCACACATTTGCAGTATATACATTCTAAAAATGGAATATTGCCATATAGATTTAAATTCAGTTGGCATCCACCTTCCATATTGCAAGAACCACTTGAATTAATAAAGAGATGAAGAAATTTTATCTGCTAAAAATTCATTTCTTTTGAAACCTGAGAACTATAGGTTTATTAAAAAATGATTGTGGCTAAAGATTAGCATTACTTAGCAGAAGGAAAATTATCATTTATAAGATTTGAAAGGCTGAATTAGAGATTTAAAATTTTGAGGAAAAAGAATTTAAGGAATATAATTTGGTCAGCTCTTTTAATCTGCTTTCATAATTCAGGAAGATTAGCAATTGTAAAAGTAGAAAAAATATATATGAAGAGAAGTGAAGTCTGTCATGGAGGAGCTACATAAACTAAGCGAATTCCTCAGCCAATTAAATAATATTAAAATAGAATATTCAATCCAAATTGGCCTTATTAATTAATGAAATAGTAACAGCTTTACTGATATTAGGAGAACAAAATTAGAATTCTTGCAATCTATTATAATTATAACCACATTTTTAAAATAATAATAATAACAATAAGCAAGGTTGGGCCTTTCTAAAACAACAGTTCTTCAAATTATTCATGAACATTTAAACCTGAATAAGGTTAGTGCAAGATGAGTGCCTAGACTTCTTTCCTTAGTCCAAAAGCAGCAACAAGACATGTGTTGTTAGGCATTTTTGGAGCTCTGCCATGGCAGCAAGAGAGAAATTATGCAAACCATTGTTACAGGAGATGAAACTATGGTCCTCTAGCATGATCCCTTGTCCAAAAGAGAATCAATGGAGTGGCGTAAACTTGGCAAAGCACCACCTCTAAAGGCCAAGGTTACTCAGTCAACCAAGATCATGGCCACAGTCTTTTCGGACTGTGAAGGAATACTTTTCATTGACTTCAAAGAGAGGAACACCACAGTAAATGGGGAGCACTATGCTGGTCTAATGCACAGATTATATACTTCTATCAAAGAGAAAAGGCAAGGAATGCTGAGTCGTGGTGTGTGCCTTCTTCACGACAATGTGTCTATGCACACAACTCTTGTTGCAAAGGAAGCTGTAAAGAAATGTGGCTTCAAGGAAATCGACCATCCATCCACCCTGCAGCCCAGATCTAGCTCCCAGTGACTATTTCCTGTTCTCACAACTCAAAAAGGACCTTTGAGGAGGGACATTTAAGTTTGATGAAGAAGTGATGAATGCTGTTTATGCCCATTTTGCAGACAAGACTTCTGACTATTTTGGGGGGGGGGATTAAAAGGTTAATTCAAAGATTTCAGAAGTGTAGTGCATTAAAGGGTAACTATATTGAAAAGTGAAATATAGTCTTTGTCTTTAAGATACCTAAAAATGGTTAGGCCAGAAACTTATGGATCTACCCTCATATTTTTAAACATAGCCATTTTTATGAACTGAGCTCTTTATATTATCTTTCACTAAAATAGAGAGAAATAACAGAAAGAAACCTTGTGTATTTAAGATGTCATATGTTTCAATAAAACAAAAACGTTACTTTTCAGAACAGTTACAAATATATATATATATATATATATATATACAATCAAAAGTTCCATTGATTCTCAGTGGCTTTGAAATTTAATGTAAATTTTATTATAGTAAAAGTATCAAATGCAAATGTTTTCTGAATGTTATTATGAGTGCTCTTACATACAAATATAATTCTCACACACATATTATTAATATTTAACAGTTGCTATCTTCATGATAATGCTTTTGTTAAGTATAAAACATATATGCACATTATTGTAAATGTAGTTTATATGCTGAGTTAATTTGTCCTTTTATTGAAACAATAGAGAGAAAATTAAATGCTAGAGCTCTTTTAAAATTTCGGTTTTCAAATGTACCCATACTCCTAATGGTCTGATTTTCAGAAACTATTTTTGTCATTCTATTTAAATGGTATATACAGAGTTTTATTGCAAAAAAACAAATATTATTTCTGCTAGAGTGATTTTTAAATTTTGGGTTTCAGATAAACTTACTCTGTTAATAGTCTAATTTTACTGATTTTCAGAAACTATTTTTCTTATTTTATTTCAATGGTGTATACTGAGTTTCCTTAAAAAAAATTAAAATTGCGGCCAATAGAGTGATTTTTAAATTTCAGTTTTCAGGTATAGCGCTACTCCTAATGGCCCGAATTCCCCTGATTTTCAGCAACTATTTTTATTTTATTTAAATGGTATATATTAAGTTTCGTTATGGAAAAAATATTGATGCTGCTAGAGTAGTTTTTAAATTTGGGTTTCAGGTAAAACTCCACTTCTAATCTGTTTTTTTCTGATTTTCGCCAACTATTTGTGATAATGTATTGTAATGGCATATTCTAAGCATCGAGGGGGGGGGGGAGAATTGCAGCTGCTAGAGCAATTTGAAATTTTTGCTTACCCCCACCCGCAATGCTGCAATTTGCTGATTAACAAACTCATCAAATAGTTTGTTAATATATTGTTATATACCTAAGTTTCAATGAAAAAAAACAGAAATTGCAACCACTAGAGCGTTAACAGACATGTACACACCACATGCATATAATTTTTTTTTTCATTGTAATTTTGGTGCCTAGTATGTAGGAATAATGGAAATTTGATGATATTTTTCACAAAGCTTTTCATGGGTATAACCGCAATAGCTACATTCCCTTGGAATTTGCTAAAAATTCAAGTACATCATTGTAGTGCCAATGTTGCATAACTTAAAAAAAATTATATGGACTATAGGAAGATAGCATTTATAGTGCAACATTTTTACTAAAATGCCCAAGTTGCATTAGAACCAGACAAAATACTGGATAAAACAACACAAGTCTGGTAGGAAATTTTTCATAGAGATGAAACATAATACCTGTAGACGAAACAATCTGTACACAATTATCTGTGCATAAAACTTGACCTGGCACTGTTATTAAAATATAATCTGTAAATATTCATTCCATTTCAGAACCATACATCTGCTTATGAAGATATTATGTGAAAGTAAGCATTTAGTGTTGTCATTGACTTTTTTATTTATATTTTGAAATTTATCAAGTGAGTTTGCCAGTCAACAGGTACATTGATTTGTTTAAACAATCTCTTTCTATTTGAATTGCTTAACTGTTTATGGTCTTTTATGTTATATATGTGCCAATATTTTTAACTTGAAGATCTTAGTCAAAATGTCAGTATAACAAAATTAGTACCAATTGTATGTAGCCTTGGCTAGTCTTCAGTGTGTTGCTTAATGTCATCTGCTACCTATGGTGAAACAATGTAAAAGGTCAAATGTTTAATGAATAGCAAATATACAATGACTATTTGTTGATTTAGCTCTATATGGTGTGCTCTCTCTAATAATGAAAGATGTTATTGGCAGTATACATCTAGACTCATGACTTATGGATGCATGATTTTAATTCTTTGTTTAAAAGTATAAGGGGAATTCTGTTTTCTGTAAAAGTGAACTTTGTTCATTTATTTGATTAATAATTAATTATTGCTGTTAGATATATGTTGGGATTGTTATTGTTGTTTAGAGCCTTGCATCTGGAAATAAAGCCATTAGGTTCTTGTTTCCAGTTTGTCTGTATTATAGTATTCTCCATAGATAATGCACTACAGGTGTTCAAGTGATCATTTATCTCTTTTTGAGTGCTGCAAAGGAGGCATGATGATGAAAGAATATGACTTGCTAAACAGTCAGTTTGTAATGAGTGTAAGGCTGCAACTGCTGTTTTTTGTGGTCCTTGTAGGATTTTATCAGGATTGAAGAGAAGGAAGTTCTATTTCCTGTCTTTGGCATCTTTTTTCTATTTCTTGTTTATAATGATGTTTCAGTTTAGATGTAATCAGATATTTTACTGTTGCAAAGAATGTGCTTGTCTTTTTCATCTGATGTATTGTGGTGCCTCTTCTTGCTAGCATGTCTGCTAGCTAATTTTCCTTAATCCATCAATGTGCTGGTATTCACTATATGTTTGTAGTCTTATGGAATTTCTGCAGTTGTGTTTTTATTTTGTATCAGCCCTTAATTTGTTTTTGTTTCTTTTTAATGTTGGAACATATTGTTTGAATGGCAGCCTTAGCATCGGAGAAAATTTTTGCTTTGGTGAACTTATTTGGTGGAAGGTTCATTAATTCCTGCAGGGCTATATATATTGCCATTATTGCTCTATCATGAGAATGATAACATGAAAACAGGAGACATGACTCTAGCTGCAGTGCAATAATCCCTAGAAGATCCATCCATGTAAATGTGCAGCCATTCTTCATTGATTTTTTTTTATTTAAGGATGCTCTTTAACAGCTCTGGTCATCAGCGTCCCATTCAATTCAGGGCGTGAAACATGACAAATTTTGCTCAGAGGCCTCTTCTTTCAGGCTTGAGGTTCTTTTTCATGCAGCAAATGTACGACATGGGACCCACGGCTTTACTTCCCTTCTGAAGTAAGCCATACCTTGGATTTTTACACCCGAAAAAATCCATTGATCCTGGCCAGGTTCGAACCTGCGACCTTGGGTTTAGAAGGCAAGTATGGTTACCAATACACCACCAGGACCAACAGCCAGCCATTCTTCAGGGGGATATTTGGTGTTCATTGTTCAAAGGCTAGGGCTTTCAGTATATCTATAGATGTTTCTGATTTCTTGGCTTCTTCCATCAAATGTAAGTTATAATTACTCATAGGCCTGTCACTGCATAGAAGAGCATCTTCCCAGGTGGGAGATGGGAGAGTGTTGGTGGACTAACTTAAGTAGTCCTTCCAGCTAGGTCCAATAAACCTGCTACAATGACAGGTGTGCCCTCCACACATAATGAAGATTTATTTACTAATTTTGGCTTATTTGCAGATGCTCATTAACACCTCAGATCTTCATTATCCCATTCAATTCAGGGCATGAAGTGCTGATGAATTTTGCTCATAGACACCTTCTTTCAGGCTTAAAAGTTATTTTATATGCTGTAAATCTATGATACAGATCCATGGTTCTACTTCCCTTACAAAGGAAGCCATACTTAGGAATTTTACACCCAAAAAATCCATCAACCCTAGCTGGGATTGAACCTGCAATCTTGGGTCTATCAAACAGCTATGATTACCACTAGACCACCAGGGTGAATAATGGAGGGTGTAAGTGGGTGAAGTAACCACCATATCTTAAAAAGTGGTGCCTACATAAAAATAAAACAGTTATACCATAGCCATTTACCTACTACACCATGAAAATGTACCCTAAAGTATATATATGGACTCTTGAACCACACACAAGGTCAGCATAATTATTGAATTGTGTGGGAGTGTGATTCATACTCTCTATAGTTTACCATAGTAGATGATGCAGGACAGCATTATTTTGTGTATAATAACTTCTTACAGTTGTAGGTTACCTAAATGACAAAGTGTACCAAGAAGCAATATTATAAAGGTTATACAAACAAACAGTACAATATCAAATTGGAAAATATAATGCTCATTGCATAAATTTACATGTTATATTATTTGTTTCTATTTGATCGTTTAATGGCCAGAATGGATGAATCCATGTAATCCCATTTTAGGAAGTCATTCTGGCACATGCATACAATATGAAACATGAATGAGTGATGTTGTGTACATAATAAGTTTGGTAATTTTCCATGATAAAAGTTACATTTGCCTGTTAAATGAAAGATATACATGCAAAAATTTGCCACTGCTTGTGACATAACATGTCTTTTATGAAATATCTGGCACAAAGTATTGGAGTTTATTATGAGACATAAGAGTGTTAAAGAATGTCTGCTGTGCTTATAACCGGAGTTGTACAATTATACTTAAAAATGGTTTTCTGCATAACACATAAATATGTAGAAAAAAACATAACATATATAGAAAATATAAAGATGTATACAAACTAGAAAACATAAAAAAATGTTAGCTGGCAAGGTTTGAACCCATGGACCTTGAGTACTGAGGAAGTTGTGCTACCCTTAGACCAACATGATAGTAAACAAAAATTACCACAATTTCAGTTAAGTTTACTTTATTTTAAGCATGATTTTTTTCGCACGAGCAATGTGTTATGCTAAGGTTTGAAATCAGAATTACCTGGGAAGATTTTGAGGTCATGACTGGAACTCGAACCATGGATCTTTGGTTTACAGTGCCTCTTTCACGTCGGGTATCATATATTGTCTGATTACTTTGAATATTTCCCAGCTAAATCTTTATAATCTTTATACTTCTAAGATTTACACAGATTTTATACCTAAGAGGCAGCTTCAAGCATTTGCTCAATCTTCATAGTTTATCACACTGTTAATTTATTTCAAATGTGATTTTTTTGCACAAGTCGCATGTAGGCTAAGGTTTGGAATCATATTTTCTACAATTACAATACAATTAAGATATACATGAGGAATTTAAAGCTGTTATTAAACATTTTAAATCCAATCCAAATAAATTGTTATATAAATATTAGTGCAAAGAGTAGATATCACCCGTTTCCTAAATTTTAAAAAATACTTGAGCATAAAAAATCAGGTACAATTTTTTAAAACTATGTTCATAAATGACTAATAGAAATCTTTAGAAGATAACAGCCTGTGCATATGCAAAAAAAAAAAAAAAATTAAATTTAAATGTAATAAAATTGAGCTAGTTATTGTATTATTAATATAGAAAAAAGGTAGTTTTTTTCATTTGTATAAAAAAAACCTAGTTTTCTGTGCCAAATTAATTGGTGGTAAGTAATGTGTAATTTTTTACTTAAAATGTAAATTGGAACTTGCACAGTGAAGCTAATCATATTGATATTAATTGATATCATTGTATGATTCAGTTAAACTTTAGCCTGGCTGAAGATGGGAACTGAATGTTCTCGAAACCTGTTCCATACATTTATGAAAAGTAAGTGAAGCTTTAAGAGTGTGTAGTTCAACTGAATCATATAATGATATCATTTGTGTAATTTGTTTAAAAAATGTAACAAGTAAATTATCCCATGAACTCGGCTAATAACTAAACCTAGTGCTTGCTAGCTAGTCTAATTTACTCCCTTGTTTTTTTTGCAAAGAAGTTCAAAATTTCACAGAATCCAGTTTCCAACACCAGCAATTAAATGCCTCTGAGAGTTATAAGAAAATCCCATCTGCTGCTTCCAAATCAATTTCCTTTACCAATTATACTTGTAACACATTTTACCATACCGTTAATCAGTATATTGTATATTAGTTGGTTAGTGTTAATTTAAGATGTGTGACACAAACCCAACAGTGCATATGTCATAATTAAAATATTTGTCTATATGTCTTGTGTGAATCATTGTGTTAATTAGAACTAATTGAATATAAGAGAAGCTCTTATGGCCTTAACTCTTCCAGTTAAAATAAAACATTCTATTCTAATCAATACCATAACATTAATATGTTCAACAACTGAAATTAAGACTCGTTTCGTGTCCTTTAGGAGCAGAAAAATGTTATATTCTAGCAAAAGTTAACTGGAAATAAGGGCAAAGTATAAATCATTAAGAAAGAAAAGTGTCTTGATATACAAAATGAGGTAAATGATTATATTATATACTTTCTTATAATACCACAAGCTTCTCATATCCTATACTTAAAAATAAAGTTAATACTCAAACAGTTTGAGGAAAAGAGCAGTGACATATAAAATTACATAACTCAGAAAGTCTGTAATACTTAAGCTTAGCCTATAGGTTACATTATTAACAGTTTTATACCTTCCATTTGGATGTTAATAGAAACATATCGTAAGCAAATTTTGTTACAATGCTATTTCTTTTCTATATTCCCATTTTCCTCGCCAAGCATCTGTTGCCTATCTGCACTGGTCTATTGCTATACTGTATCAGTAATTTTGATCTAATATTTTTTATGTAGCAATGTTAACTTTTATTGTTCCTAACTGTATACTGATTTAGTCGACCTACAACTTCCAGCAGAAATAATACTGCTGTAGGGAAACTGAAATGATTTGGGGAAAATATGTAGATTTTTGTAGATCTGTGTGTTATAGTTGTGTAAAATAAATATATATGTAGTTGTATATGGTAACATTTTCAGTTATTTTACTTATTGAAAGCTCTACTTTCCTGCACTGCAAAAAATGTTTCATTATACTGTATTATATTTTTCTATTTACCATTTCAGAATAAACATAATTAAATCTATTAAGATTGTGTTTTAGTAAATTAAACTTATTAATATGGTTTCATGTTTATTACAGTTTATTTTTTGAGAAATAAACAATTTTTATAGAGAATATGGATGGATATGCACTTAAAGCAAATATTGTGAACAACAAAACTAATATAGAGGATGACTTGCATGGAGTAGTGGAGTTTGAGATATTTATTTATTTGCCTATACAGTTGGTAATACTAGTTTCAGGCATCATTTTGTAATTTATAATTCATTTAAAACAAATATGAATACATATAAAAGGTGTTTAAGAAATAGATAATATATAATAGTTGACAGAGGTATATACATATACAATGAGTGAATGATAAATAATCAATTAAATAATTATATATACTTAATACTAGATGCTACATAAAATACAGTAAAACAAGAGTTAAATAAGAATGAATTAAAAATTTTATCTTAACACCTACAATTAATCCATTCTCAATAATTTCTGAATCAAGAATTTGTTAGTTCTTTTAAATTCCTCTCCTTTTTATAGTTTTAGAGTCGCTGGTAATTTATAGTACAGAGTTACACCTTTGATGAATTGGTCTCATTCTGATGCTTTTTTTGTTTATGGTCATTCAATATTGATTAATATTTCTTATCTTATCATTATTAACATTATTAAAGAGCATATATACTCAGAATTGCAATGCTTATAATATTTAATTCTTAAGACTAACCTTTGTTCATTTTGCAAAGAGTTGAAATCAGACCTAAAACTCAGCCAATAGAAAAGCAAAAGAGTCTTGATGTATAAAATTATATAGGTAATTATTGTTATTGCAACACCTGACAAGCTTTGGAATCGTAACAATGACAAATTCAACATATCTTTTGTTTGGTATCATTGCAGATAAGAACTGAAAAGAATATTAAAATGAAGATGCTAAATTATTATTTAATTAAAGGTAAAACAGGAAAAATGCAGAGGACCTGTTTTTATCTTTCTCAATTTAAAGACTTATTCTTTCTTTAAAAGCCTTTATAAGTTGCTCTCATTTTATCAACAGCACATTGATGGATTGCTAATACATAAACTGGGAAATCACTATAGGAAATAGAGAAAAAGGATGATTTCTTTTGTAATTTATGGAAATTTTACATAATTTCAAATTTTGAGTAAAATTAGGAGATTATTCTCTATCCATACTTATTTTTGGAAAGCATTCATTTTATGATTTTAAAATGTACTTTTGTCATTTTTTAACCATCTTAACCAATATGTGCTACTGATTATGCTTGATTTTCTTTTAAGGTTAACACATTGGGAGATCAAGTGATGCATGAAATTGAAAACCTACTGTACCGAGTGGAAAGAGATCCAGGTGTTCAAGCAGTGGTACTGATATCAGGAAAGCCTAATAGTTTTATAGCAGGAGCTGATGTCTCAATTATAGAAAAAGCAAAAACTGCTGAGGAAGTAACAAAGATATCACGTGAGGGACAGGCCATTCTTGGGGCAATTGAAAGCAGCAAGAAACCTGTTATTGCTGCCATCATGGGATCATGTCTTGGTGGTGGGCTTGAGGTAATTTTGTTTTTGCTTGCACACATGTTTATTAGGTTTGTATATGTTACATAAATTTTTATATCTTTTTCATATTTTATTTTGATGTCATTTCTAATCGCAATATTTAATATTAGAAAAGAATGCTTTTATTACCAAGTTAATGTATCATGTATCTCTCTTGAAATAATTTGTTTCACATTTGCACAGTATGAAAGTTAGTGCTACTTGTTTTACTAGAAAGGAGAGTAAAGTAACTATTTGCAGGGTTTTCTTTGCTATGTGAATTTTTGTGATAATATTATAGAATTTGTTCATATACAAATTTTGATACCAAATAAGAATTTTCTTTTGCAAACTTTGCTCTCCATATTCGTCAATGCTCTGAAACGTGTTTTTATATGTGATTATAAACTGCTGCAAAATAATAAAGTAACACAATGCAAATTGAAAGGGAATGCATTAAAATTGACTTTTTAAAATAAATTTATGGCCTCATTGGGTACATATAAAAATATAATATTATAAAAGTTCAAATAAAAGAACAAAGTGGATTTAAAATTTAAAACCCTTGCCCATATAACAGTTTTTTGCCTGCTCAGGATGAAAATGTTCATCATGGATACCTCCCCCCCCAATCCAAAGCATAGCTATAAGCCACCATATAGTTGAACTTCATCACTATGTTATTTTCTTTTTCATGTCTTTCATTAGCTGTTTAGAGCTTATAAACATCTTTGCCAGCTTGTTTCATTCATTGAAGCAGGCATGAGTTCTCCTTTCCTGAGTTTGCAACAGTGTGAAATATATTGACATGTTCTTACAGTTTATCTTGCAGTTTCAGCTATCTCTGCTGTATGAGGATACTGTTTAATTTTCAAGAGTTTGCTAAGTAGAAGCCATACTCGCCTATTTGCTTATTTTTTTTTAAAGTAGTCTTCCCACGCTTGATACAAAGTTCGTTCTCTGGAATCAATTATTAAATCAGCCACACATCCTCTTAAATATAGCATCTGCTTAAACATATCTCAAAGTATTCTTTAAAATAACAAGAAAATAATTTTCAGGAATGGAAGAGTAAGAAATATATGGAGAAAAAAAATATGGTAAGGAAGTTTTGGAGACTGTTAAATTAGGATTTCAGGATATACAGTGTGAATCTTCTCATCCTGCAGATTGATAACTAGACAAACCTGCTATTTTACAGATGACGTGAAATGAAGGTACTCACATCTCATTCACCAGTCCGATTAATGCTATACATTGTTGTTCTCTGTTAATGTGCTCTGCTAATGAAATGGTATCATACTGGATTGTTACGATGAAGGCCTGGGGTTCAAGTCATGGCACAGATAAATACATTTTCCTTCTTTTCTACATATGTTATGATAATGTTCTAGAAAAGAATGTTTTCTGTTGGAATGCCTAGAACATCCTAGACATTGAATTTGTCTATAAATACAGGTTCCAAATGAAGACAGTTGTACATAAAAGAGTTAAATCTCCTAAAGCCTGTGTAAGTCTTTAGATGCTGTTCTTGGTTTAACCTGCTTTTAAAATCATAAAATAATATCTTGTCCCCAGCTCCATTGCACTAAACACTATTACTAGAACTTTTAACCCACATTGTTCAGGCTGTATGTACAGCTGATGGAAGTTATATTGATTTACATATAAAGGTATGGGCTACCAGGGCATATATATTTACGCATTGCAAACCGTTTTTGCAGGTCAATAAATTTTCTGAATGCACCTCATGTATTACTTATAATGAAAAGAAATATTAGTACATCTAACAATCATTTGCATTCATCTTTCAATAAATACTGAAGAACATAAATTATAGTTCATGTACTTAGTTATGATGTCTTATTATTGAATGAAGTTTTTTTCCTTCTACTTCTTTCCCCTCATGCATAAAAATCAAGTGAATGGTCTAGGTACAGTGCGATCAGTCATGCTTTCCCTTGCAACATGGGGTTGATAAGCAATGAGCCTCTTAAATTGGTTTTTACTATTTTTTTATGGTTTGTTTTGTTTTACCCTTCTGCTAACCATGAGTCCCAGCTGGCCAGCTAGCTGGCTAAAGTGCAGCTCACTCGCCCATAGGCAAAACACTCCAGGGAAAACAAAACTGATTGCATGGTACTTAAATATTACTTGGTGCTAAAATAATACACTAACAACACATGATCCTCCAGGTGGCTTTGGCTTGCCATTATCGAATTGCAGTTAAAGACAAAAAAACGGGCCTAGGACTACCTGAAGTTATGCTGGGCCTCCTTCCAGGGGCAGGTGGAACTCAACGATTACCACGAGTAATACCTGTTCCAAGTGCACTAGATATGGCTCTAACAGGCCGCACTCTGCCTGCAGATAGGGCCAAAAGAATGGGCCTTGTGGACTTGTTGGTATCTCCTCTTGGTCCAGGACTAGATTTACCAGATCACAGGTCAGTTTACTGCATTAGGGAAGGAAAAGTAAGTACAGTAGCTGTTAGTATTTGTAGATTGCTGTGATTGTGTTTGCTTTAAAAATAAAATATATACTAAGAGAGGAAGAATCATCTTAATCCTTTGATTGCTGAGATTGAGTTAACTGAACTGACTTAGGGCTACTGTGATGCTGAGATAGAGCATAATACTCAAACAAAGCAAAGTGCATGTTTTTGAATGCCATATCTTCAGAACTACTTGTTATAAAGAATTCTACTTGCACTGACTTACAGTGCCATTTCTTGGCTACACCTTGAGCAGTTACAAGACAGTGTCCAGCTTGGGTGACTTGTGCAGAAATTTATATGTATAATTTTTGAAGCTGTTTACAGTGAAGTCATCATGTTTAAAATGATACACTATGGGTAACTTATTTACACACTTCACTTACTATATTTTCCTAAGTTGGAACAATGTTCCAGAAACATTGTTCCAACTTAGGAAAATATAGTAAGTGAAGGGTGTAAATAAGTTACCCATAGTGTATCATTTTAAATTGTGCAGAAATATATATGAAACTGCACCACATGGAAGTACTGTATGCCAGTGTAATCTGAAATAAAGGTTTTTTGTTTGTGTGACATGCTTACAGAAGGTAAACTTCTAAATATTTTCTTATCATTGGAGTCAAATGAGCGTAACTTTTCATCTATTGGATCAAAAACTGACAAGGAAAGGTAAAAAGTGACATTGAAAATGATATTGACACTGGGTTCATATTATTCTGGGTGTAAATAATCATCATGAATGCCCTGTTTGCCCACGGATGATATGTGAATCTTTTAAAAACCACATCCTTTTTTATCGTGGAGAGAGTTGTGGTGTTTTTAATAGCTTTCTGTCTTTCGAAATATCTGATCTTCTTATCAACTAAAGAGCTGCTGAATCCATTGTTGAGGGCTGTTTTGATGATATAGCGGTATTCTGCTGAATACTCTTCTTTGTTGAGTGGGATGTTTACCAATCTATGGACAAGGCTGTTTATAATGGAATGTTGGTGTGGTTTAGGGTTGAAACTGTTATTCTTTATGTGATTAACTATATGTGTAGGTTTCCTATATATACCAATGAAATTATGTCATTTCTCCTATATATATTTTAGGTCCAAAACTGTAAATAACCATTTTCCTCCAATTCCATTGTGAATTTAATATTTTGGTCCTGCAAATTTAGTAATTTTAGAGCATCTCTCTCTCTACTGCCAGTATGTCATCCACATAACGAAACCATGCTTTGAAGGTGAAAGAGAATGCTAATGCCTTAGTAATGTGTGTTTCTACAGCACTCATGAATAAATTTGCCAGAAATGGAGAAAAAGGGTTACCCATAGCTAAGCCAGAAATTTGTTGGTAAATTTTATCATTGAATGTAAAAAAGTTTTGGTTTATACACAGTTTTGTGAGATTGGTATAATGCTCAATTTCTTCTACTGTTAAGTTCATACTTTTTAGCCAATTCTGGAGATTTAGGAGCAGTTTTTTTTAAGGAAATCTTCCTGATACAAAGATGTTTTTGCAGGTTTGTGAACATTGATCCAATCTGAAAGACTGCCTCAGTGTTCTTAAATTTCTCATTATTGTTTTTGAGAATATTTTTTCTATGGCAGCAATGTTTTCTCCATGGAGCCAATGCTGAACATCATTCCTCATCTCTGATTGAAGTTTGATGTCTCTTAAGTTGCCTGAACCACCAGTAAACATTGCCCAAAATTTAGCAACATCCCCAAAGGCCTGATGCAAATGCATAAAATTTAGAACCTCTTAAACTTCTAAAACATCATCTCTTTCTGGTTCCATAACAACAACTGGTGATCAACACACTCAGGATTGTAATGCTTTACAGACTTTCACACTGGCGTTAATATTACTAACATTATAACTTTCTGGGCTGTATGGCTGTGGTCAGTGGTGCATTTTGAGTCCAAAGTTTTAGCTAACTGCTTCAATTAGTACCTTCATTGGAGATGTGGAACAACATAATAAGAAAGCATCTAAGAGGGTAGGTCAATAAGTTTCCACCAGATGGTGGTTGGATCTTGCATTCAAGTATCAGTCAGTTTGTGCCAGTTCCATTAGAGTCAGTTAGAAATAAAACAACATCCTTTTAATATATAAACAGGGACAAGGGACTGAAAATTATCCAGACGTGGAAATCAGTTGAAATCAATAAACAACTTCTAGCTTCCTAGCACACCCAACCATACTTGACATCCCTGATACCTAATACCAATACAAACTCAATTGCACCTTGATACTTTCTCATAACATATTTGCCATTGTAACTGTGCTAGTTCCAAATCTCCACTGATGATGCTAACCAAATCAGTTAGCTAAAGCTTTGGTCTGAAAATACACCCCTAATCGCAGCATTACAGCCCAGAAAGCTGTAATTTTAGTAACATTTATGGTTGTTCATGCTGCCTAAATATAAAGAGAGGAAAGGTACTATTTTACTCACAGTGATTGGTCTACTGCCAGATGTGTGCTATTTAAGTATAACAGCTTTCATTTTTCTATTTGTGGAAAAATTTTTGTGACCCTCATATTTATTTAATTAATTATTTGCTTTGTTGCACTTTTTTTTTTTTTTTGGTTGGTAAATGTGCTAATATCAATGTAAGTCATTAAGAATCATTTATGTTAAATCTGCAGCTATAACTTTATTCAGCCTTAAAAGCCAAATATGCATTGTGTTTAATATTACTTCTCTATGTTTTTATATTTTTGTTTGTATGTTAAGGCTTTGCATGAAATTATATATTTAGCAGAATTAGCAAATAAGCATAGCAACTAGTTAATGTTGCCTCTCAATTTATATTTTGTTATATCTCCTATAGGACAATGCAGTATTTAGAAGAAGTAGCTGTAAAAATAGCAAAAGACATTATTAATGGCAAACTCAAGGTGGATAGAAGGAATAAGCCACTCACAGCGAAGATTATGGATTTTGCTCTCAAATACAACTTTGTCCGAGACCAAGTATTTGGACAAGCAAAGAAGCAGGTCATGAAGATGAGTGGAGGTCATTATCCTGCACCTCTTAAGGTAAAATACTTGTTTGCAAATTAGCAAAATGCAGAAGCAAAGTAAGGCAGTAAAACCTGAATTCATTATTTTAAAGAGGTTGGGGGAAAAAGTATGAATACAGGAAAAGAAGCACAAGTAAAAAGTATAGACTCATAACTTTAATTTATTGGCCTTTATATCAGTACAGTTTGGGAAAAGCAGGTTAAGTACTCTTTTAGTAAACTTTTACAGGAATTCTTAGATAAAGTTCAAAGCTTGCTTTAATATTAGCACATTCATATGCTAAAATAGAATTATTTCATGCAAGTAGACTTACCGGTTTATACCAACCACTGCAATTATGCATCATAGGTTGAAACAATGTATCTACACTTACTTTTTGTCAAGCACAAATGTTAATAGTCTTATATGCAGACAATACACCCATACTAGGTTGTGGGAAAATAATATAACATGAACAAATTATTAAAAAAGGAATCAATGCAATGCAATCTTTGAAATAAAAAGCTGTTAGTTAAATGACATTTCCATTTAAATTGGCATTCAACCAGTAGATCTTGTAGATCACCACCGCCACGGGTGGTCAAGGTCGTTAAGTCGCGGACTCGTGAGCGGGAGGTCTGGGTTCGAATACCACCAGGACCGTCCTCCCTGACTGAAGTTTTTTCCAGGTTTTCCTCATTCCTCATAACTGGCAAATTCCGGGGAGGTACCCTAAACTTAAGCCTGGAACGATTCCTTCCTTAAAAAATAAATCCTTTCCCAATATATAATTTCATTTAATGTATCATCAGTGTCCATCGCCTGTGGTGCCTCTGTAGCAAAAACGGGCATTAAACTACTCATTCATTCATTGTAGATCACCATCCCTTTCTAGATATTCAAAGTGATAAATGTTTAAGCTGAGATAAACATCAGTTATGCTTATAATAAAATAAGGGTGCATATTTCATCATACATTTGGACAAGTCATTTTTAAAAATTTTATCCTCTAACTTATCTTTTAGAGGTTATTGAGTCAATTTTACACTTTTTTGATTCATTTACCATTGCCAAAATCAACTCACCAGCCTAATCTAGAGTACTGCTTCTGTAGTGGTTCCAAATGAAATTGGTTTTTAAATTGAATTTATCCTTATCTTATGACATAGAGTTCAGTGAGCTAATATAAGTAAGACTATAATTGATATCATTGTATGATTCAGTTGAACTACACACTCATAATGCTTCACCTACTTGTCATAATGTATGGAATAATGAACCGATTTCTAGAACATTTAGTTCTCATCTTCAGCCAGACTAAATTCAACTTTCTAGAGTACTGCTTCTGTAATGGCTCCAAATGAAATTCAGATTCACTAAAATTGATGGTGGTGTAGGTATGGGTAGTTTGGGTGCATGAGGAATAGGCCATGTAACTGAATTCAAATTTGGATATTTAATTCCTGCCCCCCCCCCCCTTTTGTGTGTGTGACCAGCAACTTTGCACATGCAAAAGTAACAATCTCCACAGTGGTTCTGCTGCTCTCTCCATATCATTGTTTACAAATGGCATTGCCTTCTGTTTTCCTTCATACTATTAACATAATCCCTTAACACAACTGTTACATGCACTATGATGTGCAAACAATTTATCCTGATGATCACCAACTTTCTCTTTAAAATATGAATAATATAGTTTCTTTGTTTGTGAGTCTATTTTACGTACCTTCCCATCAAACACGTACCACCCACAAATGTAAAAAAAACTTCTGAGGACTATGTAGACACTGTCTCCTGCATAATCTTGATGTAGAAGTCATACTGGAACTTTCATTTAAGCACTACACATATAGAAGATGAATGTGCATATTAACACAAGTTTTCAGCTCCACTGAAGTTGAGATCTATGATAGCTAAATGTAAACATAAATACCTCACAAGAAGACAGACCTGAGCCACAGAACAAAACTGATAAGGGCTGGTAATATAAACATAAGCATCTGGGTGATAGGGAGGACGGAAGTGAGCCGATTAGGAAGAAAACAACAGATTTAGAATAACATAATGAAAAGTAGCAGTAAACTGTATAAGCTGAATGAATTTAGCACCTTAGACATATATGCACATATAAAAACTAGACGTGATAGTCAAAAAGGGACTTCATTTTTTAAGTCAGGGCACTGATTTCCATTAAAGTCACATATTTTCCTTTTACCTCAGAATCAATGTTGACCAGTGTATTCTGTGGAAATCAGAAAAATCATTATATATATTTTTTTAAAAGATATTAGCATATTTTTATGCATTGTGTTTCAAATAAATATCTTTGTAGATAATATTTTCTTTAATTTGTACAAATTTTAGTAAGTTTATGGTTTGATTTGTTTTCTCATATTTATCTTTTTGTTTTATAACCTCTTGAAAATCAATGCATAAATTTCAGCAATATATATTTTGGATATATTTAGTAGCAGATCCAGGAACTTGCAGATAGCAAATTGCTTTACTGCTAAAATGTCAAGATTATCTGCAGGGAATATTTGCTCTCTTTACTGTGCTATTATTGTTGTTAACTCCGTATATTCACCTTACTTTGAAAAAATTCTCTTTATTATGGTGCAAAATACAGTGAATTTATTTTGGAACCTGAATATATCAGAATCCTGCCCATTTTGGAACATTTTATTGGTATCTGTGAAAACCACATCTCTGTTATTTTCTCCTAAATAAAATGGAATGGAATAAAATTACTCTTTGAAGGAAACTAAGTTTTGAAGCAGCACACAGTTTTAAGGAAACAGTATATATAGATCACTTGAGTTTCTTTGCAACTTTGGGTGTTTGATCAATAGTTTTATTGCTCTGTTGACAAGGCTGAAAAGCCCTTCAATTAATTTCTCTACATCACACCAACATATATCTTGTTAAAATTTTTTAAAAATTGTAAATCTTTAAAAAAGTTTTCATATGGAACTAACACAGTGAAGCTCATGTGAATTGAATCTGTCATCCACGGCCGAAGATGGAGATAACATATCTTTGAAACCGGTTCCGTATATTTTTAAGGTTAGTGAAGCATTGAAGAGTGTTAAGACGACAGATTCAATTTATATATCTTGTTGTGAGATTGTTGGTCCTGATGATCTAATAGTAACCATACTTGCCTCATAGACCCAAGATCACAGATTTATCCTGGGCCAGAGCTAATGGCTCTTTTTTGGAAATTAAAATCCTAAGTATGGCTTCCTTCAGAAGGGAAGTAAAGCCGTGGATCCCATGTCATAGTTTTATGGCATGTAAAAGAACCTCAAGCCTGAAAGAAGAGGCCTCTGAGCAAAATTTATCAATTTTTTCATGCCCTGAATTGACTATGATGCTGATGACCGAGAGCATCAGTAAATAAACCAAATAAATAAAAATGTTCATTGTTCCGAGTAGCTAAGCAAGACATGGAATCATGATTTTCTTGATCAGCAATGTCGCTTAAAAATGTGGCATTGTCTTGAAGTGATAAGTTGAAAGTTATTGAACTAAAGAAAAAGGAGAAACAGAGTGTAAGAAATAATGTTAAAGTTTAACTCTATAAGAACTCTGGTTATGACAATTTGAAAAATAAAAACTGCATCATGAATGGCTTGCAAGTAAAATTGGTGATATGAAAAGAGAACAAATACAATGGGCTATAAAGAAATAAAATTTCAAATTGCTATGGCAATGGTTTATTTGTGCATATTCAAACTGCAAGCCCAAACTCTTCAACTGGTGAAAAAATTAAATAAACGAGAATTCAAAGCTTCCAATGAATGACTAAAAAGCTTCAGAAACAGACATGTAATTGTGTATGGTGAAAATGATGTTTACAGTTCTTTTGTTTTCCCAATGGGCAGGAAAAACTGAAAACAATTATTACAGGAATTTCACCCAGTAATGTATACTATGGGGATGAGAAAGCTTGTTTTGAGGGCATTTCCTATAAAATTGCTTTCTATATGTAGAGGAAAATATGTTGCACTGTCTGTCTTTATTTTTAAGATGGGATGGCTCATTTTAAGGTCACATCTGAATAACACGGAAAACTGTTCAGAAAAGAAAATAATATGGGATCCATGTTGAACAGGTTCTACTATAACAGAATTTGACATAAACCTGATATATACTCCTTAAAAGCTTATATGTTGAGCATTTTCTGTTAATTGGTGCGAAAGTTCTGCTGTTTCATATTCAAATAATGGAAATTAATATTATTTAAATTTATTAAATGGAATAATATTCTCATGTGATACTTTTAATGTGCTTTTATCAGGCATGCTATTATTAGAAATTAATTTTCACAGATCATAGAAGTAGTGAGAACGGGTTTAGAAAAAGGACAAAGCGCTGGTTATAATGCAGAAGCTTTGGCATTTGGTGAGCTAGCCATGACACCACAAAGTAAAGGACTCATTGGATTATTTCGTGGGCAGACTGAATGCAAGAAAAACAGATTTGGAAAGCCACAGCGTGAAGTTAAGTAAGTTGCTCTGAGCATCTTGTTTTGAATCAAATAGCATTAAGCAGCTTAATAAGAGATGGCAGAGCTCATGATTCTCAAGCATTAATCTTTTATTATTTTAAATCTTTTTTATGAATAATTATAAGCATAAACCTGACGGTTATTGATAATAAGCATAGAATATATTAATCAAGACTGCATTATTTTCAAAAAGAGGTTTTTAATTCTATATACATTTTATTTTTATAATAAACATAAAAACTAAGGGTTATTGATAATAAGCATAGAATTTGTAATGTTTTATTTTTATGTATGGATGAATGCAGTGTAATGATTCATTAAAGAAACCTAAATAACTTCAATAATCTCTGGTGAGTCAAACTATTTAAAAACACACTTTCTGGCTTCACTTACTGGAGATTTACTCGGAATGTGTTTTGTGGACCTTTGTCTACATCTTCAGCTGTTAAACAACTATTGGATTCAACTATTCCAATCCATCTATTGGATTCGATTACACTGTTTATATAACTATTGGATTATTTGTTGAAGTTGAGTTGGTTGGTGTATTGGTTGTCTCTGGTGGCTTTATGATAAACTTGAACAAAGATCTGTCTGCTTTCTGGATGTCAAAATTCATTAGGTGTTGCTAATGTTTTTTTAAAAATTTCATCTCTGATATAACAGACATAGTTTTGTTTAATATAAAATTTAATTTTGTGTCGGAACCAATACGTGAAGCGACTAATGTATTCTTAATTATCTAGTGAGTCGATTTGATACTCTTATACTCCACTTTCCATAAATAAGTGGAGTATCAAGTCGATTCACTAATAATTAAGAATATTTCATTCTTTTTTGTTTTTGTATTTTTTTTCCTTTATTTCTTTCTTTATTTATTTTTGTTGTTGATCATCTCTTTAAAAAACTCATTTGACTTTGGCTTCTATTACATGCACGTATTCATTTTAGTATTATTTTTGTTCAGTGGTATGTTAACTATACTCCATTCATTCTTAAAAGGGTCTTAATGTAAATATTAACCACATGTCAGTAACCTCATGACATTCTATCACACAATAGTCATGCACAGTCTACATACAGTATAAATGGAAAATAAAATGTAATTATGAATATAATACTTTAATATTTTATATTCATAAAAATCGTAAGCCTACTAACAGCTACAATTCATTGGAATCAGAATAAAAATATAATTATTAAATAAAAGAAAAGGTTAAAGTTGAATACCAATAATTATTAAACACAAAAGAGGTAAGGCTTTGAGTAGTAGTAAGAAAACGATAATTATAAATGTGTTTTACAAATTTGCCAAAAAGTATTCCTCACTGGCAACTGAGCATGTAGTGACAACAGAAGAAAATAAATTTTGGAAAATGGACAGTCTTTGCAACAATATTATCATTCAACTAGTGATCACATCAGATGAATTGATATCTTCAAGTTGCAGTAATAGCGATGAATGAGGATTATTAGCCAGTTTCCCTTAAATTATTATAATTAATCATTTTTTCTTGTGCTCATTTGGTATAATTCATGCTAAAACCATTACTTCTTTTTGGTCTGGTGTGTACAGAACTTGTTTTTGGCAGAGAGTTCTTCTTCTTCTTCTTCTTCTCCTCCTCCTCCTCCTCCTCCTCCTCCTCCTCCTCCTCCTCCTCCTCCTTCTTCTTTTTCCCGCATTAGGACCCATTTTAAGAATGAAGGGAATATAGTCTGTATGTCATGCTTTTGAATGCTGCTGCTGTATGTGATCTAGGATTGAAATAATGGGCTTTAATATAATTCCTTGTATATGCTTTTTCTGCAGATGCCAAAGTCAAGTTTTGTCAAATTTTTGCAAATTCCGAAAGAAGAAGTTGTTGCAGCCATACCTGTGAAAGACTTGTTTTTTTAGCAAATTCTGAAGGAATGTAAGCTATTGCAGTATACCAATGGAAAGATTTTTTTACTAATCTATCCAAATCTGCATTGATTGTATCTACTAGTCACCAAAAAAGACAAAACTATTATAAAAATGTGTTTCTCTCTCTCTATCTATATATAGCAATTTTTAAATTTGGGCTTAGCTCCCAAAAGTTTTTCAAGCATACCTCAACTCCTAATAATGTGATAATTTTCGAAAACTATTTTTCTTACATGACTTAAATGATAATGCCAAGTTTTGTTGTGAAAAAAGAAATATTATAGCTGCTAGAGTGATTTTTAAATTTTGGGTTTCAGGTAACCCTAATGCCCTGATTTGCATGATTTTAGAAACCATTTTTTTCTTACTTGATTTAAATGGTATATGCTGAGTTTCGTTGTGAAAAAAAAGTTTTTGGTGCTGATTTTTAAATTTTGGGCAACCCTAATGGCTCGATTTGCCTGAGTTTCAGAAACTATTTTTCTTATTCTATTTAAATGGCATATACAGAGTTTGATTACCAAAACATATATACATTAATGCCCCTATAGTGATATTTAAATTTTGGGGTGCAGGCAAAAACCCCCCCCCCATGTCAATGCCCTGATTTTCCTGGTTTTCAGAAATGATTTTTTTATTTTATTTAAATGGCATGTAGAGGCTTGTTGCAAAAAATCATATATTGATGCCGCTAGTGCAATTTTTAAATTTTGAGTTTCAGGTAAACTCTCCTTCCTTGATCCTATCCAATTTCACTGATTTTCAAAAATTATTTTTCCTACTTTATTTCAGTGGCATATACCGAGTTTCTTATACAAACATTTAAAATTGGAGCTGCCAAAGCGGTTTTTAAATTTCACTTTAACCCCCAAAACTTTTCAGGCATACCCTCGCTCCGAGTTGCCTGGATTGCCATGATTTTTGAAAACTACTTTTATACATTTATTTCAAAGATTTTTTTGAGTTTCATTTAGATAAAGCAAAACTAACATGAAAAAGTGTATTAGTTCAAGTCAATCACACATTGATCTTAATATATGATTAGATTCACTGTGCAATGTTCCAATTAACAATTTTTAGTTAGTATAGAAAAGGATTTACATAAAAACCACGAGAAACACTGAATTAATTTTGACATCCTGGAAGCAGATAACTCTTTATTCAAGTTTATTACAAGGCTACCAGAGTCGATGAATGATCCAACTTCATTAAACAGTTGAGAGTGTGGACAAAGTTCCACAAACATGCTCTAAGTAAATCTCCAGTATGTGAAACCAGAAAGAGTATGTTTAAATCTTTTAACTTACAAGAGATTATTAATGTGTGCTTCACTCTGTTAGATACCAAATTTAATTAATATTATAACTAAATAACTTTATTGCTTTTAGGACAGTTGCAGTGTTGGGAGCAGGCTTAATGGGTGCTGGAATAGCACATGTCTCAGTAGATAAGGGATACAATGTGATATTAAAAGATGCAGCACAAGCTGGGTTGGATCGTGGTTTGGGTCAAATTCAAGATGGATTGGACAAAGCTGTAAAAAGAAAAAAGTATTCTGCGTAAGTAGATCATGTTGATTATCATAGCACTATTTGGTTAAGAATGTAATAAGAATAAGCTTTTACATTATCTCATTTTTATAAATATTATGGTATTAATGTAATCTCATAGTGTAGATGTATGAGGATGCCTTCAAAATTGATGAATAGTGCATTTTGTAAACTAAAAACTTACTTGCTAACTCTTTCTTTTTTATAGTAACCTATATAGTATTGTATGAAAACAAAAGATTTGGTAGTATAGTCATGAACAAACTTTAGATTGGTAGAAAATGTAAATATTTGAATGTAATTTTTCCACAGATAAAAGTTGTTCATAAATTTCATATTTTGCCATCAGATGGCATTGCTATTGAACATATATTGCATATGGTACTGATAGCGTTATGCAAAAAAATTGAGTACGTTTAGGCATTGTTCATATTTATGCAGCTCAAAAAAAACATACTATAGTAGTTGATCCTGATGGACTAGAAGTAACCAAACTTGCCTTGTAAACCCAAGATCATGATTTCAATCCTGGCCAGTGTCGATGCATTTTACACCCAAAAAGTATGGTTTCCTTTGGAAGGGAAGTAAAGCCCTGGGTACCAAATCAGCCGGTTCATGCCCTAAAAGTAATGGAATGCTGATGTTAGAGGGTTCATAAATAAACCAAATAATAATATTTTGTAGAACCGGATTATTATCAGACATTCTGTATTATCCATCATCAATAATGAAAGACTGAATTTTTACCTTTCATAGGAATGTAGACACTGTGACACCTTTTACATTCTGTCTTCAAACATTAAAAAAAAAAAAAAACTTGACTTTATTTTGGCAAGTTCTTGCTAATATGGTTGGTTGCCAACAACAATGCATCATAAAACCTTAGCAGCTAGCAGGTGTGTGACAGTGTTGTACATTATAATTTGAGGTAAGCATAGTTGAATATTACTGTTTTATGCAGACCTGAAAAATTAAATACACAGGTTTATTCCATAATCATAAATTGGTGGTACAGAACATTAGATTATATTGGGAGAAGGAAGCTGAAAGCACATCTTGGTGATTGTAAGTCTGGCCATCTCTGCTGTAGACAAGAATTAATAGTATAAAGCTAGTATAATGATATATCTTATACAGTGAGCTGTTATTTATGAAGCATTTGTGTGTGTCACAACTCATGAGAAAATCGATAAATGTTCATAAAAAAGGGAGTAATCCTCTTTAAAAAATTAGTTTATTATAATGATTGAAAGAAATATATTGAATTAAAATATGTGCTTATATAAAGATTGATATTATTATTGTTTTAGTTGTGTTAGCCAGTTTAATGAAGCAAATTTAGAGCAGACACACTTCCATAAAATCCGTGACAAAGCTAGCAGGTACAGTGGGTGAATCTTTTGTCAATAGTCTATGTCAACCTGTATGCACAATAGACAGTACATTTCTGCTTCTAGACTTGTGAAATTGGTTAGCACATATTTTATGCAATAATAATTATTTATGTGTTTGTGCATTGAAGTGCATTATGTATTCAATCACTGTAAACTTTTTCAAAGAACGTTAAGATTAACGTTTACTGTTAATTGCGGGAGCATGAGTAATATGGAAAGTGATGATCAAACAATGTCTAAATATGACTAGAGCACTTGGAGGGATGCATGCAGTGTACTGGAATCAGACACATTTTATAGGGTATCAAGCAGCTTGATCAATCACTAAGTATGATTTCTAACACCATTTCATGCCTATCAGTTAATGAGGCAATTGTTTCTAAGATAAGCAATGTTGATTCAGAGACTTTATGGGAATGGGCCTGCTGTACCATCAACTTGGAAGCATTCATCATTTTTTCATTGCTATTTTAATGCCCTCATCTTTCTTTCCATTTGAGGCTTTCTAGATAGGGCTCTAGAGTTGTATTCTCATTTGTTTTATTACTTGTGAGTTCTGTATTGAATACTACATAAATCAATATATTAAAATATTTTGCAAGGTAAATTTTAACACAAAATGGATCCTCATATATTTTCCCTCTTCATTCTTCAAATTATTATAATTGTGTAAATCAGTGATAATAGTCAGAGATTTTGTGAACATATTCAAATTAAATAAGTGACTGATTAATAAATTTTCCATGATTATGCATTGCTTATATGGCATAGGAATAGAAATAATGCTATAGATGACAGCAGAATTAATTTGAGAAAACAGTAAATTATTCATAGCTACTAAAAATTACTTGATATTATGAATTCTAACATATTTTTATTGCAAATTGGAGAAAGCAATTCTGGGTTTAACTTTTGTGTGCAAATTATATGCTGCAATTAGGGAAGAAAAAAAAAAAAAAAGATAAAGAGGTGGTGCTCATGTGTTCAAAAATCATTTATCTAAATTCCAGAATAAAATTATTCAGGAATTCAGAATATTATCAATTATTTCAGAATCAATTTAAAAGAAAAATTAAGAAGTGGTGCTATTGTATTAAGAAATAATTAATCTGTAGCATAATCATCAATTATTCAAGAATGATAAAATTTAAAATATTTGTGCTTGCAGCTTGGAACGAGATAGGTTTCTATCTAATCTGAATACTACATTAACATATAAGAACTTCAATAATGTAGATATAGTCATAGAGGCTGTGTTTGAGGATCTGAAACTGAAACACCGAGTGATAGCTGAAGTGGAGCAAATGGTACCTCCTCACTGTATTATTGCAAGCAATACAAGTGCTCTTCCAATCACTGAAGTAGCAAAGGGCAGCAAAACACCAGAAAAAGTAAGTTTTTGCTCTGAACATAATTTTTTTTGTGATCTCATCATTTGACTTCATTTTATGCATAGGAAGAGAAGAGCAATTAGTTTCTGTGCTTTAATGTAGATCTGTTTCATGTCTCATGTCATCCTACCCCCCCCCCCAGCTTTTTTTTTTTTTTTTGTATGCTTTTAGGTTTTTCCTGTAATGGATCACCCAAATTCATAAAGCCAATTAGTACACCCGTTGGCATTTATGTTTTCATTAGGACTTATAGTTTATGTATTTTCTATAGAGATGAAAGATTTGCAGATTGTGTCCATAGTTAAAACCTTGTCTTTCGGTGCTACTGCTTCTTGGTGGTAAAATTGGTCACTGCTAATGTATCATACAAGTTGTTGAGCTGTACTTTGTCAAAGTTTCTGTACCTGTTGCTGTTGATTTGGTTTATTTATGGATGCTCTTTAACATCTCGGTGATCAGCATTCCAATTTAGGACATGAAACAGCCATTAAATTTTGCTCAGGGGCCTCTTCTTTCAATCTTTCTTTCTATTTTTCTTTATGAAAATTTTTTCTCTTATGTCTAGTTCCTTGGGGTGATGAACAGCTTTTAATAAAGTGATTCCTTTTCTATTTTGTAATGTTCATTCCAAAAATGTGCTGCTAGAGCCGATTTTTCTATCTGTTTATAACAAATATTTCTCCAGTGTTACTCAATCTGATGCCTATATTTCACTTGGTCTTGCCTATGTATTTTTTTTAACAGTCTTATAATTGAACATAATACAATACAGCACAAAACAATATGAACATAAACTCATGAATTTTGATATTGTGAAAACAAAAATTATTGTGTACAAGTTCATTAACAGACTGCCAGAGTCCTCATAGTTGCCTAACCTTTCCAATCTATCATGATCCAGCAGTTTTTTAACAGTTAACAATGTGAGCAAAGATCTCATGAAACATGTCCTGAATTTTTAAATTTTGAGAGTAAAACATTAAGAATGTCTTATCATTATATTAATATTTTAATTTTTTTAACTCAGTCTGTTTCCTTGTTCATTAAGAGTGAGGCTCAGAAGATATTTTTAAGCATTTTAAAATATTTTATCTACTTTAGTTTTCATTCAAAGTTTTTCATAAAGGTTTTCACATTACTTGTATAAATAAGACTAGAAAGCTTAGCAGAATTTACTTCTGCTTGGTAAATATTGCGTTTAACAGCTACTACAAACTGAGTATCCCAGAGATAAGTTCAAGAAACACTACTGTTATTCTCTATTATTGTTAGTGGCTTTGAAAACAGAACATAAATAGTTATATCAATATAAATTACAAATGCTGGATATTATGGTTTATGATTTTTTTGCTAAAATACCTGTGGATTTTATCTTAATTATGTTTACAGGTTATTGGTATGCACTACTTCTCTCCAGTAGATAAAATGCAGCTGTTAGAAATCATTACAACTGATAAGACATCCAAGGATGTGGCAGCCACTGCAGTTGATGTAGGACTAAAACAGGGCAAAGTTGTCATTACAGTAAAGGATGCTCCTGGCTTCTATACAACACGCATTCTTTCTGCTATGGTTGGAGAGGCATTGCGTCTTCTTCAGGCATGTATACCGATCATGACTAAACTTTACAAAGTATCTATTTCACTTGGGCCAGTTGATAAAGAGTTAACCTGCATTTAGGGCATAAAATTAACAATTAGTTATATTAAACTTGAAAATTTTGGTAGTATAAACATTATTCTAAGATTAATTTGTCTTCACCTCAAAATAAATCTAATTGGAAAATTTCCAAAGTTAAATACCAACTAGAGTTTAGTAATTGTTAAATAAAACATTTCCAGAGTACAAAAGTTTAACAACTTCATTTATAAATAAAATGCTGAATCACATTAATTTTAATTTCATTTAGATAAAGTTTCTTCTATATTTCACTTTTCACTTCTGCATAATAACAACAGACAGAGTTGCACTCGTCTGTAGATTATGCTAGGCTACCCTTACAAGTGGTATATTGTACATATTTCTGATTATTCCAACATCTCATCTGATAATGAATTTCACCTAGCAAAAGATATCAAAAAAATGGAAGAGATGTTATGTCCATGATTACAATCACAAACTAAGTGAAATCATGCTTTGATTTCGATGTTCGTGATATTTCTAACTTTAAGGTTCTATGAGACAGGGAGCTTCCAAATAGTTATTGGAGATATATTAAAGTGGAAAAAGGAATGGCCAGTAGAACAATCCATAAAGTTACTAGAGGAATTACAGCTCTGGGACCTGAGTTCATTAAAATACTAATCAAAAAGGATGATATAAGGAAAGCGATGCTAGACTTCTATAACATTCGTAACTTTCCTGGAATGTTAGGTGCTATAGACTGCACACACATACCCATTATATTGCCTGTGGGTAATAATGCAGGAGTCTTAAGGATAGAATCATACCCTTTGGCCTTATTTGAAATCTAATCTGGTTTTTTTATTTTTAATTATTGCATTTTAGCACCAGATCAATAACAATATCTTTCTCATGTTGAACAATTGAACATCAGTTCAGTTCAAACAGGAATTTACTGTATACAATTAAGTCGGTATTAGGTGACACTGCACTTAACTACCATTTTATTCCTCAAACATGTTTCAAGAGCGTTTGCTCTCATCCTCAGCTGGGGACCAGCTGAATTTACTGTTATTTCATGATTTTGCCATAGGTTTGACAGTTATTGCAATCTAGAGGTTACTTAGTCAAGGTTATTTTTATGCAACAAACATAACCAACCTCTAGTTTTTAAATTACAGTTAAAAGTAATCTCCAGTTAGCAACTTTTATGTAGCTGGGCCATTCTAGTTTTGGGATTAAATAACTAATGGAGTTTTTTTTTTCCCTTCCTCTCTTCCATCCCTCCCCTCTCAAACTGCTTTTATGGCTTAAAAATGGTAAATGCAAGGCTGCACCAATGGACTCTAGGTTTGTTTGCAGTGTTAAATAATTGTACTCTTTATCGCAAAGACTAAAAGTTCAGAATAGCAAGCATATTTTTGCTTTTTATTCTTTCTCCTAATTGATAATAGGGGTTTTTTTAAATGGAAAAAGTACACTTTAAATGACCGCTAGTGATAAATTATGTAATTTTTCTATAGGAAGGTGTAGACCCCAAGGAATTGGACAGGTTGACCAAATCATTTGGTTTTCCTGTGGGTGCTGCTACTCTAGCAGATGAAGTTGGCATTGATGTTGCAGCTCACATTGCACGTGATCTGAGCAAAGCATTTGGTGCCAGGTTTGGAGGCGGAGATGTAAATGTTCTCAGAGACTTTGTTGAAGCTGGATACTTAGGTAAGAAACAAGAAAGTTAAAATATTATAAAATATGGTGATGATACTGCAGCTAAGTGCTGCTTTTCTATACCATTTTTGTAGCAATGTGTTCTTTGAGACAGTAAACATTTTTAGGCACATTCACAATTTTTAAACTTAAACTATTATGTTGATATGTGTACATTCAAATAGTTTTCTTTTTTATTTATTAAAAAAATATATAAATAAGTAAAACAATACCAAATAATATATGCATAATTTCCACAATCTTAATCATTAAAATTATATTTATTTAATAGCCTTTCAAATAAAACGCTTTTCTTAATATGTTAGTATTACTCATTGTGAGTAATAGTTCTGCTCTATTATTTTTGACTACTTGTATTGAAGTGCGTTGATTTGCATGTACCTTTGTCACTTGACATTTACTATGTTTATGGATAACTGTTTCAACCTTAGCCTTTTACCAAAATGCAGGGGATGAGGGGGAAGACCAATAAGGTTTTGGAGTAAAAATTGGTAGATAGTTTCTTTATCCTTTATTTTGTTTAAAATATTTATTGCATTTAACATTATGTAAATATTACAACACATTCCAGTGATTTGAACAAGCAAAATATCATAGCCATTTTGAAAATCAGCATTTGTTAGCAGCAGATATAACCATCATATAACAAATTATTTATGAGGAAGTCACTCAAATTTCACTAGTTTTATTCCACTTACTTGGACATGTTTCAGAGGCAAATTTCTTTCATCGTCTGCACGGTTCCACTGTCAGCTTTCCAGCTTGTTTCTGGCAAAAAAACCACGAGTTCCAAAATGAACCAAAACTCTTAAAAGCTCTTCAAAAACCCATAGAATTATTAGTGTGGGAAAATATATTCTTGAACGAAAACAAAGAAAATTTAGTTAATTTTGATCTTCCAAACAACAGCAACTTCATCAAAAAGTTTATAAAATCCAAAGAGCGACATCTTAATACCACGCTGGAAAGCTGACAGTGGAACCATGCTGACGATGAAGGAAATTTGCCTTTGAAACATGTCCAAGTAAGTGGAATAAAACTAGTGAAATTTGAGCGACTTCCTCATAAATAATTTGTTATATGATACTATATTTCACCGTGAAAATCCCAAACTATTCAAATTTAGATATAACCATGTTTCTTACACTTATGTCTTCAGCACTCATAAATATTGTAATACTCTCATATGAACTTATACTGTTGAAATTATTAGCAGTGAAATAGTATGGATGAATGAATTTATTTCTTCCAATTTACTTGCAGATATAATGTTTTTAACATATAAATAGAATCAATTTCATACAATTTTCACAAACAAGTAAACATGTTAAAAATAAAGTAAACAATTTATATTTCCTGCTTAATCATCCTCACTTTATGAAGTTGCATTCCTTTTGTACCCCATTATAAATACCACAGGTTGAGTATGTAATGAGGATATATATTCATTCCTAGATAGTGCAGTTGTCAACAATGTTGTTTCCATTTGTCTTACCCATCTTCCACAGTCATTTTTTTCTCACCTTGCCTATGTATTGTCCAAGTTTCGTAATATTTTCATCCGATTTTAGATTTAAAACTCTTATGCCTGTTATTTCTTTTGGTAAGGTTTCCCACTTTCGTAAAAGGAGTTGTTTCCTCCAAAACTTGGTTTGCTTACATTCTAATATACATTGTCAAGTACAATATGGTTTATTCTTAATTAGCTAGTGAATTGATTTAATACTTATATTTCTCCACTTACAATTTTTTATGAAAATCATTATGTAGTGTTGTGTGGGCATGTTTTGGTATTCTTCCTTTTATTCTTTTCTACTGATTGGAACATTCACTAATCTGTATGTAAGGCTATTTAGAATGGTATGCTGGTGTGTTTTGAGGTTAAAGCTATTATTTTTAATGTAATTGCCGATGTGGATAGGTTTCCTATATATTTCAAAGGCCAAATTATTATTGTCTTTTATAATATTCAAGTCTAAAAAGGGAATCCATCCATTCTTTTCAATTTCTAATGTAAACTGTATTGATCTTTCCTGTAAATTTAATAATTATATAGATGGCCGAGGTTGTTAAGGTCAAACTCATGAGTGGGGTCTAGAATTGAAACCTGCCAAAATCATCCTCCCTGAATGAGCTTTTTTCCAGTTTTCCTCAGTCCACATAAATGGCAAATGCTGGGGAGGTACACAACTTAGGCCTGGAACATTTCCTTACTTAAAAAAAAAAATCTCAATCTATCATTTCATCCCATGGTGTCTATTTCCTGTGATAACTGAGTGTTAAACAGAAACTGCAACATGATACCTCAATACTGTAGTGGAACATTGGCTAAATGTGAAATAAGCTGTATATTATGCTGCTCTGCAGCTCTGATCTAACCCCATGCAACTTTTTTCTGTTCTTCACATCAATCTCTCTCATCTCATCTCAATCTTTATTGGGCATCCTTGTACTAAGAGAATTAATTTGCATATCCCTTAAAAACATGTACAATCTGCAACAAAAGTTTATTGCCGTCATGAGGATTATAAAATCAAAATTTTCAGACCTTCTTGGAAACTGATTTGGCAGCTATTAACAGTGAAATAGAGCAATTATGACAATAAGGGTGTTGGTATTAAGTAACACAATACTTCTCTCAAATAAATAAACTAGTGAAGTATTGTGTGATACTTAATACCACTGCCCTTTATTGTTATATTGACACGATCTGTTGCATAAACAGTATTCCAGAACATTTTAAATCAAATTAACTGCGGTTAACTATTCATTTAATTTAGAACTAACTTTGCTCTCTTAATTAATACACATATATCTCAAGTTTGTAGACCTAATAGTTTTGACATAATCTGTTTTTGGATTTTTCATTTTTTCCTGAATTGTTTTTGAATAACATACACAGATTTTAGTGAATTGAAGAGGTAATCAGCTACTTTTCATTGGTGATGATCCTAATATATCTCTGAAACTTTCTAATCATAACTTGTTTAACCTTCTCTTTTAATTCTAAACATTTTCCTGCATTCAGTGAAAATTGTGTGTTTTATAATACCTTCCTTGCCCCAATTTTTTTAGCATATGAAGGTAACATAAAACCGGATATAATTATTATAATTGCTTTTACAGGTCGCAAATCATCGAAAGGTCTTTTTGTATATGAAGGATCAAGTAAAGACAGGGATGTAAACAGTGGTGCATTAGACATTTTAACCAGGTACAAACTTGAACCCAAGGGTTCAACATCTGATGAAGACTTACAAATGCGCTTAGTTTCTCGTTTTGTCAATGAAGCTGTGCTCTGTCTCCAAGAAGACATTTTGGCAAATCCAGTAAGTTTAGTTTTAGATTTATTCATATAGAGGATATATCCTTCCCATTTTCTATTCCACATTAATTTTTAGAAGTTATATATATTTATACTCGGATATGAAAAAATAGCTAATAAGGTAGCATCCTATTTATCCATTGCATGAATGTTGCAGTACTGACAGTAACCTGTATGAAGGGGATCCAGGAAATCACAATGCACCACCATATTATTTCATTTCATAATTTTTTTAAATAGTTATAATTCGACAAAACAAAAACTTTTGAAATGAATGTTGCAATCAGCAGTTTTTTGATTAATGTTGTTAAAAACAAGACCATAAAAACAGAATTTGTTTTTATTCTAGTGGATAAAACTTTAAATGTGGCTAGTAAACATCAACTGTCAACATGTGTCCGTTATACTGATGACAATGTAGAAATTTTAGAAGAGTTTTGTAATGAATATCCCAATAAAGTAGCAGGAACTTTAATCACGTTTGTAGAAGAAGATATAAACAATTACGATTTGTCAAAATCATTAGCCATAATTATGATGGAGTTCTCACTATGTCAGATGGTGTAGAGGGGCTGCAGGTTTAGAGTTATAAATTAAATTTTAAGCTGGTGAGTCGATTACATATTCTTATTTCTGCACTTACAACATTTATTTGTAAACCCCCTGTACAAACCCTAAACTGCTAGTTAGCACCCTTATTTCTCCATGAAACATGTTCTGCCAATAACATTGGTAAGTTTTAAATAGCAGGGATGTTCACACTGAAATATAGTGTAACATAACAAATTGTTTGTGAAGAATTCACTCAAATTTCACTAATTTTGTCCCACTTACTTGGACATGTTTCAAAGGCTGTTGCCTTCAACATCTTTAACATCTCAGGTCATCAGCATCTCATTTAATTCAGGACATGAAACAGCCCATAACTTTTGCTCAGAGTCTCTTCTTTCAGGCTTGAGGTTCTCATATGGGCTTTAAATCTATCAACATAGCACCCACAGCTTTAATTCCCTACCAAAGGAAGCCACATATAGGATTCCAAAAAAATCCATTGGTAAGTAGAGAAGTAAGAGTGTGTAAGGGACTTGCTATCTAAAACATTTAGTTCTTCAATGTAAAAGTTCTGAAGCAGCATTTAAGTAATTGTCTAGAGTTTTTTATTTGTTCACTGCTTCAACCTTACTTTGAATTTAGTTCTCAAGTACTCTGTCAATAACACAAAAAAGAGAGTAATTTTTTTATTGCTTTATCAGAAATAAGTACTATTTTTCTATGTCACTTAGCGGTACAAGTACCCTTTCATTTTATAAGTTAGAAATTATCAACATTGGCAACTATGAGGTGGAATGTTAATTTGGTCGTATTTTGTAGAAACAAAATTTTCATAGATGATTTTGATCAACTATTTTTAAAGTGGTGTTGATGTGTCGTGTGAGTGGGAACTTGAAACTCTGTTACAGGCTAGAAGCTACATTTCATTTTTAATTAGTTCTGAAACATTTTTTTAAATTTTATTTATTAATTTTTTTTTTTTTTACATTCAAATATTTTGTTTAATATACTACCAAAAAAAAAAAAAAACTTAAGATGTAGCATATTGATGAAAGAGAATCAGAAATGTTAAAAATATCATCAAGAAAAGCTTGTGAAACTGGCTTTTGTGAGAATGTGCAAGGAGACAAAAAATTATCCATAACCTGTTTAAAAATCCCAGTCTAGTTAGCCAAAATTGTTTGAATTGTTATAGTTCATTTGCAATATAGTCCATTAATTTCTAAATATAAATATTTGGTTTAATAAGTGATAAAATGCACATTGCAATATATAGAGTATGTTCTTGTTTTTATCCTATATACCTAGTCTTACCATTAACACTGTCACAAAGTTTCCAATAAATTTACACAAAATGGTTTTAAATATTTTAATGTCTTAATAATATTAGTTAAATAGATGTATAATAAATCAAAATTACACATAATTATTCAAAATAACCACCTCTGGCATGAATACACCTTAAGTCTTTGTGGCCACGCATGTATTGCATTGTGCAACATTTCATTGGGAAAATCTGTTGCTGCTTTTCGAAGAAAACTTTCAATATTTGGAAGTCTTTTCTAACAAGTTATCTACAGAAGCTTGGATCACAATTTGTAGTCCAGGGGATTTAGGTTCAGACTTCAGGAGGCCAATCTGAGGTTGAAATAAAGTCAGAAACATTGGCCTCAAGCCACTCCTGGGTTTCCAAGCCTTATGTGCTGGGGCTGAATCATGCTTTGTCCATGGAAGAAGGTGTTGAGATTTTTGACTAGTCTCTAGCTCTGTTTCCTGGCACACTTTGGCCGATGTTTTGACTCCTTTTTCACAGAAATGGAGCTCACATCCCACCACACTTTACAGATGCAAAATGATGGACCCTCTGGATTGTTGGAGCCTTTTTAGCACTATCTTGCATATATCATATCATTTTGGGCATTAAAGTTTGATCAACACTGAAAAACTCGGTATTGATGAAAAGAATTTTTTCGATGACCATTTGCTGCATAATGCTGAAGTAAGCATTTTGATTTTAAAACTCTCTGGCACTTCAGCTAGCTTGTGATGTCCTTTCCATTGTTTGTAAGCACAGAGTCCCAAGTCACAGCTCAAGAACAATCACTGACTGTCTCTGTACCAGATTTCTTTGCACAAGTGCTGCTACTGTTTTTATCCATTCTGGAGTGTGCACATTGCGTGATCTTCTTTGCCCTTGGCAGTCTTTAATAGTGCCAGTCTGGAGGAAGTGCTGGACAGTGCAGTACAGAAACCTTCTGCATATTTTTAGTTTCTGAAGAATTTCCAAAATCTTACCTGGGGGATTTGCCTTGTCATCTTGTGCAAAGCTTCCACAGCTACATGATTTTCGTAATTGCTCCATTCCATTTTGAAAACTAACACCAAAAAATGTTCTACTTCTGCAGCTGAACTCTCAAAGACTCTCCACTAGCATCATAACTCAAGAATGTGCAGACTTTTAGAGGCAGGGAAGTACAACCCCCTTCAAAAATTGACAGTATTTATGGTAAGACTAGAATACTTCCTCATTGTTTAGAATATTTCAGCTGTTCTTGCACTTCCATTCAAAATACACAATCTCAAAAACAAATAAGGGCATACCTTGGTTAGAAACTTAGTAGGAAGTTAGAAATAATGAAGTAGATTGGTTATACACGTAAAGAAGTCTGCATTAGGTGACACTGTACTTCACTAAATGATTAATTCTTAGAGCATGTTTCAAGAGCTTTCGCTTTCATCCTCAGCTGTTGTTATATAGTAATTCACACATAACAAATGTTTTACAGACATGGAGCATAACTTAAATCTTTTAAAAATATCTCACATAAGACAGAAATCATAAATTATAATCATAGATCCTTGTTCCGATGGACAATGTGAACAAAATAGAATATTAAATTACTGAGTAAGATGTTAATTTGCAGCTTGAAGGTGATGTTGGAGCTGTGTTTGGATTGGGCTTTCCTCCATTTACTGGTGGTCCATTCCGCTGGATTGACTCCTATGGAGCAGAAAAATTGGCAAACAAAATGCAGCAATTCCAGGAAGTGTATGGAGAGCCATTCAAGCCTTGTGATCTGCTAATGGACTATGCAAAATCTAAGGGCAAGAAGTTCTTCTCGTAAGGATGTTTTCTATTTGGAGAGTCTGTGTTGTGTTCAAAGCTATCATCTTGTAATGACTCTCTGCAGGAAGTCAATAGCATTTCAGTATGTTACCTCCTTTGGCTTCATATAACTTACATCTGATGCCAGGGGAGATGCAGTATTATGAATGCAGTAGACTAGAGAGAGGAAGATTCATCCAGATATTGAAGATACTACAGGGCTTAGTACAATAACAGAAAAGTTCATGGAGTACTCGCCTGAGACCATTAACTTATCCAGCACTGATCAATGCAATTCACTGTGATTGTTTCGCTTGTGAATGCTTTGTGAACTGAAATGTATTTTCTTCACTTTTTTTGTACTTTATAAGAACTTGGTCATGTATATATAAAAGATATTAAGCGAAACATAAACTGTTTGTTACTCATGATGTGTGAATGGTCTTAGATGTTATAATTTCTGCCTTGTAAAAAGTTGTTCTATAAGATTTGAGTTAGAACACAGCACTGTGCCTTTATTTTAATTTTTTTTTTTTAATAATCCTGCCCAGTGTTGAAATAAATGAAAATTTTATACTGTGATTTCTGTAAGTCTTTATCATTGATGCTGTTTCTGGATTATGGGACACAAAATCTACTATGCTGCTCCAGATCTTTGACATCAGCAGTTTTATTTCAAGGTAAGAGTAAAAGAATAGCTGCAGTTCAGGAATTAACCATTATACTATACCATGAGGCTATTTGAAAATAAGATAGAAAGGGAATTGATTTAACTGTTACCATTATAAGAACACATGAAATGTACAGTGTTAATGATTTTTTGAGGCATAAAATAATTAGATGATTGAATATACTGCTGTTAAATGAAATGCAATTATTTTCTTATATATATATATACGTACACACTCTGCATCCTGCCTGCTATTTCATAAATTATGGTCAAAGTGGAAAACAGGCCATTGTGAAAATTATCGAAACATTTAATACCAGCAGTCACCAGTAGTTACACTTCACTTATTTGTTTAAAATGTAGAATATGTTTCAAAGAGCATTCATTCCCATCATCAGCTATAGACCGACTTATGTTGCCTGGTAATGGCAAATAAGCTTACCTAAACAATTATTGGTGGACTCTCAAAACAATTCATAATGTCTTTCTTGGTTTTTAAGACTAGCATTTTTTCCCCACATTAAATAACGCTGCTGGACTCTTGCCTGTCTTTACTAATTGAGGTTCCTTTTTGATATTATTATTTTTAGACCAGATATGTGCTACAACTGCTGATTTTTCAAATTATCTTTGTTTTTCCTATGTGTATTTAATTACAGTCCTCACAATTAGGATGACAAATTGTAATGTGGTACTGCATCTTTTTGGGATAAACTTAATAAATTCTTGATGCTAAATTTATTTTGGGAAACCATCCTATTATGTTAAAAATGTTTCTAGATTTATCATCTGCTCTTGGGTAATGGGTGAATTTCTTGTACTTGCCATTTTCATTAATTTTTGTAAGAATGTATGCATTTCTAATGGCTTTAAGTCTTTAAAATTTAGCAATTTTTTTTTATCTACTGGCTCACTATTGAAACCATTCTGAAAGGCTGTGTTGAGGACATGTTGGTATTCTTTCATGTATTCTCCTTTACCAAGTGGGACATTCTCCAATCTATATCTATTGACTTATTGTTTTTGTGATTGTAGCTATTGTTATTAATGTAATTATCTGTGCGAGTTGGTTTCATACATATTTCAAAGGTCAAGCCATTTTTAATTATTTTTAAATCTAAGAAGGCAAATATCCATCTTTTCCATTTTCCAAAGTGAATTTAATATTTATATTTTGTATATTTAATAATTTCAGAGCATTTTCGTGTATTTTTTTTCCCCATGGAAAAGAAAAAGTATTTCTGTTAGAGTTTGAATATGTATCGAGTTCTTAATGGTTGCTAATTCATTACAATATCTGCCTCTTTAAATTAATAAAAATAATAGTGATTTGAAAATTAGGAAGACAATGAAATAATACCTACAGCTTAAGCTGAAGTTTGGCTATACTGAGTATCTATATGTTGTTTGGTGTGCCTGGATTTGATTCCTAGTAGGAACTTGCTTCATTGGCAAAGCAAATGCTTGGCAATTTTAAGAAAGTAAAATTTTCAACTTAAATCATAAAAATAAATTTTAACAAACAGAACCAATCAATTCTGAGCTAATTTGCACCATAATTTACTGACTTCATTATATTGAAGTTTTTCAGATTATGGATTAAACTCATGTTATCTCAATGATCTCAAAATTTAACCCCAGGTTAGATTTAAATTGGACAAAGACCCTTCCATTAGGTTCCTTCAGCCTCAGCGCTAGTGATAAGTTCTCTACTGAGATGCCATTTCCAATCCTATAGTATGTTGGCCGTGCCTAAATGAGCTTATCAAATACATACTACTTTATTTTCACACTATTATGCATTTACAGCACCAAACATATGGGAATTTATCTCAAGGTACCACTACAGGTGGCTGAGGTCATTAAGGTGCAGACTTGTGAGTGGGAGGTCTAGGGGTTCGAATCCCACCAGGACCTTCCTCCCTAACAGGTTTTTCCCAGTCATAAATGGCAAATGGTGGAGAGATAACCTAAACTTAGGCCTGGAATGTTTCCTTAAAAAAAAATCCTTTCTCAATATATAATTTCATCTGATGTACCATCGGTGTCCACCGCCTGTGGTGTCTCAATAGCAAAATCAGGCATTAAACACTACTCTAAAAAAGAATAAATTTTTTTAAAAATCTCTCTTTTTATAATGGTGTTTGATGTCATTTTTACTACTGAGGCACCCTAGATGAAGGACACTAATGATACATGAGATGAAATGATATATTGGAAAAGGACTTTTTTTTGGAGCGTTTCCTTTAAAAAAAAAAAATCCTTTCTCAATATATCATTTCATCTCACGCATCATCAGTGTCCACTGCCTATGGTGTCTCAGTAGTAAAAACTGGCATTAAACACTACTCTTAAAATAAATAAAAAAAAAATTAAATCTCCCTCTCTTTTATAATGGTGTTTGATGTCATTTTTAATAGAGGCACCCTAGGTGATTAACACTAATACATGAGATGAAAGGATATTTTTTAAGAAAACGTTTCATCCTAAGTTTAGGGTCCCTCCATGGCATTTGCCATTTATGAGAACTGAGGAAAACCTGGAAAAAAAAAAACCTCAGTCAGGGAGGACAGTCCTGGCAGGATTTGAACCCCAGACCTCCAGCTCACAAGTCCACACCTTAATAACCTTGGCTGCCAGCTAAAACCTCAAATCTCATAATTACTCTCAAAAGAAAGGAGTGCTTCTGCTCTCTTGAAGCTTGGGCCTGGAGATGTTTAACAGAATTGCAAATTTTGATTAATCTGCGTATGGAAGTCTATGCCTTCAGAGTGCCATTAGAATCTTTCTTGACATTTATGTTAATATTAACATAACTACTTATTTGCAAAATGAAATAGAATAAGATGTAGATCAAAAAGGAACAAAATACCTATGTGAATCTAATGTGCATCTTTTTGTCCAAATGTAGTATTCAAAATTGTGGTGTGATTTAAATTCCAGTTCAAATACATTCCATAGTTCACTGGTAACTTATTGTTTATTATGTCATAATGCATTGCTGCAATTCTGAACTTCAGTACATTTATTGCTTAGAGCATTTAAATCATGTGTAAGTGGAGCATAAGATTATCAAATCGACTCACTAGACAATTAAGAACATAATAGTGGCTTCGCTGTAATCGTTCCGACATGAAATTAAATATATTTTCACTTGTTTAAACATAGAACATGTTTAGCAGACCATTGGCTCCCTGGATAATTCATGTTACTTTGGGGATGCTCTGATGGAGGTGTGATGAACTTAAAGTTTATTTTTATCCTTGGAAATGTAGAAGTTCATTACACTTAGCATTTCAAATGTTCACATTAATGTTGTACAAGTAAGTGGAGCTAGTTTTGGAACATATTTAATATATTCATATAGATAAATTACCACTCCATTGTCTGTAGCTTCCTAAGTACAATTTAAATAAAGAAAATTGAGTTAATTTTGGTCTTCTAAATATCAGCAACCTCATCACTAAATTTGTAAAATCTAGATGTTGAAAAATGTCCAGTAAGTGGAACAAAATTAGCACAATTTGAGTGATTTCATAATAAAAAATTGCAAAGTTATATTTGGAGAGATTTCTGCCACATTAGCCTTTTTGTATCAATAGCATTTTAAATGTATTTCTTTGTTTTTCCAAAACTGTTTTCTCTTACTTTTAAACAACTTTGTTATACTCTGATGTGTCATAAATGAATCAATCAATATACTCTCTCGTAGACTATCAACTTTTCATACTTCCAACCTTGTAATGACATCATGCCAAAAGGATCTCTTTTAATTGAAATCATTTTATGATATAGTCGAACTACACACTCTTATGCTTCATATGAAGCATATGAAGCTCTTATGAATTAGCCTTTTTAAATAAGGGTCTAAAAACGTGTGTTCATTATTCCAATAAAATAGAAGACTACTTGGTAGATCTAGAAGTAGCTATTGAAGATCTAAACAGCAAAGAAAAAGAAATAGAATAAAATCTGAAAAAGTCTTAAAAGAAATAAATAAAAAGAAAACATCATTAAACAAGACACATAGGAACATAATTAAATCCTTAAATGCCAAAGATGTGGTTTATACAAAATCTGACAAAGGAAACAGAATAGTTATACTAGATAAACAAGATTATAATACTAGAATGCAAGAATTGTTAAATAAAAATGAATTTGTTCAGGTCCAATCAAACCCACTAAAACATTGCATTATTTCAGTCACCGAGGCTCTAAAAACTTGCACAGTTATCCCAAAAGTAACAAAATACAAAATTAAACAAAACAACCCTACATTAGCAAAAATATATGGTCTACCAAAAATTCACAAACCTGGAAATGGTATGCGACCAATTATTAACAATATAAATACTCCTACATACTATCTGGCAAAATGGCTAGTTGACAGATTCAAGATACTACCAAAATTTCATAGCAGAAGCATAAGCAGTTCATTTCAATTAATAGAAAAAATCAAAGACATACAATTGCAACCTTCAGACACATTAATATCTTTTGACGTAGTATCGTTGTTTCCAAGCATACCAAAAGAAAAACTCCTGATTTATTTACATGACTGGCTAAAAACAAGTGGAATTAATGATGCTCACATAAAAGAATACATGAAACTGACCAAAATTTGCATAAACCAATCATATTTTTCTTTCAAGGACAAATTTTATAAACAAGAAACAGGACTCACTATGGGCAGCCCCTTATCTCCATTTTTAGCCAACCTTTTCATGAGCAGATTTGAAACACACATCACTACAGCTTTCCCATACATATTTAAGACATGGTACAGATATGTCGACGACATATTTGCCATTGTTAGCAATAAGCTCATTGAGGATGCCATAAAACTTTTGAATTTACAAGACAAAAATATATCGTTCACATACGAAACAGAAATTGATAACATATTACCATTCTTGGACATAAAAATAATGAAAAATCAAGGAAGTCTAGAATTTGGAATTTACAGAAAAGATACACATGCAGACAATCACATAAAAGCTGACAGTTTTAACCCCACTTCTCACAAACATGCAGTTATCAATAGTTTAACACACAGGCTAGTTAACCTACAAATTAGCAAGGATGAATTCTTTAAAGAATACAAACATATAGAAAAAACAGCAATTAAAAATGGTTTTAAGAAAGAACTAGTATACAAAAAGGTACAGAAATTCAAGAGGCAAAAGCTTAGAAAAGAAACCACAACACTTTCAGCAAAGAAAGACAAACAAATTTTTAAAAAATTTACATATCATCCATGGGCTACAAAAAAATTTCAGAAAATTCTTAAAGATTTTAATATCAGGTTGGCACCGATTAACAAGTTTAATGTTAAACATCTTCTCACAGACAATGTTAATGACAGTATTCCACAGGAGAAAAAACCAGGCATTTACAAAATAAGTTGTGAAGAATGTGGAAAAATATACATAGGAAAAACAAAGAGAAACATAGGCACAAGGTTAAAAGAACATTTCAGGAACATAAAATACAAGCAAACTGAGAAATCAGCAGTGGCATTTCATTTTTGGACAGAAAACCACGATATAGTGAATAAAGCAAAATTATTAAAATCAGTGCAAGGACCTACAGAATTAGCAACATGGGAGAAAATATACATTTACAAATACAGAGACAGTTTAATGAACTTTGACACTTCCGGCGAAGAAAATATAAACTTTAAGTTCATCACACCTCCTCCAGAGCAGAATACCAACAACACAACGAATTATCCAGCAGTCGGAGATTTGAACTGATGATGAGAACAACTGTTCTCGAAACCGGTCTACAATAGTGACAAGTAAGTGAAGCATAAGAGTGTGTAGTTCGACTATATCATAAAATGATTTCAATTATATGATTGGCTTCACTGTGAATGTTCCAATTAACATTTTTAGGATCTCTTTTGTTTACACTGAGATTAGGCAAGTTCCAAATTTAAAATTACATTTTAATCCAGTGTTCAACTAGACAAGAATCACTCTCCCCTATTTACTATCTTATATTAACAAATGCATTGTGGCTTAGAAGGCATTTGGCTTAAGAGGAGAGTATGTTCTCCATAATTACTGTATAAAATTGGGATAGAACTGTTAAAGACGCTAGGGTATTAATTTACTGGGCTCTTTTATCTGGGTATCAATACAGCTTAAAAGTTTTATTTCATAGCATTTAGGATATCATAGCATATTATTCAATTAAATTACCCCATTACATATTCTGAATCACTCTAGCCGGCTTAGTAATAACTCAAAACAGAATCAATATATTAAATAATACATTATAGAATTCAGCTGCTTTGCTTCAACTGTACATTTCCTGAACAATGAGTATCCAACATAAAATATATTAAAACTGATATGAAAACTAAAAAATGAGAACCAAAACAACTGTCTGTAACTGCAAGAAATATGTGGTTGCAATAGTGATATCGAACAATGGGATTAAAAAATAAAACTTCTACATTTCACTTCACATGGTCTCTCTCACGTAGGAAACACACTGGTTCAAATCACTCAGCTTAGGTCCATCAGGTTTGAGTCTTGGCTTGGTCCTGTCGAATCCTTTTGAATTGAATCAAAAATCTGCTGCAGATCTGCTGTAGTCTTGATCTGAGATACAAAGTCGCTCAAGTGTGGATTTTTTTCTGGAAATATAAAATAATGTACAACTTATATTTCAGTAGTTATACAGGCAGCGAACATATTTTATACACGTATCCTAAAATTTATAATTGCCTTAGTTCTTTGAATTGACTATTTCATATTTAACAACCCTCAACAATTTTAGAATTACCTTCTTTAAATCACTAAATACAAAGTATAAAGACGTATACTGCATAGTAAAACCTATAGCCCATTAGTATTGGTAGGATGTCCTTTAAATGAAAGTTAGCAATAACCTTACAGTTATAAATGAAGAAACTATAATTATACATCAGTTACCTTTCAAATACGGGAAATCTAATGCTACTTTGGCTAACAGTAAATATGTTTTGTTGACTACCAAATGCGAGTAAATGCATGCAAGGAAAAAACATGCAAGTCTCCAGGGCATTGACATAAAACTAATCAGTCCTTCGGAAGTGCAACTATGGAAAAAACAGCTACCATAGAAAGAAAAGTTCACAAATTTAAAAAATAATGACGTTTAACTTACAACAAAAAAGATCCCCAAAGGTGCTGAGGAAGCTGGCATCTTATCTTTTTTGATATGCATAAAGATTTTGGTATATAAAATAAATGTTATGAGCTTATAATATTTAATATCTGTAATTCAGCTTTCGAAGAAAAAAGTCAACTTACCTGCATCAGGAATGGTGAGCAAAGCTGCAACAGCACGCATAGCTGATCTTTTCAGCTCATCTTGCTTTTCATACTCTTGCTTCACTGAATTGGCTTTCACTTTCAACGTGCATGTATTACGCAGAGGCTCAACTAATCTATCCAACCCTGTAAGAAAGGAATAAAAAAAAATTGAGTAAATCAAAGAAATGCTTTCTTTGAAGCAAGCAAGAAACTACTACAGGCCTAAAGTTGCAATGATCTTAAAAACCAGCAACTACATATTTATAACAGATCTTTCCGAAATGAATAAAAGGGAAAAATGTAGTTTTGATAACCAAATTGAGATACTTTTTCTCTAACAGCAAACAGCACTCTGAAAACTAATTTGTAAGTGTAAGTTTTACGGACAATAAAAACATTATTATGCCCACAATAGCATTAAAGAAAAATATAACTTTTTAAGTTCATTGTATGATTGAGTTGAATTACACACTCTTATTTACTCCATTTGTTTAAATGTAGAGCATGTTTCACAGACCATCGTCTGCATCATCAGCCAACTGTTGACTGCTGGATAATTTGTGAAGCTGTGAAAATTCTGTTCTGGTGAAGGTGTGATGAACTTAAAGTTTTGTTTTCATCCCCAGAAGTGTCTGTTTATTAATCTCTCTCTGTATTTATAAATGTAGATTTTCTCCCATGTGGCCAACTCTGTAGGTCCTTGTACTGATTTTAATAATTTTGCTTTTTTGCTATGTCATGGTTTTCGGTTCAGAAATGAGATGCTACTGCTGATTTTTTCATTTGTTTGTATTTTATGTTCCTGAAGTGCTGTTTTAACACTGCTCTTTGTTTTTCCAATATAAACTTTTTTGCATTCTACACATCTTATTTGGTAAATATCTGCTATTTTTTCCAGTGGAATACTGGCATTAATATTGTCATTCAGGAGATTTTAAACATTAAACGTGTTTATTGATGCCAAACTAATATTAAAATCTTTAGAATATTTTGAAATTTTGCATGATCTTAATTATGATTATCTTCACTGTACAAGTTCCAATTAACATTTTAAGTTTAACTTTTTTATTGAATGTATCTTGCTATGTTAAAATATAGCTCACCAGATAAAAAAATCATGTCTTGGAAAGTAAATTATAATTTAGTTACTATTCTACATCTACTAATGAAAAATTTTTTTAAATCCCTTCTGAATCCAACAGTTGTTTAACAGCTGAGGATATGGACAATGTTCCATGAAACATATCCTGAGTAAATCTCATGTAAGTGAAACCATTAAGTGTGTTCTAAATGTTTCAACTCAGAAAAGATTATTAATGTGTGTTTCACTGTTGAATTAATATTGAAAATAATTGTTTTTGTTTGTTTAAATCACACAATAACCATTGTGGGATCTGTCATACAAGTGAATCTCTTGAAAGTCAATCTACTGTATTTGATGATTATTACTGTTCAACTAGTTTATTTTATAATACTAATGTAGAAACAAATAATATTTTACCAAAATGTATGTAACTTACTCTGAAGTACAGCAGTGGGACATAGCTGAGCTAAGCGGGCAACCATTAGGTATGTCAACATTTTTATATCATAATGATCCTTCAGCCCATTTTCCACATGGTTCAGGAACTCAAATATGTCAAGACGATCCAAGCATGAATCTAGAAGTGTGTACATGCACTCAAATGCAGCCTTTCGAATATCCAGACCATCATCTACGGTATGCTTGAAAGGACCCATCTCTACTTCCCGAATCAATTCTTTCTAAATGTCACAAAAACAGTACGTATTCAAACTTAGTTTATTAAACAAGCAAAACATACTGAGAATTCACAAATTTTACATCTGAACTACAGAGACAGTGTACAAGTTAGATAAGCCGGCCACATTCTAAGCCACATTTTTCTTCTATCATGTACTATAAATAAGAATTCATTTTGCCTTTCTTTCTTTTTTTTTTTTTTTTTGCAAAAAAATTATCATGTGTGCCTCTGTTACCTAAATATGAGAGTTGGGGTGTTTCACAGTGACTATTTTTTTTTCTCCAAAAGATGAATAATGTGAACACAATTTAATCGTATATTGTCAAGAATGTGTCATCTGCAGTATATAATGGTTTGACTAAATTCTAGTATATGAACAATTATCATACACAGAGCAAGTGAATATCAGTAGTAATAACCAGCATGCTAGATAGAAGTTACTTGGTGTAAACAGCCTTCTTAAGTGAAAATAAATATTCTTTGAGGGCCAGCTGGTGGACGGAATAATGCAGTTCCATACCGAACTGTCACTAGGGTGGGCTGCAGCACTTCAGCAAGGATAGATTAAGCCAACTTTCAATAATTAGGCAGATCTGTGAATGTGCAATATGACATCATGGGGCAGTAATTGCCAATTGTATGGAATCAGACAATGGACACTCTTAAGTTGCAGGCAGAAACCAGCAATAGGAATTGAACCATTCACAGGGTTCAATGAGAAAACCTTCAACTATGAAAAGTTGTAGCAAAGTGGGACACATGCGCTCAGTGAAGTTGAAAATGGACATGGTATGCAATATGCTGCAACCATCTGAAATGCTACCAGCACATATAGAGCACATGGAGATGATTTTGACAGTTAATTATGTGTGTTTATTACGCCAATGTAACCTTTTAATTAATAAATGTATTAGCATGACACTGTTATTTATTGATTTTTCGTACTTCCCTATCAGGCTGGTGCACATGACTGGCATTGTTCATACTTTGAACAGTAAAACACATTGCCTCCTCCATTAGTATATTAGTATATTAGTATAAAATTTTGTGCTGTGAGAAAAATGAAGCTGGTGCATCATTGGCACAAGAACATTGGGCTATATGAATAAAACTGCAGCATATGCTTGGAAGCAAAATGTAGAAGTAGCAGCCTTCGTTCGCAAATATGAGTATTTACTTCCGATTATATACTGTTTGCTTCTACCTTTTACTTCTATGACAAATGCTTCTAATGAGCTGGTTATGCTGCTTTGTCTATCTGTTTCTATTTGGCACCCTTTGTAGAGTAAGCATGGATGTTATTAAGCTGAATAATTTGGTAGATTTCTGTTGTTTCTGACCCGTTATAGTTGTAGTTGGATACATGTGATTTGTGTATTAAAAATGTCTTTTGAGTAGCTCTTTATCTGTAGAAAGTGCCATGGTGTTTTAAGTTATGGTCCTAGACCATTATCCTGACATATTACAAAAATCATAATTTTTGAAAGTGAAAGGGAAAAACCAGGAGACAATACAGCAATAAATTCAAATTAGTTGATGAATTAAGTTAAATAATATGAACAGAACTGGAAATAAACAAATTGTATCAAATTCTTGGGAGAAAGTGCTCTTTAGCCTTCTATATGGGGACTCAAATTCCACAATAAAAGAGATTCCAAGTAGGCTAAATAATTATTACATTTCATCTATTGTTAATATTTATTTTAATGGTGTAGCTAACAAAAATCACATACAAATATGCAGTCATTTCTTCAGTCATGCCTAAATTTCTTTTATGTGCCATAAATTTACCATATAGGACCTATGACTTTATTTTCCTTCTAATGGAATCATATTTGGGATTTTTATGCCGGAAAAAAATCCATCAACCCTGGCTGGAATTGAACCTTTGGATCTTAGGTCTATGAGACAAGTATGGTTACTACTAGACCACCAAGACCCACAATAAACATGTAAAATGTATACATGGTAACATGCAAAACTGAAGCAAAATGTAGATTTGCTATTCCATTGACCATGTGATCTTGGGTCTACGAGACAAGTAAGGTTACCACTAGAGCACCTGGACCTACAATAAATGTGTAAAATGTATAAACGGTAACACAAAAAATTGATGCAAAATATAGATTTGCTTATATACTGGCTTTATTTATTTTTGAACATGATTCATGCACTTCCTGTATCTATGTTTTCATGCATTCACTTTTTTAACCTAGTCTCTCCAAAAACAATGAATCAAGGTTCTATTGTAGTATGAGAAACAGTTTCTGCTTAATTTTTGATGTTTGAAAGTAACTAATGCTAGACACTCTGAACTCAATGGGATGGGGCAAGGCTATTAAAAGTTACACTTTACATAGCTTGAATCCTGACTGATACACCCTACTGGTACAGTTATTACAATTTTCACAACAGTTAAGATAAAGAGCAGTTAGCTTATAAATAAATTAAATCCCAAGGCTCATTACCACTTAATTATTTTAAATTGGAGTTAAAAATTTTTAGGTTGCAACTGAGACTCAAACCACTGATTTTTGGCTTATACTGTTGCAGTGTCAAAAATTACTGGAGGATCTGCTGAAAAATGTTGAGCATGTACTTTAAAATTTTATCTGAATTCCATCAATATGATAGCAAAACAATTATCAACTTCAAGAAATTGTATATATATTGATAAATTAAAATGCAACATTTCTGCAGTAAATACTTACTCTAACTTTGGTTTCACTGTACAACTGTGGTAGAACAGAATCCAACAGATCACGAACAAGAGATGGCTTATTATGAGCTGCCGAATTAAATGCCACTAGTGCAACTCTTCGAACATTTAGATCAGGATCTTGTAGAGTGCTCAGGAATTGCCCTATGCTTTGCCTTAGCAATGGGTCAATAGCTTGTGGCTAAGGAAAAAAAGTATTTTTGTTAAGAGTTTAGGGTATGAGTAATGAGATTATTTCATTTTAAACTTAATTTAAAACAAACTTTTTCATAAAACCTCTTCGTAAATACATTTAATTTAAACTTTTTTTATTATTTCAACTGCTTCAGAACTGTTTGGTTCATTAATAAATACATTTGGAATATTATGAAAAGGCTGATTTCTTGAAAACAATTTATCTAGTTGTAAAATTTGCAAGAGCATTTTTTACTGCTTTAGGTTTCTCCATTAGAAATGAGACAAATGTAAGATTTTTGCAGCAAAATGGTTGGGATGTTTGGGAAGAAGCTTTTAGAATTCAGAATAGAATATGAACAGAAAGATCAATGTGGAACAGGCAATTGCTATAGCAATTAAATTAAATCAACATTAACAGATTTATCATTCACCTTTGTCATTTAGCACTATTCTAAAACAATGCTAAAGGCCTATTATGGGCTAAACAGACTCACCTGATCAGAGATAGTGAACTTAACTGCTGTCACTACTGTAGTTCTCATTAATGCAGAATCTGATTCTAGAGACTCCTGCAATCTTGGTAACAAATTGGCTGGATCGATGAGAGTCAATTTGCCCAGGCATTCAGCTACTACATTACGTGTTCCTTCTTCACCACATTCACAATGACGGAATAACTGCTGCCATATTGCTGGTACAAAAGGCTGCAGTAGTTGTACACCTCCAGGGGATGTTGACTGACACGTGATAATCTCTTTCAAAGAGTGTAGTAAGAGATATTGTCGTTTTGGTTGTGCCTCTATCTCCTGCAGCACAAAGGGAAGATACTGGGGCAAGTTGCCAACAGCAACACTACCTAAGGCATATGAAGCAGCAGACTTCACTTCCTCTGAAGGAGGTGAGAAAGAGTTTAGGATCACTTGCTTCAGGTTTGCTATGCTGCTCAAATCACTGCAACCAAAACAAAACATTAAAGGTCTTGCATATCTGCTGTGATAGAATAACATGAATATGAAGTAGCTATTTTATGGAATTTTCAGTTTCTACTGTGTGTGCATTTGCATGTTTGTATTTTTTATTATTGCATGTTTATTACAGCTCATGTAATACTATGCTAGTTATTACATAAATAACATTTCATTTAACCTTAAAATGGTAAAATACTTTTCTTATTTTCTAATGCTTATTCTTATCTGTTAAATATTACTATTAAATTATCTAAATTGTGTGTTCTGCTTGATTTACTATTTGCAGTTTTACCTGTCCTATATTTGTCTGAATATGAATTTATCCTTTTCATTTTTACAAATTAAACTTATTACAGCATGTGTAATTCTACACTTATTTTTATTTACAATTATCTACATAACATTAGGTTAAAGTTAATTTTATTTGCATATTCTGTAAAGTCTTTCCTGTATGTTTTAATTGTAGCACTCTTTGAAACTGGCCATTAAACTTATTACAATGTGTAATTCTACACTTATTTTTATTTATAATTAGGTACATAACATAAGGTCAAAGTTAATTTTATTTACATATTCTGTAAAGTTTTTCCTATATGTTTTAATCATAGCATTCTTTGAAACCGGTCATTTTCCTCCTTTCATTGTGATCTTAAGTTTTGATTATTTCATTCTTTAACTAATATTTTAAAATCAAAGATTACATTGTCTGCTGTCTGTACAGTTTGGACTATCCATAATCTTGAATCAGTGATAGATTTTAAGTCTTCCATGGTCAGTGACAAGAACTGTGAAATCTGGTGCAGTGCTAATGTTCACTTGAAGTGCTCTTTGACTATGAGAAAAAATGTTCTGGTTACTTCCACTTCCTTCATCATTTGCCACTTATTCAGGTTCTTTTCACAAACTTCAACTCTTGGGGACTCTTTTATACCAAACTTCCATCTTACTGTCTCCCTCTGCTTGTTGTTTCACCAATTGATCTGGCAGTTCATTACCAAAATGTCCCACATGTGCTTTTATCCAGCTAAATCCAATGGTCTAGTTGTTTTTTTGAGGGCCCTAACTAAGTTTTTGGTATTTTGTATTAATTTCTAGTTATGTGTTTCTGAAGGAATGTAGTGTGGTGGAACTATCCATATATATTGCTATGTTTCTTTAATCTTTTATAACTTGCCTAGTTTTTTATTATCTGTGTGCATGTGTGTTGCTTGAACATACTCAACTCTATAAAATATAGTGAACTTTTGTAACAGTGATGTCAAATATTAACATTTTAAAAAATTGAGTCGAGATTGTAACATACACACCACTAAAATTCAATAAAAAGGAAGACTAGTTTCCGGAGCCATCGCTCCTAACATCAGTTCCTTGTCGACTGCCGGCCTCACTGTTTGTGGTAGATTGATTTGCCTCTGGTGGAGGTTTAATGAACTTTTATGTTAGTACATCAATTGGAGGGATTTCGAAATTAAAAACTTTCTCCTTATTCTTCCAAATATAGATGTTTTCCCAGACTGTAAGTTCAGTTTTCCCTTTAATATTTTTAAGTAATTTGGGGTTTTTATTAATGCTATGTAGTTCTTTCCAAAAGTGCCAAGCTACAGCCAATTTTTCTTCTTGTTTTTGGTTATATTCCTAATGTGTTCTTTAGCTCTTGTTTTTATGTTTCCTTTGGCCTTTCCAACTAGTCTTCCTTTTTATGGAATTTTAGTGGTGTGTATGTTACAATCTGGACTCAATTTTTTAAAATGTTAATAGTCAACTCTAGTCGTCAAGTTGGTTGAAGATGGAGAGGATGTCTCTTCGAAACCAGTCCCACCATATTTAAAAGTAAGTGAAGCATAAGAGTGTGTTAGATGACAGATTAGATAGACTTTACTGTCAACTCTCCTTCTTGCATACCCAACTTTGTTGTAGCTCATTCCCTGTTGATACAGTTTAGGAATTTTCTTGATGGAAATATATGCAGTTCTGGTGACTATTAAAAAAACATGCACACATTTAATTGTTTTGATTCACTGAAGACTATTATACATTAACTATTAAATAATTATATAAATATTTTCCATTTCACATGGGAAAATTTTGCAGCAACAATACAACCATCAACATAAATGACAGTTCAGAAACAAGGGAGATGGAAGCAATATACATTAAATTTTTTGGAAAATAGAAAATATCAAGAATCATGCATCAAAGCTTAAAAATATATATGAAAATGGTAACATTTAATTTCATACAGTTCTGGCTCATACCAAAGGTTATACGTACATATGTCGCCCAATTTCACCAATAACAAGCAAGGCAAAAATATGTTGGGCATCAGATCGAGGACTCTGAACATCACGCAGGAACTGTTCCACCACAGTTAGTGCCTCTTGTGGCCAAGTTACAGTAAGTGCTGCGACACACTTTGCAAGAGAGTGAAATGCCTGCAAAAAGTGATTTTATATATAAGATAAGATGAGGTCAAATTTCAGTCTAAATTTATCAGATTTTACTCATATCTTAGTGTAAGATGATCTTTAATTATATCTGTGGCAATTTAATTTACTACATTTCAAGTCGCCATATGTTGATACACTGGTACATGAATATAATGCTTTCTCTGTTTAATCTAACATTAACTAACACCTTTGGTTTTTAGTTGTTTTTAATATGATTATTTTAGTGTTGCTTTAAGCTGTTTTACGATAATATTTGTACAATTTTAATGCTATTGTCTTCTAGCTACACCAGCTAAAACTTACCATTATATAGCCTCTGTCTTAATGTCATTAGTATAGTCAATGATTTTTAATTAATACATTTTTTTGAATGATCAGAAAGAATATGAACTAATCATTCTCTTCTTTTCCACTTACCTGTTTATGCAGCACCGGCAGAGAGCCACCTGATACACCATGTGTTACTGGAGCTATCAGCATGGCTAGAAGATCTCTATGTCCTAGTCCAGGAAGGCCAGCCTTCACAAGAGCTTGGAAAAACTCCAACATCGAGCTCAGTGCAGCTCCTGTGGATTTTCAAACAATCAGCTTTAGAGCTGTAGTCATCATTAACTTATCAATGACACAGTGTTCACATGAAACATATTTACCTTGGAGAAGTGGCGACTTGACTAGAGTAAGTATTTCTGGTAGAATTGCATCTGACACTCTCGCTAAAGCTGCAGGATGCAACTGAGCTATGGAGGTCAAAAGTGTGAGCGTTAATTGGGCAATATGAAGATCTGCCTCGCTCAGTAAAGGAGCCAGTTCAATGATAACCTGAAATCAAATGATTTATTGTATAAGGAATTGTATAAATTTCATTCCATTTCATTTAAGTGAATTCAGCCTCATCTTGCAAGGTATTGCATAAGAATTTAAAAAGTATAAATAAGTAGTCATGAAAAAAATGTATGACCTGGAAGGGAAAAATTCACAGCCAAAGTTGGGATGATAAGAGTGCCATGCCATGCAGTGGCATTCTTTAAGCTTAGAATAAGAAAGTTAATAAAAGAGCCAATATTTGGATTGCTTATTTGCAGAAAGATCTTTTAAGGAGGATAGCACTCCCCAACTAGCAAGCAATACGAATTATTAAAAGGTGATTTAAGCTTCTGAGCTGATATCATTAATAAAGTTTATGTTCTACAAGCTATATCACATCTTTGAATTCATGCTGCCAACATTTTGCATATGTGCTTTCTAAAATCTTTCATTTCAATGTTTTTAAAAAATACAGCTTAATAAGAGTTTCAAATTGTAGTCAGATAGGATAGATTTGGGGCAAACTAAGAACTCAAAAAACTTTTATAAACATTTACTGATGGCAACTTGAAAGCCAAGTATGAGCAGCAGACCTAGAACCCAAACAAGTGATTATACAAGCCTACAGCACTTAAGTTGAAGAACTAACTACCTTGTTTAAGAGTTCTGTGTTGAGAGCAGAGCTGTAATTGCGCACCAACGTGTCCAGCAGTGTTAGTGTGCTCAGTTTAAGCGCTCTTTGATTTTTGCGAAGAAATGAGCCTAGAATTGGAACTGCTTGCCCCTAGAAAAAGAAATCACTCTAAATAGTTTGATATTTACAATGTTACAATTTTATATCAAAATTGAGCTTAGCATTTCATCGTCCAAACCTATGACACATCTTAAGAGTGCCTATTAATTTATAGTACTATGGCTAATAGTTCTGTGCAATTAAGCATTCCTATACATTGAATTTCTTACTAGAATTGGTCTCAAGTCTATGCGCAATGGTGATCCAGCTACTTTTGTCAATGCCTTTACAGTAGTAAGACGAGTTATTTCATTGCGGAGACGATCCAAAAAGATTGGCAAACATGTGTGCAGTTCACCCTGTAAAACAAATTATGTTATGTGCATGACAAAATTTATATACATAAAAAAAGTCCATAATGATATCTTATGATAAAGTCTCACATACCTGAAGGTAATCACCCAAGTTACAGATGATTTGTCCCATACAAGAAATAGCTCGTTCCTTTACTTCCTGATCAATATCAGCAGCTTTTAGTCTCACCAATGTACAGTGGTATAGTTCACTTGTAAATGGTGTGAAATCAAAATTACTGGGTGAATCTACAAATAAAATTACACTATATCAAAGATATCTCTAAATAAAATAAGGTTATGTTTGGCTGGGTTATTGCCAGAAACCAAAGACTCAACTTTCCTCACATATCTGGAGTTATCTGGTTGCAGGTCACAAGTTAAGAGTTTCTTACTCTTTTGATTAACAAATTCCATGCAGCACTTTCCCTCATTATTTATGCATAGTTGATTCTATGCACTGACAGTAAAATTTCACTTCTTGCATGCTTCTAAAATAGCAAAAAAATTAATTTTTGTGTTGCAAAGGCCAGTGAAGCATCCCTCCCAAATGAAACAAATATTCATTGTAACTTAGAGATTATCCTTACTGTTCTTATCTGTTTGTTTGATTAATGTAATCTGTATTTGTATTTTTTACCCTATAATCCTAACGTAATGTATACCCTTTAAATTATTATACATACTTATTAATTAATCTATTATAACTGTATAAAATTATCTTATACAATAGCTTCATACTGACTTGGTTCAATCGTATATACACCATACTGAACCGCAATAAACCGAAATTGATTTAACTTAGGTATTGTTGAGGCTGAACAGTTGTATCATATATATGCAATTTATTATTGGCTGGCTTGTTCCCGACACCAAATGATAATTCTGGCACATGTGCAGCTGTGCCACTATTGTTGCAAAGTGCTTCCAGATATTACGAAAAACAGTCAGTAAAGTGCTGATTTGCTACCTGCTTTGCACAAAAAAGTGAAAAATTTTAAAAATGAATAATAAAATACTAATTTGACAAAGAAGCACGGAAAGCAAGGTAAGATCATTATCTTCTTACTTACCCAGTGGCCTAATAACTTTCACAAGCTGCTGTAGAACCAAAAGGGCCTCAGCAGTAATTTTGTAGAAACTATCACCTACAGCTGTGATAACAGGTGGCACCAACACTGACATGTGATTATGGAACACTTCTGGAGGATGTGATGTCAATAGACAATGGACAAATACAAGTGTGTCAATCTTCATGTTGCTGCTCGAATTCTTATCACTGAAACAATGGCAAAATATGTGTACAGATTATTATACAACCATATCCATGGAAAGCAGAGTATTTAAAGGAGGGGAGAAGGGAAAAAAAAACACACACTCAAAATGATTCAAGCATGCAATAAATAATAAGGCAATAAAATTTTGATGCATTAAAAATAACCAACATCTGATATTTCTAATAGAAAAACATGATATTTTATGGTCAAAAGAAAAGTGCAAGTGAAAGAAGCCTAATATCAAATGTTTTTAAATCCTTACTGAAAAAATATGGCAGTTTAATTAAATGCATGCTAGTTCTTAACCTGGATTCACTGCAAATATCATTTGTTTTCAGTCTTAAATTAAAATGCTACAATTTTTACCAACAGCTTTATTAATGTATTCCAAACATTTCAACTATGAACAATTCAATGTATTGCCCTATTGGTTTAAATAAGGACCTGGTATCATTTGCAAAGCTTCATAAACACACGTGGTTATGAAATAAGCTTAAAGATATTTCCAATTTAAGAGAGAGGTCATTCAAAAATCATTACCAAAAAAAATTGGAAAGAGGCTGGTAAAAAATAGGACTTGGATAACAGAGGTAAGATGGTTTTTTGTACTCTAATCTAAAGTTCACCGTGGTCACTTAACCTACTTGGAACAAATTTCTCTGTTATGTCCATTCCTCTAACTACAATATTCTGCGTGAAACTGATGAGCAAAATACTAAAGTACTATGCCAACTAAAAGTCTATATACTTTAAAGAAAGGGTGTAACATATTTTTAAAATGTTTTTAGACACTTTAATGTAGGTACTCACCCAAGAGAGTACTGAATTCCTGGGATAAGTGCTGGAATATGATTCGTTAGAGCTCCAGGAAGAACGACAACAAGTTCCTTGAGCAGTGTAAAACAATCTTGGCGAGTCTTGATGCTTTTCTCTTTCATCTGATGATGGACAGCTTTTACAATGGCTGGTACCTGGTTTTGCAGCATACATACAGGGCCCTCTTCTTGTTCCATGCAATCTGGATCCAAACTTACGCCAACCGATGGTCTTGTCTGCCTAAGAAGTGCCATATATGCATGGAAGATATCTGATTTAACATTCTCTTCCCGCTCTAAAAACAAAAGAGCAAATGCAGAGTGGTTTTTCCAAAATATTTTTAACTACAGAAATTCAAAGCTACATATACAGCATAAACATGCTGAAACTCTTTGTATTCCTAAACATACGAAAGGTAATATCAAATTATTTATGAGGATATTACTCAAATTCCATTAGTTTTGTTCTACTTACTTGAAATTTGAGTGATATCTTCATAAATAATTTGTTAAATTAGAGTATATTTCACAGTGACAAGCCTTCCTATTTAAATCTATAAAAAAGATACGAAAGGTTTTCATTTATTTATCTATGAATAGTATAAATATTATGCATTAATATATGCAAAGTGTTTCCAGTTTAGTAACTAACGAGTATGCTATATTCTACTCTATATCAGTACAAATGAGTAACATTCATGGTTAAAAGTCACACCAAGGAGAACATTTGTGTAACTTACATATGAGGGCAAGTCAACAAAGACTAAGAGTTATTTTTTTTTATTGAGCATAGCAAAGAAACATTGTTGAAACAAAGTTACATGATGAAAATAGATCAGCTCTGATTGTGGACAAAAATAGAAGTTCACTTGCTCATGCTTCTGTACACAGGGAGCAAGCAAAATACGTCAGTTCGCCAGTCACCTTCATACAAAATGGAGCTGATTCATGAAGAGCAATTGAAGTTTTGCTTTCATTTGCAGATTCGACATTGAACATACTGATTGTTGCAGCAGGAATATAGTGATGTTTTGCCATAATCCAAAGCACTTGATAGTTTGAGGAATTTTAGGAGGGCCTTGTTTCAATAACAAAGCAAGGCAGTCCAGGGCTTCAGCAACAGCAGTAAAACAACCATGATTAACACAGCTGGCATATGTTCATGAAGACTGACGAATAACAATTGACAGACTTGCAAAACATTTTCCTTGGCAGTACATTTTCAATTCTGCATGACCACTTGAACATGAGATGCATTTGTGCAATGTGGGTCCCAAGATTATTGATTCCTGAAACAGAAGATGGTGCAAGTGGAAGTTGTAGGGAACTTTCAATGTCTGGTAGAGGAACATGGGAATGCATACTACCCAGACTTAGTCCCCCGTGTCTTTTATCTCTTTCCCTGTCTGAAAAAAGGGCAACTGGGTCATCTAAGGTCATCGTGAAAAAAGTCAAGGCAGTTTTGAAGAAGATGTCAAAAGTAACATGTTCCAGGACTGGCAGATGCATTGAGCAAAGTGCATTCAACTCAAAGGAGAATACTTTGAAATAAGACCACATCAATCTGGACTCAGCCTATTTTATTTCATGAGTAAAAAAAAACATTCTGTCTTTTTTGTCTAGGCCTAGTGCATTGTATTGCATTTTAAATATTCATTTCTACAGAAAGCTGCATTCATCCATTTGTTGGTATACAAAGTATAAAGTCTGCTAGTAATGAATATGTGATTATCTTTTGAATCCCCCTAATTTATATTTTAACACAATTTTTACTTGCTTCAGATAAATGACATCACTTCATAATTAACTCTATTTTTAGCTCCTTATTCATTTACACAGTTGAAATAAGACTTTTCTCTGAAAACAGAATGCATTCTTTTTGCAATATAAAAAGAAAATAAGTTTGGCTCATTCTTAATATAAACATTCTCTCAAAACACACCTACTAAGAAATTGCTGATTAGGAGGAAAAAGGGGGGTTACCACATAATTCTGAAGTAATCACAAGGTACATCATGGAATGCAAACTCCAAATCTTCTATTCATAATAACAGTAATTTATCTTGCTCTGAACTGTTATGTACAGCTTATCTAAGTCAAAGTAACTTTGAAAATATTCAGCTATATGAGTGATATCTTTTCCAGTGTCAAATGAGACACGAGCTTATAAGCTTATTGCCTCGATGATAAGGATTATCAACTTCACAAAACCTTTATCTGGTTTCATACTTTATCTGTTAAGTAAATAATTTCAGCTGTAACTTCTGCTCCGCTATGTTCAGTTGTTAAGATATAATTGCATAAAGAAGGCTATATGTAGAAGATTGTGACATATTCAAAATGGAGTATCGAGCTGTTACTAAGTTCTTCACAAAAGAAGGACTTATTCCAAATAAAATTAAACAGTGATTGGAGAGTGTATATGGGGAAGAATCCCCCTCATATTTTACTGTAAAAGAATGTGCCAAACTTTTTTGAATGGATCGAGAAAGCATTAACGATGAAGATCATGCAGGTCAGCCCTTGGAGTTTCTCACTCCTGAAAACATCACTCTGGTAGGAGAAATTATTGTAAGATCAGCAACTCAAAGTAACAGAAATAGCAGCATGGTTGAGCTTTTCTAAAACAACATTCCTTTGAATTATTCATGAATATTTAAACATGAATAAGGTTAGTGCAAGATGGATACCACTTCTTTCCTCAGCCCAAAAGCAGCAACGAGTCATTTGTTGTCAGGCATTTTTGGAGCTCTGCCATGGCAATGAGAGAGAAGTTCTATAAACCATTATTACAGGAGATGAAACTATGATCATCTACTATGATCCCTTGTCCAAAAGAGAATCAATGGAGTGAGTGGCGTAAACCTGGCGAAGCACCGCCTCTATAGGCCAAGCACTCAGACATCCAAGAAGATCATGGCCACATCTTTTGGGACTGTGAAGGAATACTCTTCATTGACTTCAAGGAGAGTAACATCACAGTATGCTGGCTTACTGCACAGACTATGTGCTTTCATCAAAGAGAAAAGGCAAGGAAAGCCAAGTGGTGATGTGCACATCTTCTTCAAAACAACGCACCCGTGCACACAGCTCTTGTTGCAAAGGAAGTTGGGAAGAAATATGGCTTCAATAAGATCAACCATCCACCCTACAACCCAGATCTAGCTCCCAGTGACTATTTCCTCTTCTCAGAACTCAAGAAGGACCTTCCAGGAAGGAAATTTAAGTGTGACGAAGAAGTGATGGATGCTGTTTATGCCCATTTTGCAGACAAGACTTCTGACTATTTGGGGAGGGAGGACTGAAATGTTAATTCAAAGATGTGAGAGGTATATTGCAATAAAGGTTAGCTATATTGAAAAGTGAAATATAGTTTTTTGTTTATCATACCTAGAAAATGGTTAGGCCGGAAACTTATGAACACCCTGGCAAGTAGATTAACAAAAATGTATACCAAGCTATATATAGGTATCAACTTTATTAAAAAAAACAATAGTTAATAATTTACCTTATTTTGGTAATTGCTCAGAGCTTCAGGTTTGGTTAAAATGCAAGAAAACAAACAAACTGATAGTTATGAAATCACACTAATTTATTTTGTTGAATATTTGAGAACTATTTTACCACACTATCTATATTCCTTAGCATTAACTGCATTACCTTTAAATCTTGCAATAAGCGCTGGAGAGACTGTTTTATAGAATTCACAGAGCAGTTCATGTCGTGTTGCTATCACAGCCTCCAGACATTTAGCAGCAGATCGCCGTACTTTCCAGCTCATGTCATCATCATCAGAGTATTCATCGTTTTCATCATCATCACCTTCCTCTTCTGTTTCCATGACAACCCCATCCTCCCCATCCTCTCCTTCATCATCGTAATTATAGTTTGGATCATATGTGATGTACTGCAAGCATAGCTCTATAATCTGGGAAGGGAAAAAAAAAAAAAAAAAAAAAACAATTGTTAACCAAATTAACTTTTAATATCTGCAGTTAAAGTTCAGTAAAACTTCTGAGATTTTGCAGAATAACAATGCTTATGTTTAGCAATCCTATACTATTCCATAATTTTTTTAAGTTATAATACTGGCTGTGACTTTGAGCCTTCTAATCTGATATTAAATTTTCTCTGTCTTTTCTAAATAAGACTTTAATGCATATGTATGCAATAAACAAAAAAAGCATTCTTGTTCTTTTGCAAAATTTTCCATTAGTATGTAAAATGAGCCTTTTGGGCTGTAAGGCCAAAGACCAATAGGATTCTTCTCATCGTTTAGTACACGCTGCAGTGGACATCATCAGTTACGAGCTGATGCGATCTTGAAGACAAGACAGTGACTGACTTATTGCTAGAATAGGGGGTGATATGTCATGGGGTGCCTGTGAAACTGAAATTTGATTGGTATGCTTGGTTAAGGGGGCTGGATCTAACCTGGAGCTCCAACCCCCTTAGCCAAGCAAACCAATCAGAGCTCAGTTTCACAGGCACCCACATTATATATACCACCACCCTTCTAGCAACAAATCAGTCACTGCCTCATCTCCAAGAAGGTGTAGAGCACACCACTGATGATGTCAATGTCTGGGAAGAATCCCACTGAACCACGGCCTTACAACCCAGAAGACTCAATTCATATAATTGAACACTGGCCTTGAAAGCCTGCTTCCCATTACTGTTAAGCTATAATAATATGTCTAATGGTACAAGATTTCATATGGTTTCTTTAAATTTGAGGCTTAAACATTTGATTAGTAATGCAATAAAATAAAGAAAATCACATTTCAACTCTTTTTTCAAAACCTTTAAATTTCCTAGTTACCATTAAAAATGCTGTTCACATTTATTTTTATTTCTTTAAAAGCAGTTTCTTTACTTTTATATTTTTTAAAATACATATAAAACCTACCTTAAAAAATAAACATGGTCTTTCTTTATAATTAAACATTATAAAACTGCATAGCAATTTAGAGAAAATGTATATACATGAGCAGATGATAAGGTATAACTTACTGTATGAATGTGAGGTGTTATTTCTTTTGGGCAGCGATGGACAAAGGCTTCAAAAGCTTGGAGACAGTATTCTCTCAGCTCATCATCCTCTTCTCTACTATACTGCACTATCAGTGGCATAACCCTTTCAATGTGCTCTCCAAAACGGTGTCCTGCTTGACGGCTGCATACATAAATGTTAAAAAGGATTAATTACTACACTAATTACAAAATAGATACTTAATATTTTTATGCATAGCAAAACAGATACAGAAAAAAATTGTCTCATGGTAAACAATTTAACTCTCAGCAACCGTTTTACACTTTGAATCTTAGTAAGCCTTTCAAATTAGGCAAAAACTTTGTACTATAAAACTTAAAATAAATTAACACATGGAGGACCATTTTGCACATACTTTAGTTTACATTTTTATTGATATACACGTGGCAAGAGAAAAATTAGTGTACAATAATGCAATTCCATACTCTCAATATTTAATCAAATAAGTAAATTTCTTTAACAATAACTACTCACCAGATGGCAGCAATGCATTGAATATAAGTGCGAGTAGTAGATGTTGCTGTGTTAAGAGAAAGACCATCCAGAAGGAAATCTATCAACTTTATATACAGTGCATTGTTACAGGACAGTACCAAATGACTAAGAGCCACAATAGTTCTGCAAAATAAAGGAATATAAATTTGCTTCGAACCCTCCTTACAATGTAACAAAATTTAAGTTCTTAAAAGCAAAAAATGAAAAACCATATGGATACAGCCAATCTAAAGATGTACATAAGGATTTAATTCCAGATTAAGTCAAGCACTTTTAAATACTTCTGTTCCTTGGTTTTATATAACAAAAATAAATTCAACTACTCTCAATGATTAATAATTATTAAGTTTGCATGATGAATGAAATTAATAATGATGCAAATAAGCCTGGAGATCTTAAGTTACCCAAAAATGTACTTTTTCATTGTGAGAGAATAGAAGTAAAATCATGCAGGCATGTTTTATTATAAATGGTGATAAAATCTGACACAGTAAGGTAAAAGTTAATAATAGAATATAAGAGTTTAGGAAAATTATAAACAGTGAAGTTGTTTAAAATTATGGTATTTGCTTGAATTTTAAACACTGAACTTCACAAACATTTTTATTTTCTGGACATGTTAAAAATACAATTACATTCATTCTCAGCTACTTTATCCAAATGATGTTTTCATGTCAATATTTTCTCTCTCTCTTGTGATTTGCTTTATGAACTTCATAATTTTCTAAGATGGTTAAAATTCTATATATTTACAAACCGAAGAAATAGATTTGGTAAAACTCACAAACCTATATAAATAGCAAAATTTTATGTACTCAACTAAAAAAAAATATACTAATATCACATCACAATAGGCTATGGGAAACCCACTTTCTCCATTTCTGACAGACTTATTTATGAGTTTTTTGAAAAACATATCATAAATGCTTTTCCATTAATGTTTAAAATGTGTACAGATATGTAGATCATGTATTTGCATTAATACCAAAGAAATATTCATCAGGTGCTCTAAAACTTAAATTTTAATTTATATTTACACGAGAAAACCACAAAATTCACCTTAGAAACCGAAGAAAATGGAGATTCAGACAAACTCAACTTTAATACTTACAGAAAAGGCACACACAGATAACTACATAAAAAAACAATAGCTATAATCCAATTTCACATAGATATGCCATTTTAATAGTTTGGTACACACCCTAATTAATCTCCCACTTGCAAAAAAGAATTATAATGTATATTCAATAAAGTGCATTGGATAAAGTACTAACACAATAGCTAAAAAGATTAAATAATTCAAAAGACAAAAATCCATTAAAGACAATCCTACATTTAAAAATATAGCAGAGAATTACAAATACAGCAGATTAACATACAGAGGGGTGCCAAAAAATGTCACTTCAAGCAAAGAAAAACAAAACAAAACTGAATTCATACAAACAGAAAATGATGAGCACTAATCATCTTGGACTTTAACAGGTACAACAGTTGCTCAAAATGTCCACCATTTGCATTGATACACTTCTGAGTACGTTGAACTACCAACTGAGTAACATTTGTGAAGGTGTCCTCAGCGATTGCAGCACATGCCATTTCAATTTCTTCTCAAAGTTCTGCCAATGTAGCTGGTTTTCTACGGTATACAACATCTTTAAGAGTTTCTCATAGGTAGAAGTCCATCGGAGTTAAATCCGGAGAGCGCAGTAGAAACTCAATCGGACCTCTTCGTCCTATCCAGTGCCTTGGGTCCCATGTGAGGGATTTGTTGCTGTGCGAGATCTCCCAAATCTGCCCTTATGAACATTGCATACTGTACCACGAGTCCCAAATGCATGCAATTGTTACTCACATTGGCGGTTCTGTTCTGTATACACATCTCCATTGCCTTTGAACTTCAACTACATTGTCGGTTTTCCAATACCACTTCAAAATTGCTTGCCGCTGTTCAATAACAATCTTGGCTCCATTTTGTTGTAGCAACGCTAACATAATTTAATGTGAGTGCATATGTTTACAGAACATCATATGATAATCTTGGCTTCATTTGTTCATTGTTGGTTTACCTGTCACTTAGTAATGCTATCATAATGTACATGAGTCACATAGGTTTACAAAACATCATGCTACATATTACTGTTGTTTTTCGGTTCAACTTTGAAATACATTAAATAGGTATCTACTGTGAAAATGTGTACACATTTTTTGGCACCCTCAGTATATTCAGAATATCATCACAAAAGACCTTCAAAGAACATGACCTAAAATTAGCACCACAAAATAAATACAATATAAAAAACTTATGTTCTTTGTTGAAAGACAGAGAAGAAATTAGGATTATATGCAATAGAATGCTTAGAATAAAATTTAAAATACTTGGAAAAAACTAAAAGAAATTTTGAAACCAGGAAGAAAAAAACAATGTTTGGCCAAAGCAATTGGTGGTAACAACTCATTTTTGGAAACACAACCATGTAATTAAGAAGTCATTTTGTTAAAAGAAATACATTCTCCATCAGAACTATCAACATGGGAAAACATTTTCATTCTAAAAAAAAACATAAATTCCTGAATTTTGACATTCACTCTGGACAAATTCAGTAAATTCCTAACCCAGCCCACAATGTCTGGACAGAGAAGCAACTAAGATCATCCATGACCACACCAAATAGCCCAAAGCTTACCAAAATGCTGAAAATGGAAAAAAAGGTTCCCAAAATATGTCCTAATTAAAAATCCTATAAGTGAAGTTTCTGTCATCATCTGTTCCTGCATCTCCCATGTTTCTTGCAAAACTCTTGTATCTGCCTTTCTAAATTTTCATAAAAATTGTATTCCATGAAATAGTAACAACATGACAAAATTGTAAATCAAATACACTCCTAAAAGGTGAATCAGATTTCTGAGTCATTTATTGTTGAAAAACCTGACTTAACTCTTGCCAATCTATACATAGCTTGATGTTCTTGAAAGAATTTCATTTAAAGATTTTAGCTCCAAGTTTACGGTTTCCAGGATGTACAGAATCAGGTGGAAGGAACTCAAGTTATGTCCCATGAGGATATAATAACTTAATGATTACAATATTGCTACAATAAGCCAAAAAATCCATGGCTTAATTCCTGGCCATATCTTCTGATTTTTCCTATTGTTTCACCCTTCTATCACCTTGTCAATACATATCTTTGTGAAAGAGAAATTTCCCAATCTATATCCCAAAATTTTTCTTAGATTAACTTTTTTAAAAATGGTTAATAACTGTAAGATTTAACACCACAGATGCAATGCTGAATTTTATACTTCATTTGCTAGAATATCCTTATTAGTTTTTCCACTCTTGCAATCTTAGGCACCCCCCTTCCTTCCTCCAACCTTTCAGTGCTTTTGTTTCCAGATTCTAAATTTTTATTATTATCCTAAGTACTTACACATCCAAGCTGTTTCATCTTCATAATTTTAGCTATTCTTGACATAACATTACTCCATGCATTTTCTTACTGCTGTCACTTATGCTGTCACTCCTTACTGATTTCTAATAAATAAATATTTTTATAATGATTCACTTTTTTTAATATAAAATAGTTATTTGCCATACCATTCATTTGTTTACAGCACAAACACTGTTCCATATACCAAAATTATCTCTAGTGATCTTACCTTTTTCTGACTGCTTGACGTGGAGATGATAGCTGTGGCAACAATGCTGCTAATATCGTTGTATGGAAATTCAGCAGAAGGCCTCCAAATCTTGATAATAGATCTGCCAAAATATCAAGAGCTTCCAGCTGAACAGAGACATCTTCCTGCTGCAAAAAAAAATTCAGAAGTGCTATTGCAGAACTGTGCATGTATTACTAACAAAAATAATTTATTTAAAACAACTCCAAGCATGTGTCAATGTCAGTCAAAAAGAAATAATAACCAGTCATTAATGCCACTTTCCTTGCAGTTTCCAAAAAGTTGTGGCTATGATTAAAGTAAAAATTCTCATTTTAAAGGTTGCTTCAATTTCTTAAGACCATTGTTTCTTAAAGAATTCTAACTCAATGTTAAGAATGAGAAAAGCAGAGCAGTGCAAAATGTTACTACAAAAAAAAGATTAATATTATTGCTAATCCTCTTTAGATTTCCATAACATATACCTAAACATGAATTTTATTTGGTTCATTTAAGGATGCCCTTTAACACCTCAGGTCATCAGCATCTCATTCAATTCAGGGTTTGAAATGGATGATAAATTTTGTTTAGGGGACTCTTCTTTCAGGCTTCAGGTTCATTTAGATGCTGTAAATACACGGCATGGGGACCACTTCCCTTCCAAAGGCAGCCATATTTGGGATTTTCATGCCCGAAAAAATCCATCTACCTTGGCTTATTACACTTACTAATGTATCTATCTCTTTTAACATCCCCTTTTGTCTCCTGATAGAACACTAGTGACCTTTCCCCCCTCATTATAGAATGTAATATCTGCTCATCTGTATCCTCAAATCTTACTCTAAACTGTTTCCAAAAACCTTCCTCCAAATTGCTTCTTAACCATACATCACTCACTTCATTTTTTGTTAACTCTTTCCCAACTTTGTTTACCAAATAAAAATCCCCTTCCTGTACTTCTGATATTATAAACATTAGTTTAACAAAGAATCTCCAACAGTTACTGTATCCTACACCAATACTTTAAAATTCTATCCATTGCTCACCCTCTCATACCAACTGTTCCCATTTCCAAGTGTCCCATTTGCAGCATTTTGTGGAATTCCCAAAACAAACTTATAAAAACTACCAAGTATCCCAGCCATCAATTTCCAACTTTCCTCTATCCCCCGCATTCGAATGCCACATGCCCACCTTAACTCCACAAGTGCCCTATAAATACTTTGCAGCATATTCACCTTCATCTCTGGTAATTTGGTATTAGAAGACTTTTGGTTAACATATTGACCTATGGCCATGTCCACCATTCTCAATCAAATCCATGCTGCTCGAGGGTTACATGATGAAACTTTGACCATGGTGAAATTGCAGTTACAGTGCATCATAGTTGATTCTTGTTCAATGAACCACCATCAGCTGACCAGGCACCAGGTAATTCTATGATAATTACTCGCAGGAAAGCATCTAACTATAGCCAAAGAGGTTGCAGTGCAATTACAATTTCCTTGTCTATAACACTTTGTTTTTGTTTTGTATTTTATTACCATATGTAAAAAAAATGGAAAACAAAAGTCTTCAAATTTTTCTCAGCATAATATAGACATTCTGTTGGGTTTAGCTATCTTATATTCCAATAAACTGGGAAATATAAAGGTTGAATCATATATTAAAATCATTGTGTGAGTTAGTGGAACTAACACTCTTCTGCTCTACATATTGTTCTTTAAAGGAAAAGAATGAGGCATGAAATGATTTAGCCATACATTTCAACATGACACCAGGAGAGATCTAATTACCGAATAAATAAATTAATAAATAAATAGCTATTTGTTAAAATGCCACAAGTCAGAATCATAAAATCCTATTCATTGGTAAAACAGGGTGATTGCAGTTAGTAGGAAATTCTAACCTCTCAGTCATTTCATTTGCTAGTCACCATACTGTATCCTTTGATAGTCGGAATCTTTCTTTAAATTTTCTGTCCCCATAATCTTCAAAATGGTCACCTCTTTCCACTATGATTCGATTATGACACTGGTCCCGATTTAAGTAATCCAGGTATATTATCTCATCTTCAATATCTTCAAGAAAATTTAAATGGGTAGCCATTTTATACCTTGACCAAAATCAATGGAGCTGATCGGTTCAGCACCCATGGTGAAAATTTAACCATAATCAACTACCTCATTTAAATTTGATCATTTTTGATGCACTGAAAAATTGTGTCTTCAAACCTGATTGAAAATGGTGCACATGATCACTAGTGAGTAATGGAATTTTCTGTTTACTCAGTAACTTTAAGTAACAGGGGAAAGCAAATGCTTTATAACTGTATATATATAAGCCTTGTATGGGCTTGATAAGCCTACCATTTCTCTGTCAGTGTTTAACAAACCAATTTAGCATATTTTACTAATTATTTTCAGCTTATTACAAAGCAATTATAACAAAGAACAAATCTTCTATCACCTTAAAATATAAACAACAATAATTTTGTAATTACTTTATTAGACAAAGGTATCTCTATGCTTCTAACTGATAAATGCTCTTCTGGCTTACAGAAGGAACAATAACAAAACCATGGAATACCTAAATACCAATTTTTTCCTTACCTTCTCAATAGCACTGCTAAGACGTCCTGTGATCCTCTTACAAACATTTGCAGCCAAAGCACTAGATGCCAATGGTAGTTCACTAATTACTGTTTTAAGACCAATGCTGGATATATCACGTAATTGTTCCTTTTCTGAGACCATGTTAGCACATAAAGCATCTACAATAGTTTCTACTTGGTATTCTTTCACTTTGTTTACCAAAGGCCCAAGACTGTAACACAAATATTTGAATTAGTTTTAGGTGTGTGATAAAGGGAGAAAATCTGATATATAATATCAGAACCTGATTTGTATTTAGAGAAACAATATTAGTTTAATAGTATGAAATGAAATAATGATTGTTGCATTTAATTCTGTTAAGTCATTTATACATAACCCATGCTCATAAATTGGCATACCTATCATTAACTGAAGAGCTAAAATAGATACATTAATTCAAAAGATATCTTCTTTGATCTTCATTATGCACATGTCTTCTGAATTAAATAATGTTGAACTCATATCTCCTTTTGCACAGTTTTAAGGCTTTTCATATTTTAAAACTTGAAATGAGAATAGTCTAATATAAATGTACATGCATTGTTCTTTATATTATCTACATAAATCATACAGGGACAAAATGAAAAGCAAAATCCTCGTGTTCCTTGCAGCATAATTTTGTTCATTTTCTGCTATACGAGGGTAGTTATTTAATTTTCGAGATTCTACTAAGTGGAAGGCTATAACTCACCAACACTGCCTAATTCATGTGAGGTAGTCTCTGCCACTCTTGATACAACATTGCATCCTCCAGCATCAATCATGGAAACATCCATGGGATGCTTATCTAGAGATGGCACCAACCTCCTCTTCGTAGAACACAGCTTCTTCCAGACTCCGTGAGACACATGAATTTTTCCTCAACAGTTGGAAACAAAAAAAAGGTTACTGAAGCCAGATCTGGACTGTATGATGGGTGGTTCATAATGTCACTCCTGATTCTTGCAGAAATGCAATTATTTTCAAAGTAGTGTTGTGTGGACAGACATTGTTGTGAAGCAGCAATCCTTGCAATTTAGATGCCACTTTTTCTAAAGACCCTGGGAGGCAGAGTGTGATATACCAGCTGGCAGTGACAATTTTTTATTCCTGGAATAGAAAAGTATATGACCACTTGCTGGTTAACCAGTGTTACTCTTGATTCTTGTACAAATTCCATTGTTTTCAAATCAGTGTACTCAGAGAAATAGTTACGAAGCAGCAATCCTTGCCGGTCTTCTGTCTGTTAGAATACTGAAGATCCTGGGGAGGCAAACTGTGGTGTATCAATTGACAGTGACTGTTTTTATTACTGGAGTGGAATGATTGCAAGATGGTCATTTGCTTAGAAAAAACCGGCAAACCATCTTTCAATCTAATATATTTCAACATCACTTAAATCTTTACTTGGGGTCATCATTGGGGAAGACCCAGAGAGTTAATTGCCTCTTTGATTCTGGGTCACATTGGTAAATACAGTTTTCATCACCTGTGAAGTGGATACTTGGTAGTTGCCATTACCCTCAAGATGAACCATTATTATTTCTCTTGTTACCTTTGTTCTTCTGTGAGATTGTGTAATACCCAACAACAAAACTTCTTCACATGATATCTAAGCAGGATTTCTGGCATTTGTGGCAAATCAATATTTATACTTTGCTATCTCTCTTGAATTGTTCTTCACTATGGTTTCTACATAATCAAAGTTTTCTTTTGTGACTACTATTACTGGACATCCCATGTTCTTATCTTTCAGGTCGTTCTCTCTTGTCTAATAGAGGCCTCTGAGCAAAATTTGTCAGCCGTTTCATGCCCAGAATTGAATGGAATGCTGATGACCTGAGATGTTAAAGAGCGTCCTTAAATAAAACGAATCAAAAAAAAAATCTGTCTAAAGTCTGTATACCAGTCATAGACTTTAGTACATGAAGGAGCAGCGTCTGGAAAAGCTTTCTGTAATTTTTCTAAGCATTTTTGTTGTTTTAGGCTGCAGTTATAATCATTAAAAATCATTGTACAAAAATGCTTCCATCTTAGAACAGATAGCAAGTGCACAACCATAATTAACATTTGCAGCAAATGCAACAATGGGGTACCATGAGCTAACTTTTGCTACGGTTACTAACCAAAACAAGGTCTTTCCAATGCTGCCAGCATGAAACTTATTATCTCTCACCAAAAATTAAACATTGACCCTCGTACAGAGCTACTTTTGTAAAATTATTTTATGATTAATGTTCTGAGGAGTTTTAGTTATGAGTCAATATGCAACTGTAAAGTTTATGCATTATAAAGCTAATATTATTTATGAATAAAACAAGTCAACAAAGTTAAATTACTAAAAATTGAAATATATTTTGCAATACCACAAAGAAGCAAAATCAGAAAAGAAATGAAAGGTGAAGGTGCAATTGTGGATGGGCGCTTGAGCAGCAAAAAAACAGTATTGCATGCTATTAAAAAAGTAAAGCTATTAAGAGTTATACAGTTATTCATAAAGAATATAATATGGCAAATATAACAATGTGTTCAAACAGTATTGAAAACCAAACACACAATAAAAAACATGGTATAATTAGTATGAAAGGGCAAACAAAGAAAATGTTCTAGAAGGACAATAGGGAGCTACAGAAAAATGAAATAAAAAAAATCAAGACATTTACCAAAAAAACCACAACATGGGCTTATGCTTTATAAAGAAATCTAGAACAGTAAAATTACCAAACTTGTTCTCCTTTTGGGGAAGGAAAAATCTAAAGCCTCTTTAACAAATCATTATACTATGGTAAAAAATATTCTCTGCATCTGCACTTTCTTTCCAGTCACAGCGAGTGCAGACAGAGCTAAAGTTTTAGCAAATTTCTGTTATGCCTATTGCAAACTCAACTTACCATTTAACTGCCAAATTTTGCACTTCTCCGTTCTTGTCCTCCAGCAGCCTCAAAAGCATTTTAACCACTTTTCGTTCTGAATCATCATCAAGCTTTATACTGTCTTTCTGAAGTTCTGTCATTAAATCATTGGTTGCCATAAATCGAAAGTCTTTGTCGCTTGAGGTCATCTACAAAATATAAAAGCTAGCAATTAACAAGTAGTTCATCTTTTGATTTAGCATGCATTCTTATCAGTAAGTGAATATCGTTCATTCTCATAGTTTACAATACAGGGCTGATTTGTCTCAAGAATATAATAACCTTAATTCCATTATGACAAATAATTTCACAGCTGAAGCATTGAGTCAAATGTCACTGCTCTAATAACATTATTTCAGAATGTTGTTCCCACACTAAGGGGCATATATATCTTCATATCATTATGTCTCCTCAAACATTCTCTTTGCAGAGAAAGAAAACTTCATTTTGCATATTTAAATTATGTTGGTCATATCTTTGCAACAAAAAACTATTCTAAGTTATAATTGATTTCTGAGCAGGAAAGCCATAACCTTCCAATGCACTTACACAGGTAGGAAACTTGCATTAAGGCCCTAATTTAAAATTTCACATATTAGGAATCCTGGTACTTATTGTACAGTGAAAATGTTTTTTCCAAGCTTGATATGGGATGTGTTTCAGTAGTATTTAGCTGCATGCAATGCCATTCAAGGATACACATAGTTGCTGATAGAACAATTCTTTGTACTGTGTGAAATATTGCATTGAATTTCAGGGCAAAGGCCGGACATAAATTATGCACAACTGTGCTGTGCACGGCTGCTACTTTACAATACAGTAGGCAAGCTATGACAGTAATTCTTAATGTGCATGGAAAATAAACCATTTAAATGTTTAAATTTATGCCATTATTCTTTGTTTCAATTTCTTAAGAACATAATTTCCTTGAGAAGGAACAAATAAATATGTACACGGAGGTGATACTTTGGTGGGTGAACACCTAATATGTACTGTGTACAAATTAAACTTTTGAGCTTATACAGGGATGAAGATATTAACAGAATCAAGAAGGAAAATTAAATCTAATAAACAAAGAAGCATTAAAGAAGAATGATGTAATATGAATTTCCTATAAAGGAGGAGTTGATCATGAGAATTCATAATCAATGAGAGTATAGTGAGATAGTAAGACTATCAGTAAGATAGTAAGAGAATAAATATTAAACCTTACATCACTCATAAAAGTATGATAAACTTTATTTCATATGCAAATGATCTTGACAGGAATTGGGTTCCTTATAATATATGCTGAAAATTATGTGAGGCTTTTCACTGGATTGGAAATGGTTCATACAGTGATCTGGTGGGAACTTATTAACTGATTGTGATTTCTGTTTAAAATTTGAGGAATCATAACCAAAACAACATGTGGTGAGATTTCTTTATTTGCTGCCAGCAATGAGTTCTTTTTCGCATAATTTCCTATACCACAGTATTCACATTATGTGACCTTAAGCAATAATTTGGACTCAATGGCAAAGTTGAATAAAATAAGAGATGTTACTCATGAATCACATCCATTGAGCAATGGTGATATTACTCTACAAATGACACACATCTCAGTCCGTTGAAGAAAACCACTTGTGTTATACATAGCTTTATCTCTGCTACTTGTGTTGTTACTCATCCATACATCAGCTGCATAAACAGAAAGGTTGTTAGATATGCTTTGTAAATTAAAAGCAGGTTGATAAATAAGCAGTAGCAACTCACTTTTGGACCAAAAATCATTAAATTAAGCCAGAGAAAAATTTGCTGAAACAACTTCACAACTGAATGGAACTATCCATTTGCAAAAAAATTTTCATCTTAAAAAATATGGGAAATTTAATGAACTTTGATTTTTCTCCTATGGATGAATTCAGCAAGTTCCTACTACAACCAGACACTGCCACAGGAGCATCCGAGTATCCAGCCACCATTTCAAGTAACAGAAGTCGGTCAACAACTTCAGGAGCGAGTGCTCCTGAAACATGTCTTAGTTTTATGTAAGTAAGTAAGTTGAATACATAAGTAGGATATGTTATAAATTGATATTATGCAAGATTTAGTTGGACTACACACTCTTAATGCTTCACTTACTTGTCATAATATATAGAACCGGTTTCGAGAACGAAATGTATACAAGTAAGTGAAGCATTACGAGAGTGTAGTTCAACTAAATCATACAATAATATTAATTATATGGTTTGTTTCACTGTGCTAGTTCCAATTTACATTTTAATTAGGATAATTAGGATACATATTATGTGTTTGAATTTCTTCATATTCCAGATTCATGAACAGATCAATGCCAAGAAGCATTTATGTTTTTATGAATATGCATGTGACCTGAACTTTTAAGCCAGCAACCTCCTTTTCTGCCAATATAAATATCTGCATGTTGGTGCAGTTTCTTTATCAGCACATGCGTGTGGTTAATTATATCAGTAGCATTAGAGAATTTATTTTTTCAAAAAAATCAGTTTTTGCCATTGTGAAAATGTTTCCAATATTCAATCAAATTTTCCTTTTTAAAACAGTATGGAATTTGTAGTCATGTAATTGTAGTCCCTATGTACTTTGTATACCTTCCTTCTTCTCTGATAAAGAGGGTCTACAAATTAAAAAAAATTCTTCCTGATACACCAGCATAAACTTCATCTGCATCTTATATGTAATCTAAAGCATACTGAGTTAATTACTGAGGTACCCCAACAGCTTATGAAATATATCTCCGTTTATTGAGACAAAGCTTGTTTTTTAGATAAAAACTCTACAAAAGATGATAAACCTTTTCTCAGATGTCAGTTATTAGAGTGAGCAAATGCTGTGTTTTTTTCAACTGATTGAGAGGTATGTCTCAGAATCTGTGATTAAAAAATAAGAACTGTTTTATTCACTTCACCCAATATAACTCTCACAGAAAATCTGTGAAATGAATAACATTTATAGTAAATAATTTTTTATCAATAAAATCTTAATCTCAAATGTCAATTGAACATCCTTCAAACATCTTTTGTTGAAACCAAGAAAAAATTGGAGTTGTCCAATCCCGCTTAATTGTTGGACATGACTGCCTGTAACAGCATCTCTTCAGAATGAAATTAATCACGTACAGCCACTGCCCATTGTGTAAGGGCATGAATACTACACTGAACAAAGAACATCTACTGAAATGCAGTCAACTAGATAGTAATGAAAAATAATTTGGAAGGTGTTCATCAGGAGGCTAGGGAAAAAATGATAAATATCAGTATCCCAAATACCACCATAGATGGCTGAGATTGCTCAGGTGCGGTCTGAGGTTCAAATCCCACCAGGACTGTCCTCCCTGACAGAGTTATTTCCTGGCTTTTCTCAGTCTTCATAAATGGCAAATGCCAGGGAGGTACCCTAAACATGCCTGGAATGTTTCCTTCCTTAAAATAAACCTTCCCTAATATATCATTTCATCTCATGTATCACCAGCATCCACCACCTGTGGTGCCTCAGTAGTAAAAATGGGCATTAAACACCATTTAAAAAAAAGAAAAAAGAAAAAAAGCATCCCCAATGGTCACTAGCAACCAACCAATCATATGTCATAGAGTGGTTTTAAAAATAATTTCTCTAAAAATAATATAAATAATAATATTTGTTTTATTATGGAGGTTCATCCACAACAGCCAGATGAATGGCAGTATTCACCAAAAGTTAGTTTGAAGGCTGTTCTTCAATTACCATTGGTATCTATAGCCCATGGTGAAAATATAAAACAGACATTAATTCAGAGTGTTTCATATGTGGATCACACAAATTCCAAAGATGGCAGAAAGATTGAAGACAAGAATTTTGAGATAGGGAACTAATGGTCTGCGGATTAAAAATTCTTAGTAATCGAAGGTTTGTCATGGTAGATAACCAAGATGTAGTTATGCTCAGGAAAGGAGAGCGAAGGTTTGAATCTTAACGAGCATGAGCTTTTATTCTATGAAAAGGTGGCTTGGGCTTTTTGCTGTGTAGAATACCTATGTATTTAGGTTCAATGCTTATGCAATAAATACAAATACTTTGAAATTATGAAATAAAGCAATTTTATGAAATAGTATGGAGACATTCATATTGTTTTGCACTTTGGATTGTAGTTGCATTGTGCAAATGCAAAATGTTTAAGTTGACAAGATTAAGCAAAATTAATGAGAACAAAGAGTTTCTTCACTTCTGAAAAGAATTTAAATACTGGTACTAAAAATAAAAAAGGTAGCATATTTCATCTTATGTTGAGGAAAAGGATTAATGTAATAAAAGATTATAATAAAAGAAAAATAAATGTCTTAATTTTCACTTCTGAATTCTGAAAAACAAAAAAGTATTGTGTAGTAAATCTATTCTTCTTCATGCTTTTAGATGTTTTTCAGTTGTCTTTCTCATATCAACATCACCAGAGTCTCACCTATAGGAACTGTTGAAAGTGAAAGCCTCCAACATTCCTGTAAAGATCACATTGGTGCAAAAATAAACTGCAAATCCCTTTGTATATTCATGGGGCCCTGCAAATTTCACCAAGCAGCCATGTCCTCTCCAGTAAGTCTTGCTACTGAAATGACCAGTGATTCGAATATGAGACTTTTAAGATATCCACATAGGTAAAAATCCAAGAGAATGTCAGTGAAGCATGATGGCCAGGCTATAAGACCTACTCTTCCTATCAAGTGACCACTTTGTTAAGATGGCATGACATGTTTATGCTGAAAAGCAGAGCAACCGCATCATGCTGGAATCACATTTGGTGTCATATTCTCAAAGGGACATCTTCCAGAACTAAGGAGAGTATGTGGGTTTAGAACTGGAGATACACATGCCCATTTAACTACAGAGAAAGAAAGTATGGACCAATCAAATTTTCATGTATATCTAACACTGCAAGAGATCCATAGGCCATATAATGGGCCAAGTTGAAGCTCGCAAAACTTAGCTATATTCCACTATCAATTTCTCCTTCACTTAAGACTTGGCATAGTAAACTGTCAGCCTTCAGCATATGTAAGGATTGCACGACAATGAGCATGCGCAGTTTTTTTTATCATAGTAGCAGCTAACTTTTATTAGATAATTCATTACCACTATATTTCCATGCAAGGCATATGGTGGAAGAGCAAAGATTATACCCTTGCTTGAAGTGAATTTTTGCCAGAACAGAAATGACCATATCTTTGACATAACTTCCTACTAACAACAAATTTTTCTCCACTAAGGGAGTAGTAATTAACATTAATAAATCAAAAACATAATTTGCTTTAAAGTCAACTTATTACTACTATATTCCCATGCCATTATTTCCAAATGTCTTTGGAGACAGTATAAGTTCTCTGCCTCAAAATATTTTTCTAAATTTACTTTGCCATCTTTGAGATTTATGAAATATCTTATAAAAAATTATACTTTCAGTATGAAAAATATAACAATCCATGGAAATTTGTGAGTGGTTGCTTTAATACTTGGTTTGCAAGTGGGGTATACAATTTTTTTTCTGTTTTCTTGCATGAAGAGAAGAAAGCTCACTACATTTACAATTGGTAAAAATGTGAATCTCTTATTCCTAATGAGAAAAATATGCCAAATATTCAGTTGTTAATCCTGATGAAGCACTTTTACATCCATTATATTTTGAACTGAGGCTTATTAAAAGTGTTGTAAAGCTGCTTTGGCTGCATTGGTCTTCTCCAGACATCTATAGAATAGATGTGAATTCTGTAGGTTCAAATCTGTAGTTATGGAAGGAGTTTTAAATATTCCATTCAATAGTATTTAACGTGTTTTCTGCCAAAGCATCACAGGCAGTGGACACTGATGAGATGAAATGATAAACTGGGGAATTTTTTTTTCAAGGAAGTGTTCCAGGCCTAAAGGTGTCCTCCTCGGCATTTGCCATTTATGATTGAGGAAAACCTCTGGGAAAAGCTGTTAGGGAGGACGGTCTTGGCGGAAATCGAACCCCAGATCTCCAGCTCATGAATCCGTCTTAACGTCCTCGGCCACGGTGGTTAGTATGGAGTAAAATTAATTAACACTTACGTAAATGAACTCGGAGTCCTTGGCGCCTTAAGGCTATCTGGCATTCGTCTGCTCAGGGTAAGAAAAAACTTCGAAAAAATTCTGGTATCACTGACCTGGAATCGAACCCAGGACTTCCGTATTAGAAGTCGCTAACTTCACCATTTGACCACAGCGATGGATTCACATACGCCTGTTGCGATTTTTCTTGTAGGCAAATTTACTGTGACTGGACCTACTCAGTCTTCTTTTTTACTCTCAATGTCATTCTCGATTGAGCTTCTTTCTTTTAATACTATTATGCCACCATACCTATTCCAAAGATTTGCAAATTTGCTGACAATACAGTACCCAGGAACTAAATCTGATGAATCCTAACATTTTTATGCATTATTATAATTTATTTTTTTCCAGTAGGCAATGCTTTGCTGCAACACTCTTTTGAATAATAAAGAATTTGGCAGTGTTTTGCTATGACACTCGTTTGAATAATAAAGAATTAAGGAAGTACAAAAGCAACAGATTAGAGCAGGAACCAATCTTTTGATAATTCGACAATCGCAAGAAAAATTTTACAGGTACAATATACCATAAAATCATCTATCAGAATCTGGTTATGCATCTATTATTTTAAGCTACATTAATATTTAATTCTTTAAAACTTAGAATGAATGTTGCAACAACGCCCTGCTTATTGTAAAAATCTAAAATCATATTGTAATTTTGCCTAAAAATACATTTATGTTCATCTCCGCATTTACTTCTTGTAACAGAGAAAAAGCATGTTCCTTGTAGAGACCGGTGTAACCTGATATTTTCACTCCCTAACCTAAACTGATTCATCGTATTTTTTCATTGCTGATAAATAAAAAATATGTTTTGCAATCTCCAAATCCCACTGTCTTACGTTCTCTCATTGATTATTACTCTCATATTAATGATCAACTGTGCAATAACCTCTGCCAGCACATTCTGCTTTTATTGGTTTGCTTCGCAATCATACAATGTGCTTACCTTCTCTAATAGATTTGCAATTTGATATGATACACTCGCCATGTTGACGGCTGATACTCAAACACAATAGTTCCAAATGAAAATGACCTTTTATTTAAAGGAAATATAACTTATTAGTATAATGTGCAACCACTTTTTCAACATCTACCGGCACCAATACTTATGTCTTTTGTGATGGCGTTGTCAGCGCTATCCGCCATTGTCATTTAACCACTTTATATTTAGAAATGAATACGGCGGAATTTACTTTTAATTTATTAGTTAAATCTTAATACAGCAAATGAATGAATGTTTTAATTGACCTAGATTTCATTCTCAAATAACAAGAATGTCCACAAATGTTCCCTATGAATGATTTTACATTTTTAATGCAATATTTTAACAAGAGAGGGTGCTAGCTCTGGACAGATAATGAACGCGAGTTATGAATGTAACACATATCTTGCATTCTTGTATTTTGAACTGCTCACCTAAATACATTGTATTTGTATATTTTTGTATAGCCTTAGGATGAAGTACTCTAATAAATCTTAAGTTGGTAACCGAGAATAGGCCACTAAATCAAGCGAAAAAAATAAAGAATGGCATCTCAAAAGTGTGAATGTTCAACCCTTGGATCTTGAGAGTTGGAACATCGGTTAATCGTAGCATCAGCACGATTAATCTGTCCAATAGAAGGAAGTAAAACACTAGTATTTCTTTTAATTCTATTTTTATAAACAATAGGTTAATTCAAATCTCTTGTACAATATTTACATCTATCTGTATATATTGTCAGCAAAACTTTTTGGCTGCATTATGCCTAATAGAACTCTTAGACAATGTATTTTTGGGTTGCACTCATTTGCATACCTCTTTGAGGCACATCATTGAAAATTCATCAAACCATATTTACCGTAAATAATAGTACAATATACCTATTAATTATTATGCCATTAAATTAACCGTTAGAGAAGAACGTCCATGGCGTCTTTCAAGCGGATATAGTTTTATTTTATGGTACCAGATCGCAGAATTTTATGCATCCTATGCGCGCGCATATGTTCAGAGAGTCTCATTATAGACCCAGATTTTACCTGCAATATAATAATAACGTTCGTTGCATCAAGTGATTGTTGTCACAAGCCATAGTTACGGAATACGTCACCTGATAGATGGATATTCATCATAGAGTAAGTAAAATCGACCCGTCTCTGACGGATATTCATTATAGGCAGATATTTTTTATATGATTGCGAAAATATTTATTATACGCTCCTAATCTATTTTTGTTATTATTTAAGTATTTCATTTTGCCATTTTAGATTCCTGCAAAGAATGTTAATCCAAATACTCTTTCGAAACGCATTAAGAGAATAGTAAACATTCATATGTTCCTGAACAAGATGATTACAGATGATTACATCATGTTGTTCAGGTTCATCTTGTTCATCGGACATTTCAGAAGTAGTAATTGAAGGTATGGAAAACATTGCTCTTAAGGCAGTTAGACGAAAGCATCAATTTGAGTAAACAAATGAATCCAATGAAGGACAAGTGCAATAGTACTGATCATGCTATAGTTCAAGCCAGTTATTTGACTTATGTTATTGTCCTCCAGAATGAAAAAAACCTGTCAAATATTTTAAGAGAAGAGTTTTTTTTCTTGGAGTTCCCAATCTCTTAATGCAGTCAATAGTAGATACGGCAGAAATATTGTAAACATCAGACTTTCTAAGCCTTTAGGCCTCACTCTGTCTCCTGAACAATTGTAGTGCCTTTTCTTTATGAATGAATTGAACTGTATTGAAATTATTGCCAATGATTATAAAGTTGCATAAGATACATGTTATTATAAATGGTGATGGTTTATCTATTCTTAAGTTGAATGCTTTATAATTATAGGAATAGCTCAGTATCTTTGAGCCTTGTTCTCCAGGGGATCCAAAAAACATGAACATCTACGTGAATTTATAGTTCTAAAGGCAAACGAGGACCTTCTTTTATCTCTTCTTGTCTATGTAAATTACTTTCTTTATGATCTTACTATAATATTTATATATACAAAATGAGAATAAATGAATAAATGGTATTTTTCAGTCTAAATTCTTTAAAGTATGTAAACTCCTAATCTTATTTTTTAACTTAAGAGTAATTCTCTATTCTACACTTTTTAGTCTTTTTCTGGGAATTGTATCTGAAAATCTCCTTTTTTAGAAATTGTCCCCCCTCACCCCAGCAATGATCTACAATATTCATTTGTTTTTTAAAAAAAGGTAAGCGAACAAGCCTTATATGTGCTTTTCAATTTCTTCCAAATAATTTGAAACAGCTTGATACTATTTCTCTTCAATTTCCAATTTTTTATATTGTATAGAGCCCCAATGATGATCAAATTATCTTAAGGGAAACCAAGATTAACTGTCTGATTTCATTTCAGATATTAATGTTGTTAAGCACCTAAGAAATTAGTAAACTTTATTTCTAATAGCATTTTTTCTTTCAGATTTTGCAAATTCAGTGCAGACAAAAGTGGGAAATTGTACCTTCCAAAATGAATTATTGTAGCACAAAGATAGTTATGTATAAATCATTGCATGTTGGCATGATAAAATAGTGATATTGAAGTGTTTTGCAAAGTGTGTGCCTTTATTCTTAACAGTACAAATAAAGAAATAAAAAAATTATTCTATATTCAGCATCAAGAACTTCAAAACTTCAAAGCTTCAAAACAGATGACTATGATTTTCTTGGAAATGACAAAGATCAAAATAGAGACGACAAACAAGTTTCTTAGATTCATTTTGTACAATACATCTCTACAGTTTCAGGGGCAAACAACAACTTTGAAACTGAAGCATATATGCAGCAACTATCTTGCTAAGCCCTGCAATAAATATCATTGAAATGTTTTAAGTCATCTTTTCAGGATTAGTCTCAAGTCATTAATCTAAATAAAATGGGATAATATTATAACTGATGAACTTAGCTTATACTTTCCTGGCAGAATGCTAGAAGACAAGGGATCAGTATCTTTCAGTGTTTCATTAGATCAAACAATGTACATTCAAAATAAAAAGGAACTCGGGCAATATTTAGCTATTGATCAAGGAATAGATATATATTTGTCATCAGACATACTTATAAGAAAGGCTCACGCAGCAAATACATTTAAAGATAAAGGTTCTATCAATGAAGCAAACTTATTTTTTAATAATTTGTTAATTTTAGTATCAGATGGTCCTAATGTTAATAAAAATAGTATTATTCAGTGAAGTTCTACTTAGAGTAAGCACAAAAGATTGCATCATATATATTTTTAATAATGCTTGTCTCAATAAAAATAGTATTATTCAGCGAAGTTCTACTTAGAGTAAGGGCAAAAGATTACATCATATATATTTTTAATAAAGCTTTTCTCAATAAAAATTTAATACCTTAATACAAATATTTATTTTATTTTGACAAGTGACCTATAATTTGGAAAAATTATGAAAAGATGTAAGAGATGGGACTTTAAGCTCATAAACACTCCTCAATGTAATGGTTGACCTTACTGGATGCATGAATACATTCATTGTGCAGCGAATTGGAATAAAATTATTCCTTAATGTTTATGCCCCCAAAATAAATGCTAATGATATGACAAAGTGAAGCTCTAATTTAACTGTTGTTGATTTATACAAGAAAATAGGTATTGTTGCTGGAATATAGTTTATGATTATTTCAGAAGTTCATTAGAGCCTTCCAAAATCTCCCTCTTGTTCATTTCTTCTCTTCTCAGTTACTTTCAGATTTAGAAACTAAGCAGGTCTAAGGTCTAAGGTTTTTATTGTCTGATATGTGCCTGGAGCTGTACAAAGGATTCGACCTGAGATTTGTGAAGCTTTTGTACTGAAGGATTTGTATTTGTATGATTGGAAAAAATATGAATTTGTTATTAAAACTAATATTGTATTGCTTGGATATGTAATAGAAGAAACTTCATTAATAAGAGGGATTGAAAATGTCTCCTCCTCGTCGTCCTCCTCCTCCTCGTCCTCCTCCTCCTCATCCTCCCCCCTCCCCCCTTAAAATGTCCAGTTTCAATATATTGCAGGCAGTAGTCATTTGATTGAGAAAGTGCAACTTGTTGTCTGATGGAAGAACACTTGGATACCTGCAACTATGGGAAAGAAAGACAGAAAGGAGTTTACTTTGTATTATACAGTATCTTGTACAATTTTCAGCTGTTCTTAAATGAATGGACATGTCCCCAAGTAGAAAATAAATCTGCAAATCATGCAAAAAATGGATAAATACTGACTATTTCTTTTCCCTGAAAATACTATGATGACTCTCCAAAGTGGTAATATCAAAAGCAACTCTCTGCCTCTCACATGGCAATGCTAATATAGAAAGACACTTTTTTGTATCTAAATGTATTGATAATTGGCCACAATGGCCCCAAGAGCTCTTAATTCACCAACATGGGTGACTGAGCTTACTAAGACACAGACTAGCAACTTGGAAATCTGTGATGTGATTCCTGCCAGGACCATCCTCTGAGGTTCTCTTTAGGTTTGCCTTAGTTCATCAATGGCACATGCCACCTTAAACTTAGCCTGCAACACTTCCTACCCTTCCAAAAAATTCTTCCTCAATTGATCATTTCATCTCATGTGGCATTAGGCCCTGTGATGCCTCAGTAATGAAAACAGGTGTTAATAACTATTCAAAAAAAAAAATCCTTTAAGTCTGTTCTGATAAATAAAGATGCCAAGAAACAAGCAATATCTCGTATATTTTACAAAGAAGTTGATCACTACGGAATAGAATGATCATAAACATTATATTGCTTATTTAGAAGAAAAAAGATAACTTCAAGAAAAACAATTTAAGATGGAATGAAGGAAATGGTAAACTCCAAGAAAAATAGGCACTCAAACTGAATAAAATGAAGATGGACCTTGATAGCACTAGGTAATCAACTGATTTCATGTAAAAAGCAGTCACTATCAGGCTGAAAAAAGCATTACAGAAGGAAGAACTTCAAGAAATTCACATTGCTCAGGAGTGCCAGAAGGCATTCATTCAATAAAGAATGCTAAGAAAGAAAGATATAAGGGAGTTGATAAACTATAGGAGTTTTATGTAATTGTAGAATTGTAAATTTTTTTTAATAAGAAACAGAAAATTAATACATTCTTTCAATATTTTGTAATTTATGTATATTATTCTATGTATACTTGCTATCTTTATTCATTGAAATTGATTTTGTGTCCCATCCCATCCAGGCTCATACAGATCTTTGTTGCATTGATATTAAATCGGTGATATGAAGCTTATTTATTACATTTTTTAGCTATTATTTTTATTATAGATTAGATTTGGAAATATTATTACAAATATCTTAATACATTAAAAATTGTAGAGAATTTGTGAATTGATATTAACTTTTTTTCATATCTTTTGTTTTTGTGTTTTAATTCTAGACTTACCTGATCTTAATTACCTGTAGGAATTACAAGCATTCATGGTATTGTGAGCACACTATTATTAGCAGATTAAATATACAACATTGCACAATATTAAAACTAAATTTAAAACAGAATACATCAATTTTGATTATTTAGATTATAGCCACTATCCAGTTGATTTAGGCTTGTCAAATTCATTTCTTCTTCTTGAATCTAACTCTCCTCTTTTTACTTGTCCAGTGCATCCAGGATGGTGAAACAAAGAAAGGCAATAAACTCAGAGGACTGTTAATTAATAGCTACAAAATATTTAAATTTAAATATTCATTTGTGCAATAAGGTATAAATCTTAATAAAATGCTCTTAATGCTAATTTAAATTGTTTGTGGTTAGTTAATGTCTTAACATTATAAAGTTTACTTTCTTAATGTGACATACTGTTAAGACTTTTGGTAAATCTATCATTAGTATAGATTTATGTTATGAGATATTCTAATATCATAGTCATGAAAGTCTGAATTTATTGTACATGAGGTTTTATTTATTTGATTTTATGGGATGTAAATCTGTTGTTTGCTGTAGAAATCAATAAAATATTAATGTTTTGAATACTTTTTTTTTATTTCATTAATATTTGTAATCAGTAGGCATTGTAATAAGACAAAGAAAGTTGAAGCTCAAACACTTATTGGCTTATACTTGTTTTTATAAGCATGGTTTATCATTCCTTGAAATCTCAGAACATTAGTTTAGAATTGCATATAGCTTCAAAATTACATTACAATTTATTAATGGTGAGTGAATTTTGTATTCTTGAGCTCTGCTTACCAAAAAAACTTCAAAACATTTTTCACATGCCATTGCATGTATTCTTAGTTGTAAGTAAACTGCTGAACTTCCTAACTAATGAATTAATTGTTATGCCTTAGGTGGACACATTATAAACTTCTAGATCAGCTTGTAATCTGTGGGGATCTCAAAGTTCATAACCTTATCCTCAACTTTTTTAATGAAAATCTCTTCTCATGCCTCATATTTGACATAAAATCAGCAACGTTTACCATTGTGCTTTTCTTTTCTGTGTTATTGTCATTCTTCCAAAAATGAAACAACTGCTGATTTTTCTGTCCATTTATGTTTGACGCTTCTCCAGTGTTGCTTAAGCCTTATTTCTATACTTGGTTTTTCCTATGAATATTCTGCCGCAATCCAGGCAATTAATGCTATGTATACCTGTTTTCTTCTCATTCAGTATTCTGTCCATGTACCCAGAATTAAGTAGGTTATTTAAACTGAATTTGTTGATGGGTTTAACGTGATGTTGTAGTTGTTATTATTCTTATGAAAATTTCTTCTGGCACAAGGGTGATATGTGAATATTTTGAAATAGTTGTTTGCTTTTCAGTTGTTAGTGTTGTGATGCTTTTAATTCTGTTCTCGTTTTAAATATTTTGACTGTCTTGACCACTGTCTTCCTGCTGTATCCATTATTTTCTGAAATTCATATTACGTGTAAGTATTCAAGGTTGTATTCTGATTCATTCATGGGTATGGTAACCAGTCTGTAGACTAAAATGATTGCATGTTTGTGCATTTTAGGATTTAAACCGTCTGCTTTAGTGTAACTGTCCATAAATGTATATTTCAAACTCTTATTGTCAGTCCTGGTGGTGTAGTGGTAACCATACTTGCTTTCTAAACCCAAGATCATGGGTTCAAACCCGGCCAGGATCGGTGGATTTTTTTGGGCATAAAAATCCTAAGTATGGCTTTCTTTGGAAGGAAGTGAAGCCACGGGTCATGTATCATACATTTACGGCACGAAAAAGCCTCAAGCCTGAAAGAAGAAGCCTCTGAGCAAAATTTGTCAATCATTTCACACCCTGAATAGAATGGGACGTTGATGACCTGAGATGTTAAAGAGCATCCGTAAATTAAACAAATAAAATTAAATCCTTATTTCCTATCTTAATGATTTTTCAAATCTAGGAAGGAGATCTTGCCATCTTTTTCTATTTCCATAGTGAATTTCCACTTCTTTATTTAGCAAATTCAACAATTTCAAACCATCTTCCAAATGTCTTTTGTTAATCACTGCAAAAAAGAGCAAATCGATACAGAAGCTCAAGTGTCTGAGGCACACCAACAAGGTCATCCATTAGGCAGATCTGCAGCTGATGGTGCAGGCAATGATTCATGAAACAAGTTCTGAAGTTTTATTGGTAAGCGAAGCTTAAGAGTATTAAATCTACTAACTGACTTAATTATTAGCTTATAATTTGCTCCACTGTAACAGTTCTTAAACAAATTTAATTTAACATTGGTTTTTAACATATTAATTTTTTTTATGATTGTAAGTGAAATTGTTTCTGAGCAAATATAATAAAAAGATATTGAGATTATTTAGGTAATAAAGTTCTTGTACCAAAATTGGAAAAATTAACATCAAAGGAAAAAAGCATATGGCTGGGTAGTTCTGCATAGTAGAATGTAAGGACATATTTTTTTCTCTAGTTTTCAAAGGGGGAATGGAAATTTTTATAGTCTGAATACCATGAATTGCCTTTGTGCATAATTATCAAACCATTTTATCCTTGTTTTTGATTCATTATTTGATTATAAAGATTATACCTTGTTTGAAATTATTATATACTTAAGGAAGGTAAGAAAGTATGAACAGTAACATTTTCAATGGCAAAAAACTCTTCACTGATGGCAAAGCTTACCTGGAGTAATCCTTATAAAACCTAATTGGTGAATATTGCATTGCGTTTGACTCAATTAATACTTGAAGTTGGTCTACCTAATTTTTTAATTTTATTTTCTCTTTCTATAGTTGTAAAGAAAAAGACTTAGAATGTAAGCTTTGTATACAGCACATTTTCTTTACATTTAATTAACACAAAATGAAATAAAACAACTACCTCACAAATTCATGTGAAACTGCACTAGCCTGTCATTCAGCAATGGCTCATTGCTATGCTGGAGAGGGACTGTATGAGAACACTGTTATCTTAAATGCCAAATTGTTTGATATTGATATAATTGCAAGTTTTCCCACATTTAATATATAAGATTGTGTTGCCATTAATATTCTGTTTCACTATTACAACTAATGTGGTTTTAAAATATTTTATTCCACTTAATGCAAAAACAATCAGCCATAAAGTACTGCAGGAAAATTTTGTTGGAAATACAGGTGACAAGAGGTAATGTTTCAGTTACTCTTATGGACAAGAGGCTTCCCTTACTGCTTTCTTTTCACCTCCCTAACCAAAACACTCCACAAACTTACATTTGTTTGAACCAAGAATGCAAACCAAATCCCCTACAGATAATAACAGCAAATACATCATCTGCAAAATAGAAGTCCCCTAAAGATATTTATATGCATAAAATGCATTAAGCAATGGTTATGAAAAATTAAATATTGGAGAATTTTGGAGTAGCACAAGCCAACAATCTCCTAAAGGAGTTGCCTCTTCTATGATGGAACTTTTTGCTGTCTATGTATATATACAATAATTGGTAAAGGGCATGTATGTAATCAAAAATTGCAATTATTTACACAAGAATAAGCAGTGCTTTTAATAACTTAACATACAGATGAAATATTTCACAAATTCTGACAAACACAATTTTAACATTTTATGAACACAGAAGTAGAAGTTAATGATAATCATACAGTTGTGCAAACAAAATTATTACATGAAAAATTTGCTATATAATAAAATACATTACAGGAGTAATACTGCAAAATATATGAAGTGACAAATACAAATAATAATGATAAAAATTAAAATGTTGAATGACTAGAATATAAGCAAGCTCAATTTTTACGATAGGAAGTGAATTTCATCCTTTACTTTATTTGCCTGATGAACTGCTACTGCTCTGAAGCTGTTTGTGTAATGTTTATTCCAAAGTTCTGAGCAAGTATAAAATTTAATTTTTGGAAATCTTAAGTATACTATGAAAAAGATAATAATGCTTGTAAATGACGTGCATAGTTATTGGTCAGAAAAAAAGTTCAGAATACAAAGTGAGCACCACATAAACTTCTACATTCTTTTACCACATCCTACATGAGACAAGCATGCTTTTCTGCAAAAACTTAACACTATGTCAAGCACCCATTCCTATATTCCCATTTTTTCTTGTGGTCTGCTCTATTAGCAGTCAGTCTTATCTATTTTGTTGAGCCTGAATATGCAGAACATCCTGAATATCTCTCTCACACTATATCACACACCATTTTTTATTATTTTCTGTTCTTTTTCCTCACTTCTACATTGAAAGATATTGTAATCTTAAAAAAGAAATGGTTCAGAATCACCTTCAGTGACATCCTTCTATACTAAATTCCCTATTTATGGAAATATTCAAGAGTAAGAGAGTTAAGGACTTCTTTGTCACAACTCTGCATTAGTTAACAATAACAAGTACATTCCAAGGCACAAATATACTATCCAGAAGTCCAGAATAAAAAAGAATATTATTATAATCCTTGATTCAGTTGGGGAAGCTATAAAACAATTATATTATAAATTAATATACAGGAACTTTATTTTATTAAATAAAAACTTATTGTATAATGGATTAAGTAACTATTATGATTATTATTATTATTAATATTTCTACCACTGTTTCCTCAATTCAGATCACATTAAAATTCAACTGAATAAAAAAAGTGTTTATATTATAAATGATTGCATTTTAGTATACATAAGACCCAATGTCTTTGAAAATAATAATTATAAAGTCTACAAATTAATAACATAGTTTTTTTTGCAAATTTATGCAGATTAAAATTTTATATAATCTTCTGAAGGACATTCTTATATATCTATAATAAGGAGATGTATAACTGTCTAAATTTTATGCAGAAATAAAGCATTTTGAAGCAGTGAATTTTAGAATTGTTACTTTTCTTCTCATTACATAACTATTAACTCACTATATGTACACATTTTAATAATTGCTTTGGAAACATTTTTTGCTTGAAATATTTTCAACCAATATGAGGAATAAAATACTAGCATTGCTTCATTAAAAGTTGATTTTGTATTCTATGGTAAAAATGAGGAAAAAGATTGGGTAGAGCATCTTCAACTATCTCAAATTTTTCAAAGTATAAAATAATATTTAAACATAATAATTATAATATTGCCTATTATAATTAAATATTTAAATAAATAAAAATATTGTGAGATGATATATTCAGATCTACAACAATACTGACAGTATAACTAAATATCACAGATCTTGTTTGCCAAGTAGAGCAGATGCAGGGTAGTACACACTATTGACAGCATGTTTCCAATGGCAATGGTCATGTGAACCTTACGAAATTTGCGATGGAGTTCAAGATAGCGAGGACATTTTGCTAGTGGGCCAGGATCATGATGACCAATTTCAAGTCCCACTCCAGCAGCCTTTTCCATGGCATTTTTGGTTGCCATGAGGTATAGTAGAGGTGGTGCAAAATACAGGCGTATTACAAGTTCATCTAGGAAGCTAAACACCATGCCACCAACCTGCAATTAAATAATAATATTATTCAAAGCATGCATAACACAACCAGTTTTTAAATGGTATTTAGATCTTGCAAAAATATCAAAACAAACTCTTAAATATGTAGAAGAGTAAGAAGAAAATAAGTAAATGAAAATAAATTTTACTAAGCTAACAAATAAATTACACACATGAGAATAAAGAAACTTTTAGAAACAACTGTAAATAAAGTAAGTAGAAATATTGAAGACAGTGAAAAATCTGTGTGCATATATTCTGCTAATATGTTCTTAAATTTGTTTTATTTACAGACGCTCTTTAGCATCTCAGGTCACAAGTGTCCCATTCAATTCAGGGTGTAAAATGGCTGGTAAAATTTGTTCAGAGACCTCTTCTTTCAGTCTTGAGTCTCTATTTCCTACCGCAAATCTATGACATGGGACATTACTATCAGGTAAAAATACAAAGTCAAAATATTGTATAAGTCATAATATCTGAAGTTATTACACTGAGGCAAGATAATTGGCCTGTCCTCATGAAAATATAAATCAAGAAGTTTTCACATATTATTTTTTATCTCTGTAAATAAATGTAATAACAGAGGAGAAAATATATGGAAATTTGTTAATTTCAGTTAGCCTTTCCAGAAAGAAATAATTAGTGAAAAACCTGTGGTTCATTAAAAATGCTATTATGCCCACTATATCAAGAATAAATTTAACTGTATTTATTTTTGGGATCACTGATTTGTCTAGTAGTTGGCATTGTTGACTGCTAGCCAGGAGATTCTCAGGTCAATCCCTGGTACCAATTTAGAAATTTATAAGTTAGGGTGATCTGGAACAGGGTCCATCTATCTTCATGAGGACAACTGGAAAGTTGCCTGATAGAGAGGTGGAATCCTTAAATCTGGAAACCCTCATAGGTATCCGGCAGGTTGTTGGTGTGCTGATTACATGCTTCCAGCAATACTGCCCTTTACCCACATCACAAGATAGAGGTAGAGGATGCAGCAGTTGCTATAATAGGCCTAGGTCCACATTGAGCTGTTGTGCTTAGAGGAGGATTTATTCTGGGATTTGAATTGTGGTGACATCGATTGGTTAGAATAGGAATATAAGTACAAAACTCTATACCGTTGAGCAGTATCACAAAGTAAGAAAATGCATTGCAATGGATTGTTTAATTTTGAAGTAGGCAAGTTACCTATATTTTTGCACTTTGTAGATGCATTATACCTAAAATAATTCCCCCCCCTCTCTCTCTCTGTCTCAGATACCTGTGAAAATTATATGACAGAGGAGAAATTATTTTAAATGCATACGATTTACATAAGCTAATGCACCAACAAAATGCAGCATATGTGTACTTAATATCTTCACAGCTTTCAGCTTCTGTCAGAAGTGGTTTGGTATTTTATATAGAATAAAACATCTTGATTGTAAAATTTTAACTATATTCTTGAACATAACATTATTCTAATTTGTGATAAAAATATTTGTATTTTAGCAGAAACTTAATTTGTTATTTTGAATTCCTTAGTATGTGTCTTTTTTGTGAATAAATTGCCATTTTAATGGATATCATTGTATGATTAGTTGAACTACACACTCTTAAAGCTTCACTTACTTTTCATAAATGTATGGAACCGGTTTCGAGAACATTTTGTTCCCATCTTCAGCCATGCTAAGGTTCAACAGTTGGCTGAAGAAGTTCTTCATGGCTGAAGATGGGAACAAAATGTTCTCGAAACCGGTTCCATACATTTATGAAAAGTAAGTGAAGCTTTAAGAGTGTGTAGTTCAACTAATCATACAATGATATCCATTAATATGATTGGCTTCACTGTGTTAAGTTCCAATTTTACATTTAAGTAAATTGCCATTGTTTTATCATATGATATGCTTAGTGAGTGCTTAGTAAATTTTGTTACTTATTGCTACCCAAGAATTTAAGGATCAATAACTTAAACTACCAGGTCCTTCATGGTTTTGCCACCGTTTCATGGCAACAGGGAGGTTGGATGAGAGTGATAACTCCCAGTGAAGCAAATATAATATCTAAATAAATTTCTTGCAGTTACAATAGCACCTTGTGTCAGGAGATGTTGGAAATGTCCTGTGCATTCACATATTTCTGATAACTTTTTAGAAAATTGTCATTTATAAGCATCAGTTCATAATTGGAAACTGAATTAATTTAAACTTCAAAGTATACGAGATCATTATTGTCCATGAATTTCTAAATAGATGCCAGAAATGTGTGAATATAGTAAGACAACATTTTCAGTAGGCATCATATGTGCTTATTTTCATTGCAGTTTTAGTTATAGTTGCAAAAACTCGAATCAGATGCATGATAATCTGCTTCACTGGGAGTTTCTGCTTTGATTGCCTACCTGCAAGCTGCCATGAAAAGGCAACAAAACCGTGAAAGACTCAGCAAGTTAAAGTTTAAATTATACAGAAATGCTGTATAAGAAGGCAATCAACAAAAGGATTCTGATACTATGGAAGTAAAGAACTAGTAAATTAAGAAGTCAAAGAATTATAAGAATAGGGTACTGACAAACAGAAGAAAGATGACAGAAAAATGTAAATGTAAATCTTTGCTAGATCAGATATATCGATTGTTTTTATGTAGGCTATCTTTTAATAAATTTGGGATTTATTTAATTTTATTGCATTCTAATAGATAAAGGGAACTATTAGCAGAAGAAAGATGAAAGAAAGTGTAAATCTTTGCTAGACCAGGTATATAGATTGTTTTTATGCAACCTATCTTTATTAATAAGTTTGGGATTTCTTCAATTTTATTGCATTCTAATAGATAAGGGGCACTATTAGTGAGTATTTCCATGAAATGTTGCTTACCTGAAGCATGAGTTGTGGATCCCAGGAATTTGAAGGATGCTGCTTCACAAAGAGAACAAGTGTGATCAAGCTGAGGAGACTATTTATTCCAAAATATCTTGGGAACAGAACTCTCTGCACCTCACCAAATGTGTGTCGTGGTACAGAAAAGTACAGTGACAAACCTGTGAGAAAGAGATAATTCCTTTAGTTTCCTTCAACCTAGATGTTCTGTATTTTTCTTGTAAACAAATGCAGGGATTAAACTAAATGCCTTAAAAATGTATGATAATGTTTGGAATTCTTAAACACAAAATGAAAAATATAGTACAATAAAAATGACAGACTTTGAATAATGCCAGTTATGTTTAGCATTACCTCATTCCAAAAAATGTGTAATACAGTTTAATACTTTAAGAATGTAATTGGGCATTCTTTTGGCTAACAGAACAGTTGACATCTGTCATTTATGAAGGAGATTGTCATTATATAATTCCATATTGTACAGAGAATGTTTTTTATACAAATCTGTAGAAAATTATTTCAGTATTTAAAATTCCATAAAAATATTGAGGATTTGAAGCTTTCTCCGTGTGGATCATTAATGATTGCCCATTAAACCTCATTGTCTTATTTTTATTTATTTATATTTTCAGAGCCCCAGGTTTTTTATTTTAGAATGAGTTTATAGTGGAACATCTTAAAATATGAACTTTTATGTTATGCTGATACTATGACATACATTAAAATAGTAAGGAACGACAGCTTTGGAAGGTCAGCATGACTGTCATACTCATATTGTAGGAAAATTAGTTACAATTACTTTTATAATTAATGTTTTGTGATATGAAATACAAACTTGTGCAAAAATAAATGTTATACATTTAATAAGAATAAATAGATTAGTTTGATTAAAAGGGATGAATTAAAACAAACTATTTAATATACTTTAGAGTATGCATATTCAGCTTTGGTACATGCTTTTCCAAACGTGCTAAAATATTTCCCAAAGAGTAAACAAAATGTTATATTTATCAATTATAATTAAATAAAAAATAAAGTGACACTGCATTGAAATATGACTTAATGTTTCATTATCATTCCTTTCGTTTATTAGTCATTTAATTATTATTCAGCTTTCAGACACAGCACCATTGAAATATATACTCGCTTTTGAGCTATGTATAACTAGTTCCAATATACTGATTTCCCAGATTTTGGGGATCCCAAAGGGTATCCAAATTCATATATCATTGATTTGTCATTTCTAGTAAATAAATAAGCTATCATTAACCCATTTTTGAACAAGATTTAGTATTTTTAGAATTAATGATATAGAAATATAAACAGACATCAATATTATTACAAAAAATTGGATTTAATTAATGTGTTTGGATACAGTCTAATTAGAAAAGCAAAAATTTTAGGATAAAGGATTGGAGAAAATTAAAATAGTGAGAGGAGAAAGAAGATTAACAGCAGAATAAGAAGAAGAACAAGAAAGGTTACCATTACTCTAGAGTATAATGTTTATTTATTGAGCTTATAATGCAAAGAGTAATCATGGTGCAAGTTTTGTCATCTTACCTGATACAAATGTCATCCAGAGCTGTGAACCAAAGTGCATCATGAAGGAAAACAAATACAGTAGTGTTATAAAGGGAGAAGGCCTATTTACTGTCTTTCCTTCACCAGACATCAGCATGAAAATGATTGTCACTGCCAAGATCATCAAAATGTGGGCAGGCTGTGTTGTTTCAAATAGGATCCTGGAAACAAAAGTCAGTAAATTATGATCCAAGAGTATATTGAGGATACTTGGGAATGTTGAATAAAATATTATGGAAGTGGAGATAAAATTGAAAGATTTTCAATATAAACTGCCAGATAAATACTGTTAACATTTTCAAGGATGAACACTTTAATTGCTTGCCTTCGCAAGGCAGTAACTGAAAGAAAAATACATTGGTTTGAAGTGCTATTGAATGACTATAACCAAAATTGTAAATTTATTTTATACAATCAACTAGCCTGTTCTCCATGAGTAGTCACGTGAACTATTTCAAGAATTTAAAGCTCCTGTTACTATTTTGTTTTTATGTATATTCCTTTGACAATATTCTATTGCATGCTAATGTAGGAATTTGTTTTAGATTTGAACTTTTTACATCATGAAATTTTGAAATCGATATAAAAAGCATGAGAATGCAAAGTTTAGTGCATACAAGTTTATATGTTTGTACACATGTTCATGAAACACCTAAATAGATAATGCAAAACCAAAATATGTGAGACCAAACCAGTTATTCTGTATAAATTACCAGGCATTCAATAATAATGTAATTTTAGAATGAAGATTACAACTACTTGCAAGTTTTACATAAGTGATCCAAATTGATTACAATTCAAATGAAACTTTTTAAGTTAGACACTACAAAACAGGTATTAAATATTATAAATTCAGTGTTCTGTTTTTCCATTCCGAACATTATGTCATTGTTGTGATATAAACTGTCTCTGTTATGCAACTGCTAAGGCACTGGAAAAAGGCAACTTAATTTTATATTAATATTCCTCTAGCTTTATTTGTTGATGCACATGTTGTGATTTTGAAATAAGTTTTATAAAACTTAGTTGAATAGTAATATTTTTAGGTACACTTTGTACATTCCTTTATGTGTCACATTTTAGTTTGTTTGTTCATTAGGTGTTTTTTATGCTTGATAAATAATTTATTTTATAAACTATCCCAGGAACAAGAAAACAGAATTTGTCTTATATCAGATTGCAACAGAGTATTAATTTATTCTGGAAGCACTCTGTAGGAACAACTAATGGCAGACTGCCAAATATTCTATAGCTATGATGCAACCCCGAGGACGTTGACAAAGTGCAAGGCTCTCTGTGTCGTCATATTGCTGACGTACTGGCTTCCTGAACTCCTAACGGTGGGAACAATCAGCTGAGAAGCTGAAGGTCAATTGCTGAATTCCTTCACTGCTCATTTAGTAAGCATTTAGGTAGTACAAAAAGTTGTACAACTCATTCTAGAGATATCATCGTGATGATTTATGACATCATGTATTCATTTCATCAATCTATTTGTAATTCCTTCTACAAACAAAAAATAAAAACAGTGAAATAAAGCTTAATCACTAGTGACATATTTACATAAAGGAATGAAAGTTGAGGTCAGGTGATGACAATGCATGTTTGCCAGAATGCAAATCTAGCACATAATTCAAGAACACTGAAGACTTAAAATGTACCACAGCTATCTGTTTTAACTTAAACAGTTACTAAATATACATAGAATGCAGCAACTGTATGAAGTTCATAATATTTCTGGACATATCGCTTTTACAGCTGAGTTTTGTAAGTAACCACAGTCTGGGAGAAAAGAATATGAGAAGGCTGAAATTTAAAAAACTTGTAATATAAATGTAATAAAAATAAGGAAGATGTTGTAACAAAATAAATATGTTTATTACCATACTATTTCCATTATGTTTAAAACTGAAAAGAAGACATTCCTGAATGGTGTGACATAAAATAATGTGAAATGTGAATATTCATCTAACATATTCTAAGCCCTATTGAATCCCCAGAAGCACAAATATTATAAGTAGTAATGTAAAAAAGAAAAATAAATAAATTACTATTTGCTTTAAAGCAAGAAAGCATCATTTAAAAATATTAGACTCTTTAAATTACTAAGAAAGTTTTATGACTTTCCAATTTATGATCTTTGTTTACATTTATTTATAACAAAAGTGTATAAGATGTTGGCAAATACTAAACTTGAAGACTTCACCCCTAAATACAGAATGGGTTAGTAAAAAACAATAAGATAGTAAGATGACTCAAGGTAGGAAAAGACTTCTTTCTATACGTTAAAATCTGTTTAAAAAATTAAATTGCTTATAATGGATCTGTTTTCATTTTATAGATATTTTAAAAGATTGTAGAACTGTTTCGAAATACTAATTATTTTTCTGATGTTGTTAAAGTCCCCAAACCAATGTTAGCTCTCACTGCATACTTAAGTCTGCTTATATGATTTGCATGGTGTATGTTTATATGTTTTTTAACACATTGGTTTCTCCTACATTCTCCTTTTAGGACCTAAAGTCACATTCAGCTATTGATATATGTGCACTTTAATTCCATCATGTTTATTGCTTGAAAGTTACATAAAATGTATCTAAATTAAATACTATTTTTAGCATCTTTTTAATAAAATTTAAATGAATAGAAATTGGAGAACTAGTAAAGATTTCATGAATTTTAAACAGTATTCTGCTTCATTCCCTTTTAGTCTTTTGCTCTTAATGTTTCATGCTAAATGTGGGAACATCGAAACTTTATACAGCAATAAATGCATATCTTGAATGATATGGTAAAAGCTTGTGGCATAGTTTATATACCTCATTCAATTTTAGAATGTTCTTGTGATCTCTGGGGCATCTGGGTATACAATAATGTTCAAGTTCCCCGTCTGGAAACTTATTTGTTAGGTAATATGAAAACAGACAATTCCAAACCATAAACAGGCTCATGGGCAACAAATTTCTGCTCCAGCAACAGAGGGGCAATGCTTTCAAAATGCAGCAAGAATCATACTTTATAAGAAATCTTGTTTTCATGAATTATATTGTTCTGCTTCATTTGCATTTTCAGTTTCTTTGGCTTCATCTTCTACTGTATTTCTGCATTCTGACATAGGAAGATTGCGTGTATGCATTTTTTTTCATAAAACAAAAGACTGTTTTTACATTTACAAGTGATTCATATTTGAAATATCACAAGTCTCTCTATAGACAGTCATATTGTTCTCCTGTTCCTTATAATGCAGATGGCCCAATTGTTTAAAAAGTGAAATCACTTGATCTCAGTGAATGCGCGAATAGTAAGTAGAACAAGACCAAATGGATGGACAATTCATCAACGTAGCAATTAACAGTTTAACAGAGTAGCTTCAGTAGCATTCATTTTACTTTTTTATTTTATTTATTTTGTTTTTTATTCCCCTTTCCAGGCATTATGCTTTGTTTTGAGTTTTGGAGCTGAATGTATCTTAAGAAAGTACAGCAGTTTTAAGTGGTGTGAAGAATTCCCTCAATGTAGATCGCTCGGTATCAAGATAATGGCGTTTCCTGCCCATTTCACGAACTTCTACCATGGTTGGATAACTGCTTGTACAGTCCAAGCAAGCTGTTGGAAATCTAGTTTGATTCGTTATCTTTAGGAGTTGCAAGTTTAAAAGAAAATATATATTTATATATTCAGTCTGTCCGTTTTGGTATTAATTTCTAAGAACATCTTAATCATTAGGAATACAAAACCATACCGAAGAAGTTATTAAAAATACAGCCATATTCAGAGCACCTTAAAGCGACTCTGTTAAAACATTACAATTATCGTTTTAGTTAACCCCGCTGAAATTTTAATGCATTCGTTTCCGTAAGAAAAATTAAAAAAAAAAAAAAAAAAAAAAAAAAAACTGTTTCTATAATGTGAAAAGTAAATAGATTGATTGTTGAATATTTTTATTAGATAATTTCATTTATACATCGTCGTTAAAAGAGTTGTGCCTAATTGTGAAAACTGCCAAACAAATCATAGTTAAATCTGAAGAATATACATTTCTTCTCTGGGAAGGCAAATACTGGCAATTTTAATAGTCAGTAAAATAATAAAATTTTATCATTTTGTTGATGCAGTTGTTTTTCTACCATTCATCTTCTATTTTTACTAAATTAGGCGCCACTTCCGCCTTTCTCTGCTCGTTGTATTATTTGTTTTTTTCCTGTTTAGATCTTTCGTACTAAAATTTTCATATCTACTATTTTCATAATTATAATGGATTCCCTTAGTCCCTCATTTTATTTGTTGTTTTCTCTGACTTGCCCCTTGCACTACTCTGTATGTAGTATATAAACTTTGCAGTAATGATAATGATAATGCATTATCTCTGGACAAAGTTATGTTTTTCTAACGGCCATAGTTTTGAGGAATAAATCAGGATTTTCCTATGCTCGTTTTACTTTTGACTTTAAAGTTCTACACTCATGAAATAAAGTAACACGCAGCAAATACATTTTCACTCTTAATACAGAAAGAAGGTCGTGGACCCGAGCCATAATGAATAGAACCAACAGAATAGAACATGTGGTAGTAGCCTGAGGCAAAGCTTTTTTCTTTTTCTTTTTTTACCCCGAAATAAAACACGACAACCGTTGCGGAATACACATACATCACATTACGTGCGTTTGGGACTTTATTGTGACTGTGTGAGGCATAAGTACTTAGAATGAAAATACCCTTACTAATGGAAATTGTTTTTAGTTTAGTTTATATATGGACACTCTTTAGCATCTCAGGTCATCAGCGTCCCATTCAATTCAGGGCGTGAATCAGCCGATACAGGTCTCAGAGGTCTCTTCTTTCAGGCTTGAGATTCTTTTACATGTTGTAAATCTATGACATCGGTTTACTACTGAAAAGATAATGGATATTTTTGGATACTGTTTTTACAAATTTCTTTTTGTGGAGGACAGAAAAATAACAAGGACATTATGAAAAAATTGTGATGGGTTCATAGCGAAACTCAAATAACATATTTAGTACAAAATAAAAGTAATACGAGAATGGAGCATCTAGCAGTCAACCAAAATTAAGGAGGGGAGAAAAAAGCACTAAACGAAACTAAGAAGAAATGCGGAAGAAAACCAACCTATGGCACGATTGGCATGACATTACCAAGTAAAAGTAATGCGAGAAATTTGGTTGCTGGCAAACGAGGACATGTCCTAGAAGGCGGGAAACCGCAAAAACACTTGTTTGTAATCCGCCGTATAGTGATTGTGTTTCTTTCACTTGACCTGCCTCAGATATTGATAATAAATTGCATTGAAATGCCACAGATATAACCGTCTTACACATTTGAAAGTCAACGAATACGGAGTTCAAATGAGAACAAATGAACTGCATTAAGAATTATAAACAAATGCGTGCGCATACTGCATTTATTTCTTTTCCACTCATTCCTTTAACACTGCTTGCATTGGAGGTCACTGAAGTCCTCATGTCACATTATGGAACCAACGAATATTAGCCAAAACTTCTATAGGAAAATTCTGCCATAAATTTAATGACGATACAATATTCTATCAGTAAGTTTTTTCTACATTGTTGACTTTAACTGTGTAGCATATTGAAGTTTAAGAAATTAGGGTATATATAACGAACAAGTTAATTAAACGCACGTTGTGAAGCTTTGCACACTTAGCATTATAGTTATGTTTAAGAAAATAAAATTTCCTGCGTTTTCCACTTAATCTCTTGAAGAGGATTATAAGGAACGTATACTGTATTGTAATTTAATTAAAAATATTTATGACAATGAAGTGCCTTAGTGGTTAAGGGATTTTTTACAATATGATGCTGCATTAAATGGCAGCCCGCAAGGAAATTCATTGCTGTAAGAGGTGCGGCATTCTATATATATTACAAATATTTTCTGGAGAAATTTTTTATGAGAGAAGAATTTGAAACGTTAAAAGGAATTTATATTTTATAAGCTTAACATACATACAGATAAGTTCCATGCGTTTCCGGCCTGAGCAATAATCGGAAAACCATTTGCACAGGAAATAGCCTTATCTTTGCTTGTTATCATTCAACAATCGCGCAACATATCTATCAGTGTTCTGAAGAGTGTCATATGAATAACTAGAGATGTGTGAATTTTCTTAAATTGAGCATTGTGCGGCAGTAAAATTGTTTACAAAGGAAGGACTTACTCCTGCAGAAACAAATCTTTTATGAGTATGGTAAAGCTTCCCCTTAATATCAAGGGTAAAAAAATGGACTAAACTGGAAGAGAAAATGTTGAAAATAAATCACATGAGGGCCGGCCAATAGAAGTGTAGGCATCGAAATTCATAGCTCTTGTTGAAGAGGTTTTGATTGATAGAAGGCTAAAACTGGAAGAGTTTGCTTGACCTTTCAAAAGTAGACATCTTTAGGGTCCTGCATGAACATCTCCGTATGAAAAAGTTCAGTGCAGGATGGTGCCGCGCGAGTTCTATTGGCAGTTCAAAAATCAATATCGAGCAAAGTGCTGTGATAGGTTTTTGACCTTGTGTCAAATAAATAGGCAGGAAGCTCTGAACTCAATTGTGACAACGGATGAAACTATAGTTCTATACCATGATCCACTTTCAAAAAGAGAGTTGCTGCAAGGAAGACCAGGAGAAAGATTATCGCCACAGTTTTCTAGGATTGCAGAGGGATTCTGCTAGTAGACTTCAAACACCACTGTCAACCTGCAGCCTTCTGCAAAACCGCGATCATTAAAGAAAAGAGATGGGGTCACGGAGCCATACTGCATGACAATGTATTAGTGCACATTGCCCTGATTACAAAGTATGCTGTGAAGAACTGTGGTTGCAGCGAATAAAATCATCCAGCCTAGTTCTAGCTCCCAGCTTTTATATTTTCGCAAAATTTAAGAAATATCTATGGAATGGGATAGAAATACCAATTTAAACTTTTGAAAAGTGAATTTAAATTGAAATATATTGAAAAGTGGTGTGATTGTTTTCTAATCTTATCTCTACAAGTTAGGGCCGTAAATTTATAGAATCTATTTCGTATGCTTATTGTTTCGGTCTTTGAAAAGTTGTGAAATAAGTTCAATGTTGAAATAAATACGACCACAGTTTGTTGGTGCCTAACATTAACTTGCATTTCTCTTTCTAGGGTAAGATGAAACTTAAAAGACCATCTAACGAACGTGTCCCAACCATAAATCGAACTCATTATTCAAGTCTGTTAATTGGTAAGTATATAGGCACACTGTTTGTTGGTTTATTAATAGAAAAATGTCAATCTGTCTGTAAAGAAATGCTTTTGGAAAGTACGAGATAGTGCACCGACACCGCTCATAGTTTACTGAGCTTATTTATATAAAAAATGATTGAAACTTTCTCTTACCGGTACCATCTGGTTTGCTGCCACTTGGCGAACACGTCGTAAACGCGCCAGACTACCACCCTTTGTTTCTCCGTCACGAGCGCCAAAGGGTCCTTATACACGGCGATGGCTTCCTTTTTGCTCCTCCTGAACTTCGACTTGGCGACCTCCTGGTCATCTACCTTGGAGATGGCACACATGTTGTTGGTTCCTTCCACAACGTCTGCTAACTTCCCCAGTTGAGTCAAACGTTGCTTCAGTTTCCGCCACGCAGAATAACACTTAAATTTCTTGCACGTGAACTATTGACTGAATGGTCGTGCTACGGCGAAGCTCTACAATATAAAGCCTCGCTTTCCCCCCACCCTTCACAATTCCCCCCTACGTTCTTGATGAGGCATGGCTAGTGGCGAAACTCCGCCGGCGGGGCGCGCCGGCTTTAAGAATGGGGATAAAAGGTGTGCAGATCATCTCAGTGTTACAAGAATAAAATAGATACGTTTTCTGTTCCACAATAAATATGACTTGATCATTATCAACTGCCTTGCAGTTATAACTATAAAAGTCAATTGAATATCATTTGTTAAAAGGTCTCAGCCTCCCACCCTTAAAGAAATAATTTTACACAAAACGTAAAACATGATTTTAAGTTCATTTTATGAGTGTAGATATTTCATATTACATTAAATATATAGAATGGAAGGGATGCTATAAATAAAGCTAATAGTAATGATGGGAACGAAAATGTCTAAATATAATTTCTTCTTTCTTTTGAAGTTTTATAGAAGATAAATATTTTATCTCGTAGTATGTGGTAATGCTGTTAACGTCCTTCGTGGTTAACTTATAAATTTAGAACGTGAATACTTGTTGCAGATACTGTTTGTTTGCATAACCTTATTGTGAAAACAAGTTCACAACTAGCGTTACTCATTTTTTAAAATATTTGTTGACAACAATATTGAGCTCAATTATGCTAGATCTAATTTTGTGCTCCCAAAAGATTCACACTATATTTTTCAGATGAATTTACGCCAAAAAGCTTCGAGTTATGAACAAATAGCAAGGACATCGTTATATTTCTGTTTGTCCACCCATTATTTTAATCGAAATGCACGATTCCGACGCATTAACATATTACAGCATATGAAACATAACGCAAAATTATTATTATTATTATTATTATTATTATTATTATTCCAAACAATATGTCAACGGTTAAAATGGCATTAGAAAATGTTGCTTCATTTATTGCATGGAATCAGCCCATAAAATTATGGCAGTACTCATATCTGTGATAATACCCTGTTCAATTTTAAGTGGTACTGTCTGTTATTATGTTTTGTTATCTTCGTTTTAACTCGAAATGATGTCATTCACTTTTTTATTGTAATAAAACTTAATTAAATTCTTACAAATACATATTTCTTAAGGGTGCCATTAATGTTACAAAAGAACAATATAAATGTATTCGTGAACGTTACATCCGAACAGGAGTTAGGTTGGGGAGAAGTATCGTTACGATATAATTCAATGTGTGAATGCATTTCTGATCAATGATCCACAATTTCAACGATTTAGAATACTTTTTTTGTCTTTAAAATCTTCTAAATCTATTATAAAACTCTTACCAGATACATTACTTTCAAGTCAAAAATAAAGCTAAATTAATATTTTCCTTAAATTAAACAATAACAATTTTATGTTTAACTACGCTATTTTTAGTACGCCACATCAATAATAAAAGCATAAAAATTTGCTTAAAGTAACACGCGGGGAAAGGAATAGATTACTGGTTCCAGATAGCATCTGCAAACATAATTATGACATTGTGAAGTCAGTGTAAGATTTAAATTTGAACACACGGTATAATCAAACTCGATTCAAGGAGCTTTAAAAGGTTTGAGCACATGCACTTTTAACAATTAAGCAATTATTATTCAAGTAGTCATTTAATTTCATTTTGAATATAAATTACCGCGCGTGCATAGGTTTTATTATGTGCAGCTTTCAATTCTGAATAACGGCCTATTTTAATTTTATTTCGTTTAAACTATAACACATCAATTTAAAAATTGAGGGAAAAGTTTAAAACCAATATTGATTACATTTTAGGTTGCCCCCTCATCCCCAAATACCTCCACGGGTGGTCGAGGTCGTTAAATCGCGGACTCGTGAGCGGGAGGTCTGGGGCTCGAATCCCGCCAGGACCGTCCTCCCTGACTGAGGAGGACGGTCCTGGCATTTGCCTCATAAATGGCAAATGCCGGGGAGGTACCCTAAACTTAGGCCTGGAACGTTTCCTTCCTTAACAATAAATCCTTTCCCAATATATAATTTCATCTCATGTATCACCAGTGCCCATCGCCTGTGGTGCCTCTGTAGCAAAAACGGGCGTTGAAACACTACTCATTCATTCATTCAATCTCAAACGACATCCCTACATTATGATATGTATAAGGATTCAATTGACACATAATTTGTTTTTTTGTTGTTGTTGTTTTTGTTTGTTTGTTTGTTTTTTGCTTTTTAATTGCTGCCTGGCAATTTGGATTGTTAATGCTTGATTTTATCCAGAATAATAAAAAAATAACAGTTTATTTGGGGTAATATTACAGTAATACTTTTTCGGAACTCCTGTCCAATCCGTTTATATTTAAGGGTATGCATAATTTTAAAATAATTTATTACCAAAATAACTATTATATTAAAGTGTAATAGCTTTTACAGTTTTATTCTGCCCAAATTCAAACCATTCAGATTGTCATGTTAGGACACAGAAGATTTGACAATGGTTGTGTTATCTTCAAAACTGAAATATGTTAAGCAAAGCCCGGAAGTTCAGGCATTTATTTTGGCTAAAATTTGCAGGAAAAAGCCACTTATACTGAAAATAGGCAGAAATGTAATTACAATAGACATTTATTAAAAGTGAAAAGAGAGGGTAATGTTACAAATTATTAATGAAAATAGGTATTTAATAATTTCTTTATCACATAATTAAAGTACTTAGCTTACTTTTGGTGGTTACAAGCAATAAGATGTTTTTTCACTGTACCAACTGCCATAGTCAGCCGCTAGTCAGAGAGAACATTTTTCATCATGAAAAAAGAATGTTCTACTTCCACTGAAGTGATTGGAGCATATTTAAAACAAGATATTTCGGAAGAACTCATACCAGTTACAACAGAACATTCACCTTTCAGGACATCTTGGAAATGTTGATCAAGATAAAGTAGTTTTGAATAGTCCTGGCTAATGGCAAAAGATGCCCTGTGGTTTCCAGTCGAGTTTATTTTCTGCTTCTGCGTTTATAAGGGAAACAAGGTAGTTTCTCTCTTACTTCCGTACTGAACACATTGTGGGACAGTTTATTGCACAACTGTACCGCACTCATCTTTCTCGCTTGCAATTGTTTGTTACATTTATGCAGCTGAGAAGTTACTTCCATCACAAATTTCCTAGAATATCGCGCAGACCGGTATAAGGTCATTCGCCAGGACTACTCAAAATTGCAGTATTTCCCTCATCCTTTCTATTTTCTGGCGCATGTCCGATATAACGGTGCATTTCTTTCACTAGGTTCTTCTGTTTAAAGAGTTTAAGTGAATGGGATGAGGGGAAAGTTTTTGATTGCTTGTTAAGAAATAAATGTATAACAAAATTTTCAATAGATGTTTTTGTGAGGTGAATATGGCATTTCATTTTCTATAAAAAATTCACTTTGATGTATTGAACTTTTTTATGCTTTTTAAAATAAGAAAACAATCGCAGGAAAAAGCCATAACAATCCAAAACAGGCAACAAAAAAAAAAGTTTTAAACGTTAAAATAGGCAACAGAAACCAAAATAGGGTTTAAAAAAGGTAAAACAAAAACTGGTCCTATCTACCCCAAAAGTACGAAACATTTCCATTTCTATCTCACTCTTAAATATATCCACCCAGGTAGAAAAGTTTTGCCTAGCTTCCGGGCTCTTACCGTAGGAATGTCATTTGAGATTTCAAAATAGGGGTGACGCATAAAATGTAATTAATATTGGTTTTAAACTTTCTCTAAATTAAAGTGTTTTTATTTTAAATAAGCTATTCATACTGACAGGTTTTGAAATTAAACTCCTATATACCTAAACAGTAATGAAAAAAAAAAAAAAAAAAAAACCTCATACGGTAAAATGCGTATGGGGTTACTGTAAAAGAGCATGTAGCTTTCTTTCTCAATCTATAGATAATTTTATGTTTTTAGCTTCTTTTTACTTTTCCACAGAAATCTTTCATTCTTACTTTATTGCTCTTGGCAATTGAATAGAAGTACTGAATTAATCAACATATAAACAAATGCGTGAGTTGTAAGCCCATTGATAATGGCAGCTGCCGGGAGGTGGGTGCACTTACTGATAACAGAGTACTCGTCTAACTTCAGCGGTACTGGGTTAGGCTTCTAATATTTCTGCCATGATTTTCAAAATTATAAATTGAAACAAATGCTTGTTCTATTTTCACAATAGTAAACTTAAAAGTACTAATGACTACCAATAAAAAGTTCAGTAAATTGTCGCGTGGTACAAATCCGACAATGTTTTTTAAAATCTTGTCTGTTGATATCCAAAAATCTGTCAGAAAGCAGAGATCTCTAATGGGGTGGAAAAGTATTGTTTTTCTTAGAATTAGTTTAAAACTAATTTGACTTTTGGGTGACTTGTTTCGTTCAGCACAATCATTAGAAAACAAATTATCTTAATAATTATGTTCTCGAATATTTTGAAAGATATGTAAAGCATAGAAAAGCAAAACCGTCACTGCCAGATGTTAATTAACATCATTATCCAGCAAGAGTAATTCACACTTCTATTCATTCCCATAATTCATTATGGTGGTAATAACAATTATTTATAATCTTTTAACATACAATATTTATGGGGCCTAGTAGCCACTTCTTGTTTCCTCGTGATCTTGGAGGCTGTTATACTGGATGATTCAATGGAACATGATCTTTTTGTAAGAAACTCGTATAGAATTAAATAAAGAGCTAGTAGCACACTGCAATTTATAATCTGAACTTTTTTTTTTAAATCGCATTTTTAAGTGGCTCAATGACAACAATAACATTCGTGTAATCCGCTCGGGAAGTTTACCTTAACCCGCTGCAATAAAACATGATCATTATCCCTAATTTTACGAGTTATGTTTTACTTTAACCGCTAATGGTTCATGGCCTGTCGCAGTACACTTTATTTTTCAAGTATCCCTATAAAAGTTTTATTGGTATGCTGTTGCCGTTAAACCTGGAGATGGGGCTGGCCAGGCAATATCAGCAAATCGAGAAATTATTCATCTAGGAAACAAGTTTCGCAGAGTGTTCGTTGTTTCACCAGCGGTGTGAGCTGTGACCTCATCCTGCAGGAACAAAAACTCAATTTTATCTTTATCCCACGTCTGAATATTGCTGTGCGATTACGGCCACAGTACGGTTTCCTTCTTCAAAAAAGCATGACTCGATGATTGGCAGAAACGCCACGCCACACCACACTGTTACTTTCTGTGAATGCAATGGTTTTCCATACACTTCCATGGGTAGTTTGTCACTCCAGAAACGAAAATTGTGTTTGTTTCCGAACCCAGACAGATGTAAATGAGCCTCTCTGACATAATCAGTTTATTCAGAATGTCTGGATCTCCGTCTAATATTGTAAGGAATGACAATCGAACAAGTTCATCAGTGTCTGAAGTCGATGCATAATTTGAATTTTATATGGACGAAATTTTAGGTCATTGTGAAGGATACGGTGAACGCTTGTTCACGACAGATTTAAAACAATTGAATGACTCTTAGCAGAGCGGGTTGGATTTCTAACCAATACGCCCTCTTACTCTTGCAACATTTCAGGCGTACGTACTCTGCGCGAATTACCAACGAACTTTTACGAACACGGCCCGTGACATTGAATTTATTCATTCATTGCAGAAAGGTGTTACGGGATGGAATTCATCAATGACGCAACATATTAAATTTTACCCCAAATCTTCTCTGAACTAGGAGATTATTTAGATTCAATAAATCTTATAACAGAGAATACACTTTTTTTTTCAACCGTCCAATTGTTGTTTACTAAACGGGCAGAATAAATTCATGTTTGGAAGGTTACATAGTAATCAATACCATAACTGTAATGCAAATTCGCTAGAAACAGCAGCGTTCTTAAAACCGTATATTCAATTGGGTCACTTGTGGTTTTTAAAAAATAAGTTCAGATTAATAAATTGCATTGTGCTGCTTGTTCCTTGAAAAGGTATTTTAGTTAGTTCTATACGAGTGTGCCACAAGAAGGTTCCGAAAACCATCATATTCTATTGGGTCACTCTGTACATGCAATTTTTAGTGCATTAGTCCTAGTTTCTTTCCCAAACTATGTTTTCATTTTCACGCAGGTAATTTGTAAATTTAAAACGGCACAGAATGTCTCAGATCAACTGATTCAGCAGCTTTCGAGGCCATACCTAGTTTAATAGAGATCTGCCACGGATTTCAAAAGCAGTATTAAAAATCCTAAACATTCAGCCGTAATAATTACAATTACTAAAACATTTATAAATTTAATGTTATTTTTTATATTTATGAAAGAGAGAATATTAATGTTAAAATAATATTATAACAAACAGATTTGCAATCTCTTCATATAACTTAATATTTTTTCTGCTTAACTTATACTCTCTAATACAGGGGTTTCAACAACACTGCAGTTTTTCTTTCTTTCTTTCTTTCTTTCTTTCTTTCTTTCTTTCTTTCTTTATTTTTTTTTTTTTTTGGTGCACGTCTTACAAACAACCCACATGCTGTGAAACTTTCTACTATTCATTGGGGGGGGGGTGGATTATACAGAATATATATAAAAATGCAAAGGCGCGCCATCATGCGTAAACCATACATATTCAAATGAGAAAATAAAAGTACAGAGCATTCGTTTCAGAAAATATGGGGCCCAGTGACAAGTGAATCTTCTAGGAATCTCATCCCAGAAGAGCAACAAACATATGTGACTGATCTCTACTGAACTTCTGAACTGGTTCAGGATAGCTTGTAGCTAATATATTTATTTTCCTTTAGATTTATTTATTTTATTTTAAATTTTTATTAAAATTTTGAATATTAATGAAATTCCATTTTTCAAAATATAATTGGGAAATATTACTTAACTCTGAAATAATAGTAATCAATTTCAAAGTAGAAAGTCAACCAGCATTCATCCGTTTCATAAGACAGTTTAGCATAGGCTAATCTTAGTGCAGTTAATTTCGTCTAACATGTATAATTGTTTATCTAGTAAACTGATCAATTTATCACTATTTTGTTTAAAAAAAAAAAAAAAAAAAGCTCTTACTGAGATGTTTACGTAACTAAGTTATCAAATAAGAAATTTCGGTTTGCACGGTAATTTTAAAGAAACAGGTATTTAGGCGTATGTGAGTGGCTAGACTTTGCCCCATAGAATTGTTTAAAATTCTCAGTAAATCTACTGGTGCAATTACTATTACTTTAATCACCTTCCTTCTATGCCTGCGTCGAGAGTTTGGTACTCGAAGTTTTTCTCTGCATCTCGATGCCATCACACCAGAGAAAGCTGTAAAATACTTGTATTATTAGGCAATTTTATTGTTAGAAGACTTAAGCTTATGATTGATATTTTCTACACAGAGTTAAGCAGAAGGACATTCTTAATAGTCTGTAGTATATTATGCCATGATACTATAAATGCAATATAACAGAATCAAAGAATAGGCTTTGCCTTATTTTTTCTATTTCCAAGATTGTATTGTGCATTTAGCTCACGTGTATTGCAAACTATTTTTGGAGAGCATCATTTAAATGAATTTGTTTTTAATTTTGCATACTGCGTAAATTGCTTGACGAGAGATAGGTAATTTTTTCATAAGTATAAATGTTTGCTATAAGAAACAACTGCACGTCGTTGTTACGACACTGTAGCGTCTCTTGTTTTGATGTAAACAATTAAAAGGTTCTTCATACCACTTTAATTTCTGCATTTGACAGTCAACAAATTGTATCCGCCATCATCTACTTATTATCAAACTATTTAATAACATATAAATAATTCTAAATCATACAAATTGAACTGACAGAACAAAAAAGCAATTAACTCTGCTTTTGTTTTCGAAGAGGTTGCTGTATCTCCACTTCTAAGAAAAGTAATATCATCTTCAAACTATTAAAATGAGAGAGAGAATAATAATATGCTTCAATAACTTTTAATTACTACGCAAAATTTTCTAAATAAAGGTTCAAATGATGGTGGTTTTGGTATTCAGAATAACTGTTATTCTTTTCTTTATATGGCAACCAAGCAATAGGCATTGTCAATTTAAAACTAGGGACATAGGATGTTACATCGGGCACCAGTTGAAATGGCTACCATCGTGTAGAGGTTGATTGTTTCGCTTTTTTAGTGATAAATAACAGAAGCGAAATCCTTGCGAAAATTTTGAGAGCAGCCAATTAACAGCGAAAGATATTTACATGATAATTAATAATTATATTCCCAACTGTGAGATAATAATGATATATTTTTTAATTGTTTAGGAATGTCTGCAGCGTCCTAAGATGAAATCTGTTTATATCAAGGGTTATATAACTCACAAAAATACAAATATGAGATATAAGAATGTAACTCAAGAAATGCTGGCGATTACAATAAGATAAGTTTATTTCAAATAATTAAAAATTATGTTTTTACACAAATATTGAAATGAATAGACCGTTGCATAAAAGCATATTTAAATTCAGAAAATGTTAGTTAATATTCATATAAAATTCAAAATATGTACGATTTTACTAAAATAAAAAAAAAAAATACTCAAGTTTTGCATCATCTTAAACTCAGAAAATATTAATATTGTTATAAAATTCAAAATATGTACCATTTTACTAAAATAAAAAATACACAAATGTTTGCATCATCTTAAACTCAGAAAATGTTAATATTCATATAAAATTCAAAATATGTACCATTTTACTAAAATAAAAAAAATACACAAATGTTTGCACCATCTTAAACTCAGAAAATATTAATATTGATATAAAATTCAAAATATGTACGATTTTACCAAAATAAAAAAATACACAAATGTTTGCATCATCTTAAACTCAGAAAATATTAATATTGATATAAAATTCAAAATATGTACGATTTTACTAAAATAAAAAAAATACACAAATGTTTGCATCATCTTAAACTAAGAAAATTTTAATATTCATATAAAATTCAAAATATGTACGATTTTACTAAAATAAAAAAAATACACAAATGTTTGCGTCATCTTAAACTTAGAAAATGTCAATATTCATATAAAATTCAAAATATGTACGATTTTACTAAAAAAATACACAAATATTTGCATCATCTTAAACTCAGAAAATATTAATATTCATATAAAATTCAAAATATGTGCGTTTTTACTAAAATAAAAATACACGAATGTTTGCCTCTACTTAAACTCAAAAATATTAATATTCATATAGCATTCAAAATATGTACGATTTTACTGAAATAAAAAAATACACAAATGTTAGCATCAACTGTTGCAATATCCACCATACCAACATATGCGCTTATACTGATCCGTCATCTGCAGAGAAGTGGGATATATGTATATAAAAAGAACTAGATATGCAGAAATATATAAAGCACTTAAATAGTAACACAAATAAAGCGAAAATGGTGTGGCTATTTTAGTGTTTTATCTATATGTGTTCCTATATATAAAGTTAGTTAAAAGACCCGTACCACCTAATTAACTTTTGAAGCATGTGGTTCAGTGACATAAATCTCTGTGTGTGAAGTTTCTGTGAATATTATTGTATTGTGGATTTATGTCTGACCTGTATCGACTGTCGCTTCTGTTGACAAATCCAATCAGAATTTGAAAACAATTTTACAAAGAAAATCTATAAATGCGCTCTATCATTAATTAACAAAATTACATTTCTATCGGATGTGAAAGACAGCCGTGAACTCAAAAAGTATATTACCGAAGTAACTCCAATTCTCTGATTTTAAAATGGCGTGCCCAATATATTTTTACATGTTCGAATTATGCTCATTAAAATTTTTTCAAAAAATACTCGCACTAGATACTTCTGTATAAATTTATTATTGCTAAATCAAGAACAAAAAGATATAGAGAATAATATAACGCTTTTTGTTTAGTCTTTTATCAGTAATAACATAAATACTATCTTTGTTTATATCCATGGAATCATGTTTAATAATACAGAAACATGTTATAAGCGTGTTAAATACTTATACCTGGAGTTGAGCAAAAGGGAAATAATTCTATTTTTAATTATGGTTGGCTATGAAGACAGGTAAACGACCCCATCGAAAGGCGGCACATTTATTTAATGATATGCATTCGAATCGCAATCCAATTCCACATACAACAGTGACAAGGATCGTAAAGGTCTCGCCAATATCAGGTCGCTCGAAAAGTGCAATTGATGACATTAGATGTTTTCCGTGTTCAAGAAAATCTAAAAAAGTTTCTTTGTCGTTAGAATAAAATATAAGTTAAAGTTTCGTAATGAAAATGCTTTAAAGTGCCAAGCTTATATAAACGTTTAGATGATATAATGAAATCTGTGGCACGTATTGCGATTTTACATTAATTGTTGCATAATTTGCATTTGAAAATTCAGTTTCTGTTCCACTGTCAGCGTTAGATGGCAACAGTGAATTGAAAAATACTCCATCTTCATCGTAGTTATTCACTTTTTTTGTCCTGATATCTGCAATTCCATAAGATTTACCAATTTTCGTATAATTATGTTTAAATCAACTGCAGGTGGCCTTCATTTCCATCGACTTTCTAAAAAAAATGGCTTATTCTCATATAGGTAGTGACATAATTTCTTAGCTCTTGTACTTTTCAACAGATCCTACAGCCATAGTGATGACTATGCATGCTTCCTTTCTAAGAATGTAACCTGATATCGCGTTTAAGATTCGTTCACTTGTTTAGAAGTAACTGGCAGCATAAAATACCTGACACAATTTAAACATTAATAAAAACAGTCCATAGCTACACAGAATACTTTAACTTTCATTGAACAAATAAATTGAAGTTCGTTATCGTTTTCTTTCAGATGCTCAATGAAAAAAGTTCAAATCTTTCATAACCGAGTTTAGCAATAGATAGCTTGTAAACTCAACCAGGCTTTGGAGAAGTGCACTAAGTTATCTGAAATATCTTTATATATATAAACGCGGGCTCAAAACTCTAAGTCAAATGTCATTTATCAAGATAAAGCAAGGTAGTAAATTGTAAAGTAAATGCAACAATATGGAAATACTTTATATCTCTTTGTTATCAAGGGCTGTTCCTCTAGTAGGTTTGCACTACTCCCAAACTTTCAACGTTATAAGTCCAGAGCACGGAAGCAGCAAAATGCGTTTTCTATCTGGATGGATTATATTTAAGAGTTAGATAAAAATAAATGAACATGTTTCCGTACATTTGGGGTCGCTAGGGGGAGTTTTATCCCCCCCCCCTTTTTCTTTGCTTATTTTAAAGTTTAAAACCTTTTTTTTTTTTTTATCGTTATGCGAATATTTACTCATTTTAAAAACATTTTAAAAAATATCAAAGTGGAAAAAGTTATAAAAATTAAATATAAAAATAACAAATTGAAATTCTTGTTATACATTTATTTCTTTTCAAGCAGTCAAAAACTTTTTCTTCAACTCATTCACTTAAGCTGTTTATATAGCAGAAACTCCATTAGTGAAAGAAACGCACGGCTACCTCGGGCATACGAATAACAGGAAATAAGATGAAGGAAGTACTGTAGTTTTGAATAGTTCCGGCGAATAACCTTGTATCGGTCTATGCGAGATAATTCTAGGAAATTTGTGGTGGAGGTAACTTCTCAGCTACATAAATGTAACAAACAATTGCAAGCGAGAAAGATGAGAGCGGTACAGCTGTGCAATAAACGTCCATACAATGCGTTCAGTACCGAAGTAGGAGAGATACTAACCTCATTCCTCTATGACAGAAAATGAACTCCATCAGAAATTACTGCGAATCTTTTGCTCATTCGCCAGGACTATTCAAAAGTACTATGTGTTGATCAAGGTGAATGTTTTGTTGTAACTGGTATGATTCCTTAGGAAATAGATTGCTTTGAATATGCTGCAATCATTTCATTGGAAATAGAACGTTCTTTTTTTCATGATGAAAAATGTTCTCTCTAACAAGCGGCCAACTATGACAGTTGATACCTTGCAGCACTCCAGAATATCCTCCCAAGGTTCTTTCTCCGCATTTATAGGGCAGCTTCTTGTACCCTCTGTCTGTTACTTAAGTCATCCGCCACCCGCCTGACCTAAACCAAGCGAGCCCCTGATTGCAGAGTTTGGCCCCTATTTGGATGTAACGCTCCATCCCACTCCATCCATCTCCAGCGAATTTTTTTCTACACATTCCGAAAAAGTCAACTGCCTATTAATATCCCTCAAGCGTTTCTAAATTTTCCTGCAACCCCCCTCCCCTCTTGTTTCTCCGCTCTTCGATCCAAATGTTCCCCAATAGCAGCAGTACACCCCGGCTTTATGATATCACGAGTCTCCACTGTATGTTATAGTATGCATTACTGATAGTGCCCATTTAATACGTGATTTAAAAAGTTCCAGAATATTTCTCTGTTTTTATATTTTTATTTATTTATTTTTAACATTTAATTTCCAGTGCGTTTAAGCTGCGCTAGGTCGGGATCAGAACTATGATCTTTTGAAATCTTTTGAAATATAGCCTGCTTGATCGTTAAGGGCTCTTACCTGTACTTTGAACCGTTACAAAGTAACGAAAATGTGCTTTTATGCAACATCTGATAAGCTAAAAATATATCTTTGTTTACCTTTGTTTCTGTCTTTAAATCTGTGAGCAACGCGGTGAAACCTTTTTGGTGAATTCACACCAGTCATCCCGAGCGTCAACAAACTGTAAGAGTACACTTGGTTTGCTTGTCTTGCGATAACCTGTATGACGCAATGTCACAATGCTGGCGCAAATATCTTTGCAATGGAGAAAATTATTGAATTGTGAATAATGTCACGTAGGCGAGAAAATGTGTCAACATACCTTATCGTGTAGACCTACTCAAACATGTCATCTCGGATATAACTGTAAATCAGTGTTTCGGCAGATACTAACAGTTCATCGCGAAGTACAAGAAACCACATCTAGCATGACAAACGGTTACTACAAATTTCGATCTTCCTACTTACATTTAGATGTCTTGAAGGTCTGTTGAAAAGTGGGAAACAAATTTGTTTGTCACAAAATGTAAAGAGCTGCCAATATAGCATCATTCGAGTAGGCCATGTCAAGCATAAATTTACATTGCTTGCTATAAACTAGTTATAAATCGCATAAATTTGGTTTTTGCGTTCTTCTTTGTTATATTTAATTGTAAAAGCGTTCTCTAGGTATAATCCAAGCATGATGTTCGATTATGCTTTACCTATTATGAGTTTCCCATAATTTTACATTCTTTCATCATATAATAACAGATCAGCACAAATACAAAAGCATTAACTTTACCAACTACCATATCCCGTATGAAATATTAGTATACATTTCTTGTAAATAATAGCTAACCGTTGATTAGGTACTTGCAGTGCAACTTGAAATGTAAACTCGTAACAGGACGAAGCTCACTACGAGGGCCATACAGAAATAAGGTTACAAGGGCTCCTGATGCCGGGAAAATTTTTGTTTCGAAGTTGGCGCACCTGGCGTGTAGGGTGCATCAGTCAGTGGGTTTGGTCCCGCGTGTTTGTCGGCCATTTTGTTCAGTCACAGTAAATTCTTTCGATGGAGAGCCGTCAAAAACGCGTGACTGCCGCGCTGAAGTTTTGTATCGTTGTGCACAGGAGGGAGAAGCTTTACTGGACTCTATCGTGACGGGTGAAGAGATGTGAGTGTGTCAGTACATCCCAGAATCCAAAAGACAATAAATTCAGTGGCGTCATTCATCTTCCCCAGCTACCAAAAAGTTCAAGACGACCTCTTCAGCCGGAAAAATAATGGCACCTGTTTTTTGGGACCGTAAGGAGGTACTCATTCAGAAGAGCCATTCAGAACCGCAGAAGGGGAACACTGACCCGAGGAGTCAGCCTCCTGCATGACAACGCAAATCCCCACACCGCGCGAGTTTCACAGGAGCTGCTGACATCGTTTGGATGAGATATTCTCACCCACCACCCCTATTCACCCGACTTGGCACCTTTAGACCATCACCTTTTCACTAAATTAAAGGAGTTTTTGGGTGGGAAACGTTTTTCCAACGATCAGGAGGTCAAGGAAGCTTGAAGAAGTGACTGAAAGAGCTGGCGGCGGAGATCTATGACACTGGCATACAAAAATTGGTGCCCCAACTACAGAAATGTATCGATCTCAACGGCGATTACGCTGAAAAATAGTTTAATATCTTTATGAAGTATCCGGTGAATTTCAATTTTTCGATTTTTCGATTCTACATAAATGTTGTAACCTTACTTTCTGGATGTCCCTCGTACTCTAATGCGGTGCATTAGGTACTTGGTTTAAAAAGAATAACAAACATAAAATTCATTTCCTATTTTCACAATATGACAACAAAGTTTGTATATTATTGGAGCTTCACAATGGATAGTTTGATAACAAGGACTTTCAGGAATTTGTACGTACGCCTCCCCCATGTGACCATATCCGGGAAGAATGAAATATGGGAGATACCGGGCAGTTAGGATCCAGGGCTCGTGAGGCGCGGACACAGGCGGGGTCCATGCCGGCCATCGGCAAAGCCTCCCTTCAAAGAGTTCGAGCATCTCAGAGGATCCGCTTCCAAACTGGACACCTTGGCATAAAACTTTCCAAAGCGCAAGCTACCGTCAACCCACATCGCCTGGCATTTTTTGTAACAGAACCAACGCGATATTAAAACAGTTGGCGCAGTCCTACTTTCACATAAGGAATTTAATTTTAAAATAATATTGAGAATTCACTTCACAGTTTGAGTATAAAATTATGCTGGTACACACAAAATTAGATCTAATTATATTTCAACATAAAATACAACACACCAGAGGTACTGCAGCAGGTGTATAATAGAAAAACGTATATTAACGTGCTTACTCAAGATTCACTGTTTGTATGCCATTTTATGTAAATACAATAATGCAACAGAATGGCGCCATAGAAAACCGAAGTTATAAACAGTAGTGCCACATCACTAAACACAGTAGCAATTTAACTAATACTTTAACAAGCCAAACATTTTTATTTTTATGACCACAAACAACAAAATAAGATGCTAAATCACTATACCAGTAAATGTAAAATTTAAAAATTGTTGTAGTCAAATGAAATCTTTAAAAATTGTATTTAGCAAGTTGGCAATGCTCGGTGGTCCGCTCATCCTTTGTTGCTATGGAAATAGGGCATACAATCAACGATACATATTTCTCCCCGCCACCGCAGACGCTGCCCACTGTCCGATTCTCAGTTTTGGGTGCACTTGCTATCTCGGGGCATAAAGCAAGCGCCATGGTAGCCGCTATGAAACAGGTCGCAAGTGCAGCCAAATTCGTTCTGACGGGATTGGGCTCTACCAGAAGATACAGTTGTAAGAATCATGCTAAAGCAATAACTCAGGATTAGTTTAAATTTGAGTTAAAAAAGGAAAAACATGAAAGTATAATTATGTATATACTGGAAAAAAGACTGGTCAACCAGGCTCTGCCTGTTGCACCTGAAAAGCCGATCATGAAATAACGGAACGAAATGATAAGAAATAAGGGAGGGAAAGGAAAGACCCATCGCACCATTCACCAAAGTGGAAATCACGAAATCTCCTAAGTCAGGATGATCGGTTTCAAGAGATTTGAATCCGCGACCCCCCGTTTGTGTTACTTCCTGAGCCCCCCCCCCTCCCCCTATTACTTCATAACAACAGCACTTCCATTCGAAACTAAAGCATCTGCTAGATACCGCTGCCGTTCGGGATTGAGGAATTCGGTTTTCTTCGCTGTCGCTTGGGACTGGGTAACTTCTATTTGCAAGGTTAAGTCTTTCTCATTCACTTATCTGTGAATTTACAGCAACAGATGGTTCACTGAACACTCCCGATGCAGTCAATAATTTCACCTGCATTCACCCAGTAATACCTGTTCACCACAATTTCACACTGTGCCATGTTTCTGGGTCTTTAAGAGTTAAACAATTAAAAGTTCTAAGCTTAAGTTTTAAGTTTAAGTCTTTGGCTTTGAAAATGATGCTGCCAGATGTTATTTTCATTCTTTTCAGTTTTTCTTTTTCTGGTTCTCTTAAGTAATTAATTTCAAATTTCATTTGAGAAAAAAATGCTTTAAACAAAAGTTGCGTAATTTTCGAGAACAGTCAGAATATCTAAAAATTATTCCAGCGTTCTCTTTAAAGTTACTAAGTTACTTCTCAAAACACCCGATGAAGAATTGCCCTTGACCTATCGTGAATGTATCCTTCCAAAATTTTAGAAAAATCAACATTTTTGTTTTATGTGCCCATTTAAGATATATTCGCTTGTAACAATGTATGTCGGCTACTTATATATACATAAGTGGGACAACTCAAGTCTGAATAGGCTTATAACATGAAGGGGATGGGAGAAACAAATTGTGTGTATATGACATTCCTAATGTTATTTTTTTTATTTTATTTGTTTATATTCTATTATAAATGTACATATATTTTATTTTTATTATTCATCTAATTAAATATCTGTATCACTTCAAATAGACTAAGTGTATAATATACGTACGGTTTGCTGGACTTTGTGCTTGTTGAAATGCTGTTGTAATGATTCCACCGGAATAAATACTCCACCACCACTACCACCACTACTGCTGCTGCTGCTGACACTACCACTGACACTACTACTGCTATTGCTACTGCTACTGTTACTACTGTGCCGTTATGTGCGCATTCTTTGCTTCCTGACCGATACACTAACTTCTCCCTCTCCCTCACCTGGCCACGTCAGTATGGTACACGAATATGCCTTGTTTGTCATTGGTTTAATGTAATCTAATGTTCACGAAAGCCTATTTCAGCCATGTTATGTGGCGTGTTCACAGCTCTTTCCTCGACTTGCACAAAAAAGCTTCTGGTTATGTGAAATGTATACATATTTCGGCTCTAATTTCTGAATTGTTACGCCCGGGGTCTTCTTCATCAGGTACACAGTGATACGGCAGAAAGTAGTTTTGAAATTTTTATGGTTAGGTTCTTAATTGTGTGTATCATATTGGATTACAGTTTCCTTTGTTATAATTTTTGATCAGCAAGGAGCGTGTAATTTCCAAGTCAAAATATAGAAATTATTGTAATTAAGGACAACTTTTTAAGTCTTATTCATTGTTAAAGAAGGACACTATAATATGTTCTACCTTAGCATTTCTTTTCCAGCATTGAAGATTTAAAGATTTCAAGGTTTATGGTATCAAAGCTTCAAGTTTAATATTTCAAGGATTATAAGTTTAAAGATAACCATTTAAATTATGTATTCCTGAAATATGTTTATGTATCATTTGCTTGTTTAAAGCTGATTTCTCTTTTGCTACAAATTCAAATCTCATTTACGTGCGTTTCATATATTTATTATTGTTCAATAAATTATACTGATTTTTCCACAGTTTCAAACGTAATTAATTATTATTCTCCCATATTGCAAAGTGTCATTAAATTATTTAACTTGTAACATGGTGCAGAACTTCATACTAATAATAGTGCAAAATGATAAACTAGAAAGCTTCCATTTATTTTTAACGTAATTTTTAGTATAATCTTGTCATAATAGGAATACAAATGTCTCAATGTCTCCTTTCGTGTATATCTCCGGAACATAAGCAACTTCATCTCTGAAAATAATATTTGTGACAGCTTTGCTTTAAAATACAACTCTGATGGTTTCATCTCATCATCATCATCATCATCATCATCATCATCATCATCATCATCATCATCAATTGTAATATCTTCAATTCCATAACCAAAAAATAGGGTATTATGAAAGACTCAAGTAAACGTAGCTTATCTTGTTTCCCAATTTCGCACATTTTATCCTTAAAATATAAATCTGTGCAACCAGGATGACATAAAGGCTATGCCATTTTCCGCTACTTGAGCAGGGATATAGTTATCCTGTTTAGATATCATCAGTTTCAAAATGATGCAATATCAGGAATGCAGAAGTTAATCATTTTGTAAACATACTTTCTGCAACTTGTTTAATTGAAATATGTACTTTAAGATATTACAGGTCTACTTGCAACATATGAGGAAACTGGACGATTGAAGATCCCCAAAAGGTTACATCATTACACATGGAAAGTTCTTCACTTACACAATGTCCTCCAAAAACGATAAAGTTAATGCATAATAAAATAGTATCGCTTTCTCCTAGTAATGGTGTAATTGCGAAGGTAGGAAATTTGTTCAGCAGAATCAGTTTTAGAAAAGAGCAACGTGCCATTACATTTTTGGATGATGATAACATGTATAAAGATCTTCATTCCATTTTCACCAAAGCAAAACAACGTGCAGATGATTAGCATACATCCACAAGCATCCCTTAAAATGCAACCTGCCGGCTGATCTGTAATGAAACCATTTGAACGTGCGTACGAGCTTGCAAGACTTGTTTCAGTTTCAGAATCTGTCAAAAGTAATAAAAGAAGATCTCCACTAGCATGAGAAAGTGTTGAAGAAACAAGCAGGCCACGGCGTATTTGGCAAAAATATCCCAAGATAAATGAAAGAAGAATGTAAGATGGCGAGGAAAGCAAAAGTTGAAGAAAAATTAGCAGTAAATTAAAAGGAAACGGACGAGAGAAAATGTTTAGTAATAAGTTTATGAGGCAGCACTGAAAGACAAAATAAGAAAATGACGGCATTCTGTCGCAGAGTACACTGCAAGAAGTCCTAAATACAGGTGGGCAGGACACGCGGTACTACGAGATTTCAACAGATGGTTTTATAAACTCTCAGCTCTGAGACCCTGGACAGACAAACTGAAAATGTTCGAAAGCTTATGGTCTATGAAAGCAAACACAAACGCAGAAACTTATTGAAAAAGTAACTAAAAATGAAATGAGGTTGACATGTCCTCGAGTGTCTGAAAACTTAGCTTCAACTTCTATCTCGTATTATATTTGCAATTTCCTTCCTCCAAACCTTCTCAGTATTTTACTTTCATAATCCGATTTACATAGGGTGTTTTAAATGTTCTCGGTCTGACTCAGAGATGTCATGAAGGTGGACAAAATACTACAATAGTTGTAAAGTTGCATCCATTAAATGGCGCGCTGTAAAGTTGCAGACACGTAAATATAGTAATTTGATTGTGACGATCGTGCAAACAAACTAGTGTTAACATTTTCTACAAAATGAATAAAATTGAAATAAACTGATAAAGTACTTCATTTTGAAGGGTTTAACTCCAACAGAAGTACAAAAGAAGATAAATTTCACATTAGTAACGCTCTTTTGAGAACTTAAGAAATATCAAATGGAAATAGTAATGTATTCTAAATGGAGAGTGAAGAATTCTCATTAGCTGCAAAATTGTTTTCTTTGATTCTGAAAACGTTAATCATTTTCATTTTAACGTTTTAAGAAGTTGCTTCAAACGCCAAAGCGACTTCAGTAAGGGATTTTGCAGCCTTCCGCTGACAACTGTATAAATCAGCGCAGTAGTGTTCACCTCACTACTGCTACTGAAACTCGAAAGAGTTTATGCCGGTTTCAGAATGTGAATTCGGTAGTGAAGAGCGATAAGGCATATGATGTTTGTTCTTCGTGACGAGGAGCACGTTCGTCCTTATTACCTTTATCTTGCGGCGACACTTAGATAACATTCTGTCACACTCCCCCAAAATGGAAACTTTCAGATGCCATTACAGATAACGCAAACAGCTGTTGTGACGTGTACGGTGCCACGGTCTTTTGAACTCCAGGTCATTATGTCTCATGAGCAGACTTGATATTTTTAGGCACCTAAAATAGGCTCTGAAATTATCAAAACAGGTACCAAAATACAATTTTAGATACGAAAAATACCGTTTAGTGCAGCTAAAATGTGTTTTACTTACTCAAACTCTAATAAATGTAAACATGCAATTAACTAGTTAATATTTTATTAGGCATTACAGTGCAGTAAAGAAATTGTTATTGTTTGAACATTTAATCATCTGACTTCAACAAAGGGTGACTGGATAGTCCAGAGCGGGGTACACTCGATACTTGAGCCTTGCTCATGGCCTGCCGTTTATGCCTGCCCTCCTAACAATGGCACTTCATCTCTTTTGTTGCTGTTCCCCATTGTTCCTCTTTTTCTTTTTTTCCATCCCTTGTTGTGTCTCTCTTTTCCATTCTATTCTTTCTCTCTACCACTGTTTTTCAGCTTTCACTCCCAACTCCTTTCTCCTCTTCATCCCCTTTTTCTCGCTTTTTTTTTTTGTCTCTCCTTTGTTTCATTCTTCCCTATTTGGTAGTTTTTCTAAACATTTTTTCTTCTCATATTCCTCTTTTTCCTCGTCTTTTGTCTCTCATCAATATACAGGGTGGGCAAAAAGGGGCTTTCTCCAATATTCGTTCTTAGGTTTCATACTTGCACACTTATAGTTGTCATAACTGAACAAATGAATATCTCGCGTATATTGAAAACTAGGGCCTCCGTTTTGAACAATGTCTATAAAGGAATGTGTAATCAAATGTAAATTAAACATAAGAAACTATTGAGGAAAGCGATTTTTCGGCCACCCTCTATTTACTGTTCCTTTCTTATTCTTCTTACTGCTCATGATCTAAGCCTTTCTTCACACTTTGTTTTTCCTTGATTTCTCTTTCTCAGTTTCTTTCTCTGTTTATTCTTCTATAATTTCTTATTCCTCTTTTTATTTTCTTTCTTCAAAGAACATAATAACCACATTATATTTAAAGTAAATACAAAAATATACTTAAGTAAATAATTGTTGGTTTTATATGGATCTTTTTATTCTTTCGCGGCGAGTTACGTCTTTTTCTTGATAGCTTTGTCGGAAAGTAGGCTAACCGACATTTTTGTATTCATTTATCATTAATGCAGTAATTTCTTTTACTTGGAAATTAATTCTCATGGTAGACATGATGCGCGCGCATAGACGCTATTTGCGTTCATTGTCGTTATTTTTTTAACTCTCACAAATCTTCTCTAGGACGTTATTAGCTGTTGTAATTATGTACAAAAAAGCGCAGAGTGGCCTTTTTTTTTTGAATTCCAAGTATGTATTATAATAAAACACTGAAATTGCGTGCTTCATTAATATGGATGGAATTACAGCCCAGCACCCGTCTTCGAAATTAATGAATGTACAGATTTATTGAACATTGCTTAATTACAGTCTTTAATCTTCTTTCTTAATCGCAAGTAAAATTAGCAGCACATTAGTCTCGAGAAATAATGGTTAATAACTCGAAATATTAATATTTTTGGTCTTAGATCTTTTAATGCGTCTGTGATAGTTTTCCTTGAGGTAACCATCTCGATCAGCTCATAAGCTTTGATCGAATGTCACTGGCAGTACCGTTTGATGAATGGTTCATTGTAACCTTCCCAGAACGAAGCGAATTTTTTAAATAAGAGTTCCTGCATAGTAAATAACAAATCCATCTGGTACACTAAATGTCCTAGGACTGATTCAGGTTTTGTGATTGTAAGTCAATGGTTAAGGAAAAAGAATTTACAATCTAGAAAATTATCTGAGGGATGGCAAGTGTGGGAGAATATTACTAAAGTTTATGTTAATAGCAATGTGGAAGTGTGGCGTTTTGTATAGGGTAGGTTGAAGCATTGGATGTGGAAATTAAAATATTTAAAATGTTAAATATACCACGAAAATTGCTCTGTAATGCAATAATAAAATATTTTCCTACTCAAAATTGATGTATATAAATTTTCTTGCATATACATCAATCACTCTTGAAGTTTCGCTGAACTTTTTACCACCCCTTTCATTATAATTTAGTAAGGTATCGCGCCATTACACTGCAGTTTACATAGAAATGGAGACTTTTTTTTATAAATTTCTAGCATAATATGCTACCAACTTATTCCGCTTGAACTAAAATATGATTAGGGGAGTTTAAGAAGAGCCTTAACAAATAATGTCGGTGAATAACGTTTACTGCTATAATAAAATAATTGTATAATTCTATATTGCTCTAATACAAGTATATACTAATATTTTAAACTTGATATCGTCTGCATCCTGGTCCTTCTGTTGAGCTTCAGGTTCTACAAAACCCCAGACGGCAGCACAGTTAATCAAATAGATGAGACCAAGGCTAGCGTACACGTTAATGAAAACTCCATGAATGGCCCCTTTCACCAGTTCCGGTAAATGAGAATTACTCTTGCGCAAAGCAGGCTGAGCCTTCAATCGTACTGTTGGTGATCGGCTATCTACGTCACAAACAGAGTATTGTTTAATTAAGGAAACATTTAAATTCATCATAAAAATGCACATTCACTAATTTGCAGGCTTAGTGCATCCTATGCCCTTGGTTAATAGACATATTCTGATACTTTCTGATAGTTAAGAAGCTTTTCAAGATTAATTTTCCTGTTTTTAATTCTGAACGATATGGGATTGGTTGGATACAACAGAATAATGTGCGTGCAAGTCACGAAGGAATTTTAGAAACGAAAGGGCTGATGAGCTGGCCAAACAGGGATCTGGAACTACATTTTACGGCCGGGACCCTAATTTCGCTGGTCATATAGCTCATATAGTTAGACAAGCTGCAGAAGAATGAAGATTTAAACATCATGCTGTTTACTTCCTCCATTAATGTATGTCAAAAATATTAGTAGACCTTTTAAACTGCTGAAAGACAGTAGAAAATTAATTCAATGGTTAGTTCTTCTGTGTCCTATAAAAGAGAGATAATTTGTATAAAGATCAGCAAAAAAAAAATAAATAAATAAATAAATAAATAAGTTTCCTGTTGTATTACTACAAAACAAAAGCAAACAGTAGAAACTTGTTTACCCGCTAGTATTTAGTTTCATTGCAACATGGCTTATAGCACCATCGGTCTGTGCAACGAAACTTAAGACTTAGTTACAAAATGGCGAGAGTATTGAATGGGAGATTAAGGGAGAGAGTGCGGGCAGTTATTCGACTTCTTTGGGCAGAAAATACGAAAAATGCAAACATCTCTGTTTAAAACGGATTTCATATCATCCTATTCGATGAAAAAATTAGCAAAATGTCAAACGATTACAGATGGTCCGTTAGATAACGGGTTACTAATATGTAACCATTATGACTTTCATCCATTTGAGTAGCTGAAATAAACATTTACGGGATTGACGATTTCGACTGTATCAAATATGAAAGGTTGAAATCTCAAGGAGCAGAACCAGTTTGTATCACATTTGTATGGGAAAGAAAGAAAAAGAAAAAAAACTAATTTTACAATATGACAAATGCTTGAATAACTTTGGGGATTATGTGAAAATGAGCGGTGATGATATAATAAAGTGTGCTTTATCTTTATATAGTTTTGTTTGCTCACCTACAAGTATTTAAGGTAACTTGATTTTTTGGCTTAGCTTTCTATTGGACGTCATAAGAGAGATGAAACTGCTGCTTGTACATTACGTGAGTGCGAATGTTTCTGAAGAACAAGAACTAAAACCCTAGATGATTATTTTATATAATTTGATGACATAGCTGGTATCCCCCATAGAGATTTGGGGAGGATTGAAAGGTGAAGATGCGTAGGCCCTAGTGGCTCATATTTTGCATAAACGAGATAACCTCTTTAGTTTCATTTAATTTTTTGTTATTGGAACGTCTGATTTCAAACTTGGCCATATTGGTCTGAATATACTTTAGGCGAACCAAAAAGAAAAATTGTATGAGAGTTTTTCTTACGACTATACTCACAATAGGTATCTACTCTCTTAAGGTTGTTTTCCTTACACCTATAATTTATCATAATACAGTTTATATGGGTAAAATGTATAACTTTTCTGGATCAAGGGCTTGAAATATGAATATGACAATATTTGAAACTAACAATAAGACTTTGCCATCTTTGAAATTTATTCTACAAAGATATTGGCGGCTTTAAGACTGCGCCGCAGGTAAAACTTCTTGTAGTGAGAAAGCTTGAAATGCAGTGATGAGGTTGGCTTCACAACATTGCTGTTTTTTTTCCCCCCAATCAAAATCATCCCAATCTTTACTCAATACTTTAAAAAATGGTGTGGCACTGCTTTGTATTTATAATATTTTACTTTTCTACAATTTCTATTCAATATGCCCCAAAAGTTTGCCAGATGACAGATATGATTGACCAAATACTGCAATAAAGTTTTATGAGTTTCATCAAAGCAGATGCACGAAAGAGTATTTGCTCATTCACGGTGAACAAATTTACATTCATAATTTCTTCTATGGAAAAACATTTTCGACCAGGGAGAACTTCTCTCATGATGACATTCCTGGTTGTGCTCGATGTGATGTCCACGGGCCTGAACCTATTGCTCTGCAGCGCTGTTTGGACTTTGAAGGCTGCATCGCAGCGTAGGAAGAGGAATGTTATCCCAAATCTTCTGGCAGTCTTTCCAAAGGTCCTCAAATGGTGAGACATCTAGAAGCAAAGCCATGCTCTAACAAACCATCAACCCCGCTAAAAATCCATGACATTTGGTGACTTCACAGGGATTATTTTAAAGGACATCAAATTGGCACCAGTCTCGGCAGCTTTCCGGTAATAGTAGACGAGAGATGATCTGACAATGTGACTAGGTGTCTTACATGTGGATCCAAACTTTTGAGACTGTATCAGCATACAACCGAGGAATCTCTTCGTCAAAAATGAAGTCCATTATTTTCTTCCAAAAATGGGCTGCATTTACCTTGAATTTTGAGTTGCTCCTTTTGGCTTATTCGACGATAGTAAATTAAACAAGGTCAATTTTTATTATCCGAATATACGCAAGCCATAACTACATAACTCATCCATTATCATTTGTCACCTGCCAGGTTTTGTTCATAGTTTATCTGTGTATTTTTAGCATGGCAAAATGTTCTTTATTGTTCTACTCACAAGGCATGCCCAGGAGCTTTATAATGCTTTTCTAGTGCCAAATTGTCATTAATTGTGCGACAGATTGTGCCTTTGGATGTTCCTTTGCTCTTGCAAGGCTTCTCTTGTAGGTGGCTTTTCTTCAACTCCTTTTTCCTTACGCTGGAAGTTCGTGTAGGCTGTGCTCACTTTCTTTTAAATTTTTATGCACTTTGAGCTCTAAGTGGAAACTGTTGTAGAATGGAGTAATACGATCCACACACGACTTGCTAATGGGGAGGTCCTTCTCTTTGCAGCGTTTTACAAGCATTAACAGATTGTAACAAGCGTTAGGAAAGTTTTACAAAGTTACTAAATCCGCAATTTTATGCCATTTTTCACCATCTCTTGCATGCGACTGTGCCAGCAATTACTCCAGATTCACACCAATGCTGTCACGAGACATATGTATGCTTAAAATGATCTCAATAGGCGATACGCTCAAGATCGTCCGAGCTTAACTGGGTCAACTTTCTGTATGCATCCAATCTGGTATAATTCTTTCGATTGATACATTTTTACCAGATATAAGCGAGGAACTTTTCACTATTGTAAAAGTGTAGATGAAACTCCTGTTATAGTTTTAGTATAATCGTGTATTTTTTTCAATCCTTTTTCAGTGGTTATTTCTTATTTTCTTTTAAAATGATATAAAACTGTCAGTATAGCTATAGATAAAGCTAGATGGCAGATGGCTAGATGGCAGTTAACAAATGTTCAGTGTCGCACTGTTAAATGGCTATTCGAGATTTGAGGGATTTTATGGCACTAAATCATGGAAACGCTGCTAATAAGCTGTGGAAAATCGACATTTTTATGCTCAAAGGCAGTTTTAAAGACATTCTAAATCAATTTTTGCGAGCACCAACTTTATCAGCATGTCGTGCCAACATGTGCATCACCATAAAACTGTGTTATGTTTAGTTGTGGGCCGTACATTGCCTACCTCAAATTGTTTATATACGACATCTCTACACTCTCTGAAACTATTTGAGTGTAATTCATTAACATCCTGTATGTTTAAAAAATAAAAGCTAGGCCATGTTTAGAACTACGTGCCTAAAATGTCTTTTTATAATAGCAAATCCTCTAAAGGTTTACTTATTGGTCATGCTACATTCACGTTCAGAACTGTTCATAGAAAAATGATCGCCGCGTGCTTTAAAGATGACAAAACCTATTTTATAGGTAGTGATAGAGAATACAAAAACAGTGCACTTAATTGCAAATAAAGTTCAAGGGTATTGATATTATTTTTCCTTATAAGTCGTTACGTATAAAAGAGTGCAAAACAAATTTCAAATCAGAAGAAAATCAAGTATACAGAGGGGGGGGGGGGTTGCGATCTATGGTTACAACAAATTCAAACCGCTTTTACCTATGAAAACCAGCTAGAGACAAAAATGCAAACATTATAGCTTCGTTTGATGAGATGCTGTTGCTTATTTTTAGATATTGACGTGTATTTTATAATGAAATGATAAACCTGTAGTTGGTCGTAGGAAAAGCAGCACAACTTCCTTGTCACGTTTATTAAGAATCTAAGGAAAGTTAAGTTTTATTCTCGAAATATACCCTGATTTATTTTTCCTTCGTTTACCAGTTTTTCTTTTTCCTTGGTAACGTTCATTCTCCATGTTATGTGCCTACACATTCGCGTTTTGGACGCACAGAGGGGAAATTCGCAAGTCATTGTAAGGTATCGCCTTGTTTTCCCCATTATCCATGACAAGACATTAGTAATACCAAGACTTTCCTAGATGGGTTGCCCTGTAACCTAATACTCCCTCTCTAAAAGTGAAGAATTCATGCGTCTAGCTCATGCAAATGTAAACTGGAATTCCCAGGTCAGCTATTACACAGCCCTCTTTTCTCATCCGCTTGGCATTGATGGGGCATTTTTAAGAATTTCCTGAGATTTCAGTATTTCCTTGAAAACTGTACGTGAGCCTATACATTTTTCCTGTTTGATAATGCTGTCTCTTTTTAGTGCTTCAGAAATGTCCTCTCACCTCTTTCCTTAATATTCTTCTTGTAATCTAAGCTTTTACTACCTGCACTTAAACCATTTTCAGTTTTGATCAGTTTTTAGTCCTGTACATATATTATATGTTTGATGACGTGTTGAAAACTTAAGAGCAATATTCTCAAAGTTATTTCTTGAACTGGATTCCTTATTTAGTTGTGCTGACCTTAAACATGTTCACAGTGTTTCCGCCAATGATCATACAATTACCTGAAAACCATGCAGGTACGAGAGTTCATATAAACTTGATCTGAAGGCAAACAGCATAATTAAGTTTCTACATTTGAGAAGCAACTCGGCCAATAAAATTCAGCAAAAAACAGCGTTTATTGAAAATATAGTTCCTCGTGAGAAACGGTTTTTAGGTGGGACTGTAAAATTCAAAGACTTAGATTCTAATCCTGACTATTTGAAATCTGGTCCCTACCTTTTAAGTTTAGTTTCGAAAATAAACCTCCAATAACTGAAGTACGTTGCAGCCGGGCAAATGTCGTTTAAAGTGCTTACAATCTGGTCTCCGTGAATTCTAAACGTTCTAATTATAGCTGTGCTGCATTCTTTCTTCTTTTTTTTTTAAATAGAAGTTTATACAGTGTGTTCCATTACTTACATCAGTAATACTACGTGCTATGCCTTGACACTACAACCATGTCCACTTCATATCTAACATTTAGATATTTACAATACAGGCGATATTAATACTGCAAGTTATACAAATCTACAGAGAGATTATTTGAGCTACGGGTGACAGAGTGCGGTAGAGAAGCCAGTCAAGACCGTATGTGTGTGTGTGTGTGCGTGCGTGCAGGTAACAGTTTGTAGTTAGTATGGTGCAGTCTTTGTTAGCAAGTGGTTGTACGATCATGCTTTACTGCGTGCTTTTGTTGTGTGTAAATTGTGTGCTAATTGTTCTTTCACACTGGCCGTTTGTAGGACATGATTGAAAATTAAGAAACTCTGGTCACCGCTGGGATTCGAACCATTACTCTTCAATTTTCCGGGCTAACACTATACCAACTGAGCTATAGCTGGTAGCATTACAAGTCACCTCTTAAGGAATTAATCTCTCAGTAGATAAACCTTAGAGAGGTGTCTGGGGTATGTACTGGATGATTTTTTTCCTTCGCGGGATTGCGCCAAGTGCATTTGGCCTCAGTTGACCGAATTCTACAATTCTCATTTCGTTCCCACGCTTGAAAGCTGACCGGGGAGCCGGAGGAGAGATCAGTACGAATTTAACTCTAGGAACGTACGGACTTTTCTTGTGTGTTGTGTGACATTGTCACTATGCGGTGTAATATAGTATATTATTATGTTAAACTATCTCAATTCAAGTATTCTATTCCCCAAAGAGTGTTTATTTATATTTCGTACGTGCGTCAGAATCCACTGGTAATGTACGGAGGTTGATTCAAGAGAAATGCCCTCATATTCAGCTTTAAGTCAAAGTTCGATTCACAGAATAGTAAATAGTGTTTGTAAAATGGGAAGTATTGGTAAAATAAAAACGTTCACAGTCACCTACATATAGAAGAAACGTTAGTTAACATTTTATATGTTCTGAAACTTTCACGTAAAAATCGCTTCGAAGTCTTTCTCAGCAAAAAGGCTGAGAACGGCTACATAGCTACTACATTTAAAACTATATAAAATTACTCTAGTGCAAGTACTTAAATCGGGTGACCCTGCATCTAGAAATAGTTTTGTGAATAGATTTTGAATAGTAAGCATGACTGAGAAATTGAACCCCAATCTAATTTCCTTTACGAACTAATTTTGATTCCACCTAAGTGGGTATGTTCTATGTCACAAACAACTGATACTGGAGTTCAAAAAACCCTAACCTGCTTCACGAGGAACCCCTGCATAATTAAAAGATATGTGTGGTAGACAATTAGCGACGAAAGAATAATAGACCTTTTTAAATAAATACTTAATAGTAATAGGTGTGTGCAGAATATTTTACAACCCTTTTTCCGTGAATTAATTGTGAGGGTATATAGTTTCGCGACTTTCCCAAAAAAATTCTGCAACGGAACATAACAGCCCACATGTCATAGCATGCAATTCATGAAATATCGAATATAGTCATTACTAATGACATATCGAAACCTCGGTTCCCCGATTTAACCTCTTGCGATTTTTACCTCAGGAGAGCATTAAAAAAAAGTGTACAACACAAACCCACACACATTAAATGAACTGAAAAATAACATTCATGAAGCAATTTTTTCCTTTCTCAGAAGGAACTGCTGAGTGTAATGGTAAATTTCATAACCCGCTATCAGAAATGTATGGAAAGTGAAGGGAGATAGTTCCAGCACCTTATGGCTTGATAATGGTGAGTAAAGGAAGGCTGAAGATCCCTGCTTGACCATATCCGAATGTTTCAAGTTCGATTCTTCATTTTCTTCATAAATACAGCTTTGAAGAACGGGTTTTCATGTGCGACACATCGTTAAAAGGGTTCTTGCAGAGAAATGATACTCCCAACAAAAATTCCCTGAAAATGGTGTTCTAAGTAGAGAAACTGTTCGCCAATTTGTTAAAAAGTTATGAGGGACAGAATCTCTCAATGACAAGAAGCCTCTTTCGAAACGCCATGTTTCAACAAGAAAAGTTAGATAAAACACAGAAATTTCCCCTGTGATATACTGCCGCTGAGGGGCATCCTTTCATCTGTTATAATGCAGGTTAGTGCTGATTATTATCAGTTTTAAATACAGTACCATTTTATGCTTACGGTTTTGTTAATAGCGTTCAACCGAGGCGGTGGATGATGAGCATGAAATGAAATGATATATTGGGAAAGAATGCTTTTTTAAGGGAGGAAACATTCCATGCCTAAGTTTAGGGTACCTCTCCAGCATTTGTCATTTGTGAAGACTGAGGAAAACCTGGGGAAAAAAAAAAAAAAAAAAACTCAGTCAGGGAGGACGATCCTGACAGGAATCGATCCCCAGATTTCCCGCTCACTAGTCCACGCCTTAACGATCTCGGCCATCCGTAGCGGTTTGTTTACGGTAAAAATAAAATTATTAACTTTACGCGCGGCGACTCCATCTCCCTTTTTCGGTTTCGGTGGCTGCACTTTCCCAGTAAGTATACGCACTCGGACGGCCCGTAACTTAAATAACCGCACTGTGTTTATCGCAATATTTCATCTACCAAGTATTGAAATCTCTGTTAACAATAAGCCTTTTAAACTGTTTTAAATGTTTCATAATAAGTCTTTGAGAATCTACTGGTCATGTTCACTTCTACACCTCTTTTAAGATGTCCATTCCTGCATCCCTTATTCACCAATTAACAATCCTGCGGTTTCTGCACTGCAGGAGTGCAAGTGTGGACCAAGAAATTTAGGACTTTATATGGTCAAATAGTGGGTATAGACACTTGAGAGATTGCAGAGGTTAAAATAAGAATGTAGAAAAGTTTGCATGTAAGAAATATACAGGGAATAATACTATCATAGTGCCTTTCAAACCTCCTGATTATTCTTTGTATTTACTCACTTTACTCAAAGTGCCTGTCCTCCGCTGTAAGACATGTTTGAATCGTTTTGAGAAGCTTTTTTGAGACACTCGCCTCTTTTCATCCTTCCAAATATTGGTAACTGCCTTCCGGATATTTCGTTTCAGAGCCTCCAAGGATTTTATTTCAACTTTAGCAGTAATTTTATATGGATGCAGACGCAGTTCAACCAATTTGCTGGTCTAATCGTGTTGAAGACTTTCGAAGAGAAATTTCTTATTAATAGTCCAAAACTTCTCCTCTGTTATAACCTAATTTTTTTGGTTTGGTGTTCTTGTCAGTGAGAAAAGCCTTGGTTAGATTTGTTCAACAATTTAAAAATCGCACTTTCAAAAGGAGAAGCACTCCAGGAAATTTAGCATGGAACTATCTCCTTCAGTACTTTCAAGACTTTTTTTTTTTTGCACAGAGCAATCATAAACAAATAGTCTTTGTTATAGCATATATCTCACTCCACAATACACAGATGCACACGCACTTCTTACGGAAATGCAACTAAAATAGTTTGCATGATAAACACAACTGAGCAAGGTCAATTGCCTGGATTAGTAGAACTTTAACTGCAGTTTTACCGGGAATCGGGGTTTCTATTAGTGTATACAAACTGCGATTGCATAGCAGAATGAAGACATGGTATATATATAGAACCCTGCTTGTCATTGCTGAAGGTTCATGATGTTCATAGTCTTCTATTAAGGTGCTCGTTACTTTGCAAGCTTAGGTGGAACATCAGCTTGGTCTTTTAAATTGGTGAGGAGACCAGAAAATGTTTTTCGATAAATAATGAATATATTTTTATTTTCAAATAGGTTGCATAGACTTGAGAAATAGTATTCGTACAGAAGAAAGTGGAGAACTTTAGAGAAATCAGGAAGAGCGTAGCTATAATTTGGTTTAAATGATAAAGCGTAGAATGTTTTGTGTCCAGAAAAAGCATTGTTTCTGCTAATGTTTGCACTAACCTGATAAAAGGATTCTTACAAAAATGCCAAATTTTCGAAGAGATGTTCATATGTCATCATTGGGCTTTAAGTAATGTGAGATTAAAACATTTCCACATGGGATCGCAACTTCGACCTTTGAGTAATGCCTCAAGCTCAGCATAACCGAAAAACCTTTTAACATCTACAGATAGAAAGAGAGAGTTTTGTTTACATTACGGTATTCGTGGTGTAAGAATTCCTGAAAACAAGCTCCGCTGGAACATCTTCAGCAAGGGAAAGTACCACCGTCTACGCCATGTCAATGGTAAGAGATCGTTTACTCAGCCTCTGGGGAAAATCTAAAGTTCTTTCGTTCATAAGCGCACGTAGCCAGCCAGCTAAAATTTGGCCGCGATTTCTGCATTCAGCTCAATGTTCACGACCATCAACAACAAAATGACTTTGCAAAAATTAGCCGCGGTGAAATGCTTAATATTTTGGAAAACTGCTTGAGATTTGCGGTAGAAGTGGCGAGTAAATTAAAGTTTACACAATATTTTCAGGTTATCACTCGGTGAAGTCGAGAAGGAAATGTGTTTAGGAAGTAAGTACAGTGAGCCCTTGTTTTGATGACATATTTAACCACTTATTGCATTGTGTTTCTGGTAAAGGAACAAGTATGAAAACTACAGGTGATCTGTTTGGGTATGAGTAACATTAAATATTATTGTAAAAGCTAATGTGATAGGAGACATTTCTTAATGGTAATATTTTGCCTAAAAGATGGGAGTTTCCGTACAGGCAAGAATAAAAATCAACATTGTATAATGACAAATGAAAATCGTAGATGATTGAAAAGGTTGCTATAAATCTACAGCAAGCGCAAATCATTCTTTGATATGCTCAATTTGAGTGTGTTAAACAAGTTGAAAGACAATTTCGACGTGTGTAATGTATCTTAATATGATTTCATAATGTTGTGGCCTCGAATATTTGTAGAAACAAGTTCTGTGTTCTAAAAAAATGCACGAGATTGAACCCTGAAGCAACTATCTCTGAATCCATGACCAGAAACCCTACGAAAAATTAAAGACGGCTGCCAGCAGAGATGAATGTATGATAAACGTCCTGTCAGCATATTATTCGAAAGTGCCCATGTCACTTACAACGTCTACAAGTCTTGTGTGATGAAGATAATGAAACTCTTATCAATTTTGCATCCATGATGTGCCAACGGATTGAAGATGATGTCGGCCTCTTAAATAGTCGGTCCTGGTGGTGTAGTGGTAACCATACTTGCCTCCTAAACCCAAGATCGCGGGTTCAATCCCGACCAGGATCGGTGGATTTTTTCGGACGTAAACCTGCAGATCTGAAGTAAACTGGAAAGGGAGGACTGGGCAAACCATGAAGCCATGTGCACAACCTGTTGCAGGCAGTAGAAGAGGATAATATCTGGAACATGTGTCCTGTAGGGATAAAGCCACATTACTCACATGTTGTACGGTCTAAATCCCTCTATTATACAAGTATGGACACACTTTGCAGCAGAATTTGCCGACAACCGAGCTTCGTGACTGGTTCGCCAGCATCAGCTGCCATTTTGGGTCTGATGTCTGTGTGTTGTGCCATATGCTTTTATGGAGAACATTTTTACATTTTTATTTTAATTTAATTAATATACCTGGGTGTTGTGCATTTGGTTGTACAACTCAAGGATGAAAGAAAGGTGTTAAGTTATATCGCATTCCTTCAGGAAAAACGACGTCGAAAGACGAAATATTTGGATTCACAGCATTGAGAGAAAGAACTGGATTCCATCGAAGAGCTCTCGACTGTGTTATGCAAGTATTATATAAGATTTTTTCTTAGTATAATTTGATGTTAAATAGAATAAGCTACCTTCAATTTAATGCGTATGTTTTGGTGATTTCATACGTGAAAATACATCATAAGAATGTCGAAAAAAGCTACAGTTGAAACCTAAAGTAAGGTTATAAGGTTATAAATATTTTTAAAACTTGATGCATATTTATTTCATTTCATTTCGTTATTGAAGATTGTGGGGTTTAGCAATACTTTTGTTCTAAATTAAGTTTGGTAGGAAGCCCTCTAAGCCCTATAATTCTTATAATTTATTCTTAATTGCAGGTCTTATACAATTTATGGCAACACTGATATAATAAATGCATTACAACAAATAATTTAAATAGTGAATAGCAAAATAATATGAGAAAGTCTTATTTTAAGTTTCACGTGTTAAAAGGGTGTAACTAATAAGGCCTACGTTTAATATTGCGATTTCTGTTTTGACCGATGACAGCCTTTTCCTCTGCCGGCAAATGATCCGTCATTGAACGCTGAGTTCGGATGCGGTACTAAATGCCGTAACTATAACTGACAGTCTCAAAAGTATGCATTTTCTGTCTGACCTAGGTCTTCTAATGCAATAAGAAGAACATGAGCAGACGCAGAAGATATCATTCAACAGTATAACATAAATATTTTAGGAACTAATTGTATGCCAGACACTTAACACGTAATCTTACGGGAGTTGGAGAGGGTTAGGCCCAAAATGGAGCGTGTTCATACTTGTATAATAGAGAGCTTAGTTACGGTCAGTCGACACAACTGCAAAGTATGGGCAGATGAACAGCCAAATGAAATTCTCGAGCGAGAACAAGACACCGTAAAAGCAAGATAGGGATCACAAAGTCTACAGTGTGTGGACCATTCTTCCCGGAACCCACAGTGACAGGCACTTCATATCTTGAATGTTGGGGGTATACCTTCAATCACAACTGGAGCAGGATAGCATCTTGGAAATGGCAATTTTCCAACAGGAAGGAACTCACCCTCTTCATTTCGCACAGTTTGTTCCTGAGTACCTGGATGTCACCTTTTTACTTGGATGGATTGGTAGGGGGCTCACAGCAAATTTTGGCTCCACATTCTCCATATGCTCTCACACCCCTTGACATTTTTGCATTGGAGATGCATAAATTCGCAGGTATACAGGAACCGGATCAACTTCATTGCCCATCTAAAGGAACTACAAAGCCAGGAAAGGCGTTTCATGCAGCAGTGCATTGCTGGAATGTTATATGTGGAACTGCAGCGTGACCATGTGAAATGAGGCGAGAGAGAACTGTTGTGGATTATGTATTAAGGATTTCATTCAGTGCATTGGTTCGAATCTAATTATGTTTTTCTCAAAAAGGTATCAAAACTTTATAATCACCTTGTATTTTAAAAGGTTTCACTTATCAACTTATGAAAGGAGGTGTTGAAACTGGCCAGCCGTTGTCCGTACATTTTTGGCACTTCTTTAACAATCTATCACTCGCTGTAGCTCTCGTTGAGTGATACCGGCTATTTCCTGGCGGATACTTTGTTTCAATTCTTCCAGGGTATGTCTATTTGTTATATATATGTTATATTTTTACCCCAGAGATAAAAATCGCAAGGGATTGGGTCGAGAAACCGAGTAGGCCATAAGCTCTTACTAATTACTCTGTCATTCTGAGGAAACTTTCAATTTTTCTCATCAAAATATTTGCTCTATGCACTTTGGCAGTGAAAATAGACGATACGCTCCTTGTTCGCTAATTCTGTAGTAAAAAGAGGCAAAATTGTATTCACGTTTATTTCCTTGAGAGAGAAAAAAGGGGGGGAGGGGGGGCTAAAATTCTTTCTTCGCTCATGACTCACCATATACCGATTTTATTTTAATAGACACTTCATGAACGACTTCAGTTCAAGCGCTCAGGTAATATTTAAAGATTATAGATTGTTGTAAGGCCTGAACATTTTACATATGAAATCTTTCTTCACATCGTCTTTGAACTTGACGAGCTGACTAAGTTAACATAAATACACTTTGTGTGTAATAACTGAACCGAACTCAATAACAATCATATCTACACTGACAACCAGGAACTATCATGACCTTGTTCCAATCAATGGCGGGAAACATATATGCACACACTCAGTGGAAAAACACCGCAAGTTGGTTCATAGTTCTTTGGATCGCTCCGTAGTAAAGGGGGATTTGGCTCTTCTCTCCGCATGAAAAACTTATCGAAAAAATAAATTGCTCAGCGTATGTAAATTATACTTTTTTTTTCCAAATGAAAATATTATTTGTATAGGTTTATTTTATCGCATATTTGGACGATCTGATAAATATGATCAAAACGTGTATATAAAGTATCTATAGTGTTAGTAATAATCTGATTGTTATATTTTTATTCAAGATCTCAAGTCTGAAAGAAGAGGCTTTTGAGCAAAATTTGTCGGCCGTTTCACGCCCGGAATTGAATGGGACGCTGATGACCTGAGATGTTAAAGAGCGTCCGTAAATAAAACGAATCGAATTTTGTTCAAGATGATTGCGAAAACTTCGGTGTTAGGAACGATAAGTTAGTGGATTATATCTCAAAAAACAATACAAAGTCCAAAGTTTACCTCAAATGCACGTGCTTATGAAGACAAGGTTTTTGAAAGCTCCATATCTAGATTATACAGATTTTTTATTTAATCCATATGTACATGATAAGCTTGGATGTACGATGTCATCAAACTAGTTACGTGCAGTGCTGAGAAATAAACTTTATGTGCTGCGCAGAACATCAGAGAATGAACAAAGTGATGCTATTTCCAAAATAACTGCATCTTCCACGGTTTGACTGGTATCCATTTCTTCCAGCAGTTCAAGGTTATCTCCGATGGATAATTCCTGCTTTCAAATTAATTATTTAAATGTTATTATTTTATATATGTTTATTGTCCGTTATAAAAGTTTGTAAAGTCATTTTGAACCATTTGTTGAATACTATGACACGGAAAATTCAACATATGCTCGAACATGAACACTTTACATTCAACAGATTTTATTGATATAAACCCAGGAGTCTGGTATGCAAGTGTCTAGTTCTTGCGCAGTAAGATGCAGACTAAAGCATCTTTTCTCTTTGTCTTCCAAGGGCAACGTCCAAGAGCCTACACGAACGAATCAACGCACACTCACTCGGAAAAATCTGTCGTACTTAATCAGTTCATCGTGGACCATTAATGCTCTAGATTATGACCCAGAAATTCCCGTGGACGTGACCTCAGTTTGTTAGTGAAGATTAAGTGCACTCTATCTTAAGATATAAACCTTTTGACGTCTCTTAGTACATACATGCAATGGAAATCTCGTTATTCAGCAACTAACCTACTTTCTAATCTTATAATAGGACTAGAATTCATATGCAAATGCACATTTTTACTGGATCAATGAAAGTCATGCAACAACTGTTTTGAATTGAAGCATTTATTTTCGGTTTTTCTGCATACAGTATACTATTGCACAATTTTGTAACGTAGATTCAAGATTCTGTTGTATAATCTTTTAATTTTATAAATTTTCTAAAAAATTTAACACATCACATTATTATTATTATTATTATTATTATTATTATTATTATTATTATTATTATTATTATTATTAATCCATTTAGTAGATGTAAGGACTAGCAAACTCTGTTCATACCAACGTTAAAATATTCGTTTCGGAAATCACAATTTCATGCATTGATATACTTATACTTTTTCACGGAGTCTATCGCTTCCCGCTTCGCATACCTGTCCCTATCTCGAACCCATATGCCTTTACTGTCTATCCCTCATTACCGAATACATTTCTACTTAACCTCGTTCAGCGTGTCAGTTCCCGGAATCTGGAACTCCCTTCCTCCTGAAGTCGGAGATTTTCGGACAATAAAACAATTTCAACATAGATTAAATTGTCATCTGATCTCTAGGAATCACAACCACCTTTACCTTTTCTCCTCCTCCTCCTCCTCCTCCTCCTCTTCCTCCTCCTCCTCCGCCCCCTCCCCCTCCTCCTTCCTCCCCCTTGTACTCGGGAAAAATTATTGAACAAGTGAAATTCTAACACTATCTTTATCAACTTTTTAACTATATTAAATATGTATATATATATAATATTTACATGCAGTATATATCTTTAATTTGCCTTTTTCTATATTTATATAAGTATTTTATGTAACTATGTGTGTTGTACTCTTTATTTTTTGCTGTTTTTTTTTCCGTCCGGTAGAGTGGAAGAGAAAGCTCCAGGGCTTTAACTCTTGCCACGTTAAATAAATAAATAAAATAAAATAATAATTAGTATATTCTTACACATTTGCATGTATTTTTGGTTATTAATATTTATTAAACCGAATTTTATGTTACATTTAACTAATATTTTCGCCATTATTATACATTTTAATTTTTTCAATGTATTAATGGCTAAAGATCATATTTATACCATTTACAAATTTTTTTCCTTTTCTATGTTAACGCCTTTTATCAATATATGATATAATTTTAATCGTTGGTTTGTTTTATTTACGGACGCTCTTTAACATCTCAAGTCATCAGCGTCCCATTCAATTCGGCGTGAAACAGCCGGTAAATTTTGATAGAGACCTCTTCTTGCAAGTTTTGGGTTTTTTTTCGTGCCGTAAGTGTACGACACGGCACCCTCGGCTTTACTTCCCTTCCGAAGGAAGCCTTACTTCGGATAATTACGCCCGAAAAAACCCATCGATCCTGGCCATGACTTAGTGCGGTGTTTTTGTGCTTAGTACCTACAATCTGTTGAAGGTGTTGTTAAATCTGGAATCAATTGCGGCTGCGTGTATCAGGACAGTTTTAAATATTCTGTATAACTATAACTTGGGAGGGAGCCTTCTAGTTGCATTTTCCCATTTTAGTATAGAGAAGAAGTGGCACTAATGAAGTGTTTTTAAAAAAAATCTGGATTTAAGTAAATGTGCGATTTTCCAAGGAAAATCCATTATTGCACGAGGCTTTTCAAAATACTAATGCTACTGGACAGTTTTTCAATAACTTTTCGGCGTAAATTGCAATTAATTACTGTTTTTAGTCAACGGAAACAGCTCTCCTTCAACCCCTAAATCAATTCTAGTTTAGCAATCGTAATACTTTTAATTTATTAGTGCTCAGTTACTGGCATAAGTTTTGACTTCTTAAAGGTCACATGTGCATGCATATTTAGTACATTTTTAGGGCATGAACTTCTCGACTCTACTTATTGCAAAATGATGGGTAATTTATAGGTAATTTGTTCATGCCTTTAAAAAAGTTAAGGATTTTAAATATAAATAACTAAAATAAATTATTCAATTAAAAGAATAAGTAAATATACAATTTTAAAACTTTCAAATGCCTTTTAATAAAAAAATTTCTTCATAAAAAAATGAAACATATTGAAGATCTAAATAGAGTATATATTCGAAAAATTCATTATACTAAACATGAAGTCAACCTATAAAACTGAACGTTATAGCTTTAGCTCAAGCTAAAGTATGACTTCCTTTGAAAAGGAAGTAAAGCTCTTGTAGATTTACGGTACGTAAAAGAACCTCAAGTCTCTGAGCAACCTTCGTTTCACTCTCTGAATTCAATGGGACGCTAATGATAAAAAAAGTTATAGAACGTCCTTAAATAAAAAAACAACATAAAAACTTATAAAACAACATAAATATAAAGAGAAAAAAACATTGCAACGATCTGTCTACATGCATAATGTACAAGGTTAGGTTCATAAGTTTCGGGCGTCGCCGAAAAGGATTATCGCCTTCACAAAATCCTTATCTGGTGTCATACCTTATCTGTTAAGTAAACAATTGCAGCTGTAACTTCCGCTCTGCTTGTTCAGTTGTTCAGATATAGTTGCACAAAGAAGGCTACGTGTAGAAGATAGTGGCTTGTTAAAATGGAGTATCGAGCTGTTATTAAGTTCTTCACAAAAGGAGGGCTTAATCCAAATGAAATTAAACAGCGATTGAACGGTGTATATGGGGAAGCATACCCCTCATATTCTACCGTAAAAGAATGGGCCAAACTTTTTCGAATGGGTGGAGAAAGCATTGAAGACGAAGAGCGTACTGGTCGTCCCTTGGAGGTGCTCACTCCTGAAAACATCGTTCTTGTGGAAGGAGAAATTATGGAAGACCAGCAGCTCAAAGTTACAGAAATAGCAGCAAGGTTGGGTCTTTCTAAAACAATATTCCTTCCTATTGAATTATTCATGAACATTTAAACATGAATAAGGTTAGTGCAAGATGGGTGCCTAGACTTCTTTCCTCAGTCCAAAAGCAGCAACGACTCATGTGTTGTCAGACATTTTTGAAGCTCTGCCGTGGCAACGAGAGAAAAGTTCTGCAAACCATTGTTACAGGTGATGAAACTATGGTCCTCTACTATGATCCCTTGTCCAAAAGAGAATCAATGGAGTGGCGTAAACCAGGCGAAGCACCGCCTCTAAAGGTCAAGGTCTCTCAATCAACCAAGAAGATTATGGCCACAAAACCGCCTGTGGTACCTCAGTAGTAAAAATGGCCGTTAAACACTAAACCATGGCCACAATCTTTAGGGACTGTGAAAGAATACTCTTCATTGACTTTAAGGAGAGGAACACCACAGTAAATGGGGAGTATTATACTGGCCTACTACACAGACTACGTGCTTCCATCAAAGAGAAAAGGCGAGGAAAGCTGAGTGGTGGTGTGCGCCTTCTTCAAGACAACGCGCCTGTGCACACAGCTCTTGTTGCAAAGGAAGTTGTGAAGAAATGTGACTTCAAGGAGATCGACCATCGACCATACAGCCCAGATCTAGCTCCCAGTGACTATTTTCTCTTCTCAAAACTCAAGAAGGACCTTCGAGGAAGAAAACTTAATAGTGACGAAGAAGTGATGGATGCTGTTTACGCCTATTTTGGCAGACAAGAATTCTGACTATTTGGGGGGGGGGGTTGAAATGTTAATTCTAAGATGTGAGAAGTGTATTGCAATAAAGGGTAACTATATTGAAAAAAGTGAAATATAGTTTTTTGTCTTTATCATACCTAGAAAATGATTAGACCGGAAACTCCCTACCTACCATCGTAAATATTCATAGTAAGGCGTAGAAATATGAAATAACAGAATTATATGTTTACCATTTAGATGCTACTATAAATTTATCGTGATTTAACAAAAAAAAACTTTCGATATTTTATTTCCGACAATATAATTTGGGAGAAAGGGAAGAAACAATATTTTTCACGTGGATGTAACTGTTTTTCTGATAACAATACACTATAACAGGCTATTATATTGGGCTGTTTTCTCTGGCCCTCGAAGGAAGCACTTGTTACGTTCCTTAAAAGCTTAAACCTAAAAAATAAGATTATAATAAATTATAATACTAATTGCCAAGTTAAAGAAGTGAGCGAGGAACAGGAAGGCTAGATTCATTTTTGCTGTGTTGTTTTCGATTAAGGAAAACTGCGAAACTTTGCATTCTGTGAACAACAAAGGAACGCCAATGCAAGGGCGCTTAAGTACCAAGATAAATGTCCGCAAAAGGGGAAAAGCTTGACGATTCATAACGGGCTAGAGATTACAACTATTTCCATCTTCTTTACTTCTATTTTCTTTTCTTTAACACGTGTCAATCCCGAATTTGCAGAGGTTTGTGAACTTAAACGCGTTACAGTTGACTTGTTCTGCATTATCATGAATCCAAGTACTTAGAATAAATATATAAAGCTATATATAATAAATTATATATAAATAATATATAGTATATAAATAATTTAATGACTGAATGTTTAAGACGGTAGTTATCATTTTCAGCAAACAACAATATAATAATAATAATAATAATAATAATAATAATAATAATAATAATAATAATAATAATAATAATGTTAAAAAGATATGATTGGCCCTCAAAATATTTTTTTCTGGATAAAGATCTGGCAAATGGCCCAAAAACTGTTGAACCACATTGCATTATGACATTACACGATCTTTAGAATCTCAATATATACCTAATGGTTTGCAAAAGCTCCGACTTTATAGCATCATTCACGTTTTGAATCCAATTGCAAGAGCTCTGATTATCCCCACATTTCATTTTTCCTTTTAACTTCTAAATCTTAATTAAATTAAGTTGTCTAAATATAAGTATATAATATGAAATAAACATTAATGCACTTTTGCTCCAAAATAGAAGTTGGGGATAGTGTAATTTAGAAATAAGAAAATAAAATATAGTGTAATATTTTTTAAGCATCGAAACGGTTAAAATAGATGCCGGTTTGTTCTTTTAAACAAAATATACTATATATTCTTAGCTCTGGGGAACATCTAGAAGAAATTGGTGCAGCCATATCATCGGTTTTGGAAAAGAAGGAGAAATTAGAAAGATAAGCTGCTAATAAGGAAAACATTTAGTGATGAAAGTAAAGAATAGGAAAAGCTCTATAGAATACTCCTGTTGCACTGTTAGAACTCTGGCGATATTTGAAAATGCTAAGTTATATATCCTTTGACTGGTGGTTATAAGCTTGTGTTATCATTAGAATACACTTACAAATTAAAACAAAGCATCTTCGAGAATATTCTGTGGGCTGCTGTAACTGGATATTATTTGGATTGCCCCCCCCCCCCATGTTTCACAAAACTATAGGCCCCTCTCAACAATGTTGGATATAATTTTACGTTTCCTTCGGGGATACGGTAGTCTATCGGAAACCTATTTGTGGGCTTTGTTAATAAAGAATGTTAAATCTTAAAACAGAGAGGCTGGACTTTTTTAATAAGGTACAAGGAAACTTTTTTCGCAGCAGGAAGTGGTCACTTTATCATTGTCGCCTCAACTTGTGCACTTATCTTCAGGCTCGATATCTAAAGCAATGGATACTTCGCACTAAATGCTATAGACACCAGATACAAAATATAACAACGTTTTGGCTGCTCAGGTGGGAAGAAGACTCAGAGGAATTGACCTGTGTTCAACATGGCAACGAGGTAATGAAAATAATAAAAATCCATGAAAGAAGGTTAGAACAGAGTTAGAGGGTATCAGGAAATCGAGGCAGAATGTAACACGAAAGTCTCCTTGAGCCTGTCAAGTAAAATTAAATGAACCTGGGGTAAAATGATACATAGGCTGTTCTAGGGAGAAAGGCAAGATCAGGAATGGCCTCCAATGGGAAGTTGAAAGGATCAAAAAACAACGGATAGTTCCGGTAAGAGAATCTGCCCATTTTATGGAGGAGGTGAGGAATAGGTACATATGCTGATCGAATGTACCCCTTGGTAACATCTGAGTAAATCGCTGTTTCCAGAAAAAAAAAATTAAGGCCATTAGAGGTTAGAGGTCGATTATACTGGGACCTGTTTGCGGATCACACTAATTGATTGAATATCTAGCCAAGGTGTGCGAAGCTAGAAGCAACTTATTTTGTGGTTAGAATGCAATAATTAGTATAATTTTACCGAATGCAAGCCCCAAGTTTTACCCCCTGAGCCACGCTCTCGGTTAAAAAAAATGACTTTATAATTAAATAATAATCATACAAATATTAATTCAAAATTCCAAAATAAAAATCTTGGAAAAAATAGCACACCATAATGAAAAAAAATGCATTTCAATCAAAAATATTTGAAATTTAAATTCAATTTGGAATTCTTCACAAAGGTAAACCAGGATGCAAAAAAAGTAAATAAATAAAAATAATAAAAAAACCCAGTTGAGCTTAGTTACCATTCATTTGCAAAGAGTATTTTGAATTTGCATATAAATATTAAATATTTCAAAAAATACAATACCACTTTGGTAGACATTTTGCACTGTGCTTTATCTCTCTGCTTTCGTTACATGATGTGCATATCTTTGAAATTGAATAAAAATTACACAATTTGAAAAACTCAGTTCGCCTTTGTAAATCTAGACTGTAAGCGCGAGACTTGAGAATGACTGACAATCTCCTTTTGATAAAGAAGACTTGCAAAATTCGTTCCCAGAAGTCAAAACATTGTATAAATAGCTGTGAGCTCTGATTCAGAGCTCTATGAAAGACTCAGAATGTTTCCTAACAAGGCAGAAAGGGGGTTGGATATTCAACTTGCAACTGTTTCTCCTAATAAATAGCTTTCCATTCTAGGGTATCGTTAACGTTTCTGAAGAAAATTCAAATAAATTGGTTTTGTGGTCTTTATTTTAGCCAGAATACACACATTCAGCATTTGATTTTTGTTGCTCTAGTTTTGCAAACTATTTATTTCAAACCTACAATAGTTATATCTACTGCTGACTGGATTACGCTTCATGGCTTTTTTTAATGTACGATACAGGAGGCTTTGAATAACATATTCAGAGGGAAATGTCTGTTAAGCACTTATAATTGTTAAATTTTTTTGGTGAAATGTCTGTAATATTATTAATAAAACACTAGTTATTGTCCAAAGGAAATTTAGTACGGGGCTCTGGTAGTGGTATCTGGGGGCTCTTTGACACCAAAATCCTGGGCTGAACGAGAGCTAATTGGTCCTACACCGCTGTCCATCTCTGATTTTGAGGCGGCATGGATTCACTAAATGACTGGCATTTGGGTTTATGGCGCCGTATGTTTCATGCATTCTCGTACACTAGACTCTGTCTACCGAAAGCTGATAAATGATTTATCCTTACACGCAGAAAGCAATGCAGTCTGCAGTGCCGAACTGCCAACTGTTTACGATTTTAGTAGTAGCTATCATTTTACTCAAATAATTTCCACTCTGAGCATGAAACGCTATTAGCTAAGTAGATCAGAGCGTTATACTACTGATGTGAAGGTGGCGGTTCGATTCCCAGGATAAATATTTTTTTCTCACTTGTAACCTTTTTTTCCCCCTCACAATAAATGTTATTTTTTTTTAATTCTCATAATTTTTCTACACTATTCTTAATGGAATAAATGTTACTTTTTCATAGGTTAGCTAGGTTAGTTCAGTTCAAGCTTTAAAATATAATAATAATATTACTCCATGATATCACTTTTTTCTGCACTATTCTTAATCCAATAAATGTTATTTTTTCATACGTTAGGTTAGGCTGGGTTAGGTTAATTTAAGTTTAAAAAAATAGAACTTACAAAAATAATATTACTCCAAAATAAAAATTTCTAACTCGTTACTTTTAGTACTTTTTCTTCATAATTTCTGCACTATTCTTAATGGAATAAATGTTCCTTTTATGGTAAGTTCAGTTTAAATTTAACAGAAAATTAATAGAATATAAAAAAATGATAATACTTCATTAATAACAGCGCTTCTTTGCGAAAAGGAGGTATCTGCTTAGTCCCGAACAGTAGCGGTCGGCTTTCTTCGCTACGGTTCGGCTTGCAACCTGCGTTGTCTTCTCCTTGTAAGGGTAACTAATAAAGTTGCATTACCTTCTCCGTGTAACGGCAAGTGATAAAGTTGCATAGCCTTCTCCGTGTAAGGGCAAGTGACAAATGCACTATCAACAAACATTATGTCCTTTCGTGCTTATGCTGGGGTGAGACGACGAGAATAAGGCACTATGACTAAACACAGGCAGAGGTGGACGGAGCTGGCATGTACTTTGAAGCAAACACCTATTAGTCCCCTAATTGCGCAAAGTACAGCAGTTTGATATGTAATTATAATGATTATTGCTTAAAGAAATCCCTTACATATACCTAATTGATAATTTTATTTATTAATAATCGAAATAAAAAGCTGAAATAAGCAGAAATGTGAACTATTTACAAAGGAGTACGGCGTTTGTGGTATGGTCAACAAGCACGTGCGTCTGTTGACCTCACATCCCAGCTTTCGTTATAGATCACACTTTGGTTGGCTAGCTTCAAGGGTCACTCCCAACTTTCCTCGCTCCACTTCTTGTCCTCATCGTTTATCTTCAAAATGTCATAATTGTTACTAGACAGAAGTGCACTTGAATTACACCAATACAGATAAAGATGGACAATCATTAACGCTTATCGTTGCAACATTGTTTCATGCAAATATACTGACTGTACCAAAAGCAATGCCTGTGTGCTGTGTATCAGCTAAGAGTCTAAAAGGTATGTGTCTCTAATGTCCACAGCAAGCTGGAAAAAAAAAAAAAAAATCGTCACACAGGGGCTGCGTAAACTAAGCAAATTCCTCACCAAGTTAAATAATTTTAAAAATGGATATAAAATCCAAATTAGGCCTAATTAATTAATGCAATGAAATGAAATAAGTTATGGCATTACTGAAATCTATAAGTATTAAAAAAGAAAACAATATTTTAGAATTATTATTATTATTATTATTATTATTATTATTATTATAAATATAATCAGATTGAGGACAGACACTTTGAACTCCTTCTGTGATCTGTCCTAAAGGTACTTGTACAATACATTAATAATATCATGTCATAATTGTTAATGTCCCTAACATCTGTGTCTTCCATTCTTTTTATCATTATGTCAAAATAAAAGAATAAAACAAAATGTATATAATTGTTGAAACAACAGTGTATGCGTTACCTCGGACGTATATGTTGTCCTATAATGAACGCAATTTTTGTTTTAATAATAAAACACATCGTTTATTTGAAAAGTGCTAATATTATTAAGGCAATATGAAGCATAAACACTTCCTTTAAACATGAAAATAAACACCATGCAAATTTCCTCCACTGCTTCGTTGGCACACCTTCACTCTGTTAGCAACGGCATTTTCTATCATCAGAAATAGAAGGCTGTGGAGGCGATCTTGAAGGACCTGTTTCCAGTATGTTTTTGAAGACTGGCAGAAACGCTGGGACAGATGCTTTCTATCCAATGGGGACTGTTTGGAAAATATCATCTTTGTATGTTGTCAAAAAGTATCATTCTTTATTGAACAGCCCTGATAGATTGTGTTAGCAGATATTCTTAAGAATGCCTAAAGTAAAAGAAAATATCACACCCAAATTGGAAGATTTCTTAGATGGTGAATAGATATTTAGTATCAGTGGGAAAAAGTTATATGGTAATGCATGTGATGTAAGATTGACTACTGAATGCAGCGTGTGAATACAGAAAAACTTAACTGTAGAGGATAATCAGAAAATGCACACATTTCTCGAGCACTTTTCTGAATTCTTTGTGCTTTTATCTATGCCGTAGTTTTTGGAAAAGACAATTAATACCTTGCCCGATGCCCCTACTTAGGGAAAACCTGAGTTGCATCTTGTTACAAGAAGACAGTTGACAAATTGCAACGATCTGGGTGCCCGTGAACGAGACAGTTGACGGTCTAGGACTTTACGTAGATACACAGTATGAAGGAGGGATCTTACCTTTCGCATTGTGAACAACTTTGGAATGTTAAACCATTCGGCAGTCTGCAAGCGTTTTGATAAGTCCGTGCCTTTGATACTGCCAAACAGATAACGCATTGCTGTTCGTGACAAATAAATGGTGGTGAAGAGTTACATCCATATACGAATGTTGTTCTCAAGGATGATGTATGTAACATGCTTTACACACGCCCTTGATGGGGTTTCCCAGGCCACAAAGGAGGCTGTACCAGCATACTGAAAACATTCGAACTTTTGCAATTTTTAGCCAGTCTCAATGATTTTCATACAGCATTTGTAAGTGTGGCAAGTAAAGTTGAAGCCAATTAGACTTTGGTTTAAATTCGATTTAATATTTTTTTGGTAGCATATTCAGAATGCCCCAAAAGTTGCAATATTTCACCCATGAGACTCAAACGTTTTAAAATAATTCATTAAGCCTTAATTTCCATTTTCAAGTGCACGTTTTCAATTATTCAAATTTTATGCACATCAATAGCCTTCAGCAAGGTTACAATATATTTATCACAAGATGCACACTATACTTTATTTAATATTTATACAAAATTTCAGCTCAATTAGATAAAAAAAATGTTAACTCTGGAGCATTTTGAAAAATATGGTTCTGAGGGAAAGGCAATTTTATTTAAGGGAAAAAAGTATGAGCTTACATACTTAAAGCTGCCCTGATTCTTTCTTTCTTCCTTCCTCCCTCCTTAGCTAGTTTCCTATCTTTATCCAAGACCAGTCATGGCTCTGTATACACTTTATTCAGTCTCCGATAATTGGGTAACAAAGTAACTACCCTTGAAATGAAAGAACGTCGTGTGGATGTTTGTGAAACATTGCTATGATGTCATGAAGCAGAAGGAGATGGCTTCCTAAAGCGTATGATCACTGGTGATGAATGCTGGGTCCAGGACTTTCAGCCAGAGACCAAGCGAGCCATCAAAGGCATTGATAATCACCAAAACAAACAAACAAAAAAAAAAGTTCCGTACAGCTGTGTCAGCCTGTGATGATCACGCTCTTCTGGGACTCTAAGGGTCCAATCATGGGACATTACATGCCCACAGAATGCACTGTCAACAGCGAGAAATATTGTGATCTGCTTGAGGTGAAACCTGCATTCAGATCGAAACTCGAAATTTGCTCACAACTGGTGAACTCCTACAGAACGATAATGCAAGACCTCACGCAGCTCATGCAACGGTGCTAAAACCTGCAGCTTCATTTTGAGTGTATACTACATTCTGCTTATTAACCGGACCGAGCATCTTCCGATTATCATGCCTTTAGACCACTCAAAGAGGTACTAGGCGACAGTAAGTACCACAAAGGCGATGAGACGCAATGCATGGGTGGTTATTTAGTCAGTCATTTTTTTTTTTTTGACGTGGAATCCAGGCATAAATGAATCGCTAGATCAGCTGCATTGAACGTGGTGGAAACTATGTTGTAAAACGAAGAAGTGTTTTAATCCCAGTGTATGTATTTTAAGAATAAAGGAATATTAAGGTAACATTTTGACTTAGCCCCATACTTGAACCTAACCTATGAAGGAAGAAGCAAATTGTATTTTAAAAACTCATTTTAATATATTTTTCTAAACTAAAAAGCTAAGCATTTGTTACGTTTCCAAATCAACAAATCATATTATTATTGAAAGCATGAAAAAAATTGAAAAGCATAATTTTTTCCCGTCTTAAGCAAAGACCAGAATTGTTCTGGTGTTTTTATAAATCACAAACGCTTATCATTTCCGAATGAAGCTATACTTAAAAGTTTTACTTCCAAAAAAGTCATCGACTCTGGCAGGGCCTGAACCCGCAGTCTTGCATATACGAGGCAAGTGTGGTTACCACTAGACCGCCAGAACCGATACATCAGGCGTGAACAGAGAACATCTGACATGACGTGCATATGATTACAAGAAGTTAACAACGAGATTTCGCAAGTGTGCGTGTGCAGGAAAAACATTCTTGGAAAACGCGATGCGAAGAATTTGATACAAAACAATGGATGTGACAAACAAAAGACGAGCATGCGATTTTAGTCACGTACTTTCAAAATGCAGCCTCAGCCATTTTATCTCACCGCACATCTCTCTCGGTATACTCCAATATGGGCTTGTCGCGCCGAATCAGGAACCGGGGAAATCCTTTACGTGTACAGCTGCAGGACCTGGTCAGTTTACTACCATGAGATTACTAAGCAGAATTTAATTATATATGAGCCAGTACATAAATTCCGTTCTTCCGTCTACTCTTATAGCAGAAAAAAGAAGCGATTAAAGAAAAGGAAGAAATAAGCAAACATCTGTTGTTTTGCACCCTGCTTTTCGTTTACATTTTGCAAGTGTAATCCCCCCCCCCTTTTTTTTGAAATGTTCCGATTAAATAGGTGACACGTATTATCTTTGGTTCATTAGGTTAATAATCTCATTCTGCTTTTTGCTATGCTAATTAAAGCCATTGTTTTCACAAGCGAGGTTTAACGGAAATTATCCAGTCATTTTTTTAATATTTGGAAACTTTGTCTTACGACTTTTGTGAGATAGGGACCTCACAGAGCATGCATTAAATCACTTATCGTAGGGCTACTCAGTGAACAGAGAAATGCCATTGACTGAGCTTGTATATTTGAAGACTTTTACAGACTGTTTTGGAAAATGGAAGTAATTCTTGAAGTGTGAGGTTCAAAGCAACAGCACCTTGAGTATTGAAGCGCCTATGCTAGAGTAGCTAATGTGGTCTATATTTTCCAAACCGACTCTGTCTTTTTGGCATGTTCAATTGCTTCAATCTTGAAGGCAGTATCTTCGGCTGATAGACCATCGATGTCTGTGTGGCCACTGTTATCTATTCACTCTTAGAGTGATTCTAACGTCAACAATCATGTATGCTTCCCCAATTCGCGCCAAGAATACTCCTGATTGTCAGAAATACGTAGCAAGTGGAAGCGACTTAATAACAAAAGAGCACCGGAGGTTAGGTTTATTACTTCCTTTATTGCCACTGCTGTACACTTTTGGAGGAACTTTGAAAACACGTTTAAATAATTGTTTTCTCGCCACTAGTTAAAGACTTGCCCGGTTTATGCTTTACATAATATAGAAACAGCTCTGTAGAAACAGCAGCATTCATTAGCGCCAGCCATAACAGCGCAAAATGCTTACGCCTTTCCTTGTTTAAACTACCGCTGAATCAGGCTAGCTGCATTTTGGGAGTTGGAGCTCATCAATTTGTAACCCGGAAATTCAATTTCATTAAATCAGCAGTAATTCAATTAAAACCACAAGTGTTGATTTTTTTGTATGGTAGATGATATTTATTACTGAACCCATCCTCAAATATAGATTGCTAACATGGAACTACTTTCTTTGCGTGCATTGCTACTGTGTTGTACTTGACTGCGCACACTGTCATGAGACATTGTTTTGATCGGGTAAATAGGAAATAAGTTTAGGATTCTAAGGTGTACAATTTTTTTTCTTCTTTATCAGGCTTTAAGCTTTCTAAGTTGCGACCTCCAAGTAGCTTATTATTGATTTATTCATTTTTCTTTGGTCTTTCGATATTTGGTTTTTCTTTAAGAAACCATTTGCTTTTGAAATCTTGTATCCAATTCGGTCAACATGTTCTACCCACTTTTGCCGATACTATACTATTTGGTCATTTACGTACCGCCACGGGTGATCGAGGTCATTAAGGCGCGGATTCATGAGCGGGAAGTCTGGGATTCGATTCCCACGAGGACTGTCCTCTCTGGCTAAGGTTTCTTTCCAGATTTTCCTCAATCCTCATAATTGGCAAATACCGGTTAGGTGCCCTAAACTTAGGCATAGAATGCTTCCTTCCTGTAAAAAAATCATCAGTTTATCACTTCATCTCATTTATTGTCAGTCTACACATATATCATTACAATACGTAATGATGTGTGTAAATTATTCTCATACCCTCTTCTAGCCTACTCCTAAAACCGGTGTTAAAAATTCATTTCCATTGCATATAATCTATTTTTATTGAATCCTACAACTAAATCACGCTTTTTATGACGCTATAAATCGTACAAAATCAATCTAATTCTGGCACTGGTGTCATAAAAGATCTAGCAACTAGTATTCCACGAAGTCATCACCGCCTTCACAACACAATTTCAAACAACATAGGTACCTGTAAGAAAAAGCTAAAATCGTTGCCTTAACAAGCATACCAACGTTCAACCACGAGAATCATTTTATTAAATAAATGTTTTGAAGCTACAACAACAATGTAAGTTATTTTATTAATAATCATACATTAATTTCCATTATCTTGGAAATATTAAACATTCCATTAATTAATTAATTAATTAGTCACGTTACAATATATTTCATTTTAAAACGTTAATGAACATTAGTAATCTCTTTTATACTAACAGAAAGCGTCCCTAACCTCACTACATTAATTTTATTTTCGAATACACACATCAGAGCGTTGAAGGCATATAAAGTGTTGACCTGAAAAAATAAACAAATCTTAGAATCTAAATTTTAACTTACTTGCCGTATTAATAATCAAAAACGTTATGTTATACATTTTCCAACTCTAAAAAATATGCCAACAGGATTTTTTCATTGTTTGAACTAGCATGTTTCTCTTTTCTCCATGTACAGAACTTGTCATATTCCTTTTCGTACACACTTTTCGATTTTTGAGGAATTAACAAACCCTCAGCTAAGGTAGCTGAACCTTTATAATTTATTCTGGAATGATGTCCATATATTCAATCTCAAACATGTCGGTGGTGGTGTAGTGGTTACCATGCTAAGCCTCCTACACCCAAGATCGCGGGTTCGAACCTGGCCAGGACCGATGGATTTTTTCGGGCGTAAAAATCCTAAGTATGGCTTCCTTCGGAAGGGAAGTAAAGCCGTGGGTCACGTGTCGTATATTTACGGCACGAAAAAGAACCTCAAGCCTGAAAGAGAGGCCTCTGAGCAAAATTTGTTGGCCGTTTCACGCCCTGAGTTGAATGGGACGCTGATGACCTGAGATGTTAAAGAGCGCCCTTAAATAAATCAATCAAAAAAAAAAAATGTCAAACATTACAGAGCTAGCATACATTTCTATTTGAATTCTTTAAAACAAAAACAAAATAACATCGTCATAGAAACGAAATCTAAGAAACCATATAATATACTATATCATATCAACACTTTTTGCAAATTTTAATACGTTTTTTAAAACATTTCAATGATAAAATTGCATAAAACGTTATGTGCAACACGTGAAGGTATAATTTTCCTTTTGAACACTGGTGAACTTTAGCGCAGAACCGAAGTGAACGCGCTAAACACTCATTCATGACACAATTACCAAGATTATACGCTAGTTGCATAAATAGCTATTATCTCTGGCAGTCAATGTCCATGTTTTAGAGCTATAAGGAGCTCATGGGACCCTTGTTGTCTTAAAAAATCTTATTAATACATCTTTCCTCGCTCTGTTTTTTAAATTTCTTTTCATTGTTCCACAATTTTTAGTGCATTTCGATTTTATTTTATATATGTTTATATACATTGAAAATAAAATCGAATATATAATTATGACAACGAGTCTTCTAAAAATTTAAAACATTGTTAATGTTTTATCGTCTTGTAAATTTACATCTTAGAGGATAGGAGATTTCTAACTTATATTCCGTAACATTCTAAGCCGCCATTTTCATCCTCGAATTGAATTTCTAAGTGTCAATTAAAAATAACAGGTGAAGTAGGACACTTTGTGCTGCCATATTAATACTCGCATTCTTTACTGTTCCAATTCTTTATTTCACACATACGTTTCTATTTTTGTATGTGTCTGTACATGTAGGAATTCCTCTGTTACACCGCCACGGGTGGCCGAGGTCATTAAGGCGCGGACTTGTGAGCGGGAGGTCTGGGGTTCCAATCCCCCAGGACCGTTCTCCCTGACTGAGGTTTTTTTCCGGGTTTTCCTCAGTCCTCATAACTGGCAAATGCCGGGGAGGTACCCTAAACTTAGGCCTGGAACGTTTCCTTTCTTAAAAATAAAAATCCTTTCCCAATTTATCATTTCATTTCATGTATCATCAGTGTCTGCCGCCTGTGGTGCCTCAGTAGTAAAAACGGGCGTTAAACACTACTTAAAAAAAAGAAAAAAAAAAGAATAATTCCTCTGTTACTCATTAGGTTCCATAATTTACTTCCAACGATTTATCAAACGCTTTAATATAGTCTATAAATACACATAGAACAATCAGATCCCCTTCTTATTTCTATTAATTGTTTTTAAAGTACAAATATTGTCGGTGCAAGAACTTTCTTTTCTTAAATCTTGATTGTTCTAAAATCGCCGTGTTTTGTTTATCACAAAAGCTTTCGTTAACTATTATTGCATATATTTTATAGGTTTTTTTTTCATATTTTTATTTTCTATGTGGAATATTAGTGGTCTCTGAAAGAAACCAGTGTTTGAAATGCCTTCATTTGAGAAGAGAGGTAATTTTTCAGCAGCTTGTTTCCATTTTATGGGACCTTTATAACTTTTCTTTCTATTCCACAGCACATTTTATCACTTATTTACTTTTGAACGTCACAGCATTGCAATTTGTATTACATATCGTGGTAGTGAACGAGAGAGCGAAGGCAAAGCATCCCTGCAAACTCCCTGATTTGTGATAAGTTGTCCTCACTTAGTTAATATGTAAAGCAAGGATATGTTTGTAACAAATTTACATATTCTACTATAAAAATGTTTATAATATATGATCCTCGCATTTTTCTATTCATTTCCACTGGAATTAGTAACCTACTGTTAGAGAATGTGAATTTATTGCTTTAGTATAAGCCGAAGGTGCCCAAACTTCGATTTTTCGCCTTGGATTAAAAATTCAAGCTGGAATTGATCCAAACTGATGGAACGTTTGTGATTCAGGAATCTCATTAGATGAAAAACACCAGCGAAACCGTAATAGAATAAGTCTCTGCAATTCATAATTTAACAATGATTTGTGTGCAGCTGTTACACACCATAAGTAAAACATTTGGCCTTCTTTCTTGAAAAATAAACATGAATGTCAATGCCCGAGTATATTTTGCCTGTTTATCAATCAATCATACAAATAATTAAAGTGAAAGTGTAGAACTGCAATTTGGGAACCATGCTGGATGAAGCCACAGATTCTATGGATCGATGTTTTGAGAGATTTGGTTTTTTTCTCTTAGCAGGTAGGAAAGTTAAACTCGCTTTATTCAAGATGTGAGTACAGCATGCAATAATGCTTCATTTATGGAGCTTTGTAAAAATACCTAATGACATCCAGTTATGAAATCTTCTTCATTGGGGTCTGAAAGTGCTTCCGGCTGTTAATCAATTGAATCTTTGCTCCCTAAGTCCATGCCCTTCACATAATTTGTGGATCCGTTAGAAATGAATATGACATTGCGAATCAATTCATCAGCCCTGAAAAAAAATTATTTTTAACAGTCCATCAGCTTACAGAAAAATCAGTCCTGCCCCTTCAAAAATTTCCAATTATTATTTGCCGGGGTTCATGGATCGAGATTCTACTTTCTTTTGTGAGAATTTTGACAAGATCAAGAGATTTGCTTTCACTGGATCCAGCATGTTTGTTGGATTGTTTTATCATAGCGCTTCACCAGATGAAGTTCAGTTTCAGAAGCTTTTGGTAGTAAGTAGTAAGGTAGTAAGTTACAGCAGATAATATCGCTCATTTTGAGACAATGATGTGAGTTTTAATGGATATTTTCAAAGCTACTGCAAGGAAGTTGCTTATTGCTGTTATTTTATTCTATCGGGTTATTCAAGCCATCGCTCAATGTCAACCGAGCTACGTGAGTCGGGGCGGGCCGGGTTTGTCGTACTGCTACGTTGGCCTTGAGTCTTACGCCATTCAAGCAGTGTCGTTTGAACAGTAAAAGAAACAACAATTGTATAATTCTGCTAAGAATACAAAATGGTAAATACTAGGGCAATTATTCTATTCTATTCCACAACGTGTTTCATATTAAATCTGCTCATGTTGTTACGAGATTATTTAAAGAAAAAGCCCAAGGTAATTGAGTTGCAATTTGTAATGCGATTCATGAATGAATAGCATCCACTCACCTTTGGACGGCCTAAAGGATGACATACGTCAAGAGACGAATTTAATTTCTTAAAGAGAATTAAGAAGAATAATGGATAATTTCAGCTGGTGTCAGAAAAGTGTGAAAATGATGGCAGGTAGTTCCAGCATCTCCTTACGAGACATGGATTAGTATACGTAACTTTTAACACTGACACTCTAGTATTTCTACCGTCGACTCTAGTGTAATCCGATTGGCCATAAGTGATCGCTTATCGGCCGATGCAGTCCCCGCCGCTGTGTCGTCATCAGATAATTGATGACACTATATTTTAAGCAATACGAAGGACTGTTAGGCGTTGTTATGATGCATATGTATATGTTTATCTAGCACTTTTGTGCCTTCCCCCCTTTTTGAGTGGGTGCCTTTCTTGTGGAATCCTTTGAATTTTATCGAAAAAGAAGGCTGAGTTTCGGCATCCTGCAAATTTTACATTTGTTAAAAATGCAGAAATTTAGAGCGTTGATTTAGTACATTAAAGTATCAAGTATAAACAAGAATGCAACTGAAAGACCGTGAGTTTTGACAAACTTGTTCAAAAATTGATGCCCAGATGCAATTGAGAATGATTTTTTAAAATAACTAACGTATTTGAATATTTTTTCAGCCGACTGTAAAACAGATGTAATTTATCTATTTTGCATAATTTTTATAATTCCGTAAACCTAATGATAATTGTTTATAAAAGTTGCTAAAGTCACATGCACTTCACACGTGGTGCTAAACTAGTCACGTTGGTTGTGGTAGTATTTTATGGTTGCTATTATCTATCTAATTGCCATAAATGACCCTCGAAAATAGCTATTTCCCGTCTGCAGTGCTTAGCAAAGGCCAAGTGCAACAGTTGTCATACTTGAAGGTCATGGTGATAGCAAGAATTGTGTTAGGTCCTACCAGGGATGAAAAATGCTTGTTGTTTTTTTGTAGTTGACAGAGTGGCTTGTACAAGTAACAGCTAATCGTTTGAAGGAGGCTTTGTCAGCCAGCGGTTGTGAGTTCGTGTGTTACTCGGTGCTTTCATTGTGTGTAAATTGTGTGCTAATTATTCTTCATCAGTTATGCCACAAGAAAAGAAGAACGGAGGATTTTTATGCACAATACATGGTAAGGCGATTCGGAAGAAAATGTCTGGCAGAGAAATTTTTCGCCAACTTGTTAAAAAAATAAACTTATTCCGAACATTGCTCTTACAGAAGAAAAGTTAGATGAAACGCTAGTTTTTTTCTTAAGCAGATGCCGGCAATATAATGCCGCTGAGGGACATCATTTTCAACATCTCTTATAACAAAGGTTACTGATTATTATCAGTTTTAAAAATAGTTACATTTTATGCTTTCAATGAAAAGCAAAAATACTAACTTTTCTCGCAGGATTCTTCTTTTTCCGGCTGCTGCGGCTGCATTAACCCAATAAGTAGTCCCGCCTGTAAGCGGCCCGTGACTCAAATAATCTCAATGTATATGTAAGTATTCTACTTGTATTAGAGTAATGAGTTCGGCTTGGTATCTCTCCTTGTATTATCGCGAATACTAAGCATCGATTGAGCAGCGGTGGAATAGACGATCAATTGAACTCGGTTATATAGAGTAGACCAAAAGTCACTACCATTGTGAACAGATTGATAAATTTGGTTGTGATCTTCTCATCGATTAAAATTACTTGTCTTACGCATCATTTGTTTATATCTAATATCTTCTAATGTAACTAGTAAAGCGCGTTGATATTCAATCAATCAACTGATTTTCACTTGACGTTGTTGATTCACAATTGTTTACAATTACAGAAAGAGTTTTTGCTTTAAAACCTATTATAAAGTTGGCTATAATTTAATAATTAGGGAGTGAAATAAACATTTCAACACTGTTCAACCAACATGGAAGACAGTCTACAATTTACGAAAACGTTTTGAGGATATTGGATCTGTGGCGATCTGTCCCAGGTCAGGTAGGCCATCATTAAGGATGAAAGTAAGCTGAGCGTTTCACAAGCGATTATCCAGAGTTCTAAAATGTCTACTCCTAGACTGACTTGTGAACAGGCTGTTTCAAGAACTTCTGTTTGGAGAAGTTTTCATGCAGTCAAATTCAAGTGTTACATATCTCGTCTTGCACATGACCTGTTGGAAAATGGTCGTGATCGTAGGATTACTTTGTGAGGTTGTGTTAAATGAAATGAGGGTTAATGACAACGAATTGTTTTCTGTAATTTGGAGCAATGCGGCATCTTTCTAATTAACATGTCACGTCAACAGACACAACTGCACCTATCGGTATATAGGGAACCGTAGAATTGTCTTTGAGAAGCAGCTGAATCAAGCTGGTGTTACTGTTTGGGGTGGAATCTCATGTCCATGGAGTTATTGGGATTTGTGTTTTTGATGGCACAGTCACTGGAGAGAAACATCTGGAAATGTTAGTTACCTATGTCATTCCAAGTATGCAAATGTATTACCATAATTTCAACTTACTGTACTTTCAACATGATGGCGCACCACTACATTATGCACTACCTGTGCGAAACTACGTTGATGAATCTTTTCATGGTAAAGTTATTGGAAGGCAAAGGTGAATAAAATGTCACTTATATCGGCAGACCTTATCTCAATGGATGTCTTTCATTTGGAGCTACGTTAAAGAAAAAATTTATGCTACAAAACTAGAAACACTTGAGGAGCTATTCAAAATGTTTTCGAAGAAATCTATCCAAATACACTATTATGCAAACAAGTTTTCCTAAGTGTTCCAGATCATCTGGGAAACACTTTTATAAATAGCAATCATATAGATTCAGTAGAAGTTTTTTTTTTTTTCCTCCAGTAAATTAGCTAGTGCTTTTTGGCTCATCTTGTAAATTTGTCAAAACATTGTAGAATAAAAATGTTATTACTTCTGAAAATCTGTGCTTCATAACCCTTATTGTAACGCTTCTAAACAGCCGAATCATACGTCAATACAAATTTGCATTACAACATTCCCCTAATGGATCGCTTCTGAGAAGTGACCAGGACCTCGAGGGTGCTCTAGAACGAGCTGTGAAGAGGACTCACGCCCGCCCCGCAATCATCTAGACACGTGGTGTAATTGTGGCAGCTGATGACCATCAAATGGATTTATTGCAGGGAAGCAGGCTTACGTGACCACTGGCATGCTCGCCTGCCGATTGTCCCGCCGGAATGCATCGAGGGGGAAGCTACCCGACTTTCAGGCTACGGCGCAGTTGCTTAAGGCGATGCACTGTTTATTGGCAACTGATTTCAGAATTATAGAGAGCAGTGTGGTTAACACTGTCATAATTAATCTCATAACCATAACCTTTGAGCTTCATTCTACAGAAAACTGTTAATTTTTAAAAACAAATTACAGTCGTTTACACTTTTTCTAATTAGAAGAGTTTTTTGTTACAAAAACTCGGGTCCAAAAACAAATATTGTACAGAATACACAAACATTTGTCCTGCTAGTTCTAGGAACTTGATTTATTTAATATTAAATTAAATATTAATATCTATTTTCAACCCACGTTACTTGAACCCTCGTTTCACTAGTTAATCAATCATACCTGTCATAATATATTTCAAGTTCTGGACATTTGTCCTTATAACACATAATACGAGAGTAAATTGAAAAGTTCTCGGAATGAAGCACAAAAATGGCATAGCTTTTTAAATTATTCTTGTTTTCCAACATAATCCTCCTTGACCTTAATGCACTTTGTCCAACAATGCTCCAAAGCCTTTATCCCATCACGAAAGTCAGATTCCTGATGAATTAAGTGCTTCATCGGACGAAAATGTCTTTCCTCCAAGGAATTCTCTATGGAAGTCCGAAGGAACCAGGTCAGGGGAATAAGGCGGATGTGGCAGCAAATCGTACCCTAGTTCATTAATTTTCGCCATTGCAACGACACATTTGTAAGAGCAAGCATTGTCTTAACTTTCTTCTTTAATAACTCTGATCTTTTCTCGCTTATTTATGTCTTTAAAGGGTCGAAAATATTATAATAGAATATTTATTTCGAACTTTCATTACAAGGAGTATAACAATTATTTTAACATTTCTTGCATATTAACTATTTAACAATTTATTTAATAATTTGGGCTCCCTATATCTCACTGCACTTCACTTGCCTTGTTGCTGCATTTCCTAGGCCCAATAAACTCAAACACTTGGTTACCGAGTTATGGTCCTTCCTACTATTTCCATTATATCCCCTCACATTCTACATATCCTTCACTATCTTGCTAATTAATTTTTTCATCTATTTAGCTCTCACTTTATCTAAGTACATACTGATTTCCACCATCCCTTTTTCTTGCTGTAACATTCAATACATTTTTTTCCCCGCAATTTCATTTCGTAAATTAGGCCATATGCGCATTTCCAATGTCTCGCTAAAAACTTTGTTTCTTCACATTCCAGTAATACATGCCAATTATTAGCTTGCTGACTACATAATGGACATTTATCCAACTTCCCCTTTACTCTTAGACCCTTCAATTTCATAGCTCCTGTTCTCGCCATGCACAACCTTCTCTTGCTGATTTATCACATATTTTGACATAGTTTTCCCTATTGCAAACTCTTTTCATTTCTCTATATACACTCAATTACGTTTTCAGTTTAAAATTAGCAAATAGCCCTTGCCTTTCAATGTCTTCGACTCTTAACCTAACCTCTTTCCTGAACCCACTTCCTAATGCTCCCCTGGTCCTCCACATGTTTCAAAACTAATTTTTTTCTAAATTTTATTTTATCTTGTTGAGGCAAGTATCACTTGATTAAGCCTTTGCTGACCACCACAGACTAATATGACACTATGCTGCTCTAAATGACTAATTCTAAACCAGTATTTCAATACCCTCTCCATAATTTTCCCTTTACCTATTCTACCTAGTTTAACTTGGGTCAAGCCGTTCGGCGAGGTTCTCCAAAATGTTGGCATAATACGCTCCAGTGATAGATTTTGCAGGAGGAAGATAGCCGGCATCCAGAAAACTGACGTCATGATTTGGCGATGGAGAATCGTGATGCTCCCATTGTTTAGACTGCTGTTTTGTTTCAGATGTGTAGTAGTGCATCACTGGTCATAAATTCAGTCAGAATATCTCTAAGAGCGTGACAAACTTTGCTGAGAAATTTGCACTCTCATTCATTTTAATGCTAAGTCAGCAGTCGCGGTACCGTCTCTCGATAATTTTTTCAAGCACAATTCTTCCCTCAAAATGTGAAATACGCGTTTCCTTGAAATGCCCAGAGCCTCAACAACTTCAAACACTTTCAAATGGTGATTCTTCAGAAACTTTTCGTGTACCTTATTTCTGATGTCGTGACGGATTTTGGTCGTCCACTTAGTGGGCCATCTTCGAAGTTTTCAAGGGCGCTTTAAAACTCCGTGGTTCGCTTTAAAACAGTTGAAAACTATAGGGCAGAGTCCCCCAGAGTACTAATTTTATCTGATGAAATGATTTGCATTCATAGCCTTCTTTACCAAGTACTTCATAACTGCACAATGTTCAATACTTCTATTCTCGCACAAATGCTTCTATGGAAGATGGTGGGTTTTAATAACAAAAGTGCTTTGGAACTGCTGCTGCAATCTATGGCTCATTCCTAGATCATTTCAAATAATTGCTGTAAATTATCTGATTACGGAGTTATTTTTATTTTAGACATGAGTAGCTTTCATGTAAAAAAAAAAACTTTTATTAATATATATAGTTAAAAAGTAATACTAAAAGTTCATACGCTTCTTAACAAGAATCTAATGTACATGTTCAATCATTAGTAGTAAATGCCGGAGAATTCTATGGTACATAAAGTTTTACTTTCTCTCTCATCATTGCAGAAACGCAGTTAACGAAAGCTTTAGACTCATAAGGAAAATTAATATTGGAGTAGTTATATCCAAACAGTTACGAAAGCATATAAAAGCTCATAATATGTCCTCGAACATTTTGAAAAAACTGCAAAACAGAAAAGAGCAAGCCTATTGTAGCTAGATCTTATCAGATAGTGACAATAATCCATTTTTGTGAATCAATATTAACGAACAGCAGTTTAGCCAACTCCATAGATTTTAAGTATGTGTTAAATTTGTTAAAATGGCAAAGAAGTGCTATTAATAGTCTATAATACTGTGAGTAAACCTATGTTATTGTATGGTAGTGAAGCATGGAGTCTTGACAAAAAATATGACGACTTGAGACAGCTCAAATGAGATTTGTAAGACGATTACTAGAAGAGCTCGCATTAAAAAAACTAACATATTCATCAACAACACGAAGTGCAAAACATTATGCGGAAATTCAGTTATCAGAAAGAAATGGATAGATCACGTGAATAGGATGAATAGGGGGCATGCCTAAAACCAAGATCTTGATCAATAGGACGTTCAAGGAGGAGATGGATAGGCCAGTATTTCTGAACAACGTTGCTTCGGAACGAGGAAATTAATACCTCTATATATCCAGAGTTAAAAAAAATTCTAAAAGAGTAATAATTGTTTATTTACTAGCCCAAAACGTCCATTTATTCTTTGTGTTATGAAATGGTTATGTTGTAATATTTTATTTATTTTCATGTTTATGGTTATGAAATAAAGTTTCTCGTGTATATTTTTTATATAGAGCAAGCATGGCTAACTGCATGAAATATTTCATGGCAATCTGACTCTCCATCCACAGAATATGACGACATTGCTGCAGCTGCATCGTCACTATAGTAATTCAAATTAATGGGATACAGGAAATTCATAAGCTATCCCTCAGTCTTCATCTATATTTGTTAACCTTATCTGTGCTCCAGATAAAAGGGTCTCGAGCTCAAAGGTTGGGAACGCTGCCCCACAAAACGATGTGCAACTTCTTTGGTGCAGCCACGTCTCGTGTATCTTTTGGGGATCTAGAGTCCAAGTTAAACACAAAAGAAGCAGGGTTCAAAAGACAAAGTACTACAACCTTTCTGCAAAGAGTACGGGATGATTTAACGATATCAGTTCAAAGATAGTGAATTCATTTTAAATCCAGAACTGTTAAAACAAATGCTTTACGATAATATATTTGTTTATGAAAGTATATTATATTTCCAACCCACTTTCTTTAAGAAAACATTTGGTTATAACATTAAGAACACAACTTGGATTAGTTTGCATTGTTAGGAATAGGGGACGATATTTCGGTGCTTAAAACTTAGTCAAGAGGTAGCCGTTTGTGCGTACCCCCCCATAAGGGGCACCACCTGCCGTCCAGGATCCATGTCGGCGGGGTACAAACATAGGCGGACCCGTAATATTTTGTTTCCAAATAGAGCATCCCGATACCGGTAGAGCCTAACTTAAGACCGCTTACATATAAAAAGCTGAGGCAGAAACCTTTCACAGCGCAAGCCACCGTCACACCGCACCCGCCCACATCTTTCTGACACCTTCGACCCTATGACAGAACCAAACAGAATACAATTATATGAAATGGGAAAGCGGATTGTTGCTGGTAAGGAAATGTCCATCTCTGCATTCACTTAGGCGACCAGGGGACGCGATGAATAAACCCAAGGTCAGGAGGGCCAGCCTTAAGACTTGAACCCGAGACTTCCGCCTGAGCCACCTCGCTCGCTCTTCACAGTTAGCCAACATATCCAATAATTTTGTGCATATTCCCTGGCCTTAAGTATCCGCATTTAAATCTCGAAATTTACAGGCACATTTCTTGAAATTTTAATCGCTGGTGCTTTACCAATATAATGCGCTGTACCGACATCTGAAATACTTTTATTAACTTTAACATGCGAATGTGGTACATCTTTCACACAATGCAAAATTTATAATTCTGGCCAATAATTTCAAGTGTGACTCTTTCTCAGTGTTTTATCTTTATCTACTTTTATTATTAGTGTTAATTTATATATATATATATATATATATATATATATATATATATAATTCTGGTGCTAAGGGCATCTCTGATTGATGCCTTGATTTATTTCCTCTGTTTTATTTCCCCATTTCTTACCTCACTGTCAATCCTAATTCTAGTATTTTTATATACACTCCGAATTACCTTAATCAAATGACTCGGATATCGTTTCTCTTGCATTACAATCCATGATTTGTTTCGAAGAACCTTATCAAAATTGTTATAATCCAAGATGTGCAATAATTAATTTCATGAATTTTTAATAATTGATAAAAGTGTAGAGCATTTTGAAAAACACGATTAAAATGGTATAAAAATTTAATTTTGAAAAACAGGCGTTTCAGAATATATATTACATTTTCAGATTTTAAGCTTAAAGTCAAAAACAAACAAAAATAATCGTAATATTGGAAGATGCCGCCAAATTTCATCTGGGAGTACCGATAACCAAGGAATTTACCTCTCTTAAATAACTTCTATACAAGGAAAAGACAGGGAAAGTTAATGACCTTACTTTTTCAGTAGAGAGTTCACAACACTTGGATATAAATTACTGCACAACTACATATGAACACACGCTTTAACTAAAAAGTATGTATACTTCTTTTATCAAATTACAGGTTAGAAAACTTTCATTAGTACTAAAAAAAACCTGCAATAATTTTTTCTCTCTGTTTCAAGTTAGGGTATTTTGGTTATGGTTCAAATACAATTTTAAATGTATTGTAAAATAACAAAATGATGTTAAAATCTTGTAACTCACTGTTACTCCAAAGTAAGTTTTGAATTCCGTAAATATTTCTTCAACTTTTATACCACCTGTTAAAATAATTTATCTTCGCGTTGTTATTTTCATATTTTCATATTATGTTTTGAAGTATTGTACCCTAATTTTTATAAAACAAATGTACGATATAACTTATAGTTTGTCCAGGTTCTTATCAACTTATCGCCCTGATGTTAGCAATAATTTAGCTGTTCAAATCCCTGAAATTTCTGTTCATCACTTTTAATTAGTGGCACATTCAATTACATATTTGCTTTTAATTGCATATATTTACAATTTCTTCAAAGGATGCTATAGATTCCATTAATTTGTATTATTTTTAGCTATAATTGTTTCCTTTCAATGTGTTGCGAGATAGTACAATTATCTTGCTTTATTATATCATGATTCTCCCGGTTTTTTCCCTGTATTCCTCGCATCTTATCGGAGGAAGAAAAATTCCATTTAATTACACTCTGTTTTATTATAAACAATTTATGTCAGTGCGAAAGTAGGAAGAAAAGTATGACGTCATATCAGAAATAGTATCTCTCTCTGTCTCTTTTTCACTGTATAAGTGAAAAAAGATAAAACACGTTATTGCTGGCAACAGCGGTTTGATAAATTTTTCTTGCATTTTGATAATTCTTAAATCTAGTCTTTCTTTAGTATGTGTCTATTTAGGTATTCACCGCCAGTTAAAGATCTACACACTTGTTTTAATACAAACTAATACCAATACAATGATGTTCCATTAAAGAGAAAGCATTTATAAATGTGCTGTACATATTTCGTGATAAATTAATTGAAAAAATAGCACAATCCATCTATATTATAAAGAGTCAGGGGCTTAAAGAAGATGGCAACACAATTGCTGTTCACTTCTGTGGGTAACATATTCATTTGCCATACAGGGTGTCCCATTTATCTTCCTCAGCCATAATAACTTTTTTTCTAATGCGTCAAATGAAAAATTGTTTCAAAAGAAAGTTGTATAACATCATGGGGGAGTTCTTGCTGAGGTTATAGTTTTTTGTATCTCCATTAATGTAGGAGATACGGGATAGAACTTCATATTTTTATTATTGTACCATGTAAATTTTATTCAAGAATACATTTACCCTCTCCAAGAGCTAATCAAAAATGTATCACACTATACCATAAAACAGTAGATGTACAAACAGTAAGGGGTACACAGTTATTGAAGAAACCGAACTGATTAATGCCTTGTAACAATTACTTGACCAAAGTATTATTGTAGTAGAATTCTTGGTTTTGTTTATCATTTCCGATTCATGTAAACACAGATGCCCTGAGAGGTACTTGGAAGTAGGTACCAATCTCCCTCACTCCTGAAGTTGTCGTTGCTTTAGCTTACATACCAGTTTCATGTAGTCATCCATCAGAGTAAGTTAGTACTGCACTGAGCTATTGTGACTACAACTTTGCTTACAAGATGTACACACATGAAGAGAAAATCGAAATGCTGCTGATCTACGGAGAATGTAAGTTGGTAGGTAATGTTTATTCGATTACATTATTGAAGAGGTTAAATGATTTGCTTAAACAAATGCTATTAAATAAAAGAAATCGTTAATTTATCATTTCCATATCTACTGTATTCTTGACTAAAATGGTACAAGGTCATGAATAACTCTTGGAGAGAGTAAATTTACGAGGGTAGGTCCATAAGTTTCCAACCTAACCATTTTCTAGACATGCTAAAGACAAAAACTATATTCACTTTTCAATATAGTTACCCTTTATTGCAATACACTTCTCACATCTTTGAATTAACATTTCAACCCCCCCCCCCCGCAAATAGTCAGAAGTCTTGTCTGCAAAATGGGCAATAAGCAGCTTCCATCGCTTCTTCGTCACACTTAAAATTCCTTCCTCGAAAGCCCTTCTTGAGTTTTGACAAAAGGAAATAGTCACGGGCAGCTAGATCTGGGCTGTAGGGTGGATGGTCGATCTTCTTGAAGTCACATTTCTTGACATCTTCCTTTGCAACAAGAGCTGTGTGCATAGGCACGTTGTCGTGAAGAAGGCGCACACCACCACTCAGCTTTCCTCGTCTTTTCTCTTTGATGGAAGCACGTAGTCTGTGCAGTAGACCAGCATAGTACTCCCCATTTACTGTGGCGTTCCTCTACTTGAAGTTAATGAAGAGTTTTCCTTCACAGTCCCAAAAGATTGTGGCCATGATCTTGTTGATTGAATGACCTTGGCCTTTAGAGGTGGTGCTTCGCCAGGTTTACGCCACTCCATTGATTCTCTTTTGGAAAGGGATCATAGTAGAAGATCATAGTTTCATCTCCTGTAACAATGATTTGCTGAACTTCTCCCTCGTTTCCACGACAAAGCTCCATAAATGCCTGACAACAGATGACTCGTTGCTGCTTTTGGACTGAGGTAAGAAGTCTTCCAAAAACCTTATTCATGTTTAAATGTTCATGAATAATTACAAGGAAGGACTATTGTTTTAGAAAGGCTCAACGCTGCTGCTAATTCTGTAGCTTTGAGTCGCCGGTCTTCCACAATTTCTCCTTTTACAAGAGCGATGTTTTCAGGAGTGAGCACCTCTAAGGCCGACCTGTACGCTCTTCATCTCCTATGCTTTCTCGACCCATTCGAAAAAGTTTGTCCCACTCTTTTACAGTAGAATATGAGGGATATGCTTCCCCATATACACCGTCCAGTCGCTATTTGATTTTATTTGGAGTAAGTCCTTCTTTTGTGAAGAACTTAATAACAGCTCGATACTCCATTTTGAACACGTCTCAATATTCTACACATAGCCTTCTTTGTGCAACTATATCTGAACAACTGAACACAGCGGAGCGGAAGTTACAACTGCAATTATTTACTTAATAGATAAGGCATGACACCAGATAACGATTTTGTGAAGGCGATAATATTATCGGCGAGGCTGGAAACTTACGAACCTACCCTCACTCTCTTGATTACAATGTACATTATACCACTATATCATGATACCAAGTTTAATCCCCTATCTTCAATAAGAGCTAAAAATAATAAATAAATAAAATAAAAGTATACCCTCAGCAAAAATTCCCCCATAATATTAAAACCCTTTTATTTGAAATAATTTTTCATTTGACACATCAAAAAAAAAAAAGTTATTCTGGGTGAGCAAGATAAATAGAACACACGGTATATGTCACTCGTTGTTTAACAAATGTGATTGTGCTCGTAATATTATAAACTGGCAATTAATTTAATAAACATTATCCTTAAACGACGAAGTTTCAGTTTGTTTTTTCAAGAAAAAGATGAATGTCACCAAAGTGAATGTCGCATACGTTTTCGCTTCTCTCATCCCGATAAAATACGCATTCCTTTAATAATTCAAGCTTCTCTCATATTAGAGAACCACCACGGATGGCCGAGTTCGTTAAGGAACGGACTCCTGAGGGAGAGGTCTGGGGTTCGATTCCATCAGGAATGTCCTTCCTGGCTGAAGTTTTATTCCAGATTTTCCTCAGTCCTCATTAATGACAAATGCCGGTAAGGTACCCTAAACTTAGGCCTGGAACGCTTCCTTCCTTAAAAAAAATCTTTTCTCAGTTTATCATTTCATCTCGAGTATCATCAGTATCTACCGCCTATGATGCCTCAGTAGTTAAATTGGGCGTTAAACATCTTTAAAACACAATAAAAATATTAATAGAGGGTACAGGGCACATAACAAAAGCTCCCAAATAAATAAGGGAAAACTCCGTTAGTTTTAACAGTTTATCGGAAATCTTGGTTAATCAGAATGATATGGAAAAATGCAGGGAAAATGGGATGGAGCTCCGTCATGCATAAACCACTGATGTAATTTTAGATGAAGAGATATGCGTTTCAATAGCATAAGCAAGTTTATAAGAAGTAGGTATTAATAGTATAGTATAGTAATAATAGTATTAGTATTATATAGTATTATAGTATAGTAATATTAACAATTGCTTAACATAACTGCATAAATTAATATCCTATCTAATAATTGAAAATTCTATGGCAAGGCGAGTTATCAGATGTTCTATTATCGACTATCTTTCCTACCCGTGTTATGCTACTGTAATAATTCACATCACTTATATGCTTATTGTTTTATGAAGGGACCTTTCGCAAAATTAGCAACAGAAAAAGTCTGTAACTCTCGGGGGATGGCAAGCGCTCTAAATTTTCTTTATCACATATACTAGAAATGTGATGAAAATTGTGCATCAAATATAGTCACAAGAACTGTTGTCACATATCAAAGTGTTCCAACGTTTTCTGAGAAGCTTGTCAGTTGATGATTTCTTGTGCAGAGTTCTCTAAACATAAAGATAAGTTATCTTTGGCAGAAATTCGTCGAATATAATTGGAAGATCTATCCTGCTATTTATGATTGTGAATTTGGAGCGCAGGGAACCATTCATAGAATTTATTCTACACCACATTTCTGCTTAGCATTTCCTTTCATATTTTCATATTTTCATTTGGCGTATGCTTCCTGTTATCTCAAGGATATCGTAGATGCTGGGAAACGAAAACACATTAAACAACAATTAGCTTTGACCCAAACGACACCCAATGGTATACACAATTATGATGATTCTGAAAGCACACGTTCTTTGGGACACGTAAAGCCCATGCCGGAATGTTCTTTGAATAGTTACTAGAGGACTTTATCTTTATACTGGCCCCCTATTAATTTGTGTCTAGTAATGGTTTACAAATCTTCGAGCGAACAAAATCGCTATCTGTGCTATTCAAGTCACTATCTCATTGGGAAATAGTTACTTCGTAACTAATTCGAGCAGGTTCTAATGCCTTTGAAATATTTTCTCTTATATGCTACACGCATCAGTCGACAATGTCTGTTCTTCAAGCTCATGGAAAAAAAGAAATAAGGAAATATGGATGCTTTAAGGATTCCGTAGCACAAGTTACGTTCATAGGTTTCCGACCTCGCCGATAAGGATTATCTCCTTCACAAAATCTGACTATTTGGGGGGGGGGGTTGAAATATTAATCCAAAGATGTGAGAAGGATATTGCAATTAAGAGTAACTATATTGAAAAGTGACATATAGATTTTGTCTTTATCATACCTAGATAATGGTCAGGCCGGAAACTTATGGACCTACCCTCGTAGCAGTCCGCCGGTGTATGCATCAACATAGATTATATTATCGCCTGTTACCAAAAGCTACGTCCCAGAAAAGGATCAACGCTGCGTCATTTGCTGCAGCGTGCTATTTCTCGTGAACAACCAATACACACCGTGGAAGCAGACAATCATTGGCAACAGTGGACAGTACGGTTTCTGCTTCAGTTGCAGATCGTTATTTCATTGGATATCATATTTCAAAGACGGAACGGACTGTGCCAAAAACATAAAAGCACTGGGCGTCCAGCAACAGCACGTGAAGGCAACACCAACTCGGACACCTGTACACACTTTGCTTTCTTAGCTGTGTGAACAATAGACATGCTTTCGCCCGTGCCATTTTCAGCAACCGAGAATACAAAAATTACAATAGACAGTCTTTCCCTCAGTCAAAAAGGTATCCGTCCAGGTAGCCTACATACATTTTTCTGATATGTGAAATGTTCTTGCTTGCTACTACAGGCTATATAAAATATTTAATTATTATTACTATTTAAATTATGTATAGACATTCACTCTCAGGCGCGCGTGAACGTGAAGACCTGCCACATATTGTAGGATCGGATTTAAGGACTATAATATTTTTTTTAATATTGTATTATTATTGTTGTTAGCCAGCAAAATTCAGCTTAAGAGAGGGAATTGAATCCTCCAAGGAGACTCTCAATTCAAACGCTATAAGAGCAGCTCTGAGGAAATCATCGTATATTCTGCAGCAGACATACGAAGACTTATCGGCAGAAAAAGATCCTCGATATCCTGTGTGTCAGCTGTACACAATAAATATCTGAAAATGAAACAACTTTGCTCTCTTTGGATGCCACGTTCTCTTTCTGAGGAGGAAAAGACAAGTTGTATGAATTGGTGCAGAAAATTTCTCAAGAAAATTCAGCCTACCAGCTCTTGTACATTATGACGTCCTTACCAACCCAAAACAAAGCCTGGAAATTTAAAGATGAGACTGCAACAGTGACTGAAAGGAAATCAAGGTCAGTACAGAAGATAATAATTGCAGTTTTCATAATTATATCTTGGAGCGAGTTATGTTTGAAGGTGAACAAAGTGCTGCAATGAAATGCACTGGCTCGTTTCGTCCATATACTCGCGAATCTCTGCCCAAGGTCACTACAGAACACTTCGCTACTTGTGTTTATCAAGCCATCATCCTCCTTACCGCTCGGTTCAGCTCGATAGTATTTTGGACTCCTCTCAGAAACGGAGAATTTGTTAAAGGCAGGCGTTTTAAGACGAATGAGGAGCTTCTGTGAGCCCGAAATGGCAGGTGTGTAAAACTGTCAAAAGAGAAATGTTAGACACACTTCAGTGTCTTGTTCTAAGCTACCAGTTTCATTGTTCTCACTTCCAGTTCCCGTCCGTGAGAGATGTGCAAGTTCAGACATGTCCATTTCCACCTACAGCAAGCAAAATGGAGGTAACACGCGACAAACAATATAGTGCTCTAAAATTCCGCTTTCGTTTCAACAAATCTTCAACTAAGGCCTATGCAATGCTACAGAAGGCCTATGGGGAGTTTGTTCTTCCCTATAGCACACCTCGAGATGGCTCAAAGTGTTCAAAGAGTGGAGGCAATCAATTTCAAAGGAAGTGAACCTCCAGTTTCTGCTCTACGACACCGCTGCTGTCATTGTGATAGAGGATCGCAATAACATTAAGGACAGTTTCAGAAATTCTTGAAATTTTCACTGGTTGCCATCTTCACGTTGGTAACTAAAAAGTTGTATATGAGACGTGTTTGTGCACAGTGGGTTCGAAGTATGCTGCGTGCCGGTTTATAATGTTGTTACAGGAAGATGTGCTGTATCTTTCAAAGGTAATCACTGCTGATGCGTTTTGGCTACATCAATTTGATCCTGAAAGCAAACTGCAAAGCTGTGTGTGGAAATTTCCATAATCAAACCCCCCCCCCCAAAAAAAAACCAAAGGAACAAGGAAAATGTTGCTTCTGCTGGCAATGTTATGGTCATCGCATTTTTCTGTGTTTAAGGAATGGTTTACCAATCTTTCGTACCTGCACATATAGCTGTAACTGGGCAATACTAGACAGATAAAAAAAATTCTGCGTAAGCATTTCCATGCAATAGGTTGGCCGCACATCACAAATTTTATTGCTGAAAATCTTATAAAAATAAATGTAAAGTTCCTCACCTTCCCTATAGTCAAGATTTATCCCGTGTGGTTGTTTTCCGTTTCTCTAAATTGAAGAAACACCTTCGAGGGAGGCATTTTTCATCCTCAGAAGCAGTGGTGAAGGCTGCAGAGGAGATTCCGAAAGATCTGTCAGAAATAGTTTCCAGCATGTCTTTAAAACTGACAGAAAAGCTGCAACAGATTGCATGGCATCCAACGGGGACTACTTTAAGAAAAATCATCAAAATGATGATGAGTAAATGTAGGGTCAAAAAAGTACAATCATTGTTTACTGAATCGCTTTTATAATTTGCTGACAATTTGAAAACGCGGATCGCAGGATGAACGCAAGGATTGTGCACCTCGCAACCACATTGCGCAAGCATTATTCATTCTTCCTGCACACCGTTTTACTATCCTTGAGACGTGTGCATAGGACGTTTATAGTGATATAATAAAAGAGTAGCTATTTATCGTGTATGTTTGTTTTATTTAACAAGTATGACGCTAAAGGCCTGTATCTAATCTGAAAAGCAATTAACCATAAAAGGTTTAGGATTATGTCGCAAGTTTACGTTACCTCGACCCCATACTCTTTAAAGTTTGCAATAAATGAGAAGATGATTCAGTACACTCTAGCTAGCTTCGTTCTTGGTATAGAGCAATCTAGATAATGGAGTATTATCTTCAGATAAGAACTTCTTGGCCAGACGCTGATTTATGAACGGTTTTCCAAACGTCTTCTCTTTTTTTATGAAAACTAGACACACCTCTGTTCAAAAGTTATTAGCTTTAAATTGTGTCCTAATTGAGTAAGAATTCAATGATTTAGAATATAGTACAAAAAGATATAAATGTTCGTGAAGTGATGACGTTTAGAATTAAATATGAATAAATGTAGGTTCAATGTGTATTTAAAATCTGAAATTTATGATATTCCAAAATCCTAAAGCTTTAGCCCCATTGTGACGTAAAACACGAAGAATTCCACGCTCGACTTTATCCGTTTAGTTGCGGTTGAAATACTACCCCAAGATTCTCCCTAAGGAGTATTCAAAGATCCAGGCGCCTGGAACTGCGACGTGCCTTTCCTGCGCATGTCTAAATTCCTCCACTCAAACAATCAGCTTACAATATAGTTTATCACCCATACTTTTTAATCTTTACATGGATGAATATTTTTAAGAATGGAAATAAGAGGAAATACAGAGTATTTAGGAAGGAAAACTTAGCATAAAACATTATTATATTCAAGATTGTCACAAAAGCAGAAATTGAATTGTAATTGACAAGTTTTAAATTCAAACCGATATGCGCAAAATATAACTTTGAAATTTCAGATGAAAAATGTACAAACACGATACAAATTATTTCAAATAATACTATAACAGAACAGGCAAATATATTTTTAAAATTTAGATATAAATAATAAAATTAATTAATTCAACCAAATAGGTGGAACAATAAAAACTTTAAATAAGAAACCGACTAAACAAACTTAATTAAATTTCTACATAGTTTTAGCAGAACTCGTTTTTCTCTATGGTTCTGAATCCCGGGTAATAAAAAAATCTGACGAAAAGAAGAACATAGCAACCGAAATAAAAGTTCTTCTTTCAGTAAAAAAAATTGTCCAAATGAAGTTATAAGGCAGGATGTTGACATGTTTTCAGTACTAGTGAAAATCCACATTTTGGCCAAAACTGAAAAGACTGTGTTAATAGATTGAACCAACGCCAAATTCCATCGATCTTGGCCGGAATTGAACCCGCGATCTTGACCGGAATTGAGCCCGCGATCTTGGCCGGAATTGAGCCCGCGATCTTGAGTATACGAGACAATTATGGTTACCATACACCACCAGGACCGTCTTACACGAAGTAATCTGGAAGGTGTACGAGTAAAGTTCAATAGCACCTTTGACACTTTACGATCTCCTTGGGACCTCATACGCTTATCCCAACGCCCGTTCTATAGTGTACACAGAATGCTATAGACCAGGATGCGATACTATTTTTGGAGAAAGAGGGGGAGAATTGGTGGGCGCAAAAATTGCGAATACCATCAACACAGTGCACAGGATCACTGATCGTCAGCTAAGTAGTCCTAAGTTAATAGCTAAGCGTGCGCAGTAACATCCCATCTGACGGGTTTTTGAGTAGGAGCAATGCAACGCTAGGACGTACTAAGTGATTACACAAGGGTCGCTACGAAAGTTTTGAGAGACACAAAATTGGAAGTGGGTTGCATCTTTTCAAAGTACTGTCCACCATACTCTATACATTTCTCATCCTCAAAGCACCCGTCACTCATTCTCCTCAAGGGTGAAAAGTTCATTTTCATGTGCAGCCACAGCCTCTTCAAAGCTGGAAAATCCTTTTCCTCGCATGTGATTTTTTACTACTGGGAAGGGAAAATAATGGCATGGAGCCAGGTCAGAACTGTAAGGAGGATGAGTCATGAGTCTGACCTATGGACTCCAGGAACTGGATGAGGAAGTTAGCTGTATGAGCGGAGGCGTTGTCGTGGTGAAGCAGGGACCCCTCATTCCTTTCCTGGACGGCGTTCTCGGAGCTTGTCGAACACTTTTGGCACGCAGACTGTGGTGTATACCACTTGCAGTCTGTTGCTCCTCCAGAAGAATTGTTAGCCACACGGCCACTTTGGTAAGTCCGTGATGACATCAGAAATACGCCTTGAACTCTCTGCAGCATTTCTTCACATCATTCGATGCGGATGCGCAACAGAAGCAAATCTTCCTGATACAAAGATGATCGTACAGGATTTTGATACTGCTGGTGATCCAATCTGAAAGACTGCCACAATGTCCTTAAATGATATGGGGTTGTTTTACTCGGTCACTGCCGTTCCGGACGCCTACTTCTCTCCTCTTCTTGCAGTGAAGTTCGACTTCTTTTAAATTCCTCAAATCAGCGGAAAACTGTTGCCCTAGATGGAGCGAGCTCCTCAAAAACCTGTTGAAAGTGCTCAAGGCTTTGAGACTCGTTTAAACGACTCTTCAAATCATAAAGAACCATAGTGCAAAAACGCTTTCTCTCTCTCTAGCTCCATCGTAATGACTGGCTGCCTGTGCACGAAAGGTATTGTTTACCCTCACACTCTACATTGCGGGAGTGGGGAGAGTCACTGCCTGGTACTGGTTTACTCGTAGCGGACACTGCTACCACATGCCTTATTCCTTTTCATTGGATCAACATTCACTTTTCCTCATCTCTAAACTTTCGAAGTGGTCCTCGTATATTTCCGAAGTGACCACGTATAAGTTGTGGCAAGCAATCGGGTGCGGAACGAACTGAAATTTGTAAATAAACACTATAGCATAAGCAATAAGCGTGTTACGATATTAATTGTGCAATTAGTTCTGTTACTTTCATTAAGTTATTATGTTGGGAATTGAATTTAATCATTTTATTTTGTTTAAGTTTTAAACGCTAAGTTTATTTTAACATTTTTTTAATTCCTTAGCTCTGTCTCTACAGCTGGAATATTCTATATGTCAGTTAAAGCCTTTAGAATGTTCATACGAATTTTTCTCCCAAAATATGAAAACTGGTATAATACGAGTATGATTATTTAGAATCTGGTTTGAGTTGCAGCACATGTAACCAAAAGATATCTCAGTGTGTACAAGTGGAGACCACGTTACTAGTGTAGCAAGTGACTGGCGTTTGTTTACACTTCACTTTGAGGTGTTTGAAGAGGTCAGCGAACAAGCGGGCGAGGTTTCTTAGAAATACTAGGAAGATAGCAAGAAGGACTGATAAGAAATGACAAGATTACATAAAGATGATTGTATTATCATTCAAGGATATGTAGGAAAAAAAAAGTGAAGGTTACGTCCTTCTTCATATTTGCAGAGAAAGTGGAAGAGTTTAAACAAAAGAATGCATCTGAAGGAACACCGTCAAGGAGAATTAAGTAGAGATGAGATGTGTGGAATTTTCTTTTCTTTTCTTTTTAGTAGTGTTTTAACGCTGGTTTTCATTACTAGGCAGTGGACACTGATGATACGTGAGATTGGGAAAGGAATTTTATTTGGTAAGAAGTTATTTCAGGCTAATTTAGGGTATATCCCTGGCATTTGTCGTTGATGAGAATTGAGGAAAACTTGGAAAAAATCTTCTGAGAGAATTGTCCTCGCTGGAATCAAATCCCAGACCTGCTGTTCACAAGGTCATACCTGAATGAGCTCAACCATTGTAGATGTAACATGTATATAATGCTTCCCTACCGGGTTGTTTCCGGTCAGCACAGTGTGTCAATAATGCTGAAGTATGGATAAAAAAATTGGATTATATGCGGAAGCGTGTAAAAATACAACTTTTGCACAACTCAACACATTTTACAAGAACAACTGCAGGTATGTTGTCTTTTCTGGTCGCTGGCAATGTCGAATCGGGCCGCGGAAGAGCAATATAAGTGTGTGTGATTAATCTGTATAAGTCAGTTAACGTTGTTCAGTGCCGTACTGATATATAAATAGTCCAAGATTTTCAAAATGTTTATAGTATTATATCTGAAAACGCCGATAATGAGCTATTGAAAAGCGGAATTTCCTCCCTCAAAAGTGACCTTCATCATGTAATTTCAACTTCTTAATCATCATATAATTCCGTTATATTTCTTCATGAACTATAAATTTCGGTCCCAAACTGCTTGTTAAGACTCTGCCACAATCTGTGAAATAATTGCGGTGTAACTGATAAACGTTCGATGTATCTTCTTTGGTACATGTTTCTTGTAGAGAGGAAATTAAAAAAAAAAAAAAAAAAAAAAAAAAAATCTAAAGTTATTCTGTCAATTTTGCATTATATCTTTCTATAATACGAAATAGGCAGCACTTTCATTTCAGAATTTACTAGTTTTAATAACAAATCTATTTAAAACTAATTTAATTTAAAAAATTACGTTTAAGTTAGATGCTGAAGAGGGGGAGATTAAAACCAAGTTAATTAAATCTGAAGTTTCACCACTTCTTTCCCAACCGCCCTACTTTGAAATTCCAAACGGCAACATTTACCGTATTACATTTAAATTTTAAAGAGGATTCGTTTGTTGTTACAACTTATGTTTTCTGTAGTTGCCTGACAACCTGGATTGTTATTGTTGGTGTTTGAATTTGGACATAATAAAATATAAAAGCTATTAATGTATTAGTTGTATTACCGTAATAAGGTATTTCAAAATGGTGCCCCGCCCTATAAGAAAGAAGAGTTAAATTTAACGTTCCCCAGAATAACTTGTTTTCGTTTTACAAATGTTTGGCTTACAGGGTACGGTGTATAATATTCCGGCTTGACATAGAACGCTTTCATTCATTGTTGTCATGTTCGTGCTATCTGATATTCACATGTTTCAGGAGTGGTAAACATTGCGTTTATTTTCTAGCCACGTATTTATTTGCTTGGAGAAGCTGATTTAAGCCGGACGTGCTGCAGAATACATCTTGGATTACAGAGCAGTAATTCAAATTTTAACTAAAGAAGGATTTTCACCCAGTGATACAACGCCGTTCACTGTGAAGCAGTTGTTAAAATTGTTCCGTTTGTGCAGCGACGTTAAGGTAGGTCGAAGAATGTACTTACATCAGAAAACATCTCCCTTGTCGAGGAGAAGTAGCATCTGAAGACAAAAGAAATAGCTGCATGCTTCATCATGTGCATGTGCGTAATGTCAGTGCAATATGGTGCAGAATTCTTTCTGCAGTTCAAAGAAATGCGCGTGGATAGTTGTTAGATGGAACCCATCAACCCAAAAGATTCTCTACTATAATCCTCTACAAAAAAGAATCAATGGAGTGGCGGAACAAGGGTAAAGAACCCTTAAAATGGCCACTCACACAGTCCAAGAAGAAAATCACGACAGTTTTTTTTTTCAGAGGAGTTGTGATGATACACTTTAAAGAAAGAAACACAGCCGTGACTGGGAAATACTATACTTAGCTACTGCATCAACTGCGAGGAAAAGAGTTCTGGAATGCTGTGCACAGGTGTGCTTACAGAAGCTGCTCAGTTCTTGCCTCCAAGGACCATTGCCTGTTTTTAAAACTCAAAACTGACCTGCTGTTACCTCGAGGAAATTCCTAACTCGCGGTGGCTGGTCCACCCGAAAATGGGGATTGATCAAACATGCAGCTGTAATTGCTTCAAAATTAAGAAGAGTTTAATAAAGAAAAATAAAATTATTCCTGAAATCAAAAAGCATACAATTATCAATAACTACGAGGTGCACTCAAGTTATAACACTTCCGATCCCCCCCCCCCCCACTAACTAATCACACGAAAACTATGAAACTCGTGTCACTTCTCGACGTATTCTCCCTGCAGCCGTACACATTTTTCACAGCGTCGACGCCATAATTCCATGATCTCTGCGAACGCTTCTGTAGGACTCTGTTTTTACCACTGGAAAATCTGAGTGAATCTAAGTGCTTCCATTGAGCAGACTGGCGCTTCGTTTCAGGATTGAAAAACAGCATCCGTGCTTCAGCCATTGTCACAATCGATGAAAAGAACGTCCCATTCATGCCGTCATCACGCGTCAACATTACCTGGCAACATGCCACCCGCGCAGCCTTGTGGTCGTCCGTCAGCATTCCTGGCACCCACCTGGAGGACACTTTGAATTTTCAGGTCTTCATGCAAGATTGCATGCACAGATCCCACGGAAATGCCAACTTTGGAGGTGATGTGTTCCACACTCATTCGGCGATCCTCCAAAACAACTTTCTCCACTCGCTCGATCATGTCGTCAGACCGGCTTGTGCGATACCGAGATTGCCTTGGTTTGTTGTCACACGACCATCTGCCTTCCTTGAACTGTCGCACCCATGAACGCATATTAGACATATCCATGACATATGGTGATTACCACATGTCTCACTCAACTGGCGATGAATTTCAACCGGTGTTAAACTACGCAAATGGAGAAAACGAATGATTACATTCTGTTCTTGTAATGAAAACGTCGCCATTATGAAGTATCAAAAAACAGCCGCTGCCGCGAGTTCTTTGTGTCATACAGTGCTGCCATCTCTGTCACGCATTGACAACCCGCGTATTTCGAAAATAAATTGCGTTTCTATCTGTTTCCAGTCTTGAGAAAAAAGATCGCAGGTGTTATAACTTGCATGCACCTCGTAAATAAAATCTCTCTACCTCTTTCCTTTAATATTTTTCATACCGGCTATTGGAAAAGCTACAAATGATATGTAGTTCGCTGATGATACAAGTATTAGTATATAGTAGAAATATAAATGAACTAGAGGATAATTTACACACTATTATACATTATGTCATTTTTGTTTAAAGCGAATAAACTGTCTCTTAAAGGAAATAAACCGCTGAAAGTAAACTTTTAGCTCAAAACTTATGAATCAAATTTCTGGGTAATCTAATCACTAATTATGAAATTACAAATAGAATATATACAATTATCTGATGATCGATGCTCACGGTCAGCCTGATTACACCAGAGTCGGGACAACACAGGTCAGGGTAGAAACACTACATTGACAGTTTAATAAATTTGAACAAATATAAAAAGTTATGCACTCATCCAAGCTGAAATTGCGTGCCTTCATTTTCCACTCATTTCGGACTTCTGCTTATGAAATTATATATTTCCCATTTAAATTTCCTATGAGAAAATAAATTGATGTCTTGCTGTATGTTATCCTTTAGTTCGCCTAAAGTGTGCAGGTACTACTAGATTATTAATCACATTGCTATTTTGTACTCGATCATCTTGGAATTGTTCTCCAGACGGCGGAGTGGAGGATTTGGTACAGGCAAAAGAGTTATAAATAAACACTCGCTCATTGTGGAATAGTATGATTAGATCTAGAGTATTCACCATTTAGTATTCTTAGCAAAGTTCACTCTAGGATGAGACACGTGTTGCTTCTTTCACTGCTCAAACGAAACTGAGTACCGTGAAACTCAAGACCAACGTACCAGTTCGTAAAAGACACTGCCGCGGCTGGTGCATCCCAGATCAGATGCATAACTGGGATATCTACTTTCATTCTATTATGAATGAAGTTCATTCTGGTGGTCTAATGGTAACAATATTTGCCTCGTAGACCCAAGATCACCGGTTCAATCCCGGCCAGATCAATGTATTTTTTCGGGCTTATAAATCCTAACTATGTCTTCCTTCGGAAGGGAAGTAAAACCATTTTTCCTTGTCGTAGATTAACGGCACATAAAAGAACCTCAAGCCTAGAAGAAGAGGCCTCTGAGAAAAGTTATTGTCCATTTTACACCCTGAATAGAAGGGACGGATTGACCAAAGATGTTAAAGAAAGTCCTTAAATAGAATAATCCTAACATAAGTTCTATTATGAAGCATAGCATTATTTTTGGGGAATGTTTATGTTGGTAGTAAAAAAGATTTACATGTTTATTTAAAAAAAATAACAATTCTGGTTCATGCAAGAGCCTCTTTCAGGATTTAAACATCTTAACATTATAAAGTGATTTTTGCCTATATCAGTTGTCTTTATTAAGAAATAAAGGAAAAAATACTCACGCATTACTTTCACAATAGACAAAATAGAACTTTGCATTTACTATCAGCAATTCTTAGCATGTTATAAAAACGGGTCCATTGTAACTGTGTAAAAATATTGAATGCTTTGTCCACCCACATTGGTGATAGAATTTATGTATATATTTTGGATCATTTCTTTTGAAATGTCTTTAAATTAAGACATTATTCTGTCGAGGAACTTTTTAAATGAACCAAATTCCAATAATTTAACCGTGAGTAAATTAACAATGTACAAACATTTTATTACAATTTGTTTTATTATTGTGGTTGTTATTATTGATTAGTTCCACATTCAAAGACCTATGTGACAGTTTTATAAATTTTGGAACGCTAAATAATCTACTAAACATAATTATATTGATGAAGATTTGGTTTATTTATGGACGCTCTTTAACATCTCAGGTTATCAGCGTCCCATTCAATTTTGCTCAAAGGCCTCTTATTTTAGGCTTGAGGTTCTTTTTCGAGCCGTAAATCTACGACATGGGATCCACGGCTTTACTTCCCTTCCGAAGGAAGCCATACTTGGATTTTTACGCCCGAAAAAATCCATCGATCCTGGTCGGGATTAAACCAGCGATCTTGGGTTTAGGGGGCGAGTATGGTTACACCACCAGGACCGACAAACATGATTGTGATGGGAAATACATTCAGGAAATGCAGTTTGCATGCTTCCGGATATGTAGAACGCTCATGATTGCGGACAGTTATAAATAGGGGACATTGCTGTCTGAACCTCTTCCGGAAGAGAACACAGTCAAATGCAATGAATGAAGGCAGTACAAATTCCTTTTTCAGCATAATCAAAAGCTGGGCAAAGTCTCTTGTAGAGAATCTCCCTGGCAACAGCGCTCTCCTGCTAGGTTACATTCCTACACTCCCGTTGCTAAGCCGTTTTTGCGGTGGGTTTGACATTTAAAACTCCGCCTTTTAATTTATATTCGTCGGATCTCGAAGTATATAATTAGTTTTTTTTTTTTTTCTTTTTTCTTCTTTTCCTTCGCCCTTTTCAAATAAACTCCAGAACAGCGGTGCTGCAAAAAGCTGGTTACAAATCATATTTAATAACGCGCCAACAAAAATAACTCACTAATACTACACAGTTGTACAATCAAACTATTTTAAGAAGTAACACATAGTTTATGTCATGCAAATGTGGTATGCGCCGAAAGTTACTTGCATCCCATAAGTTAGCCTTGTATGTGCTTGTCATATGCAAATGTTTACTAGCATCATTAGCGTATTCAGCATATTTTGAGCAAGGCTTTCCAAATTGGCAGTATTACATAACGAGGGTGCTTGCTTTCCAGTTTTTTTTTTTGTTTACATATACCCTTGTGAAAATTAATGTGAATCCTTCGGTTTTTTTTCGTGGTTTCCCCTGGTCGCTTAAGCGAATACTGGGATTGATCTTTATTTTCCACGAAGTTTTTGCTTTCATATTGTCACAGCCCACTTTAGAATACTCGCTTATTCATCATTTTAACAATTCAATTAGACAATGGCTGGACATGGGACAAGCTCATCTTTTTGTATCTGCGTATATCACAAACACCTTTACTTATAAATCAGAAAAACAGAAAAAATCATGGAGCCAGGGTATCAAGAAACCACAAATTATAATTTCCATTAGATCATTAAGTTTATTACAATACATATCAATTACAATTAAAGTTACATCACCTTACCAACAATCGTTAAGGCGGCTCTTCGTAGTGTATGACATACGTCCTTCACCTTGAAAAATCCACACACGATTTCCCTGAGAAACCGTTGAAACTCGACGCATTCACATTCTGCGCATGCGCAGAGCTAGCCTTTCCCCACGTTCAAACATGCAACAGTCACATAAAACAACGAATGCGTCTATATGCCTCGCGTCGGGATATTCTATCTGGAAACGTATTGAAGACCCCCCTCAAACATTCGCGCCTCACCGCCCGGTGTATCCCTCGCCCTATCCTTTCATCCCCGAGTAGCAAACGACGAGCCATTGAGCAAGGCTGAAGTACTAAAATATCATCCTCCGTCGTTAACAATCCAATCAGTACCGAATTGCACATTTCTTTGTTGTGTTGGAAAATAGACTTGCCACTTTAAAAGCGTTCAGCTATTATAACTGTACACAAGAATACTTCTTTAACATAAAAGTAAATTGCAGAAAAGTGTAAAGTTAGTCTTGGTGAAATAAATAAAAGAATTAAAATGAAGACAGAAACCGGGTCAATTAGCCGCAGGACAAAAATATGAGTGGAAGAAGGAGAATCACAGCTGTTAATGATGCTGCCTGTTTCATCAGGAAAAGCCAGATGGACACCGGCAAAAACAGTTAAATTGCAGTAAGAGTTAGCTGATGCTCGAGTTAGGGTACATTCAACAATGCGACACAGACTGTTAGACGTTGGTCGAAAACCTAGAAGACCGGTAAAGCAAAGGATGAAGAAGAAACGAATAAAACAAGCAAGAAAATACAGAAATTGGACTGTTGAGAACTGAACGAAGTTTGTATTCAGTTTTACGTTCACAGACTAGAGTCCAGGTATGAAAGTCTGACGATGAAACAATCTGACACCCTTGCACATTAAACACCCAGATAAGAACATGTTAAGGGGATGTTTGTTATGTAATGACGTTGTTTCTTTGGAACCAAGCGAAGGAATGATGAACATGAGAAATGTTCACAAAATTTTAGAGAAGCGTGTTGCCTGAACTACAGAAATTGTGGGTTGTTTTCCAGCAAGATAGTACTGGCTCTCATGTTTCCAAGAAAGTGATGAAATTTATGGAAGGTTCCAGCATTCCAGTTTTCAATTGAACAAATAATTCCTCCACATGATTCCTATTGATAATTTATGGTCTATATGCATGGACAGGCTTAGCAAATTTGTTTTTTTAATAAAGAGAAATTGACGTATGTTATTTCAAGATAGAGAATTTTAAAAAAAGTGCAAAAGACTGCTGGAATCAATGTCAAGCAGGACACAGTGACTTATTAAGGCTGAAGGAAGATATACTGCATTCATAAAAAGTGGAAAAGTTTGGTAAACAAATCATTCTTCAAAATATCGTGTTTGTTCACATTAATTTGCGCAAGGGTGTGTCATATGGAGGATCTTAATAGCCGCATGCTAACGGGTGGCTAAGCGCCTGACCCCCAAAATGTTTTTTCGTCATGTAGTTTTTCTTATTTGCAAATTCATTTCGTGCTTTCAGGACTTTTACTGTTATATTGCACAGTGTTACAAAAACAGCTTTTGGCCGCAATTCATTGTTCCGCTATAACAATTAATGTCAGGAAATGGAAAGTTATATTAGTATCTTTGCAATTACTGTAAAATAAAAATATATTTTCAAGAACTTCCAGACAAGCGAGGAAAAAAAAGCATAAAGAAAAAAAAAACAGGGTTAAAAAGAATCGAGACAAGCAAAAGAGCAACAGAAAATTTAAGAATTAGAAAAAAATAAAAGACAGCTGAAGCTGATATGACAACTAAAAAGAGAAGCAAATAGGAAAATAAAATATAAGGAGAAAAAAAATGAGCATAGAAGAAGAAACAAATGAACCAAGACAACTTGAAGGCAGTAAAAAAGGGAAGACAAGATCTTTACGATCTTCCAGTTCTCTTCCAAGGTTGAGACAAAAAAGAGTAAAACAGAAATTCCAGCAGACACAGAGTATTGGAGCACCCGTGGGAGAATGGAAAAGCTCCAACTCCTCGAGCATTAATAAGTAAACAACGTTCAGCTGATAGCGAATACACCTGTAACAACAACAGAAGGCGTCAGAGCCCTGATAAATATTTCGTAACTAGCACAAGGGTGAACGTGCATTCCTGATGTCCAAATTAGCAGACTGTCATTACTTAAGTGAGAAACAGTCTCGGCTGGTGCATGTTGCTAAGGCATGATCGCACCGATGGAAGCGACCTTGGGCGCCGTGGTTCATCGAACATAGTTCACAGTTCACAGCAAACGACACAATTCCAGACAGGGTGGAAATGTCATAATACTTAGTTCTTTTGAGAAACAATTTCCCAGGGTATTACCGCATTTACGCGAATCTAATGCGCATCTTCTTGTCCAAATATATTAAAATTGTGGTACGCATTAGATTCGAGGGCAGCTCCATTCCGTAGTTCGCCGGTAATTTCATTCATATTTATCGCCTATTACGTCATAATGCATTGCTGCAATTCTCGATTTCGTTACTTTTATTGTTGCATAGAGCATTTGAACAGTGGGTAGTCACGAAATGAAGGGCAAACAGAAAAAACATCTTATGATGCTACTTTCAAGTGTAAAGTAATTCTTTATGCTGAAAAAATGGTAACAGAAAGGCAGGAAGAGAATTCAATGTTGCTGAGAGCAACGTTCACTTGTGGCGGCAACAGAAATTGACATTATTTACAACTAAAGCTAGTAGGAAGAAAGTCACTGGTCCTTGTAAAGGAAGACATCCTGACATTAAAGAAAAAGTCTTAGAATTCATACATGAAAGGAGGAAGAACGGGCAAGTGACACCATAAGAAACAACTTTTTCTTCTTTGACCTACATCAACCGTCCTGGCAACAGTACGAGTGATGTATTTTGTCCTACGTGCTCCAAAATGTAACAATAGTCCACTTATAATTTCTATGTTCTGATTGGTTTATGAAGCGGACGGGCGTATCTCTAAGACGCCGTACAACAATATGCCAAAGTCTTTTTTAAGATTTTAAGTTTCAAATTTGGGGTACGCATTACCCGATGGAGCGTTAGATTCGTGTAAATAAGGCATTTGTTATATTTCTTCGTGCCTTAAAATAGTTTCATAGGATATATCTTTTAATTCATTTTACTGCAGATATGTTTCATATCGCCAGGGTGGCCGAGGTCGTTAAGGCGCGGACTCATGAGAGGGAGGTCTGGGGTTCGAATCCAATCAGGAACATCCTTTCTGACTGAAGTTTTTTCCACATTTTCCTCAGTCGTCATAAATGGCAAATGCCGGGGAGGCACCCTAAACTTAGGCCTGGAACGTTTCCTTCCTTAAAAATCCTTTCTCAATATATCATTTCACCTCATGTATCATCAGTGTTTACCGCATGTGGCGACTCAGCAGTAAAAATGGGCGTTAACATCACTAAAAAAATGAATAAATATAAATGAAAAAATAGTGTTCCGTAGTGTTTTTGTTATTTGTTCAATTTTATATGCCTGTTATTGCTTCATTATTACAATAAAGTGGCATAGACTACAATCCATATATAGGTAAACGAAGTTTTTAAGCTTTTACAGCTAAATTGTTTCTTTTATTCATATTTACATATATGCAGTTAAGCAAAAAGGTTCTGTCGGTATTTTCAAAATTCAAGCGTTGCCAACAATTAAATATGTAACATATAAGTTAAGGCAGGAATGAATTGTCGTCGTGAGAGTATAGAAAAGTGAGTTTTTTGGGGGGTTTTCTGAAGATACCTTGTTTATACCTCGACTTTAGGATTCAAATTGTCTCGGGAGGCATCTGGGAGCGGCGAGAAGTAGTGGAGGAGGAGGAGGAGGAGGAGGAGGAGGAGGAGGAGGAGGAGGAGGAAGAGCTGTAGAAGAAACACAGCAATAATGAAATCAACAAAGAAGATAAGTATGATAGAATAAATTAAAGAAAAGGAACCGTGTTCTTCACTAGGGTTGGAATTTGTATGCACAAAAAAGAACTGAAATATGCAAATACAGGCAAAATCCATTTTTTTTAAAAAATAAAACCATGTAAAAAACTAATTAAGCCCTTCTTCTTAATTATTTCTTTATTTTTAAACCACATTATCCGTCATTATTTGCTATGCATTGCTTCAGGTCACTTGCTATAAATGACTTTACAGATAACATCACAAAGACATTAAAAAGAACAATCCAAATCTAACTTTTTTTTTTTTGATTAATTTACTTACGGACGCTCTTTAACATCTCAGGTCATCAGCGTCCCATTCAGTTAAGGGCGTGAAACGGCCGACAAATTTTGCTCAGAGGCCTCTCTTTCAGGCTTGAGGTTCTTTTTCGTGGCGTAAATTACGACATGGGACCCACGGCTTTACTTCCCTTCCGGAGGAAGCCATACTTAGGATTTTTACGAAATCATATATGATAACTACAACAGATGAGAAGAAGAAGCAAAAGAAGAGGAAGATATGATTAAAGATGCAAGTTGCAAAGTAAAAGAAAATGTTGAAAGAGGTAGAGAAGATGGAGAGGCGAAGGAGGAGAACAAGAGACGAAAGAGAATAATGAAGACTGAAAATATAAAAATCAAAAGACCACAGAAAACGGAGGGGGGAAGAGGAGTGGAGGAGTGTGAGAAAAATAAATAAAAATATGAGGTAAAGAAGAAAACATCGATAATGGCAATAAGGTGGAACAAGAAAAGGGATAGGTTAAAAAGATGAGATTGATTTGTTTTATTTCGGACGCTCTTTAACATGTCAAGTTGTAAGGGTCCCATTTAATTCAGGGCCTGAAACGGCCGTTAAATTTTGCTCAGAGGCCTCTTCTTTCAGGCTTGAGGTTCTTTTACGTACCGTAAATCTACGACACGGGATCCACGGCTTTATTTCCCTTCCGGAGGAAGTCATAATTAGGATTTTTACGCCCGAAAAGTCCATAGACCCTGGTCGGGATTGAACCCGCGATATTGGGTCTACGAGGCAAGTATGGCTATCATTAGGTCACCAATACCAATATAGAGACGAGGAAAATAAAAAGGAGGAATAGGGAAGTAAAAAAGATGATATATGAGAAGCCGAAGAAGAGGAAGAAAATTAATGCGCAATTCTAACATGGAGAAAAAAAGAAGCGTTCTCTTAGGGAACTAAGCAAGGAATCATTTGGGTAGGGCGAGTATCTGGAATAATTCTTGAGAGACTCTCGATAACTTACCTTTAGACCATTCTTGAGTCCGAGGTCCGGGGTCCATGCAGCCTCTACATATGAAGTTCAAGGACATGGGAAGCTTTCGGGATGTACCACTGTGACGGAGATGGACCAAATTTATTTCCTAACGAAAACTGTTCGTTTAAAAATGCATTTTAAATTCCCATAAGACAAATAAAATATACTTGTGTATGAAAACTCAGATTTCGTAGCAGAATGATGGCACAAATACATGCTGATAAATTTTACTAAATTGAACGCATTTATCGGTACTATAAAAACAATTTCGAGTTAGAATCTTCTCATTATAAACTTGCGTTTCATTTCAGTTCATAAATTCTTCTCTAGAAAATAATTTCGTACAACTGCGCAGATTCTTAGCTTTATTGCAGTTGAATTATCTAAAATTAAATTATATTAACAAGTATGAAGATCAAAGACGACATGGAATAGTTTTCTGTACTATGACGATTGCTAAATCCTTTAAGTCTATATGATAAATGAAGTAATTGGTGAATATCCTTGGTTTATTTACTTTCCTTTGCTCTGCCCCCCTCTCCCGAGAATTTGGGAACTTCTAGGGGAAAAAATGTAATCTTCACTCAGATAGTGTGTCCCAACCAGGCACACGAATTATGAGTATGGCTAGGGTTCAATATTGCAAATGCATAAATATTTACTTACTTATTGAAAGTCTCACAAAGCTGTTTTATACACCTTTCAAACTTCAATGGACATGAATATGAAGAGTGTAATTGACATATTTCGGGTGTTTCTGCATATAATGAACAATTGTGCACGTTTTAAAGATTATATTGCACAAACTGTTTCTAATTTATTTTTTTTAAAAAAGTATAACATATTATGATCATTCATAAAAAATTAACGAATTATTAAAATATTTGGCGCAGATATAATATAGTAATGCTTAGTTACACAAAAAAGTAAGTTATAGTCATAGTCAATATAATTATCTCTTGGAAGATATAGAAACATTAACTTCTAAATACGAAGGTTGTTCAATAAAGAATGATCATAATTCTTTGCAGACATACTTTCTCGCACTAATATTTATAGCACATGCGTAATGTACACATGGTGCCAGTTTCATTGTTGTTACTTCTGGTTTCATGTTAAGATATTTTCAGTTCCTCCTATAGCAAAAGGGAGTGACGTGCGACGGACAATGTGATGCTCCGAAATTCTGCTTTTGTCTCAATAAATCTTCGGCTAAGACCTACGCAATATCACAGGAGCCCTGTGAAGAGTTTGTTCTATAGCACAACCCGAAGATGGTTTAAAATGTTTAAGGAGGGAAGGCAATCAATCTGAAAGGAAGGTGGATCCAGCGCTCCTGCCTGGGCTCTAACGGAAGAAAATATTAACAAGGCTGCTGTCACTGTGAGAAAGGATATTCGAATAACATTAAGCACACTTTTAGAACTTCTGAAAATTTCCACCCATACAAACTGAAAAGTTGCATATGAGACGTGTTTGTGCACGATGGGTCCCAAGGCTGCTAATTGCCGAGCAAGGGATATTCACGTATAGATTTGTGTGCTGTTACAGAAAAATGCTGATTTTCTTTCAAATGTAATCACTGCTTATGAAGCTAGACTACATCATTTTGATTCTGAGAGTAAAGAGCGTGGAAATCTCTTTATATTAACAAAAAATGTGGTTGTTCTTATGCTGGGAAAGTCATGGTATTACACTTTTCAATATCAACAAATGGTCTATCAATATGCTGTAATTGTACAGTACTACAGAGATGTCCTGAAAACTCTACAAGGCCATGTCACACGCAAAAGGCCACTTTTCCATGCAACAAGCTGAATGCTGCACCACAATATAAAGGGCATTGCAAATGTTGCTGATTATCTCACAAAAACCAATGTCAAGTGTGTCCCTCACCTTCCCTAAAGTCCAGATTTACGCCGTGTGGCATGTCCTTTCCCCGATTGGAGAAACGCCTTCGTGACAGGCAATTTCCATCGCCAGAAGCAGTGGTGAAGGCTGCAGACGCGATTCTGAAGGACATTAAAAAAAAAAATGGTTTCGAGCATGTCTTTGAAACGTGGAGACAGGCGCATTGCGTCCAACTGCTCGTTTGAGAAATGTCATCAAAGTCATGAAGTTGAGTAATATGTTGTGAAAAAAATATATCAATTATTTATTGAACAGCCCACCTATTTGTTGTGATTATAATTTAATTTTAATTAAACAGAGGTAGCGCAATGAGGAAAATGCAAGAAATGGAGCTAAAGAACATAGAATTTCAAGAAGATAAGAGGGTGAGAATGAATATGAATAATGGGTATAACAGAGGAGGATAAGGATAAAAAGAGTAAGAGTAAATTAACAAAGGAAAGAAAATGCTGAAGGTGGAGAAGAAAGAGAGGCTGTAAATAAGCAGTGCAGCGCCGTGACACAGTTATCGTGCCTTACTCGTCGGACATAACGAAGGAACGTATTGTGGGGATATGGAAATGAGGTCAATCTATTCGGGACGTCGCCATTGTAATTGATAAACCAGAGCTTTGAATTGCCCGATTCCAAGAGCATGGGAGAACAGATATATCCGCTTCTGGTATGTTAGAAGAAAAAGTGTTGTATTTGTCCTTACAAATTTTGTTGTTAATCGTGATTTCTAATACTCACAAGATAATTGCCTTTTCTTATTAGAAGATAGAAGAAATTGAAATTGTGTAATATTTATGTCAACCCTAGTTTTCCAGCACAGCGAAAATAATTTTGTCTAAAAAGTGTCCTTTTTCTATATGGCGCTATTTTAGAGGACTTTTTTCATTCCTCTTAAAGTAGTTTTATTTCCATTCCCCCTTTACTTATTCATATTGCAAAAAATATACAGCTTTGTAATTTTTATTGCGTGTGATCAACTTTTTTTTTTTTTTTTTTTTTTTTTAATTTTCTTTTCATTAGTGCCAATGCTTACTTCCGCTTTCAACAAATCTCGAATTAATTATTGGTAGTAACGTCAGAGACACGCGAAATGGAAATAAGGTACAACAGACTAACTCTATCATTAACTTTGTTCAGTTATGGATTAGAAATTTTGAGATAGCTACAAACTTTTCTCTTATAAGCCATATCGCAATGTCGGCATGTAGATGACAGATTTACGTATACGGAGGGCTTATATTACACTTAAGAAACAATTAGTTTGCTTATTTTTAAAATTTTAAAATTGAGACGAGAAGCACTATGAATGCCCTCTAATTATTTTATGTCCTACGTTTTACTAACAATCTGCTGTCCCTATAAAATAATGCTGGGCACCTATATCAGATAGTAACAATCAGGAAATACGTGTACAGAATTTTACATGCATTAAGGCGGTATTATGCAAATATGTTAATAATACTGTCTGCTCAACGGTTAATTGCAAAGGAATGTTTTGTTTTGTTTTGTTTTTTTTTTGTACTCTGTGTGTATCGGCAATACAATGAATTCTGTGAGTAATATAAAATAGATATTAACAATACAATAAATATAAAAAATATTAATGACAGTAACAACAGATGTAATATAAATAATTTAAAAATGGACCCCTGACAACCTCCTGTAAACGCCAGAATTTGCAGCCTTCCCAAAATTTAAACCAACGAACGGCCACTATGTGATAAGGTACTAGTGTAGAGTAAGGTTCCTCCATAGTCAATTTCTTCAAGCTTCGGTGATGTGAGAGTTGGGTGCTGCACCCAGAGACTTTGAGGAGGAAGTTTGCTCTCAACCCAATACGAACGATAAGTAACAGCAACGCAGTACACCATGAGAATGGTCAAGCAGTAGGAGTAACGCTCCGGACGAGCCAATCACGAATACCCTCGCCAACATTTCGCGTCTCATCAAGCGGCACTGTTGGGCTAGAGCCATGAGTTTCGCAAGTGGTCGCCCATCATGGTCATCATAATCTTTGATGGAGTTGCTGCTTTGACCAGAGTCCGGTGTGTATCAGTCATCTCGATGTTGCGGCCTGCACTGATGGCTCTTCAAGTTTCGGCTTGCAGATGATTTCCTTCATTAAATAATACTCTCTGCCTTAAACAGCCGAGGTGCTCAAGATAGCTGTGTCTTCCACATGACTAAGATTAGCAATACATGGAAAAGTACATTTAAATATTAACATCACTCATTAGATATTTAAGATACTTAATTTCTTTATCACATAATTATGGTAAAGTTGATTTTACCTTTCTTGGTTACAAGCAACAACACTTCCCCCCCCCCCAAGATATCAACTGTCATAGTCAGCCTCTTGTCACAGAGAACATTTTTCATAATGGAAAAGAGCGTTCTACTTCCACTGAAGTGATTGAAGCACATTTAAAACAAACTATTTCGGAAGTACTCATACTGGTTACAACAGAACATTTACCTTTCGGGACATCATGGAAATGTTGATCAAGGCAAAGTAAAATAGTTTTGAATAGTCCTGGCGATTGATCAAATGATGCGCAGCTGTTTCTGGTCAAGTTCATATTCTGTTTGTGTGTTTATAGGGGAATCAGGTTGGTATCTCTCTTACTTTCACATTGAACACATTATTTCACCCTCTACTCTTTCTCGCTTGCAATTGTTTGTTACATTTATGCAGCTGAGAAGTTGCTCCCACCTCATATTTCCTAGAATTGTTTCGTGCAGATCGATACAAGCATCGTTCACTAAGACTATTCAAAACTACAATACTTCCTTCATCCTCTCTATTTCTGTGTGCCCTAGATAACCATGCGTTCCCTTCACTATTGAAGGTTCTGCTACTTAAAGATCTTAAGAGAATGGAATTGAGGAGAAAGTTTTTGACTGCTTGGAAAGAAATAAACGTATATCAAGATTCTCAATAGATATTTTTGTGAGGTGAACATGCTATTTAATTTCATAACTTTTTTTCATTTCGATGTATTAGAATTCTTTATGTGCTTTTTAAAATGCATGAATAATCACACAAAAAATACATAACGATCCAAAACAGACAAAAATTTAAACCTCAAAATAGGTAACAAAAGTCAAAAAAGGCAAAATAAAAACTGTCCCTGCGGACCCCAAATGTACGGAAACATGTTCATTTATTTCTATCTGATTCTTAGTATATCCACTCAGATAGAGAAGGCATTTTGCCTAACTTCCGGGCGTTAAACACTATTAAAGATGTTCATCTAAGTATTCTATAGAGGATCACACTTCAGCCTTCTTTTCCGGGCAGGGACTCCAGCAGAGAGCAACCAGAATCTCACTTATGGCTGAAGGTTGAGCTTGAAATGTTAGTGCACTAGATTAATGAACATTAGCTCGGATACATTTTAAACTGTACTAAACGGTATGCTCGAAGAAATAACAAGGGCACAGTAGTGAAGTAGCAGAAAGTCGCCTTGTTGTCACATCGTAGGGCGCGCGAGCCACCCATGTTCTATCTTGTTTCAGCACTTGAGTTTACACTGACTCAAGTGGCAAAAAGTCTTCAGGGGAAACTTTTACCTCATTAAACTCTTTGAATACTCTTGTTGTTGCTGTTTGTTTAAATAAATACCTCACAGTAACCTTCTCCATATCCGACATCCAACACCTAAGAGCTTCTTATAAATACCATTAATTTTACACTCATTTTTCATGTGGTAAGTAATAACTGTGCTTAGAAATGATTCACTACTAAATGATTCCAATTGTTGACTAATCTTTTAAACAAATACAAATTTTCTTTCTTTATTAAAATTTCACTACCTTTTCTTTTTATCCTAGTATTTCGCTTTCTGTGCATTGATGTCAAACATTTCGTCTTATTGTTTTTTTTTAAGTATTTTTCTGTTTCATATTAAAGTTCTAATGTTATTATTCTTAGTTCCGACCCTTATAAAATAGCCAAGAAAAAAAAATTAAAATAAAAATAAAAAAAAAAATAAAAAGAGTGTTAAAGCGATATTTCCTGAAAATGCACGAATACATGCAGTGCAAGTAAACCACTAATCATTCCATTATTCTACAGTCAGTTAAAGAAATAAAATTAAATGAGAGCATTGTTGGCAATGTTATCAATCTTGGAGATCTGTTACAAAAGTGTGTAATATAGTTAAATTACTTGCTGTTTATTCATTCTTTTGCGCAATTAAGAGCATAATACGCTTCTACTAATTATATCTTTTCTTTATCAATGAAATGCGTTGTAAACACTCAGGGAGCATCAGTCAAAATTAAAATATAGAAAGAAGGAAGGGAAGAAAACATTTCGTTACGTTAGCCTTGCTCAAGGACTGGCCGTTTTTTTTTTTTTTTTCACGTCCGTAGGAAGGGATGTGGCGAGGAAGACACCGGGCAGTGAGGCATGACTGCAGACGACTCCCTAATATTGTTTCCAGACAGAGCCTCCACCTCCAAGGAATTAGAGACCCTTAAAAGAGCCGCTTTCACAGCAGATGCCGTGGTAGAAACCTTTTCAAAGTGCAAGCCACCGTCGCGCCGCACCAGCACTTTTGCCCTGTAACATAACCAACAGAAGGAAATGATATAAAATGAAGAGGAAACATTCGTGGACATGAAATACCCATTCCAGCATTCGTCTAAGCGACTAGAGAAAAATAAAAATAAAACCCAATCAGGATGGTCGGTCTCAAAGGATTTGAACCCGGGAATCTCCCAGATACGAGTACCACTCGTTATTGCCTGAACCACCTCGCTCGATTTAATTTATAATGCTGTTTGCCCATAATGCAATTTGTTTAGTGTGACATTAGGTGAACATATTCATAAGGGACCCCCCCCTTTTTGCCAAAATCCCATTTTTTTTTCTGCAAATGGGTTCCTTGAACCATTGGGCAAAGTCAACATTTGCATGTCTCTCCCTCCCCCCTTCGGGCTCTACATACATTTTCAAGAGCTCCGCATTTTCAGCTTGCCACATCCCCTCAGTACAGAAGTATGGAATGAGATACACAACTGTTCTGTTTGATGGAGTTGTAGACGCAAGGACTCACCCGCACCTAAAAGACTTGGCGGTATATGCTGCTGATGTGGAAATAGTGAAGGAAGAATGTGTCAATCCTGTAGCAAACTAGAGCTTTCCTCAAGCTAAAGAAAGACACAACTGACATTAGATTTGGTTCGTGACCGTGGTAAGCTGAAGGTATAAACTATACAAACACTAACCAGCTACTATAGACTGGCCATCCAAAAGTGTCATGAAAATTGTAATATATGTTAAACTTTACCATTACAGATCAGCAGACCAGAACCTAGAACATCAGAAGTTCCCCAAAGGGACAGACTCTTGGTATTACTATAATAGGAGCATAGCTCTGGAGAGACTCCGCAGAGACATCGCAAAATATCTGTTCAGTTTAATGATAGCAAGTTAGGAGAATTCCCCCCATCTACCAGAGGCTGCTTGCACTGAACTACTGGTACGTTGTGCTCGTGGAGGGACAGAAAATGCAAATAAAAGTATTCGCTCATTTGGAAAACTGTTCCTAAGAAAATTTTACTTCATTTCGAAAAACGCTAAAATTTGGGCATTGTTTCAGCTTTAATGTGGGTTGTTCTGGTTTTCAAGAGCTGAGATCTATGGTAAGGAGTAAGAAATTTTCGGCAGCTGGTTCAAAGATCAGTAAGATCAGGGATACGACTCGACTCTACGAGAGCAGGAGGTTAGATGCTACAAGCAGAAACGGAGCTAAAGTATAATACATAAAGCACACAATTCACTCTTTCTCCGCATCTTTTATACTTTATTATATATATATATATATATATATATATATATATATATATATATATATGTTTTTCTCAAAACTTCATTTTCACACATTTGAAATGTCCCACCCGTCTCAGTTTTTGTTTAAATACAATTAACACATTTCCCAGAATGTGCAAAAGTATGCATTGTAATATTCTATGAGATAAAATTCATGCTAATTTCAGTAATAATTTCAAAACATTCTCTAAAAATGTTAATTCAAAAGATTAAAATTTCTTATAAATTAAAAAAAGTATCACAGTTCACCCACCCAAAAAAAATATTTAAAATATTTCTTGATACCTTTTGTATGCAGTTCAAAACTCCAATAGCAAAAATACCAACGAGTTTTCTCAAATCATGAGACCCGTGGGACATTTTGATTATGCGACATATTAGCGTAATAAAATTTGTGAAATTATTTATAACTCGCAAAGCTTTCGTCCAATGTGGTGAAATTTGGAATATATATTAATTCAACAGTATTGCAATCATAGTAAACTTTTCAAATAATCAATATAAAAATGTGGAACTTTGAAAATTCACTCTCAGTGTACCTTAAATAAAAACTTCTAAGCAAGTTAAATAAAGTAGAAACAGGAAATAAAATAAAGTTTTAAATCATGACTGTTCAATGTGAAACACATATTTAAATAATGGTGTGCGAAGCCAAACAAAAACGAAACAACGGAAATACCTTACAGCAGTTCAAGCATTTACTAAGACAAGATAAAAAGTAAGAAGGTTAGAAAAAATGTTTGAAGGAGCAGAAATAGACAAAAAAGTGTAAGCTTATACAACTTCCACAGTTCAGGTTTGAGTCAATGGGTATAAACGGTCTGCTTGATGAGGCAGAACGACCAAATAAGTTTCACAGATAAGGTTCGATATGACGGTTTTCATAGGAACACCCGGAAAGTTATTAAATGTTTGATAAATTGTTTAATGATATTAAGAGTACATTTTTTTGGAAATGTCTTAATCATGTTGTGCTTCTGTGGTGAATTTTGCAGCTACTAATTAAAGTAAGAACTAGATGAGAAAGTTGAACAGTTAGGTTGTTAATGCGAATTACATACGAATAACACGAGTTTTGTGTGTTTCTCGCATGTAACACCCATTATCAGAAAGTTGGAGTCTTATAACAAAAGTATGGAAATTAAGGCTGCTATTTTGCACCACTAGGCAATCCAATATAAGAATGCGCTGAACGTAATCCAGAGTAAATGTACAAGAATACACAGTAGGGACAGCTTACGTCGACACCTTTGATATTGTTGCTTCTAAATCCCCTCCTAAATGTCTCCACGTTTCACTGTAATCATAATTATTTCTTTTGAGCAGAGAGAGCCTTGAAGATGATCTATGTGATGCGTTGACACAAGAAAACATCTCCGTTGACGAGAAGGAAGTTCTTAGTATAGCGTCTGAAGACAAAAAAAAAAAAAAAAAAAAAAAAAAAATACCTGCAAAGTTGGGATATTTTCAAAACAATAGTGATGCATTCTTCATCAAAATTTGCATATGCATAAGATGGGTGATCCGAATTCTTTCAGCAGTTCAATGCAATTGCGCGTGGAATGTTATCAGAAGTGTTTGAAATTTGCCTTGGTTTTGAATACATGATCACAGGGAACGAAACTATGGTCCTTTACTATAACCCTCCTTCAAAAAGAAAATCAATGGAGTGGCGGAAGAAGGGCAAATTACCCCTAGAAGGTCACAAAGTCACACAGTTCACAAATAAAATCATGGCGACGATTTTTTTTCCGAAGGAATTCTGATGATAAACTTCAAAGAAAACACAACGTTTATTGGGAAGTACTATGCTGAGCTACCGCATCAATTGCGCTGTGCCATCAAGGAAGAGAGGAGGAGAATGCAGGGTCGAGGCGTTTGTCTGCTGATGTTGCCAAGGTTGGTGAGCAAAATGATTTCCAGAAGCCCAGATCTTATCCGCAGTTATCACTGCCCGTGAATCTCTGACCATCGATGGCAAAAATTCACGAAGAACGCTGTTTTCAGCATTTTTCAGAGAAAGCTTCGGGCTTTCTTTTTTAAAGGAAGATGGAAAGGTTAATCTAGAAATGAGAATTGCATTGAAGTAAAAGAAAATTACGTTGAAAATTAATATATGTATTTTTATTCTATCAACTACATAACATGGTCAGGCCGGAAAGCTATGAACCGCATCTGGCAAAAGACAGCGAGCTGTAATAGAATCTCTGAATGCAAACAGTGAGCCGCCGATGAAGACGCTTATGCGGTTGCAACAGTGGATATCAGCAGTTAGGCGCTGTCCGCCCACTGCAGTATTCGTGCAACCTGCAACCAGTCGATGAGATCACCCAGGTCGAATGTCAGAACGAGTTTTCAAATGCCCAGGACGGTGATGATTGCCACGCGGGAATACATGCTGGTTAAAAAGTGGGGTTTTTATTGAAAATTGAGACATTGATCACTGGTCTACAAAACTTTTGCTGAATGAAAATTTCCGATTCCTTACCATATGGAATCTCTCAAACCAGTCTTAGTTTTGTTTCATCGAGCTACAATTTTTCAGACTGTATTCGTCCAAAAATAAGATTGATCATTGAGAAGATACACAAAATAAATATTCTGAGAGATTTAAAAAAGATAATAAATGGCTTAACTTAATAGCTGGAACACTAGCGCTAAATCAGAGCATTGTACTAGAAAAAAATTGATCACAAAGGAGCAATTTAGTACCTAGAGAAAAAATATAAAAAAATGTGTAGTATGAATCATTGATTTCTCCTTTTAATGTCTTTTTTTCCATCACTGCATATTAAGTTAAACCTGGTGAAACAATTTGTTACTGCTATGAATAAGGACAGTGATTTTCAACTTTCTTGTTACAAGTTCCTACAGAAACCTGAAGCTAAGACAGCAGCAAGTATTTTCGATGTACTTCAGATTCGTGAGCTTGTGCAGGATGAGACCTTTCCTCGGTCGATGTCCGATTTAGAGAAGTCAGCATGGTTGGCATAAAAAAATACAGAAAAATTCTTGGCAACAAGAAATCTGAGAAATATAAATAAATTGTGGAGGAAATGTTACAACGTTTTAAAAATCTAGGGTGTAGAATGAGTGTTAAAGTGTATTTTCTCAACAGCCATATTGATTACTTCCTTGCAAATCTTGGTGCAATGAGAGAAGAACAAGATGAGCGATTTATAAAGACATTAAAACAATGGAAACCCGCTATCAAGGCTATTGGAATATGTCAATAATAGTTGATTACTGCTGGCAGGTGTTTGAAAAGAGACATTAGTGAAGGACATATAAAACTTCGAAAAAAAAAAAATAATTTTCTTCTCCCTAATAGTGAAAAATGTTCGGAAAGCATAATTATTGACAGAAACCTGTCTTTTTAATATATTCATAACATTTAAGTTAAAATGAAGCCTACAAAAACAGTTTTGTTTTAACTATAAGTATTAAAATTTAATATTTTATCAAAAATGTAGGTAGATTATTATATTTTAGGTGATTTTGTTTAAAACCTAGCACAATAGAGTAAAACTGAAAACATATTTGAATTCAGAGCATTTATATTACATATATCTAGATGAAAAAAATAAAAAACAAACTTAAAAATGTTTGTAGACCAGTGATAAATGCAAGTTATGTAATATAATTTTCACTTACTTCTCTTGTAAATTAGAAGAGAAAAAATAATAGGAAGCATTACTTTCTGACTAAAAATTGTATGCTACAAATGTTATGATATAATCAGAATTTTTCTTAGTTAGGATAATGTAAATAATTACCTTTATATATAAACTTTATTTTTAATCTCGATTTCTTTGTGACTGCAAGTTGTGAAGGTCTTTGCATATTATTTATTCTGGTTGAGGTGTCAACTTCATTTGAGAGCAGAAAATTTATTATTGTTAATAAACCTTTACATTTCTCGAAATAAACTTGCCACATATCACTAAATTCACGAGAGTTTCGCGAAGAAAATAAAAACCTCATGTGATATTTCTTACCATAGTCTCTTTGCCTATTAAATGAACTGCTTTTTTATGTTTCTGTTACGCTATTTAAAAGAATATAACCATATACAGGAACGATATCGTATTTCTAAGACATAGCCTTCACGAAGCAATAACACAAGAAGAAGATAGAGCTTTATCTAGTCGTAAATACGCTTGATTGAATTAAGCTAAAATTGGATTTTCGTAATTTTTAATGATTTCTGCTTCAGGGAAGAGCAGTAATTTGAAAATTACAGAGCAAATTGTAATTAATTTAATGGCAAAGAATGACAAAAAAAGCAAACGCCTAGTAATAAATTACTTTACTCCAGTCCCAAAAGTGAAAAATTAATATTTTTGAGTGAAACAGTATTTTCGTTTTAGTTGATGTTAAGAGTTGTGCAACACAAATACCTACAGACACCAGTACCAACCACTTGTCGTAGTTTGCTCATTACTACTGCCTATTTCCCTTAACACGCGCTCTATAAGAGAATCGTAGGAATACTTTACTTTCAAAACAAAGATATTTTATTTAATATTTTATGAAACGGCCGTTTCCTTGACTCATTGCCAAGGCCGAAATCACGCTACTTAATCAGATGCAAAATCGGAGGGCATCTTGGATCAACTTGATTGGGGTAGGTTTTTCTATCTCAAAGCGAACGTTGAGTAACTTTTGAAAGTGGAGTCTATTGCTTTATCATTAATTCATCGTCTCAAACAACAGGGCACGTTAAATAATTACAAATAATTATAAAAATAAATATATAAATGGAAAATTTGTATTAAAATTAAACTATGTTTAGAAAGCATTAAAAAAGCGATAGCGTTTACTATATGTCAATTTTTTTTTCATTCGCATATAGAGTGATTCTCTCACCCCAAACTATTGTCTTTAAAATGTTATGTTATTTAGAGAATTGTTTTAAAAAATTATAAACACATGCTTTCGACGATGCTAAACAGATGGAAACCATGCGACATAATGGAACCTTTATTTGTCTGTGTTCCGCGTCACCGCAACTCGGTAGTAATTACACGGCTGTCGCACGATTAACTATAAGCATGATTGCACAACTCATGTTCTTCTCATTAAAAGCATGCCATGCGGCATTTCGGACTTTTTTTTTTTTTTTTTTTTTTTTTTGAAAGACATATATCATCAAAGTGTTACATCCACAAAATAAGTTTTAGAGACTTTTCTCGAGAATTCAAGAATATAACGGGCCACGAAAATTGTGTAGATATTTCATTAATCAGAACCCTGATATTTAGACATCAGTTGGTTTACAGATGAGGTATGGTTTCATCTGAGTGGATACTTAAATTCTCAAAACACGCGTATATGGGCAACAGAAAATCCTCATTCTGTACATGAAGCGCTATTGCAATCACAGAAAATCGGAGTGTGGTGTAGCGTGTCTCATAGCCTAATGTGAGGAGGCTATTTTCACCATAGATTACAAGCAGTCCCTGTTTTACATTGCCAGTGGTATGTGTGTACAAATTTTCAAGTCATTAGCTAAATAATAAAATTGTTTATAGACAGTAATTTGTGGCTTGCAGCGAGACACACAGCGGTATAACGTAACATAGGTAAGGTTAGGTTAGAATGTCATGTAGCTTTAGGTGATTAAGGGACTCTGGTCACATTGTTTCTTCCATCACGTGTTATTAAAATGATAAAGATACAAATTGAGTAGTCTTGTCATTGACAGTCATTCACACGATGTGTAACTGGTAAGTAAACAGTGAAAAGGGAATTGTAAATGATTTTAAAAGCTTAAGATGCAAGAGCAGCCTAAACTTGCATTACTTTTACTTATAAGTTAATTCGTTTTCAAATATGAACATTACATAAATATGAACTTAAAGAGTGGTGAAATCAGTAACTCAATGTTATCCATTGAAAGGGAGAGAAAGTAGAAATGCACATAAGATATCAGAGTAAAATGAGCACAAGCTTTTTATTCCAAATTTACGTTCCCAGGTTCTCATCAGAAGGACAACGTTTTATTATATCTCATAATCCATTACACCAGCGAGACAACTAAGATTATCATTGCAAATTTACGTTTTACTATTCCATGAATCATCATTATATTTAAAAATAATTTTAAAACGCTGCTCTCTAATTCTTAGTTAAATGTGCTAGATATTAGTCTCTCTAAACCCTTCAATCTTGCAGGAACAATTGAATCGCCAATTGCTGAACCCAAATAAAAGGGTAGGTTCATAAGTTTTCAGCCTAACCATTTTCTAGATATGATAAAGAAAAAAATTATATTTCACTTTTCAATAAGTTACTCTTTATTGCAATACACTTCTTAATCTTTGAATTAATATTTCAACTCCCCCCCCCCCAAATAGTCAGAAGTCTTGTGTGCAAAACTTAAAAAAAGGAATCGTGCGTTTCTTCTTTTTTATTTATTTATTTTGGAAATTGATTTCTTTTAAAAGTTTTACAAATTTCGTATCACTAAAAACATTTGTGAATGTCGTACCAAAATTACTGGAGTATTTTATAAGTAAATATTATAAAAATGGTGATAATTTATAATACACAACAAAAAAGTACACCTTTTTTTTTTAATTGTGTGCAGTTTTGTATAATTTCTCTAATTACCCACTCACGTTCTAATTTCAGCACAGGAGGATTCAAGTTAGTTCCGAAACCATAAAGAGATCACACAAATTTCATCATCTGAAGTTTACTGCCATTTAGTGTTAGATTTCAACCGGGTTTACTACTTCTGAACACAGAAATCTATTCTAAGATAATGAAGTGGGAAAGGGGTGATCTTGACTACGGATCCAGGCAGACAAAAGAAAGGTGTCCAATGCATGTATATATTTGCATGAAACAACCTGAGGGGAGTGAATTGCTTCTTACAAATTTGGTTATTATTACTCATTTATTGTTCTTAAGTTTTTATTGTGCTATAGACTTTTGGAAAGATAACGTAATAAATTAATTTAAAAAATGAGCCCCGAATCTATCGCCGCTTGAAATTAATTTGGCATTCGCCTTTATAGAATAAGAAGATATTCATAGAAAAGTCCAACAAAGCAAATTATCCTAACTGAGAATGGAATCAGACTCAGCACTTACTGTTAGAGCCATAGCGACAGAAGTGATTTAAACCATAGCCGCCTTTACATTTTCGTTGGTAATAAATAATATGAAGTTTCTCTTTTAGCCATCTTAACAATATTTAAACGTAATTGTTTATAGAAAAGAAATATTTAGATAGCATTGTTACAGATAGTTTTGTTTTACTTGTGTTTTTACAGCGCACCCGTTAGGAACTAATGAAAGTCAAATCTTGCCCTCAATCTCAACACAGGAAGGCTGCAGGTGCCCCTATTGCCTGCAGTTATCACGCACCTGAACCTGCATCGCAAGTTGCAATACCGCTCCTGCAGCACAGGTAGGCTCTCCAAGTGTTCCTTTTTAGTAGAAAAAATCTATAGGGTGTCCCATAATGAACACCATATTTGTTTAAATAATAAAACACATAATTTATTTGAAAAGTGGTAATATTATTAAGTAAATATGAAGCACAAACGCTGTCATTAAACATGAAACCAAACATGAGGTAAATGTCCTCCACGGCTTTTGGCACACCTTCACTCTGTTAGCAACGACTTTAGAGCAAAGTTCCGGCTTAATTTCATCCATCTAATTTCTACCTTGAGTCGAGAGATGGTTCGTGGATTGTCCACCCAAACACAAGATTTTACATGCCTCCACAAAAAAAAAAAAAAAAAAAAAAAAAAAAAAAAAAAAAAAAAAAAAGGTCACATGGTCTGAAATCACATGATCTCGGTGGCCAATTTGATCGCCGTTGCGAGAGAGGTAAATGTTCAACGCTGCAAATGGTTCGTCTGTTTCAGCTCTTGTGTTAGTTTGATCTTAAAAGCATATTTTAGTTAAAATTCCCTACAAGTAATGGTTGATTGTTAAGAACGGCGGCGAATCGACAGCTCGTAGCAACGCTCTGTCTAACAGGGCAACATTCTCTACGAGAACGTCCAGGTGATTTATGTTCTCTGTTGATTCTGTATCTTCAAATTTCCTTGCCAGTCTCTGCACTGTTGATATGTTAGGTGCATTTCGTCTACCAAAAATTACACGAAGTGTTCAAACGGTTTCTGCATAACATTCACCGTACTTTCACAGTCTGGATGTGTTGATCCTTAGTGTATTGCTCCATTTTAGTTGATAACAATACACACAAATAATAATCCTTAATCGCAATACAAATAGCTGACATTATATTAAAATCAGATCCAGCAACGTAATAAACCTATAGAGGCGCTCGATTTAAAAATTGCGTCGATTATGGGACACCTTATACAAGCATTAGCCCGCAGCAAGACGGGATTCACGGAACCTGAGTCAATAAATCCCTAAAGCTAAATTAGTTTTCAGTCAAAAACAGGGTATAGGAGACTATGCATCGACCGCAGTGGAATTACTTGTGTAAACTGTGTAAATGCCAATGCCTTTAAAAAAGTATTCAATGTAGTGCCTTGTTTATCTGTAGGACCTACAGAAAATTTACATAATAAGTTTCTAGCGTGTGTTCTATTGTGAGCATAGGCAATCTATTTCTGATACTAATACTTGCTTTATTATTACCTATCCTAAAAGCGTTGATAATAGTATCTAATGATGACAAACCCGTCTGATATATATTACTACGTACTACTGTGTTGAAAATGCATGCAAATAACGGCAGTGCGTGATTTTTACTTCAATGTTTTCTCCACTTTGGCCGCAATCCGAATAATCCTCGACAGTCTTTTGATTGATTTGTTTTATTTACGACGCTCTATGATATCTCAGATCATCAGCGTCTCATTCAATTCAGGGCGTGAAACGGCCGATAAATTTTGCTTCTTTCAGGCTTGAGGTTCTTTTACATACAGTAAATCTAAGACACGGGACCCACGGCTTTACTTCCCATCCGAAAGAAGCCATACTTGGGATTTTTACACCCGAAAAAAAATTCATCGACCCTTGCCGGGATTGAACCCTCGATCTTGGGTTTATGAGGACCACTACACCACCAGGACCGACTCCTCAACAGTTGGAAATACAACCGTTCACTTTCAGATCTCAACGAGTTAGTACAGGGTGTTTAAAAAAAGGTAACCGAAAATATTGTCTGGTCTTCTGACTGTCCTTACCCAATTACATGCCTCACACGATGCCCGTCACTATCCACTACATACTGCATGCGGTCAATGATGTATGCAAGAATATGAGCACATTAATGTGGAGTTATGTCACATGTCCCTTCAGGTCGTCAAGAGGAAGTGGTACCTCTTGGAAACACTGCTCCTTTAACATACTCAAGAGAAATACGTCACATATCGAGGGGGACGGTATTCTTGAGGGGTGTGGAGACGACCTTATTTGGAAAGAGTTCCTAGAGGAACGGTAGATTATTGCGGCCAAATCCAAGATTCGGAATTCTCAAAAAGTTTATAAATCGGCACAGAAGAGGATAAGAACTTGCAGGTAACAGTAGCGTTGACATTGATAATTTCACCATCATCATTTTCAATTAAATATAGGCCAAATACGATAGGATAGGATTTAACATTGTCATAAGAAACCTATTTATAAAAAATCTCTTTCAAAACTGCTAAGGTTTCGCATTCGTTATACATCAAATTGTTTTTTGGAAAATGCGCGACTCGTTTCTTGAAATAGGTTTTTAGTAAAAGTTTATCCGCAGAGAACTGGTTTAAGAGACGGGTAAGCCGGTATAAAAGAGATGATAAAAATAATTACAGCCTTAAGCCAAATAAAATGAATATTTTTTTTTTTTTACTCGTGTAAATTAGAAGAAAAATATGAAAATATGTTGTAGCTACTTAAGTTAAAATTTAATGTTTATGGCAAGACTAGGCAAATACGAAAAGTTAAATCTATTTGCCTTTTTTTTAATTAGCTGGCCTTGTAAAATATAAGACTACAATAATTTCATAACTTTGTCCATTTCCATTTGGTATTTTATTTACTGAAATATTATTTGAAAAGTATTTACGTTCATTAATGAGATTTTATTTTTATATTTTTTCTCGCATGAATTCCAAACGATTAGCAGCACCTGATCCTTAAAATGACCCCCTTTGCATTAACGTTTGACCTGTAGCCATTCTTCTACAGCACCAAATACTACTGTTAAAAGTATTACTTGGGGTTATATCGCATTAATTCTGAACGAATCTTACAAGAAGTTACAAGATGAAAACCACCCTTCATCACATCACTTGGATTCAACAGAAAAGGACACAACTGCTTCTATTAGACTATATATATATATATTTTAAATTCACTATCATATAATATTTTAGAGCTACGTGTAACATATGAGTGCATTTATAATACTGATTCGAGGCAGAAGCATAAAAGTATTTAAAAAATTAAAACCATTTCGCGAAATGTACAATAGAATTATAATTATAAAGTCTTGAAAAGTCTACATTATAGCAAGCTTTCTTGATAAAAAAAACATAATAATACAAATACCTTAATAGCAACTGCGTCTCATCGTCAGAAGTATGTGGCAGTGGTTCTGCTGAGGTGCTTATCTGTTACAACGTTGCCTGTGGGTATAGACAAACCGAACTACTAGCACGTCAATAGTGTTGCATAACTTTCAGGTGTATCTCCTCTTTACATATAACACTTCGAACTTATTCTTTCAAGTCAGTACTTTTATTATCCCACTTTATTCTTCATGTTTTGAATTAAATTCAAGTTTCTTTAGGCCTTTATTTCTAAAATAAAAATAAGATGAATGCATTAAAATATACAAACACATTTGTAGCTTTGAAGTTAACAGCTGTAACACCACAAAGAAGCCTCCGCGACCATTTGTTCCTGCTCTTGAGATTCCCTCTTTATACTGACCATTTCACTCATGTGAGATCATCTTAAAATCGATCAATGAAACGAAACAAAAGTTTGAATTTTGACCAATCACAGCCGGATTACGGAGTGAAATTATCGAGAACAAAGGTATCAAATCCGTTTTATCGTGCGACGTACATTTGTTTTAGGATCAGTGTAGTCAACTCTATACCTCCACTATATAATTCCTGAGCACGCGTTACTAACCGCTTTTGCTAGCAGGCGATGGGGAGCTATTGGTGACGACAAAAGTATGGACAGTCCACAATCATATCGCAAAATGGAGGTTTCTTCAAATGGATACTTATAAGTGTAATATTTAATACAAGTGTTAATATCTTTGCGCGAATTTCATATATATATATATATAATTTTATTCTTGTTCTATTCATGAAATAGTCCTAAACCGTATTTTGCTCTTCTCTATTGGGATTACTAACAATCGACATTCTTCTGTCGCAAGATGGCTTGAAAAGGTTAATGGCAAATATACAATTATTACAATTTTGTAGGCCAAGTTTAGAGGAATTATATTTAAACTATTATTTAATTCGTGAAATATTTCTAATAAATATCACTCGATGGTCTAAGCTTTCCAAGCTGAGGGTAATCTCAGACCCTCTCGTGATATTATTTGTGATAAAACTTCCCGATGGTTATTTAATATTGAAGCAACAGCTTACGATAAATGAGAAGTAACTTCAGATATTTTCTAAGGCATGTTTCTGTCGCTTTAGCCATTAATAAAAAATGTCTCACATTTTTCGCACATCATTTGTTTCTTGGGTTGTTCCAAGACATGAGCGTAAAAATTAAATTATTTGAATACACGGCTGTAACTATAATTAATTACACATTTTAAAAATACACATCAAACTAAAGTTGCCCATTTAGTAAACATAACAGAATAATAATATTATAAATTGCTTTATTAATACAGTATAGGATTATTATATACGAGTAATTATTCAAAAGATAATGTAAATGTATATTACTGTATTAAATGTTGTTCTGATTAAAATGGATATTGCAGCTAGTGTATGCAGTGGCTGTGACAGCTTACACAAACCCGTTTGACCTTTAATTTCCCGGGTGAGGTATAGCGGGCTGAACTAAATTTCTCTCCACTTTTTTTTATCGCCCACCCGCTCACAGACAAGTTCCTGCTTTGTCGATGTCTTCCTCATTCGTCTTAACCTGCCCGCTGTCTTTTCTTTTGTATCGTCGTTTTTTCCTCATCCAGCAGTCTTCCCCTTCTTTCCTCTTTATCTCACTCAGGTATATTCTTCAGAAGTTTGTTGTAATTTTCTTTCACGTCACCTTGCCATTTTAATAAACCCACGATAACATTTCGTATGCTTTTCCTTATTTTAAGTATGCGTTTTTTTTTTCCCCGTAAATGAATATTATAGACAAGATGTGGTTTTCTTTTTAGACGATTTGCTTGAATACGCAGAATAAAATAAAAATGTATTCGTCATCTATAATTACTTTATCTCGTTTAAATAAAAAGTATGGCCTCAAAATTACAAAATTTTGAAGCGAAATTGACACACGAGTTTCTCTTAGTACTATAGAAGAGAGCTGGAAATATGTAGCATATGCACAGAAACTATCCTCTGTCTGAACAATAGGTATTGCATTGAACTGAATTAGATTGTTTGGGGCAAAGAAGGAAACTTTGGTACTTGAGCCTTGCTCATGGTAGGTCATTTGTGCCTAAGCCCCCAATGGGGGAGACACCTAAGATGTTTCCATATAGAATGCCACTAAGACCGTGGAATCTCTCCTTTCACGGATTCGAACCCCTCAGGAGGTCACATTCCACATCAGAGGCCGAGGTAGAAATATAACAACGGAATTAAAAGGAAATTGGAGAGCAGAAAATTCGTGAAAAGTAAATATCCATCCATCCCAGTATTCCCCTAAGTGGCCTGGAGAAAACACGAAAAAACCAAGGTTCCGGTGACCGCACAATGCCTAAGTTACCCTGCACTGGGTCTTTCATGGTTTTGTCGCCCGTTTCATGCCAGCTGGCGGGTCAGTCAATCAGAGCGGTAACTCTCGGCGAAGCGGAAATAACATCTGCGCACTGATTGAAGTCCTCGTAATTATAACTCCAATTACAATGAAAATAATTATGGCAGGAGCATTTCTGGTATCCTTTTAGAAAACTATTATCCTACGCATCAGTTCATCTTCCGAAATTGAGTAAATATCTCGCGAATATCTTTCTGTGTTCTGAAAAAGACAGGCTCCGTTACTCTGTATGCATTTATTGCTCACTATTTGCAGCTGTTCTTGTCATGGAAGGGGGTTTCTTGTGTAAAATCAGGACTTTCTGTTCTCTAATACCGTCTAGATATATCAGAACAATGGCTCGACTAGGTATGTAAACTTGAGAATTCCCAACTTCAATTTTAACTAACTGCTTTCGTTTCTCTCACATTTAAAACAGAACAGCTATAGATTCTCTCACGTACAGCTTTACAGCTCTATGAAGGAAGTGAATATGTCACGACAAGTGCAACAAACAAAGATGCGCATAAGAACGCGGAAACGCTTCAACTTTTTAACATTAAAAAGAAGCACGAAATAAGAGTCAAGATGCACAAATGCAATGGAGGCTTACACGTGCCACATTTAAAAAGAAAACACGGACAACGAAAGTGCTTATTACGAAATCTACATGCACCTAAATATTTATTTCATATGAAACGTAAAGAAACTAAGGAGCTAAATTAGCAACTGCCTACTAGATAACATTGATATAAAATTTGGATAAAATTTAAAATTCTGAAGTACAAAATTTACTGTTTACAATGCCGGTTATTTTTCATTAGCCATTAACTGTAATCTCAATATATTTTAGTTAATACCTTTTAAGCAAAACAAGCTTTAACTCGCTTATCTTAGCCAAATGATTGTGATAGTTGTTAAGTATCGTCCTTTAGATGACGCGCTGTGAAGTTTTAGACGCGTAAGTGTAGTCACTTGTTTATGTAGATCGTGTAAACAAACTAAAGTTAACATTTTCCACAAAATGGATAAAATTGAAATACGAACTGAGATAAAGTACTTTGTTATGAAGGATTTAACCTCAACAGAAATACAAACTGAATTGGATTACACATTAAAGAATTCTTCCGCTTTGCTTTCGACGGTTTAAAGGTGGGCTGCTGAATTTAAGATCGATCGTACATCCATTCAAGATGATGAGCTCTCAGGGGTCCCAAAACTGCTAAGATTTGTGACAAAAATTCACAATGCCGTACTCGATGATTACGGATTGAAGATATGCTAGGTGACATTGCAAAGACCTCGATAGGCCGTGTTCACTATACATTTTACACGAAGTTTTGGGTATGAGAAAGTTTTCGACTCGATGAGTACCACTTTTGTTATAAAAACATTCAAATGAATATTTCGCAAAGTGTTTAGAGGAATTCCAGCGAGTTTCTCCGACGTTTCATAACAGTAGAGGAAACATGGATACATGGAGGATACATCACTCAACACCAGAGATGGAAGAGCAGTCCAAATAGTGGGTGGCAACAGGTGAAAATGCACCAAAGAAAGAACAAAAAATAAAAAACTGTTCCATCTGCAGAAAAGGTCATGGATACAGTTTTCTGGGTTTCTCATGGTGTAGCGCTTGTAGACTATCTCCATAAAGACAGAAACATCACCGGAGAGTATTATGCTTCACTACTGGACCAACTGAAGGATGCTATTCAGGCTAAACGCCCATATCTTGCGAAAAAGAAAATTCTCTTTCATCACGAGCCTTCACACACGTCTGGGATTGTTGCTGCAAAACTGCATGACCTTTTCCAAGTGCTTCCACATCCGCCATATTCACCGGATTTGACTCCCAGTGCTTACTTTTTGTTCCCAAACCTGAAGAAATGGCTGGGTGCACGAAGATTCACATCAGAGGTTGAAGCTAAGACAGCGCTTATTTTTCACAGTGGGACAATCTTTTTTTTACTGGGGACATTAAAAAACTGGAAAGTCATTGAACTAAATGTATTGATTTGCAAAGTGACTATGTAGAAAAATAAAAATGTATAAAATCTCTCTTTGGGGGGAGGGGGTCAGACCGAGAAGTTTTAGAATGTTTGTCCTGTTTAGACAAGACTGAGGGCTTTTCGTCGCAAACTGAGCTTATAACTGCAGAACTGAAGCAGGGGAAAAAAAAAAAAGAAAAAAAAAAGAAAAAAAAAAAAAGAAAGAAAGAAAGAAACGCAAATGATTCTATAGCGTTACGTACGGTCTATGAAAATGTATTTTTATTTGCGAGAAAGTTTCCGATTCTGAAGAAAGCATAAAGTCATAATAATGACCTTGTATATGCCAAGACCTCGCGGAAACTTTGTGAGGTCCACCACCCTGCTTTAGTAACGGTTTGGTAAGCAATGTACTCTGTTTCTGTCACAAGAACAGAACAGACATTAGAGCACTGGAGCTTCCGGCAAGATTCAGCCCCCGCTCATAATGCGAGATCCACCCAGACTTGGCATAAGAAAAATGATGGCCATTTTATAGTGTTCAAGATATGCATTATAGCAGTCCAGAATTATTGTTGTCAGTGCTTAGGGGTTTGGCTTGTATGTCTTCCAAGAAAAGACACTTAATATTGAATTTCAAGTGATCATTTGAGTCAACAGTAGCGGTAGTGTATGCTGCTGTAAATGAATGGCTACAGATCATATGTGAAGGCAAAGGGGGGCGGGGTCATTTTAAGGATTGACTGCGCTAATTGCCAGGAATACCTGCGAGAAAAACATATCAAAAATTAGAAGAAAATAGTTGTAGCTACATAAGTTAAACCTTGTAACAATATTATGACAAGACAAGGATATTAGGAATATTCTCTATCAAAACCGCTAGGGTTTCGCATTCGCTATAGATCGAATTGCTTTCTGGAAAGTGCGCGGCTCGTTTCTTGAAAGAGGTGTCCGGTATAAGTTTATCTGCAGAGAACTGGTTTAAGAGACTGGTAACCAGGTAAAAAAGAGATGATAAAAATAATTACAGCCTTGAAGGCAAAGAAATGAAGCAGTTCCGCTCGCAGACACATTTGATTGAACAGCTTTGCACAAAGAAAAGAAACACATCATCGCTCCGTAACCCGTCATTAGCTCTAGGTAGCAAATCTTTGGCTAGCAGCGTTAAGTTATGTAATTGAGGTATTCTCATAGGTTATCGTAAAAACGTATCTTGCATGGCAAAATAACGCTTCTCGCCGTTATGCCCGCTTATCTTCCACTTTTCAAAACCTCTTAACTTCCGCTTTTAAAATCACTGTAAGCTGTCCCATAGCATTCGTCCAGATTTGAAACGAAACCTTCCCCCTTTCAGGAACTGTAAACAGTTAAATTAACCAATAAATCAATCAATTTGATTTGCCATTACATGCATGAAAAGAATATCGTAACATCAATATAATCAATTGGTATTAAATACATATAACATAATACTTTATTATTATAATAAAATGGTCGTTTCCTTAATAAATTTATTAGATAGATTTCTTTTAAAATTACCAAGGTCAACATCCTAGCATGTAATTTGTTATAGAATTCTACACCTCTTTGAAAACATGTTCCTTTATTGAAGGTAAGTCGATAATTGGGAATATTTTATTTAAATTATTTGTAGTATTTATATCAGAACTTAAATTATATATGCAAATGAGTATGTAAATAAATAAATGTATGAAAAGTAAGTAAACAGTAAGTACTTACAATGTTCATCTGGACTTTCTTCATTACCCATTTCTGACACAAAAGTATATATCTATAATGTGAGGTCTGCTATTCCATAAATGAATATCATATGATAAATGACTTGGAAATTATGAATAATAAATATTTCTCAGACCTTCCGGTGGAATATACGATTTCAGTTTTCTGAAGAGGAAAGAAATCCGAAAGAGCTTGGTGTATTTTTTATGAATATGCTGAGTTCAAGAAGATTTTTTATCAAGTTCAAAGCCTGAAATTTTTACAGATTGTACTGGTGTTTCATTCACTGCATTTTTCAATTCAAAACACATAACATGATTTTTATCTTCGTTGAACGATAAACCAGTTTAGCCAGATTAAAAAGTTCAATAATTTAATTGTTCAAACCATCCAGATTTTTATTACTGACTCTTAAAGTACTGCTGGCAGCTGGAGAGATGGCTAGCGACGTATGTGGGGAGAAGGCTTTATCAGTCAAGTAAAAATTGCGCACTGCATGTGTATCATCATCTATCTATTCAAATAATTAAGCGCCGATCCATCTCTTTGCGTCAACAAAAGCAGAATATTAATAGTGAACAATTGGATGTTATCAACACATTCCTCTGTCTAGCCATCTCTCCAGCTCCCGGCAAAGATTGGTACATCTGATAAATAAGATCATTAATCGTTATAATAAATAAAACAGGATCTAGTATTAAATATTTTGGTATTCCATTAGTTATATCAATATGTCCCAAGTTATTGTTATTTATACATGTTGTTTTCCTCCTGTTAAATATGAACTTAATATTTTAAGCAGCTTTACTCTGTTTACAAATAAGCAATTCGGAGATTTTTCATTGGAGCGTTTTGGTAAAATTATAAAGAACCAAAAATACATAACTTTTTCCCTTAAAGCATTCACAATACAATTCATTGCATTTTCTTCTAGAGTTAAAATGGTTCACTTTGGGGGGGGGGGTCTAAACCATGTTGCGTCGATGATAATGTGTGATAATATTCGAAATATAATAACAGTTGCTTATACATACATAATATGCTCATAAATGTTGATGTTATGGCAGCTAAAGATATGAGCGATACTTTTGTAAACTTCAAGTATCATTTTTCTTATAGGTATAAAGAACTTTCTTTTGATATTTTGAAGTAATGGTTTGAAATGCTCGTACATTCAATGTTTCGACAAACCATTAGGATGACAACCTTGAGACTGTGATAATTCAAAGCCTGGAAGTCCCGGCATTTATTTTGATAAAAATGGCAGGCAAAAAGGCACTTAAGATCTTGAAAATAGGCATTAATATAATTAAAATAGACATTTATATTAAAAGTGAAAACAGTAACATAATTCATTATTAATGAAAATAGTTATTTAAGATATTTAATTTCTTTTTCACATAATTAAAGTATTTAATATTACTTTCCTTAGTTACAAACAACAACAAGATATTTTTTCAAGGTATCAACTGTCGTAGTCAGCCGCTTATCAGAGAGAACATTTTTCATCATAGAAAAAGAACGTTCTACTTCCACCGAAGTGATTGGAGCATATTTAAAACAAACTATTTCAGAAGTACTCATACCAGTTACAACAGAACATTCACCTTTCGGGACATCAAGAAAATGTTAATCAATACAAAATAGTTTTGAATAATCCTGGCGAATGAGAGAATGTGCGCAGTGGTTTCTGATCGAGTTCATTTTCTGTTTATGTATTTATAGGGGAATCAAGTTAGTATCTCTCTTACTTCCGTACTGAACACATTGTAGGGAGGGTTTATTGCACAGCTGTACCACCCTCATCTTTCTCACTTGCATTTGTTTGTTACATTTATGCAGCTGAGAAGATATCTCCACCACAAATTTCCTGGAATTGTCTCGCACAAATCGATACAAGGTCGTACGTCAAGACTATTCAAAACTACAGTACTTCTCTCATCCTCTCTATTTCCTGGTATTCGTATGCCCGAGGCAGCCGTGCATTCCTTTCACTAATGAAGGTTCTGCTATTTAAAGTGTTTAAGTGAATGGGTTGAGGAGAAAGTTTTTGATTGACTGCTTGAAATGAAATAAGTGTATAACAAGATTCTCAATGATTTTTTATGTGAACATGTCATTTAATTTGATAACTTTTTCCACTTTGATACATTGAAATTCTTTATGTGCCTTTTTAAATGCGTAAATAATCTCAAAAATATCCATAACGCTCTAAGGCAAAAAAGAAAAAAGTTTCAATCTTAAAATAAGTAGAAGTAAAAATATGCAGCAAAAAAATGCAAATGGCCCTACGGACCCCAAATGTACAGAAACATGCTCATTTCTATCTGACTCTTAAGTGTATCCATCCAGATAGAAAAGAAAAGACATTTTACTAAACTTCCGGGCTCTGTGATAAGGTATTTGCTGCATCTATTTCGTCTTCAACTGAAATACTATTCCATTAAACACATTTTTAACAATATGATCTATCTTCATCTGAGTTAAACTGAACAGAAGGCGGAATATCAATCGCTGATTTGGGCTCTAGGAGAGGAAGAGATGATAGACTTGGATGAATCGTCGTTTAGCAAGAAGAAGAAAAGAAAAACTTTCTGTACGAAACTTGATGAACAGACAGTTGTAGCCGTTGAGCGTGGTGTCACTGGAGTTGTGCGATAAAAACTTTACGAACATTTGGACAGGATACTTAACCGTCTGTCAAAATTATTCAGAAAACTGGCTCAGATGTATGTGTACTATTTTAAGTCGATTATTATAGTGATATACATTCCTATTGAGATATTGCAACAGCTTTTTTTAATATTTTGTTGGGTATCCTTTTGATTTAATCACTTTCTCAATTCTTCATGGCATGGAGTCCATAAATATAGAAGATCATTTCTCTATCAGCTCGCTCTATTGTTGCTGGCTGAGATTCAGACACACACCAGAAATTTCAGCCTTTTCACCATTTTTATTAATTCTAGTGACGTTTCGCACCATTGTGCTGAAAGATGCACTGCTTGAGTGTTACCCCCAAACAGATCGGGGATAGTGGGCAATACATCTCTTGGTGTTTTTTGGCATTACTGTTGCCCTATAGCGCTGCAACAAGTCATCGCCTGGTCGAAGACGATCAAACTTGATGCTATCGTTTCCAAATGACTTTAGCCCAGTTTTCCCCCATCCACTCTCTGCATGCTAAAGCCCCACTGTACACTTTTCTGTCTCTGCTTGTGGCATATAAGACTTCTTTCTTGACGTCCTAGTTTGCGAAGCTTTTATCTGGCTGTTCGGTTAGGAACTTGTGCTCTTGAGGTCTTCATTTATATCTTTTAATATATACTGACGATCTTATAGAAAAATGCAGCAGATTCTATGACGGTTTTGAGCAGCCAACTTTGATTTTCTGCCAGTTCTTGGAAAATATTATGTGCACCTGTTTCTTCATACCGCTTGCAAACTTTTCTCACGCCCGATTTTGTAGCGCCACCACCCAATCTATTTTGCTGTTTCTTCCGTAAGAATAAACCCTCAAGAAGTTTTATTACCTGGAGACCAATCAGCGTATTTTCGTGTGTTAGAAGTCGCGGTTTTCAGTTATAACCTTTCAATTCACGCTACACAGATCTTCGCTTCACTAAAGACAGCTGCTGACTACGACAACAATGATGATTTTTGCCCTCCTACGATGATGCAACAATTGTATGCAAGCATTCTTCCATTGGTTAGGTTACTGCTGCACAAAGATGGGAAATGTTGAAGTTATTGAATATCACTTTAGCCTTTTCTTATTGTAGTATAACGAATATAGCATGTTCGGTTTTTTTTTTTTTTCAAAGATAATAAGAATAACTACGGAAAAGAAACATCGTGCACAAAATAAAAATAATGTGTTGCTTCCTTTCATTAAATGTTGAAACGAATTAAGTTATTAAGATTAGCTTTTTGTAACAGTGCAAGGCTATGAAACACGTTCCCTTGCTAAACAAGTCCTTCCTGGGGGTCTACAAGTAACCATACAAGATCGCTGATTCAATCCTGGCCAGGGTCAATGGATTTTTTGGGAAGTAAAACTCGTAAGTACGGCTTCCTTCGAAAGGGAAATAAAGTCATGGGTTCCTATCTTAGATTTACGGCACGTTAAAAAACCTCAAGCCTGAAAGAAAAGGCCTCTGAGCAAAATGTATCAACTGTTTCACGCCCTGAATTGAATGGGACGGAGATGACCTGAGATGTTAAAGACTGGGGGGGGGGGGGTGTTAATAGATAAGCATTACTGAGGAATATGATTTCCAAAATCTGTGATCTGACCCTAAAACTAATAACTTAAGATATTCTGGAAAATGATAGTTATTTTTAGCATTTCCTTTAAATCGTTAAGTTGATTTGTTGCTTTCTTTAATTTCACACTAGCCAGTTTTATACTCTTTCAATAGAAAAGACAGAAATAGACAACACAAGTTCAGGTTGTTGAAGAATTACTAATAACACTCTGTGCAACAATCAGAAAGTTGCCATCATTCTTTTAAGATTGAAGCTAAATGCTATTATGATCTGCACAAATGGAACAAGTGGACGAAACATAATATATGCACTACACGAATAGCTTTGAATATAACCATAAATAATTCATTCTTTATCAATATTTATTTCTGGTGCGATTAAGTGAACTCTTTTATAGAAACTACAGATCAGATGAAAAAATAAGCTTACATTATCTAGAGGGAACATTCCAAAACATCATTGATCAGGCGGGAGGAGGGGGGAGAACCATTATTGCATGCATAAAAAAAATAGTTTCAAAACCTTCAAGGTCCTTCTTTCTCTTGGAACTAATATATGAGATTATAGGGATCTTGCAAGGATGTTGATTGCTTACCATAATATTTCCTTGAAAGCTCTTTTTCTGCACCAGCTTTCCTACCGGTTGGTTATACTGATGTGTGAAAGAAATGAACGAGTTTATCGGTGCAAAATGTAATCTCTTCGTATGCATTAGAAACACAACAGAATTAGATGCAGTTTATAACATAAAATCTATTTTTCATTTAGTTATGAAAAGTTCACAATATATACTGCTATTGAAGAGGAAACTAGTTGGAAATAGTTTTCTTTAAGAACTACATACAGTAAAACTTTGATTTCTAAAATCACACGATAGAAAATATCGACTTACCTAATTAAAAATTATCTAATGAAATCTAACTCACGAAACAAACAAGTAATGAAAAACGAAACTCTAAAATGCTAGTTATTAGGTGTTTGATAAGAGGATTAAAGTCGTATTAGCACAAAGATGAAAAAACAAACAAATAAACAAAATGGTCAAAATATGTTAGATTTGAATTGCATGTCTTTTTAGTCAAAGATAAACAAAAACAAAATCCATATCGCTTTCCGCCTATTAATTCTGTATACTTAAATAATGAATGAATAGTGTTTAACGCCCGTTTTTGCTACAGAGGCACCACAGATGATGGACACTGATGATACATGAGATGAAATGATATATTGGGAAAGGATTTATTTTTAAGGAAGGAAACGTTCCAGGCCTAAGTTTAGGGTACCTCCCCGGCATTTGCCATTTATGAGGGCTGAGGAAAAACTGGAAAAAACCTCAGTCAGGTAGGACGGTCCTGGCGGGATTCGAACCCCAGACCTCCCACTCACGAGTCCGCGCCTTAACGACTCGGCCACCCATGGCGGTGTATACTTAAAGTAATGCTTGTTATTATCAGATAAAAAGATATCTTAGGTACAAATGTTAATGTATAGTTCGTGCGTGTAGATTAAGACAAAGTTTGAGTATATGAATGAGATGTGGTAAACAGCTTGCCAGAGATTTAGCCAAAGATGAAAGAGTTCTCGAAATATAAAAGTGAAAGCAATAACGAATCTCGAATTCTTCTGTATAACTTATATTTAACAATTTTATGTTAAGGCGTCCTAGAGAGGAACAGAACCCGTTAATGCGTTGAGGCACTGAAGCTGCTAGGAGAACAGCTGACTGTCGGAAAATGTGGCTGATGAAAGACAAACATGAAAGTTGCGCTTAAACATGTAGTCAAATTCGTGATGACCCAATCAACTGAGGACGAGAGAGGGGAAATCTTGAGCTACAAGCACGCCGTGCACGAGCAGTATTTATATAACAAAACAGAAACAGAATTAAAGACAATAGAGTCCGGAGCCTAATATTCAAACGAATGTATTATAGCATACAGGAGGTTACCACAATCTGTTAGTAATAAATGTAGAATGAAATAGATTACTGCTGCACTAGAGTCGAAGAGAAAATAATATAACAGTAACAAAACACACAAACAATCAGGAACAGCATTCTATGGTGACTTTTGGCGCTTTATCTGGCGATATTGATTTTTGATAGCTCAAGCATGGAGCTTGAAGCTTTTCACTATTTTTTTTTAACTGCGAGCACCTTTATACCACTAATAGGTTACACTTAACATTCGAAGTACCCATCCTTACTAAAGTAATCTGCTTAGTATTCAGACTAGTTGCGCGATCAGAAACGGTTGCTCTTTCGATACTGACTGCTATCAATCAGGCAGCCCGGGTAAGATTCCCGATAGGGTGGATTTTGTTTCTTTAAGTATTTCTGGTCGAGAGGAAAGAATGTCAGATTACTTTGGGAGTGATAAACTCCGGATTTATTTACAACCTTAACTCATTCCATTCATTGTTTTCAACAGCAAGAAAAGTTACAAAGAAACATAAATACATTAACCTAGAAGAAAGGAGAGAGGGAGAAGCAAGAGATGTAGAAACAGAGGAAGAGAGAAGAGTACGGAAGGAGGAACTATAAAAAAATAAATAAGCAAACCGAAGAAAAGAATAGGAGGAAAAGTGGTAAAAGACGGAAGAAAAATATGGAGTATATAATAAAGAGGACGGCTAGAAAAAATGGGAAGAAAAATTACAGAAAATGGCAAGAGTAAATAACAGACGGAGGAGGAGAAGGAGGAGGAGGAGGAGGAGGAGGAGGAGGAGGAAGAGTATTAAAAGTAAAAATAAGGAGAGAGGGAGAGCAGAAGAATAGAATAAAAAGAAAGAAATAAGAGGCAAGCGAGAATCAAAGAAAGAAAAAAAAGGAGGGAACTATAAAATACTTAAAAGAAAATAGGGGTGTGAAACATAGAAGAGGAAACAACGAGGAAGAGCTGGAAATAATTAATAGGAAGGAAATTTATATAATCTAACCCTTTCCCTTAAGGAAAAACGTTTGAAAATGTGTAGTATATAAGATTATTCTGCGTTAATTTGAGATCTAAATTCCTTTTTTGAAGATTTGCAGAATAACAACAACAATAAAGCAGGAAACTTTAGTCAAAAGTCTTCTACCAGTGACGCCAATGTTCCTTTTAGGAATCCTTTCGTAATCCCTCTAGCCGGCTCCATGATATATGTGAAGGGTGTTGGGTAAAGATATGATTTATTCACCGGCAAGAATTCAAAGCTCTGTTCCAGGAACTGTGCGAGCAAGCTGGCCAGGGATCGAACCCAATGGAGGTTATTGTCCTGGTGGTTAGCCGACCGAGGCGAGCCAATGGCACCGTGACCCTGTCTACCAGCTCAAGGTCAAGCCGCTTACGTGACTCCAAGCATGTCGTAGCCCACCCTGCCCTTCGCCAAACGATGCATAACTACATCAGCATCGGCTTCCTGGTCCTTGGTTCCTCGTGGTGTTACGCAAAGAGTCTTGGAAGCGCGAAACAAAGCAAACACAAGTATGTCCAAGGATTTCATTCAATTATACTTATCCAGCTACCGGTCGAATTAGAATGTCTGCACACAGGGTGTCATTGGGTGTCTGCTGGAGAGAAGATAATTAGCAGCTGAATATTTCGTTCCGCATGCGACGATTTCAGGTATTTTTATCGAATGGAATAAAAATGGGGTTGGAGGAGGGGGAGAGTTAAAAGCAATACATTTAAGGGGTGTCTTAGACATTTGGGCCAAAGGTAGTAAGTTCGTTTAGTAGATTTGAATGATATTGCAGTAACTGTTACCATAAACTTTGTGCAAATATAACTTTTTGAATTACTTTTTGAATTTCCAACTAGCGATATAATTGCTTATTGCATGTGTACCACAAGCATAATGCTAGAAGAAGGTGGAAAGATGATGCTACTACCAATGCTGGGAGAAGAAAGTTGAAAACCTAATCGGAAAATATCATGAGATAAAAAGAGAGAATTCTGATTATTTCATGTTAGTGTCATTATAACTGCCTTATCTATTATAAGTGGCTGCTCCAGCAAACCTATGAATTGTTTTTTATTTTTATTTTTGACTCTCCATGGTTCCTTCTTCCTATAACACATTTTCCTGTACCATACCACAATTGAATAAAAATTTGTATCAATAAGCATTATTCGAGTTTCACTGGGTATATGTTAACAAATTAAGTCATAAACAGTCCAAGAAAATGACATTTTGATTCTGACCTGGATGAGAAAAAATAAAAATAAAATGAACTGATAAAAGCAGTAAATAGATTTATAAGTACACATGGTGAAATACAGTGCATTCTTTTAGAAATCAGCAATATACTGTTAATTACTAATATTAGTATTGTTTTAATATCATTTCCAGTTCCTAATGCTTTCTTTCAGTGTACTAGATAATTTTTTGACAGGTGACAGAAACTAATTATAGAATACCTTGTTCAGAAATTATCAAGTACCTTAAGGATAATCCAGGTATCATTTCTGCAGCAAAAAGTCAATAGAAATACAAGATTAAAAGAAACTAAAAAAATATTAATTGTCAATTAAAAAGCAAATATGTATAATAAAATTGTTTTGTGTTGGGTTTTCTTTGAAATTGAATATCATCATTCATGATTTTGTATATCAGCCTCTATAGTAATTTTTAGGCATTGTTTACAAGCAGCTCTAGGTATATAATTTGAATAGTCTCCAGGGACCAGTCAATGGAAAGTTAATATCCTTATATAACAAATTATTTATGAGAAAGTCCCTCAAATTTCACTAGTTTTATTCCACTTACTTGGACATGTTTCAAAGACAAATTTCCACATCATCAGGATTGGAACTGTGCTGATGATGAAGGAAATTTGCCTTTGAAACCAAGTAGTGGAATAAAACTAGTGAAATTTGAGTGACATCTTAATAAATAATTTGTTATATGATACTATATTTCACTGTGAAAATCCCAAATTATTAAATTTATATTAATATCCTTACTTAATGCAACATGGTCATAATATAACTGAATATACTTTTGTCAACAATAAACAAGTTTCATGAGCCTTCTTGGAAGAAGTCTACTCTGTTTCTGTAACAAATTCCTGAAAGCCATCTGAACTTCAAGTTTTACTAACTGATGTCCAAGAAAGTACTCTTAAAGTTTGCAAAAATGGTGCCAAATTTGTACAGTATGATGGACACTGTAGTTTGCTGTTATGATAACATGTGAAATATATAACTTGAAGTGTCATGTTGCAGGACATTATTTTTCCTTAATTTTAAAAGTCTTTCTAATTGCTGTTTTAAAGCTTGAATAGCCAAAGTGTAACTTTCTGAGTTATTGTTGTCCCATGTTCTGGGAAAATAATGCAAACAAACAAATTGCATCACAAAAACTGTTGTCATCACATTTCCAGGTAAAAGATGTGATTTGAAGTCACTTGACTGAAGCAAGTCTCTGTGTCAATATTTCATGAACTGATGTTGAAATGCTTCATTTTATTGTCATAACTTCACAGTCCATGATGGCTTTGCGAAACCTTATTCACTTTTTTTTTTTTTTTTTTTTTTTTTTTTGCAAATAGAGAAATCAGCAGTAGCATATCATTTTTGGACACAAAATCACGACATAATAAATAAAACAAAATTATTAAAATCAGTACAAGGACCTACGGAATTAGCAACCTGGAAGAAAATCTACATCTACAAATACAAAGACATTGAACTTCGACATTGTCGGGGATGAAAACATAAACTACAAGTTTATCACACCGCCACCAGAGCAGAATATACATTCCCACAGCTCAACGAATGATCCGACAGTTGAACTTTAGCATGGCTGAAGATGGGAAAAAAAAGAAGAAGAAAAAAAAAACTTATTCACCATTGCTAGATGTGTGTTTGATTTGCTGGAGATTAATGACATTATGAACATACACAAAGTGTACATGCTAAGAATTATTTCTACATTTCATCTATTAAAATATTCTCACTGATTCATGAGTAACATCCACAGAGACATTACTTTTCATTCAAAACTCATATGTGCATAATGTGACATGTGTCTTGAATTCCTTTCAAGATTTGAATTGAACAAATCTGTATTATAAGAGAAGGATCCAAAACAATAACATACATAATACATAGCACACTTACCCATCAAACAATGCTTTTCAGACACCATTATCAAGTATCATACTAACAAAACAGATTGCACTGTATGACAATTAACTTTTTAACAACATTGCCATAGACATTAAAATCCAAAATATAAATATAAAAGTATGAAGTATTTAAGCTCAAATAATTAAAGAATTACCTAGGTTCTCTCTTCATTCAATATACTAGTGATGAGAAATAAAAGTCTTTGCTAAAATCTTGTAAGGCAAAGGAGGTTAAAATAAAGTATATATCTGTGTTTATTCTCCGTTATTAATACTACTTTAGCATGTTTGACAATCATTTATCTGTAACACTCTAAACTCAAAAGCTCAAAAGGAGTCCTGGTTCCGTAGATTTCTTGATGTTTGTCCAGGGCTGAGTTGTTGCATCTTTGTCAATTCTATTTAAATGGCAGATGACCACGAGATTGGTGTTTAACTTTAGAACTGTCAAATGCTCATTAAAAAATGAATGTATTAAAATGCACACAACCTCTAAAACTGTGAATATGACAGTCCAATAAAATGGAATAACCTAATTGCTAGGGACACAGATCTTTAAAGCACAAGTGGATGCTAGGCAAAAAGCTCTGGAGTTGCTGCATGTGAACATTTGCTCATAGCACAGTTTTATTAATTTTTCTGCATATTTTTTTAACTTAAAGAAAATAAAATGCTTGCATTTACATTAGACATACATATAAGGGTTTTATCCCTTCCTTTAAGCATATTATGAATTTTGAAAAATTAGGAAATTGTAGAGCATTTCTTGATTTTGCTGTAACTAGCCTCCCTCTACTTATTTTCACACAAGTAAACCATATGATCTCTGGGTTTTGAACATTAAGAAAATATAACATACAAATGAAGTCACTGGTCTTTTCACTAAATGAAAAATATTCTCTACAGGATATTGGTAGCAATGTTTTGTCAGCAGTAAACGTGGACTATTCAAAAGAAAACTGAATCCAGGAAAAAAAGGCTTTGGAGGACAGTGAATTTTAAAATAAAGAACAAATCTCAGAATATCTCAGCACAATAATTCTCTGGCATCTACAGAAAAACACCTATTCAGTTGGTCACTCATTGAGAGAAATGCTTGCAATTATCTTACAGAGACCCTAATTATGGACAGACATAGTGTAGTGATGAACAAACTTCAAACTGTACCAGTTTACACAGGAAGATTAACGGGTCAGCCAGAAACAGAACATAAGGATGTACAAGTTAGTATTAGGTGAGACTAACTTTATTAACTGGTTAATTCATCAGAACATGTTTCATCCGTCCCCCAGCTGAAGATGAGAACAAACGCTCCTGAAACATGTTCTGATGAATAAACCAATTAGTGAAGTTACTGTCACATAATACCAACTTATTTGTATATTTTATTAACTGCACTGTTCCTACAATTTACAATTACAAGATCATAAGGAATCTAAAAATGTTTATACTTTAAAATAATCCATGGACAAAATGCTCATAGAGCAACTACTTGCATATTAATTTTCCAAATTCTTAGTCCTCGGTACCAGATTTTTTTTTTTGAGTAGTGTTTAATGTCAGTTTTTACTACTGAGGCACCACGGGTGGTTGGTACCAGATTGAGTCAGTATAAGTATTTATTTACATCTCAATTCTTGGTTTTAATTACATTTCACTTTAATTCCTAAGTGATTCCATCTTCAAACTATTCTAATATTACAAACAAGAAACCATTAAATTCTATTTTCCTCTCAAATAAATAGATCGGTTGAATGAAATCACAATTTCCCTACTGTACCTTCATGCCTTCTATTCTTTAAGGCAATTTGTGACATTTCACAGTACTATATGACAAATGGTTATATATTTCAATTTATTTGGATTAAGAATAAATGCTGTTGTATAGTATTCATATTAAAACATTTTGATTTGTTTTAATTATAGATGAACAACAATCGATAAATGTCAGAGAGTTCAAATAGAATAACAGATCTTTCATCTTTGGGAACGTAAGAAGCTGGAGCATCAATCAACCAAAATTCAGCATAGATAGTTACATCATAATAAATTTCTTATATGGAAAACAGTGAGTGTATAATATTATGTTCACAATTTGTTTATATTTATGCAATGTATTGTTTGAATGAATGAATGGAATGAATGAATAAATGAATGAATGAATGGAATGAATGAATAAATGAATTTATTTCTTCCAATTTCCAATTTACATGCCGATGTAATATTCTTAACATATAAATAGAATCAATTTCATGCAGTTTTAACAAACAAGTATACATGTTAAAGTCAAAGTAAACAATTTATTTTTCCGCACTTTCAATATATGTAAATTACTACTATTAAAACCTTTAAATTTCCCACTTAATCCTCTTCAATTTATGGAGTTGCATTCCTTCCATACCCCATTACAATTAACACCAGGTTGTGTACATAGTTGGAATATACATTCACTCCTAAATATTGCCATTATCAACATTGTTATTTCCATTTGTCTTGCCACCTTCCATAACCATTTTTGTCTCACATCCTGATGTATTTTTCCAAGTTTTTTTTTATATTTTCATCTGATTTTAAATTTAAAATTCATTATCTTCTTATTTCATTTGGTAAGTTTTCCCCTTTTATAAAAGAAACTGTTCCCTGCAAAACTTGGTTTATTTACATTCTAAAATACTGTGCCAAATACTATCTGCTTCTTTACACATTGGACATATCCCCTTAATATATCCATTTCTTATCCCACTTAAACACATTACTCCTGTTCTAAACCATATCAGTCCTTCCTCCCCTGCTTTATCACAGGTTTCAACATGTCTTTCTCTTCCTCAATCATTTTAGTGTATAATATAATTTCAGAGATTTTTTTATATTAATATTAGCCCATATTTCCTGTTTTTCAATAACATCAATTCTTGCTTATATCTTTTTCTAAAATCCTTTACTCATTATTTCCCCCTCATACCATATTGATCCCATGCCAACAATATTTCAGATTTTATACATTCAAGTTTCTCTCCCCTTAATTCTTTCTTGTAATACCAAATACTGTTTAATGATATCCTCCTCTTCTAGTCTCCCTATTCTATATATCAATATTGCAGTATTCTTTCTATTATCTTGTTTTTATAGCCCAATCTTCCTAATTCAATTAGAGCAGCCTTGTTAAGTTAAGATCTAGGTAAGCCTAGGACAATTCTACAAAATCTATTTATCGCATTTATTGCTTTCCATCCTGCACCTGGTCCCCAAATTTCTATTCCATACATCATTCTGCTCTCCACTATAATGTTTTGCTTATGCTGTAAGAGCAGATAAGGCAATTATTTTTACTCCTTGTTTAAATATTAATTATTGCAGGTTTTTTTAAAAGTGTATTTGAGCACATACCTATTTCTAATACTTCTAAAATCATATGACAGCGTTTAGTCTGTAAATAGATGTGCTTAAGAGAAAAAATTGCATAAGAAGAAGAATAAAACTTTTGCACAACAGCACAGAAATATTTGCTTGTGTACATACTGTGTTTGAGCACACACACTCATATTGGGTTAGCAAAGTTGAGCTTGTTGCATTTTGTGCACTGGCATTGTTACTTTCCTTGATATGTGGCACAGCACTTATGCAGGAACTTGTCGGCAAAATCAATAGCCTCACTAAAACTTTGCTCACTCCACATAAATTCATTCATATACTAATCATGAACCCGATATCCTTCTAGTATTTAGTATTATTACAAATTTATTATTAAATGAATATGAATGTTTTTAACAACCAATATTAGGAGTATGTGATACTTGTTCTACGCATAATACAACTGCCATAAACATTGCAAAAGTCCTTGGAATATATTTTAAACTTTCAATACCTTGTGAAGCATTGATCTAAGATGAAATTTGCATTTGCAGTTATTCTCTGTTGAAGCAGTTGATCATTTATTCTCTTAGTTTTCTTTTCATATACTGGATAAAGCATTTTGACTGCATAATTTACAATATATATTTTAACTTTATTTAATTTGAAATTTCAGTAATGTAATTCTTAATTTGCATGAAATAAATTTTAATAAGCAAAGCTCTTGAAATTATTTATTATTATTATTATTATTATTATTATTATTATTATTATTATTATATAATTTATAATAATTTTAGCATATAATTCAGTAAATGCTGCCTCATAATTCAGAAGCACTGGAAGTTGCATGACTAGCATATGTTAATAATTTGCAAAGTCATGCCATTTCACCATATCATAACTTATTTTGCCATTTCCATGTATGACTTCATGTCAGCAAAAAGTGATTCAACTTCTAGTAAGCAGGTGTCACATGATAAAAGCTGATGCAGATGATATGCTTATGGAAGCATGCTTCTGAAAATACTATCTCTTATCTTTGTGAAACCTACTATATTTTACCCTATAATAAGGAATATATTACCTAACAATCAATGAAGAGCTTGCAGAATTAACACACAAATGAGTATACAGGATTTTTTTTTTTTTTTTTTAAATTTCCAGCAACATGTTCCATTGAAAGCAGCATGTTTTCAAGAAAACAATGTATGACAAATGTTTCTTCATTGGAGGGGGAAAATAATGATATTAGTTACATTTTATTTAGTGAAGGTTTTCAAAATCATTTCAAGGTCAAAACAATTTTTTTGAATGGGAATCCCAATTTTTTTTATCACATTCTGGTTTTACCCCAAAAGGCAAACAAATTTTGTCTGAAATTTTTTACTTAACCAACTGTTTAAGTATATTAAATCATAATTGTAATACATAAAATGGAAAATGCTTTTAAAAATAATTGCTCTTTATTAATCAATGTTAAAAGAATTAGAACAAGTGCTCAAAATTTTTTCTATTTCATTCCATAAAAAAAATTAGTATATTTTTAAGCTCATCTAATATTCTGAAACACTCATTTAGGAATATTCCTGCGAGTTGTGGTTATCCTTTGTTAGAGCTCTTCACTTGTAGCAGGCTATATTATAAAACTACTGATTTTAGGTGCTCCTTTAGAAAGATATCTAAGGGGCATAATCAGGGAATCTTACAGGCCATTAGATATTCCTCCTCCTACCAATCCATCATGCTGAAATCCAAATTTTCATTTAAAGCAATTCTACCATTCTCATCTTCCTGATTTTTAATTTCTTCTTTAATGAAAGAATTAATAATATTTCTAGGTATATATACCAGTGAGATTTTCCAAGAAAAATAATGGAACCAATTACTCTTATCACCTAGAATTCCTGCTGATTGCGTATTGTATGGTCATTTCTCAAAATACATGATATAATCACTCCAGTACTACAACTTCATCAGTTTACAGAACTGTTAAGGTTTTTTTTTTTGATTGATTTATTTATGGATGCTCTTTAACATCTCAGGTCATCAGTGTTCCCTTCAATTTAGGGCATGAAACGGCCGACAAATTTGCTCAGAGGCCTCCCTTTCAGGCTTGAGGTTCTTTTTCGTGCCATAAATGTACGACACAGGACCCACAGCTTTACTTCCCTTCCGAAGGAAGCCATACTTAGGATTTTTACGCCCAAAAAATTCCATCGGTCCTGGCCGGGTTCAAACCTGCGTTCTTGGCTGTAGGAGGCAAGTGCGGTAACCATTACACCACCAGGACCGACAACTGTTAAGGTAATATGTGCACTGATTAGAGAAGCAAATATTTATTAGCAATTCAGGTGATTCTCAGTCCCTCTGATATTATCTTGCAAAATTTGACTCTTCAATCAATATCATCTTCAGTCAATTTTTTATTTTTGTATTTCAAGTTTATAAGGATGGAACTTCTGTACTTTGAGAATTTTACGTATTGAAGACATAGAAATTCCAATGTAAGAAGATGCTTTATGAAGTGAGGTTGTTGGATTAACAGAAACATATACTAGGACTTCAAGTTTGTGAGTTGCCTTTGTTTTTTTATTAGCAACAGATCCTATTTGTCTAAATTTCTCAACTAAGTCATGTACCAGGGTATTATTTAACTTCAACCAGGAGGTCTTTTGTGATTATTTGAGCTGTTTGTTTTGCAGATTGATTTATAAACCCATAGGTGAAAATAATTTCAACTTTCTCTTGTAAAGTGTACATCATGATGAGTGTATATCCCCCTCGCTAGAGTATTTCAATAAGTGCCAGCTTCTGATTTAATTGAATACAGTTGTTGAGCCATTAACTATATATGCCTATAAGAAAGGTAAACAAAAGAAACTTAACTTCAATGTTTAAACTGAGTTTGTGTTTTGTTTAATGCAAACAAATGAAATCTAAGTTCAAAGTATTAGCGCATAATAATGTTTTTCACCCTTCTAAAATATTTTATAAAATAGCGGTTTGTTTAGTAAAAAAATGTTCCAGACAAAAGTTGTCTTTTTGTGTAAAACCAGAATGAGATAAAAAATTGGCATTTCCATTTAAAAAAATTGAGTTGACGTTTAAATAATCTTGAAAACCTTCACTAAATAGAATGTAGCTAATATCATTGATTTCCTCCCTCAAATGAAGAAACATTTTCCATAAATTGATTTCTTGAAAATTGTTGCTTTTGAGATAAGCAGCTGGAAATTTTTTAAAATAAACACCCAGTATAGTGGGCTAAATTGAAATGTAGGTAGTGTTAACATAATTGCAACGTTTTAGCAGGTATTTCAAATGCTTTGAAACTCAAAATTTGGACTCTGATTAGTGTTCTTCTGTGGTTCAACTGCCAGGACCATCCTCCCTGATTGAAGTTTTTCCAGGTTTTTCTTATTCCTCTTCAATAGCATATGCCAGGGAGGTACTGTAAAATTAGCCTGTATTTCTTTCTTCCAAAATTCCTTTCCCAATTTATCATTTCATTTCATGTATACTTTCAGAGTTTTTCTGGAATAATGCTTTTAGCCAGACAAATGGAGGAGTGGGGAGATGCATAAATATAATATAGCAATTGATATCATTGTATGATTCATCAATCATACAATGATATCAATTAATATGATTAGCTTCACTGTGCAAGTTTCAATTTACATTTAAGTTTTAAATAATATAGCAATTTTATAACTCTTAAGTTACTGGTCAATTTCAGCAAATATATATTGTGGAGGAATATGCCTTTTACAAAAAGAAAATAAAAAAAGAAACTAAGCAACATTATACATTTAGTGAGAGCCCCTTTCTGTGCTTGGATGAGGGGAGAGGGAGAGGCTGGGACCCATTCTAATTCTCTAGCATCCTGTACACCCACTTATACTGGGCTTATATTTTTTGGCATTAAAACAACAGGATTTTATAAGTTTTTGGAGAACAAAGCTTAGAAAAGAAGATATTACATACAATTAAAAATACTGAGTTAATACATAATTAAGCAAATATATAAATGGATTTTGTGTATTTTCTTGATGCCTGTGGAGATTAAATTTTAATTGCAAATGGTACATTTTCCTTTCAAGAATACTGAAACCTATCAGTTTAAAAAATCTAAACTTTTCTTTGACATAAGTTGCTACTTATCCTGCCAAACAACCATTAAGTAGACGGGAAATGTTTTGTAAAATCATCATCAATACAAATGCACTTGCATTGCAGCATAATTTTATTGAAGCACTGAAATTCCAGATGGAACAATGACTGAGTGGTTAGATGGTTTGCCTTCTATTAAGGTGACCTGAGATCAATCTCAGCAGGTGTAAGTGGGATATGTGATGAACGAAGTGGCATGTGGGCAGGTTTTCTCCAGGGTCTCCAGTTTCGGCTGGCATTCATATTACCATTGTTCCATCTTCACCTCATCTAGCATAATGTAGTCTGCCAATTTCTTGGTGTATGGATTCAAATGGACTATGCTACCAGCATTTAACATCAAATGGAAGAATTCCAATAAGGTGGGCATTAGCAACCACCACTGCATTGAAATTCAGTGCAAATAATGCGCAGAACTGGTGCATATATCAGGCTAATTTGTGTTTGCTTTTAAAATAAGGTTGACAGAAGTATGGCATGAAATAGTGAAAGAGATATTACCAACAAACTTATGGGGTTAAAAAGATGACATTAGGAGAAGTAGAAAATAATGGTTAAAATCATATACAATAATAATTTAAATAATTTACAAGTACATTATACATCAAAAGTAAACATGTAAAACATACAACAGAGAATAATAATGGTACAAAAATAACATAACATAATAGCTAACAATTGTAATGGTAAACATGAAAAACAAAATTATTAATATTAATGTGATAAAAATGAACACTATAAAAATATAACAGTATCAATATTTGTATATATTTCATGTGTAAAGCTTTAAAATAATGTATTTTAGCCATTTACTCCAGTCAAGAAAACACATAATGATAAATACTAATACTTTACCTAGGGATAAAATTTTAAGATTGTTGGGATCGTGCATTAGAGGTTATATTTTAAATCTTAGGTTTAAACTAGGTTAGGTTTAAGTTGAGTTGCATTAGGAAACTTTTTGGTACCTACTTTGATCAGCCTGTGATATCCTTGCATATTGAAAATGCTATCCTGGAAGCAGAATCAGCACACTATATACTGTTCTGGTAAATAGGTACAGTCATGGGAAAACATGTTTTAACTATAGTGCCATATGGTACAGAAATTATAAGCCTTTCAAGAATAGTTTGTGTATATTTTCATTAGATTGGCTATCCTTTTTATACAAAATATAACAAATTCCAGTGATCCTAACAGGAAGCATCATACTGCAATGCTTAGGATCTGCAGAAAGAAAAATCATAACATTCCTATTAATTAGAAGCAATTTTTCCTTTCTTATTTCCTGAAAACTAAGTTCTGCATTTAAGCAAATTTTACAACCAGTGAGTCTTTCATAAAACTTTACAATATAACAAAGCATCAGAAAAAGTGCAAAAATTGTCTCCTTGTCTAGGATATCTGCTCCCAACCCCATGTGACTGCATTTCTTTAATGAATGAACAGTCATAAACAAAACAAACTAAGAAGCAACCATAAATCAAAATTAAGAACTGTTATTGTCCAATTAAAAAGAATTGGTTTATGAGCATTACATTTTTGCATGAAACATAAATGAAAAAAAAAAAAATTAAAAATTTATTGCTTCACATAGTATCAAAATGTTTTACTGCCAGAAAATAATAAAATTAAATGACATTAACATTATTTTCACATTTTAAGTTCAGTACTTATAAATGGTAATTCTTTGAATACTTATAACTGGTACATTTTGCTAAATCATTAAAATAATTTTCTAAGTGTGTAAAAAAATTAATAAAAATTCCTGTTGCTTGTACTTGAGATTAGATAAAGTGACATTGCATAAATAATAGATTCAAAAGTTTTGTGTATATTTATATGTAGGATGAAAGGAATTTGTATACCTTTTCCTTTTTAAAGTCAATAAAACAAAATTATTCACAATAAGTAGGCAGTTCATGTTTTGGTTGCTTAGCAACCTGAGAATAAATGAAAATATAGTTTGTATTCTGTTAGCATAGCAACCAGATTCCTAAGAAGCTCATGCTGTGCTCTGATACCTTAATGAATAAAACATTAAGGGTATTTGCAGTTTTTTGGCAATGGACTATATATATATGTGAATTAAAATCTATATAATTTTAATGAAATACACTTAATAATGATAGCATATTTTACATGAAATTTTGAACATTATTTTTTTTGATATTGCATATTACATCATGAAACTTAAAAGATTTTTATTGCGCTATTTTCCTCCGGGTAAATAAAATTATCCTTTGGTTTCTGTTCACATAAGTATTTTTTTTCATTTTATTTAAAATATGCCTTTTATTTTTTCTTCCAGGTATAGGGTTTGAATATATTCAGGGAGGGAAAACCAAAACAAAGGATATTGATCTTTTGGACCTGTCAACAAGGTAAGATTACTGTTAAAATATCCAAAAACTAATCTTGTTTAATCTTGGGTTTTATGAAATTTACCTCATGTAATGAAACTATTTCTCAGTTAGAACCATTTAGGGTAACACATTTAGCAATTTCTTTAATTTTAATGTTAATATGTTGAGTGTAAATAAACACTGACCTAGAAAGCAAATTAGAAAAATGGCAAGCAAGGACTGAGATATGTCCAACTGTCTAAATGACTAGCATCATGCTTTATTACAGTAAAAACACCTTGTTTTTCATTAATTATGATGACAATAACTAAACTTGTGAACTTATTAAGCACTTTGATAATATTGATAAAGAATTTGCCACATTTGCTTGCCACAGTGTGATAACCTTTGGTGTGTTCTGATATGATAGTAATATTGTTAAATCAGTTAGCAACATTTTAAAAATAAAAAACTAGAATATTAATTAGGTATTTCCTGCACCTTTCTGCACATGACATGCTTTACCTGTGCCCAGTCATATAACGAGCTACAAATTGCATACAATTCTGAGGGTGCATCTCACTATCTAAGAAAAAATATCCTGTTTACAACATTATCGAATAGGAATGTGCAGTCTCTGCTTGTTTTCCATCATGGAATGGTAAATGAAAGAAAACTATTATGCAATTATAGCCTTGCAAAAGTGCAAAGAGGATCCAAATTAATTTTGAAGCTGCTAAAATCATTAGGGATTTACCTCAGATTTGTACATTGTACCTTACAAAGGTATATCTGGAATTCAGCTCAGGACCATATGAAACCTGAATTCTCATGCTCATGCTCAATTTGAATCCCAGAAGTAATACAAAAAATAAGGTTCAAGTTGGGAGAAATTCTTTATGAAAACAAAAAATAATGGCCCAACAGTCTTATCCAAAAATTAGTGCTGCCCATATATTATATAATGAGGCTTACTGGCAGAGCATTTGCAGAAGGCTAGAGTGAATAAATCAAAGAATCTTCTTCAAAGACATGCAAGCAATGAACATTGCATAATTATGTTCACTAATGAGAAAATCTTCACCGTTGAGGAAATGTGCAATAAACAAAATGCCCAAGTTTATGCACATAGCCAAGAGGAGACTTACCAGGTCACTCCTGGGTCCAACATGGTCATCATCCAGCATCAATGATGTTCTGGGCTAAGGCAGATCTACAATGGCCTTAAGAAGGGCATAAAAACCAGTCCCAAAAGTCTACAAGAAAATGTTCTTGAGAAGGTTGTGAAGCCTCTCAACCAAACCACATTTCTAAATCACTATTGGATCTTCCAACATGATTCAGCCCAGATCCGAACTCCCTTGACTACAAATTACGACATTTTGAAGAATAAGGCCTACTCTTAAAGATTTTAAAATATAATAAACCTAAAAAAGAAGTGTTGCACAAGCAGCAGCTGATTTGGGCTTTTTTTTTTAGAACAGTGTTTAATGCCCATTTTTACTGCTGAAAGGCACCACTGGTGGTGGATACTGATGATATATGAGATGAAATGACAAATTGGGAAAGGATTTTTTTTAAGGAAGGAAACGTTCCAGGCCTAAGTTTAGGACACCTCCCCAGCATTTGCTATTTATGAGGACTGAGGAAAACCTGGAAAAACCTCATTCAGGGAGGGCGGTCCTAGCAGGATTCGAACCCCAGACCACCTGCTTACAAGTGTACGCCTTAACGACCTTGGCCACTTGTTGCGGTGATTTGGACTTAACTGTCATATGTGCAGCATATATCTGGCTACCATTTGAAGGCTTGTGTGAAAGCCAAGAGTGGACATTTTGAATAATTTTATAAGTGCAATTATAATCTGAAATGCTGAATTAAATGGCTAATAGTTATTTTACAGAAAATCAACCAAATGAAGATCTTGTGTTCCAAGCTTTTGGTCATCATACCTCTATAGCTTTCATCAAGGTACTGCAATCTCAAGATATGCTAAGATGTGATTTATAAGATGGGATCTCATCTGGTGATTGGTCTGTTGGAAGAATGGCTCTTGGTCCAATTAGGTGTCTTGGGTGGACTTAATGTATTTATTAGGGACTTGTTTGGATCAAGTTAGGATTAGTGACTGAAGCAATTTGTTAGAAGGATTTGGTGCCGGGTAGAGAGTAGTTTTTCTTGGAGACCCATGACAATCTATGTGCTAGTTGTACATCTGTGATGGAAGACCGTAGTCTGATGGAAGCTGTCTCCACATATGTTGGTCTTCCCCAGTTCTTAGTGCTCTGTAACCATGCTTGCCTCCTAAACCCAAGATTGCAGGTTTGATCCCGGCCAGGACTGATGGATTTTTTTAGCATAAAAATCCACAGTATATCTTCCTTCGGAGGGGAATTAAAGACATGGATACCATGTCTTACATTTACGGCATGTAAAAGAACCTCAAGTCTGAAAAAAGATGCCTCTGAGCAAAATTTTTGTGCCATTTCACACCCTGATTTGGATGGGAGGCTGATGACCTGAGATGTTAAAGGGCATCCATAAATAAACAAAATAAAAAAAAATGGTGCCCTGTTCAGTCTCTCTAATCAAGGTGAAGGCTGGCTTCCATACCTCACTCAATTGTTTGTCCAGCCTTTGCTTCACCTTTCTATGAGTCAGATGAATAGTTGTGATCTGGTACTGTTTAAGATTTCTGCTTATTTTTTTGGAAATATTTCCACAGAAAGGAAGTAAGATCCATGTTTCTGCATACATTTAGCTCTTACTTGGTCTGGTTTCTTGTCCTGCACAATTCTTAAGGCTCTTCTGATAGGGGATTTTTAGGTACCCATTCTTTTGCAATAATTCAAAGAGGTGACTAATCTAAGTCTACCTGCTGTGATTGTCTGAAATGTTGAAAGCATGGAGGAACAGTTATTGCTTGTTTCTAAGCTGGATGGTGTTGACTGCTGCTGTTTAGGTAAATATCATCAGTGTGTGTGAATGCGCAGTTTTTTTCTCTCTTTTGGGTGCACTCTGTGATCAAGGGAACTTTCCATTTTCTTGTAAACTACAATAAATTAAAAATAGCAATGCTATATTACAGTCATTGTGGTAAATTGAATGCAGGATATATGCTATTCAGATGGCACAGAAACTTGTGGTATGAAATTGGTACATTAGAGACCATGCACAATAGAATGAAAGAAACCCAAACATTTTATCATAGTTTAATATTACTATACATACAGCAAATAGAAAATTACTTCATTTTTATAGCAGGAGATGTTAATTGCATAGTATAAAATATACAAAAACAAACATTTTAGAGCCAAGTAGCAAATTAACTATTAATCAGAATTAAAATATTCTAAAGTATTTTCCAACATTAAATAACCTTAGAATAATAAATTAATTATTTTCAATAAAGATATTTTTAGCAATAGATACTGTGCTAGAAACTACAGAATCAATTATAAATTTTGCCATAATTAATACCTGCCAAATTAATCCCTTTATTTAGAGATTCAAGAATTTGTAAGGACTGTAGTATCCAAATAGATTTCTTTTTATTAAAACAATGTTCATTCTGATGTGACTTTTGGGCAATTAAACCTAGCAACTAAAAAGGATAGATAGATAAGGTGTATATGAAATAGCTTTAAGACTCTGGCAAGGTACAGTTAATTTGATCTTAAACATATAAAGATAGGAAAAGATGCAGGAACATTTATTATGCATGTGATTAACTAAAAAGCCACATCTGCACATCTATATAGCTAGAGCACAAAGAAGACTAAAGAAATGGAGTAATAAATTTTAAAATATGTGGAGATAGAACAGGTCTCAAATAGTAAATCAAATTTTTGTGGTGGTGGTGGTAAATTTTGTAATTACATGCAAAAGCACGCATATATTTTTTGAAAGTTTATTTAGTGCAAAGGAGTTCACTAAGGAAGCAAAAGAAAGCTGAAAAGATGTTACATCATAAAAATTGCGTTTTTATTAGAAAAGTATTTCTTCAGGCTTTTAGAAAACATCAGAGTACTCTGTTACTCTTTAACAGAAGTTGCAGAGTAACTTATGTTCATCATAAGGTCATTTCTGTTGCAGTACCAATATTTCAGCATTGGCTGCCACCATTGCTGCTGGTGAACCACTCATTACAGAAAAAGTGCTGCCTCAACTAGTAGAATCCTTGTCAAAGCTTCAAAAGAAACTTTATGACTCCAGTAATCATCGCTATTCCAAGTATAGAACACTGAGAGCACACTTACTGCCTCTTACCAATGTTGCTTTCAACAGAAATGGCAAAGAGTATGTATAATTTTTTCAAATAAATATGAAATGAAATGCAATATTGTATTTTATTCCAGCAGATGCTGCAAAAAGTCATTAGGCATAATTTGTTGAATTCACTATATTAAAAATATCATGCAAATGCATTAAAATTAACATTTGGTGGATGAATAAATGTACTAACTCTAATCCTTCAAAGTATCACATTAAAGCTTATTTTAAATTTTTGCATTAAAACCTACTTTCAAATATTTTAGTGGAAGCTTGAATTTGCAAAAAAAAACATTATTAAAAGATGGAGATTTAAAATGATTTTGGGGAACCTTTCAAACTTAAAATTTCATCAACTCAAGAAAACATTTCTGGAGTAAACGCACTTCACCCATTCATAATAATTTATAAGATTTTGGGGAGGGGGGTTGTTTATTTAAGGATGCTCTTTAACATCACAGGTCATCAGCATCCATTCTATTCAGGGCATGAAATGGCTGACAAATTTTGCTCAGAGGCCTCTTCTTTCAGGTTTGAGGTTCTTTATCATGCCGTAAATGTATGACACAGGACCCATGGCTTTACTTCCCTTCCAAAGGAAGCCATAATTAGGATTTTTACGCCTGAAAAAAATCCATCGATCCTGGCTGGGTTTGAACCCACGACCTTGGGTTTAGAAGGCAAGTATGGCTACCACTACACCACCAGGACCAACTTATGTATAATTTATAAGAATACAATTAAAAAACTTACATATTATCATGACTTGAGTAACAAATGAAACATAAATCTTTACTAGAGAGGAGTCGATATTAAATTTTCTTGATATTCAATACCTATTTATGTTTTGTCTCAACTTGATTTATATTTTTATAAATAAAATACAATTTCTCATTATTATTTTGAGAATGTTAATACAGCAAACAAGTAGATTTGTATTCTCTTACCAAGTTGGAATGATCAGTAAAAACAATTTTATTAACTGTGGTGACATATTTCTTTAGATTTTATCCACCTTGGAAAAATTCTTTTTTTATGAATGTGGCAATTGGCACAGTTATAAGATACAATCAAAAATAATTCCAAACTTCATTCATATTATCTGATGAAAAGTATACATCTTCTGTAATGTGAAAATAACAACCGACTTGAAAATAATAAGGAAGCAATGTAACATCAACTTTCATGTTAAGAATACTGAAATATGATATAGTTACAGTAAGTTATTTTTAATTAAATAGTTTAACAGATCACATTATATGTTTACCAAAATTTCTTATTATTGATTGGTCTGACTCAGAACTGATGTTATTTTGAAGGTGAAGCATGATTTTTCCATATCTGTGAAAAGTGAAAAACACGCTAAAATTAATGCAATAGCACATTTAAAAATATCTGCAATTCAGAAAATTTTATTGCCCTGGAACATAAATTTGTAGCTCCGACATACTGTTGACAGACAATCTGCAGGATTTTATGGAGTTGGCAGTGAGACTTAGAAGCACATCTAATTTCTTGATACCTGCTCCCTGCTATTTAGAAGCTTATGAATGGGACATTTGTTTCTTGTAACCACTTTTAAATATGCTTCTTGTGACAATAGTAATTAAACTTGTTGCATTGACAAAATATCAAGCTCATCATTCAATATTGATACTCTTGAGTATCCATAATATTGAGAACCCATCCCCACTCTTTAATAAATAAGTAAATCCTATTATGAAATTTCAAAAGTTTAGTTCAAAGGAAGTGACCAGATTTTAGATTAATTTCAGGCTCACTATTATTAATTTATTATATCATTACAAATGACCAGTGCTGCCACAGTATACTCAGTTACTAGAAACTAAGTTTATTATCTTTGGGAGTAATGCCTGTAGTATAAATCCAAAATGGACAGAGCTCCTTCCTCTGTATTAAGTCCCGATTTGAGGTAATAATCTTCTTGGCTCAGATAAATGGTTCAGATATATTCATTTGAATAATCAAGAGTTTTCTTTCTTGAATTTCATAATGTTAAATTATATAATCACATTTTACTTTTCCAGGTAAAGTCATGTTATATCATTAAATTCAATGGGAAAAATAGAAAATTGAATACTTTAAGTAAATGTTAAATCATGACTTCATGATGCGCACAGCTCTTGCTGAAACCAACAGAAATATACCTATCCTAATAAGATGTTCAAAGATTTACCATTTCAATACTCTTGTTATTGCAATACTACCAATTCCTAACATCATTGCTTCAGTATGTGGCAATAAACACACAACATACATCGCATATTATATTTACTATTTAGGATAAAACAAAATAACCATATACCATAGGGTAGAGCAAGCATTTAACTAAAATTAAGTACTTAGTTAATGAGTCGATTATATATGTTATCTCTCCACTTGCCAATTTATTGGCAGAACATGTTTTTTGGACCCTTGATATCCTTAGCTACTAGTTGACTGCAAACAATCCAAATAGCCTCCTGGATGCTTACAGCAGGCTTTTGGCAGGAGATTACAACATTTTGTAATTAAACGTCATCAATCTATCTTCATTTTTCTTATGTAGATCATTTTCCATAAGCTCAGTTCCAATGGTTGGTGTACTGATTTTAACAAGTTTGATTTCTTTTCTGTTTGATGATTCATTTCCCAAAAGTGGTTGTCTATAGCTGATTATCTGTTTGTTTGTAGCTGATGTTCCTGAAATGTTCTTTAAGTTGAATGTTATCTTTCTTTTTGTTTTCCCAATATATATTTTATTGCAATGAAAAGTTAATTTGGTAGATTCTTGGTTTATTCTCTGAGGGAATTTTTTTTATCTAATTGGATATTATGAGATTCTTTATATTGTAGCTAAGGTAATTTTGAATTCTTTGAACATGTTTTAAAATTTGTAAAAGGCCCAAGGGTAACATGTAAACTTTTTGAACTTTTGCAAATGAAAGTGTAGTTACTTCCTTTATCAACTTTTCCTTTTGAATCTCTTATCATTTTATCAATCTTTTTTTATTGAAGCCATTATATTCTGCAATTTCTATTATGTGTGTACATTTCTATTACATTGTTTTTAGGGTTATTTATCAGTTTGGTTGTTAAGCATGCTGGTGAGATTTGTGATTGAAACTCTTGGCTTTTATATAATTGTCAGTATGTGTGAATTTTCTGAAAATTCTCACATATTGTATACTGTCATTGCTAAAAAGAAATAAAGATTTAAAAAGATTACATACCTCCCTTGGGCCTTTCAAAAATGTTCAAAGAATCCAACATTATCTTAACTCTGTAGAACAAGTACAGTATAAAGAATCTCATATCATTCAACCAGATCGACAAAATTCCCCTAGAGAATAAATCAAGAATCTACCAAATTAATGGTTCAGAATGCAATAAAATATATATTGTGGAATAAAAAAACCAAACCGTCACTTTTGGAAAATTAATCATGAAATAAAAAAGAAATCAAAATTTTTAAAATCAGCTAATAACCATTGGAAGTGAGCTTAATGGGAAAATATCTACATAAAAAAAACTGAAGAGAGATTGATAAATTTGGAGATTCTTACAGATGACAGTTTAATTACAAAATGTTGTTACTTCCCGCTGAAAGCCAGCTGTAAGCATCCAGGAGCCTATTCAGATTGCTTACCAGTCAACTAGCAGCCATGAATGTGGACAAGGGTGTACGAAATATGTTTTGCCAATAAATTGGTAAGTGGAGGGATAAGAGTATATAATTGACTCATTAACTAAAGTACTTAATTTCTAATTATATGATCACTGTGAACATGTTTTGCCAATAAATGTTGGTAAGTGAAGGGATAAGAGTATATAATTGACTCATTAACCAAAGTATTTATTTTTAATTATATCACCACTATAAAAGCTCTACAAAATTGTATTTATATAATTTAACTGAAATTTTCTGTTGGTTGGTTGTGTTGATTCTTTAAACAGGATTATTTGGATTTATTGGTCCAACCCCATAATTATGTAGTGCAAGGCACACATTTTGGATATAAAATATGGGCATATGTTAGTTGTTCAAGAATAATGATAATATTTTTCAAGAGAATTAAACGAATGCAGAGCTGTATTTATCCAATATAATTGAGGCTACAGTAATGGTCCTGTTAGTCAATGTCACTTTAGAGTGTCTTGTTACTTTAATATGGTCAGTGATTAAAATTGAAGTCATTCAGCATCAGTTGATGACCATGGCCCACTAGAGGCTGTCACTCCTCCAGTTATATATGGAATTAGTTGCATTTACTTATAGGTTTGTTCTTCTCTTCTTTTTTTTTTTTTTTAATCACAAAGTATGTTATAAATAAAAGATGTCTCATTGTAGATTAGACATATATACAGCATTTAGTTAAAACCACATAACTCTACTTTCGATCATAAATGAGTTAAATGACTGTGAAATCACATATGGTCAGTTCTGTGTCATATAAAAATGTGTAAGTAATCATGAAAAAAATGAAGGAGGCTATCAAGCATTAAATTTTTTTAGGTAAATTAGTATGCACTCATATGGGTAAATATTTTAATCACAGGAAATAGGAAGATAAAAAAAACAAACAACAAACAAGCAAATCTAGATGCATTGTTTTTGCCTCCTGTGAATACAAATTGTAGTAGTTGGTAAAAGTAAGTCTACTTACATCTATAAATTTTATTTTAATGTATAAAAATAATGATTTTAGGACTAGCTTTGAACTTTATCTGGATCTCCTATAAAATTTTACTGCAGGTACTTACCAATTTTTTCTAAATACTACAGATATGAGATTTAGAATTCTCACTTGAAATAAATAAATAAATATGATTTTTTCTACTTTATTGCATGAATAAAATGTCATTTTAAATTTATTTAGAAAAATTTTATATTTTCATAGAATTTTTAGGCATAATGTTCATTTTTTGAAATGTTTATTATAGTTAGCAACACTTAAATTTAATATTTTCTCTTATTGCACAATTTCCTAATTAAAAATTGGGATTTCTAGAATTTTCCCCATTTGCAGGTACAGCTAAGTATCTTCTGCAATTGGAGAATGGTCTCCTTCTGCTTCACAACATTTTATCTGCCCTGGTGATCTAGTGGTAACCATATTTGCCTCATAGACAAGATTGCAGATTCAGTTCCAGGGTCGGTGGATTTTTTTTGGGGGCATAAAAATTTTAAGTATGGCTTCCTTTGGAAGGGAGGTGAAGCCATGGATGTCGTGTCATAGTTTTACGGCACATAAAAGAACCTGGAGTCTGAAAGAAGAGGCATCTGAGCAAAATTGTCTGCCATTTCATGTCCTGAATTGAATGGAAAGCTGATGACCTGAGATGTTAAAGAGCATCCGTAAATAAACCAAATCAAAAACAATCTTCTTAGTCAATAGAGATGGTGAAAGAATACTGATTTAAGATACAACAATCCATTTATAGCAAAATGTGCTTAACATACAAGCATTTGTTTTTCCAAGTTTCTTTCAGTTATGTTAACTTTATTGAAATGCACATTGTTACTGTTTTATTATTCTCTACCAGAAAGTTGAGAAGAAGGTATCATTTCAATTTTGTAATTTATTTTATTTTGTAGGAAATGGTTACTTTCTTTGATGCTCCTCTTTGAAATGGTAAAAAAGAATAATTGAAAAATATAGATTACTGCTTTCTATATTTATTTAGAAAGTTAAAAATATTTTTCTTTGGCACAGAGAGTTGTCAATTTACAGCAGAAACAATGGCAAAATAAATTTTGTTGTTGTACACCACATCCTTCCTCCTACTCAAATGTAAGATCATTATTTTAGAAATAAAAGAGTAATAAATGTGGCATAAATTATTTTAATTAAGCTGTGTTTAATGAAACAAAATACTTAACATGTATATATTTCAGAATATTAGAATTCCAGATCAAAACTTATATTTCAGTTACAGAGCAATATTTTTTCCTTTTCCTTTTCCCTTAATCATTGCTATTGCTAATCATATAGATAATCGACTGTTAAGTGCATTCTTCCTTTATGCTGTCTGCAGATGCCTGACTGGAAGTTATGACAGGACTTGCAAACTTTGGAACATAGATTCTGGAAAAGAGGTTTTTACTCTCGAGGGACATAAGAATGTTGTTTATGCTGTGTCATTTAATATACCATTTTGGTAAGTTCATAGGTATGCAGTAATTTTAAACATTTTAAAAGGAGTAATGTCATACATATTTCAAAATAACTAATATTGAACTTGTTCTTGGATATAACATCTCAAATGTTTCATTTGATCTTTCAGACTTTATTACATTCATTTTTACTTTACTGAAAAACTTATCTCATGGCATCTTCTTCTTAAAGGCTATCTTCAGCTATTTTATGATCATTCTCAATCATTCAGTTATTTATAGCAATAATAATAAATTATACAATTTTATGAGCTTAATTCCAGATAATAGCTTTGAAAGGCTTAAACTACCAGATAATTATTATTTTAGTTGTGAAAGGTTTTTAATCTAAGTTATTTTTTAATCAAATAAGTAGTTGGTTTTTAAAGTTTCATTTCCATGTTTCTTATTCTACTGTGCTACAGCTCGTATCCAATTCTTAATCCTGCAATATGCAAGCAGTGGACCACTTTGCTACAAAATGTGAATATAAAATAAAAAAAGATTCTTTTACTTTCATTTTATGCTATTTTCTTTTTTCTCTTCTCAAATGGCTACTAAATTTCTAAAATTAAAATGATTATTAAGTTGTGAAAAGTTAAATAATATAAGTGAATATATTGTACTTACAAAGCTGTAGTCATTAGAGTGGTAATATATCCTACATTGATGTATTCAACTTGTTCACACTAATTCCATTTACTTTAGGAATGTTTCAGAAGCTAATTGCTTCCATCATGAGCTGTTGACTAAGTAGGAAATATTTTCAGTACTGTTTTTGGCATATCATTAAAAATTATTGAAGCACTGCAATGTAGGTACCTCTGATTTAATAAGTTCTTCAAATTTGGAATCAATACAAATTCTTCTTATTTTATGAATAGTTTTTGTTCATCACTCTATCATATTTAAAACATTTTTATTATTGAATTTGCAGTGATAAAATTTTAACAGGATCATTTGATAAAACTGCACGATTATGGTCAGCAAAAACTGGTGAATGCTATTATGCATTATGGGGTCATAATGCAGAAGTTGTTGCAGTGCAATTTAGTCCACAGAGTCTGCTGGTGGGAACCAGCTCTATGGACAACACAGCAAGACTATATGATGTTACTACTGGTTTGTATCTGTTGATATTACCATGTAAAATTACAATAAAGCATGCAATACTATGTTTCACAAAGAACTTTAGTTTGCATAATTTTTTAACGTTATACAAATGAAATAATATTCACACACTCATTAACTTTACAATAACAGGGTACAATAAGAATGGGACTCCCTTAAAGCTTATTAATATCTTGCATTAATTGTGCTAATCTTACTGAATTTGTTAATAGCTATTCTTTGAAGATGTGGACTTCCACGGCTGTGTCCATGGTAAGATAGTTACTTGGTCTTTGGGTGTTACTGCATCTTGGTAGTGTAAAACAAGTTTTTCAATTAACATTTTACATAAACTAGCATAGGCAAACTTGCATGCCTCATCAGTATATATAAATATGGCAAGATATACATAGGAAAAATGCTAGAAAGAAGGACATATTTGCAGCATATGTCTCAACCAATTGAATAAATCAGCATGGCAGAGCTCTTCATTGGCACCAGGCAGCACATTGGTTTTGGAAACTCTCTTGCTAGCCTCTTGAGGGCAACTATGAATCTCAAACATGGAGCCTAACCAAAAATCTGAGACAAACAAAAACATGCAGGACAAATTCTAGATATTACACTAACAAATAAAATACCAAAAAAAGGAAATAGGGAAGAAAATGGGCCTTCAAAATATTGTCATATCAACTAGCTGTTTAAAATGGAAATGGGTGGAATAAGTGATGCAGTAAGACCCCAAAAGAGGCACTAAAAGAATTATATCTTGAGACCCTTGAATTGGCAGAAGGAATCCAGAATGTAAGTTGACTTGCTGGTTGAATGAATTTAGTAAGATATTTTGTAGCAGATGGACTACACCAGCAAAGAACCTGAAGCAGTGGAACTTACTAGTCAAGAAAGTGGCAATGAATAGCATGGATCTCTCCCCAAGTAGCTAACTGGACTGCCTAAATTTCTGCTTTCATTTAAAAGAAGCTCCTCGGCCACAAAGAATATTTTTTGAGCTGATTCTAATCTCAGCAACATTTGAAACTCATTATTAGAGAAACAATTAGACAAAACAGTAACAGCAAAATTAATGAAAATAATAGGGACCTTGACCTATCTAAAAGTACCAAAAAAATAATAAAAAGTATCGTTTTTCCAGTGGTTTTACCTGGAAGAGAAAGTAGAAACTCACAAAGCAGACAGAAAGAGACTAGATGCCTTCGAGCTATTGACATGGTGTAGATTACAATATATTTTGTGGATCAAAAAAAGAAATAATGCCTCAATAATTGATTAAATCAATCCAGGATCTTCACTTGGAAGTTCCTACTACAAGAAAGAAACTGAGATACTCCTGCCATCTCATAAGAAGACTGGACTCTCTAGAAAAAAGTGCTACTAGGAAAAACATCAGGAAACAGGAAAGAGGACAAATCAGAATGCAATGGCCAGAAGATGTTAAATAAAGACAACTGAAATGAACTGGACAGAACTAGTTTCAGCTGCAAAAGATAGAAGAAAGTGACTTGATATTGTGTCAAGGATCATAAAGGGAACAAATATATAAAAGGCTGGCAAACAAAACTGCTGAAATTTTCCCATAGGATCACCAGAGGTCCTTGTGACCACCACCACCACCACCACCACCACCATCATCATCATCATCATCATCATCATCATCATCATCATCATCACCATCACCATCACCATCATCAGGAGAAAAGGGAGGGTACAACACACAAACCTATGAATATATAAGGAACGCTGCATTGAGAATAGCAGTACCAGAGCAAGTAGTTTTCCTCAATAGCCTTCAGAATGTTCACAAAGCAGAGCTTAGTCTATGGGAAACGTCAGCAGCAAAACTTGTGTTTTTACCCTGTACACAGCATCACCTGGAAATAAAGTATCTTGAAACAGCTATTCATTTGTCACAAAGAACAAATTTTAGGGACCATCCTTTCCCTCTCTTGTCTTTGTATCCATTTTCACTCTTTCATCATAATAAAATAGCATTTTTTCTATAATTCAATGTAATCAAATCAGAATGCTACAGCTTTAGATGGTAAACTCCCACACCATATCCATACACATACAATTGTATATTATAACTGATCATCTATATAATAATTTTCCTAAGCTTGAGGGAGGAACAAATTAGAACCTTTCATAGCCTACTTCTAGCTCTGATCATACCAATAATATATATATAAAAAGGTTTTATAAAGTTTGAAATTAAATGCAGCATTTCTATAAATTTATGCTACAACCAAAAATCACATATGCCCATTCTAAGGCTACTAAAACATCCCATTACAGAAATTAATTAATAAGTTGGCTTACATGCAAATAGTGATCACATAATACATTTATAAATATCAAAAGAGTTTAAAATGAAACTTACTTACCAGTCATAAGTGTTTCTTAACTTGTAAAACCTGTAAAATGAAATTAAGCAATTTTAAGAAGTAACTACAATTATTAAAAAGAGTAATTCCATATAGTACATTTTATAAAGAGAAAAGTATATGTATAAGAATTTTTGTAGATGTGGTGATGATTTAAGAGTGAGTTTTTTGAAACATTAGTTCAAAATACAGTGGCAGTTCTAGATGCTTAAAGTGGGGAGTAATTTGGGTGATAAAATTCAAAAGAAAAATTGACTGTGGTTATGAAAATATAGTGGGCAGCATTAGCAGAATCATTCCAATTACATGTGCTTCATTATATGGTACCATCTTTTTAAGAACATTTAACGCAGTTAAAACTATGAACTGGGAATTGGAAGTCAGTTATCACAGTGCAGCAATAAGATCACAACAATAATACCGTGCATATAATTATATATGCATTACGAGTTAATGCTGACCATAACATATCAAAGTATTAAACAAAAGAAAGAGGAATATAGGGAATCAAGGTTCAAACAATGTGACCTTCAGTGTTGAAATATCCATGTACTTTTTTCCTAATTAGGGAGGAAGAATTTGAAACATTTTGATTTAGTGGGTTCACACTCATTGTTACTTTCATATTCCCTAACTTAGTAGGTTATTTTTAAACTTAGTCAAATATCTAATTCTCGTCTTATTTTTACAGTTGCAATTGCACATATCATGGAGAAAACGTTTTACTTTGTTTCGGTATTGCACTTCCCTCCCAACACTGTGATCATGTCACTATTACAAGAACAGTACTGGTATCAGGGACAATTATTATTTGCTACTGAAAACTGATACAAAATGATAATACTTTTTGTGTTTGTTAGAATAGCTGACACTGACAGATATACCATATTTTCAATGCAGAGAGTATTGTTGGTTGTATCAATTTATCTAACAATGCTGATTGTAGTATGCATTTACTGAATATAAGGCAAATTAATTAATGTAATTTTAAACTCTTTTGTTTTATTGGTTGTAGTTTTTAATCATAGTGTGCTGTATATTAAAAATAACATAAATAAAATGTTAAAATTCATGTAAAACTTCATTCAAATAACTAGTTCATTTTGTACAAGATAAAATACTAATTTATTGAACAATAATTAGGCACTTTCAAAATTATTTCATAAAAATAATGAACCAACTCTGCCAAAATGTGTGATTAATAGCATATAGTTGGAGCAAAAGAAAAAAAAAGTTTTATTTTGATAAAAGCAATATCAACACTTACCACTCTTCTGCTTCCATTAACAGCAACAGATTTTAATATAATTTTAAAAAAATTCATAAAATTATGTTACAAATATATTCGTGTGTTTAAGCTAATTATCAAAATACTACTGGGTCAACAAAATGTAATATTTATAAAAAAAAATTCTGTGTTTCTATTCTTCACCTGTGTTTGACTGGAACAGTCTAGATTCTCTAAAATGTGCATAATGGTTTTTAACGCCCACTTTTACTACTGAGGCACCACAGATAGTGGATACTGATGATCCTTGAAATGACATGATATAAGGGGAAAGGGTTTTTTAAGAAAGGAAACCTTCCAAGCCCAAGTTGGGTACCTCCTCGATTTGCCATTTATGAGGACTGAGGAAAACCTGGAAGAAACCTCAATCAGAGAGGATGTTCTTGGAGGAATTTGATCCCCAGACCTCCCGCTTACAAATACATACCTTAACACCTTGGCCACCTATGGCAGTAATTTGCAAGGTGTGACACATTCTTAAAAGAGGATGAAAATGACAATGAGACATTACATAAAATCTAAAACAAGCTTTTAGCTTAATAATATCTTTATTAAACGTTAAAAGTACCTTATCTCATCACTACTGAAACCCAGAAAAAAAGCTTATCAAATAACATTTCTGCAGTAACTATAAAAAATGTCCTAGTCAATCTGAAGGCTCATTGGAATCAATTACTACAACACTCCTGCTGATATTTAAAATACAGAACAATTGTTTAAAAAAAACATTAAAATCAAAATCTGAAGCTATATGGCATTAGAAATTAAAACAAATTCAGCAAATATTCATTAGGTCTTTATGTATTATAATAAATAAAATGCCAACATTTTTCCTTCAAAAACCTGTTTATTTTGTCCTATATACACAAAAGTCAATACATTTTCTTAAATTTCCTGGCAAATTATCTAGTTCATGCTGGACTTTTTGGGGGGGGAGAGGAGGAATCAGCATTTTGAGAAATTCTTTGATAAATAAGTTAATTATTCAGAGTACGCTCAAACTTTTGACCTGTCATTATTCCTTTCACATTTGGAAAAAGTGTGTAGATTGTCATAAAAGAGAGAAATCTGGAAACTGTAGTGGGTGTCTTAACACTTCCGGTGCCAACTAACCCCTATCATTTATCATTCAGCTTACACCATCTTCCACCTTAGCATAAAGCCCTCAGCTGTGAGACATATCTGAATCCTTTTGAAAGATCTGAGACATTCATCATAATTCATCCCTCTAATTAATGAAAACTGTCTCTTGAATATTTTGTTATGCTTTGTGTTACTTCAGGTATAGCAGTAATTTTACATGGATTAAGATGCAGCAGCTGAATAGCACTATATGCACTGGTTGACAGTTATACCAATTTGCTGGACTAATCCTGTTTAAAGTTTTCAAAGAATCTCTACTCGATAGCCTGTTTTAACAACCTCTCCTCTGTTAAAACTTGGGTTTTTGGTCTTCGCTTCCTATCAGGGATAATTACTCGGATTCAAATTTTGTTCATGAACCTGAAAAGTACACTTCCTATACTTGATGGAGATATTAATTCTGAAAAATTTAGCATGAAATTCTCTCCTACAGTACTTGCATAAACTCTTTTGAACATATCCTAAACTTATGTATTCATTTTTACACTAAACTCCAATGAGATGCATTTTGGGAGAATCTCTCCCATCTTCAGTTACTCACTGAACCGCCATTACTTGAAACTGAAAGTTTCAGTGAGCAACTGAAGATGGGAGAGATTCTCCCAAAACACATTATTTTTATGTAACTAAGTGGAGTTTAGTGTAAAAATGAATACCTAAGTTTACTCCATTGTCAAAGCTTCGTAAGTGTAATATCTTTTGAACATAATCATAAATAAACAAATATTATTTGTTCAAGATTATATCTCACTCTTGTGTATTCCAAAACATACAAATGCACTTCCTACAGAAATGCAACTGGAACAGTTCGTGTGATAAATATGACTGTCAAACTCAATTGCCTGCTTTATTAGTTTAGTTTATTATTAGTTTATTTTAATTCCAATCTTACTGGGAATCATGTGTCTACTGAAGGTCAACTAGTTTACATTATAGTAAACAAACTCCAATTGCATAGTGGAATGAGGGCACAGTATGTCTTTCCTATAGTTTAAAGCTTAATATAACTAAGTTTAAAGGTAGATAATTTAAATAATTTATTTTTACTGAAACAGTTTATTTTACAAAACATAGATAAGTTGAACCAGATTTTCTCCATTTTGGCATGACAGTTTTTCTGATGCTGTGTTACCAATTATGATTATTTTTCACATTACCATGATATAGCTACCAAAATGTTGCTATTAACAAAATAGTAAGCATAAATATACATTACAACATTTCTTGGCTTAAGCTGCATCTTTGTTTTACTCAAATGAAAGAAAGATGAGTGCAGCACAGATTTAAATGCTCTTAATTTCTAAATGCCTATTGTCTTTATATAATTAATTAATTCATTTTGAGCACTAATCACATGCCCTGAAGATCTGTGCAAACAAGATAGGAAACTAATTATAAATGGCATAAAATTATTGAATCCTACTTCAGAAAGATCAGTGTTACTTTCAAAATTTTTTTCTTTCTTATTCCAGGACAAGAAGTAGCTAATTTTCGAGGTCATACAGCAGAAGTAATTACTCTGCAGTTTTCAAATGATGGCAATCAAATCATTACTGGATCATTTGATGGCACTGTTAGGATGTGGGACATTCATACACTCAAGTAATGTTTACAACTTTTACTTTTATATATTGTCAATAAATGTTACTTGGACCTCTAAAAGTGCTATTTGAATTCATGTTTTCACCTTTATGAAAAGAATGCTCTTTTAATTTAATGGCTGGTGCATCCATTAGACTCTAGAATGACTGACTCTAGACTCTAGAATATACTGCACCAATGAGTAAACTATTAAATCAATTCAAATTAGTTCTGTGATAATTCAGTAAGTAATGACATTGTTTTTACAGTGGATGATAAAAATCATGGTTTTATGCTTCTTCAAACTTTCATGTGTACTGTGATAATTCACTAAGTAGTGGCATTGTTTTTACAGTGGATGATAAAAGTCATTTTTATGCCTCTTCAAACTTTCATGTGTGCAAGTGTTTTCACAGAGGTTGCTTTATTGGTAAATAAACATTTCAGTAACTACATATAAGTAAAAATCTTTCTCGTATAAAGTGTTATAAATGTTGTAATTTACATAATGTGCACACACAATCTCAACAACTGGGTTACTTGGTTACATGACAATAATGGGTCCAAGGAGCGCACAACTTTCTGAAGTACATTTTTCAACTCCATAGCTATTTTTTCCATATTTTACATCTTAAAACAATGATTATTTCCATAATTTCTTTGCAGATCTAGTAACAGTAATACAAATACAAAAGATTACCTGGTAGTTGAAAATATGTAGATTATCCTGAACAACAACTTCAGAACATTTAGTAGTAATCTGATCAAGGCAAATATCACAAAGACAAAATGAAACTAGTGATTAGTAGATTAAAAGAAACTTGAAAAATCAATCAATTCAAAAATCAGAAAACCTAAAGGTGTTCAACAAAGAAGAATCAGCCTTCACTAGCCATCTTGAGAAAATATTTAGGAACGTGATTTCAGGTTTATTGTAAAGTCCTATTTAGCTATGCAAGTAGAATTCTAATTGCATATAAAAACAGTCTTCCAGAGTGGGATTGGTTGAAAGTATTTCTAAAGTGATGCCCCCAAATAACAACTAAATTTGCTGTGAATATGGAGTTCATGTAGGCATAGTGTAAATGTCCCTACCAATCATTAGGCAACCTGTTTGTATGTAAAACAAATTGTCTAATGATTATTGGATTAGTTTGGAATAGTAGGAACAGAGGAAAAATTTCCAGCTCTATAACTATGCTCAAGGGCTGACCATTTGTACCTAAGTGCCTAAGGGGACATCTACAGCAGGAAGGGATACGGTATGGGAGACACCAGGTAGCCAGGACCAAGGACAATGAGGCATGGATATAGACCAAATTCCTAACATTCATTTCCAGATGGTGCACCTTGATGGAGTCCTCCTTTAAAGAATTTGAGCCTCTCAGAAGGGTTGCTTCAACACCTGATTCTGAGACAGAAACTTTTCCAAAGCACAAGCCACTCCACACAATACCAGCACATTTCACCTGAAACTATAGAAACCAACGGAATGAAATGCGGTAAAATTGGAGAGCAAAATGATCATGGAGAAGAAAGATCCATCTCAGCATTTGCCTAAGCAACCAGAAGAAACCCAAAATTGAGGTGGTTGGCTCTAAGGGATTTAAACATGGGACCTGCAGAATGTGAATCCCAACCATTATCTCATGAGCTAGCCCACTCTTTGTTATTACTGTTTTAGAAACTATTAAAAGTTGTTTTGTGTTTTGTAATGTATCTGAATTCTGTTATTAAAAACTAACACTGCTCCTGCTTGGCTCCAGTATAATTTTTAATAGTTTATTTAAGAAAACACATGGTTTCAAGTAACCTGAATGTGAGGATTTTATATATATATCTAACTTCAAAAAAAATTCATATGCTTTGTGTTCAATGTAAGTTATTAAATCTAACATTAACATTAAATTCATTTTATTAAATAAAATTTATTAAATTAACATTTCCTGTTTTTAAAAAGGTATGGATTGTGAGAACCTTTTTTATTCCTAATACAGAAAAAAAAAAATAATAATAATAAAATTGGGCTTGGGCAACCTATATTGACAGTATTCAAAATTTTATGAAACCTTATTTTGCTTGCAAAGCACATCATATTTCAACATAGTTAAGTATAATAGTTGGCTCTTAAAGGACAGGCTGACCATTTATAATTCTGATATCTGTAGGTGCTAAGTATAACTAAATCAAAATGCTTCATATGGTCCTTCAGGATGCAGAACAGGCTTTAAGACCTAATCTTAGCTGATGTTTTTTTTAACAGTGTTTAATGACTATTTTACTACTGAGGCACCACAGATGTGGACCTAATTATACATGAAATGAAATGATAAATTGGAAAAGGATTTTTTTTTAAGATTGAAGCATTCTAGGCCAAGTATGAGAAGATGCATAGCTATGCTGGAATAAAATTATATAATAACTTCCAGATAATATTAAAATTGCAATGGATATAATAAATTCAAGAAATGCTTGTTTCATTTTCTTATGTACAAGGTTTGCTATGATATTAAAGAATATGTAAATTATAATTAACTTTTATGTTACACACTATAAAAGTATTATACCATATAATGTATGTGTACATGTGTGGGAAAATTGGATAGTTTATAAGTTGTCACTTATTACAAATTTTGTTATTTTATACATTGACATGACTTAATTGTGTAACACCATATTAAGTTGAAATAAATGAAATGAAAAAGTTTAGTGTACCTCCCTCCCATTTGCTATTTATGAGGACTGAGAAAACTCTGGTAAAAACCTCAGTCAAAGAGAATGGTTCTGCCAGGAATCATAATGTATTGAATTGAATTGTATTTTTGGTGCACATTTGTGGCTAACAAAAAATATTATGGTCAAGTCCCAGAAAAAAAAAAGGAATGTAATATTTGTTCCTGGTGTATTAGTTTAAACCAGAAATACATTGGACATGATGCAGCATTTGAATAGCTCTGAGGCATCAAGCATCTGCTAATTGAAAATGTTTTACTTATTTTTCAAATGGGTTTTGTTCTATTTCATTTGTTTTGAAAATAAGCAGCTAATATTAACATAAATGTAATGTCAGGGAAGACCCTATACTACTCTGAAGGAAAGGAGTTCTAATATGATGTTCCACACACAGGTTAACTGAATTGCAATCCTGTAAAACAGCTGAAGGCCTGCTTTTGAGAGAGCAATATTCATAGTACATTGTGGTTCACACATGTGCAGAGTTAGCACTATTCACTTTCGCTCAAAGAGGGTTTATGAAATTTCCGAGAATTTGGCTACTGGCATCAAAATTTTTAAATAAGACAAATTTCCATCTCTACCAAATATTAGTGCTACTGATTTAGGGGATGCAATAGGCAAGAAAATTAGTTCTCACTACCATCTTTAATGGCTACCAATAACTTATTTATCAAGCATACATGCTTAAATGGCTTATTCACTTGAGTGTGTGCATTGCTTTAAATTATTGAATTTTTATTCATTCCAGACAGATTGGTGTTCTTATAGGACACAGAGAGGAAATCAGCAATTGCCTGTTTAATTTTGACTGCAGCTTAATAGCAAGCAGCTCTATGGACAAGACAGCTAAAATTTGGGAGCCCCGTTCTATGGCTTGCCTGGCTACGATCATGGGGCATCATGATGAGGTGCAGCAATTGAATCCTACTGTTCTTTTGTTTCTTGATGCATGGTAGGCTGTGAGAAACTATCAGAACAAATTAATTTTATATCGCCTTTTAATTAAGGTGCACTGGAACTGCTTACATAATACTTTTTTTTTTTGCAATCCTTAATTTGCAAAAGCTATTTATTATATAAAGTTGTTTCAATAATAAGTAAACATTTTTCAGAAGATTTATTTGTAATAACCTGTGTTAGTTGTTATTTTTTCTCATAATTATGAGATTTTCTATTTCTATCAGTATTACATCTGTCTCCATGCACTTTACAGTACTTCAACCACAAGAACTTCCTGGCAGAGAGAATGTTTACTATGAACTGCAGGGAGAATAGATGTTTCTTGCTGCAGGACACTATGCTTCCTATTGGCTGAAGTTATGTAATGAATGTATTTATTATGTTAATAACATAATAACTTAGCTTTCATTTTAGCAATATCTACCATTAAGAGAAGACCTGTTCATGGGGAAGCTCAGATGGTAATAGTGAATGTTATTAAGATATGTGACGAGGAATCTAGATAGAAATATTTAAAGCTCATCTTGCCCATGCAATGAGTGAGCAGTATATCTTTTCTGCAAGGTTTACACTAGCCATGTCTAAACCTGAGCTTTGTAGTATCTCAGGCGGTGCCAGAGTTTCAAAGGCGGCACATTTTCTCAGGGATGTTCTCATGGTTGGAAGACGGAATAACTTTATACACACATGCACTTAATATGTTTTCTGTTTTAAAAGTGGTTTTATATGATACTTTATTACATATTCTCTATACTAAGTGCAACAGTCCCTTATAATTTTGTTTTATGCAACACACCCAGTTTACAGGCATTTTAAAAACATATCCCAGTTCTCATCCAGGATTACCAAAACAATATGCTTGAGATGATGCTCTATAAGTAATCGTTATTGTGGGTTTAAATTCAAACATAGAAACTCTAGTGAGTTCTTAGAATGACCACAAATACAAATATGAATTTTACTAGAATAATACTATGAACAGGAGCAGTATAAGCCTTCAAGCTCTAAGACATAAGCAGTAGCTCAGTTGGATAAAGTACAAGTCTGTTTGAATCAAATGTCAAGGCAGGTAAGATAGGTTTGAATCTTTGACAGTTCATTAATTTTTTCCCTAAATCAGGGATTTTGTTTGTTCATTTGTTTTGCTTAATTTTTTATTTTTAATTTTATTTATTTTAAAGTTTTCCTCAGTATTTCATGAATCTCTTCCTACATTAAACATTTCATCAGAACACATAATAGTCTGATGCACATTAACTTGAGTGCAACTAAACATGCAAACAGTAGCTGCACAATGTTTGAAAATGCCATAAAATTACATTTAAAAAAGTATGTTTCTAGAAGTAAAACTGAATTGCTTGGATAAGAAAAGATGAGACAAAAAGAACTTGAGAGTCAAACTTCAGCTAAGTAATGGAGCAAGTACTAAATATTCATTTATAACTTAGAAACACTTTTTTTGAATGTCTACTAGCAAGATCATCGTGTGATTCAGTTGAACTAACACTCTTTTACTCCACTTGTTTAAATATGTAGAATGAGTTTCACAAATCCTTCATTCGCATTGTCAGCCTTATTGTTGACTGGAGGATAAACTGTTATGCTGTGGGGATGTATAATCTATTCTGGTGGAGGCGTGATGAACTCGATGTTTATGTTTTCATCGCCAGAAGTGTTGAAGTTCATTAAATTGTCTTTGTGCTTGTAAATGTAGATTTTCTCCCATATTGCTATTTCTATAGGTCCTTGCACTGATTTTAAAATTTTGTTTTTTTCAATATGTCGTGGTTTTCTGTCCAGAAATGCAATGCCACTGCTGATTTTTCTAATTGCTTGTATTTTATGTTTCTGAAATGATCTTTTAACCGTGTGCCTATGTTTCTCTTTGTTTTTACAATGTAGATTTTTCATACTCTGCATAACTTATTTTATAAATATGATTAGCTTCACTGTGCAATTTTCCAATTAACAATTTTAGTTAATCTTCTAGCAAGTTTCAAACCATAAATAAAATTATTAAAAAAGCTGCATATTTTTCTTTTAGTGAAGCAAATGCTTGAATTGATGACCTCCTTCATTGATATACATCTGAGCAAGTTGGTATAATGACAACCTAGAACATGGTAAAAACTGAGGCATAACTGACCTGCAGATCTCAATGCATATACGATCTGCTTTAAATGGTCCCTTAGGAAGAAGTCAGGTGGAATAAGATATGATAACTGGCAGGCCATGAGACAGGTCCTCCTCTTTCTATCCATTTTCATGGATACATGACCTGGAGTAAGCCCTGGATTACCGCAGATTGGTGCAGTTGAACCCATTCATGTTGAAACCACATTTTTAATCTATCGAGCAGTTGCACATGCTCCAACTGCTTACATTGATTATTTTCAAGGAAATGAAGATGGCATACTCCTGTTATATGACTTTCAAAGATATGTGGTTTGATTAGATCATCATCCAAAATGCTACATCATGTCTGCTGAACTTGAAATCCTGCCTAACTCAATGAGGTTATCAACCCTCCAGTAGTGCATGTTATGGCACTTTACAGTTCTATTGTTGTGAAATCACGATTCATCCTAATATAGGATTCGGGATAAAAAGGCTGCATAACTATTCATGTTGCATAATATCCAATGACAAAAATTCACTTGATTTCAAAGTAGCTGCAGATGATATGAATAGAATTATTGCTATGCAACATTCGCGTAACAGATAACTGACTTGAATGTTAGTATCTTGTGTCAATGCTCATTTGTAGTATGGAGGTTAATTATGATCATTCAAAACAACCTCTTCATTATGGCTAGAGGTAACTGGTGAATGTCTTAACAGGATCTGTCCTTCCATGTGCCTCTGTTATATATAAATTAGGAAAGGCATTGACTTTAGGTTGACTTCTTTCCAGAAATCAGAAAATTGTATGCATATCCTGGGATTCGAACCACTACAGGCCCATCCTATTCTGGATGCATTACTGTGTACTTACACATTCAGCCACGGCAGCCACATATAGTTTGTTCCTAGAACATGTGGATAATGAATCTTTGCTTCACTTCTTCACATAATATTCATTATATACCTCTTTTTCATGGTTTAAAGTGTTCATTAATATTTTATCTTTGTAGGTAATGTTGCAGAATCTATTACCTTCATCGAATTGCACTCATATGCCTTACAACAGCAGGCAAGAGCATTATGTTTTTGAAATGTGCATGGCTACTGTTGATAAGGTCTGTTTTTGTTTAAAACAAAGGTTGGATTTACATGGCCAGCTTATAGTGGACAAGCACAGCAATATCAACATAATTAACTTCAGGAGTTTTAAGTGTTGCCTGTCTCAAAAATTATAAGGCACTGTTGGACCACATAGTATACACCTTATGCACATTTTTGAAGAACAAACATCCTGAATTTCAATACTATAATTAATATGATTGTATTAAACCATAGAATTCCATTTTTAATATATTTGAAGTCATAACTTGTATAATTCCCAAGAGTACAAAAATATGCATAATAAGCAGTTTTTATATTTGCTGCACTGGTTAAGCTATGTAAGGATAAAATTATGTATAATGTGAGAGTCGCCAATTTAAACCCAAGAATTTAATTCAGTTTCCACTTGTTAGGATTTTGCCTTCATAATCAATATTAATATCAATGTTTGTCCTGTAAGTGGTTCGTAGGGCAAACAAATAAAATGTTCCTAATTTTCCTACCAGACTTTGAAAACATGTTTCAGTTTATTATATTTTTCTAAATGTCCACAAGTGCTTTGACAAGGATTTTATGAATGAAAAAGAGTCCCCATGGTTCGGCAATGAAAATGTCAAATTTCCTGTGCAATAATATACTTAGTTTCTGGCATTTTTTATTAAGTATATTATATATAGACACCATCCTGTAGCATTGGAGGCTATTTAAAAGTTGATGAAAAAGTTCTGTTGGAATTTAAACTGGGGAACAATTTAACAGCGATAGTGCAGAAAATATGCCAGGCCTGTGGTGCTGATGGTGTGAATGAATGGATAGTGCAAAAATGGTTTGCAAATTTCCAGAAAGGCAACAAAACCAAAAAAAAATGGATAATGAGGCTCTCTTGGTGAATATTGAGGTAGACCATAACCAGAATTGTAAACATATGGCACAGCAATTCAAAGTCAGTGCAAAAACCATATGGTTCCATCTCCATTAGCTAGGAAAAAGATATAAACTTGGTCACTGGGTTCCACACTAGTTGACAATGGCTAAGGAGGTGGCAAAAGCTGACGTCTGTTTTGCACTGCTGTTCTATTAGCAGAATGATCCTGTTCTTGATATGATGAGTGAATCCTCTGCAACTCTCCAAGATGTATTCATCACTTGCTGGCAGCCTATGAATCTGTCCTCTAACAACTGGAACCACCACTACACCAAATTAAGTTTATGCTCTGTTTGGTGGACTATGGAGGGTATTGTGCATTGTGAAGTGCTGCCAGCTGGTTAAACAAAATGCCATTGTGTACTCTAACCAGATGGAACTTATTCATGAAAAGCTAAAAATTAAGGAGCCTGCACTTGTGAATTGCAAAGGTGTTATTATTTTGCATGATATTGCAAAAATCACATACAGCTTAAGTGACTTTTGAAACAATTATCCACCAATAGGGGGCTGAGGTTTTAGGGTACAGACCTGTGATTAGGATGTCTGGGGTTTTCTTCAGGTATTCCTCAGCCATAAATGACAAATGCTGGGGAGGTGCTCTAAACTTACACCTGGAATGCTTCCTTCCTTTAAAAAAACATCCTTTCCCAATTTATCATTTCATCTTGTATATCATCAGTTCCACTGTTTAGTAGTAAAAATGGGCATTAAACACTTAAAAAAAAAGAACTCCACCCATCTTGGTTGGGAGACTAGCACACCCATCATATTCTCCAAACATTGAGCCACCAGATAAACATATTTTCCTTAAATTAAAGTATTATATTGTGGATTCACTTCACTTGTTTGGACTTAATTACCACTTAAAGTTAATATTTTCCCATCTTTGGATAATGACCTCTGAGGACAGCAGTTTCAAATGTTTGCTGACCTGAAAACTGCACTGGATGGTTTTTTTGTTTCCTGCCCTAAGGAGTTTTATCACAATGGAATTCATAGTCTTCCATCATATTGGTAGAAGATCCTTGATAATGACTTATTTAATAATAGATATATTTTGTTCAGAGTATAATTCTTTGAAACCAATAGAACATTTTTGGTCACCTTATAAACAATACTCCTTAAATAAAGCCAATAAATAAAACTCTCTAAGTAAAGTCAAAATGTTGTTTATGATGCTGAACTTGTTTATAATATTATAATATAGGAGGAAAAAATAATCTCATTTTATTTTTATTTATCATATAATTTACTGGCATGCTACTAATCATTTTGATGTTTTAGGTTCTAGACATTGCATTTGATTACAAGAGTCATCTATTAGCAACAGCAAGTGGTGATAGCACAGCTCGAATTTGGGATGTTCACTCAGACTTCAAACTATTAGCTGTAATGGAAGGCCACAAGGAAGAAGTATCCAAAGTAAGCTGCTTGGTAGTTTTCAGTAAAATGTCTGGTTGGTTAGTTTAGTACTCTTCATATAGATAACTTTTATTGTTAAAGCAATAGTGGATTTATATAACCTTATTTCTATCACAGATTCACTAAGAAAATGCATAGTTATGGCAGTTGATGAAATTTTATTACAATATAAGGTGGAAGAGAGAAAGATTCTGCATTTTCTTGAGAAGAAAGAAGAATTAGCTATTTTTAATAGTTTTATGAAAATGGTAAAACAAAGAAAATGGAACAGCTATAGTTGTGCAATCAAAATTTTCTTCAAAGTGCCATAGTCACTTGGGTGAATTGTTTCATAAAAATGGTAGAGCTTACAATCATTAAGTTCCAGAAGATGTTACAGTGTTAGCATATCACACTCAAATTTGTCAACTTCTGGATTTGCAAAAGCCCTTTTGTAAAAAGACATGTCGTGTGAAATACAGATTTTATTTTATAGCACCAAATATGATTTAAGCTTGGATGCTTGTAAATGACACATTTGACAATGTTCAAAGAAAAGAGAGGTCAAAAGAGATTTTCGGCAAGGTGCACAGATGGAAATTACTGAAAAGTTATGTTCTTTAATGAGAAAATGTTCATGTTGAACATCCATAAAAAGAAGAATTTGACATGTATTTGATCATCTCAAGAAGCATCACAGTTGGTGCAAATGGTTGAAAGAGGTTACCATTCTGTATCTGCTACAGTTTAATCAAGGTCATCCATGATGGGATGATAGATCTATATTTTTATAAAGAAAAACAATCAGTCATAGTTCATCTGGAACACATTGTGAAGTTGCTGAATAAGATTTCATCTGGAGAATTTCAAACAGCATTTTGCATATAAAGACCACAATCACAAATATGGCTCAAGAGCATGCTTTATTTCATCACTTAGCCTACTGGCAGCCCAGATCTTATTATATTCTGCAGTGGAGCTCATAGAGGCTTAACTTTACTACTGCTATTGCTGAGCATTGATTGCAAGCTTCTAGAATTTTAATTACAAGATTGACACGAAGGTAGATCCATAAGTTTCCAGCCTAATCATTTTCTAAGTATGATAAAGACAAAAAACTATATTTCACTTTTCAATATAGTTGCCCTTTATTGCAATACACTTCTCATATCTATGAATTAACATTTCAATCCTCCCTCCCCCAAAATAGAAGTCTTTCTGCAAAATGGACATAAACAGCATCCATCACTTCTTTGTCATAATTTTTTTCCTCGAAAGTCCTTCTTGAGTTTTGAGAAGAGAAAATAGTCACTGGGAACTACATCTGGGTTGTAGGGTGGATGGCCAATCTTGCATCCACATTTCTGTACAGCTTACTTTTGCAACAAGAGCTAAGTGCACAGGTGCATTCTTGTGAAGGGGCACACCACCATTCAGCTTTCCTCACTTATAACCATATTTCTTAAACTTTATAATTTTTATGCATGAGTTAACAATCCCACAAACACTGAAAATGAAATAAAGCCCAGTAAACTTATTTACATTTGCTTTTGGTTCATCTATGTATATAAAACTGAGAATTTCCAACTTCATTTAAACTAACTGCTTTTGTTTCTTCCATATTTTAACATGAACAGACCCACCAATAAGCTTCGAGATTGTAAATTTGCCCCTTTTAACTGGTCAACTTCTCGCGCAGTTCGTCGTGAAGAACTAATTTTAGCTCGTCTGAGAATTGGGCATTGCCGTTTTAGTCACCATCACCTTTTTAACGGTCAACCAGCTCCAGCTTGCCCTCACTGTGACCACCCCTTTACAGTGCATCACATTTTACTTGAATGCCATCATCTGACAGCTTTTAGACTTTCCCTAGGTTTGCCCTCCTCTTTTGAGTTACTTGCAGATGATGTGTTTGCTGTTGAGGATATGCTACATTTTATCTGTGTTTGTGGTTTTTGGAGTAAGGTGTGAGGCTATATTATTTTATTCATGACGGCATTGTTAGATTATTTTACGACTGTTGTGTTTTCAGCTCTTACTGATGCGTTTTAGTACCAGTCTTTATTTGTTATGTTGCAAATTGCCCTTGTTATTGTTTTTGGGGTTTTATTGTTACCATTTTAGACTATTATAAGACTGGTGCATTTTCAGCTCTTGCTGATGCGTTTTACTACCTGTCTTTATTTGTTGTTGACCATATTGCTCTGGTTGTTTGTTTTGGGGTTTTATTGTTACAATTTTAAACCATTATATGACTGGTGCATTTTTCCGCTCTTGCAGCTGTGTTTTGTGCCAGTCTTTTGTTTGTTGACAATTTTACCCTTGTTATTTGTTTTTAGGATTTTTTTGTTACAATTTTAGACCTTTATTAAGACTGTTGTGTTCTCAGCTCTTGCAGCTGTGTTTTAGTACCAGTCTTGTTTGTTGATGACTATATTACCCTTGTTATGGTTTTATTTTATTGCACAAAGTGCTACTGTTACTTATCTTATTCACTGATTTTGTGTTGATTACTTATTTTTTAGTTCTGGCACAGTTAATAGTGTGTTTGGATGCTAATGACCATAGCAGTTTTGCACCCTTTAAGCAATAATCATCATCAACATGAACAGCTCTAGATTCTCTCACACATAGCAATATGAAGTCTCTCTCTACAAAACACTTTGTATACTTCCTATATTTTGAAATCACAATTTGCAAATTAATAGTTGAAGTTGATCTACCCCATTTTTTAATTTCAATTTTCTATTGGTCACAGAGATATAGGCTTAGAATGTGAGTTTGGCATAGTGTTCATTTTCTTTACATTTAATTAACACAATACAAAATAAACAGTTATTTCACAAATACTCATAAAACTGCATTGACCCTTCAATAACAGTTTACTACTAACAAAATGGCTGATTATCACTGCTGGAGAGTGTCTGCATAAAAGCATTTTTCTTCAAATATAATATTATTTGAAATGACTGCAAGTTTTCCCATATTTAATATATATTACATATATGATGGCATTCCATTTTATACTATTTCAGTATAATTATCTAATTATTATTATTATTATTATTATTATTATTATTATTATTATTATCTAATAGTCTTTTAAAATATTTTGTTCAACTTTGTAATGCAGAATAATCGGTCTGTATAAAACTCATGGCAAACTCTCCTGGGGATGTACATGATGAGAGGTGACATGTCAGGTGATGGATACACTCTATGATGTTTATGGCAACAAGTTCCTCCTATTGCTTGCTCTCACCTCCCACATTCAAAATATTCCACAAGCTTACAGACATTGGTTTGCACTCAATGGTAATCCAAGTCGCATTCAAATAATAATCACAAATTCAAACATCAGGCACAAGATACAAGTCCCCTAAAGATGCATAAAAATGCATTTAACAATAGTTATAGAAAATTAAAAGTTGAAATGTTTGGCGGTTATACAAATTTGCAGCCTCCTAGAGAGAATTATTTGCTTTGGAAGGTACTTCAATATTATTATCTAAATAATACCTTAGAGAGTTATGATATTTCCCAAGTACAAGGTGCATACTGCAATATAAGAACATCAAACTGTCTTAGAGATTGTATAAAAGCAAGAGATGGCAATGCTGATGCTTTCTGATTTTGTTTTTTGTAGCGCTAATCAGTGGGGTGGAGGAATGATAATGGAACTATAATTTCCAGGTTGTTCATTTAAATACATCTTGAACTAAAATTGCACTATTTATTTTTAGACATTGAAATAAAACTGTGCAATGTATATAATTTAATCTGGAAAACTGAAGGTTTAATATGTATTTTATAGCAACATGTTTAAATTCATCTTTTATAATTTTTGAGAGGCAGGCATCTAATATGCCATATGCATTAAAAATTATATGTACTGGTTAAAATTGCAATAAATATAAAGTTATTGCAATTGAGATAACATAAATGATGTATAGTGAGATTATTTGAGTTAAGGACATGGAGCATAGCTGTGCACAAGAAGAATGCAATCATCAAGGCTGTATGATGCATGGTTAGTAGTAATTGTAGTTTGACCCTTTGTCAATGAGTAGTTTTTAATTCATGTTTTATTTGGTGCTTTCATTGTGTACCAATTGTTCTTCATTAGTAATGTCATAATCTTGAAGAATGAACTATTAAGTACCATAATTTTTGTAAATGGATTCTTGCAGAGAAGTAGTAGAGTGATTTGCAACAAAATATCCAGGTATAGAAACTTTACCAGCTTGTTAAACAATTAGGAGAGGTAGGATCTCCAAATGATAAGAAACATGTTCTGAGCCATTTTTCTTAAAGAAGAAAATTAGATGAAATACAGGAATTTCTATGCGGATACCCACAGCAAAGGGGCATCATTTTTCAACATCTCTTGTACAAAGATTAGTGCTTATTATTATTGGTTTACCTGGGCTGCTGGTCTGTAATTTATATATGTATAATGTCAAGTTTCTACCATCAAAATAAGATGCAACATTATGAACAGTTATATAAAAACATAGCATACAAAATGTTTCTTCAGTTGTAGGACAACTGCACAGGAACTTTTTTCAGATCTACTCAAGCTGTTGACACCTTTTCATCAAAATGTATGCTTATATCATAGATATGTGTCTAAGTTATATAGTTTTGGATAACTGGCATTTTTGTGTGTTTGATATCTTTAGGCAGGCATGCATCATTCTACAAAGGAAAAAATTTGAATGTTTTAATGTATTTCTAAAAAACAATTATGAATCCATAATGTACGGATAGGCTGATATTAAAGGTACATATGTTTGCTGTATATGAATGAAACATGTTATCACAATGAGTTGAATGTCTATCATAGATTGAATTGAGGAATAATTGTCACACGAGTGTTGTCAGCCTTCTTCCATAGGTGTGTATTTGGCATGCAAAGAAAATGGTCGGTGCGATTAAAATGTATTTCAAGTATGAGGTGCATGCAGGTATCAGAATTTGCAAGTAGAAGTAAAACTAAGTAAAATTCATTGCAAGTTAAAAACTAATGGCTAAAGTATTTTAAGTTGAAAGAAATTGTGTGTGTGGTGCAACAAATTCTAAGATACCCAAATGGAACTTATGACAATACAGAATAAAACAGGCAGATCAAGGACTTCAGACACTGATGACAATTGTTGAAAGTTGAAAGGATAGTGGAAAGTCATAAAAGTATAGTTAGTAAAATTGCTGAATTGACTTATTGAAACCACTTTTATAGAGTACTTCCAATATTCTTGAATGGGAAGTTGACCACGAAGATATTTTGACTTATGAGGTGCTGCAATAAGTGCTTGAATGCTTATGGTAACTATGTGGAAAAATAAACAGTGTGTCATAGTGAATTCATGGCTTATGTTTCAGATTTTCTTGATTGAATTTAATATATTGATATAATTTGGACCTTATTTATTTGTTTAACCTTGTATGAATGATTTAATGAATATTGTTCAGTACAGTATACAATGGAATATCACTCATATATTTTTAGAAAAATGTTTTCTTCAGTGCAAATATAACACACATTTTTTATACTTATTTAAACAGGTTTGCTTCAGCCCAGCAGGGACACAGTTGATGACTGCCTCTCTGGATAACACAGCACGTCTCTGGAATGTTGATACAGGAGAGTATGTCCAAATACTGGAAGGACACACAGATGATGTTTTTTCCTGTGCTTATAGTTATAATGGGGAATTTATTATCACTGCATCAAAAGATAACACATGTCGCATATGGCACTAATACTCTTGCTATGAGACTTAGAATATATGGAGAATGTCAATCTCATGTTAAAAATTTGAAATGTTAAATCCTTGAATTGAATAATTGGTGGCCGGAGTCAGAATTATAACTAGAAGTTTCTTCTGGGCTTAGGAGCCGTGGTCTCTTGGAGCTAAGGAGTCCAAGAGACCACGGCTCCTAAGCCCGGAAGAAACTTCTAGTTATAATCCTTGAATTCTTTAGTTAATTGATATTGGCAAAGTTAATAAACATTTAGCAGGCAGCTCTCCAAAAATGATATGTAGTGTTTGGATTCTGTAATGATAATCTCAAAAATAAAGCATGGCTGGTCCTATAATGCAATCAGAGATTCACATGAAGTATTGTCATAATTTTACATCGAGCATATAGTCTTTTCTTTAATATGTTAAAACTTCTAACTTTCTGTAAGGTCACAGTGAATAATAAGTGGACTAAACTGTAGAAAGCATTAATTTTAAAATGTACTTTGTGGCCCATAAAAAATATTGCTGTTATAGTGCCATGGAAGAACTGAAGAAGAAAAAATATTTGCTGAAATGCTCAATCCAGAATTGCACAGTCAGCCAAGTTATTAGTTTATTAGACACTCAAATGTTTTGCTATCTAAGAATCCATGGTTTAGGGTAGATGTGTGGTAGTTAAATTATGGTGCTCACATTTGTTAAATTCACAGAAAAAGAGGACTTCCTACCTTGCACACTAAACATTTTAAAAAATTTAAATTTAAATAGTGGGAATTTTTGCAGTGAAATATCATAATTGTAAAATGGAAATCCATGACCTAGGGCTGATGATTTATTTGTTTACTTTATGCAGCTGAAGAAGCTGAGAGAATAATTTAAAATCTTCTGCATTAAAATGCAGACACAGATATTTTCAAAGTAGAAGAGAAAGCCAGAATGATAGTATATATTCCAAATAAACAAATAGCCTATGGAACCTTCATTCAGTTATGTTTTGAACAGCTGAGCATTGGATTGTGCATCAAACTGCAGTTTTACATAGAATGAAAATGTCAATGTAAATTTACCAGTAAATAGTGCTGGATGTTTTGGTAAAGGACTTATATATAAAACATTTCTGAAGCTTTGATAATAACTGTCATGTCTACTTTATTTACTTGTTTAAAATGTAGGACATGTTTCAACAGCATTTGTCTGTATCATCAGCAGCAGACTAACATATTATCTGGTGAATGCCAGAATAAGTTTTCCAAACAATCCATTGGCAGAATCTTAAAGTTCATGACATCTTGGTTTCCTTTAATGTTGTTGTAATTTTTACACCAGCAATGTGCCACAAATGCTAATTTTCTAGTCTGTTTACATTTAATATTTCTGAAATGTTTATGGTTCAAATTTAAAATGTATCCTCATTTTTGCTAAATATATTTGAATACACTCCTCTCAATAAATGTAATTAAATTTCAGCTTTCTTGTATTTTGGCACTGCCTCTTTTTGGGACATTGCTGATTGACATTATCAAATCATATTGCTTCACTGTCAACAACTTCTGTTGACCTGTTAATATTTATTAAATATGTTTACACTAATTTCAATTACTTATATAACATTAAGACATGTTTCTGGGGCAGTTGTTCCCAAAACATGTCGTAATGTTGTATAAGTAAGTGGTGGAGTTAGTGTAAACATATTTAATAAATTGTAATAAGTTATATTACCACTTCATTGTCTATAGCTTCCTAAGTACAATTTAAATAACTTTATTGAATTCATCATTATACTTGGAATTTAAATTTAAGACTCAAACAATCTGTGATCAAATTGTGTGATCTCATAGGATTAACAAGTGCTAGACCTTATATTTCTATTTGACTGGCCTTTCTGTAGCCTTGAGCTACACAATGTCAATATACACACATCATTATTGTAAATTTAAATGCTCTAGGTGAAATTAGTAACAAACCTTCTGAAGATGCGTGCTACTGTCATTGAATGGCCACAGTGACCACATTGATAGTAAGTATTTTGAAAATTAAATAAAGTTATAAGAATTTATAAAGTGTTTGACATCAGCATTACAGCATAAAAATTATTCATATTCAAATCAAAAATCAGTAACTTTGAATATAAGAATACATTTATAATTTAAAAATTTACATCTTTATTGGTCATTTAACAATTATTTGTTGTAACAGACTTTGTCAAATTAGGTATGTATTACTAAATTACAATGTATCACAAATAACAATAATAATATAAAAATATAATTTATAAAGTATTTCAGAATCACTATATTATAACAACAATCAATATAACATAGCAAATCACCTATAGGAGAGGTTTACGATCCAATTATATATTGCACAAATTATGTTCTAATTTCTCAATACTATAAATAGATTTATTAACTAACAAGTTTTTTTTCCAATTTTTAAATTGAGTCATATGCATATTTCAAATGTGTGAGGGCAGCTTGTTACATAGTTTTAATCCTATATGTTTATAGCTATATTATGTTTTGGACAGTCAAGTGTACAAGATATCAAAGTCATTTATATGTTTAGTACTATAGCTATGTATCCAGTTTTTTTGGCTGAAAATTTTTAAATTTTCCTTTATGTATAGTAAACAGATGAGAATGAAAAGTTAAGATATAGTCATATTATCCTGGGTGAAGACAGGTATAAGGGACAACCCTTTAACATCCTAATGGGCTTCCCCCCAAAGTAAAATTTCTTATTATGTGTGAATGAAAAAAGAGATAATAAACTGTTTTAAGATTTAATTGCAGAATATAGGCTTTCAGAGTCCGTGTCAATTATATAAACTGAGTCTTCTGGGCTGTAAGGCCATGGTCCATTAGGATTCTTCTCCATCTTCCCAGACGTTTCATCCATGACTGCAGTGGATATCATCAGTGTTGTGGTCCTTAATCTTTTTGGAGACAAGGCAGTGACTTGATTCGTTGCTGGAATTGACAGCATTATGTATAGTAGGAGTGCCTGTGGAACTGAGCTCTGGTTGGTTTGCTTGGTTAAGGGAGTTGGATCTACCTGAAGCTCCTGGCCATGGCCAGTGAGGTGTTGGTTGCTGATTGGTTTCCGTTGGTTCTTTGTCTTGGTATTTTGTAAGGCCATGTACCATGCTGAGTGCAATTTCAGAGCTGCTTTTTTCTTATTAAAGTTGTTGCTATGTTTGTGCAATTCAATTCCTTCCTGGTATAGATGAGTCTGATAATAAGATGTTGAAGCTAATGTGTCAGTGTCTTGAAAACCAAATTTTATGCTCTCCCTCAGCTAGTAAGGGCATGCTCAGCAATGGCTGAGCCATTCTGTCTGACCTAGGCTGCAAGTTCTTGTGTTCTGTAAAGTATATATTAATGCTGTGCTGTGTGGTGCCAATGTAAGGTATTCTGTAGACACCGGCTGAGGCAAGTGGTTTCCTTGGGTCTTTAGTGGAGCAGAATAAGTTTATCTGTTTTGTTGGTTTGAAAATTGTCTTTTAATTATGTCATCTAAGTAGCTTGGAGATGCGGCCTATGACATTTTTCATAAACAAAAGATAAGTGATGCTTTTCTCCTTAGATAGTGTGCTCATTTTTTTTGTGTTGTTTCTGGGATGTAAAGAGCTTCACACTTCTTTGGCTCTATAGTACTGTTGTAGGTGTTTTTTCTCTCAACCTAGGAGCTTTGGTTCGCAGAAAGTTGTCTATGAGAGTTTTTATCATAGCACGTTTTTGTCTCACTGGTTGGAGGCCTTATGAAGATGTCTGTCTTTGTGGGTAGGCTTACAGTAAACTGAATGTGCGAGGGTACCACCACTCTTCTTGTTGGTCTTATTTAAGATTTGTTCTTCACTAACAAATGTTTTTAGTTTACACCAGAGATAGATAAATCTTGATAATATTTTATAGAATTGTTCTGTTTGTATATTTCAGATTAATTTGCCATCCAAATTGAAAGAGATTGATCATATTAATCATTTCAGATTCATTAAGCCAGATATAATTTTTTCTGTTTCGTTGTATTTAGTGCTAATTTATTTTGTGCAAGGTAATGTAGCTTCATTTATTATCAATTTGCTGTAACTAAGTAAATTGTCAATGGTATTATCAGTTGTGATAATTTATACGTGAGAGCAGTTTACAAGTCCTGCAACTTAGATCAACCAATCAGCAGACCTATTCCTTTCAATCATTGGCACACATGGTATTATTCTTTCTTTCAGTCAGTTGTGAGTAGGATTTTCAAAGTCTGGCAATTGTGTTGAGCAATCAAGAGTTAGATTTCATTAAATAATGCAGCAGTGTTATACAGTGATGAGATATTCACTGCATCATTTTCTATTAATCTTCAAGGCATACATCAGGTAGAGAAAGTTGTGTAGCAGAATGAGATAGGCATTTAGATGTAAATTTTCTAGCATCCTGATTCCCACACAAAAATAATATGAAAGTTAGTAAAGAAGTTTAACTGATGCATATTAATGATAATTTTCTAAGAAGTTGTGGAGTGTGTCAGGAAAAATGAGCAACCTTTCCAGCATCTACTGTAAGGAGAATGTTACTTAATATGTTTAATATGTTGTACCTATGTTTTAAAATAATGAAGCACTGAGGCTGTAAGTTTACAGAAGAAAATGCTGGCAGCAATGCGGGGTCTAACTGCAAACCAGCTGAACCATTTACAGGACTTTTAAACTGCTCTCATTATAATACCATCTGCATAGATAAGAGTTTTACAGGACACATTACAGAGTAAGGCAGTGATAAAGATTAGAAAAAGCAACATTCCAAGGGCAGATCCTTGAGGTACACCGGTGATGACTTTAACATATTTATGATTTTTATGCATACTTTTTGGTGCCTATTGCATAGATATGACCTAGTTAAGTTAAGTTCATTATCACCAATTTTATAATAGAGGGTCACACTAAAACTTTTCAGAAAGGACAAGGAATTGTGACAAGCCAGTGCAGATTTTCCTAGTTTTAGATTGAAGTTTAGATAGCAACATGCACAAGTCAGAGCATGGTCCAAAAATATGTTGTGTCAGCACAGCTGTGGATGTATATGCAGGTGTTGCCATGCATTACACTATGATGGATCTCAAGCAAGAGCATTTCCACGATTTGATTTTCTATGACTTTAAAAGTCAGTTTAAGGGAGAGAATGACTTGAAAGATTGCATCGTGCATTTGAGGATATTTGCCCTTTGCAATTCCAATATATATTGATGGTTTGCTAATTTTAGAAAAGGAAGGGATTCCCTCGAAGATGAAGACTGCGCAATATGGCCAACTACATATTGTATTTTCTTAACAGCCAATGAAAATACAATGAAAGCAGAGTGCATGTTGCAAGAAGATCATCGATGCAGATATTATCAGATTTAAGAAGCACTAAATATTGGATTAGCAGCAATGAAAGCAATCCTCAAAGAAAACTTCACGTCAGAAAGCTCTGTATTTCTTGAATCCTTCGCCATTTCACAAATGAGCAGAAAAAAGCACATGTGCGTTGGTGCCAGGAAATGATTGAAAAATTTTATGGAGGAAGATCAAAATACATATCTAACATCATAAGTAATGAAAACTGAATATACCAGTATGATACAGAAATTAAGCAATAGTCATCCATTTTGGTCTTCCTAGGATCCAACAAAAGTGAGGCGAGCAAAATGTATTTGCAAGAAGATGATCTGTTCCTTCTTCTCACCTATTGGTCATATTGTGACAATTCCACTTGAGGGACAAAAGACTGTCACTGCCAGATGGTACCATACAAAATGTCTGTCTTAAGTCTTCAATGGATTGATAACAAAGCGTCCTAAGACTGGTCTGCATAGAATCTCATTTAAACACAACAATGCCTCTTCCCACAATGCACTAGAAACAACCCAATTTCTGCAGGAGTAAAATATTTGTCCCATCCTCCCTACAGTCCAGATATGGTTCCTCTATTCCCCAAAATAAAGAAAAATTTTATGGCCAACTATTTGAATCACCTGAAGCTGCAGTAGCTGTATATAAATATGTATTTGTATCCTATCCAAGGAATCATGGCATTCAGCATTTACAAAATGATTTGAACACGTGAAACATTGTATAGAATGCAATGATCAAATCTAAATTTGTATAATTTTATTCCATCCATTCTCAAAACTTTCTTTACTTAAATTACATTTTTGGGATTCAAAATCACAAATTTCAGAAGCAATAGCTTCTACAGCTTTAACCACAGAAAATCCTGCTTGAAATTTAAACTGTACATTGTTAATAAAATTACATTAAAAAATAAAATGGGATATTTGACCATTGATGCATTGATGCATTGATATTTTTTTAAATTACTTGAACTAGACAGATATGATGATAGGCTAGGATTACTTTTATCATCATTTTTATTTACTGGGACAATTTTTATAATTTTCAAACAAGCAAGTTTTACCTTTTCTACTAATACCAAGTTTATAATATGGAGTTACAGAAATAAGAATTAATAATATTGTATTATAAAATTTAATGCCCCAAAAATATCTTTACTTTTGGTTTTCATTTTCCCTGTTATCAGTATATTTTCTGGGTTGATGTGTTGCCACTTAAAAAAAGTATTTTGTTCTTGTAATACCATAATATGATTTTCTTGGGATCACTGTATGTTTGGGCATGTTCATATTAGATGGGCTCCACTTACAGAAACATAATAACACAATAACAATAATAATAGCTTTGGTACCAGAAACCTAAATATGCATATACAGAATACTTACGATGAGTCCTTAAGCTCAACTAAAGAAAGAGCAGCAGCTGAAACTGCATGCCATTCTGATTTTATAAAGTAGGGTTGTATTAAAAAAAATATATTATAAATATTGGTCATTTACAAAATTTAAGAGCATTTATTGTATACATATAGTGAATATATCTCAGAGTGTATTGGGTAACATCGGTAAACACAGATAAGATAATTTCTTCAAAAATATATTCTTTATTAATAAATTATCTGACCATGATGCCAAGTAATCAACAATATGGATACAATCATAAAGCGTAAAAAAGATAAAGTACACACATTCAGAATATAAATAAAGAAAATCTTAATAATTTTACTAAAGCATTAGTGGTTGAATCGTGGAATGACATACATCTATTGATATAGATAGTAAATTTCATCCTTTTCTAAGGATTTTATAAATGCTCTTTGAATCATGTCAAAAAAAAAAAAAAAAAAACTATGGTCAAAATAATCACTGCTGAATTACTATAGGAATTAAAACCTCTTGTAAACAAAAATAAAACTTTGCAATGAAGATGTAGTAATAACTTAAAATTAAAAGAGCTTAATAAATTATATTATAAATTACTTAGGAAAGTTATAAAAGTAGCACAAAGCCTTAATTTTCAAAAACTCATTGAGAAGTCCCGTGATAAAATAAGAACCACCTGGCATATTATAAAAATGGATTAGGAAAAAACACATACCACTAACATTCAATCACATTAATAGTAGGAGATAAGTAATATAAAAAATTGAAAAGACATTTAAAAACTTTTTATATATCACACTAATTTAAATATAAATTATGGAAGTAGAGAAGATATTTTTAATAACATTCCAGAATTTAACAAAAACATGATAACACCATTACAAATAAATTATCAGTTCAAAAAAAAAATCACCAATATATGATGAAATTGACAATAAAAATGTAAAAAAACAATGTTCATTGATAATAATGTACTACTCAGTTATCTATATAATGAATCGCTGTCATTCGCAATTTTTCCAGAGAAAGTACTCCATTAATCTTATTTTGATTTAAAGTAAAACACTAAAAATCATGTCGTCACATTGAAACTCTCTTTAAGTTTCACAAACACTCTTATAAAAGTAATTTTGGTACATGTTTCGTGAGGTACATTCCTCACATTGTCAACCAAAATGACGACTCAGTCGTTTTGGTTGACAATGTGAGGAATGTACCTCACGAAACATGTACCAAAATTACTTTTATAAGAGTGTTTGTAAAACTTAAAGAGAGTTTTAATGTGACGACATGATTTTTAGTGTTTTACTTTAAATCAAAATAAGATTAACAAAAGTTTCACTGTATGGATTCCCAAATTCCGTAAACATAAGTACTCCATTGTTTAAATTTCTCAAAAATAGTTTTGAGAAATGTTGCCCCTTGTTCTCAAGAGTAAGAAGTTCCCTCAGACTAGTGTCTTGAGTAAATTCTCTTTGAGTGAACTTCACATCTATGTGGCTTCTTGCATCATGAATCAAAATATACTTCCTGAAATTAGAGGTGTGGATAAAGTTCTTTCCAAAAACTTCACACTTATACAGTTTATTGCCCTAATGAGTTGAAAGATGTTTCTTTAAATGAGATATTTGGGTAAAGCTTTTTCCACAAATTTCACAATTATGCGGCTTCTTACCCTCATGAATTAAAAGATGTTCTCTTAAATTGAATGCCTGGGTAAAGTTTTTTCCACATATCTCACACTCATGGGGCTTCTTTCCCTCATGAATCAAAAGATGTGTCCTGAAATAGAATAATCTGGTAAAGCTCTTTCCACAAATTTTGCACTTATGTGGCTTTTTGTCCTGATGAGTCACAAGATGCTTCTTCAAATTAGATGTCTGCCTAAAGCTTTTCCTACAAATTTCACACTTATATGGTTTTTTGTCCTCATGAATCAAAAGATGTTCCCTTAAATGTGATTTATAGGTGAAGGTCTTCGCACAAACTTCACATTTATGTGGCTTCTTTCTCTGATGAATTAAAAGATGTTCTCTTAAATTGGAAGCCTGGGTAAAGTTTTTTCCACATATCTCACACTCATGGGGCTTCTTTCCCTTGTGAATCAAAAGATGTGTCCTAAAATAGCATAATCGGGTAAAGCACTTTCCACAAACTTCACACTTATGTAACTCCTTGTCCTCATGAATCAAAAAATGTTTCTTCAAAGTAGATGACAAAGTAAAGCTCTTTCTACAAATTTCGCATTTATATGGTTTCTTGCCACCATGAATCAAAAGATGTTCCCTTAAATGTGATTTATAGGCGAAGTTCTTTGCACAAACTTCACATGTATATGGCTTCTTGCCCTCATGAATCCAAAGATGTTTCTTTAAGTTAGATGCCTGGGTAAAGCTCTTCTCACATACTTCACACTTATGAGATTTTTTGCTGTCTTTTTTTTCCACTGTAAATTGGACAGAAGTGGTGGATGAACTGTCCAAATAGTTAGAAATGTCCCCCATAAGTGACCTGAAAAGTGAAAAGAATAGCATATTATTGTAAAATATGAGGAAGAAAAATAGAACTGTTTACTGTATCTTAGGCAAATCATGCAAACTGATAAAAAATTAAGAAAAATTAACATTAATCTATTCTTAAACTATTCTGTGCCCTGTAGAACATTTGCCTCTAGTTTTATCCTTCAAGAACTTTTAACTTATTACAGCATTCTTCACTAGAAGTGACATTTGTAATATCTGCAACAAATTTTGATTATAAGTAGGGGTTCAATTATGACGCGATACATCTCCCTTTTTTTCCCCTCAGTAGTCAGACAGAATACACAATAGCAATTAGGATATTTTGCAATAAATAGACTGCATACATGTATTTTTTAAATCATTTAAATGCACCATTTTTTAATAATTTTTAGGAAAGAGTAAAATATTAGCTTTCACATAACATTTTATGTAATTTTTCTAATTATTAAATAATTTAACGGCTCTTTATTTATGTAATATATGGCTAAATGTTCATGTTTATGTCAGAAAAATATTGCTGATTTAAGCAGTTATCTATTTTAACTAGTAGGCCTCAAAGTTTAGGCAAAGGTTTACTCTGCTGCTGAAACATTACATGAATGAAAAATTGGAAATGCATATTTAAGAAGTATTTATGCACAAAAACTAGAGTTTATGACAGCCTAAAAATGTCTAAAGTGACAAAATGTATTATTGCACAATTTCAAGTTCTTTTAAATTAAATAATTACTTACAGAACATTACTTTTATATCTTTTGCATATTTAAGAATGCTTTGTTCTCAATAGATTTGCTAAAGCCTCTACCTAAAGGTAATCTAGGAATAATTGCTAAAGAATGCATATGGACTCAAATGAAAAAGTGAAATTTGAGATTCAAAGAATAGCTTTTCATAGTTCAAACCAATGCCAATAGTAAACGGGGTTCAATGTATTATTTCCATTGCTAACTAAACTGTTCTTTCACTGCTTACTGTTTTAAATATGTATATTTGCTGTGGTGTTAGTATCATTTTATGCAGTTAAAAATGCTAAAACCTAAGTGTCCAAAGACTATGCTAATCTGACAGTATATTCAAGATTTTCCTGTATTTTCTTTGAAGGGAGAATAGTATTCTGTTAAGAATGTTGCAAAGAGGAAAGTGTTGTGATTTAATTATTTTCATAAGTCTTTCATGATTACAGTTCTGATATATCAAAGCATTCATAAAAATCCTCTGGTTCTCTGTTCTTAATTTAGTAATATAATGTGAAAAAAAAATCATTTAGTGTAACATCTCAGAAGGAATGCATAAATATTCAACTTAGAGTAAAAGAATCAATGAAGCAGATTCAGACACATAAAAGTAACAAAAAGTAAAGGATGAGTTTTTTCCCAACATTTGCAAGGCTATAAGATCAGCAAATTCTCTTTTAATGCAATAGAAAATTACAATTTCGAGAATATTTACCAAATTACAACATTCCTTCAGAGTCTACCTTATGAAAGAAATGCCTAGTTGAAATCTATGAAGTTACAATAAATTAAATAAGTGAACATGTGGAAGAATTTCATTTATGGATTTCTGTTAATGAAGCAATCATGGAAGATACATGTTGCACTTAATAGTTGCTGAACAATTGGAATTTGTATACACTAGTGGAAACTGGCTGATCTTTGCTGGATGTATGATTCTCAATAAAACAGGATTTAAGTTCTGTTGATGCAGTCAATTGATCTTGCTCAGTTGCACTTATTCATACTAACTGTTTCAGTCACATTTCTGTAGGAAGTAAGTGCCAGACTTTCTGCTGTGTATTTGTGTATTGCAGAATAATGCCAGGAGAGAGATGTATGTTAGAACAAAGAATAATTAATTATGATTGTCATGAGCAAAAGAAACTATATACATATTGTAGGAGAGAATTTCTTGCTAAATTTTATCGGTATGTACAATTATCAGATTGGTGAATAAATTTCAAACCCAAGAAGTTTTCACAGACAAGAAATCAAAACCAAAAAATTGGAATTTTAATAGAAGAGAAGCTTGATGAAATAAGATATTGGTTAGAACCTTTTCCCTGAAAGTCTTTAACACAATTAGCAGCTAGTAGTGTCTGTCAGCAGTGTATGTAAAGCCACTAAGCTGCTGCATCTTCATTTGCAAAAAATTACTGCTGTATCTGAAATAAATGTGAAGGTGCTGAAACAAAATATTCAGAAAGATGAATTATGGTGAGTGTCTTAAAATATTTTTAAAAGAATTCAGGTATGTCTCATAGCAGAGGGCAGACACTTCGAGCACCTGCTATGATGAATACAATGATAATTGAAGAACTCATTTTCAAAGTGGCATCTCCATTAAATAGAAAGTTCCAAAATGGAGGAAGCTTAAATAACCATTTAAAATTTAAATGAGCAGACTTAATTTTGGTGATGATTATTATTTTTTTATTCTAAAGAAATTTGCATAAAGAAAAAAACCCTACTACAAAAGAAGTTGTAGAAATGGTAATTGTAATCATGGAAATATATAATTTTGGAACAAAAGATATAGAAATAAAACATGAAAAATTGTAATACACTAAAACAAACATTAAATAATTATCATAGTCTTGTTTATTAATTAGGACTTATTTCATTTAAATAATTCTTAATATTAAACAAAAACCAGAAAATTATTAATTTATTGGCATCAAGGCTGTTCAGATAAATTTCCTGGCAAAGAAAGTGCTTCATTGTGGAACTCCATTGCAGAAAGCCTACCACTTACTCCCAGCTTATTTAGAAGCCCCTTTACATCATCAAATTTTTCTTGTTTCAGTCGTATGCCCAGACGCTTTTATTTACTACTAAACATGACCATTTCTTATCTCTTTTTAATAACGTATGTTTGCACATTACAACTACATCAGAGTAACCTACACTAATGTGTACAACATGTTCACACTAATTCCACTTAAATTACATAAAACTAGGACATGTTTTGGGAGCACTCACTCTTATCATCAGTAACTGCTCCCGCTTTCAAAAAGTGCCCTAGTTTTATGTTATTAAGTGGAGTTAGTGTGAACATGTTGAATTCATTAGTATAGAATATATTACCACTCCATTGTATACAGCTTTGTAAGTACAATTTATTTAATTATACATCAGAGTAATATTGTTTACAACTAACTGACTTGGAAGTTTCTGATATCTTACAGTACATTTTTGTCTTAGTATGTGACTTAAGTACAAGTTTCCATTTACAAAGTTGCCAGTCCTCATGAATAATATGTACTTGCCCTACTTGTTAAAAATGTTTTGTGTAAACTTTTTAATCTCCCAAATGGTAAGTAACTATGATCTCATATTGGATATGTAATAAAAGTTACGTTATGCAGGTTTGAAATTTTGCTCAATATTGCTAATAATAAATAATTTTTATTTTGTATGCTACAACCATCACAGAACAAATTAATCTTATGTATCTCAAAATTTTCCTTACAAAAATGTAATAAGAGCAAAAGGTCGGCTCTCAGAACAGAGTTAAAATTCATTTTTGGGTAATGTTGGTGGCACACGATAAAGCTGGGTTCAAAGTGTGAATAAATGAACTTATTCGATGCTTAATATAATAAATATAAAATAAAAATGCAGTGTACAGAAGTATATACTCAACCTATCATCCTATACTATTTGTATTTATTAATTATGAATATTTCTACTAATACTTTCTATTAATTTAGTTGCTGATTTTCTTATTGATCCAATATCCACAATACTGGTTATCAAGATACTGATGAATTCATACATAATTAAAGTTGTAATTTCCAATATCTTTCCACATATTTCATCTTTAACTTATTTAGTAATTCCCCTCAACCATTTCTTTTTCAAGTAGTTTTGAATAGCAAGAATTTCACAGTGAAATATAGTATAAAATAACAAATTATTATTTAGGAAATCCCTCAAATGTCACTAATTTTGTTCCACTTACTTGGACATGTTTCAAAGGCCAATATAAATTATTTTTGAGGAAATCACTCAAATTTCGCTAATTTGTTATATTATTTCTTCATTTTCCCTAAAACTTCCTATTGTTATATATTTTTACTAAACTTAAATTCAGTATCTCATTCCTAAGTACTTCTGCTGGAAGATTACTCCATCTCTCCAAATGTGATTTCTTTCTGAATAAACTAGTTTCTTTACATTATAGTAAAACTAACCCAGATATTTTCCTTCTCTCCACACATTAGACATATCTTTATATAGATTCTTCTGCCTACTGATTCCAACTTGAGAATTCCAGTTCTGAAGCACTCAAATTCTTCTTTGTCATCCTTGTTACAACATTTAACATATTTTTCCTTATCCCCAATACATTTCCAGTAAATGTCACATTTCTTACCTGGTGCCAATTTATAGTACGTTTACATTAACTCTAGTAATACTTTGAAACTTCAATTACACAAAACCATAAGCATATTAATCTTATATATACCATTCTGAAGAGAATTTTACCACATTTGTTTTCACTGCATTTACCACCAAGTATGCAGATCTGTAAATCATCCACAATCTGCATCAGTTGCAAATGGCAATGTCTGATGTTGAGAAAGTTAGAATTTCATAGCAGCAAGGATGTCATAGATAATGAAAATTTAGGACTAAGTGGTAGTCCTATCTAAGTGAAGAGAATGTGGAATAAGTGAAAGAGACATACACATGAAGCGTGAAGAAATTGTAAAGCAGAGCATCCTGTGAGCTACAAATGCCAATAATGAATGTGTAGAAAGTTCTGTGTAATAAACCAACTACGAATCCATAAATTACATTAGCAAGCTTATAAAGAAAAGTGCTTCTAAGTTTGTTATCAGTAGCAACAACAGGCAGAAGAGCATGACAACTTCATGAACTTATTAATTTTCAGTGTTGAAGTAACATTTCACATAAATGTAAACTTCAACAAGCATATGCACTTAATCCACAATTGCCATTAAACAAACATTTGTGGCAACTTGCTGCCATGAAATTCTAACAAACACTAAGCTTTCATAGCACTGTATGTCACAATCTTTGTAATACCAATTTTGCAATTTACAGAATTATGCACTTGTTGGTAAATGCATATACAAACATGCTTGGTGGGTTTTTCTTCAGAATTGTAATTAGTGTAACTGAAATTTGAAAGTGTTATTGATTTTATAAACCCTGTACATTGAAATCATAACACACAAAATGCCACAAAAACAACTCCATCTTCTCAATCTACAATTAGCTGTACTGTACCATTATGTACTGTTAGCACAAACTAATAATTTAAAACATGTCAGTATTGCTTCATCTACTGGCCAATAAGCATAATCTACCATGTCATTGACAAGTTATTCCACAACCAGGTGATTTGCACTGCAAAGGAGAAAAGTCGTTCTATATTGCTCACATTCATTCTTTCCTTCAAAATTGATTTTCAGCTGGTAAATTGACTGCTATTGCTAATGGTTGGAGTGTATGCTTGCCTTGGTTGACTTTGTTAAGGGAACAGAATAACCATAAGCTTGGCGGTCAGTGCTACCACCCAAATTCTCTTCCCTAGTGACATCTCAGCTACACAAGAGATGTGGAATCATTTCTTGAAGATCCGATAGATTATGCATTTGTTAGTGCTGTGAAAAAGTATAATGGTGTAATCCAATTCATTTTTCATTATGATATAACTATAAATATTTCTGCACTCATTTTGATATTTGACACTATAGCCTCCTGTTATTCTATCTGAATCTATAGATGAAATGTGCATATTGTTAACTAATGAATTATGGAGTACCTTACCCTGGACAATTAAAATTTAATTCCTCAACTGTAATTTCATCCTTTATTACAGCTGTTTCAAGCTCCTTCTGCCCCTGTGGCAAACAAGAATACATTCACTTAAAATTCATACTTATTATGGTTATACATATGAATGGTGAATTGTTAAAAGGGGAACAGTGACAATGAACAAATTTCTGGAAAATTTAAAAAAAGTGAAAAGTTGGCAAAAGTAGTACTTTTGATAATGCTAGGCTATTTCCCAACTTGCATTTGGTGTTTTCAGTAAAAATAAAACAAATGTTTTAATTCTGAACATTAGTATATGCCTTTTAAATCTTATGACTGATGAATAATTATTTTATGGATGCAACAAAAATAGGTATTAGTACATGGTCTTTACAATATAAGTAATATTTTTACATAACATCACACTTCAGCAGCACAAAATGGATTCTTCATACAGACTTCAAGTCATTTTCTACCAGTGCATTACTATTCACTGTAACAAGGTTTCATAAAACTGAATATGATCGCCAGGCATATATGAGGGGCATTATATAAATTCCCAATCTGACCAGTCGGTCCTGGTGGTGTAGTGGTTACCATACTTGCCTCCTAAACCCAAGATCGTGGGTTCGAACCCGGCCAGGACCGATGGATTTTTTCAGGGCATAAAAATCCTAAGTATGGCTTCCTTCGGAAGGGAAGTAAAGCCGTGGGTCCTGTGTCGTACATTTACAGCACGAAAAAGAACCTCAAGCCTGAAAGAGAGGCCTCTGAGCAAAATTTGTTGGCCGTTTCACACCCTGAGTTGAATGGGATGCTGATGACCAGAGCTGTTAAAGAGCGTCCATAAATAAATCATTCAAAAAAATTCCAATCTGACCAAGAAAACATATGACATTAAAAGATTTTTTTTTTCCCAACATACTCATCTTGTAAATCAATACATTTAGTACAATGACTTTCCAACTTTTTAATACCTTCAGTAAAATAAGATTTGTCAAACTGAAAAATAAGCTTCAACCGCATGTTTGATGTGGATCTTTCCACACAGATTTCTTCAGGTTTGGGAACAAAAAGTAATCACTGGGGGCCAAAGCCGATGAATATGGCAGGTGTGGAAGCACTTGGAAGTGAAGGTCATGCAGTTTTTGCAGCTACAATCCCAGACATATGTGAAGGAGTATTACTGTGATGAAAGAGAAGTGATAGTCAATGTGCTCCAAGAATGTTCCAATGTTGTTCTAACAAATCTTTTCAATACCTGAATATATTAGTTTATTTATCCGTGATTTTTTCAATATGGTTTCATCAGGATTTTTATTTGAAAAATACCAGTTTAGCACAGAATTTCATACAATCAGTGATATTTTTGACCAAGGAGAGACTTGGCTGGTTCTTTGCATGTATTTCAACCCAAAACAGTAAATCTCACATGGCATCTCACTGCTTTGACACCAACTTTCTTAGAAAAATTCAATTTCTTCACAGCAATTCTTATGCCATTAGCTTTATCTTTGCATAGTTCTTTGATCTTTCATATACTTCGTGTACATTTTCTTACAATGTTCCAGTCCACCTTTAGATTAGATTCTGTTCTGTAACATCATTGTTGGTCTTGGTGACACATGAACTTAGAACATGTCAAGGACATACATATACACAGGTTATGTTCAAATGTATAATTTTCCACATATATACATAAGATATTGAGCCATTTATTTCATTGGTATCCAGCTTGTACTAAGGATCTGAATTTTTTGAGTGTAAATGTTCTCTTTGGGAGGGAAAAATAACAAACATCACTGCAAGGTTTGAAAGTTGCTCACTCCAATAAGAAATTATTAGTTTATTTTAGCTGTAAGCTGTGATTGCACAATTGAACTGAACTGTAATTTTTTTAAACACTTCTTAAACACTTGCAGATTTTGGAATAGAAGATGAATTTATAACTGGAATTTTGTTAATTGACTTAACTCTAAGCACCAGAAATATCAGTTTCTCTGAGAGAGTATGAAAAAGAAATCACCTTGGCAAACATGTGACTTCCGCTCACTATGTAAACATGATACCAGTTTCGATAATGATGGTGTCACAAGTATTGTTTTGAGTGGGGAATATCCACATTCCACTGCCAAAAGGTGCGAGGATTTGAAAGTGGAAAGTAAAAGAAGTGGCATGCAAGAATTGCTTGAAGGGTAAGAACTTGCTGACCAACCTGTATATTGTAATTAATGTTTTTTGAGGCAATAACTATGTCATTCAGTGAAGGCTTTGTTACATTCATACCAATTGCTATATAAAAAGGCAGCTTCCAATTCCTAAATAAACCCTGTGAAGTCCTAAAATGTGAACTTTCATTTAAATCAGAGATAGAATTGTGATTCTACTGCAATTGCATTTTGTAAATTCAGATATATCGATCATCTTAATGACACAGTCCAGTATACTCATCTAAGATTTAAGTTTCTTTCTCACATAAATATTAGCCTTTAAACTATAATATTTCAATGTGAAAGCTTTAGATATTCTTCATTGTATGGCCTTCCATTAATTTCACAATTAATCTTAATCTCCAATTTATTTTTGAAAGAAAGCCTGAAAATAACAGTCTTACCTTAAATGTAAATTGGAACTTGCACATTGAAGCCAATCATACAATGATATCAATTAAGTCTTACCTTAGCTTTTTCACATTATTTTATTATAATATTTAATTTTAAATAGTTTGCAGATAATATTTCTAATCCTTTTCAAGTTGTTAATTATGTTCTCTTATAAATTATTAATAAATTATTTTCTTGCACAAGGCCATCCTATATTTTTGGAAAAATTACAAGAATTTTGTAATGAGAAAATCCAGTACTATCACTAGTATTGAGATATTTGTATATTTTTTGAAATGCTAAGACAAAAAATGAATGCAAGAATCTTCATCTATTTTGTCCTGGCCATTCTTTGGTATATCATTAGTAAAATCACCATCATCTGACCAACAATGAAGCCAGGAGGTAGGTTTTGTTTAAATTGTTCAGATCATTGGTTTGCATTTTCTTATTTCATATTTAAATACTTGGCTGATATTATTTTAAGGAGCAATAAATTTAATAAAGAAATTATATCTTTATTTAATGTGGTAGGAGAAATATTTAAACTTTGCTTGAAGAGTATCTGCATTGTTATAAACAGTTTCTTTTTTCCTGGGTCAAAATCCTTATATCTATAGCACTTCAATAACCCTATTTTCCTGGTTTTTCTTTTTGGGAAGAGAAAAGATGGATATGGTTTTTTTTCTTTTTTTAATGTTTTCCTTGTAATGCTATTAGCTATATCTGTGATATTTTACAGAAAAATTACAATACACCCACAGAACAAAAGAGCAGTTAACACAAACCAATCAATCAAAAGTGCTCTTTATATTTTCATTTCACTCTGCTGATATTACGAGGGCTATTTTTTTTTTTCAACCTCCAATCACTCTGTTATGTGACCAGACAAGCATAAGGAGGCAGATCTGTGCATTGTGCTACTACCCCATCATAATGTCTGCCAAGGCCAAGTTCAATATATCAGTTGGAGCTGAGCTGCAGGCACTTCAACATGGCCAGCATGATTGATTCTCCTGCCAAGTGCAAATTGCAAAGGGTCATTCATTTTCTACAGGCAGAAGGGAACTGTGCAACAGAAATTCATTACAAAATGAGCCATATTTGTGGGTGCAAACTGTATGAGTCAGGGTGTTGTGCGTGAATGGTGAGGAAATTTAAAGAAACTGATGTTCATGATGAAAGTGGGCAAAGATGCAGTTCTGTTGCTAGTGAAGACCTTGTTCAGTAGGTTGATCAAGTGGATTGAGAGAGATGGAGATTTACCATCAATGAGTTGTCTGTGGAATTTCCAGACATTTCAAGGTCAGTTCTGCATACGATTGTTACAGAACACCTAGGCTATTGAAAACTTTGTGCACATTGGGTTCCCAAAAAAGACCTATCTCCATACACTGGTGGCAACCTTCTATGAAGAGGGTATTGGAAAGCTCGCCTATCGAAAAATGCCTTTATCTTCATGGCAACTATGTGGAAAAGTAACTGTTACTGTACTTGACTCCTGGTAATAAAACTATTTTGTCATTCATATTTGTCTTTTTGTTATAAGAGGTTGAAAAAAAAATAGCCCTCATTTAATTATAAGATGAATAACAAATAATACAAATTTCCATTTTTAAATACAGCTTTATGCACCTTGAATTTACCTCATTCTTTATAATAGCATAATGAGCTTTATTACATAAATTATCCTCCATAATTTCGGGCTTCACTTCAAATGAATGTGTATTACGATCCAGCAGTTCATCCTTTATCTCTAGTTTGATGTTTATTTTCTCATAGCCAGTGCTTTCATTCATCTGAAACTGTAAAATGAAGAAAAGGGAAAATGTAGCTCCCTTTATAATGGCAATGTAAATTCTGAGCAACAGCAATAGCACAAATAATGCTCAAAAATAGTAAACACAACATGGCAACTAGAGAGGCAATCTAATGACTTCCATGAAAACTCGTGCAACAACTTCCATGACATTATACTCATAGCAGCATGATCTACAGTGCTGATGGCATTTCAGAATATCAGTAATTAATCCCTTACAATGAATGCAAAGTATATTATTTTAAAAAAATTACTGTTATTCTATAGCATTGCTCATTTAAGAAATGCAAGTTTAAGTCATAAAAGCCTTAATCATTAAATTATTATAGAATTTTACACTTAGTAACAATGAAAAATATAACAGTATAAGCTTATTATGAGCAAGTAACCTGTTTTCCCTGGGTTTTTTTTTGGGGAAGAGAAAAGAAGGATATGGTATTTTTCAATGTTTTTCCTTGCAATTCTATAAGCCATATATGTCATTAAGTAAAAAATGTACTTAGTACTTACAAAGCTGTAGACAATGGAGTGGTAATATATCCTACATTAATTAATGTTGATTAATCAACATCCCATGGACTGAAACCGAATACAAAATGGAACACCAACACATAATGAACACGGCTGTAACCAACGGTTTCAACACAGACTCAGTAACAAAAATCATCAATAAAGCTAAAAGACAAAAATTGATTATGGAAGTTTCTACACTTAAGAACACAGAAGAAAGATATAAATTCAAAAGTTTCACATACCACCCAACATACCACAACAAATTTAAGAAGATATTCAAAGAACATGGAATTATGTTAGCCCCAAAGAACAAATATAATTTAACAAATTTAGTACATTGCACAATGAAAGATACCATCCCTACAGAGCAAAAATCAGGAATAGATGAGATTAAATGTGCAGATTGTGAGCAGAGCTACATTGGGAAAATGAAAAGAAATTTAGAAATTCGAAGAAAAGAACACTTTAGGAACATTAGATTGAAACAGATAGACAAATCAGCAGTAGCAGCTCATTTTTGGAACAAAAATCATGAAATAAAACCAGAAATTAAATAACTGAAACAACTTCACAACCCAATAGAACTATCTACATGGGAGAGAATTTTCATTTTAAAAAATAAGAAGAACTTAATGAATTTTGATTTTCTGCCGCTGGATGAACTCAGCAAGTTTCTACTAGAACCACAAGATACCACCACAGGAGTGGACGTCCATCCCCCGTTTCGAACAACGGGATTCAGTCAACAGCAGCCAATGATGGGAGGAACTTCTCCAGAAACTAGTCCAAAGTTTTAAAAAAGTAAGTGGAGTTAGTGTTAACAATTTGACACATTAATGTAGGACATATATGTCATATTTCACAGAAAAGATTACAATATACCCACAGAATAAAAGAACAGTTAGCGCATACCAAACAATCAAAACTGCACTTTATATTTGCAGATCTTATAGTTATAAGATGAATAAAAAAATGACACAAATTTCCATTTTTAAATACAGCTTTATGCGTTTACCTCATTCTTTATAATAGCATAATGAGCTTCATTACATGAATTATCCTCCATAGTTTCGGACTTCAGTTCAAATGAATGTGTGTTAGGGTCCAGCAGTTCATCCTTTATCTCCAGTTTGATGTTTATTTTCTCATAGCCAGTGCTTTCATTCATCTGAAACTGTAAAATGAAGAAAAGGGAAAATGTAGCTCCCTGTATAATGGCAATGTAAACTCTGAGCAACAGCAATAGCACAAATAATGCTCAGAAATAGTAAACACAACATGGCAACTAGAGAGGCAATCTAATGACCTCCATGAAAACTCATGCAATAACTTCCATGTCATTATACTCATAGCAGCATGATACAATGCTGGTGGTATTTCAGAATATCATATTGATATTCTGAAATCACTTACAAAGAATGCAAAGTATATTATTTAAAAAAAAAAAAAACCTGTTATTCTATAGACTTGTTCATATATGAAATGCAAGTTTAAGTCTCAAAGGCCTTAAGAATTAAATTATTACAGAATTTTACACTTCTGAAACTAGTATAATTTAAGTGCTGTTTTTGTAATGGAAGTACAGAAGGGAGGGGGTTATAAATGTTGCTCATACAGAGGTTTCAACAATAATAAAAATGTTTTTCTATCATTAAGCTAATTTTTTTAAATGGAGCAGTGCCTATTGACACTAAGAAATAAAAATAAATAAGATTAGAATCATAATGGCATATTTTATATGATTCTAGAGCAATGAATTAATTAAATGTCATTATTTGAATCTTTGAAACTAAGTGTTGTATTCTGAGTCACTTGATGGATAAGTACTACAGATTACTGTCTTTCTCAGCCATCAGTTTATATTTATATTCATATAATTTATCCAAAATGTGGTTATTAGCTACAATATAATCTGCAATGTTGATTTTTTGTTGATTTGGTTTGTTTACAGATACTCTTTAACATCTGAGGTCATCAGCGTCCTATTCAATTCAAGGCATGAAAAGGCCAATCAGTTTTGCTCAGAGGCTTATTCTTTCAGGCTTGAGGTTCCTTTTCGTACCATAAATCTATGATATGGGACCCATGCTTTACGCCACTTCCAAAGGAAGCCATTATGATTTTTATGCCCAAAAAAATCCATTGACCTGGCTGGAATTAAATCCCCAATCTTGGGTTAACGAGACAAGCATGGTTACCATTAAACCACCAGGACCAACATGTGCTATGCAAAATAGAGCATTTTAGAACAAGTTTCAGTATAGGCTGCTTAACACAGTATTTCATGTCTTCTGATGTATTGTATGTCCTTGTGTACATATTTTTGTTTTCCCCACAGAAATAATTATCATCAAATATGGAGAACATGACAACTAGCTTACAGTTCTTTTCGCACAATCCAACAATCTGAAAACACTTCTTCAAGACAAGCTATGAGCTGAGAACTCATCAATGAATAAAACTGAATCAAACCTAGAACTGTGAACATTATCAATCTATTGTTCTAAACCTTGCTTATATTTCATGTTTAATGTTTAAGTAGCTCCAGTATCTTCTAAATAGGAATGCAATAATAAATCTAAGGTTTGGGAAAGGGGAGACCAAAAATCTTGGTAAGCCTCCACAATCACAAAGGAAATGGATGCTTATTTAAATTACAGTGACCAGTGAGAATCCCAGTCACTGTCTTAAGTTGGTTCCTATTGAGATTCAATAGTTCCATAGTTTTGCCTTACAAATATATTTAATAAAAAACTTATAATGTTTGAGGTTTTAAAGAGATTACCAAAAGTCTAAATGTTTCTGAGTGGTTTGGTACATAATAGCCTGTCAGATAATTCACTGAGAAATTTCTAGAACAGGTTAGGGTCCCATGATTAAACTCTCAGCACCAATTATAGCCAGTTTGTCAGCTTCTTCATAGTTCACAATTTTTTATAATGTTTAGTCAGTGTCATGATTAACTTCAGGCAGTACCAAAAGCAAATGCTTTTAGTGCAGCTAGACTATCAGATAATATGGAATAATCAACCTGATATCAACATGGATAGCAAAGGTCATTACGACAAGGACTCGTGAGTGAGAGGTATGGGATTCGATTCCTGCCAGGACCATTCTTCCTGACTGAGGTTTTTTCCAGGTTTTCTCAGTCCTAATAAATAACAAATGGCAAGGAGATCCCTAAACTCAGGCCTGAAATGCTACCTTCCTTAAAAAAGAATCCTTTCCCAATTTCTCATTTCATCTCATGTACCAACGATATACACCATGGCTAGGGAAATGGCACTCATGGAGCACGGTCCGCTCATGCCCTTGCACTAATAAGAGTGTGTATAAGGTCAAGAGGTGCGGAGAACTCAAACAGTAGACCAGTTCAGTGATGTACTGCTGGGAGCAGGAGAGATGGCTAGTTAGAGGAATGTGCTGTCAATGCAACTGTTAATATTCTGCTTTGATTATCACAATGAGAATGGACCGAATTTGAATAGATGAACACATGCAGTGTGTAATGTTTTACTTGGCAGATAAAGCCTTCTCTCCCCACATACATCACTATCCATTTCCCCATTTGTCGATCCTGATGGTCTAGTGATAACCATACTTGCCTCACGTCGGTCCTGGTGTAGTGGTAACGATACTTGTCTTCTAAACACAAGATCATGGGTTCAAACCTGACCAGGAACAATGAATTTTTTCGGACAAAAATCCTAAATATGGCTTCCTTCAGAAGGGAAGTAAGGCCATGAGTTCCATGTCATACATTTATGGCACAAAAAAAAAACTCAAGCCTGAAAGAAGAAGCCTCTGAAGAAAATTTGTCTGCTGTTTCATGCCCTGAATTTAATGGGATATGATGATCTGAGATGTTAAAGAGCACCCATAAATTAATCAAATCAACAAAATTTCTCCAGTTTCCAACAGTGCCTTGCACAATGAGTGCAGGATGTGCACCGCTACTTTTAATCCTGCATGGAAAGAAAAGTATTTTTGTATCTCTGAATATGGAAAAGCATGTAGTTTATTTTGTGCTACAATTATATCATATCCTTCGCATTATGTTATGAGGCATTTCAGTGTAGATTAGTAGGTTTCCAAGTCATGCAAATCTAAATACTTTAGTACCATCTGAAAATTAAATACTATAAGTATTATATATTGTATCATGTTTAATTTTATGTTTGTAGTAAATTGAAATGTAACTTCACAATACATGTACAGCACTGATATGTTTATATGTCTATATTGCACACACATATTGGAGGGGAATCAGATAACAAATACAGGGTTTGCTGTACTAATCGACTGGTTTCCCAGGCCTGGTGTACACTGCCTGTAATGCCTCAGTAGTGGAAATAGGCACTAAACAAAAAAAAATCATGCTGATAACCGCATGTTCCTTCTAGTCTGTAAAGAAATGTCTGCTACATTGGTGGAAGTTGCAAAATTGGCATTCTTATTGCAATTCAGAAGTACATCTTTGAAAAATGTCTTTGAGATGATGGCCCACTATTCTGCATCACACATTAACACTTAATGGTCACTGATGCTCCATATGGGGATTGTTCACCAATCAATAGTGTATTTCTAAGGTTGACTTGGCCATGATTTGTAAACATTGCTTTGTAGATAAACTAGAAACATGACAAATTTGATGTATCATGTCTTATGCCAAAGCATGAAAACTAAACAATTCTGAAAATCACCATGTAATTCTTAATGGAGAGAGATATGATACAGATGGAATTTAAGACAGAGCATAGTATATGTGTCTCCTGTGCATTCTCATAAACAGCCAAAATATGTACCATTTCAAAGCAATATTCCTAATTTGCCTAGCAACCCTGAGAAAAATCAAGAAAAACCAATAAAAATATATTAAGGCCATTAAACATTACAAAAAACTTTCAAGCTAATAAACAAGATCCTTTTTTCACCTAAAGAGATGCATCTACAAAACTGTATCAAAATACTATAACCTAGGTAACAAATAAAATAGAGTAATAAAATTATAATAAGTTAAGCATTGCTTCACAAATTGTGCTGCACCAAAAGCAGAATGTGCTCTAGAGCATCCACATTACCTACCTAAATAACTATAATATAAGAATCAGATTACACACTCTTGTCTGTGATATTGTCCCAGTCTACATAAACCAACCCTTAACAACTTTTTGGACAATATACTTCTGCAATCAGATTGATGGGCTGAATCACCAAAAAACGGAATGTAAGTGGGACCAAGTTTCAGCTATAACATTTATTTTTATATGCATTATTTTGACTGTAGAGAGTTAAATTATATTAAGAGTCCCTTAATCTCATATTTTTTACATTTGAGGCTTGTTCACAAGTACATGCCATAAGTAGTTTGTGTTCTTTACTTTACTTCTCTCTGAAAATTTGAGGTTGTGAGTTTGACAGAGAATCTATTCAAACTTAGAGCCTTGGCTACCTGGACTGTCCAGGAAGTTGATTTTATCCCTCTTGATGACATGTCCACTAGATGAAGTTGAGTCTCCATGATCTATAATTATAATGGTGGTACATAAGCAAGATTCTGACCTGGTTATGCTATTTGTTGGTCAGCATTTTTCCCTCAATTCTTTACTAATAACACAACTCTACAGTTTACAATTTGCTCACGTTGCTTGGGCAAAGCTGCTAACTTGCAGCTATATATCATTATTGGTACATCGATTGATTTGTACAGTCAGCTTGATCTTCCTGCTGATGAAACCCCTATTAATAGAATGATAGAGGTGTACAGTCACAGTGATCGTATTCAGCTCTACATAAAACTCAGCTATGGCCCCAAGGTACTTAAAAAATCTGCAACTACCCAATTCAGTGTGATGGCATGGTGCACAAGATTTTTGAGAGATCACCGACTTGCTCATAAGCTGATAACCATCTTCCTCCCCATTTTTCCCTGATTCCATACATTAAGATTTTGTTAAAGACATTGCAACTCTGCCATTAATACAATATTATCCGTAAACACCAACTCTGAGAGAGAGAAAAAAAAATAAGCCAATTCCTTAGAGTAATGTGAGGGGAATGCCTCTTAGTTTTTGACCATGTCATCCATTATGATAATGAAGATATAGACAGAGAATATTTCCTTTATCTTACACCAGATGTTGTCAAGAATTCCTTTAACGCCATACTACCGGTTCTTAAGTAGTTCCTGCAGATCTTGCAGAAACTTCTGATAGTTGTAATAAATTTTTATTGATGTTCCTCTCCCGCAACAATTTTTTATCTCCTTCCATGATTATTTGTTGATATAGAATACATCTTGGTATGTTGGTAATATTATTTTTTTGCTGATCCATATGAGAGTAAAAATAAAATCTTCAATAATTATCTTTTGCCAGAACCCAACTGCACTTCATCAAGCAACTTTTCTTCTATGATGCATCTCAAATAGACATGAAATAACTTTCCTACCATGATTGGCAATGACTTTTCCTCTATGATTCTGGTGGCATCCACAATTAATGATCTTCTTGAAAATAGGAAAAAATACTGAGATATTCCAATCTTCAGGTATTTTCTTGAACGTCCAACCAGTCAACTTCCTTATTGGTGCCTGTAGTTCTTCTAGGAGTAACTTTCTTCATTACTCAGCTAAATCTTCTCCTGTTTATTTTCAGTTTCCATCAGTTCATCTCCATGTACTCTCTTCACAAAGCTTACTATTATCTGGTCTTCACCAATGAGTAATTGGCAATACTTGGCCTTCACAAAATTCAATGAACACTCTCTGTCCTCTCTGAAGTTATTCACTCATCTTGTAAAACAGCTTTTTATTCTCTTTATAAGATTTCTGCATGAACTTTCCATTGTCCCCATCCATAAGTTCTTGACTTCTTTCACAGACAGCTTGGTAGTAATCTCTGCATCTTGTATGAATTAGGATGCAGGTCTTCCTCTGCTCTAGTATTTAAGCCAAAATGCTTTCTTCTTTTTAACTCCAAAGTTTACTGATTCATTCCACCAGGCTGTGTGCTTTGTCTTCTTTTTCCTGTTCTTCCATTCTGAGCTTGATGTTCTCTATGCTTCTACTGCTGCCTTCAGCATACTGATCTTGAAGTTCTTCCATGTAGTTTGAATTGGCCAGTTAATATATCTAGAGCGTTTCATAAATAATGCACTCTTCTTTTTACTTACACTTTTTTTACAATATCTCTTTGCAATCCTTTAATGTTCTTCCAAGGAAAAAACATTTATGTGTGATTTTTTTTAACTTTGGGAATAAATGGAAGTCTGGTGCAATAATGTCCAGACAATAGGGCAGATTAGATATTCCCATCCATTTTTGGAGAGCTTATTAATCAATTCCCTATTTGTAGGCAATTGTTGTCATGGAGTATAGCAGTCCAGCCTCAAGCAATTCAGATCAGTTTTGTGTGCAGTTTTTGCATGAAATTATACTAAACTCCTGACACCTATTTTACATGGGACTATTTGCCATAATGATTCCTTGGTGACCAAAAGCAAAGATCATTTTCCTATTTTTGATTGAGCTCATTGAAAAGTTTTGGTCCAGGGGAAGATGAACCATTCCACTTGCTTGACTGTGATTTCAACTTTGGCTCAAAGCCTCTAATCTACATTTCATCAACATTGATAATTTGACACAATGCTTGACCTTAAATTTTGAATCTTTGTTTTAGCAAGTTTGCTATATCCTTGTGTTTCTGCTTTCATTCAGTAGTCAAGAAGTGCAGAATTCATTGGACACAATTTTTTTTCTTCCATAAATGATTTGTCAAAATACAGAATGCTGATGTTGGTGGAATCACCGTGACTTTCGAAAGTTCCTCACATAATGATTTTCTTGAAGAGCATCTAGTAGGATATATCAATGGGTAATCTCTTAAGTAGATCAATAAGCGTTAGCAAGTATAATCGAAATACCCAACAAAAATAATATTCGTATACCATATTACTGTTGTAACCTGCAAATTGTTTAATACGAAAATATTTCGCATTAGTTCACTTGCTAACCTAAGCCTAACCTTAAAGTAATTAATTTGTCAAACTCATAGCAGCACTTCTGCAACTGCGTCTTAATGACCCTAATTAATGCCACAAACCTGCTACATTGTTCTTCGACATAGCGATATTTGAAAATGGTGTAACTGCACCCGTGCATCGTCCACATTTTATGGTTAGATTTGTATAAACGTTTACATAAAAAGCATGGGATATACTACAGTAAGGGGCAGCTTGTTTCGGCTGCATTGTTGCTCCTTAAACCAAGTTTGGTGTGTTCGGGACTCTGTTGTACTACTCAACTATTTAATGAATTTATTTGATGTCGCGGTTATCGTTTCAATTGACAGTTATTTACCGAACATCTGCTAAATGTAGAAGTTGCAGATTCTTTAATTAAAGCGTTAACTGAATAGAAAACATACTTATTCTATGCAAAATAGACATGAACAGAATTTGTCATTAAAATGAAAGTTTATCATATAGAACACATTTATTAAAGCGGATAAACGTGTCTATTTTACTCCGTTTTTTATGCTTTTGATCGTTAGATAAAATGTAATTATGTAGAAACCGCAATAATTTCTTTTGTGGCTTCTGAATAATGGTCAAGCATTTTAGGTATTGTGTTAGTCGCCCTCCTACTCTGCCAGTAATATATATCCCCACTTGGTATTGTTTTTAAGTTGCCCCCCGCCCACACGCACCTGCCCTTTTCTGAATCCATACTTGGTAGTGTTGAGAATAGGTCGCATTATTTACGTTTATCTGAGAAAATTAAAAAAACTTTCCGATATTATATAAATATTAGATTAAGAAGCCGGCGAGCGTTTTATAATTACCGTAAATTACAAATCTCTAAAACCGTATATTGTTTTACAGCAGTTTACTATATTATAACCACTTCTCAATAATCAAGTGGGGGGAAGGAGAGAAGAATGTTGTTCTGTATAATTACTATAAAATCATCCAAAAGCAAATTTCACTACAAAATGCCAACTCGAATTGTTATTTTTCTGGTTTATTTTCTTGGCAGCATTTTACCACATTAGCACAGCTTAACATAACTTGAAATAATACCCATTGAAGGATCACCTATTCGATTTAGTGTCGATATTAATAATTATTGTGAAGTTTTCAGTATTTTTAACATTTTCCAGAAGTAAATAAGTATGAACTTGGAACTTCTTGGTTCATTTGAATATTTCTGGTCTAAAGGTTACATTATTTGCTGAGACATGTTGCTTTAACGGTTCCCGCAATAACTCGATTGGATTGAGGTCTGATTGCTCCAGGGAAATTCATGAGGCATTTGGTTTTCTTTCCGTGCTATTTCAATTGCATATAGCTTGTATACGGGCTCAATCTCTTGTTTCACAATGCTGTCATTTTCTGTCACATTTTTTAAACTGTAGTCATTGTTTCACTCTTCCTTCGAGGACTTCGACGTAGGATTTTTCCGGTTTGCACCGATAACATGGTGCATTATCCACCAATAACATACTCCTTGAGAATAAATTAACCAACAGTTTTCCCTGGAACCATTAACTCAAGTTCGCACAGTTTATTTCGGTTTTCAAACCACATTTAAAAATCAAATAATCACAGATATGAATACACTCTGTCCCAGAATGTAAAAAAATAATTATACTTACGATCTATTTTAGATACTATGTGCATGAAGTTTGCATTTGATCTATGATCCATGTCTTTTGTACATGGATACATATTTCGTCTACTAATATGATAGGGCGCCCCTTTTCACTGTATGTTTTTATTGCTCGCAAATAACTGCACGGAGAATTTGGATATAATGCCTCTTCATTAAAATTTGCGAATAGTTCAAGTTTTTCTCCACCGAAATCCAAAATGTTTAATTATATGTCTAAGGCTTTCTAGTATCCAGTAGCTTCTTCGAATTTTATCAGCACTCAATAATACAGTTTTAACTTACAAGTTCAGTATTGTTCGTTTTGACATTACCTTATCAAAATCGCCAACGTCTTGTTTGTATACCCTTCTATTGTAATTTTTTTTGTATGTGACGAAAACTTGGAGCATTCATCTGAAAAAATACCACACAATCAGCATTTAATGTAATAAAATTACGTTTGAAACTATATCCCAAAATTAATTAAATTTAAGAAAACAATTTTAAAAATAAAAACTTACCAGAAAATGTTTCGTCTTTTCAACATCTACTCTAAAGATGTTTGTTGCTGAAACACCAGTGACTGTTGCTATACACTCATTAAAGGAATGAGCGCTTTGCTCTCTTCGCTTTCCTATATTCCAGCACATTGCCGATTATCTCTCAATGTTGGCTTTTTAAAATTCAGCCACCGCGTTTTACTTTTGGAACTCATTATTATTTAAAAGCGCTGACTATACTTTCTTGATTATGGTGTAAAGCGGCGAACCCTATAAAAAAAACGCACCGGCACCAAAATCACAAACGCATAAGCATTGGGGGAGAACCAATTGCGGGTCTCATTGGACTACTACTCTTTTGTAGGCAGGAAGGTATTCTGGGAGATGGTTAATTGCGATGAAAATATTGCTTCAGGAAGTCACAAAAGAGTAATAACTTTAAATTATAGAAATTTAGGGATTATTCCATAATTTCATAATTATTGAATTATAGAAAACTTTGGGATTATTCACGGCTTTATAATTATTTATAATTTTGTTTACACTTATTTATATTTATTAATTGGAATTCGTTTTTTGTATAAACAATTTTTGTATAAACAATGGATTAATAAATAACTTTTGAAATTAAATTTTTCGTTTTTGTCCTACATATGTTTTGCTTTACATTGTAAAATTAAATGTTAAATGTAGCTTTCACCAGGTTTCTTCGAACATTTGGTGATACTGCTATTGCGGTGAATCATATCAGGGGGCATAGAATTGTGGCCGTAATTTTGATTATTTTTTTCCAAGCTAAAAGAGGGTTTAGAATATTTTATCGAGACAAAAATTTAGTTGACATTATAGACTCGAAGAACTTGTTATATATTACGCAAATACATTAGTAAGCATTAATACATTTCTCCACCTTCAACACAAAGTAAAGTGCCTGTGAGGTAAAGCGGTGTTTCTTTGGCATCCACAATTGCAACTTAGCATGACACACAAACAGTTAATTTCATGGAATTGCTGGAAATATCGGCGCGCTCATTTAGCTGTATATGCCTATAGTTATGTGAAATTTATCAGTGCTGTTGTTTTTCGGATACTCCATCCAGGAATAGTCATTTTGCGCCTTTTTTTTTTTGAACATCTTACACAAACATAAGCTCTGATTTGACTCCTGCAGTTTTTCTCCGCAAACCTACGTAAAATGCAAATGTCTTCTGAAGTTATAAAGGGATCCCTCCCTGTTACCAGGGGATGTTGCCGTGGGCAAAATTTTTCACAGAGATCTGCGCATCCCGTAGGTTTTTGCATAAGGACGGCACCTAGTAGCTATTCCGACCTGCCGTTCGGCTGCAGACGTTTGCGACGCCTAGACGCGCTAAGTTGCCTTAGTTTCCAGATTCTTACTGGTGGAGAGGCCTAATCTAGCTAGACCTACTCGTGTTATAGAGGTGAATCACCCCAGCATTAAGGTAGCCACCACCCTCCTCACAAACGACAGCGATTCAGGCGAACCTGCCCCGAGGGTACACGCCATAGGCACTCCCCTGGGACACGCTGCTGTCGTGAGTACTCAATTTTCCGTGAGTTTCGGGACCACTCCAAGCCGAGTCCAACCCAATCCGGAAAACTCCCTTGCGAGAGGGGCTCGTTTCAAGTCCGGCCCGGCTCCTTCTAGTAACGTCAGAAGTACTACTGGTACTCAGGGTCCGCAGAGCCCGCACCAGGAGCATCTGAAGAGCAACTACCGAAGGCACGCCCCCTTCCTTACGGGGTAATGAAAGTCTAACGAATAAGGTGACCTCATCTGTGGTTAATCTGTGGGGGATTATATTCTCAAACTTTATCACCGCCACGGGTGGCCGAAGTCGTTAAGGCGCGGACTCATGAGCGGGAGGTTTGGGATTCGAAACGCTCCAGGACCAACCTCTCCGACTGAGGCTTTTTCCAGGTTTTCCTCAGTCCTCATAAATGACAAATGCCGGGAAGGTACCCTAAACTTAGGCCTGGAACGATTCCTTTCTTAAAAATGAATCCTTTTCCATTATAATATTTCATTTCATGTATTATCGGTGTCCATCGCCTGTGGTGCCTCTGTAGAGAAAAAAAAAAAAAAGAAAGAAAGAAAAACAGGCATTAAACACCATTCTTTAAAACTTTATCGGACTCACACTGATACAATACTTTCTTTAAATTCTCTATAACTATGTATTTGTTCAACACACTACATCTGGGCCACAGCTCTCCCACCACCCATACTCCCTCCTACTTCTAACGGTTTCTATATATCTGCCTCTCCAGAAACTTTCAGTTCACTGATGGTGCCAATCGAGCATTAATAATAATAAAATAATAATAATAATAATAATAATAATAAGAAGAAGAAGAAGAAGAAGAAGAAGAAGAAGAAGAGGAGGAGGAGGAGGAGGGAGGAGGAGGAGGAGAAGAAGAAGAAGAAGAAGAAGAAGAGGAGGAGGAAGAAGAAAATATTCCTTTTAAGTTAATGAAGCAGGAGAATCGACAAAAGCTTTATGCAGAAACAATGAAAATGTCTATTGTCTGAAGTGATTCATGCAATTGGTTTAGCGAACTAAATGCACGGGCCAACAAAGTACGCTTTTAAATTAAATTATAATTGTAGATATAACGTAAAAAAAAATAAGTCATAATAATAGGTCCAGCAAAGAAATTGTAAAAAATATTTTGACTTTATTAAAAATATGGAGAATTATGCATTCGGATTATATGCCAGATCGACACTGAGGGGCCATTTACAAAGTAAACTGCCCGAACTGTGGTCCGAACCAAAACCGGAAATTTGGTCAGATTAAATAGCATGTGGCAGTCCAGAAGCTCCCTCATACGCTCTGTAGTGAATTGATTTTCACATAGTTGATTAGGTAATCTTTGGCCCTAATGGTCTAGTGGTAACCATACTTGCCTTATGGACCCAAGGTCATGGTTTCAAACCCAGCCAGAGTCGATGGACTTTTATGGCATACAACACTAAGTATGGCTCCCTTCAGAATGGAAATAAAGCCATTGGTCCCGTATCGTGGATTTACAGAATGCAAAATAATCTCATAGGCATCTGAGGAAAATTTATGGGCTGTTTCATGCCTTGGATTAAATGGGACGCTAATTACCAGATATGTTGAAGAGCATCCTTAAATAAAATAAGGTTGACCAAAGCTGCATGTGTAAATTATGCGGATATGTTTGTGAATAGTGTGAATAGCTGCTTACTGATGTGCAAGAAATCAAGATCAGCCATCAGTTTCGCTCTAGAAGATAATAAATATGTAAAACTCTTTCCTACCTAGAGGACAGTTTTAAATTCTGTAGGTCCGTGCACAGAAACAGAAATCGCCGTTATTATAACTTCACTGCGTTAGCAGTCTTAAGTTCTGCTTTTTATTTTCTACTCTTATTGTTTCAACTAAAATCTAGCGGGGAACATCCATGCACGTCACATATGTTTTTAGGTCTCACGATAGGTACTTTTATAGCTATAATTCGTTTAAAACAAATTTAGTGTTCACATTTTGGCAACGTGCACAACTAATTCACATGTTATATTGGTGACAGTTGGTAATTGGTATGCATATGCATGGCGTAAAATCTTTGTGGATTTGTGAGTTAAGTTGTGTGTGACCTCGTAAAACCACCGTGTGCTTAAAATGTTATGTCAGCAAGCACTGTGAAAGATTTGTGGCATATAAAGCAGGCGCAGTATGTAAGGGTATTACAGATCAATGATTGCTAGGACAAGTGCGGCTGTCTTAAAAAGTCTACGCAAGTAATGTAGGTTAGTTATGCTTGATTAGCATAGCATAAAGAATATTCCTAGGATATTGGATAGATATACGTGAGAGGACATATGGATTGTTCAATACAGCTTTTGATGCGTTAAAATTCCAAACTTATCTCATTAAATGCAGAATAGATAATTGTTTACATTAGTTGGTAATGGAGTTTTTAATGACAATTTTGCTAGGAGCATACAAATACTCGAAGAACAATAATTTGTAATGGAGACTACTTTTTCTGTGTTTACTGATTGAAATGCTAAGACCTACAACTCTCTATCACTTTGATCATACTTTTCTTCCATTTTGTCTCAGTATTCTTCTCACCACCAAGCTTATGGTGAGTGGAGAGCATAAAGACTTTTATACATTTCTTTATTGGTTCTGCTTTATAATAGACAGTTCCAAAATTAATATACATGTACCAAGCATTAATACTTGCTCATCTTTTGTTGCTTACCTTCAACACCGTGTCTGTTAAGTGCAGTTTTATTTTTAAAACTGTAACTTTCTAACACTTAGTGAATAACAACATTTATTCATGCCAAGTTGTTAGTTTATTCAAGGAAGACGACTGATTTCTGCTTCTAGGTAGTACTTGAACACTTAAATGGACATTGATATAATAGGATAACAGGTTTGGTATCCATAATTTTACATAGATAAAAGTACCATAAACGCCACTAATGTAAGTCATTAATTTAAATCTAACCTAGGAATTAAAATTTAAGATTGTGCACATGTATGATCCAGCAGTCTTAAAATTTTACATAGGTTAGCTGTAAGTTAGATGAGCACCTTTATAATGATGAATATTTATATATGTTAGGTGCTTATTGCTTTATATAAAACCTATTTTTAAACCAGTTAAAACATATTTCCCATGGGAAGGATTAAAATTCTAAAATGACTAAAATCTTCAACACTCCGAAGCATTTCACTCATTAAACTGTTAAAATTCAGGACATATTTCGTGGTTTCGTGACCTATCAGTCACTTTGTCAACGATGAATTCAAGTTCAAGTTCATCAGTTCACAATGTGACTGATAGGTCATGAAACCACGAAACATGTCCTGAATTTTAACAGTTTAATGAGTGAAATGCTTCAGAGTGTTGAAGATTTTAGCCATTTTAACCATTTTAGAATTTTAATCCTTCCTATGGGAAAAAGATTTTAACTGGTTTAAAAATAGGTTTTATATAAAGCAATTACATATGTTTTACTATGTTGATTCTGATCAAGTTTTATAGGTGCTTGCTTAGATTTGGATTAAGAAATTTGCCTTAAATATATACTTGGAGAAGTATCTGCCACAACCAGTTTCCCCACAAACAAATATTTTAAATTTACATTAACCCCTGCAATATAAAACCTGCTAAAACTCTGCCATTATCTGCTTAATGTTGTTCACCCTGCTATTGGTGAGAGGAGCACGAGACTATATTACATATGCACACACAAAGTAGGCAGGAAAGTATTCTGGGTGAAGGTTAATTGTGATGAATATAATGCTTCAGAAAATCACTAATAACTTTAAATTACAAAAATTGTAGGATTTTTCATGATTTTATAATTATTGAATTATAGAATATTTTAGGATTTTTCATGAATTTATAATTTTATGCTTATGTTTATTTCCTCATTTGGAAGTAATTATATTAATTTTTGGTGTAAATATTAGACTAATAATAACTTTTGAAATTACCTTTTTCTTTTTTATGTCCTACATATGTTTTGCTTTACATTATAAAACTAAATTTTTAATGTTAACTTTCACCATGTTTTATTTCCTCTTTCAGGCATAGAAATAAAATAAATGCTTAAGATATCACATTTCTAACAGATGCATTTTGATAGTATTCATGTTTCCACTTTAAAAAAAAGGTCAAAACTTTGCAAGTATACTTATTTTGATGTAAAAAATATGTAAAAGGTTATAATCCCATAGTTTGTAAATGTCTGTATTACCCTGATTTAACTAAATTAACTGTTCTGAATACCTAAACCACCCAAATGTTTTTGAGTCCTATAAGTTAATTGAAACACAATCAGTTATTTGTAATGTAAATCACAAAAGATTGTTTTTATGTCAGTTATGTTAGCATTATGTTTTGTGTGGAACAGTTTTTATGCAGAAATCCCAGGATATAGATTTGGGTCCATTGGTTCCTATCATAAAGCATCTATTGATCCTGGTGGTGTAGTGGTAACCTTACTTGCCTTCTAAACCCAAGATTGTAGGTTTGATCCAGACCAGGACTGATAGATTTTTTTGGGGTTAAAAATCCAAAGTACTTTGGAAGGGAAGTAAAGCCCTGGGTCTCTTGTTGTACATTTATGACATGATAAAGAACCTCAAGCCTGAAAAAAGGGGCCAATGAGCAAAATTTGTCAGCCGTTTCACGCCCCGATTTGAATGGGATGCTGATGACTTGAGATGTTAAAGAACACCGGTAAATAAAGCAAATAAAAAAAATGTCCAAATAACCTTTCTAGCTCTCTTGCAATTTGCAACTAAAGGGGAGAGGTTGAGATAACCATTAAGAAGTTTGGTTATCTGTTATATATGTCATTGTCAAATCATCAAGCTTAAGGACCACCATGGGTGACCAAGGTCATTAAGGTGCAAACTGATGAGCAGGAGATATAGGATTCACTTCCCATTTCACTGACTGAGATTTCTGCAGGTTTTCCTCAGTCCTCATAAATGACAAAAGTTGGAGATGCACTCCAAACTTAGGCCTGGACCACTTCCTTCCTTTAAAAAAAGCTTTTCCCACCTTATTACGTCATCTCATGTATCATAAGTGTCCATCCCTTGTGATGTCTCAGTAGCTAAAATGGGTGTTAAACACTATTAAAAAAATCAAACTTAGATACCATTTTCAACCAGAACCCTCTTCAATTTCAATGAAATCTGGTCATGATTTTGCTTTATGCAAGATATTAATATATACAAGCTAATAAAACAATATATATAAATTTTTTTGTATTTTAGAATGGGAAAATATTTTTGAAAAGTTATTTTACAGTACTCTTTAACAAATGGCACTATAACTTGAAAAATCACTGTACATAGAGAAATAGTTTTGGGCTTATCTGAAAGCATTTAAAAGAGGCATTCTTTTCATATAAGAATAAAGTGTAATGTCTATAAATGTTCAGTCAAGTGAAAAATAGGGAGGGAAAAACAAATGTTCAATACAACATGTTGAAGAGGTACAATTTTAAAAATCTGTAAAAAATATAAACAAGTGGTTTAATTAAAAGAATTATTGTACTTACGAAGCTGTATACAATGGAATGTATTATATCCTACATTATTCAAACTTCTCACACTAACTCCATTTACTTATAGTAATTTGAGTAGTCGGTCAACAACTGATGATGGAAGCAAATAACTTCCAAAATATGTCCAGTGTTATGAAGGTAAATGGAGTTAGTGTGAACAATTTGAATACTTTAATGTGAGAAATGGTTTAATGTTTAACATATCTTGTAAATTTGATGGTTGAACTTTCAACATATTTCCAGTTATTATAAAAAAAATTAAAAGAGACAAAATTAGATCTACCCTATTAAAGCTTCATGTTTCTTTTTCATTGTTTCACATACTGTAGATTATTATTATTATTATTATTATTATTATTATTATTATTATTATTATTATTATAATATTTTTCTCCCATAATTGTATTGCAAATCAACTTGCATTAGCATTAACTGTTTAGGAATGCTATTGGATAATGCAGGATAAGCATAGGATATTGAAGGTCTGCTGGCACTCACTCTGTATGTGTTTGCAGCACATATCTGATGTTAATTTAAAACAGAATTAAAGATCTGATAAAGTGGTTCTGATTGTACTGGGATAATTTTCACTTAGTTTATTTCTTCTTCTTTATATAAAATACATCAATACACTAGTTATCCTTGTACTGCAGACCACAAATCCTGATATGCTGTCATAAAGCTCTTTATTAAGAACAATGTCTTAAGTGTGAAAATTGTCAGCATGAGTAAATTTTAGTCATGTGTTTATAAGAATAAAAGTATGAAGTGTCCATTTTTTTTTATTTTGAATAGTGTTTAATACCCATTTTAACTACTGAGACATCAAAAGCAGTGAACTGCCATGGGTGGCTGAGGTCGTTAAGGTGTGGCTTTGTGATCAGGAGGTCTGCGGTTCTATTCCCACCAAAACCATCCTGCATGACAGGTTTTTTCCAGGTTTTCTTCAGTTCTCAAAAATGGTAAATGCCGAGGAGATACCCTAAACTTAGGCTTGGAGCGCTTCCTTCCTTTAAAAAATAATCCTTTCTCAGTTCATCATTTCATCTCATGTATTATCAGTGCCCACCCTGTGATACCTTAGTAAAAGAAAATAAAAACAGTGAAGTGTCTGATATAGTGTTTCAATATTCAAAGTCACTTGACTAATTATTTTCTCCACACCAAATATAAAGATGAAGAGGGGTATAAATTTTGTCACTGTATGGTCTCTGTAAATTGGCTTATGTTCTTAAACATTTTAATATTCCAGCAAGACTATCACATAGCCCCTTATCATGGGAGGTAGCATATAAATGCCATTCAGCAAGCACAAAAATCTTTCTAATGGCGGCAAAGCTTTAAGAAGTTATTTTTATACTGAGATACACACCCAGCAGAGAAATAGTACATGCTTTTTGGTTTCATATGAAATTTCGTAGCCATGTATGATATTAAATGTATCTGGAACAGATGTAAGCTGCAGTATCATAAGATAAACAATCTGTAATTATCATACAGCTGATATTAAGTGCCATGTATTCCTGAAATAGATAAAAGGGGGTGTGTAGCTTGGGCATTTGTCCCACAATATGCTTAAACCTCGTCTTGTAGAATAAAGGAATAGGTTTTAGCAAAATCACACGTATAATCATTTGAATTAAGAATTAGAATAAGTTCATTTTGAAAGCTAGTTTGTTATTCATCAGTTTTTGATAGAACATGTCCAGGAATTCTTCTGTGGAAGTGGTAATTGTTTGCAATGTTCATCTGTCTGTTTTTACTCCCTGCTTGTTTGTATCCTCATCCACTGCATTTGTTTCAAAATCATTAGTATGTTATACAAATAAAGAAATGGGTATTAGGTGACACTGTATTTCACAATTAATTCGTCAGAACATTTCAAGAGCTTTTGCTGTTATCCTCAGCTAGGGATTCACTAACACTGGCAGGTGACAACATGGCCTCTTTTGGTACCAATAAAGAGAAACAAGAAGTACATGGCAGAATGTCAAATTCATAACATGATGCTTATTTTTAAAGTGAAAATTTTTTCCCAAATTGCTATCTCTTGGGATTGCTGGTAATTTTCTACAATTTTGGTTTCTTTTGTTAAGTTATGGTTGTAGTCCAATAATCTGCAACAGTTAATTTATCCACCTGTTAATATCTAACATTTCTAGTGTTCTTTTCCCACTGATGATGCTTCCCATTTTTATCCACCACAATCATGGATGAAATTTTTGGGAAGATGAAGAAAAAGAATCCCATTGGACCATGGCTTTACAGCCCAAAAGAGTTATTTTACATAAATGTCACCAACTGTGAATGTCTATGTTCTACAAGTAATAAACATTCCTTGGTCTGAAATTACAAAATTTTTAAATTCTAACTGTAACATTTGGATGCCATTTTTTAAATAAATTGTAGGCCTCGATTAGATTGCACAGGAGTAATCTCTTTTGTTTGTGTCATTTCTTTCATTGTTCTTTCACAGAAAGAAAATCTTTTTTAGCTGGCTTGCATTTGCTAATTTTTTCATCATTATAAAACAAATGAATCAGTTTAACTGTATCATTGCTGAATGGACTATATGCATGATCTTTATTTCTTTCATCGGATAATTTATCTCCATCATTTGCATCTTCTTAATTGATGATGCTCCTGCAACCTGCAGATTACTATTCAACAAGTGAACAGCAACATTCAAAGTACTTGGATCTTTATTTTCAGCTGACATCATGCATTTCTAGATGAAAAATTATTACTGTTCTAAGTTCTATTACTAGGTTTTCTCTTTTATTGTATTTAAATGAAAATGTTTTGAACTGGAATAATAAACACTCATAACAACCAACTCTGATGCAACTCGCATCAAAATGGACGATTAGAACAAATGATGAGCCTTGCAATGAATTCTCCCATTTGGGGTTAATTCTCAGAGTGAATTCATTGCAGGATTATCAACACGTATAAGGAATTATACTGTATTTTAAGATTGTTTTGCAAGACTTGGAGAGGCAGATATGTGTTCATCTTGTGGTGTGAATCACTTCAGGTCAGAGTAAAATATTTAATTACTTAGAAATTATTTTGAGTTGCAACCTGGAATTTGCTGGGTGCTGTAAGCTAACAAGGAATGTTGCTGTGTAGCATTCCATGCTAAAGTGGGCCTGTTTTGTAGTTAATATTTTTTATTTAGATGAATAATAAATCTTTATTGTTCATGTCTCACAGTAGAAATAAATTTAACAAATTAGGCCACTGAGTATGCATTCATTTTATGAACAAGTCTGAAGTGTAAACATACTTTATTTTAGTGTAAAAATTATCAATTTTGGCAGTTGAATCGTTTCCCTCCTTCTATACACTCTATCCGTGCTAAGATGATATTATACTGCTTGGAAATTTTTTGAAATTTCTTATTGATTGACAATTGGTAAGTGAACTTTTGAAATGTTTTTCCCATGCTAAGTCACTCAAAGTTGTTATTTGTTTAATTCTTTTTAGTTTCTGGAATCTTTGAATTTTTTTGTTAATCATCTGTTTGTTGAATTTGTTTGATTTAGTGGCTTTTATGTGTAGATATTCATTCTTGTATTCTTTGTTCAGTGGCATAATCAGCATTAAAACTTTTAAATGTACAAGAACCTACATTTAAGTTCACTGTTGAAATGGAAACAGCTAATATGAGATATCAGATCTGAAGATAATTAAATATAATAAACTTGAATTTGGCATTTACAGAAAGGACATGCAAACAGAGAATTATATCAAAGCCTGTGGTTTAATCCTAGATGACATAAAGAAGCAGCATTCAACAGCATGATATACAGCTATCACCTACCTCCACCAGATAATTAATAGTGAATGACAGAGCATTTCACAACAATCATACTCCTATTTCAGCTCAGTTGAGGGGGTAAAAAGTTATCAGGATAAAAGTTTGAAACATAACTATTTGCATTAGGAGATGTATGTGATGTGAATGTGCTTATCTTTTTCTTTGAATTCAAAATACATTTTCATTTTATAGGGTTAGAACTGAAGTTGTCTTCTCAGAATTTGCGATGCTGTTGAATATCTCATCTTCAAATGCTTTGTAACTATATTAGCCCTGCACAGTTTATGCAGAATTTTTACAAACTTCCTGGACTTCCTGTAAAACAAGAGCTGTACTTAATTTTTTTCTATTAATTTCCATCTGTCTAATCTTTTTTTATTGGTAACTGTAGTGGTTTCTTCTAATTAGTTCATCAGCTTATAAAATGATATGCAGGGTTCATTTCTCAATCTATGTTCAAAATGTATCTATGTTTTTATGTTCAAAATCTTCTCAATGTATTGGGATATTCTCAATTCCATTGGTGCACTGAATTAGGTCAATATTAACTCATAAAGGTAAAACCATTCTAAAAATAATGGTTCAAAATTTTACTGTCAGTATTGTAAATCACAGTGTTTACATAAACATGACACAGTTACTATAACAATGAAAGTCAAACAAATTCATATGGAAAAAATCCTTATATCTCTTAACAGTATATCTATATGGAACCAAACTGTTAATCTGTACAGAAGATATGGCAATTTCAAACTGGGGACTCGCTTTAGGGTAATCCTATATATTTACATGTATTGACTCTTCCTTCTTAAACTTAAAGAAGGTAGCATTTGAATAAATGACATTCAAGTAACATGCTCTATTGTATTATGCTTGGTCAATATTCAGAATGTACTTTTCCTTAAATCTCCAGAACAGAATTTATAGAGATGAAATTTTTGTCAGTAAAATTGAATAAAAAGTAGGAGTTTTAATCTTAAAATTTTTTCAGGTTGTGCAAGTGTCTTAGATCAAATGAATCTACTCTTCAGCTTTAAGTTTAAATTTGGGATACATGGCAGCAGTTTCTTTGAAGAATAATTTACAAGGAAGAGTTAAGAGGAAATGCTGCAAGTGAAATATACCTAGTATACATGAGTCCAAAAAGATCTATATTGGTGACAGCATGGAAAATCATTTTCTTTTTGCAGGTATGATAACCTATAACATTTTCTTTGTTCATTTTGTTTCTTTACCAGAAATATTAATAAAACTCATATAATTATGTTTAAGCCAAGATTTCAGAAGCTCCTTCTATATATGTATAACTAGATTAATAATAAGCATATGTTATTTCAATTAAAATTAAAATCTAATTCATTTTCTCAAGTTTTCTAATTATAATAAGAATGCATATCTAATTGGCCAGAGCTTTAAACATTTTAAAAAAGATAAACTTAATTCAAAATCAAATCCATATACAGTATGCCTCTAAATTAGACTGACAAACATTGTGATCGGATAGATAACCATTTAGAGCACTTTTTATTAAGGAACTTATGAGCTGCAAAGCTTAATTTCAGTGCTCTTGAATCTTATTGTGTTGGAGACTACTACAAGCAGGTTGAACCTTAAGTGGTGAACTTTAACTTGTCTATCCAAGCATAATCATGTAAGACTGATATGCTCAATCTGTTATTCTATTAAGTGTTGTTTTGATGTAATAGGTTGTGTGTGTCTTTGAGGCTCTGTGTTGTGATTCAGGAGTCATTGGAAAATACCCAGAGATGCATTATTAATAGTACCCACTTTGTTTATTTCATGCACTCAGTATAATTTGTGTTGACTTCTTGTGCTCAGTATCATTCTTCCGTATGTACAGAGCAGTGAAATGGAATATTATGCACAGAATGAGTTTATGGACATGTATTTGACATATGAAGCTACATTTGGTTTGATTCTGGTCATGTGACTCGGAGGCTTTATGATTCCCAAGCCAGTGACTATTTCATAACAATACATTTCTAGAATTGATTGAAAATTGCACAAACTGGACTTATTGGATAGACAATAACAGGTTGAGGATGGTGGCATTCTATGTGAACTCCTGAGAATGAGAAAGCCTCAGTATGTATAGGCACACATTGGATGATACTTGACTATTGCTCACCAATTGAATTTTAGTCAGGAGCAGCTGTTACACCCCTATGATCTTGAAAGGGTGATTACAAGCCAGATGACTATCCATTGTAATAGCAGTTTTATCACTGATATTTGGACTAAACTGTACTCCAACCTTATTTTCCACTGATGTTCACAGTTGAAGAATGCTTTGCTCGTGAGGGATTGATTAGTTCTCATAATTCTCATGTTTGGGCTTTCGAAATTCTTATGCTACATTTGCTTGATCACATCAGATGAGATTTTGTATAATTACATAAGTAGGAATTCCTTGTGGGATCATACATTTTGCTGCAATGACTCAGCATCAACAATTACTTGGTATTTGCAAGAAGTTCTATTTGAGCTACTGCACCCACTTACTATTAATATATGATAAGGAATGTGGTTTCAACTTGATGGGACACTAGTTCATTTTGGGAAGGAAGTATGTAGTCATGTTACAGCTACATTTGAAATAACTGGATAGATTGGAGTGACTCCATTGCCCAACTGCTGAGCTTGCCTAACTTTACATCACTTGATTTCTTTGTATGGGGCATACATATGAAGTCTGCAGTTTATGAAACCCGTATTGATTCCAAAGAAGATCTTGTAGCAAGCATAGTCAATGTAGGAACTGAAATTGGGGAAATACCTGGTGCCTTTGAAAGCATATGACATGTCGATGAACTCTTGGTTGAAAGTCAGTGGCCATGTATGTGCTGCGGTGATGAGACTACAATAAAGCAATAGGTTTATATTGTTAATTTAACAATGAAATAAATGTTTTTCATTTTTCTTTTGTTTTTCTTGTATATTTTTGGGCCAAATAAAACCTGTAACATTAATGGATTGTTTATATATAAGGGTTGATTTTACGTTCATGTAAATAAGTAATACATAAAAAAGAAGGTACAATGAAAAAATTAAATATTTTGAGACTGTTAGGCTCTTCTTTAACGTAAAAAAGGAAGTAAACAAAGCAACTGAGATGCTGGCTGCTAAGTCAAAATATTTATTTTTTTGTTATCTTCCTGTGTTTGCTACTTATCTACATGAACACTTAGTTCTCAACTGCACATACTCAAAAGAGGTATTTTTTAATTTTACTTTCATTGAGAGGCTTATATGTGTATCTAATAAGTTACCCAGTTTAAAATAAATTGAATATTAACAGCTTTTCTTTCCTTCATTCCTTTTCTTACACTATCTTTATTTTCTTTATCATTGATCTGTAGTCTTAAAGACAAAAATGGCTGTCAAAAGAAAAAAAGACGGAGCAATTTGTTTGGTAGAAGGGGGAGAGTTCACAACATGCAGAGATGGACTGTATTTTCTATATTGAAAACAGTAGTTGGCCTCCATGAATAAGTTAATGTCTTTTTATGTAGTCTAGAACCTACTGTTATGCAACTGTATTGACTTGAGTAGGCAAATATGTGTGATTAAGGCAATTTGCAAACTAGAAGCAGTTTAAAAAAAATTATTTGTGCGCTACAGTATACATAGAAAGTTTCCTATGCTACAGGTTGTGAAGCCATTATTAAAACAGAGCCGGACTGTGAAGATTCGTTATGTCTGGATGTGAATGAAGATGAACAAATAAAGCATCCAGGCCAACTTTGTCGCCTTTGTGCAAATAGTGCTTGTGATGTGATATACATTTTTGGAGCTGCTGGTGATGAATTAGGCATTGCTACCAAGATCAACTTAAGTCTGCCAGTGGTGGTACGTAATGCCATATGTATTCTCTCTCTTTAAATGGTTACTTAAATGAACACATTTGTATTGATAGTTTCAAAATAACATATAATCCTTTTTATATAGCTTTTTTATTTATTTATTTTTTTTAATGATTGTAACTTTGAGACCACAAGATTCATGAGATGATGAGATTAATGTAATTTAGCTGAATGATTTACTTTTTGGGCGAAGATATCCAAGCATTCTCCTTAAGAACTGAAGGAAAACCCCTGATTAAACCTCAGTTAGGCAACTAATCTAACTGGAAATCAAATTTGGGCCCTTACATGTGAAGCACAAGCATTACTATTACAATATGGTAGTAGTCTTTTTATTTATTTGTTCTAAGCAATATAAACTGTGCAGCCTGGTTCTGTCCCAGGTTCTTTTCTAAACCACACAAATTTAAAAGATTGTACTTTCTGTATCTTAAAAAGGAAACAACAATATAGCATGTTTATACTTCAAAATATAATTAAGCCTCTAATCTAAAATTTTTAAAATTCGACTCATTTTATTCTTTACATATTAACATGTTTTCCATGATTATTTAAACCGCCATGGGTGGTCGAAGTCGTTAAGGTGCGGACTTGTTAGCGGAAGGTCTGGGATTCGAATCCTGCCAGGACCGTTCTCCCCAACTGAAGTTTTTTCCAGGTTTTCGTCAGTCTTCATAACTGGCAAATGCCCCGAAGGTACCCTAAACTTAGGCCTGGAACGCTTCCTTCCTTTAAAAAAATTCTTTTCCCAATATATCATTGCATTTCATGTATCATCATTGTTCACCGCCTGTGGTGCCTCAGTAGTAAAAACGGGCGTTAAACACCATTAAAAAAATGGTTATTTAAATAAATTATAACCTTTTATAATAGTACATTCATTTTTATTGATCATCATTTTTCTTTCACCTTATATAAAACTTTACTTTCAAATCTGTCAAAGATTTTTCTGGATCAGTTTCCCTAACTATTAACTATTTATCATTAATATCAATTCTTTTCCCCACATTCCAGTCTCTTCACATTCAAATAAAATGTGAATTGCATTTACTTTCTTAACAATGCACTAGATCCATTGCATCACATTTTTTTTTAAGCTTTTAAGCCTCCAAACTCCGAATCTAAACCAAACAATTCCCTCCATTTAATTATTTTTACATTTAGTAATATATTTTTTCCTTCAAATTCATTAATGATCTTCATTGAAAATCACATGATTTATCTGATCTATTTCTTCCACTATAGATTACTTTTCCAAAGTCCTTTAATTGTGTATAATTCATCTAATCAGATATCTTCCAAACCATTCTTAAATAATTTCTCTAACTATGCTAGTCAGTCCTGGTGGTGTAGTGGTAACCATACTTGCCTTCTAAACCCAGGGTTGCGGATTCAAACCCGGCTAGGATTGATGGATTTTTTCAGGTGTAAAAATCTGAAGTATGGCTTCCTTTGGAAGGGAAGTAAAGCAGTGGGTCCCATGTTGTACATTTACGGCATGAAAAAGAACTTCAACCCTAGTCTCTGAGCAAAATTTGTCGGCCATTTCACACCCTGAATAGAATGGGACGCTGATGACCTAAGATGTTAAAGAGTGTCCGTAAATAAACAAATAAAAAAAAAAATCTAACTTTGCTGGTCTAATTGTTCATTTCAATATTCATCTCTTGAAATAACAAAACTTCCTTCAGCATATGCCCTTCAGGTAACTAATTCACCCTAAATATCTCTCTTATAGTAACCTTTACTAAATCCAGCATCATTTATTCTTTAGCAGTTTTATATGGCATTCCCAATATATTGTGCTAAACATATTATAATATCTATTTTATGTCAACTTTCTTCTATACCCCAAATCTTTATTCCATCTGCTTCTACCAAAGTCTTAACATGAGTGCAGTCTAAAATGTTGAGACCTCAACCATAGGTGGCCTACAATTGACGAGATAGCACTTTGCATTTATTTGAATATCAAGGTATTGTTTCAAATAATTTACATAAAGAGAGTTCCATTAAAGTGATAAAGTTTTACCAGTGATAAAGTTCTTAGTTAAAGATGATTTAATGCCAAAGGAAATTCATACTAAATTAATAATAGTTTGTCGGAACTCTTTCCCTTAATTTTTAATAATTAAAACATGTCTGTTGAATTTAAACACAGCCATAACAACCTAGAAGAGACCCATGTGAAGGACATTTAAAAAATGTAACGGCAGAATTCATGGGAAAAATACGCGATGGATATTACCATATTTATACTAATCTCATGCGTATCTTTTGGTTCATATGTAGTATTCAAAATTGTGGTGTGCATTAGATTTGACTATAAATCCATTCTTTAGTTTGCCGGTAACTTCATTCACATCTATTGTTGATGTATTATTGCATAGAGCATTTGAAGGTAAGGTAGTCTTGAAATTGCGGTCAAACAGAGATGAACAACTTATAATGCTATGAATAACTTTTTTTTCTTTAACTTACGCCTACTATCCTGGCAACTACTGAGTGATGGATTTTGTCCTACATGCTCCAAGATATAACAGTCTGCTTGTAAATTCTATGTCCTGATCTTTTATGAAGCGGAAATGCTTATCTCTAAGATGCCACACAGCAATATGCTAAATTTTATTTTTATATTTTAAGTTTCAAATTTGGGGTGCACATTACATTCAGTGGCACATTAGATTCGCATAAATTTGGTATATGACCAAGTTAAAGCGAGTGGCCTTGCTGGGACTATGGGCATTTCAAAGAAACATGAATTTTATATTTTACATGAAGAATTGCGTATGAAATAGCTTTACATACTATTGATGTCATGCTTGCTAACAGCAGATCAACAATACATTCGTATGAAAATATCACAACAGTGTTTGGGGTATTCTAACAGTAAAAGAATTGATTTTGTGCATTAACTTATTACCATGGATGACACCTGGATTTACCATCTCATACCAGAATCAAAATAGCAATCAAAACAATGGACAGAACTACATTGTTCAATGCCAAAAAAGACAAAAATGGTTTCATCTGCAGAAGCACTCTTTCGGGATGCTAAAGGAATTTTACTAATTTATTGTCTTCAGAAGGTAAACTATAACTGGAGAATACTATTCCAATCTTTTTAACCAACTATATGAAAAAATTAATGCGAACATATCTAGTTTGCAGAAGAAAAAAATTATTTTTGATTAAAACAATGTACCTGCTTATAAAAGTGTTTTAGTGATGGAAAATTTGACAGACTTGAAGAATGAATTTTGGGGCATCACCCTCTGACTTCCATCTGCAGGGTAGATGATTTTTATTGGAATGACTCAAGTGGTAGCATACCAGTTTGTGTCATGGAAAAAAACTCATTTTATGCTCTGACAAAGGTTTGAGTAATTTGATGATATGTAATAAAATAAAAGAGTGGTATTGATATAAATAATTGTTCTTGAATTCTTGAAATTAATTTTGCCCATTCAATTACAAAAATTTAGGTAAACTTACTTTTTGACTTACCTTTGTATAATTTTTTTTATCTTAAGACTTAGGCAGTTTGAACTTTAACTGATTCTGTGGAATGATGTTACTAAATATGTAACAGAAATATATATATAGGAACTAAAACTAGACAAAAGACTATCTTAGAGCACTCACATTGAAAAAATTAAAAATAAAATTAACTAAAATCTTTTTTGTTTTTAATATCTTTTACATGCCTCCCACTTGAAGCTCTCAAACTTGTTTGTTTTGTACTGGTATACCCTCACATCTTAAATGGTATTGAATTACTATTTCAAATTCAGCAGAGAGATAGCTAAACTACCACATGGAAGCTCTTATAGAGGATTTAAAACACCATCCCTATGAACTGAATCCTATATTTTCATACTAAAGGTTTTAATTTTTGTCCCTAAAAGTCAACTAAACAGAATTTTGAAATACATAATTAAATACAAGAGGAAGTAAGCTTAAATATATTAGTATTAAATTACTTAATAAACTTCTTACCTATATTGGAAATATTGTGCCACAAACAAGATTAAATCTTTGTTAAATAATTTTTTTATTGAAAATGTATGAATGTTGAAGAATTATTAAAATGTCATTAATACCATTATTTTTGTGTACATATATCACCTTATTACTATGTCCAAAAAACGTGTGTCATTTTATTATGGACAGTAATATAAGGAAATATAAGTAAATAATAGCAACATTTCTTTTATGACCAGAACTTTTACACAATCATACACTCTACCAAAACATTGTGTATTAAATCTGCACTATGTAATTTAAAACTGATTTGCATGCTACTGCCCCAACAATAATTAAAGCAATTTCATTGTGCTGTTGATTGCCAGAACATATTGAAAAGTTATTTAAACTACTGTTATCAGCTGTTCATTGGGTGAAATATATTAAACATATTTTTAGTGTTGTAGTTCTTTAAACTTGGAGCATTATACACTTCTTACTCACCTTTATTTTTTTGCTTAAAAAAATATAAATTATAGTGAACATTTTTGCAACACATATAATGAGATTACTTAAATTATGAAGTCCTTGGATATAGTTGCTGCATTTAAAACATAGTATTTTATTTTAGTATTTATATTTTTCTTAAAGCATAAAATGATACTATATTTAAGCACTAATCATTGTTATAAATGATGTTACAAATGTTGCACCTCATTGGCAATACATTGCTGGCATTGCATAGGAAAAATCGTGTATTTTGTCTAAATGTTCTTTCTTAGAACATGGCAGTTCAGAACTTCTTCTCATTGAGAGATCCTACCATAACTTTTTAGCTAGTTGGTAAACTGTTTCTCTACCTAGAACGTGAATGCCAGGATATTTTCTTGCAAATCACCCCCACTACTGTACAAGAATCTGTTTTCTCATATATATATGTATCATATATAAAAACCAATTCTTTAAGACTATATTTATGTAGTGACATAACACTAACAAAGAACAATAGCACACAATTTACATGCATTTAAAGTACTGAGTACTGCATGTGCATACAGCCACTTGCTAAATAAGTCTCCCTTAAATTGACTACAAGCTGCAACAAGCACATGCATTTTACTGCCTTCTCCCAGATTGCAGCCTTGTTCTGCTGGTTCGTAATTCAAATAACTTCACTATATGAGTTAAATCACAGAAGTCGGAAGTAAGTAATGAGCTATAATTGCATAAGAAAATTTACTGACAAGATTGAAGTAACAATGTGTTACAGTTAAGGAACAGCATAATGCATTTGAAATTGTGCTAGGCATGGTTAATATTTAAATTTCATCACATTAGATAACATGTTGTAAGATTAAATTAGGTTATTGTTCATTAATATTAATAAACAATTAAAATTGGTATTTTTCCCTTGAAATTCAGCACTACTGTTTTATTAAGATAATTCACTTTAAGATTGCTTATCAAATCTAATTCATTATGGTTGAATTTTGAGACATGGCATAATAAGCATTTCATCAATAATGAGGAGTTTCTCTATGAAACAGAAAGTTATAATTTAGATATAATTTTTTTTTAAAATCCCAGAAAATCTCTTTCTCTCTTTTATTAACTGCTGGAGCCTGGGCTGAATAGCTAGGCATATTCAAAATATGTATTGCCTAGTACTAATAAATAAATAAAAAGTAAATATTAACTCTTGTCTAGTAGATTCCACTTTCTATTTGACTTGCATATGGACTCCTTAAAACCAAAATATTTTTGTTTGTATTTACAGGTGAAGAAAACAGATCCTCTTCCGAAACAGTTGTGTGCTACATGTGTTACAAAACTGAATATTTGTTATGAATTTGCCGAGACATGCATAAAGGCAGAAGAAAAACTTAATGCTTTAGTGAAAGTGAAGCAGTTTGGGTAAATTATTTTGTCTTTATTAAAATCGCTTGCCTGATGTGTACTTTGTAATTTAAAAGGGATAGAAATACACTGCATTATCTAATACAAAAGTAATGGTTGCCTTTTCAAATTGGTCAGTCCTGGGTGTAGTGGTAACCATACTTGCCTTCTAAACCCAACATAGCTGGTTCAATTCTGGCCAGGATTGATGGATTTTTTTGGGCGAAAAAATGATCAGAGTGCTCAAAAAGTCAGTAAATTAATGCCCATGATGCCTTTTATACCCTTTCCTGTTACCTCTCTAAGAGTAGTTGTTTCTGTATGACAAAATAAAAAACTACTTAATACTCAATCTTAGGAATGAGTGCAAATAAAACAATCAAAAGTATTGAAAGCAACTGACACAGTGCAATGATACTGAAATATAGTGAGGCAAAGGTCAATGTCTCAAAGATACCTTAAATTTAAGAAATTAGTGACAAACTACTGAAATATAATTTGAAAAGCATTTTTGCTCACCCAAATTTGAATAGTTGTTGGTTTGGTTAATTTATGGATGCTCTTTAACATTTCTGGTCATCAGCATTCCATTCAAGTCAGTGTATGAAACTGCCCACAAATTTTGCTCAGAGGCCTCTCCTTTCAGACTTGAGGTTCTTTTTCGTGCTGTAAATCTATGACATGGACAAAGTTTTACTTCCCTTCTGAAGGAAGCCATACTTAGGATTTTTATGCCCCAAAAAAATCCATCGGTCCTGGCCAGTTTCGAACCCGCGATCTTGGATTTAGGAGGCAAGTATGGTAAACATTACACCACCAGAACCGACTTGGGTGGCCAAGATCAAGGAGCTGACTTGTGAGCACTAGGTCTGGGGTTTGATTCCCACCAGGACTGTCCACCCTGACAGAGTTTTTTCCAGATTTTCCAGATAAATAACAAATGCTGGGGATGACAAATACCATTTTGTCTCGTGTATCATCAGTGTCCACTGCATGTGATACCTCAGTAGTATATATATAAAAGTGCAAGTCAGTCTCAGTTGATGATGAGAGTGAAAGTTCTGGAAACTTGTTTCAATAAATTAATCACTTATTGAAGTATAGTGTCACATAATACCAACTTCTTTATGTGTATAATCAATCTACTTCATGTTTCTAACTTCTTTTGAGTTTACAATTTCATAGAGCAAACAAACAATTGAGAAGTATTACAGGTTTAAAGTAACCCAAAACACATGGTTATAGCAAATATACATGATGGCCACTGATGAGGTAGAATCTTAACTTTTTTACTTATAAACGAACATCTCATTGACAAAAAAGGCATTAAGTCCTTCTGCAAGCTACAAGGAAAAACAACAAATAATGCAGCAGACATATAATTCCTAAAACAGTATGTCAAAAACATAATCGCTCCGAACTTTTTAATAGAGGTAGTTAAATATAATGATATGGAACCATACAGAAATCTATCGAAAGGAAGGCATTATTATGTGAAATTAACAAACACTACAAAGCTCTTGGTCAATTAGATATAAAATTATATGGTTTACACTTGAAATTAACCAAAGTATTAAAAGATAAAGGCAGCCTATTTTGTCCCTTAAAGGGCAAAGGTCTCCTAACAAGTAGGCGAAACTAACATGATGGGCTATTCCATGCTAGTTGTTTGTATGTTGTTTAAGATGCTCTTTCTGATTTGTTCTTTCGTTACGCCATTTCTCACTGCACAAGTAGCTTCTGGAGAGATTTCTATTTTTCTCTTTTTCTTGCTACTCTTGACCAATCTGGACCTGCATGTTCCTTGAAGGGGTTTTTCCATCGTCTTTTGGGTCTGCCTTGTGTCCCTTTTCCTATCTAGGGGTCCCATATGGAGATCTTGTAAGTGCATCTGTTGTTCTGCATTCTTGCTACATGACTGCCCTATTGCCATTTGATTCTGGTAGCTATTTGCATAATGTATGTAGTCTGAGATAATTGGTTTGTTAATAATCTCTTCTGAGTCGGATGTTTAAAACAATCTTTATGGTTTCACTTAAATCAGATTTAATCAGGACACATGTTTCATGGAACTATTGTCCACATCATCAGCTGTTAAATGGCTGTTGGATCATTTTTAGGAGCTGGGTAGGTAAATATCCTGATTGTCACTGGTGGTCTAGTGATAAACTTAAATAAAGTGCTGTTTGCTTACAGGATGTCAAAATTCATAAGGTTATGCTTATGTTTTTTTATATAAATCCTTTCCCATATGTTTAGTTCTTTTGGTTGTTGAACAGTTTTTAATAACTTGGTGCCTTTTTCTATTTCATGGTTTTCATTCCAAAAATGTGCTGCCACAGCTGATTTACTTATTCATTTGTAACAGATGTTTCTCCAATGTTCCTTGAACCTAATACCTATATTTCTCTTTGTCTTTCCTAGGTAAATTTTTTCACAATCCTTACAATTAGTCTGGTAAATACAAGATTTTTTCTCTTTGGGCCTGGAATCTGTTTTTGTTTAATTTCAATAAATTTTTCCACTGTATCGGTTTTGAGGTGCAAAGATGATGTACTGCTTGAAAATTTTTTGAAATTTATTATTGGCTGATGGGTGGTAAGTAAACATTTTAAATGCTTTTTCCTTTGATAAATTGCTCAAAGTTATTTGTTTAATTCTGTTTTGTTTCTGGAATCTTTTGATTTTTTAGTTAATCATCTGTTTGTTGAACCGATTGGATATAGCTACTTCTATTATGTGTAGATGTTCATTCTTGTATTCTTCTTTGCTCAGTGGTATATGTATTAGTCTGTATATCATGGTGTTGAACGGTGCTTCCTTATGTGGTCTTGGATTGAAACCATGGGCTTTGTTATAGTTATCTGTATCTGTATCCTTTCTATAGATGCCAAATTCAAGTTTATTATTACATTTTATTATCTTCAGATCCAAAAATGGTAACATATTATCACTTTCCATTTTGACAGTGATCTTAATTAAAGGCTCTTGAAGGTTTAAAAGTTTTAGTGCATCTTCCACATACTTATTGTTTATAATAGCAAATACATCATCTACATACCTGTGCCAAATCTTAAAAATGTGGGGAAAAGTCTTAGTGATGTGCATCTGAAAATAGCTCATGAATAAGTCAGCCAAGAAAGGTTATAATGGACTGCCCATTACAAGTTCTGCTTTCTGTTTATAGAATTTGTCCTCAAATATAAAAAAAAATGCTTGATTTGTGCACAACTTAATGAATTTGATATATTTTTTGATGTATCCTTCTGTTAGGCTGACTGATTGTAGCCATTTTCTTAGAAAAACTAATTTATTCTGTGACATGCTGGGAAATAGGGCTTTGATATTGAAAGAAACCAGTGTGTCATTTGGTGGTAATCTTTTGTCTTTAATTTTATTGATGAGGTCCATGGAGTTTCTTAAACTTAAGATATCAAATTTTGGTAGTGAATGGAACTGTAATGGTAACCAGTTTGCTAAACGGTAGATCGAAGTATTTACATTGTTAATAATTGGCCTCATACTTCTCCCAGGTTTGTGGATCTTCTGAAGGCCATATAGCCTGGCTAAAGATAGATGTGGACTTTAATTTTGTAACAATCAGTTTTTGGAATCAGAGTATTATTTTCAAAAATGAGATTTATATAACAAAAACACAAGCATAATCTTATGAATTTTGACATTCTGGAAGCAGACAGCATTTATTTAAGTTTATCACTAGACCACCAGAGTCAACCCAAATACCTACCTACCCACCCACCCAGCTTCCTACGAATGATCCAACATTTGTTTAACAGCTGATGATGTGGGAAACATATGTCCTGAGTAAATCTCATTTAAGTGAAACATAAAGAATGTGTTAAACATCTAACTCAGAAGAGATTATTAATGGGTATTTCACTGTGTTCAATTCCAAATTGAATTAATATTGGTTTATTAATATTATATGTAGGACATTTAATTTAGAAAAATTTAGAATATAATCCCCACATGAAATTATATGTATTAATGAGAAATAAAACACGTAAACTAAAGAAAAACATTCAGCACATTGTAAAGTAAACAAAAGGAAACCATTACCAACCTCAAGAAATCTGCATAGACAATGCAATTAATCTTACTGGACACTCCTTCAACAACTTAGAACTGTAGTTTCTAAAATAGTTTAAAAATGTGCATTGACTTCCCAAACAAAGGGGAAGATACAATCTACAAAGGAAATAACATAATTTCATTTGGTTTATATAGGAAACCCACACCAACATGACATTAACAGCCTGGCTCATAGATTAGTTAACATCCCTCTCAACAAGAAGGAATGCTCAGCAGAATACTTGTACATCATCAATACCCTCAACAGTGAAATTAACTATTTGTTAGTAGATAAGAAAAGCAACATTTCAAAAGTCTTGTAAATATACAAAGCATCACCACTCTCTCCATGATAAAGGAGGACATAAATTTTAATAAATTCATCCATGGGCAAACAATGCATTCATGAACATTTTTAAAAATTTGGTATTGTGTTAGCTGGAATAAATAAATTTAAAAACTGGAAACCTTCTGAGCAGAACCATAAAAGATGTTATATCATTTAGCAAAAAGGTAGGAGTGTACCTAATAAATTGATTGAATTATGTTCATATATATAATCATAATTCAATAGGCAGAACAAGTAAGAAATTTGGAGACAAGAATGAAAGAACACTTTAAAAATGTAATATATAAACAGGTGGATAAATCAGAAGTTACAGATCATTTTATCATGACATCACAAAAGATACAAAAACTGCCAACAATTTCAGGGAATTAGCAATATGAGAAAAGATTTTCATTTTAAAGAATAAGCATCATGTTATGAATTTTGACATCCTGCCAATGAACTTTCTGTTTTGCTGTATATTGGAACCACCAGAGGTCAATATTGTCACCTGCCAGCATTGGTGTCCCCAGCTTAAGATAACTGAAAGCTCTTGAAGCATGTTCTGACAAATTAATCAGTGAAGTATAGTGTCACCTAATACAGACTTCTTTATGTGTATAATAGCGTAGAACAATTAGTAAGTGTGCCTTTTGAAATTTTGTCCATAACCATAATCAGTCCATTATTAATAACTTGCTTTTCAGTAATTAGAAATTGCAACTATTAAAAGAACTGCTTCAGTGCAGTGCTGAATATAACAACTGATGCTGAATGGAGAAATTTAATACCTATACTATGTAACATTTTTTTCAATAATTAATAAATAGGCTTTGTAAGTAATTACTCTTACTAAGAAGTACATTTTCATGCTTTAAATTACTTTAATCAGAAGTTATACCTTTTAATTTTTTCTCATATAAAGGAGCCGTGCACTTATTTTACTAAGATAATCTTTTTCATTCTCTCTTGCTTTAGGTCACTGAACATGTTTGATGAAGGAAAGGCGAGTGTGAATGGTTCCTCTGAAGAGAAATTATGGTATAATATCTCCAGCAGTACTAAAAACAGAACTGCAGACTGCAAAAACACCTTGATAGAGGATCAAAATGTACATTCAGCAAAGAATATCATGTGTTGTCCCCTTTGTTGTGATGGCAAGATGAAAATTTGTAGTGAGGAGCAAAACACATTTGAGGATGAAGGATTGGAAATCCCATTTCTGTGTCATACATCTGAGACAGAAGATGATAGATCCAGCAGCAAGAGTAATACAGCAGAACCTTTAGATTCTGATATTTATCAGAACTCTGTGAAAGAAAGTGACATCATTTGTGAAGTTAAAAATGAATCTTGTACTTCTTATTCCTTTATAGAAGATAGTGAGAAATGGTGGAATGGTGATAGTTCACTTGAAAATGCTGAAGTTTTAGTTGCCACTTTAAGTCCATCAGAAACAAGAGAACTTTGTGGTATCCCTGGAAAAGATGTAAATGGTGTTCTTATGCTAAACTTGGAAGATACAGAGCAGAACATTTTATGCCAGTTTTGTGGTGAAGCATTCCCCAGTGTTGAGCAGTGCTTGGAACATTCTGTGGCACATGCTGAGGATGGCTGTTACCCATGTGCCCTCTGTGGGGCTGCTCTTGAAGGTAATAACATCATTAATTATAAAAGTAATGATAGTAACTTCGTTCATTATAATGAACATAACCTATGTTTCTGACATATAAAAACATTTTAACTTTTATGAGTTATGCAAATGTCTTAGTTATAAATTCCAACTTATCCTCTCTATTATTTTTTTTCTGGTTACATTCCATATACTGTAGTCACATAATTTTATTCCAAATGGCTTTAAATGCCTATTTTTGGAGATTTTAAAATATATGCAGTTTTTTTTTTCAGTTCATACCTCTTGATTTAAAAACAATTCTGTGCATTAAAACAACAAATTCTGATCTAGAAAACCATATCAAGCCAATATTTTCATATAGAAGTGATAAAAATAGTAGGGATTAAACAATAAGAATTTATTCTAAACTTAGGTATTCATTTTTTACTCTAAACTCCATTTACTTACATAAAATGAGACGCGTTTCAGGAGAATCTCTCCCATCTTCAGTTGCTCACTGAACCGCTGTTACTTGAAACCATTTACTTAAGTAAATGGAGTTTAATGTAAAAAATGAATACCTAAGTTTAGGATATATTACCACTCCATTGTCAACAGCTTCGTAAGTACAGTATTTAAATAAGAATTTATTTTAAGTATTTCTCAAGCACCTAATAAGTATCTTGAATGTCAAGTAATGTGCAGGCTTATAGCCAAATAATGCACATAAAATCAAAATATTTGCATGCTGTCAGGGTCTAAATTTATGAAATATGAATTTTAAAAAAGTGAATGTATGTATAAACCATGGTATTTCTTTGCTTATCAGGAGAAAAAACATTAAAAAATGCATATAAACATACACTAAGTGTTGATGCATGACTTTAACCTAAATCTCCTAGGCAAGTTAAAAATTGCAAATGAAATTGTAAAATAGCTGCTGACTTAGCTAATCTTAGAAAATAATTACTGGGAGAGTTCAAGGTATCAATCAACCCACATGAATTAAATGAAATATCATTTTAACCTACTGATCCAACATGTCCCAATACTAGTAGGAAAAGCAATGCCTAATTTCAACATAATACTGCAAAATATACAGTGTGTTAGAAATAAAACAGCAGGTCTAGAAATAATGCTGAAACATGATTATAATAATGTGGATGCTATTTGCATCACTAAGCATTGGCTTAATATAACTGAAAGCACATTGTATTCAGTTTGGGATTATAAAATGGTTAACCTTTTCTGTCACTCTGCACACCTTAATGGATTGCATTATAAAAATGCAAAAAATTCACTCTGTAAATCTTAATTATTATACTTTGAGCATGTTATAACAGAAACAATTCATATCTTTATTTGTTTTCTGATGGCTTATTTCTTGAGAAGTTTAATACATTATTAAATATTATAACAAATTGACAGAATAATGTAATCATATGTGATAACTTTAAATATGAGCTTTTTGATAACAGTACAGCATTAAACACAAGCTGCTATGACCAACAAGATAGTACAAAAATTTGCAATGCCATACTTAGTAATTGCTGATTGAAGGTATACAAGTTGGCTGACATTACAAAGATTTTGCTAGGCCCATATCCACTACATTTTACTTGAAGTTTTGGGTATGAGAAAGTGTTCTGCTTGATGGGTACCTTCTTAACAATGGACTAAAAATGCATTAGAATGAAAATTTTGCAAGATTATAAGACTTGTTTAAATGCTATTCCAGTGAGTTTCTCCCATGTTTCATAACAACAGATAAATTATGGATTCATCACTACATGTCAGAGATGAAGGAGCAGTCCAAACAGTCGGTGGCAACAGGTGAAAGTGCACCAAAGAAAGCGAAAATGGTTCCATTTGCAGGAAAAGTCATGTCTACTGTTTTCTGAAATTCTCATGTGATGGTTCTGCCCTTCTGGAGGTAGTCTATGAGTGGTTCTGCCCTTTTGTAGTTAGTCTATGAATACCACACTCATAGATACCTCCAGAAGGGCAGTACCATCACTAGGGAGTATTACACTTCAGTAATGGACCAAATGAATATTACTATTCAGACCTTAAAAACGAAAGTTCTTTTTCATCATGATAATGCACCTTCAGACCCACATCTGGGATGATGCCAAATTGCATGATCTTTGCTACCAAGTGCTTCCACATCCACCATATTTGCTGGATTTAGTTCCCAACGATTACTTTTTGTTCCCAAACCTGAAGAAATGGCTGGGTAGATGAAATTCATATCAGATGATGAGCTTGAAGCTGAGACAGATTCTTATTTTTCATAGTTGGACAAATCTTATTTTACTGAGGGTGTTAAAAGTTATTAAGTTGTTGACTAAATTTATTGATTTTCAAGGTGATTATGTAAAAAAAAATAATTAAAAAATTCTCTTAAATCTTGTGTTTTCTTTGTCAGGCTGAGAAATTTTAGAACATCCCTTGTAGATAGGCTAACCCATATAACAAACTCCACTAAAACCTGCATAAATCAGATCTTTATCAATTGCACACTAGAGGATTTCTCAATAAGCAACATAGAAGCAGGAATATCAGATCATAATACAATATTTCTCACTCTTCATTCATTATACCATACAATACAAAAGTTATATGAAGTTCAAATAGTTACAGGTAAGAACATAGTTCTCAAAATGTAAATTTCTTTAGGTATTTACTGAGTAAGGAAACTTGATTGATTTAAATGTTAATGGTGTAAATGTACAAATTAGTGGGTTCAAGATACTGTGATCCATAATTACAATGTAGGAACTCCAGATAAAAAGTTTTCTATTCCTCTCCAATTAAAAAAGAAAAAAGAAACATGGGTTACAAAAGGGACTATAATCATGCAAGAAAAGGCACTTACTTAGGATAATCAATGATCCAAATTTTAAAAATTACTTTAAACATTATTGCATTATTCTAAACAAAGTTATTGCAGAAGTGATAAAGCTGGAAAATAATAAGATTATAAAGGAAGGTTACAACAAAGGTAAGGCAATGTAGGCTGTAGTTAAAAAAGAAACTAATCGCACTAAGAACACTACTAATAAAGTGATATCATTTTCAAGAAAATGTAATAATTGATTCAAAAAATTTTCTTTATTTTTAACAAATATTTTGCTCATATAGCTACAAGATAAATTGAAACAAAGCAGCTAGTTAAAATGATATTAGTGTTTCTCGCATTGTAACTAACCAAGCTTTCTGTAGCTGCAAATGAGATATTACAATTTATTAACAACCTTAATAAACAGTGCAGCGACTATGATGAAATTCCAGACTTTCTTGTAAAGCAGTGTGCAGAATATTTTGTTAAACCTCTGGCTAATATTTGAAACATCATTTTCAACTGTCTGTTTCCCCAATGCACTAAAAGTAGCAAAAATCAAACCAGTATTTAAACAAAGGTGATTGAATAAAAGTTTAAAGCTATAGGCCAATAGCTTTATAGTCTGCTTTTTTTAAAAAATAATCAAAAGATTTGTATAAACATCGGGTACCTTTTAGGAAAAAATATGAAATTGAAATTTATTGTAATGCTAAGAAAAATACAAACTACAAAGGGGTCTCCATTTAGTCGGCCCAGATTAATGTAGGTGTAACCGCTCGCAATTGCAAAAAGTTTTAATACAATAATAATTTTATACTAACCCTTTATCTAAATTCCAATAATTAAACAACGTAAAAAATGTCCACCTTGATTGCATCAGACCCCAGTCTCCAGTTCACCAGCAGTAGCTACTGGAATTCCAAAAGACCAGGCTCTGACCTGATCCAGGGGACTAAAATGAAACATTTCAATTACTCTACTATACCATTATTTTATCAGCTAGCTACAGTCCCTGCAAACTACTAATTCCATTATTTCTCAAATATCTAATATAATGCTTAACATTTTAAAATAGTAAATCCAAAATACAATATTATACTCCCTGATTACTACCTAATTCAAATAACTCCATACCTTAAATTTAAATTACCAAAACCAAAGGTCATATACTTATTAATCGTCCATACCCATTTATTTTTAACTATGTATACAAATATTCCCCTAAATTCCTTAATTGAGATTTGTCTCCAAAAATTGAGTCTTAGATTAGGAATATGGAGACTAAAAGGAATTAGAAGAAATTTGGAAGAGAGAGTATAGGAGTAATGAAAATGCCATTCACATTCTATTTAAATGTCCATAAACAAGAAAGTGGAGAAGTCAATTGATCAAAGTAAAGTGGGTTCATATAAGATCTGCATAATGGGGCCCCCCCACTTCTTATATTTTTTTGTTAGCACTCTTTTTCTATCATACCCCATTTCTCACATCCTTTTAACTATCCTAATCCCCTTCTTCCACACTTTTCCTAAATATCCCTATCATCCCTTCCCCCTTACTTCTCCTAAATATTTCCTTATCATTTTATTTCTCTTTGTCCCCATGTCGGTCAACATTCTGCATGCTATACTTACGTTCTGTAATTTTTCCCATGTTACTTTCCTTACATCCTTACTCCATCTCTTTACCCCTTCACACTCTAATAAACAATGAAATATTCCTTCAGGATCTCCACAGATAACACACCCATCTCAAAGACCCCTTAAAAACAATGCTCCTGCTCACATCCATTCAGTCCTTCTCTCCCAAATTTATCTACAATCTACATATTTCTCTCTCCCCCACTCCTTTTTAATTATTCTATATAAATGTAAAGAACTCTCATCTTCAAAACTAGCCCAAATCTCTTGCCTCCCTATATTTTTAATTCTTTGCCTTACTCCCTTCCAAAACTCTTGTCCACATTTATCACAAATTCCCAAAGTTCCCCCATCCCAATTTCTTACAATGTTTCCTCTATTTCTTCCATCCAGCTGTTATCTCTTATTTTTTCCCTTTGATATTTCATACATTCTTTTAGAACATTGTGGTCTCCTAATTTCTCAATCCTATACCAATCTTTTAAATTCTCTTCACCATCACACTCTTCCTCTGTACCCTCCCGAACTCAGCTAAGGCTACTCCTTTTGATAACTTTAGGCAATCTCATTACCCCTCTATGAAACATTCTATGAACTGAATCAATTTTAAACCATCCTTTCAAAGTTCCCCATACTTCTACTCCGTATAACATTTTTGATTAACTATCACTTCATACAATTTCTCCAATCAATTTATTGACATTTTTTTTTCTTTAAACACATTCTAATTGCTCTCATGGTTACTTTACCTTTAATAATAATAATAATAATAATAATATTCTTCCCTTGTGGTTCCTACCCTCCACTACTTGACAATCTCACCCCCAAATAGTCAATTCTTTAAATATATGAAAGTTATTATATATATCGTAAATGTTAGAGACTATCTTTTGTTCATAATAATAAGCAGCTTTTTAGGAATAATGAAAGTTATCTTGTGCGCTACACTAGGTCAGCTGGTCTAATACATTTATAATATCACAGACTTACAAAAAGCATCAATTATGAGTCACATAAAGATGTGGCCCTATATAATAAATGACTAAACTCATTTAAAATTTCTTGAAGCACAAAATTTAAAAAATGTTTTAACCTATTATTAAAACATAATTTTTGTACTCTGGAGGATTTCTTGGAAACTAAATTATAGAGTTAGATATGTATAATAAACTTATAGTTATGTTTTAATGTAAACTGGAAAAATCAATGTACAAATTGTACATAATCATTATGAAAATAAAAAAAGAAGAAGAAGAAAAATGACTTGAAAGGAAATGTAGATAATATAGGGAGATGCACTATGGTGTCTATACTTTAGGCGTTGTTATTACATGATTGGTTTACTTACATTTTCAAAGAATGACACTAACTTTAAAATAATAATCCATCTAATATTTGGAAGTAAAAAGAAACACCATTGGAATATTCAGCAGAGGGAGAAAAAAAGAATTCATATAGGAAAATTAGAAGTGAAAGAGATTAAAAAATAAATTGCTTGAAAGTTTTAGAAAATATGATCAATAATTGTCTGTGCAATAAAAATTAATTTTTTTTAATTATAATTCAATTTGGAATTGAATACAGTGAAACACCCATTAATAATCTCTTCTGAGTCGGATATTTAAAACACACTTTATGGTTTCATTTAAATGAGATTTACTCAGGACATATGTTTCATGGAACTATCATCCACATCATCAGCTGTTAAATGATTGTTGGATCATTCGAAGGAGCTGGGTAGGCAGGGGTTGACTCTGGAGGTCTAGTGATAAACTTAAATAAAGTGCTGTCTGCTTCCAGAATATCAAAATTCATAAGGTTATGCTTATGTTTTTTTATATAAATCCTTTCCCATAAGTTTAGATCTTTTGGTTGTTGAATAGATTTTAATAACTTGATGCCCATGGTTTCAAAGTAAGATCATATAAGGAAGCATGATGTTGAACGCCAGTAGCATGCATGATATGCAGACTAATACCTATACCACTGAGCAAAGAAGAATACCAACATCTACACATAATAGAAGTAGCTACATCCAATCGGTTCAACAAACAGATGATGAACCAAAAAATTAAAAGATTCCAGAAACAAAAAAGAATTAAACAAATAGCAACTTTGAGCGATTTATCAAAGGAAAAAAACATTTAAAATGTTTACTTACTACCCATCAGCCAATAATAAATTTCAAAAAATTTTCAAGCAGTACATGATCTTAGCACCTCAAAACTGAAACAGTGGAAAAATTTATTGAAATTAACAAAACAGATTTGAGGCCCAAAGAGAAAAAATTTGGCATTTACCAGATTAATTGTAAGGATTGTGAAAAAATTTACATAGGAAAGACAAAAAGAAATATAGACATTAGGTTCAAGGAACATTGGAAAAACATCCGTAACAAACAAATAGATAAATCAGCTGAGGCAGCACATTTTTGGAATGAAAACCATGAAGTAGAAAAAAGGCATCAAGTTATTAAAAACTGTTCAACAACCAAAAGAACTAAACATATGGGAAAGGATTTACATAAAAAAACATAAGCACAACCTTATGAATTTTGACATCCCGTAAGCAGACAGCACTTTATTTTAAGTTTATCGCTAGACCACCAGTGGCAACCTGGATACCTACCTACCCAGCTCCTATGGATGATCCAACAGTAATTTAACAGCTGATGATGTGAACGATAGTTCCACAAAACATATGTGTGATTAAATCTCATTTAAGTGAAACCATAAAGAGTGTTTTAAACATCCGACTCAGAAGAGATTAAAAATTCATTTTCTTATTCATGATCATAATTTTTCTGCTTCTGTATGTGGTTAAATGGTTTTAATTTATGTCAGAACTTAATTCCACCAAAAAATATTCACAAATTTGAATTGGATCTGCTTTTTAATAGAATTATATAAGTAAATATGCATCTACAAAGATAGCATGTGCTGAATATAACTTGAATTTAATCTTTTGCATTTGTATCATTCACCAAAATGCTAAAATTAGATTATAAATGGGACAAAATGTTGAAAAATGTTGGAAAATTAATTATATAATATTTTAACATCTTCCTTTATAAATTTACTTTTATGTAAATGCTGCAGAAAGCACAGCAGCTCCTAAGTACATATATTGTTAAAAATCTTTTACAGATAATTTTAAGTTATTATTTTAATTATTCTTGCTTCCTTTTTCAAATGTTAATAAAAAGAAAATATGGAATTTGAAGAAATGAACTCATTCATTCTTTCATTAATTAATTTATGAACAACAAAATTAGAAACTTGTTTTGGAAAAAAGCATGTTAAATAAGTATAAAGGGGGGGGGGGAATGGAACTCATTTTAAGATGTAGTACCTGAACCTTAACCCTTTCCTCTAGACAGCATTTCTATACCTGTGGATCCCAATCACAATGGTGGTTCTTGAAGAGACTTTTATTTGGTCATGAAATCTCCTGATGGGTAAGAGGCCATTGAAAGGATATTTTAATATTTGGCATATACTTAATTAGAGTAATTTAATTTTTAATAACATATTTAATTTTTTATTAGAGGGTGCTAATTTAACTTATGGGCCCTGTGATTAATACCATTTGAGATGGGCCAGAACTTAGAAAAAATTGAGAACCACAGCTGTTTTTACCAGATGAGATCTCAGATATATATTTTATCCTATTTTTTAAAATAGTTTCATCCAATAAAAATGCAAGAAGACTACTTATAGGATCTGTGTTTTTCTCCTCCCCTTTATGATGTATAAACCTAGAATCCCCAGAGTTGTCATTTGTATTGATTATAATATTTCCAATATAGTTTGGATATTGTAAATTTAGAAAATATATCATTAGCAATGCATTAATATTTTGCATCTCTATCTTATTAACCAGGTGAGCAAGAATTGGCATATCACATTGAAGAGCATAAGAATGATGATAAGAAGGCCTATAAACAATCCCGTGGTCGTCTTTCCTGTGATATTTGTGGAAGAAGATTTAATAATGAAAGAACTCTGAATGACCATTCATGTGGATCTAGTGAAGTGAAACAGTTCCGCTGTGCAGTTTGCAAGAAGCCATATGTTTCTGAAGAAAGACTTGCTTTTCATACTAGGTGAGAGATCTCATAGAATATTCTCTTAATTTTGAAACTGTGATGTTTTGCAGTCTCTGAGTATGATTTTCACTTGTCTTTTATCTTAAACTTGTGACTGAAGTCATTAAGGTACAGATTCATGAATGAGAAGTCTGTAGTTCAAATCGTGCCAGGATCATTCTCCCTAACTGAGGCATTTTCCAGGTTTTCCTCACCCTCATCAATATCAGATGCCACCGATGGACTCTAAATTAGGCCTGGAATGATTCTTTTCCAACATTTCTTTTCTACTTAAATGTAAAATTGGAACTTCACAGTTCCAGCAATGTAACCATCACTTATGTTCTATATGATGTCCCTTTATGTAAACTCAGCTCCATTGAAGATGACTTATATGCATTAAATCCGTGTACATATTTCTCCATTCCTTGCAGGCTTTCCATTAATAATACAATTACACTTGTTTTCTAGTACCCGTTTCAAGAGTCCAAGTGCACAGAAATCTGTTATAGAACATTCAGGAGATTTCATGGGACTGTTAACTGATTGAATTCCTGTCTCCTGGGCCCTATTCCACAAAAGTATGGTCTAAAAAGTTACATCATATAAGAGCAAGATGAAGGAACAGCTATTTGCATATATCATCATACCTTGAATTAGTTTATGTCCACTCCTAAGGGATTTTTAATATACAGAGCTGATTATTGTCATTTGTAACTTTTATGTATTAGAACATACTTTTGTGGAATAGGGCCCAGGAAATAGGAATTCAATCATTTCTATCTATCCAAATGAACTACACTTAATATATTTTTTTCCACTATCTACCCCACCCTGATGGATATCTCCTCTATCCCTAAAAGGTTCAATTGATATTGTGAGCAAGTACCTCACAAAACATGTCCCAGTTTACTTTTAAAGAAGTTTTAAAAAGTGGAATATCAACAGAGTTTTAATGTGTTGACATGATTTTAAGCAGTTTTACATTTATTCTATTTATTCTAAACCAGATAATCCACTTTGAGATGACTATCCCTTACAGCTATTTTTAGGAGCATCAGTTTCGGTCATCAAGAGATGGCAGAAAAATCGAGCTTCCCGATTGCTCTTGGTCATTTATTTTATTAATCCATTTCATCGTTTATGTATATAAACTTATAAAGAGAATGAAAAAAGAAAAGAAATGATTTTTGTGGCATGTAGCTGGAACATTAAAAATAATTAATTACAATGCCGGTCTTTTTTTTTAATACTGAGGCACCACAGGTGGTGAACACTGATGATACATGAGATGAAATATATTGGGAAATGGATTTCGCTACAATCACCATACCAATTAAAAAAAAATTAACCTTTTAGATGGGAACAGATTGAACAGGTTTTTATGTATTAATTAAGACAGAAGTATGCCTCATCTGAAGTGACCACAAATTTCCATCCTTCTCCTGCAAGGTGATTCTGAACTTCCTGTTGTTTGTGCAATGTTCTGAAATGTTATGGGGCAGCAATTTGAGTACCGAGCTTTCATAATATTTTTACAACTTCAAATCTCAGTGTTGACAGTTTTTAAATAAATTTAAGTTGCATGTATTGGCTCTTCACTGCCAGAGACCAAGGGTTTGATTTTTGATGATATCTGGGAGCTTGACCAATCACAGGTAATGGATTTGCTTGATTCTTTGGAACTGATTCCTTTTTATTCAACATGAGTAAATTCCATTATTTGACACAATGAGCATTTGCCTCCAACTTAGCTCTGCTCCTGGTCATCCTGTTCATGTCTTGTTTCTCTCCCACTTCCATTATACTTCCACTCTGAGAAGACACAATACTTAAGGCAGTTTCTCTTCGCATGTGCTAACCAGCAGCTGCTCCCATTTGTCTACTATCAGATGCCTTTCAGGTGACACATGCCTGGTTGGTGACATCATCTGAATTGCTCCTCCTTCCGCCTCTCTTACACTGTTACTATCTCTTCTTTCTACTTCTACTACATGTTCACTTCTTATTGGTGACTGTGATGCAGATTTTAATTCCTGCATGCCGGATTTCTGACCTACCTTCCACTGACTAATTTTCTGCTTTCTACCATCTATCCATAAATTGAGTCCTCTCACATATGCCTGTTTCCCCTCTGTCCTGGCTTTTTTCATTTCTCTTAGAAGAACATCTCTCAGTTCTCTTATCTTCCTTTCCATAGTCGTTTTCAATAAATATACGGGATCCTTTTAACTTTTTTGCATTTGCTAAAATTGTGCATTTAAATTTCATATTAGCAAGTTTCACTTTCACTGGTCTTGGCTTTGACCTCATTTTTCTAATTCTAAACACATCCACGATTTCCCAGCCCACTAGTTGTAGTTTTTTTGCAAAAATTTCTTCTACCAATTGCCATGTCCATTTATCTCTTGATTCTTCAACTCCAAATATAATATTCATTTTCCTCTTCTTATCTTCAGCTCTTTCTAAATCAGTCACCCTTCTTTTGCATTCTGTTATTTATGCTTGTAATTATCCTACCAAATTTATCACTGTTTCCTTGCCTCCTATTCTTTTACTAATTTTGGCATCAATTCTTTTTTCTATCACTTTTAAATCATGTAGGTCTTCTGTGATGGTTTTAAGCATCCCTAGGATCTGGTTCATTTCTGGCTCCAGATTTAACTTGACTGCTGCTCTCACTAACCTATACTATATTAAAACAGGTAAGCCATCATTCTGTTCTCCACCTGGTAGGGTATTTATACTGTTACATAACCCAATCCTTGACCGATATGACACTAGGTTCATGTCTATATTCACTTTCCTTAGGAGAGCTCTTGTAAACACGTCCATCTCTTCCCTCTTGCCGTCAGCAACTCCTACAGACTAATAAATATATTGCTGAACAAGGAAGAATGCAAGAATGAATATCTACACATAATAATAGCCACTAAATCAAATGCAAATAAATAATTAACAAAGAAATTAAAAAATTCCACAAACAAAAAAGAATTAAATCATAATTTTGAGTGATTTATTTGGTAGGGAAAAAATGTTTAAAAAGTTAATGTACCACCGATATCAGTCAATAAGAAATTTCAAGCAGTATAATATCATCTTAACGACTCAAAACTGATACAGTGTAAAAATTTATAGAAATTAAATAGATTCCAGGCCCATAGAAAAAAAATCTGGAATTTACCAGATTAATTGTCAGGATTATAAAAAAAATCTATAACAAACAAATAGAAAAATTAGTGATGGCAGCCGGCCAGGACCGATGGATTTTTTCGGGCGTAAAAATCCTAAGTATGGCTTCCTTCGGAAGGGAAGTAAAGCCGTGGGTCCCGTGTCGTACATTTGCGGCACAAAAAAGAACCTCAAGCCTGAAAGAGAGGCCTCTGAGCAAAATTTGTCGGCCGTTTCACGCCCTGAATTGAATGGGACGCTGATGACCTGAGCTGTTAAAGAGCGTCCTTAAATAAATCAGTCAAAAAAAAAAAAGTGATGGCAGCACATTTTTTGAATAAAAACCTCAAAATAAAAAAAAGGCATCAAGTTATTGAAAGCGGTTCTGCAACCAAAAGAATTAAGCATATGGGAAATGATTTACATACAAAAAACATGAGTAGATCTCAATGAATTTTGACATCCCAAAAGCAGACAGGTCTTTATTCAAGTTATCACAAGGCCACCAAAGACAACCTAACCCACCAATCCAACTTCTATGAATGATCCAACAGTCGTTTTAACAGCTGAGGATGTGGGTGAGGATCCATGAAACATGTCTGGAGTAAATCTCCAGTAAGTGAAGCCAAAAAGAGTGTTCTAAATAGACTTGACTCAGAAGAGATTATTAATGCTTGTTTCACTGTGTTTGATTCAAAATTGAATTAATATTGAATCTCTGTTGCATATTTGTTGTTTATTTATTTAAGTTTTTGTTATCAAATTTTAAATTATAGTTATGGTTTAAAAGCCATATCATTACAGCAATAATATATTGCCATTTTTATAATAATTATTACATAATTAAATTATGTATTAAACATAATGTAAACTCCTACCTAGAGAGCAAAATAAAAATCTTGATGCATAAAAAGGAAAGTAGCATAGTTGTCTATTGTGCAATTAGAAGAAGAAAAAATTCTTAAGCATGGAAGCTCACCACATAGTAAAAATGCTATGCATTTATTGCTAAAACAGATAAAATGGAAAATAAATTTGGATGCAATTATTGTGGCATTTTTATTAAGTTGATTTTGTGAATGATTTGTACTAAATGATCTTATGAACTAGAAACATTACAGCTGTCTTCAACATTTACTCTTCATATCCACATTCATCTAAGAATCTTGATTCTTCAAGCAGAAAATCAAGCTCTGAGCTGTCTAATTTCACTAATGGTGGCTGTTTATCCATTTTTCCATTACTATTAGATTCATTATTAAACATAGAAGCCTCATATTATCATTATTTTCTTTTATATTTTTCTCATTTTGGCATATCAGTTATTTTAGTATCAGTATAATAGGAACTTTATCATTTTATACAAATCAATTTTGTGCATGACTTATAACTTTTATAAACCTGTTTAATTATACTTTAATGTCTTTATTTCCTTACAGCATATTGAATTCTGAATTTGCAGTATTATTAGTTTATATGTATGTAATGTTGATCTGTTCAGGTTCCACGAGGGAGCAAGGCCAAACTACTGCACCCAGTGCGGAAAAGAGTTTGATAATGAGGGCAGTCTGTATTATCACACACGCATGGTGCATGAAGGTGCACGTCCATTTTGTTGTGAGCAGTGTGGCAAACGATACTACTCCAAAGCACGTCTGGAAGCACACCAGCGTGTGCACTCTGGGGAACGTCCTTTTGAATGTGAAATTTGTGGGCGCCGTTTCTATGATCGTGAGACACTCAAAGGTCATTATGTGACACACATGTCTATTAAGCCATACCAATGTGATCTCTGTGGAACTTGTTGTGGTCGTAAAAGTATGCTGAAGCAGCACATGCGTACACATCACTCAGTTGATGGCCCAAATGCACCAAAGAGAGTTGCTTCCCTTATACATTACTATTGTAAAATATGTAATGAAACATTTACTAGTTCTGCAGATGTATTAAGCCATCGCACGACACATTGGGATACCAGTGCACCTAACAATGTAGATGGAAGGCGAGTTCACGTTTGTGAATATTGTGGGGAATCTTTTGCTGCAGTGAATGCTCTTGGTAGACACCGTAAAATAGAACATCCTGATGAGCAACCATATGTCTGTAGCATATGCAAAGAAAGATCGCAGACACTTTATGAGGCTAGAGTTCATCGTAGAACTCACACATCAGAAGATACTGAAGAAACAAAAGATACAGGAACTGCACTTAAGACTGAATCTGGAGGACAACCAAATCCAAAAGTGTTCATCTGTGAGGAATGTGGCATGACTTCAATAGGTCGGCGTAAGTTTGCAGCACATATGAAGAGTCATAGAGTTCATCTTCCATATCAGTGCTTGACCTGCGGGAAGCGCTTCCCTGAGAAACAGAGATTACAGGTGCATTCACGTCTTCATACTGGTGAGAAGCCATATTTCTGTGTGGAATGTGGAAAACGTTTTACACAGTCATCAGCATTATATACACATGCTCTCTTGCATACAGGGGAAAAGCCTCATTCTTGTGATCTTTGTGGGAAGGCATTTCGTATTAAAGCAGACCGTGACAATCATCGACGCACACATACTGGAGAGAAACCATATCGCTGTGAGTACTGTCAGAAGCAGTTTCGTACAGGACAAGTGTATTACCAGCATCGTATGATTCATACCGGGGAGCGGCGTTTCCCATGTGATATTTGCGGAAAGGCCTTCAAAAGATCACACACACTTGTGGTTCATAAACGTATCCATACTGGTGAGAAACCAAATATATGTGATATCTGTGGCCGTGGATTTAGGCAAAGAACAGATATGAAAAAACACAGAGCATTGCATACAAATTCATTGTTCACATGAGTAAATCTTATTACCATTAACAGCACCTGAATTATTGTGATGAAAACAAGAGTTATAACCTTAAGCATTGAGAAAGTTTTTAAAATATACATTAAGGCCAAAATTTTCCTAAAATATTAGCTGCTTGACTAATAGCAAAAGGGTGATTGATATGAACAATTATTGAAAATCTGTTTAGGGTGTTAGAACTGTTATCAACTGGTTTGCCATTTCTAAGCCAAGTTGACTGCAGCTGAAAAAGAAGAGGTTGTAGGCCAAAATCTAGCTTTTATAATGCTACCTAGTTAAAGTTTTTATAAAGGCTTTTTCTTAATCCACAATATAAAAATCTGGTAGCCTTAGTCCTTCAGATACTTGGTTAATTTTGTGTGAATTAATCAATTGATTATAATTATCTAAACCATTATTAAAGTTCTATAAAGGCAGCATAGAACATTAATAAATAATGGACTATCTTCTGCTTGCTTTTTCTACATTTTAGTAATATTTCTTCCTTTTCTCCTTTTTTATTTGTTCCATCTATCTACCTCTCCGTTTTTTTACATTTTTTTTCAGTAGTTTTAATTAATGGAAGTTTTTCACATGGACAAATTCTATTCTTTTGTATAATTCTACATTTCAGCAAATTTATAATAATGATGAAATTATATGCATACTAGGAAAATACCTATCACTGCTGCAATTGTGGCTAAGGTCATTAAGTCATAGACTCGTAAATGGGAGGTAAGGGCGCTTGATTCCCACCAGGACTGTCATCCCTGATTGAGGTTTTTTTTTTCCCAGGCTTTCCTCAGTCCTCAACAATGGCAAATGCTGAGTAGGTACCCTAAACTTTTGTCTGGAAGGCTGTCTTCCCCCCTCCCAAAAATCCTTTCACAACTTATCATTTCATCTTATTCATCACCGTTCACCATTTGTGATGTATGAGTAGTGAAAACGGGCATTAAACACTACTAAAAAGATGCCTACTGCAGTTTTGAAATGACTGATGATTGTGATTCTATGGGTTCAGCACAGTTGCACATGAAGCATTTCAGTATTTATATATGAATAATTTTCTCAGTTATCATTTGCTTTAATCTGGAGTTCATACATGTTTTTTGTGCTAAAACTATCTGCTTCTAATTTTGTAAATTAGTATGACTATAAAATGCTCACTAATGATCACATATTTAAGATTCAGATATTGGGATTCAACTTTACTTTATGTTTGCAACTAAACATATAGGAGTGAAACAGAATAGATTAATCATGCCTTCAGTATGTACAGCTTGGTCTGATACTAAATGTCAAGACACCAATCATGAGAAACAAAATTTTGTGTTGAATAAATGAAGTAAAAAAATGTCCTTTATAAAACTGAGGATTAAACAAAACATTTTCTAATAGCTGTAAATGTATGAAGTTGTAAATGAAAACTTAATCTCAGTACATAATGAAAGATAATAGGATGATAATTTCTGAACATATGTTTCAGAATACAAGTATTAGGTCACTCCATGTAAAAGAGACATGAAGCATGAAATTAAAGTATGTTTTTATTGGCTTATAGGTATTTTCATTAATATGTAGCACAAACCTTGATGTTACATAAGTTGGCAAAACTATAAAGTCTTCTTATAAGTCTTTTGTTTGCAATAGCCATTTGTTTTCCAAATCTGTTTTGATGAATGTGCAAGAGCTGAAAAATCTAAAATTTTAAGGTATGTATATTATTTACATTTTTCTGGAAAATTAAGCTATGTACATTAATAAGTAAGACAGAGCCTCTTTAACATTTTAAAAAGATTTTAAGATTAAGCATCTTCATGTGTTTGTCTTCTTACTCTAAAATAAGATATAATTTGAGTCCCAAAAATCATTTTATAATCCTGCGATAAAAGGAGTAATGCTTAAATTCTGAAATTATATTTCTGTTTACTATGCCCAAGACAATTTCAGAAATGTATTAATTAATATTCTGTTCAGTACTAATGGTGCAGAACAAAAATAAAGATGAGTAATGTGAGTTAGCAATTTAAATGATATATTTAATAAAACTGCAACATTTATAGCTTGCATAATATTAATAACTATAAAAATGTTGACATTGATATGAATAAGTGTTGTACATTGTATAAATTAGCACATTTTTTAATTTTTCTATATATATATATATATATATACATATATATATATATGTATATAAATTTGCAGCCAAAGTGCCCCTAACAGCAGGTGAAAAGATGAAGTGGAGAAAGAAAACAAAAATTAAAACAATGAAAGTATGAAGATTACAAGAAAAGACACAAAAAGTTTGTAAAGAAGAGTAGGGAAAGGAAGAATCATTAAGAAAATAACATAAGTCAAAGAGAACTGATAAAAATTGCTGTAGAAAGAAAACAGCTAAATAAAGGAAGTGTTCTATTAAAATTTATTAAAATATATTAATACTAACTGCACTAGGATATATAACATTAGGACATGTTTTGGGGGCAATTACTCCCATCATTAACTGTTGATCAAGTTGCCAAACACAGAAGGCTTAAGAAAGAGTCTTAACATCCCAACTATGCCTATTCCATGATCTTCAACCAGTTCATCTCCATATAAGAGTTCAAAATCTCTAGGAAAGCTAGAGCACATAAAATGTATGCTTCCTAACTCATCAAGGAAAAAATATGCAGTTGCAAAGAAGCTACTTGAGACTTATATTGAACATTTCACAGTTAAAACATACCCAAACATCAGTTCTGTAACCCTCAAACCAGGCCAGGCTCGATGGATTTTTTCGGCATAAAAATCGTAAGTATGGCTTCCTTCAGAAGAGAAGTAAAGCCATGGGTCCTGTGTTGTACATTTATGGCACAATAAAGAACCTCAAGCCTGAAAGAAGAGGCATCTGAGCAAAATTTGTTGGTCTTTCACCCCCTGATTTGAATGGGATGCTGATGACATGAGATGTTAAAGAACATCCTTAAATAATCCAAATCAACAACAAAGTTCTGTAACCTGATACTGTAAGATCTATGAAAAAAGTTTATGAAAGAGAAAGAATGAAAGAGCCTGTCATTCGTCAGGCTCTGGGAAAAAGGATGTGATAACTATAAAAAAAAAAGCAATGGGAAAAAAGAAAGTAATGGAAGATATTTAATGTATTCCATAAAAGAGACACATGAAATATGGTACATAATTGATAAGAGTAAATATGCTAAATTAACCTAAGCATGTGCAGCTTAACAGTACATTTCCTCACAATGTTTGCTTATGCAATAATGAACATTTCTCATTAATTCTACAAATTCATTCCACAAAATTGTGCCAAATTTTCCTGAATACAGCAGTGATGTGCCAAAAAGATTTATCTTTGAGAATCCATAAAAGAATGCTGGAAAGGTAAACTTGTTTCTCATGCTAAGATTTAAGATGACAAAGATAATGGGTATATTTATTTAAATAGCACTAAGTTCACAAATATCTATTCAATATGGCTTGGTTCTAACCCAGGTTCTATTCCAGGCCAATATTTTAAATCACTCCAATACCAAAATTTCAATTAACTATATTTTCTACTTGTCTATAATTATAGAACCAGTTTCACAAACCCTTGTCTACATCATCAGTTAAAACAATGCAAACAAGGGCTTGTGAAACTGGTTTTACATTTATAGACAAGTGAAGCAATAAGAGTGTTTAGTTCGACTCAATCATACAATGATTTGGGTTATGTGATTGGCTTCTATTTGCAAGTTCTGATTAACATTTCTAATTGATCATCCCTTATAGCTCAATGCAGGCACTGTGTGATATATACTGTCTTCCACAAAATGTTTATCATGAAAAATATAGGTTGGTGATTGGATATAGTGGTAATAGTAGTCAGTCAGTACCCTTGTGTCTTCAGCACTCAAATATCAAAGAGTTTCAGTTACTGAAAGGGAAAGTTCATCAGAACACCTCTTCCTAACTACCACGGGTGGCCGAGGTCATTAAGGTGCAGACTCGTGAGCTGAAGGTCTGGGGTTTGAATCCCACCAGGACTGTCTCCCGATTGAGGTCTTTTCCAGGTTTTCCTCAGTTCTCATAAAAAGTAAATGCCAGGGAGGTACCCTAAACTTAGGCCTGGAGTGCTTCCTTTAAAAAAATAATCCTTTCCTAATTTACCATTTCATTTCATGTATCATTGCCTCAGTTGTAAAAATGGCATTAAACACTAATTTAAAAAAAAAAATCTCTTCCTGAAATTAAGCATTGTTTGGCTCTGCCACAAGATTCATTTGTAATGTGTTATACTAAAAATGTGAGCAAGCAGTAGCCATTGCTTAAATGTGGAGGGGATAAAGTATAAAATCTCAAAATCTGTGGTGTAGCGGTTGCCTCCTAAACCCAAGATCGCGGGTTCAAACCCGGCCATGGATTTTTTCGGGCATAAAAATCCTAATTCCTTCGGAAGGAAAGTAAAGCCATGGGTCCCATGTCGTACATTTATGGCACGAAAAAGAACCTCAAGCCTGAAAGAGAGGTCTCTGAGCAAAATTAGTTGGCCGTTTCACGTCCTGAGTTGAATGGGACCCAATGACCTGAGATGTTAAAGAGCATCCGTAAATAAATCAATAAATAAAAAAAAATAAATCTTTTTTTTTTTTTTTTTTTTAATAATTTGTATAATTTGTGTTTATGATAGACAACATATATAAAGTAATTAAACATTTATTTCTCTCTTTCTCTGTTATAAAACAGCAAGTTTAAGGCAAAAGTTGAAATATTTCATAAACATGCAGATGCTAAATTACAGATGTGTGTATTTTGGCATTATATTGTACACAGAAGGTCCAGGATACCTATTGGTTAAATTTATTGCATGGCACAGAAGCTTACATTTTGCAGTATCTGGTTAAACTTTTACGTGGAAATTAATTGTTTTCTTTTTGAACAAATTACACTAGCTTACAAATAAAAACTTTTTTCTACAGTAATATTGAAAATAGATGACTTTTACTAATTTTGGTGCACATAATTAAAAAATGCATTCCATTTTTCCATAGCACATATCGTTTTGGTAATATGACAATGTTCAATGAAAATATAATTGTAAAATTTGCAAAAATATTACACGCTCATATACAACTTTTGAAAAAAATAAAGAATAACATGTAAGCATACCTGAATTTGAGAATGTATGTTAGTTATCTTGTGTAACCCTTTTTTTTTCCCATGGAACTGGTGTATGTGATTTTCTCGAGTGTTTTCTGGTAGGTTCATCACTTGCAAGACACCAGCAGTAATAGGCATATGTATGCCCCAATGTCCTTGATAATGTTGTTCAACATCTTTCAAGTCCTGGTGAAACCTTTCACCTTGCTCTTCACTGACAGCTCCTAAATTCAACAGGAAGTAGTCAAGATATAGCTTGAGAAAATGAAGTTTCAATCTCATATTACAGCCGAAGAGTCTGAAATTTTTCAGCATATTTCTTATAATTTCTTTGTATTGAGGGTCTTACATATTTCCTAGAAATTTCTTAACAACCTCTCTGAATCCATTCCATGCATCTTTTTCAATTTCATTCATAGAGCTCGTAAAAAAACACATCTTTCATCAATAGCTTTATCAGCGGTCAATCAAATACTCCTCAGATTTTTAGCATGTGACAATGATGGAAACTTTGTGCATAAGTACTGCAAGCAAGGGCAAATTTTTTCAAGTGCTTTCACAAATTGTTTCATCATGCCAAGTTTTTATGTGTAATGGAGAGAGTAGAATTATTTGGTGATCAACAAGAGACACATTAGTAACATTTTTTGATCCAAGTTTCAGTTGCTGCCTCTCAGGCTATTGGTCAGTTTCCCAATGTTTGTCCTTCATCCCGCAATCCCATTTGTAAAGAATACAAGGGAATTTTGTGTATCCACCCTGTTGTCCTAGTAACAGACCAATGACCTTCAAGTCACCACATAATTGCCACTCATGGTTGTGGTATTTAATTTTCTCAATAATACGCTTCAGAGTTTCATAAGACTCTCTTAGGTTTGTAGAATGTGGAAGCAGTTTTGAAGCTACTTTTTGCCATTATAAAGTAACATTGCCTTAAGACTTTGTTTGGAAAAATCAATAAAAAAAGATGCCAGTTACTTGGCTCATATGCTTCCCTACCCAACTGTTGAATATGATAAAACACATTCACACAAAACACAAGTTGATCTTCTTCTTCATAGTGCCTGTAGAACTGTATTTTGTGATTCCTATTCCACGAAAATGTAATGCCAGGTGATAACAAATTCTTCTCCTGTAGTCTTGAGCCCAATAATTCAAATGGATTAAACCGTTGTGATGAATTGTCGAATTCTTTTGGATCAGAAACCAACTCATTCCCGTAAGTCATGGAGCTACTTTTAGATTCACTAAAATTAAGCTCTGCTGATGGTGTAGGTATGGGTAGTTCAGGTCCATGAGGAACAGGCCATGTAGCTGAGTTCAGATTTGAATATTTAATTCCTGCCTAATTTTTTTTTGTTGTAGCCAGCAACTTTGCACATGCAAAAGTAACAATCTTCATGGTGATTCTACTGCTCGCTCCATATCATTGGTTTGGAAATGGCATTGCCTTCCATTTTCCTTCATATCAATAATGTAATCCCTCAACACAACTGTTACATGCACTATGAGGTGCAAACAATTTATCCTGATCACCAACTTTCTCTTTGAAAATGAATAATAAAGTTTCTTTGTTTGTTTCTTTATTTTACGTACTTTCCCGTCAAACACATAACACCCACAAATGTAAAAAAAACTTCTGAGGGCTTTGTAGACACCATCTCCTGTGTAATCCTGATGTAAAAGTCATACTTGAACCTTATTTTAGCACTACACATATAGAAGATAAACATGTATATTAATACAAGCTTTCAGCTCAACTGAAGTTGAGATGTATGATAGCTGTAAATATAAACATAAATACCTGACAAGAATAATAATAAATTGCTGTCAATAGACTCATTTACATAAGTTTCAGACATTGTCAAAATACTAGAGTAACAAAGCATAACTTATTCTTAGAACAAGGTTTTAGTACATGTTTGCCATAGTTAAAAAAAAGTTTAACTATAAATACTGTTAAGATTACAATTGATTATAGTTCATCCAATGAATATAAACTTATATTTACAAGGTATTTTTTCAACTGATACTTAAATTTTGATTTTTCTACAGATTTAATCTCTGGTGGCAATTTATTGTACAAAAGAGTACCTCTTACATTTACATCCTTACATACTATTTGTTTATTATAAGCATACCTATGATAATCTTTACTATTTCTAGTGTTATAGTTATGAATCTCATTATTTTTTATAAAATTCTTTGATTCACTGCATAATATAGACTTATACACATAAAGAGAGTAGACAGTTAACATTCCATGCTTTACAATGCATCCTTACACGACTGTCTATATTCCAATTTAGAAATTAGCCTAAACACTTTTTCTGTAATATAAATAATCTATCCATATGCACTTTTGCTGCAGCCCCCCAAACCTCAATACCATAGTGTAGATGAGGGTATATTATACCATAATATATCATTTTTAACTCATTTGAGCCAAACACATCTTCAAAAAATCTCAATAGATATGCTTATTTACTTATTTTGATACATATAACATCTATATACTTTGCCCGTGTTAATTTACTATAAATCCATATACCTAAGAACTTATATGTGTCTACTCTCTCATAGATTTTATCTTCAATCGTACACATATCCTCCAGAGCATTACTTTTAAATAGATCAAATTTCATAAATTTCGTTTTATCCACATTGCATATAAGAGTATTGTTTTTAAACTATTTTATAAGAGAGATGGTGTCCATTAGAGACCTATTACACTCACCCCAAGAATTTACTGTGGTACCGTCTGCATAAGAACTAATAATAGAAGAAGACAACCTGACCCATAGAACAAAACTGCTGGGAAAGTAAACATTAACATCTGGGTGATAAGGGATGATGGAAGCGAGTCGATTAGGAAGAAAATTAACAACAGATTTAGAATAACATAATGAAATGTAGCAGTAAAGTATAAACTGAATGAATTTGGCACCATATATTATATGTACATATCATAAAAACTGGATGTTAAAGCCAAAGCTGGCTTCATTTTTGAAATCGTGGCACTGATTTCCGTTAAAGTCACGTATTTTCCTTTATACCGCAGAATCAAGAAAGTATAAAAATTCATTTTTTCCAAGTGTGAAAAACTTATACCAAAAGAACTATTTATAATTTGAGGCATCAAGAAAACTGAAAACACAGACTTATTTTTATTTTTTTCACATAATTTATATTCTAGTATTATAAAAAAGTTATATGTAAATGTATGCCATAAAATGCAATAACCTGTGCAGAAGGAAATTTTGAATTTATAATGTGTAGTTCATTAAAGCCTGTTACTGGATATGCAGTTACTTAATGCTGAATTTTCATAGGATTTCTTACCAAACTTCGTAAAACTTGTTCCAAATTTATCAGCTGTATTAGAATTGCTAATAGATTGAGATGTTTTTTGTTTCACATAAAGCATTTGCAGCAAAATAGTGAAAGTTAATTTTATTTTATTCATTTGTTTATTTTTCCCTAAAAGAGCAGGTCCATTTATCGTAAATTGCACCTTATCATAATAGCATTTGCCTCAAAAACACTAAAGGGTGTTAAGCAAGTGTAATTTATTGAAATATTTAATAGTAGATCATTAACTTAGGACAATTAATCTTCCAAAATGCTTTAAAGCTCAGATTATTTGAAAAATGATTTTCAAGTTACTTGCATTTAAGACTGATTTTAAATTGTTTATTTTTTGTGCTAAGTAAATTTTGATTTGGTTTATTTAAGGATTCTCTTTAACATCTCAGGTCATCAGTGTCCCATTGAAATGAGGGCGTGAAATGGCTGACAAATTTTGCTCAGAGGCCTCTTTTCTCAGGTATGAGGTTCTTTATCATGCTGTAAATATATGACATGGGACCCACGGCTTTACTTCCCTTCTGAAGGAAGCCATACTTAGGATTTTTACACCCAAAAAATACATCGGTCCTGGTCGGAATCGACCCCGCAATGTTGTGTTTTGGAGGCAAGTAAAGGCTTGCTCATATGTCCCTTACAACTAAATTCATAATTTAATTATAAAAAAAAGGTGCTATATACCTCATTGCAGAATATCACTGCAGCCTTCTTAGAAATACACTTGAGAAACAGTTTCTCCTTCAAAGCAATTTTGGAAGTAATATTTTGGAATGGACTTCCTAGTGGTTGTCATATTAACACTTGAGGTCATAAAAATAAAAATCTCTTCCTTTCAATATTTTCTTTATCTTAGCATAAAGAAAAAAGTAACTGGGGGCAGATCAAATAAATATGGAGGGTGTTCCTATACAGTTATTTCTAAGAAGGCCAGTAAAAATCTTTTGAGACATTTTTGTATACACCTTTCATGCAAGATTTTCATTAAAATCTTTTTGTTTCTCTGTCAATGTTTGTCTGCTATGCTTCTCACGTTCAGTTAATGATTTTGAAGCACAGTTCAGTGAATCTCTTTTTTCTTCTTTTCTTTCTTTCTTTCTTTCTTTCTTGCTGCCCTGACATCTGATCATCAGAAACATTCCTCTCCCCTCAGGAAGCCATTTAATCCATTTGTATGTACACTTCCATTTTCATCACAACATTATCCCAATAACTTTGTCTAACATGGTCCTTCATTTCACTTCTACTCTTGCTGAGTTTAATGTTTATTCATTGTTCAAATTCAAGCTCCAACATTCTCATAACAGCACATGAAAATGTGCAGAAACAATGAGTACCATTGAGCAACACCTGCCACCCATCGATAACAACACAGCTGGACAAACCAAATTCATGAAACCTAACCAATCTGTTTGTATAGTGCTACCAATGTAAGTGCATGGTGGCAAGTTTGCAAACTTAATTTCATACCTTGTATACATTGTTTTTAGGTTATATGGTATTTAAACTGTCTCAGTTTTAATATTATATAATTGCTTGTATTACATTTTAATAATATTGTTATTCATTCATGTAGGGTTGCCATATATCATGTTTTTCCCAGACATGTTCTCTTTTTAGGCCCAGTTCTTTTGTCCAGGATTTTTTTTTTTTTTTTGTTTGTTTAAGAAATAAAACTTACTGTTGCATTTTCATGAATGTAGAGATTTTCATAAATACTTAATTTCTAAATCAGATAAGCTCAAGCAATTAAATTCTAATGAAAATGCTTATAATGAGAAGCAGTAATTGTATGAATGTGTAGGATGTTATGAACATGTAGATTTGAAGGAAGAAGTAAAAATGTTATGTAAACTGTAGAACTTATTATATTAGATAATGTATTATACTGTTTCTGTACATAAACTTTTTATACTGTCATGTCTACGTATTCTCTTTTTTCAAGTTGAGATCTGGCAATAATGATAGACATTAAAGTTTATAAGAGAAAGAAGTGTTAAATGCCATCTATAGACTATAATTCATACTGTTCATATATTATGTTACATACTGGAACATTTTTGTACATACATTTTTCAGAGTCATGACTAGCCTTTTTTCCCCCAAGTGAGACCTGGCAGTCCTACACTCATGCACTTCAAGGCAGCAAGGTGATACTTTATCAATTTTGGATTAATGAAATGAAAGTATTATCTAAAGTTGAAAAGTTTAGACAATAGTGAAAAAACCAAACGTTTATTAAGCTGAATCAAAAAATGAAGGTATGAATGATTGGTTAGTGTTATCTAATAAGCATTTTTAAAAAATTATTATTTAAACCTCAATGTAATCTCTCAAAGCCAAAATAGAAAGCTATTTTGCTCTTCTAATATGTGATGGAATAGCTTTATATTGCAAGGAAAGCTAACTAACTTTTGAATATGTTTACGGAATTTCGGAATTCACACAGTGAAACTTTTGTTTATCTTATTTTGATTTAAAGTAAAACACTAAAAATCATGTCGTCACATTAAAACTCTCTTTAAGTTTCACAAACACAGTTATAAAAGTAATTTTGGTACATGTTTCGTGAGGTACATTCCTCATTACTCATTACATTCCTCACATTGTCAGAGTCGTCGTTTTGGTTGACAATGTGAGGAATGTACCTCACGAAACATGTACCAAAATTACTTTTATAAGTGTGTTTGTGAAACTTAAAGAGAGTTTTAATGTGACGACATGATTTTTAGTGTTTTACTTTAAATCAAAATAAGATAACTTTTGAATATTATTCATTGTTTCTGTAGAACTTGTGATACCTAGATTCCTGTCTCCTCTTGAGTCAGATAATTTTTTATGACTGAAGAATTTTATATATTCTTAGCCAACACATTCTAAAACAATAGATTCAGCTACTGCTGAGCCAACTTTCTAGCTCAGTTGGCAAATTGAAGTTTAGCAGTCAACTGCAAAAGTGAAGGGCAAAGGCTCAAATCCTACTTGGGTCAATTGCTTGGGTAGATTGTTGGTGTTACCTCTCACTAAAATAGCAAGTGTCAGATAACTTCAGGCACAATTGTTCTCATATTTCATTTATTGTCTCAAAAATTTTAGAAGCTGGTATGGGTCAAACAAAAAAGTGCTTTATGATGGAGATGAGTTCCTGCTTATGTGGTTACATTGGTGTGATTATTAATAACACAGTACAACAAATTTAAACTTCTTATTGCTCTTAGAAATGAAAAGATGCAATTTTAATTCATTTGCATATGCTGATTTGAATCTGAAACCCAATTTTTTTAACTACTTAACAGTTTCTTGAGAGGACATGATGAACGTTTTGCAACATATAGGCTATAGTCTTCTGTTATTAATTTGTGCTTTTGTATTATTTTCTATAATTCTATTTGCTTTGATTTGCATCAAAATCATACATATAATCCAAAATACACAAAAAAAAAAATTATTTGAAGAATTATAGCATTGTATTCACTGTGCAATAAAGACTTAAATATAGCAAACATTCTCACATTTTTAAAACTTCTTCCTGGATGACTTCAACACCAATAAGATGACTCGAAAATGTTTGTAATAAGTGCCAGCAGTAATCAGCAAATATGTTGGTTACTGATTTCTCTTTGTTTTGCTTTTCCATTTCCAATAAGTTCTGATGGAACCTTTCCCCCATGCTTATTGCTGACCTAGCCCAAGTTCAATGAAAAAATCCACGTGAGAATGGAGAAAGTGAATCTTAAGGGACTAATTACATTCCAGCATCTTGTTCTCTGAAATTGACAGCTCTATAGTTTCCCAGAAAATTTGCACATATAGATTTGAATGTAAGCCAGACTTTTTTTTTCAACAAAATTCAAAAGTCCCCTCGAATACAAAACCATGAAGCAGATAGCATATTTGTGAGCCTATAAAGATGCCTTCCTTTAGTTTTGCCTCACTCAACTTTGAAATTTTCCCCTTAAATACAATTAGGGATGTGATGGTTTTGTACTGAGATTTTGTATAATATTCTCCACAAACATAAAAAAAGAAATTAGCGGAATTTTTACAGCCACAAGACATCGCAAATGGATAAAAGTTTGGGCCCCTTGTGTAGTTACTAAGATATCAAATGGTAGATTGTTTTAACATACTTTTAGTGTAAAATGACTCTTAACCACCATAAAGATTCACTCACTCACGTAACACTAACTGCAAAGAATGAGGTATTACAAGACACTATTTCATGTTATTCATAATAGCAACCAGAAAATTCCATATACATGGACATTCCTGGGAATTTAACAATCCCTTAGAGTAATAAAACCAAGGGATACAATGAAAAAATTGCCCAGATTGAGAGACAATGGAGCCTTCTGCGCCCCATGAGAGCATGCAGTTCTGTTATTGGGTGTCATATAAATATCTCAACATCATTCAGTGATATTAAAAAACTAATGCTATTTTTGCTTTCTGCATGTCCAAAAAGTTAGTAATTTATGTATTTTATGTCTGAGAGGAATTCACTGTAGTTGGGTATAATTGTATTAGGAGAAGAGTGCACACTGTGTAAAGGCTTAAATATTTACATCACTATACGATCAGCATAGGTGGCCAACTTGGCTAAGGCACAGACTCATGAACAGTAGGTTTGCAGTTCAATTCCTATCAAGACCATCCCTGACAATTATTTTTCCAGGATTTTCTCAAGTCATCACTGGCAAATGCCAGGGAGGTATCCTAAGCTAAGACCTGAAATGTTTCCTTCCCTAAAGAATTCCATTTACAATTATAATTTCATATCAAATGTCATTAGTGTTTGCCATCTTTGATGCCATAACTATTGGCAATATTTCATAGGCATAGATCATGTAAGATTCGATTAAGGATGTGCAGAGCAGTTTTGTCATGTCTTCAGTGGGATGCAACTCTTAAAATACTGGATATAATGGCATGTAGCATTGAAAAGCTTTGTCTCTCAGAGTAAGTATATCTTGTTGGAATGTTAGTCCAAGAAGATTCCATGGTATTTTACTATAGTGCTGAAAAGAATTTGCTGATATTGGACATAAAAAGTTATCTAGTAATAACAGGGGAACCATTAAAGGAAGATTATCATTTGTGATTTTTCTCCATTAATTATGTCTCCATTTTGTTGACCACTGAGTTAGAATGTTGAGTGAATTTTGTAACTGTCCACATGCAGTATGGATGTCTATCCTGAGTATAAATGAATATCTACATCATAAGTTCATAAAGACATGTTGACTCAACTGGCACATCCTGTAGGTAATCCAAATACAGTGTTGGAGATAGCACAACACCTATGTAGCTCCTTCTTCAATATGTTATTTAGAAAGTTCTTTGCTGGAGGTATTCATACATGAACTTTACTTAAGCTTTAGGTGTATTAATGAAAATTTTAAAGATTAAGGCTTTGTGTTGAATGCTTGTTCCATAATGAAGAATGTCGCTACAGTGTGATCTTCGAGTTCAAATTCAGATATAATGTATGAAATTAGTCTGTAAAGTGCTTCTTTGATGCTATGTTGAGGTTTGAATCTAAATTGCTTGTGCTGCACTTTGTCTGGTATATGTAAAATTGAATTTAGGCAATTAAGAAAAAGATATTCTAGTATCTTTCTTTAAAAAAATCAATCTTTCTTAGAGTCTGTAACAAGATATGAGAGTAGAGTTTTTTTTCCAATTGCAATGAAATTGGCAATTTTCCATGTGAAACAGAAATATGAATTGAAGAGGCAAGCATTATAAATCTTAGTTAAGTGCAATATAGCACATTTTGGCAGCATCCTAATGCCATAGTAGGTATTTTGTCAGATTCAAATGTTTTATTTTGGTACGGATGTTGAATTACATCTTTTACTTCCTTGGGATTAACAAGAGGTTATATTCAGTTGATGACATAAGAAGAAGCTGCAACTTTCTTTCAACTTCATCTATAAATATTGAGTTTGAAGGATGAATATGTGGTCTGAAACTCTTCTGGAAGAATTTCTACTTTCTTTTGGGGATCATATATTTTGTTTCCATTCTCATCTTTTATTGAACTAATTGAAATTCTTTTTGTGTTTCTTAGTATATGTTTTGTGAAATTCCAGAAATCTCTTCTGCCTGACCTTAACTATTTGACTTTCTCATTAAACTTTTCTATTGTGTATTGTTTGTATTTCCTTCTGCAAGCTGTAAGCTTGTTTTAGCTATGGATCTTCAAATTTATGCTATTTCTTCCATGCCAGTGCCTCTGATCTTTAGAAATTTCAGATATTTAAATTCACATCCTCATGGTGTTATTAGGATATTGGTGATAGCTTCTCAAAAAGTAGTTATGATAGTATCAGTAAACAGCTTTACTGCAGTTTTGATATCTGAAAGCTATGAAATAACTGGATTTACAGGTATACTTTCATGAATACATTTTGTACATTTATCCTAGTTGGTCCTTCTTGAATTAGCAGTAGGTTGTAAAATCTTACAACTTGGACTGAAAAATGATAAGAACTGGGACATAATCAGAGTCCAAGATAAGAATTTCTTGGAGTATCAACATTTGTTTACTTAAAAAGAGATATCAAGGACATCAGTGTTGCAATGGTGATTGAGGATATCTAGTCAAATATTCAGGTTCTGTAATGGCATAGTGATATTTTGTTGAATGCTCTTGAAAAACCTCAAGATATATTTGCCCTAGAGTTCCAGGCTCAATATTTAATGTTGAGATCTTTACATGTAATAAAATTGTTGTGAAAATTTACGTTCATATTTATATCATGTTCAACTGGTAGTTTGTTTGATGGGTAGTAGAACTTCTGATCTCTCTAGTTGTGTGTATGTGTATTGATATGCTAAGAACAAATACAAACTACCAGAGCACCTCCATATCTGGCCCAAGCCATTTTAGGGTATGCCCCCTTACAATTACAAAAAATATAAATACAATAATTAGTTTTATTCTGTCACCTTTATCTGATTTCTAACATAATTGAACAATACAATATTTCTACCATGATTGCTTTGGTCCCCAGTCCCCGGTTCATCAGCAGCTACTGAAATTCCAAGGGACCAGGCTCCAACCAATCCTAGGTCCTAAATAAAAATTTTCCATTATTCTACCAATACAATTATTTTTTTAGCTACTACAGCCTCTACAAACTAATGATGACTTTATTGCAAATGCATACTAAATGTTAGATTTCAAATTTAGCAACATTATAACCCACTCCCAACCATAATCACCTTCATCTGTATCCTATTATGATTAAACAAATAGAACCTTTTAAGTTTGTTATACACACACACACACACACAACACATACGTTTTCATACCCTTAAGTAAACAAGACTGTTGCACTGTTTAAAAAGAATAACACTTAAAACTCTAAAAGTACTAATTTACTATTTTAAGAACACAATATTTCAAGCCATGGTTCTTGTTCACAGTGAGAGATAGGGAAAACAGTTCTTTTTAAACAGTGCAACGATCTAGTTTGCTGAATGTGAAATGCCAAACGTACACACACACACACATGTACACCTGTGACTTCAGGAGTATGAAATTCAGGCAGAGTTACTATTCCAGGAGTAGTTATTTTAATATGCACTGTTCCATATCTTTGTGGTCTGTCATTTCTCTAGATAGTGTAGTTATTTTTTGCCTTTCTTAAATCTTAATACCTTCTGTGTTAAAATGTATTATTTTCAGATCTTTCCATACAAGAACAGAATTGTGGTCTATTTTGATCTTCAAATCAATCTTGTAAAAATCCTCTAAGAGGAGCAGAACCTTTGTAAACAGACTAGATGTTCTTTGGTTTGACTTAGGGTTGAACATATTATCTGTACTATTCTTTGAATTATTATGCTTTGTGAATTTGAATTGAATATGTTTTTAAAATATTGGGCCTGTTTTTTTTTTAATTTCTAATGTAGGAAAAGAATATTTTCCAGCTTGGGGTATTATTTCTTTCTGATCATGTTTCTATTTTATTTTTAAGTTTTTCTAATACAGTTTCTCTTATTTGTACTTTAACTGGAAATGACTATAACTGGCCAATGATTGCACCTGCAGTTTACACATTAGTCACATTATTGCCCCCTTTCAGAGGACAGTCAGCAAATAAGTAATTGTCACATTTAACAAGATGGTAAGTTGTATCTGTGAGAAGTGTAGTTAAAGCTCTGACATCTACGGCAGTGAATTACATGAGGCATTGATATGTAAGGTTCTATTTTAATTATGATGGTAAATATCTTGCAATTGGTAAATTGTTGTGGACTGTTCATTAATAGACCAGGTGCCTTACCAAACTGGAAAAGGAAGTTGCATGGTAGTACCATATATGGATTGATTCACATGGCATAGTCATTTGCCCAACATGTTCAATACTGAAGTTACATTTTTCAAATTTTTCTTTTAACAGACATGGTTCAATGAATGTAGGAAATCCCTTTACTACAACCTGCAATAACTTGGTGTTGCAAGATTCATGTGAATAAAATTATTTTCAAATATTGAATAGATTTTCTTGTTATAATCTTCTCTGCAAGAAGTATTTTATTCCTTTATTCCAATAACTTTTCATAGACTGGTTTAATGATTGTAGTTTTGATTTTTGGCACAGAAATTTCTGGACAGGTAATTTTCTCACTGTTATTCAGGGATATTCTAACTTGTTTTGGACAGAAGAAACTCCAGATTAGATTTTTTCAACTGGTGTAATATCACTTTCTACTTCCAAGGATTCTTCTGTAGCTGTTTTGAGAGGGTCAATTTATTTACAACTGAATATAAGGATGAACAAATGTGTTACTATTTGATTTGGAAGTAGTTGTATTTGAGTTTAGTTTTAATTTCTTATTTGGATCTATTTGCAAGTTTATAGGATCTTATTTTGATTTCATCATGACATTTTCCATTATGTTATTGAAGTTTCTCTTATATTGGTATTGTCATTTTCTATTGTTTGATTTTCATCTATTTAAGGATTACTATTTTTAATCCTAGAATATGTTTTTAGAGTTGGGGGATTTAAAGAAAAAGTTTTACCTGTTGATTTCTATTTTGTTTTCTTCAATTAAATTATTGTAATCTATATTTCCTGAAGGGGTTATCTGATGGTTAAAAATAGGCTGTTCTTTAATACCAAGAAGTAAGGTGCACAAATGTACAGAGAGAAGTAATTTTTCATTGCGCATTTTCTAATAATTATGTCATATTGCTCAGTCCAACAATGAAAATAAATGAAGAAAAAAAAAGATTTGTTTTTTGTATGCTTCATATTTATTGTAAGCCAATAAGTATTTTTTCCTTTTTGTGCACCATTGAATGTGATACTTTTATCACTTATCTACACTTCGCACACTCTCCACAGCAGTGTTTGCAGACACATTCGCTTCAGGCTCAAAAAATACTTTACTGCTTATGATTTGTGATGAAAACCATGCATACTGAGTCCAGTCACTACGTCTCAGCCCATAGTGACTTTGGTCCATTCACGATATAAGATGCCATGTAATATACAGAAATCTTGATGTATGTCTGCCAATTTTTCTTCTCCAATGGATCTTCCAAGTCCAGTTGTTGCTGATAGTTGAGCATATCTCACATCATCCAGAAAGGACTCTTTAGCCATTACATAAGACAAAAATAAGTTTGGATTGGGTGGTTCTCAAGACACATAGCTCTTTCTTTAGGAAAGTTGCATTCAATTTACCAGTGGGAGGTTTCATGTCATTCATGGCCAGTTGGGCATGTGTGTACTTTGTTTGAGGTGTGTCATGAAGATTTTTCCGAATGTGCCAGGTGTTGCCCGTCAATAAGGGCCAGACACCCCCTCAAAGAAAATTCCATAATTATTTTTCATTTTCTCTTCTGCTGATCCTCTAAAAAAATCATGAAAACAGCGATGTACAATCGATTAGTTCTTAGTTTTATCTTAACGCGATAAGCGCATTTCCTCTCTATTATAATAGCGGTTCTCCGTTAGCTAGGGAAGCTCATGGGTCAGCCTAGGAAAGTTTACGCTTTAAGCATGTACGAGTACCTACAAGGGTCAGCAAAATTTTACAAAGACCATATTTGTTTTTTTGTTTTTTTTTTTTTTCCTCCCCCAAGATGGGTTAGCTTTTCTTCTGCTGATTTCTGAGTTCTCTTGGGACAGTAGGAAGACGTCGAATTGCTAGCGCTCGGTGTTCTCTCTATTCTTAGGAACCAGATGTATAGGGGGTTGCTGGCACCACACATAACTTTTAAAGTGGGAGAATATCTGCAGCTCGAGACCCAAATGACAGCGGAGACAGCCGAACTCCTCAGTGCCTAATAGCATTGGAAGGAGGAGTGGAACAAGAGCCGTAACAAAAATGAAAAAGGCATTCGCTTGTAACAGTGCAAATGTTGCAGGTACTATGTTTTTGTTAAACGTAACGTAACCTTTGCATTGTTCTCCCTAATTTTCTGGCTGCAATATGTTGTTCCTTATTAAAAAAAAAAAAAACAAAACAAACAAAAAAAACCAAGTGTCACTTTTACCACGCTTAAAGAAAACTAAGTGTCACTTTTTACCACGCGTTATCTTATTGGAATTCGTAATTTATATACACACATACTAATCTTAACTCTAACTGGTAAATCCTAGAAACTGTGGACTCAGTGGTTTGCTGCGGCGAGCTACGGCCAACGCTCGCCTCCTTTTCGTAAATATAAATTGATAGGAGATTGTGTACTACTAAGTAGGCGGGTAAATAATTGTAGCCTTTAACTGCAGCAGGGAAAAAAAAAAAAAAAATGTTGCACAAACCACCAGAGCTAGCTTCCTATTACACTTGAATGCCAAATTATCTACCTTTATCTGTGGAAGTAATTCGGCTTTCTCCGTTGCCCCTCGGAACTGGAGCTCCAGATATTTTTCCGCTAAGAATAAAACATGCATACCATCGTTTTCGCACTTTGTTTGAATTCGGGTGGATTACTCACTGTTTGTCACTTGCAAGTTCGGTTTCATAGTATTAACTGTTAGGATATAAACAATCTGCTAGACAATTAAAAGTGTCAGAATGTTGTTTTCAAATATCAGCAGCGTAAGTGCATTATTTACATCATCTTCGAAACGCACTAATATAATAAGACATCTACAAAGGACGCCCTCCGTCATTCTGTACCACAAAATGGAACTTTGATTGCAAGTAAATTTCAGAAATTACTTCAGGACGACATAGTTGTATTTATTTTAGAATACTTATCATGATGTTCATATACTGTACAATGTTCTTCAGCACAGGAATGCGCAAGCAATAGTAAAAAAGCATTTGAGAGTTTCCAGTCAACAACAGTTCAACTAAAAAAATAACGTGCAGCAACATTCGACATTTTCTGGAGTGGTACAAAATAGATTCCAAAATAATGTGCTACGAGCATTTTCGCTTATTGATCCACAGAATTTAAAAACATAGTTTTCCTCTTCTGTTTCAAAATAATCTCATCAGCTTACCCCGTGCTAAATAAAGATATACTGAGTTATCTGTAACTTATGGAAACGAAACCGAAAGTGAAACTGCAACAATCAATACATTTGCGTAGTTTGTTTATGAAAATGGTTTGACGAACACGTTCTTAGAAGTGTGTAAGTTGTTGGAAATCGTCATTACAGCCTCCGTAATAACGGCTGAGATGGAACCCTGCTTTAATATTATGAAAGTTGTTGAGATCTAATAAGGCATTCTATGGGCCAAGATAAACTGGATGCGTTGACAATTAGGTCCCCTCCCTACACAAGTACATCGGCAGCATGCTGAACGGGTAATAAGATAAATTATCTAGTACTACGGAACGGAGGGCAGTTTATATCTCAAGAAATTAGTGAGTATTGTTATTTTATTAATAAAGATTCTTCTAAAGTGAACTTTAATATACACCTGCATACTTGTGTATACGTGTAAACACCGCTTTTTAGATTTAGGCGTCATGTACTTATGTCCCTGGTCCATCCTTCTCTAGGGGTCACGAGCCACCATAAATGGTTGCAGTGTTATTTCCAGGTATTTCAAGTTGTTTTGACTTCTAGTCGTTCTCCTGAACAGTATACTTCCTAGCTTTCCACCATTTCTGAATTCCATGGTTATGGTTTTAAACTTGATATACAAATTGTTTTGATTTACCCATGTTATGAGATTGTCCAGCACCTCTTGAAGACAAATGACTCGTCGAGGAAGAGCTAAATTTTATATTTTTGTTGCTCCTTTTAATTGCTTTATAGGCTGTTCTTTAGTCATTTAATTGTTCTATAAGTAACTAAAATGTTAAACGATCAAACAAAATAAATTAAAGTCTGAAGCACACAAAAATAACACTTTATATTATTTTGATAAGATTTTCAGACAGTAAATTCAAATGAAACCTCGTTTATCAGGACCTGCTCGAACCTCGACGTGAGTCTAAGAATAATTCAATATCACCTAGATTCATCTCGGTACTTATGGTTTTGTTTCAACTGTCTTCAAGGGAATCGAGGGATAACTGATTCCAGAGTGTTGGTTACTTGCAAGACTGCGGATAACAGTCGTCTGCTAACACAAAAAAATGTAAACAAATATTTTCTATAAGAAAAACTCGTGCATGTGAACACCGTTTGCGCTTATATTTGATCTTGACGAATGTGTTAGCAGTAAAACATAGTTACGAAAAATGAGGGTAAATCATTGAAATGCAAATTTTTTGTAGCATACTCCAAATGACTAAGAAAATACGATATGCCATACAAGTAATTGCTAGATAGTTCCTGCGTCTTTATAACAGATCATTTCTTTCGTTTCAGATGGATCAGTTAATGGTAATCGTTGCGTTAACTCATCTGTTATATTGTCCATATACGAAAGTCGAAGAAAGTTTCAATCTTCAAGCTATGCATGATATTTTATATCACCGGCAGAATCTTTCGGATGTAAGCAGTTCTTGAAAGTATTTATTTTATGCAGCACATTTTATTTCCAGATAAGTGGCAAGTGGAGTGAAAATTTTCCTAGAATAGTAGCAAATATTGGGTTAAAGAACATGTATTATTAAATTAAACAAGGTCGTTTAAAGAATGAGACGGATATAAACAAATAAAATGAGCAGTTAACCGATTCTCATTTTTCGTGCATTAATCTACGTCAGTTTTATAGGATTACAGAATTATACACTCGAGATAATTGGCAATCCCCCACACTAGTGGTAGACACAGCATGATTATTCTGAACCTGTTTTAATTGATTTTCTTTATTTTTTTCCAGTACGACCATCATGAATTCCCTGGGATTGTGCCAAGGACGTTTTTGGGACCATTATTCATATCCTTTCTTGCATCACCATTTGTAACGCTTATTAACATATTGGGAATAAGTAAATTTTATGTCCAGTATGTAGGTAAGTTAACCAAATATTTTTTACAGTTTCACTGCATACACTTTATCACATCTGAAACTTAAAGTGCACTTATATATTAAAACTCTGATTAATGACTGATTCTGTTTAATGCTTCAAATAATGCATGAACTTAGGGTATGCAGTGAAATATTTCATATAAACTGTTTTTCTGAAACTTAATCATTAGGAATCAAGTTTTAAAACTGACTAGAGCAAGCTGCATTGTGCATTCAGTTCCATAATTTCATATACTTTTTCCTTCTAGTAAAAAGGGGGGGGGGATTGATTCATTTAATTGTTATGTTCATGAGAAAGCATGCAACAATGAGAACTTCCCCCATTAATAAAATGATGAGCAAACTAACAATTAATGGAAAATAAAAATGTTGTAAATAGGCACCAAAATAAAAAATTAGATGCTAACAATGCATTTCAATTATGCAAAAACAATTATCATAAATATTTTGCAATAAGTTATATGGAATGTAAGTAAATTGGTATCAAATGTTTTAGGAACATGTTCTTAACAGTAAAACATTAAAAAAGGGCCTGAAAATCCTCCATATCAGGTTCCATAACTATTGTTAATAAACCATCTGATAGTATAATTAATAAACTAACCAATATGCATTACAAAAATTGCTCAAAATGGCCTATGCCCACTTCAATGCATCCTCTGAGCATGTCCTCCATACTTTGGTATACTCTTGAAAAAATCTTGAGTGTTTCATATTTTTTCAAATCCATTATGGATTCTCTCAGAGCATCATGAACAGGAATTAGCTAAACATGAGTTTTAAACGCTTCCACTGATAAAAATCCATTGGATTCAAATCTGACAATTGAGCAGGCCATTTGACAAATTCACATCAATCAATCTGTCTTTATGGAAAGTGGATATTCGGATAATAACAAAACTATAAAACCAAAGTGAGCTAGAGTGCCCCATGCATATTTTGGCATATTATTGTACATTGTCTTAGAATCCATCACTTATGCAGTTGCAAGAACAGTTGGCATATGTCAAAGAAGAAAAAGTTATTTCTTATGATGTCACTTATCACAGATGCCCATTCTTCCTCCTTTCATGTACAAATTACAAAACTTTTTCTTCAATGTCAGAATGTTTTCATTTGAGAAGACTATGAATTTCTTCCTACTAGCTTTGCAAATAATGCCAATTTCTGTTGCTGTTACAAGCAAACATTGCTCTCAGCTATATTGAACTCTCTTCCTGTCTTTCTATTACCATTTTTTCAGCATAAAGAATTACTTTATGTTTAAAAGTAGCATCTAAAATGTTCTTCTCTGTTTACCCTCCATTTCATGACTACCTAATATTCAAACGCTATATGCAATAATAGGCCAACAATAAATGTAATGAAGTCGAGAATTGCAGCAATGCATTATGATGTAATAAACAATAAATTTGAATGAAGTTACCGGCAAACTACAGAACAGATTTGTACTCGAATCTAATGCACACCATAATTTAGACAAAAAGGATGCAAATTAGATTCACATAAATGCAGTACAATTAATTTTGAGAAAATGCAGATAAATGTCTCCTGTCAGAAATGGAGGTAAGAAATAGGGATCAAGCAGATGATTATAAATAATTCAAGCCAAAATATTTACATTGAATTTCTGTTGATATTTGTTTTATTTTACTCCATATGTTTCCTTAGGCCCAGATGCGATTGTTAATAGTTGAAGAAACCATCACATATAAAACCAGCTCAGTAAATATCATTGCAAAGAACTTCATGAACACAGACACAGCTGTAGAATGCATTGGCAGAATTTTCTTTGTGGTTGAAAGTCTGCCGCATTAAGTCCTTTCACCCTATAAAGGCGATAAGGGTACAGAAGGTCTTCATGTAGATTATTCCATATATGACCAACTCTTTCCTTTTAATGTAGTTTTTCCTGGGTTTTCATCCATTTTATGAAAAAATTATTCCTCAAGCTCACAAATTTGTACCCCTCTTGGTCTCACAGTATCCAAAACCTTCCTTTCAAATGAGCCCATCTCTTACAAGCTTTGGTGGATTTGTGAGACTTTTTTGCACAATAACTGACTTTCAGGGTAAAGTTCATATGCTCCAAATGCATTCTCATCTGCAGGAGCACAGAGTAGAGCATAGCTCTTATTTCAGCACAGAATACATTTTCTTGTGTATTTTTCACTCAGTAAACAAGAACAGAAAATTAAGCAAAGAAACACAAATGTCAAGAGCTATTAAGGAAGAAATTGATTACATGATTAAAGTTTGAATTGACTATTTTCAGGGGTATGGAAAATCTTTAATAATCCAGAAATAAAAGATTTTCAGACCCATGTTTTATATGGGTTTTTTAAAATGTTTTGTTGTTAGGAACATGCTCCTAAAATATTTGCCACCAATTTACATACACTTGTTCCTTGTTAATTGCCATGATACATTTTACTATAATATATATATATTATAGTAAAAAAAAATATATATTTTACAAACTTGTGTTCATAAATCTGTTTAATTAAAATGTTTTAAAAATTGTAAAAACTTTAAAAATTCATATGGAACTAACACAGTGAAGCTCACATGAATTAAATCTGTCATCTAACACTCTTCATGAAACTAGTTCCGGATATTTTTAAGGTTAGTAAAGTATGAAGAGTGTTAGACAACAGATTTAATTTATAAATCTGTGTTTATTGTCTGGAAAAATATTTCTGAACTGAAACTACTCTCCACCCCACACAGAATGTCACTGGGGAACACTTAAAAACTTATCATCTCCATTTAGCTTACTCTTGTATGGCATGAGGCACATTTGTCATGGAGCACCCATGCAATTCAACTTTCTTCCAGCCATAATTGCTCTTCAGAATCCAATGAAACTTGATCTTTACTACTCTGCCCACTTCTCTGGAAATCTCCTTCAGAAAATCTTTAACCTGGTTCACATTGCACTTTCTTGATAAATAGAATATCTTTAGGCTTTTAATTAGTGATGGAAGTTTGCCATAGTTGCCACTAATAATTGCAATATTGGTACAATTGTGGGACATGTCAGGTCCGTTTTATAAAATGCAAACTCCATGTTACTACTAATGTAATAGAGGAATAGTAGTAAAAATATCTTGGATTGCTATTTTTGTTACAATGCATATGAAGTAACAAATATAATCACCTCTATAATTGTATAATATTATTATATTTTTTCAAATATAATACCTCTCAGATGTTCTTAGCATAGTGTACTGCTTGACAAAAATCCCATTATCGTGAAAGTAGAGTTATAGACAATGCCTATTTAAATGGTGCCTTTAAAACCATCTTCTCCACAAGGGAGATGATTGTATCCACCTCTAGAAACTAGGCTCCATTTCCTTCCACAAGTTTATCCAGAGCATGAATAATCAACATCACATGAATAATTTTTAAGATAAAGCTTTGAGTGCATCCCCAACTTTCACAATATAAGATGCAGTGTCAATCAACAGCATCTGAGCCATCTATTGTGGTTGGCAAGAGGACTCATAACATTTCAATTAAAATGTTTACTGTCGTTACAGCTATAGAGGTAATATGCAGACAGATCAGAGTCCATTTTCATCAATTTAAATTTAAGATTTAATTGTGAAGTAACATATTTTCTTAATTATTAATAATTTCTCTTATGCTCCACTTACCATTAAATTAATCACAGCAGGTTTCACAGGCCATTGCCCACATCATCAGCTGTGAATCAACTACCATATTTGTTGATAGTTGGATGAATTTGGTGTAGCTCTCATGGGCATTTTATGGATTTTTGGATTAATTTGTCTTCTTTTGGGACCTTGAAGTTCATAACTATATGCTTATATTTTTATAATTTTTTTTTCCCATAATCCCAGTTCCAAAGGTCTGGCAACGAGTTCAGCAATTTGATTTCTATTTCTATTTCATGTTTAACTCTCCAAAAGTGGTGTGCAACTGCTGATTTTTCTATATGATTGTACTTCATGTTTCTTTAGTGTTCCTTTAGCCTAATTCCAATGCTTCTTTTTGTTTTGCCAATATACACTTTATTGACTTTGTGTACTGGAATTCCTGACTGAATTAATATCATAGTAAGATCTTCAGAGAACTGATTCGATGACTGCTACTTTTCAGATCCTGAAGTAAAGCAAATATTAAGATAATTTGCCTAGGTTGTGACTTTTGAAATTTGGCCTTATTTGCATGCTTGCCATATTGAATGTGCTAGTTTATTCTGGCTCTTTGATGATTCTCATTGATCGTAATATTTACATTGCAAATGGCACATAGAAGAATTAGACATTCAGTTTCAATGAATTTTCTCTTGAATTCTTGTGAAAGTAAACACAATTTGGCTTCTGAACTTTTGATATGATAGAATGAACTGCAACAACATAAACACAATCAAGTAGAGCAATCAGCAACTAGAGAGTTTAGCCTTCTTTATATAAAGTGTGCTTGGACTGTGCAGAAAACTGTGATATATGATGAATAGTTTGAATTGAAATTTGTGTTTTCTCTTATATATTTTGCTATAATAACTCGGAAACTATTGGGGCTGCAAATTTATAAATAGATCATTTTATAGCTCTTGTTCTGGTCTACAAAATGAGACTATAGGATTTTATGTATCTACCCAAGAAGAAATTTATTTTATTTTTCTGCTGAAGAAGAATGAAAATAATTTATTTTCTTGTCCAATTTTTTTTAACAAAATATGTAAGAAATTGTACAAAAAGGTACTGAAGCACCAAGAAAAGGTGAAAAAGAGATAAATATGCTAATTTCAGAAAAATATGCAACAAAATTGTCCATTTTGTTTCATTTCATGTCCTAAAATGCAAATTTCATATGATCAGTATAAAAATGGCCATATTTTTATAAAGGTGCTGCACCTTGAAAACTGTTCCTTAGTAATAACTAATGAAAATAAAATCTATTTTGTTTCCTTAATGTCCTAGCTTAAGTAAAAGGGAAATTAGTCAAGAGAGGGACACACTGTAGTCTGTTCCAGGCAATACCACATTTTTTTTAAATGTTTTAGAAAGTCAATGTAATTTTTTTGACAGTGTATATTTATAATATTTAATACAAGAAGGAAATTGTTTCTGTGATAATTTACTTTTCAGCCAGTGGGTCAAAAGTTAAAAATAAGCTTTTATGTTTGGATGATTTGTTAGAAACTGTTGATGCTGAGCTCCAAATACCATAAACATTGCAATATTTGTTTCAGTTCGTGCCATGCTAGGATTGTGTGTGATTGGTGCTTTCCAAACATTGTGTAAGGCCGTTGAATCTGTGTTTGGACCACAATTCACTAAGTGGTTTGTTGCTATTACAGTAACACAGTACCATTTCATGTTCTACCTCAGTCGGCCCTTGCCAAACATCATGGCTCTTCCACTTGGTGAGAGTTCTACTTTATTTAAGATAGAATTTGCAGCTATGTACAAAAACTATAGATTCATAATTCACAATCAAATCCATGGGTAGTGTTTGGGATCTCGTCCTTCATTAACCTGTAAGAGCACAGGTAACTTTCTGCAACATAATGAGGCAAGATTCCCATAAAAATATACTGTTGATAATGAAAAATAAATTGAATTATGCATGTTCAGTTAGGATCATTTTAGCACTAGCAGTAGTCTAAGGAAAGTGTGGCCTTTTATGGTCTAAATTGTCTAAAATGGCAAAAGTAAAATTAAATGTGAAAAATTGATACTTTTACAAATTGGTAAACATTATAATAATTTATATACTTCAAATATTTTAAGAAACAGTGGTGAGGATAAAATATTTTTACTTTTATGCAGAAAGAGGTTAATTTTTTTTTAGTTTTAGCTGGGCATCTGATTTTATCATATAATAAGCAGAATAAATTATTAATAATGTAATACTTTTCTAAATGAGCCTTACAGAGTTAAATGGTTGAAACGCAGGAAAATAATTCTAGGAAAGAAACTTCTTAAATATTTAAGAATTCTAGCATATTCACCCTGATTTCTAAACTTTTCATCCATTTAGGAGCACAAATAGGGCGAGTCATATAAGTATTGACATCTGTGTGGCATTTGCTTCCACTGTTAATGGTAGCTTGTTATTGAGCATGTAGCACAAGGTCCTGCCAATTATGAGTAAACATAATTGACTGCTGTTTAAAAGATTTCATGTATTATTTTATAACTGCTCAAACAAAGTTGTAACCCTCCATTTTATGAAAGCTAACTTTGATATGAAAATGGTTATTAGCTTGGCAAAAGGCATAAATGTTTGAACTTATGTACATAGAGTTTCATTGTTGTTACATTGGTAAGAAGTGTGCATAGTGCCAAACAGGGATGTAACAATAAACAAGATGGCAGATGCATCAAGTGTGTGTGTATGTGTATGTATATTGCAGCCAGTGCTCAAAGCAAATGAATAAATGAAATGAGTGAGTGGCATGATGTGAAATGCAAAAAGTTCAGAGGTGCTGGAAAACAATATACTTACATCCAAGAGGGACAAGTTAATAGCTGCAAATACTCCACCAGATGAATTAAATAGAACAAGTTGCAATACAACTTTCCATTTGGCAATATTATTGTACTGTCTCATTCCCAGAACTAAGTGCATAAGTATGTCATAACTGGTAAAGCAGAGTCTTACACAGATTTGGATATAATAATTGGTGTGAGGTGACATTTTGTCATTACTGGAATTTTTGCAATTGTTCATCTCAAGTTCTTAGTATCAGTCTATGAAATAAAGCGAAACAAAGAATAGATGATAGTGGAAAGTAAGAAATATGGAATAGTTTACAAGACAAGAGTACCTTGAAAAGTTATAGGAAATTTAAGAAAGACTGGGGGCTGGAAAAATATATAGATATTTGTAATAAAAGGGGAAGGGAGGGATTTGCTTGGGGTAGAGCAGGTATATTAGGCTTAAGTGGATTAAAAGTAAAAAAGGAAGAGTGTCCACTATGTGGAGAAATAGAAGGATTTTCAATGTTTAGTTAAATGTTCACAAACTAAATGGAGAGAAGGTGTATTGATTAAGAAGTGGGACAATTTACTGATAGAAATTGTGATACTAGAAAATTTTGGAGCTGGTAATAAAGAATTTTTGAGAAAATTTGGCGATTATATAGGGAAGGTAAGAGAGAAATGGTGGAAAAGAGTGATTAAAGTTAAGGAAGAATTTATATATGGAGATAGGGAAGGAACCGGGTAGGTTGGGATCTAATACATATATAACCAGAGTGTTCAGTGTGTAGGAAGGTGTACTCTGGGAACAATGGTAAAAATGTAAAAGTATTTGTTAAGCTTTTTGTAATGACTGAGTGAAATAAATATTCTATTCTATTCCATAGTATCAGGTCTTATTTTTCTTCAGTATGAATGAGACTGTACTCTTATAGAGCACCAAAATTAAAATTCATTATATTCCTTAACACTTGATAGATGTTATAGTTTCAGCTAAGTCAAGCAGGCCTTTACATGTGTATCATATACTACCTGAAGACTTTAAAGATTTAAGTGCTGAATAACATTCTCTTAGAAGATGTTCTGATTTCAAAATAATATCTTATTGGATTCAAACATCAAATTACACAGGAATAATTTCTGTCTGGTATCAGTATTCTATCTTAAGGAAATCAAGAGGAGTTAACAATATATATTGCAAGCCCTACAGTGTGTCACTGAATCAATTTTTACTCCTCTATTTTCGGCAGTTGGCAATAAAAGAAGAAAAGTTAAAAGACCAGATGTATATATATATATGTAACTACATTCCTTGGAATTCAGAACTTGTATTAAAAATTGAAAGCTGAGTAACTTGGCATATTAATTTCTTTGTAACTGAAGTCAGCATAAAGTAAGCAACAGGAAAATATTTTAATTCATTATAGTTAATTAAATAACTTAAATAACATTGTAATACAAAGAAATTTTTTGTATATCTATACAAATTTTACAATAACTATGTTTAATAACATTTTTTTTATTAAGATCATACAGGAATTTGTGAATTTGTTGGTTACAACCTTTTACATCTGTTATGTGGTTAAATCCTCTTCTGTGATCATATATCTACATGTCCATATATATGTCCCTTATTTCTATTTTCATTTTTTGTGATCTTTTAAGTGTTAATACATTTTGTAATTTAGTCAATACACATGATTTATTGTAATTCCGAATTTGAAAGATTAAAGTTTGTATAATATAATGTTTTCCATATTTCTGAAAAATTTTGCATTTGTTCTGGGTGGCTATTCAAATGCTAAGGTGTGTTAATGGCTCATCATATGTTTTTACTACACAGTAAATGTTTATCTGTGTTTCATATATATATATTAATAAAGTGACTGATAAAATTTAAATGCAATTTGAACAAAGATTTTTATTTCTGTGATATAATCAAGAATAATGTATGAAACAAATGCATATTCACTGGAAGAATTGAAACTTAATATCTTTTTAGAGGTTACCTTTCTACAACAAGTGATGGGTATTTTTTACAGAGTTGCCAAAAATGTGTGATCACAATGGTAAATAGTTTTCATATATACTTTACCAAAATGGATAAATAAATAAAGTTATTTAAATGAAAATCGTTAAGAAATCAGTATTTTTTTGTTGTATAGCTGATGCTGAATGATGTCTGTAATTTCTGTTTAGTGGTATATGCCATACATAACAGTTGCGTAAGTTAATACTTGTATGACTTTCACTGCATATATTTATCAGAATCTTTCATTTGTCACAATCTTTTGGATGATTTTAAGAAATAAGTGATGCCTGCACCACTATTGTAATGATTCATCAACGTGTATCATCATATATTTTGTTCCCTATTTTTTTAAAGTTTTCTGAACTGTTTCCATTAAAAAAATTCATAAATAACAAGGGTTAACAAAACGATGGTGAAAAATTATATCTATTTTAAAAGAATTAAAAGTCAGTTTGGAAGTTGTGCTAGAATTCCAAAACTAGTACAAAAAGTGGATATTTTTAAGCTTTACTGTAATGATTCATAGAGTAAATGAATCCCTTAATTCTCTTGAAACTAAAATGTGAATTCATATTATAACATGACCTTGTGATCTTTAGTTATGTTGTACATAACTGACTGTAAGAACATGTATATTAAAAGATCAATGCAAGATGGTGTAGGGAATATAATTCTTTATCTTTCAGTGTTGCTAGCATTGCACAGTTGGATGAAGCAGCACCACGGAAGATTTATCTACTTTTCAGCTGCAGCTATAATAGTTTTTCGAGCAGAATTAGCTATGTTTCTGGGCATTTTGCTGGTAATAGAATTATTGGAGAAGCGCCTACATACATTAAGGTTTGTGCTATTTCTCTACATATCAGATAGTTTTAAGGATAATATCAAACATGTTTAAAATTTTTGCAAGTGCTTTCATGGAATCCAAATTATGACCTCTTTTGAAGCATTTAACTTCATATTCTCTCAAAGTACCTTCCATCTCTCTCCAGGCATTGCCACTTATCAATGGCACTCCAATACTCTTTGATATTGTCACTAGAGTTGAATTTGTAGCTTGTGCAAAGTCCTGAATTTGTCTCCAGTAATGGCAAATTTCACTCAAGGAAACTACCAAAGTCTCAGTGCAGTGGTCGGTCCTGGTGGTGTAGTGGTTACCATACTTGCCTCCTAAACCCAAGATCGCAAGTTCGAACCCGGCCGGGACCGATGGATTTTTTCAGACGTAAAAATCGTAAGTATGGCTTCCTTCGAAAAGGAAGTAAAGCCGTGGGTCCGTGGTGCCGTGTTTATGGCACGAAAAAGAACCTCAAGCCTGAAAGAGAGGCCTCTGAGCAAAATTTGTCGACCGTTTCACGCCCTGAGTTCAATGGGATGCTGATGACCTGAGATGTTAAAGAGCGTCCATAAATAAATCAGTCAATCAGTGCAATGTCAGGGCTGTAGAGTGGAATGTTAAGTACATGCTTTTGCAGCTGTTCTGAGTAGATACATTGTTGTGTTAAAGCAGCAGTCTTCAAGCTGTTGTGGTGGATATGTTCACTGGTGTGCTCGTCATGATCTTGGAGATGAGGCAATTCACATAATTTTTAATTTAAAATTTGGTATGATGGGTTACAAATAAAGTCTGCATTGCTTCTGGTTATATTATGTTATCTGCTCTTGCCTTTCTTTTTATAGGGTGATTATAAATATTATAGTAATAAACCAAATTTTTACCAATACCTATGCTTCTACATAAGCCCAAGGCCATCATTTCTTATATGATTTCAATATCTGCCCCTTATAAATTTTAGGTCATCTATCCTTCTTGTAAAATGATGAATAGCCTAAGTTACAATCACAAGAACTGTTTTATAACAATGGTCTCATTTTACAGTTTTGCCTGTATACATTCAAATTGTGAAAAAGTGTTGCTTTAAGTTCCTAGAAACTGTTCATGTGAAGCCTGTTCTGGATATAAGGTCCATATAATTGTTATTTGTATGGTTATTTACAATTGTCGCAGTCAGCAGTTCTGAGTTTCATTTGCAATGATATAGTGCTGCAGTGGACATCTTCAGTGGTGTGCTCGTTTTGATCTTTTTGTAGATGAAGGCAGAGATTTCAAATAGGGTCATTATACCTACAATTTATGACTATTAGAATTTAGCTAAATATGTTCTGGAGAAACTGGCATCACAACAGCAACACCATTTAGCTTTATGTAAAAAATAATTTGTTATTAGAAAGGTCAATCTTCTACCTTTCATTTTTTTACAACTCTAAATATTTTGACTTTTCTTATGCACCTATAAAAATAATAAATGTATGTCATCAGGTAAAAGTATTTACAACTTTCATTTATAAAATACTAAAATTCACTAATTTATGCATAAATAAAGAAATAAAATATATTATAAGTCACCTCTTATCTTATGCCATTAGCTGTAATCCACTGGAGAGTTATCAGGTGGCAAAGTTGCTGAATTATTGACATTTATTTTTACTAGATTTAAATCTGATAAAAACCCTTTATCATTTTAAAATAGAAATGAACTAGATAAAAACATTGAAATCCATACATTCCTAATTCCATTAATAACTCATCAGAAATCTAAACCCAAGCTCAAACCTTTACTTAACATTTGATGTGATAAATATTAAATAAGTATTTCCCAAAACATATTTGCAACATATATGTATCTGTAACAGTAGATAACTAATCTCTCTAACAAACAAATCTTAGATAACCCCCATTTTAAATGTTATAAACTTAAGCATTTATTACCAATAATGATAAATGTACAAATCTACTGCCATTATTTCAACAAAAGCTAAGTATCATTCAAGGTAAGCAAATATAAAATATAAACTGCTGTACAATATCCGTGTGATAATTGGAGTTAGCTTTTTATTTTTTATTTATTATTTATTTATTTTATAAAATATACTTGAGATGAGAAATGGTAACTGGAGGGTAATGAAATTGAAGTACTAAAGAGATTGGACTATTTAGGGGTTAGACTAAATAATAATAGAAAATGGACAGCGCAGAAAAGAAATGTATTAGGAAAGGGAAAATGAACTATTAATATTGTAAGAATCTGTTTAAAGAAGATTTCAAGCTTGAGTGTAACATGGCCTGAGAGAATTTATTTAGCGATGGTCGAATAAAAAATTATGTATAGGGGTGAAATATGAAGTACAGAGAAAGGGTGGGAGCATATCGACCAGAGCATTTTGTAAAATAGTGTTGGGATTACTGAAGGCAACTCCAAATGGGGTGGAATTGGTGGAGTTGCATAGAGTTGGCAGGAAAGGCATGGTAGTTAAATGTATTTTGAAATATTGGTATAAGATAGCATCAAGGGAAGGAGACATAGTCAAAGACTGTTTACAGATACAAGAAAAAGTTAAAGGGGGAAGAAGTTGGTTAGCTGAACTAAAGAGAATAGTCCAAGAGGTTGGAATAGGTGAAGTGGAGGAATAGACAAGGTCTATGGAATAAAGTTAAGCAAATGGTAGATGATAGTGGAAAGCAAGAAATATGGAGTAGTTTATAAGACAAGAGTACCTTCAAACATTATAGGAAATTTAAGAAAGAATGGGGGCTAGAAAAGTATGTAGATATTTGTAATAAAAGAGAAATGGAAGGATTTGTATGGGGTAGAGCAGATATATTATGGTTAAGTGGATTAAAAGTAAAAAAGGAAGAGTGCCCACTAAGTGGAGAAATAGAGAAGGATTTTCATTGGATAGTTGAATGTTCACAAACTAAAGAATGAAGAGAAGGTGTAGGGATTAAGAAATGGTACAATTTACAGGTACCAATTGTGATACTAAAATTTTTTGGAGTGGTAATAAAGAGTTTTTGAGAAAATTTATAATCATTTAGGGAAGGTAAGAGAGAAATGGTGGAAAAGAGTGATTAAAGTTAAGGAAGAATATATAGGAAGATTAGGAAAGTAAGATCTAATACATATATAACCAGGATGTCAAATGTATAAGATCCCAAAAATACATACTCTAGGAACAACAGTAAAAATGTAAAATCATTTGTTAAACTTTTTGTAATGACAGAGTGAAAAAAATATTCTATTCTGCTTTATAAAATATAATTTGATTTTAAAATTACCAGATAATTGTAATATATGCACAGGTATTTTATATTATCAGGTTGCTGAAGCTTGCAGTTCCAGCCGGCATTATCTTCATGGCGCTGACTGTTACTGTAGATTCTGTATTCTGGGACAGGCTACTATGGCCTGAAGGAGAAGTTCTGTTCTTCAACACAATTTTGAATCGCAGCCATGAGTGGGGTGTATCCTTTATTGCTTGAACACTAAGTAATGCAGTAGTACTTTTAAAATTATTACACATTATAAAAAAAAATAATGATAATAAGATTAAGGTGAAAAGAGAAAAGCACTAATAATATATAAAGGACAAGAGCACTGCAAATTTTGTTTGAGCATTTTTGATTTCCCCCTTTGTTTCAGAGTAAAATAGCCGCAACACAGTAAATTTCTCATCCTTTATAGTGTAATAAATATGTTTAAACTCATCTTAAATTATTTCGTAAACACTGTTTGCAGACAGCAAACTATCTGTTGTCTAATAACTCAGAAACATATTAAGAGAATGTTTATAGGGAAAAAATACTTTCTGGATTACCAAAGATGTAGAGAATTTTACTGTTATGTAAACTAATATGCACACAAATAAATCACTGATTAATTACAAGTCTTAATGTATGAAGGAACAAAAGCTTAGGAGCAACCAAACAGTATGTAGTATAAAACATGAGCTATGTTGACACATTTTTATTTTTTTAGGAACATAGCACAGCACAGGCAGTTTGTAGAGAACTCTTACTCTCAAACTGGCAGAATGTTTCAGTTTTGTTCCCAGTTTAGTAAAAAATAACCAAATTCCAGATATTTTTTTTCTGGAGTGTTGTAAAAAATACAGTTTATATAGATAAACACAGGATAGTAGGAAAGCTGAAAGTGATTAATGCCTATGCCTAAACTAATAAACCTTTATATCACAAAGTGCACATTCTCTATAAAGAAAAGACTAGAAAACTGCATTTAGGTAAAAGGCATTTTGAACTAAAGGTGCAGGTAATATCTGCCAGAATAATTTAAAAGATGGATAAAGGCACTGTTTTGTAACTCATTTGTATATTGTTCACAGTTTGTGTTTCAACATTAATATATAATTCTTGTGCCTCATTAATTCTACTTTGTGTAATGCAATTTATAGTTTCACATCCATATAAATAGGCATTTTCAGCAATATGAAAGAAAGAAAAACAACGTGAAACATTTTCTAGAGAATTCAGTGTTATCATTTGTAGCTAATGTATGTTCACATTAATATTGCATGTAATTTCCTTTGCATCATCAGGATTGAAATTCTAAATACAATAAAATATTTGTGCCTAATACTACTTATAAAATTATGTGTTCTCAATATGAACATGGTATTAAACATTAAGCTCCAAAATAAATGCAATTGAAGGTTCGGAATATTCAGTTATTTAAAAAAGCAAAATCCCTTAAAGGAGAGTTTTTAATAACAAATGGAACACAGTCTTTTTCCATATAACTCATAATTTTTTAATTTAAATTTTAATGTTTCAGGGCATTTTCATTTTGAATTTCAGTACATTCATATAAAAGCTACATGTTATAAATGTTTTAGTCTCATAATGCTTATTTCCTGTTTAGGAAAAAAAAAAAAATATATATATAAATATATAAATATATATATAAATATATATATATATATATATATATATATAATATGATAATAAATCTCATTGCCATCTTACTTATCTGCCTCACATTGAAATTTCATGCTTCAGTGACAGAATGTGGTTACATACTCAATTTTATAGTTGCACACTTTGAGGTGGATTATTTATTGCTGAATGATAAGATGATTTGGATGGTGTAAAAGGTGGGATGTATATGGAAAATAAATTGTCTAGCTGAAACTATTCAGAAATCACTTTCTCTTCACAAATTCCACAATTGCATACTACAGTGTGATCAGTGATGCTTTCCCCTGCAGGGCAGGATTTTCCTATAAGCGAGCCTCCACTTTTTTGCCACACTGTGAAGGACTTAGCAAGCCTACTTGCTTACTTGCAGACTGTTGCAGTTATAAAGCAGCTGTAGGTGTATGTAGTCTTATTCATTTTATAATTTGATACAGTATACATAATGTGTACTATGCCTTGTGTGTTTACAGTGGTACAGCATGTCTTTATGTATGATTCATATGTGTTAACTCAGTGGTGAAAGAATCATAGGACCAATTTTTTTGAGCATACAATTGATTTTGTTATTAATGTGAATACATACTACTGCTCATTAGCATACCAGCTAACGAGCATTGTGCTACGCAAAATACTGCGGAGGAAAACAAAACTTAATATACTAATTTAATTCTAGTTGTTTTGGTGAAAGTAATCTGAACACTCGGCCATGGCATCTTCAGAAATATTACTCTTCAAGACACCATAAACATAGTTGTTTGTTTGTGGAAAGAAACATTATTCTTCAGTGACACCATAAATACAATTGTTTGTTTGTGGAAAGAAATATAACCTTATTTACTTAAGAAAAAAGAACACTTTTAGTGCTATAGTCTTTTGCTGTTGTTAAAACTAATAGGTAAGTCTCCCTAAGGCTCAGGCCAATGGGGTCAAAGTAGCAAGGAAGTTTCCTGACCACGACATAAGAGAATGAAATAGTATGGTCACTACTGTGCTCTAACTGCTCATCCCATGACATTTTATAAGAAACAAAAATATTCCATGACCCATTTGGCAACAATCTGAGTTAATGTTAAAACTTTTTAAGTAATATAATACATTTACTTAAAAGAGCTGTAAATTTATCGTAGATATTGAAATAAATGCATTTATTAATGGTTTCGTAATATGATTAATTAATTAAAATAAAAACCAAATGTTTTTACTATAATACTAGCGGCAACTCTATGTTCTTATGCTGGTAATACTAATAATAATTCATGTGTCAAAATGTATAACATTGGACAGTATGAAATATTGCATTCTGCTTCAAATACCAAAGCATTTAATAAACAGAGACAAATGTAGTCAGTAAATCTAGCATGTCATTCTTGGAAAGCAAAGCAGAAAGTAGCTAAGGAAAAGTAGTATAGCATAAAATGCTTCTGAGGTAAAACCAAAATTCCTTCATTTTTCTTTAACTTTTCTAATAGACATCTCCATTTTTGTGGTACTTTTATTCTGCAATTCCCCGAGGCATGGGATGCTCTGTATTTATGGTACCACTAGGGGCATATTTTGATGCTCGTGCAAGGAAACTGGTCTTTCCAGCATTACTTTTTGTCTTCCTCTTCTCAATTTTACCACATAAAGAATTACGCTTCATCATCTATGTGTTTCCCTTACTCAACATTGCTGCTGCAGCTGCTTGCCATCGAATGTATGTATCATAGAACTGTTTAATGTTAGTGTTACAAACTTTTTACTTGTTTATTTCTAAAAAGTGATAACCATATAGTTTTGTTACAAAATGACTAGTAGAAGCTGTATTGGCATCTTATTATGATTTTATTGTATCTTTTAATAAAAATTCAGTATGATATAGATAAATATTAAAGTTTGTTAGAACTAATGAGATAATTTAATTAAAAGTTTAGTTTTATGTTATTCTCTTGTAGTGGTAGTAGTTTATTGATCCAGTTGATCAATTTAGTACATAGTAGTACAATTGATGTTGGACATGTCTTAACAAAATACTGCATTACATACAAGAATATCAAAAGTAAAAAACATAATACAATTAGATGTATACAAATATCAAGGTAAATACATGAAATACATGGCCATTCTCAGACTACTAGGGCATAGTGCAGTTATGAAATAGTTATTTATCATTATTTACAAGGAAATCTCGACTTCATTGTCACTATATAGCACATTAGTGCATTCCTATAAAAATGCAGTACATCACAATGTAAGATCAGGAATAGATATTAAAGTTTATTACAAATAATGAAGTGTTGCAATAAAAGTTTAGGATCACATTATCCTGTTATAATGACAGTATCACAATATCACATCACATTGGTGCATCATTACAGTGTCATCAAGAAGATGATTCTGGAGCAGACTTTGGATAATGAGATGGGTGAGATGTTAACCCATGGATAAGTGTTACCCAATTATTTTATGTTTGCCAATTTTGGTGAAGGCACTATAAACTATTTACATCTGCTCCTATTGGTGCCTTCCGCACTATCTAACTCATAGTAGAACATAACACTAGCTCAGCCATGTAAGGATGCCAACAGGAGGCACAAACACAGAAACAACTTTTACAGATGCTTGTTAATGAACATAAACAAAATAAAGCTGTGACCAGTTATGCTCAAATCATGCCTATAGAACCCTTCCTTCTTGCTCACTTGTTGCTAGCTTGATGTCAACCCAGCTCAGTATTGTTCATGATCATTTATTGTTGCAGCTTTCAGATCTATTTTAAACCATGATAATTTCTTCTTTTACCATCAAAAAATGTAAAATGAAAAGGTAATAAATGTCTCCTAGGGCTATCTGGGACATAATAGTAAGTCCCACAAGAAAATGGATCAATTGGGAAGGATGAAAGATGGACAACTTGCTGTAGTTATGATTAAGTCATGACACCATTGCACTGGAGTATTGCTGTCCTCATTATTTCTTCTTCTGCTTCTACTGCATCCTTTAATTTGTGCTGTGCATTGAAAATAAAATTTTCTTTGTTACAGTTTTGAAAATCGTGGTAAATCTTCATGGCAGAATTTTCTTGCATTTGGAGTATGCATACATCTAGTACTGAATGGAGTATTTTCAGTATTTCTTCTCTGTATAGCAGGAACTAATTATCCAGGTGGGAATGCCATAACTAGGTTAAACTACATTGCCAAAGATGAACCTCATGTGAATGTTCATATTGATGTCTTGACAGCTCAAACTGGAGTTTCTAGATTCTCCCAAGACAACCCTAGCTGGAGGTGAGAATCCTAAATGCATTCTTTTTGTAGGTACTTTATAAAATAATGTATATAAAACTGCCTTACAGTGAAACAAAAGAGAAAAATGAAAAAATCAATATTGTAGCAAAATGCATGAAAATATTTTCCTAGTGATGGAATGTTCTTGGATATGTTCTCATTGCATAAATTTAACATCACATTCCTATGTTCTTAATTACCTAGTGAGTCTATTTAATAATCTTATGCTCCACTTACTGTTGAATTATGCAAAACTAGTTTTGCATAATTCAACAGTAAGTGGAGCATAAGATTATTAAATCGATTCACTAGGTAATTAAGAACATAATAGTTGCTTCACTGCATTGGTTCCGACATGAAATTAAATGTTATATTTAATCACATACCTAATTATTTTTCTCACACTGTATTGCAATAAAATTTTCATACGCACCATAACTTGAGGCTTTCCTGGTAGTGACATGAATAAAAGTCATCTTAGGCTATCAGCATAGTAAGCTCTGAAAAGGCTTCCATGTTTTCAAGAGCTATTGTTACTCCCATTATCAAGAAATGATATACCAAGATTGTCTGAACTATTTATTTCATTCATAGTGAAGAGAAAAGTGCTAAGTGGAGACTGAGCTGTTTCCTTACAGGACAGGGTGTCAAAACAGGGCAGGCAACTGCTGGCCAAGGGCATGAGACACTGTGACAAACCTAATGATTAGCTCAGTTTTGTCCCAGCCCAACTGTAAAACCTGGGTCAATCATCAAGCTTCATACAGTGTCCTAAGCCATTAACTCAAGATACAGCTCAATCTCTACTTAGCTCTTCCCCCTTCAATATGAATTGAATAAATAGCTCATATTTGAACAATCTTGGCACATCATTCCCTGATGATAACAGTGAAGATAGCTCTTGAAAATTTGCAAGTCTTTTCCAGAACTTTAACTGATAACCCGAAAAGGCTTCTACTCTTCATATGCAGTCAGCATAGCAACTCCACCAGGCATAAAAATTTAGATGTTAAGATGCTTTATCATCCTATTATCTTGTAAGTAATCACTATCATTATCTTTATATTATATTATTTTATTTATATTACTTATTTTAATGCTTCATTTTATTTTTGTTGCAGTATTATCTAATTCAAGTTGTGTAAATGTTTTCTGTAATTTTTTTAATTGAATGATAAGATCCTTTGTGTTTTTTATATATCTTTTAGCTAATTCATTGTCATTTTTATTATTTATTTATACTCGAAGAGTTAAGACCATAAGGCCTTATCTTCTGAATCAGTTTTAAATGCATACATTGATAAAATGCAGTTACAGTATTGTGTTATAACCATTTATGCTACAATAGTGGGAATAAATATACTAAACAATTAAATGCCATACTAAAATACATACATGAAGTTATTTGATTGCAAAATAAAGTTAGTGTATAGAATAATGAGATTAATTAAACAGATAATGTACCTACTGATTAAAATACATTTAAATCAATAATATATAATTAAATAGGTATTATTTAGAAAAAGAAAGATCAATGCTAATTAGAATTAGAACCATTGCATCAGACAAAAGTTTTGATAGAGATTGTAACCATTCATTCAGTTTGTCATCATGAAAAGCTTGCAGAAGTTTGGGCCAGTATAATTTAACATTAAAAGCTTTGACAAGCATATCACATCTGTTTTGAAATTTGAAGCTCTACCTTCATAGTTGAAATATGTGAACTTTAATTCATATTCTGTATTCTTACTGTAAAATCAATTTGCACTAATATACTATGTCAATAAAGAGAAAAAAATTAACAATAGAAAAAATAAAGAACATTAACAGTATATGTAGAATTTTTCAATATAAGAATATGTGTGACTTACAGTAATATACAGCTGTAAGGTGTCAAGGGGCATAATGAGCATGGCTTTTAATTTCTTTTTAAATATAGTGGTCAAAGTACTCAAAATATTTTTGTACACTGTAGAAACACTGATTAATCAAAATTTTACTGAACACATTTCCTAAACTTTCTTTGGCTATAATCATTTATTATACTTGTTATGTTACACAGACACATACATTCCTTTGTATAGTATTGAGTTGACCTTTTTTGTTGTTCTTGAAGTCTTTAGATATATCTTATTACTATTTTGAGCAGAGTAGTCATGTACAGATTATTTATAATAAAATAGTGATGTTATTGAATTATTGACTTCACTGTGCAAGTTCCAATTAACATTTTAATTAGTGATGTTATTATTGACTAAACTCACAGTTTCTAGTATAAACAGACTAGGCAATGTGAGGATACTATGTTGTTTGAAATACGATTTACAGCTTGTTGTACTGAAATTTAGCATAAGTTCTAATTATTTTCTTTTAAATTTTGAAGAGAACTGTCATTTCAGTGGCAGATCCCCATACAAAAATACCATAAGCAAGTAAAAATTGTATAGATATTATATTCTGTATATGTAGCTTCCAACTCAATACTAGATATTTTATTTCTGAGCTATATTGTATAATTTTCATTATTGTACATAATTTTTGGTGGTATTAATGAAGTTCTTCTGTAGGAAAAATCAATATTCATAATATGGGATTTTTTTGCATTAATATCACAATGTGTGTTGAAAGATTTGTTTTACTATTGCAAAATACCACCCCTTTGGATGCCTCATCTACTTACAGATGTTCAGAAATGGTACCATTATGACCTTGTAGGTGACTATTTGATACTTCACACTAGGAAAGGTGATGACATCATTGCCACTGGATGAAACAGTGGAATGATTTTGTGATCCAAAACTGTAATGTCAGTCCAATGAATGGCAGCCCAAACCCAAAAAACTATGCCAAGAACTAAGGAACATGAAAGAAATGCAGTATTGATATATCAAGTTTAACATGTAACACTGTATTATGCACTTCCTCAGGGTTAATGCTGCATTAAATCACAAGTACCTGGAACATCATCTTCATTCTGCTTTGTGGAGAAAACAGCAACATTTTCAAAACTGTGCACCCATTGTCTTGCATGACAATGTCCAGTGTCATACCACCACCACCAAGAATTTACTGAAATGGTGGGGAGTAGGAGGTACTCAAATGTCCATCATATTTACCAGACATGAGGCCCTATAACTTCAGTCTCTTCCCCAAATTAAGGAACTATCCAGAGCAGAGAATGTGTATACAAGAGATGCTATGAACAAAACCAATTACTGCTCCTAGTATGCATTGCCTTGCAGAAACAATAGCAGAGGTTTGTAAATATGGCAGGAGATTAAATGAGGAAATAACAGTATCCTAGTGCTAGAATAAACAGTGTCTCACATTTTTCCACTACCTTTTTTCTAACTTGTGTTTTATTTTAATACACTTTTGAATTTTGATACTTTTTGAAGCTAATGTTTTAACTATAGTTTATGTAGCGCATCATCTATTGTAGTAATGAATAGATTTGAGATATCACTTGATACAACAAAGAGATTTTCCAAAGGGAGGGTGTTAAAGAGGAAGTGTGCTAGGAAAGGGCACTCAGAGATTGTGCCTAGAAAGGTACTCCAGTTTTAGAGAGAAACACAAAAAGGAAAATATTTAAATATAACATTTTAATTTCAAAATTAGATAGCATTTCACAATTAATTATAGAAAAGCTTCTGATAATACATTTTGAATTGCAACAAAGAGCAAGATAGCAGTTTAACAATCCATACTAAACAAGAGCAAAGCATTTACTAACATCAAGATTAATAAGGAACTAGAGATTACCCATATTAACCAGCTTGGTAACATTACACCATTAATTATTGAAAAGCTTCTACTAATTAGTTTTGAATTGCAACAAAACAGCAAGACAGCACATTTAACAATCCATATTAAAACAATGATAAAGTATTTACTAACATTAAAGTCAATACAAGTAGCTTTCAAAATTAGAACAGTAATTCCAAATTCCAAACATGACAATAACTGCTACTTCAGAGTTATAACTATTAACTATTGCCACATGAAATCAATGACTACCCAGTCTAATGAGGCATCTCACTGACTGGTATGCAACTATACCATACACAATCTCTCAATGCCCCAGTTACCTAAATGCACTGACTTATTTACCCTGCTGCAATAAGGGTAAATTCTTATGTTAAAATGTGCCAAGTGTTGTTTACAATTTTGTACCAACCAGCCAAGAGCATATGAGTAGCCAGCCCTGGAATGTTTAACAGCAACATTTTGCAAATTGTGCTACCATGCAAACTACACAGAAGAAGTTTAATGTTTTAGGAAATTTTATGAACAAGATAATTAAATCTATCTAGCAAAGCTTCAATGAGGAACAACAGCTCTGTTGCTCTTACCTTCTCCACAAGGCAAGAGTGCTGTTACTATGGAAGCCAACTGATAATTGGCTCCTACTTAAAGAAGAATTGAGTGACTACTTCTAAGACTGGGAACTGACTGACTGCCCAACTCATACTTTTCGACTCCTGAACTTAAGCTCACTCCACTGAAGGAATGAATCATATGATGAAAGAGTAAGGAAAGCTCATGCCTGAGCATCAGTCAATAAGGGCAAGGATCAGGAAATCAAGTGAAGGGGAGGTTTAGTGCATCAGAGGCATAAGGAACATAGCAACCAACATGCATAAGATGATCAAAGCAAACAATTTTTGTATAACTACAAATGGCACATGAGTCTGACAAAATTATAACTTTCTGAAATGTGATCACTTAAATATAACTACTCCATTGTTTTCTACAAAATAATTCTATCATCAAATTCCTCTATATTTATTATCATTATAATATGTGCACCATTAGTTGCTAACTTTCTGTCTACTAAAAAAAATGAACTTGGAATGAAGGGAGTAGGACAAAAGGTACCCATTTAAAAGTAATTGAGACTTTATATAGTTTGTACAGCATTTTGTAAAAATATATTTTAACACTTTTAAGAGCCAAATAAAATGCAAACTTTTCTGAAAGTATAATGTAACATTTACATCAACAATTTGAAAAGTAATTTTTCATTTTTAACAATATTTTTTTTTCTTTTTAAAATGTTGCTTTGTGAAGAAAATTTCTTTTTTCATATACTACAAAGTGTACATTTGATTAAGGTACACTTTTAGCCAGTTTGTTTGGAGCAAGGCATATACATGACTAACAGTACTCTTTCTTTCTTACTTTCTAGCTACAATAAAACTGAAAACTTGATAAGTGGAGGAAGAGATATGATGACATTTACACACTTACTAATTGAAGCTAAAAGTAAGTATTCTCAGAACTTAAAACCATATTCAAAAACACATGAAGTGTTAGACTCTGTTGAAGGATTTTCTCAAATATCTTTCAATTATAACACATTCCCACCAATAAAAATTAAAACAAAACCATTGATTTTCATTTTAAAAAGAAAAACATTGCATGATGAGAGCTTAAGAGTGGCAGAAGAAGAAATAAAGTCATCACTATATGAATCTGAGGATGAATCAGAAGAGTTAATAACTGAACAACCTATTATTGCTAAAGAAACACATGCAGATACTATCAAATTTAAGAAAAACTTATCATTAATTAGGGAGAAGATAGAGAAATCATCATTACCGTTTTCAGATGATGAATTTGAATCTACCAAAGAAATTGTGGAACAAACAGTATATTCTACTGCAAATACAGTAGCAACAAAGAAAAAGTCAAGAAAACAAAAAGACAAGCAGCATATAATAAACCTAATAGAAAGCTTGGCAGAAGAACTAAATGCTGCAGAAAATGAAGATTCAGCACTAGATGTTGAAGAATTAAAACAATCACAATTGACCTCACCACAAGATACAAGCGCAGAGTTACACTTTGAACATGTAGACTTGGAACAATCCCATTCTTTCAAACCTCAGTCAATAGAAAATGAAGTTACAAGTTCAACTACAACTTTAATTAAATCAGAAGCAGATACCAAAGAGAAAGAAATTTTAAGGAAAGAATTTATAGGTGCTAATGAAAAGCAAAAGCTACCAATAACGAATTTCCATTCAGATAGAACTAAAGATGGTGGCCAGGAAGAAATTTCTGTTCAGGATCTGCATTTAGAATCAACAGAAGATGTAAGTCATGAAGATGTTCCTGTCCTGGACCTTCATTTAGAACCAACAGAGGATATTGAAGAAGAGGTAGAGTTAGAAAAATGGATTCGCATGTCAAAGGAAGAATTTCAGAGAGAGTTAAACAAAATGGAAAGGAAAATCAAAGTTTCAGCAGAGCCATCAGCGGTTAGACAAAATTTAAAAAAGTTAATAAAACGATACAAAGCTGATCAAAGCTCAGAAAAGACCAGTGTCAGTGAAACTTCTGATACAGAAAGCATAAATAATAACAAACTTAAATTCCATGAAACTGACAATGAACAGATATTAGACACTTCCACTAATGAGCAGTGTGAAACAAGTGTAGATCTGGAATCAAAGACTAAAGAAGAAACACAAAATCTTGCTCTAGTAGAGCAAATTGAATCTGATATCTTGACAGAAAAAGATGAAACTGTGAAGAGAGTTTTAGAGGAGGCAAATCAAACAAATGAGGATAAACACAGATTGGATATTTCTGCAACTGATGAAACAGAACATTCTGCTTCAATTAAACAGAGTGGAAAGGAAATAAAAAATAGAAAAGAAAAAATTAAGCATTCTAAAATTGTTGATATTTCACAAAAAGAAACAGAGGAAGGCTTTGTAGAAACTGCAGAAGAAAATGCAGCAAAAACTGAAAGGGAAGTACCAGAAATAATTAATACCACAAAAGAAGCATTGTCAACTGAAAAGAGAGGCAAAAATCATCCAAAGAAAAGTCTTAAAGCAACAGAAGAAGGTCTAATAAGTAAATATGCAAATTTAGTATCTTCATTAAGTGAAAATGAGGCACATATAAAATATGGTAAGTTGAAGATAAAATCTGAAGGCAAAAAGATTAAATCATTTGTAGAACATGACAGTACACTGAAAATAAAAGATTTATCTTCTGCAGAACAACATTTAACACCATTAACAGAACCATCAGTCCAGCAGCAACCATTACAACATTTTAAACAAGATGCAGAAGCAAACCCCAAAAAGATAATGAATGAAAATGCTAAAAATAAAGAACAATTAATATCTCAAACTAAGAGCACCCAGTTTGATAACAAAACGAAAAAAAAGGTAAAGATACATGACATGGTTGAAGAAGATAGTACTATTTCAGAATTTTCACCAAAATTAGAAGATTTGGAAAGTGAAGAGGTTAAAAGGCAGCCTGTCAGTGATATGGAAAAAAGGAAATACAGGATTATAAAATCATCAGAAAAGAATCAAAATATTGAAAACAATGAAACAGAATTTGCTTCTGAAGAGACAGTGCAAACATTTAAAGATGTTACCAAGAGTAGATTAAAGTCTAGAGCTGACCAAAATCCATCTCTGCCAGGAAGTAAAGAAGAAAAAGAAGAAACTACACATGAACCAAGCAGGCCACATGATATACAGTTTGAGCAAACAAACAAAATGAATGTTGACAATAGACAAGGACATTCTAGAAGAAAGGAAGCTAAAAGAATAGCTATTTATAGAAGTAAGGAAAAAGCTGTTGACTCAGATGGTAATACCATCACAGATAAAATCAGTCATTCAGATGCTGAAGACATTATCTTTAATAATGAAGAAGGCAAAAGAGATTTTGTAAGTGTCAAAACTGATCCATTGAATGCTGATGAACAAGCAGAAAATGCCTGAAACCTACATATTTGCAGCTGAAGAATATACCTGTGATACCTTAGGATTATTAAAATTTTCAGCCAGAGAGGATTAAAGTGAAAATGCAGGATGAGTGCCTTAACTTAAGATCATCAACTCAGCTTTAAAAGATGACAGCGATTATCTGTATTACAGCTACATTACCTTAAACTCTTGGATTATTTTTATTTCAATTTCATATTGGCAGTTCCTTCCAATAGTCTTCCAATTTGCATTCAATTCCATAAATGGAGAAGTTATGTAAGCTTGATATCATTCTATTATTGGACTGTGTAGCACATTTTTCACATTTATTTATATATGTAATAAAGCCAACAATGATAATTTTCCCAGGAGTATCTGCAAATTAATCTTATTTAAGTTCCTGGGCTTTAGAATGCATAATACATAGAATGCAGTTACGCATTATGCTAACGATCTAATAATCAGTAAAATGGTTAATAAAATTAATAAATAAATGTTCAAAAAGGATAATCTAGAATTATGCTCAGATATATCTGTATATTTTTTGAATGAGAATGTAAATTATAAATCTCTGAATAACCAACATTTAATATATATATCCCTTCTTGAAAGAGGCTAATCTGAAAATTAGTAAAGTTCATGAGTAGCAGTAAACTATTTTGCTATTGAATGATAAAATGCACTTTTTAAAATTACTTTGTTTACCTACTGAGTTTTTGTCTGTCAGTTTAATTAATGTCAATAAAAAGTTATAACAAATGCTCTGATGGACAAAATATTTCTTTTTATAGTTTTAAGCAAACAATTAAAAGTAGGTATTTAACCTAAAAATCATAAGTTTAGGACATCTCTAGGAGCTGATTTTCCATCTCCAGTAAGGAAAAGGATAATTTTTTTTATTATTTTAGTCTTAGGGCTGTGTAAAATTAGGACATACATAAGCAAGGTTGTAATTTAGACCTTAGGTAGAAGTGTGTTATATAACTGCTAATTCTGTAAATTGAATTTTATTCTTTTATTTTATATGTAATGACTTAACAAGATGTTGAGCTTTTTTTAAGGTTTATATCAATAACAGTTATAGCAATTGGGATTGGTATATGCAACTATTTTTTTCAAACATTCACAATTTTTTTGAAAGGATAATTTTACTTAGAGATTTAGTATTATTAGAGATTAGAGATCCCATATTTTAAAATCCAAAAAACAGGACACTAAAATATTTCAAACAAAAATATAAAACCGTAGGCATATTAGTCCTTTAAATGGTATTTCCAGCTGCATCAATGCTAGAAGACAAAGATACTGTCCCTCCTGGAACCGGTGAACTGTATTTTGCAGATCCGTGTATCTGAGTCAAAATCTTAACAATTTTTCAAAAGGAAGTCATAAAATTTCCCATTCTTATAGTCACTGAAAAGATATTTTACTGTAATTCAGCTTTCAGCATATTAATGTCCATTTGATTTCAATCTTTTGTCCATACTGCACTCACAAGGGAAAACATGTGCTCTATAGCAGCATTAGTCTCCAAAGTTGGTCTTGTCTTGGTGGTCTAGTGGTAACCATATTTGCCTCATAGACTCAAGGTTGCAAGCTCAAACCCGGCCAGGATCAATGGATTTTTTTAAGGCGTAAAAATTCTAAGTATGACTTCCTTTAAAGGGGAGGTACAGCTGATAGTCCCATGTCGTAGATTTAAGACTCGTAAAAGAACCTTAACCTGAAAGAAAAGGCCCCTGAATAAACTTTATTGGCTGTTTCATGCCCTAAATTGAATGAAATGAACTAAAATGTTAAAGGATATCAACAACAACAACAACAACAACAACAACATCAACAACAAAACATTAATAGGTTCCTGAAAAACAAAATGAGAATTCCATCATCAACAAAAACCCTACAGCATTGTATTGACTTACCTTCCTTCAATCATATACCACTTAAAAGTTAAGATTTAATTTGAGAGGTGTAGGTTAGTCATGTGATCATGAGGCAGACTCATTGTTGCCAATATAATAGTTTAAAAACAAAGCAAAATAAATATAAATATATTAAGTTTTCTATAGCTATGTACATTATAAATATATATCATATCAAAATATCTTATATGAACACCTATTTCCGTTGTTGTGGTACTGTTTTACATTTATTTAGTTACCTATTACTTACTGTCCATGAACTCACATCACTAAATGGACATTACATAACGCAGCAATAATAAAAAAGGCTACAAAATTGACCTGGGATTCATATGAAGCAAAATTAAATATAGAAAAGCTACACTAACAAGCAGTACAGATGTAGGTCCTACTAGACATCTAGGTGGGACACAGGACACAGTTTTCAAAATCGGCACTGTAACACTAAATATATCTCTACTCTGTATGCAACCATGTAACATTGCTTCATAATGAAACAAAACATACAAAGGAAATAACATTATATTGCTACCAGTTTAACACAGTTATATTGCAGAAATCATAACTTCTACCAATACCATCATGATCATAGTCATTATGGAGCATAAATTCTACAAGCATAGTATATACCATTAGTATAGTTAATTATTTTGCAAATTTATTTGTGTTACAAAGCAAAATTGCCACATAGCTACCTGGAAGTTAGAAGTCATATGCTCCTTTCATAGCCTATAATCAAAATCTCTGTAAATTCCCTTTATTTTGTCTTTGCTCAGGGAATAGGAATCAGGTTGGGTTCTTCTTTTCATCAATGCTACTGTTTAATTACAAACCTACCTGGAAATTTGCATATATATTTCTTTTATTTAACTGATAACAGACTCCAAGCACAGATGTATCTGTTTAAACTCAAAGAGATTCTAACACAATACATTGTGATGATATTAATGCGACTTTTATTATTATATTAGTTTTTCAACAAATGATGGGATTTTTGAGTTTGTAAAATTGGGTTGCTGATAATGATTAAGTAAAAGCATATTTTATCTTTAGCTTGTTTTAAAGAACATATTTGCATTGTGCTCAATTATTATACATTTTAGGTCGCTGGTCGATAATTACCAGTTTTGTGATTGTAAGGTTGCTGGACGACTGCAGGCCAACATGTTTAATTTCATATTGCTAGATGGCATAACAAAGTCTATTTACTGTTCTGCACTGACTGCTAAAAGTAACAGAGATGCCTTCATTATTTTTTTAAAGTGTATTAGCACACGTTAGTATGAAAAAAAATACCATCTTGTCAAGGTGACTATAATTTCAGATGTACTAGTGCATGCTTACATACATTCCTATGCGTATATAATATTTCAAAACAAACTGTTAAAATGTTATCAGGTATAGGGTTCAGCTTTGATTAATATATTTTTATTAATAAGCATATTTTCTCCTGATTCATTTCACTAAATGGTCATAAATTCGGTAAGCAAATATATTTTTTCTCTCATATTGGCCACATAATTTAAAAAGAATAGGAAGTCTTTCTTTGCTGCCCTTAATCCAAGAGGTTCTGTGAACAAAGCCAACTTCATTAGCTGTAGCCTGTAATCTTGAAGCTCCAGAGCTTAAAAACTGCAAAGTATTAAAAGTTGTATATGAGTATGTTACTAAAATTTCTCAGTAAGCTTAATGCTTAAATGTTATTTCAGGCTTTCATGGCTATGTCATTAATGAAGTTTATTTCTCCATGTCTTAAGATTCATGCTACTGAGATTTTGCACAAACTCCATGTGTTTTCTCAAAGCTGTAGTTGGATTGCAATGGAGATACCTTAAATAAAATAATTAGAGGGAAGGGGGAGAAAACTGCCTACTTGATTAAGTAAAAAATGTACTTATGAAGTTGTAGACAATGGAGTGGTAATATATCCTACATTAATGTGTCATGTTGTTAACACTAACTCTGCTTACTTTTTTAAAACTTTGGACTAGTTTTGGGAGAGGTTCCTCCCATCATCAGCTGCTGTTGACTGAATGCCATTGTTCGAAACGGGGGATGGACGCCCGTTCGCCCCTGTGGTGGTATCTTGTGGTTCTAGTAGAAACTTGCTGAGTTCATCCAGCAGCGGAAAATCAAAATTCATTAAGTTGTTCTTATTTTTTAAAATGAAAATTCTCTCCCATGTGGATAGTTCTATTGGATTGTGAAGTTGTTTCAGTAATTTAATTTCTGGTTTTATTTCATGATTTTTGTTCCAAAAATGAGCTGCTATTGCTGATTTGTCTATCTTTTTCAATTTAATGTTCCTAAAGTGTTCTTTTCTTCGAATTTCTAAATTTCTTTTCATTTTCCCAATGTAGCTCTGCTCACAATCTGCACATTTAATCTCATATATTCCTGATTTTTGCTCTGTAGGGATGGTATCTTTCATTGTGCAATGTACTAAATTTGTTATATTATATTTGTTCTTTGGGGCTAACATAATTCCATGTTCTTTGAATATCTTCTTAAATTTGTTGTGGTATGTTGGGTGGTATGTGAAACTTTTGAATTTATATTTTTGTTCTGTGTTCTTAAGTGTAGAAACTTCCGTAATCGATTTTTGTCTTTTAGTTTTATTGATGATTTTTGTTACAATCCATGAAAATAATCATTTTTTCAGCAATCCGGTCACTCTGTCTATGACTACATATATGTATGACAGTATTGTGAAATGAAAATTTTCTCCTTGTTATTATTTTCTTTGGCATTTGAGCTTCTTTTCGTGGATTGCAATGCTTTCTTCATAGTGGATGTGAGGAAATATTGGCTTTGAGAATGGGCTGTAAATATTGTAGTTTGTTACTGACAGTGCTTGGATAATTTTTATTAATGTATTGATGATGACTCTTTTGGCTGCAGGTAGATGGTGAGAGGTGGCATGCAAATACCTGTCTGTGTATGTTGGCTTTTGATAAACAGATATTAATTCATTGTCTTTGATTCTGTGTGTAAGTACATCCAGAGATGGAAGTGAACCATTGTTTTCCTTTCAGTGATGAAGTGCATATTGAGATGGATGCTGTAAATGGATGATCAATCCAACCATCGCTTTGAAAAAGCAAATATTTTCTAAGAGAGTTTACTTCATAAAGACTGTATTCCTGTCAGTAAGGTCTTAGAATTTAATTTACTGTATAAAAATGTGCTCATTGATGATGTGAAAGATCAGCAGTAAGAATCCAAAAATGCAACATAACTCAAAGAACACAAACCTGACTAAATTGTAATGCTTACCTGAATTTGAATTGATTTCTCTTTACATCAACATACAATTTTAAATATTACAATTAGATCTATTTTTTCTTCAGTTCCATAATACTGACAATATAAAATAAATACATATCATAATGACTCTATAACAATATTTTAACTCTAAACACTTCAACTATTATCCTATACTTGTGAGTTACTTATTTCCTTAGGACTATGCTAATGCTAATGCTAATTTACTCCTATTCCCTCCCCTATTCAATTTATCAATCACTGGACTATCTGACCATTCTTTATCATTTCTCTCTTACCTTTCCCTAAATACACTGTAATGTCCATAAATTCTTATAGAAGTATATTTCTTATATTTCTTTCTACATTTCCTTCCATCATCCTCTCCTTCATTCTTAGCCATTTCTCTCTAACTTTACCTAAATAGTTCCCTGCCATTTTTATATCCTTCTCTTGTTTTACAGTTAAAATCTTCCTAATTAAAATTTCCCCATTTTTTATTCTAAGCTTTTCTCTCTATAACTTTGTTTAGTTACAATATAACATGAAACTCTCTATTGATTTCTCCACACATTAAACAATTTCCTATTCCTGTATCATATCCTAATCCTTTTAAATTCATAACTCCAGTTCTAGCCCAAGTAAACCCTTCTCTATACTACATTAATGTGTTCAGTTGTTTACACTAACTCCACTTACTTATTTAAAACTTTGGACTAGTTTCGGGAGAGGTTCCTCACATCAGCGGCTGTTGTTGTTGTTGTTGAGTCAACAGTCAACAACAGCCGATGATGTGAGGAACCTCTCCCGAAACTAGTCCAAAGTTTTAAATAAGTAAGTGGAGTTAGTGTAAACAACTGAACACATTAATGTAGTATATATTACCACTCCATTGTCTACAGCTTCGTAAGTACAATTTTTACTTAATTTTTTACTTAAACCATTCTCTACCTGCCTTATCACATTGATCTATAAATTTTTTCCTACCCCATACTATTTTCATTCCCCTATAAAGTCTGAATAAACTCTTTTCACCTAAAGTACTAATTATTTCTTGTTGTTCAATATCTTCCAATCTTGGATTTATTTCTTTCCAAAACCTTGTTTTGGTATTCCCTATTTATCCATACTTTCCCTAACCTACCTGTTGTAAAAATTTCCTGCACTTTGAAATACCTGATTCTTTCCACTTACATTTCTCCTGTATACTAAAACATCCTTTAATATTATCACTCTCTTCTAATGTGGTAATTCTGAATAAATGTTTCATAATTCTTGTGATTTTTTTTTAGTGGAATATCTAGTTAATTCTAGCTGTGCTATACCATTTGGGGATGCTGTTGGTAAACCTAAAATCAATTTATAAAACTTCTATTTATTTTATTAACATCTTTCCATGCATCCTCTACACCATATATTTCTGACCTATACAATATTTTAGCTTTTACTGTGGTTGTATATATTCTTTCCAGCCAATTCACTGTTATATCAGGATTTTTGTTAAACATGCTCTTATAACACTCATAGCTGCTTTGCCTTTTGCTATTGCTATTTTTTTCTGCTCATTCCAACTTCTATTAGAGCTTAAATTTGTCCTGAGAATCGAGCCTGTCTTGAAAGCAAGCTAAGAGAGTATTTAAAATGTTACACAATTTTCTTAAGTGGTGTTATTTTTTGGATATCATGAACAACAAGCTGCTCTATGAACCTTTAAATGTATTAGAGATATTCATCATATTTATATGCTTTTTATAACCTTTGAATTACGGTACAAGTAGTATAAATGAAAGAAATTGTAGATACTCTGTAGATCTTTCTGTACCACAGTCCGATAAGAAGAATGAATTAAGCTGAAGAGATCAGAAATTTGCTATCAAAATGTTGATGAGTTTTTCAATAAAAAGTATTAATTTTAAATTGGGCTGGAAAGTTTCATTCCAAACATGAAATGTATCTGTCATATGTGCATACTGTTTTCAATCAAGGATGTTTGTAAGATTTTTATTAATTTTTATTAATTTCTTCTTCATGTGTTGTTTTGCATAATTTATTTTACATCCTTTATTTATTTGAAAAAATGTTTATGTACAGAACATTTAGACTTAAATAATGATTGATTTTTTTTAAAAAAAAATGACAATATACTTTAAATTTTCAAAAATATAATTAGTTGTTTATAATTTTAAAACAGAGGTTGTTCATTAGTATAAATGCAATTAATTAATGGGAAACAAACCAGTATTCATTTGTTGTACTCTGTAATTTATACATTGAGATTGATATAAGAGATAAAATATTCCTCTGATATTGTATTGATTTCCTGCTGCAGTGACACTGGTTTAGTCAACTGAGAAAAATTTTGAATATTTAATGCTTAGATTATTCTAGGCTGTTGTTGAAAGCAGAAATAAATGATGTAGTTTTTGGAGTGTTTCCATTTGCTTTCACTGGCATACCTTTGGAAGAAAATAGAAAGAAGTATGTGCATTATCTGAAAAAATTATTTCACAAAAGCGTTATTTGGGCTGAAGTCAGCTTGTCAGGCTAAACAGGAAATATGATCATAACTTGACTCTTTTCTCCCATCTCAGCTAATTGTCCAGTGACTGTTGATGAAAGTGAAAAGATTGTCAAAAAGCTAATAAGAGACATATAAAAATAAATATGTGGAACCACTCAGCTATGTTATTTGTAACTTTTAGGCAATATTTTTGCCATCAGATGGCAGAAGGACAAGCCAAAAGTAATAGGAATACAAATGCTGAATACTCAGTTTTTCTAGCATTCTTAGAAGCTGCTGCAGGATTTTGAGGGTGAAAGAAGTGGTAAAAAAGACAAAAATGCTACTTCTGTTACTGCTATGCAGTAAATAAGAAATAATGAGTATAATTCTATCTAGAGCAAAGCATAAAAGCTAATATGCCATACATTATATTGATTACTTTGAGGAGTTTGCACCTTGGTGGTATTGTAGGAGAACCAGACAAAAGGACTGGGGGTTATCAACACAAACATGTAGCAAGGAAGGGTACATGTGTGGCCACACTTTAGTTGATAATTTCAATTTGCCTGTAGCATTTGAACATATCAGTATGTGTTAAAGCTAAATCACCACTTGTGACTGTTTGCAAAATGATCTTAAGCATATCTGTTTTTAAATAAATGTTGCAAATGAATAGTTATAACATTAGTGAACAGAACTGGAAAACACTATCACAAACATTGAAATGACTAGAGCCTTTACTTCACTAATAACAAAAATACCAAAAAAATGCAGTTATGACAGCTATTAATGACTCACATATTTGAGACTTCTGTAATATTAAATGCAAAAGTTCACTGAGAAAGTTTACTTCATAAAGACTATATTCCTCCCAGAAGGTCCTAGAATTTAATTTACCATATAAAAATGTGTTCATAGATGATGCAGAAAGTTCACATATGATAATTCTTTTGTACATTTAAACCCACTAAGAGATATAGAGATTTGAATTGTAAAGCTTTTCACAGGTAAAACATAGTTTCAATCAAAATCAAATTATGTGGTTTTTTGAGAAAAATGCAAATTACACCCAAATTTACAAATCCCAATTATTATTTTTTTAAGCCAAAAATGTCTTGATGGTTGCCATTATGCAAAACTATATCATCTATAAAATTTCCAAATGACATCTCAGTCCCCTTTTATATCATGTGGAAGAAAATATTTTTTGTATTGTTTGCAATAATTTATTTGTTTCTTATAGCTGGAAGCAATATTTTTCTTTTGATGGTATGCAATGGTACTTTGTACAAAATTGTTTTTACGCAGCCACTGAATAATTTTCCTTCAAAAATATAACTCTGAGAAATTAAACTGTTAAAATGCCTGCGCTAATGACCTAAGCAGTTTTGCAACCTAAAATAACAACAATAATAATCATCATCAAAATACCCATAGATTTCACTATAATTAACTATAAAAAATGGTCGTAATTAAGTTGGTGCTTCCATTACTGAATGCTCAGCAAATTTTTCTTTCAGGTGTTGGTCACCTATCCATAGTTTTATTGTTTTTGATAAGTTCCTTGCAGTGTATTGGTGTAGCATAGTAAGTAACAGACTTAATGATGGTTTTATGGGCAATCAGCTGGGTGAAGATCTTGTTGTTCTCCAAACTTTCGACCATCGAGACCCTGTGGCCGTCTTCAGGGAACTAATATGTTGGGATGGCTGGAACTATGTTTATATAGATATCTTGTAGTGATTGGTTTGGTTCAAGAGCAGTCCTAGAACCAATCATCACATAAGATATCATTTATATAAATGCAGTTTCAGCTGTCTGTGTACTGGAGTTCCCTGAAGAAGGCCACAGAGTCGTGATGGCCAAAAGCTTGGAGTACAACAAGGCTGATTGTCTGTGAAACCATCATTAATAATCAGTGCCTAGAAAGCTTCAAATCTTCAAAGTAACAGGTTAACAGTTTATTAAAGTGAAATGGATAGCAGAAGTCACAATGGAATGGATTCATGAATGAGAAATCTGTACTTCGAATCCGTAGTACCTTCCTCCTTGATTGGATTTTTTCAATCCAGATTCATCAATAGCAAATGCCTGGGAGGTATCCTAAATAGGTCAAAATGCTTCCTTTATAAAAATTCCCTCCCGAATTTATCATGTGTCCACTGCCTATGATGGCATAATAGTTGAGTTTTATGTATTATTAAACATGGAGCATTTGAAGATTATTTGTTATAAATATATAGGAATGAGTAAAATTACAAACTCTTATGCTATAGCAAATAAAAGCACAAAATTTCAGAATGCAGAAAATGTAAAATCTCCCAATAGTTTAATCCAAAGTGAACATTAATTTTTGAATTCCACATGCTCTGAAGACAAAAACCACTTAATATATTTGAAGAATGCCCAGTGGCTATAGAGAGGGGAAAAAAGGAAAATGTAAAAAAGTTTAATAGCTCTTCTTCCAAAATATAAAGTTGAAATGTACGGTATATGGAAGTGTTGGAAGCATTGGATTGGAAAAACACATGTTCATGAAAATTTAAAAGGAATGGGCCAATTGTGAAATTTGTTATTTCATTGAAGTTCACAAACAACTCATGTCACTGTGAGAATAGATGTTTAATCACAAAGAAAATATATCTAAATTAATTGCACAAAAGGTGAACACATGCAAAGAAGGAAGTACTGGAGAATATATGCTTGAAGTCATTGTCACATAGAAAAGACATATTGCCAAGGTTTTTAAACAGCCTGTAAAGTGCCAAAAAGGAGCAGTAAGTTTGCTTTAATTATCATGTACACAAATATGTGCACTTTGAAGTAAATGGAAACACTATCTAGCATTTAGTTCATAAGTATTAGAAATGCCAAAATATTTCTGTACAGCATGAAGACATGATGGATAGACTTGATTTCATAAATGAATGTTTTATGTTCAAACTTTTAATTAAACTTTATTTTTGGAAAATCTGTATTCTTTTGAATGAGCTCATTTAAATCTAAAATGGTGTTAAATTGTAGCAAGAAACATGAATATAAAATTAACTAATGCTGACATAATATATTTGAAATGCAAAGTTGTTCTACAAATTACATTTGTATAGGTTCTCTCCTTCCATAATGGATTTTATAAGATGATAATATGGGGGAGAAAAATCATTAAAAAAAATAGATAAAAAATTATATCTCTTAGAAGAGCCATGGTTTTAAGAAATATATGCAGTAAAATATATCATATAAAGTCATATCATTTTACTTCATAACATCATATGTCTGACACTTTCAGCAGAATAAACTTATAATTTTTCTTCGTCTTTTTATACCTCTGTACAAGTGGTGCTTATATTGATATATAAACTGATATTGTAACAAATCCTGCCTTTATATTAAAAAGAGATCATTTTGAATAATATTTCTTTATATATTTTATTAAATGAAAGTGTTATATGCATGCCAGATTGTATATTTTTTAATTTTAATGAGTTTAAAAAGATGTTCATTATAGTGTTCTAGAAAATTAAGAGCATTTCTGGTATCTGGAAGATAAGCAAAAAATGTTATACAATTTATGCAATCAATCTCTATAATTTTCAAAATAGAAATTTCTATTGGCAGACTACAGCCATCATTTATTTCATTCCACAGTAGCTTGCACTAAAATGATTGCATAGTCCAGTATTTTACTTCCATTGCAGTTACACATAATAAGATCTATGTCTCATTCATTTATGTTCATCTCATCTATCAGCTCAAGTTTGCAATTGCTGAACTAAGCAACCTCTGCAAAAGTCAATTTCCACAAAAGAGTAAATGTTGAATTTCTCCTCTTAAGTACTTCTCATATACTTAATTCTTTTAAAAACATGAAGATCTAAACTCATACTAAGGCTCTAAAACATGTTTATATATTTCTTAAACAGTTTTGTTCATTAACTGAAGCATAGGGTGTACAGATGACCTAGTTTTGTGAACATGTTCTCTTTTTAATGCAGTGTGTTTGTAAAATATACCAAAATGTACTACTTTTAAAGATTGTTTGCTCAGCATTTTTAAATTTATATATTTTTTAAGTCTGATTAATGGGTATATGCTAGATATTACTTAAATCAATTGATAAATTGATTCACTTTGTTAATGGTTAAGTACAACTTAAAGAAATGTACTGAAAAGTTTTTATCGTCAGAGATGTATGCAATGCAGCATGAGAAAATAAAAATTTGTTTCTTAGAATAATATGTTATTTTTATATAGGCTGATACTACATACCCACATTATGTCCCAAAAACGATTAGTTTTAGAAAAAATTGTTTTTAATGTAATGAAATAACAGCGAGAGATAAAAATTTATTAAACAAATTGTACTAGATTTTAATGCAACCTATTCTGTGTGCTGTTTTTAAGCAATGGTCATCTGCTCACTCTAATTAAATAGCATTTGTTTAATCCTTACATGTTGATTGTTTTATATCCAAAAAAGAATGTTGATAGCCTTGTAGTAAAAATAATACATTAAGATGGCTAGTGATAAATCTATTCTTTGCAGTGCCAAATTTTCTTTTAGATCATTTAAATGACATTGTACAGGGCTTTCATATAAAAACTATCCTGCATACATGTACAGTGCAGCTGGACATGTCATGCTTCTCACCATCAATAGGATTCAAAACACTGCAGTTTCAATATAGTTTTTATGTGAAAGCCCTGTACATCACGTAATAGAATTATTATTATTGTTGTTCATAAATTTATCTATCATTTTAACATTTTCTCTGTAACAGAAGCATTTCTGAAAGGGAAACTTCATAAGAGCTTGACTTTTTACTGTACTTATGTAAATGTTGTACATAGATGTGGCAATGTTAAATGTGGATTAAAATGTTGAAATGTTCATGCTGTAATTATTTGTTCACTTGAATTTGCAATTTACCTCCCTAGAATCATTGCATCACAACACCTGTATTGTCAGGACACTCAGATTAAAACCACATTGTGATGGACATGTCAATGGTGGTTAAGTTGCAAGGAAGTGTTAGTACAGAGCAACTTATTTTGTAGTGACTAGACATCGGATTTGTATGCAAATGCACATTTAGTTTGCTTTTACTTACTTATGATATGGAATTAAGTTTAGCAATTTGTTTCATGTTTTTATGGGCTGTATGTAAAGCTTTATAGTGCATATAATTGCATATTTCATAATTTTTCCATGCATCTAGCATATAATACACATTTTAAAATTTTAATTAACTTTAAAATTAATATTTAAACACATTAGTGACAAAATAATAAAAGTCCTTTCTATGTAGACACCCATAAATCTTCTAGAAATTTTTGTTGAAAGTCATATTTTTGCATAAATTAGTGACAAATGCTCAGCATGCTGAATGAGAAGTCAAACATGAAGCTACATTAAATATAATTTTAGCTGCCTCAGCATCCTACCTTCACATCATTTCAAATTAAACTAATTTTCCTAGTGTTTTATGGTCATTATTATTATTATTATTAAAATATGATTATGTATTAGCACTAATTGATTTTTAACTAGTGACAATTTAAAAAAAAAAATTATTTACAACTGGCATTACTTTAATACAATCATCACTACCAGGGGTGGCTGAGGTCATTAAGGTGCAGACTTGTGAGCAGAAGGTCTGGGGTTTGATTCTCACCAGGACAGTCCTTCCTGACTGAGATTTTTTCAGCTTTTCCTCATTCCTCATAAACAGCAAATGCCACGGAGGTATCCTAAACTTAGGCCTCAAACTCTTCCTTTTTTAAAAAAAAAAACTTTCCCAGTTTATCATTTCATTTCATTTATTGTCAGCGTCTACTGCTCGTGATGCCTCAGTAGTTAAAATGGATGTTAAACATTCAAAAAAAAAAAAAAAAAAAAAAAAAAAAAATACAATCAGCACGGCATTTTAATTTAATCAAGCATAAGAAGTTTGCTGATGAAAGTTGCTGCAGGTAATATAAAAAAGAACATTTTTCAGAGTCTATTCTTTCAGTCTGCCTTTACTTATGAAGTATGTTTAACTTTCTACAAAGTGTTATAGAGCATATAAATGAGTTTTTATACTATTATTGCATATATATTTTTTGTGCAGCATGCATATATAAAGTTTTTTAAATTATTTTATTTGTATATTTAAATAACTACAATCTTTAAGCAATGATGTATTTTAATTTTGAAGTTCAGCTAACATATTAGATCAACAATAGTGAGCCTTCCCTTAATGTATCTGTGTATACACATCACATGATGACTGGGAATTCACATTCACAAACTTCACTGTGTGTCCTCTAGCTGATATTGTATACATTCATTGTTCCCTAGTAATGCTGAAACAAAATTTATGCAAAAGTGAGCATTTTAGGCAGTATTTTAAGGATAGTGATTTCACTACAGAGTGTAAAGTAATTATTTGTATTGTGTGCAATAAACAAATTGTGGTTAAGAAAAACATTATGCTTTCTTTCAGGCAAGTGTTAATCTTGTGTTGATTTGGATTATTTACGGATGCTCTTTAACATCTCAGATCATTAGGTTCCTTTCATTCAGAGCGTGGAAGGGTCGATCAGTTTTGCTCGGAGGCCTCTTCTTTCAGGCTTGAAGTTCCTTTTTGTGCTGCAAATCTATGACATGGGACCCACGGTTTTACTTCCCTTTTAAAGGAAGCCATACATTTTTTCACACCAGAAAAAATTCATTGACCCTGGCCAGGATTGAACCTGCGATCTTGGGTGCAAATGTTAATGAAGTGTATATCTACAGATATTAACTTTTTATTAATTCTATATTTTAGGAACTGTTTTATTTGTGATTTAAGTGTGCCAAGGATGCTGTTAAAATGCAAATTATTGTACAGCTATGGCATATTCTCCATAATGCTGTTTGTTATGCATTTCTGCCTTTTGGGGGGGGGGGGAATCTTTCATTTTGCCCAATTAAACTGATGTGTTAATAAGTAGTTTTAAATAGCAGGAATTCCACAGTAAAACATAATATAACACCTCAACCTTTATAAAGAAATCAATCATATTTCACTAACTTTGTTCCACTTGTTTTTAAGTCTGCCAAGGATGCTGTTAAAATGCAAATTATTGTAGTTTGGAAATAGAAAAATTAACCATTACAAAGCCCTAACTGTATGAAAAAATTTGGAAGTTTTTCAATACAGTTTCCATTTAATACTCTGCCCCCACTAAATGAACATCTTTCCTGAAAAACTATGACTGGATTTCGTTAATATTATTGTAGCTTATATGAAATAGCAAGAAGCTAAGCAAATAGCTCTATCATAGCAGAATATCAATGATCACAATATCTATCTTTACTAACTTTAAATTCAGTAGACTGAAATAATGAGAATTTTAATTTTGCAAGAGAAAAAAACTTGTAGATTCACCCATTATGATCAAGTTTGGTACAGATGCATTCAGCAAATGTTGCACTAATTCAACAAAATATGATGGCTGTCAGACTTATAGCCTTTTAATACTTTGCAGCAGGTTTACAGCTCCCTTTATAAATTAGTTTTATCACATAGCAAGTATTGTAACAGTAGTGCATTTCATGTCAGATATGAACATACACACAGTGCTACTGGTGCCGACAGAGGTATATTACAGAACTGAAAGTGACCAGTGGCATTTTAAGAAGTTTCTGCAGTTTATTTGGAGGAAAAAGATGCAAAATGGAAAATAAATTTGTAATTGAAATAAATATTATAGCATCTAAAGAGTAACATTCAAATACCAAGCATGTACAATATTATAACTGCAAAATGTCAAAATTTCAGCATTTGTAATGCTAAAACAATGAGTGCAGAGAAAAATAATAAATTCCCTTAATTAAGATGTATAGAAGTGAAGCAATTTAAAAATTCTAAGTTGAATATTAAATATTCTATGTTACTCATCTGGCATTTTAAAAAAAAAAAAGTCTTTAGCCAAAAAAAGTCATACACTACCTACTTTAAGACTACGATACATTATACCTGCAAAATGTTAAAATTTCAGCATTTGTAATGTTAAAACAATGAGTGCAGAGAAAAATAATAAATTCTCTTAATTAAGGTGTATAGAAGCTATTGACAGTGAAGCAATTTAAATATTCTAAGTTACTCATCTGGCATTTTAAAAAAAAAATCTTTAGCCAAAAAAAGACATACACTACCTACTTTAAGACTACGATATAAACAATTTGGTCTTATACAAATTTAAAAATTGTGCACATACGTGTTAAACATCCAGACAAAGAAGCCAAGAATGTGGTATGAAATGGTTCCTTCAAAACCTTATAAATTGTAATTTAATACTTCCATTTCTGTGAAACAGAACCTTTGTGAAAAATGCTTACACCCAATTTTACTTAAATGCTGTAAAAATGCTTCAATTGGATAGTCCAATGCAAATATCAGTTCTTCATTGTGTTTTCCCACGTGGCCTGGATCTAAAGTTGGTAGCTCTAGCTGCATGCATCAATAATCAATGATGCATATTGCTGCTGATAAGACTAGTTAATGCATTTTTAAGTTTGGAACAGAGAGGACTTACTGTGTTATTGTGTTTTCATTGTTTGTCATGGTTGAAAGATCTAATACAAAACAATACGTTTTCATTTGCTGCAACTTTTTAAGAAATAAATGAGCTATCCAGTGTCTTGCACAATTCAAGAAGGTTTTTCATGGATTCATTCACCTGAGAGGTATACAATTCATAAAATACAACAGGATCAGTTTAAAATGCTAATTGGAACTTGTACAGTGGAGCTAATCGTATAATTAAGATCATTGTATGATTGAGTTGAACTACACCCTTTTATTGGCTCCACTTGTTTAAATTCGATACATATTTCAAAGATTGTTGCCAGCATCCTCATCTAACCGTTGACTACTGGATAATTTGTTAAGCTTTAGGGATGTATATTCTGCTCTGTTGGAGATGCAATGAACTTAAAATTTGTTTTCATTCCTAAAAGTGTCAAGTTCATTAATCTGTCTCTATTTGTAAATGTAGATTTTCTCCATGTTGTCAACTCTGTAGGCCCTTGTACTGATTTTAATAATTTTGCTTTATTCACTATGTTTTTTTTTTCTGTCCAAAAATGAAATACTACTGCTGATTTCTCCTTTGTTTATTTGTTCCTGAAATGTTCTTTTAATCATGGGTATATTTCTTTCATTTTCCAATATAGACTTTTTCACTTTGAAAAATACCTGCTTTTTTCTTTGGGGAAATATTGTCAATAATTATTTACCAAATTGTGCAGAATGCAAAAAAGTTTATATTGGAAAAATAAAGAGAAACATAGGCACATGGCTAAAAGAATATTTCAGGAAAATAAAATACAAACAAATGGAGAAATCAGCAATAGCATCTCATTTCTGGACAGAAAACCACAACTTAGTGAATAAAGCAAAATTATTAGAATCAGTACAATGACCTACAAGTTAGCAACATCAGAGAAAATCTAAATTTACAAATATAGAAACAGATTAATTAACTTCCAATACTTCTGGAGATGAAAACATAAACTTTAAAGTTCATCATACCTCCACCAGAACACAGTATATATATCCCCATAACAAATTATCCAGCAGTTGATAGTTAACTGAGGATGTGGACAACAGTCTGTGAAACAGTAGTAAATTTAAACTAGTGGAGCCAATCATTAGTTTGACTCAATCATACAATGATCTTAATTAACAGGATCAGTGTTGGGAAAAGAAAATAAGATGCAAGAGTCATGTGTTTACAGAGAAAAAACTGAAATATCACTACTTTAACAGAACAATCACCAGAAAATATCTTGTAAAGTTAGCAAAACAAGCAATCCTGTCCATCTGCTGGAAAAAACAAAACAAAAACCCAATCTATTTAATTTCTTTTAACAGAGAACAACACTTATGTGGGTACCTCAAATTTTATATAGAATTAAATAGTGGTGATTTTCACAGTGAAATATAGTATAACAAACTATTTATGAGGAATTGACTCAAGTTTTTCTCTAGTTTTGTTCAATTTACTTGGACATGTTTTGAAGTACATCTCCAAGTGGAACAAAACTAGTGAAATACGAGTGAATTCTTCATAAATAATTTGTTATATTATGATTTCTCTATTCTTAACAATTGAGACCAAGAGTATCTTAATAAAAACACTAAAGAGAACTTGGCACATTGTCCTACTGCATCTTATTGCAGATATTTTCTTTTTGTATATTGTTTCACTGATAAAAACATTGGGACATAAGCAAGCATAATATACTACACATAATTATCTTGAATCATGTTGCCACAGTGGTAGGTGATACGGTTGCTAATAACTGACTGGACAGTCCAGAATTTAATCCTCTGCTGTGGCAGGATTTTTTCCCTGTTCTATTGTGTCCGGACTAGCCCAGGTGCACTCAGCCTATTGTATAAACTTAACGAAGGTGATTAAAGGCAAAGTACTGGCATATTACTACTCCATCTATGCTGTAAGCTTAAATGTGCAGTATCCAAGCCTACCCTGAGGAACTGCCTCCTTATGAAGCATTTTTTTTTCCTTAACACTCTGGTTCTTTATTTTGATTAATTTATTTCATATTTTTAGAAAACTAGCATAAATATATTTTTTGCACCTAATACATCCATCAGTGAAAAGTTCTTATGGTAGGGTATGCCAAGGAAGGAGAACCAGCTTTGGAAACAAAAGGAGAAATTAATTTGCATATTTATTTTACATTATATCCATTGTGTGCCCTTTATTATCCATATAACCCAGTGACATAAAGACATATTTACATTCAAACTACAAGTTTATTTGATTTTCATGATTTACTTCTTGCGGGCAGTATCATATAGATAGTGCAAGCCCACACCAACTCCAAGCGCACACATGGCTGCAGTTGCCTGGTACAACAGTTTATCTGCAATACCACCTTTCAAGAACACTGGCACATCATCATTAATCTGGAATAAAGAGAAAGAAAGCTGTTGTACATAAAGTTTTAATAATCTTCACATCAGTTGCACAAATAAATGCTTCCATGGTATTTGTTGCCTTTCCTTCTATCTTTCTCTCTCACTCAAGTATAGTAAATGAAAAAATGGCAGAAAGTTTGTTCCTCCCATTGATCAAAAATGAACTGACAGAGGAAGTTTATATAAACACCATCTCAGATAAAATTTATAAAGTATGAGGATAGTTATACCTTACCTGAAAATGCTGTTGTTTTGCCTTGATTTTTGAATAATCCACTATTTTCATTTCACCCTGACCAGCTGCAGCTTTAGCTCTGGTAGTGGACAAATGCTGCCTACACATTTGACCTAGCTGGAATGATTTCTGGAAGAGAGAGGGAAGAAATATCAATATTTCCATAAAATTCTAGCAACTTTCTATTTTATTTCTAACATCAGTGTTCAATGCCAGTGCTACTTAAAATCTTCCAAAAGGAGGATATTGTCACAAAAAGTAATTGATTTCAGCCTGCAACAAGCACACTATAACTTCAATAAAGGTAACTTGCTGCAGTAAGATGTACCCACATTCCCTCTCGAGTATCACTCATTAATTGATGGGGGATTACAGACTACCAAAACCTTAAGATAATACTTCAAGCAGGTAGATCTCTGCATAGATATTTGTATTTATTTTCACACACTAACACAATTTACAATTGTCATTGGACACATTCATTGGAAAATATATACAATATTTATAAGAAAAGTAAATTACTTTGGATAACAGTTCCACACAGTTCATCCAGTGCATATGCGCTTTTGCATATGGTTAAGACTACCCGTGGTAAAAGTTGAAACATACTTGAAAAACTCAATTTTTTAATAAGGAACAACATATAGCAGCCAGAAGGGTAAAAATAGCAAAATTATAGTTTTATAAGTTGCTGGAAAACTTGCATCTAAAAGTTTTACTTGCTATTCACCTCCTTCCAGTCCCCACCTTGGTGGTGCATTACTTATACAGCCACAGGCTCCTCCTACTAGTGAAATTGCACCCCCTAAGGACAGATTTAAGAATGGATAACATAACTGGAATTCTAGCACAATTTTAGTGGAAGCTCGAAAAATAATTAAACTTAGAAAAAAATTAAATTACACACACACTAACCTAAACTTAACCTTGGGTAAATCCTAGAAATTGGTGAACACAGTGGTTTACTGCGGCAAGCTATGGCCTGACAGCCAATGCTCGTCCTCCTTTTCATAAATATAAATTAATAGCGAATTGTATGTCACTATGTTAGCAGGTAAATCACTGTACTAGAGGCAAATCTCCTTTAACTCCAGCAAAATGTAAGTAGCATCATAGCATCACCTAGCGGCAGAAATCATAAGCAACTAGTCATAAAATATGTGAGTGCAACAAGAACCAAAGTGCTAGATGGACTATTCTGAACAATCTGTTTACTTTGTACAATACTATTTTGAAATACTTCATTTACAGCCTTTTTACAAATGCCTGCACACTACAAAAACAATGTTTCTGCAAAACTTGCTTAAATTACTTGAACAATTTGAAGGGAGCTTATATTTTTGATAGAATCTGGCAGACTGTTGTATAAAGTAATACTTTTATAATTAAAGCTTCCTTATATATCCTTATCTCATTTGGTAGATCCTGAGTGAAGAGAGCTCTAGGATATAGAACATGTCAAAATTATATCAGCACTAATAGTGTTACTCCAAATAATGTTATGAACATAAAGCAATTATCTGTATTAAAAAGAAACGGCTACACATTTGAAAAAATGTTAAAATGACTGTCAAACATACACAATAAAAAATTGCTCAAGTGCACATGCGGCCAATTTTAAGGATGTTTGGTTTGCTGCAATAACTATTTTTTTCTTTCATTCTTTCTTTTGCCAAGTGAGCTTTGAACCAACAAAAAGTTACCCATCATAGGCCTTCCAGATGGTTAAGGATAAAATGACAAGACTAAAGTGAGCCTTGGTCACCTATTCACTTGAGCTTAAACCTCTACATAAAATGGATTATGAAAGAGGTAAAATGCTTGTGAAGTTGTGGCTGTTTTCGGTTAGAATGTTCATTCAGCGAGGGTATGCGAGGTCAAAGTTAATGACAAATCCGAAATTCACATTATGCTGGTCACCAATGCCCCAGTCAAGATGGGCAACATTCGGGATCACGATTCTTTTAACTTTTCCATGAACACCTTCGATTTGTGATGTCATTTAAAATCAATAACGCAGCAAATAATTCAAGGTACCCAGATAAGTTGAATGTTTCATTCCTTATAGTTTTGTTTTTGGTTTTCATTGCTCTTATTCATTGCCTCAGAATCCACTAGGTCGCACTTAATTCCTTCTGGAAACGTAAATACAAATATTTTAAGTAGAGCGGTAATAATTGACGAATTCTACATGACATGTTAATGGAGCACTAAACAATAATCTTTAATAAAATAACACAAAATATTAACCTTGGCAAAACTCATTTTTGCACCAGTTTAGAAATATTAAAACAACACATTTACAGTTCCCTTCAATGCGGCTTTGCCACGATCACCAACCTGATCAATAGAGTAATGTTGGCAGCGATGATATGTGAAAGCCAAAGACAGATGACTCTGGTCAAATACGACTCTAGCGCCTTAGCTCAGAGGGTTATCTATGCTGAAAACAATCGTGGATGAAATAAGTTCGGCTCCCTCTGCTGTCGCTCGGGCCTGCAGCGAGCTTCTCAAATTCCATGTTTTGTGTTCAGGGTGTAACGTGCAGTTGGCTGCGTTATCAACTCGCCAATGAATTTTAGTTCCGAGATTGCCGCTAAGAAATGCTAAAAAATTCGTCATTGATGCAGTGTTTTTATCACTGAATTTCTTACATGGAGAAAATATTTACTTTTTCCTCCATGTTTCCTATCTATAGGTAATCTGTGGCTCTAGACTCTGAAAAGTTAGGTTAGAGAGCTGGCATTAGAGACAAAGTATAAAATGATGCAAAAGTGTAGCTTTTATTCTTTGCTTCGCATACATTGCACTTTGACGATGAACAATATTCCAGCATTGTGTAGGAAGTTGCATTCAAGTGCTGCAAATACCTATTATGATATCATAATTGGTGGAGGAGGCATGGTAGGAACAACATTGGCCTGTGCTTTAGGTTAGTACCTAATTGAGGTGGGTACCACTATATACACTATTGCACAGAATAGTATGTATGGTCAGTTTGGACAGTATGAGATTCTACGGAAAGGAGAGAATGGTACGAGAAAACAATTATTCTTGGGGGTCATTCCAAGGAAAACAATAATTTGCAAGAGGATAAAGAATATTACCTAACTTCAAATTGGTATCTTGCAGATTTGTTGTTTAAGAAAGCAAACAAAACATAATTTAATCATCCCTAACAAAATATTCTAAGTTAAAAAGCCTCTCATCATTTATAAATGGCTTCTTTATCACCTTTAGATATAAATTAAACCAAAATGCAAAGTTATTGATTACCTTTAAATAAAGCTTTCTGGCAATGCAAATAAGACTGCACTTGATCTAGTGTATGAAGCTATAAGCACTTTATCGTCCTGTCTTACACCATCACAGGTGTCTTTCCTATGGTCTGTAGGGAAGAAATGACATTTCATCAAGATAACACCTTTTTCATTATTTGCCAAATATATGGAATTATTTTTGCTGCCCTGAGCTCCATCAGTGAAGTATTTTTTTTTTCTTTTTTTAATTTTACAGTGTTAATTTTTTTAAATATTACATGATTTTTTTTCTGGAAAGGATGAACTACCACTGCCATGAATGAAATAATTAGATAATATTGAAATGAAAAATAGTGATAAAACACCACCATTCAAATTTCTACGCTTGTGAATTGCTCCTATCGCAACCCAGTATAGTATCCAAAATTATGAAACTGTAGTTTTCTGATAATCATGAAATTCCCCTACTCCAATCTCATCTTTAAAACAGTGTAAAAGCTTGAGATTGCACATTTGCTATATCTTCAATTTTTTAAGCCAAACACATTTTCTGGTAAGGTTCTAGCTGTTGTCATTGCATTCCTAACAAATTCCACTTCATGTAAATTATTTCTTCAGTGTGGCAAATGTGGAAGAGGTACCCTAACTTAGGCCTGTAATGTTTCCTTCATAACAAAAAAATCCCAAATTATAATTTCACTTCATATATCAGTGTCCATGTCGGTCCTGGTGGTGTAGACGTTACCATACTTGCCTCCTAAACCCAAGATCGTGGGTTTGAACTCAGCCAGGATGGCTTCATTTGGAAGGGAAGTAAAGCCCTGGGTGCCGTGTCATACATTTACGGCACGATAAAGAATCTCAAGCCTGAAAGAGAGGCCTCTGAGCAAAGTTTGTCGGACATTTCACGCCCTGAATTGAATGTGACGCTGATGACCTGAGATGTTAAAGAGCGTCCATAAATCAATCAATCAAATCAGTGTCCATCGCTTGTAATGCCTCGGCAATAAAAACAGGCATTAAACACTGTTCAAAAAAATATATATACTTGTTCAATGAGATTTGTTTCCAAATGTGATTTCAATATTTGAGGAAGATTTGCAAAACCTGGGTATCCTTCACATTTATTTTGGCAAAGATTGTTACACAAATTTGTTTTATGAAATTGCCTACCTGCTGACAATTTTCTATATAGTCATTAACATTAACTTTAATTTTTACACGTATGTATTGTACCCAAAGTACATATGTTTATGGACCGAAAGGATGCAAAGCTTGAAAAGCTGATTTACAAGAAGGAAACTTATTACAAACTTCTTTGTGTAGCTCGCTTTAATTTTGTATCATTTAATTAATTCATCACAAAAATATCTGTGGTATTTTCCATCTGGAACCAACATATTTCCTTTTCAAGTGTGCATTGCCATAGCAGTTTGCCCTACATAAGGCAAAATGCCAAACACAGATTTAATTCTGTGTTTGTTCCAGCATTTTGGAAAGCTGATTAAAAACTAATATTTGATGCACAGTGAAACCTCTCTGACAGGTATAGTTCAATAAAAAATTCTCAAATTTAACAAGGTGTCCATGTTCATAATATGTATGTACTTTAAAGGAAATGACATACATATCACACATTAAAGTACAATAAAAGTTAAATAAAAATTACTAGCTTACACTTACTCATATTGAAATTGAACACAGTAAACTTTTGCACTTCATGCCTCAATAGTGACTGAGGACCACTCTGCTTATTTTAGGCATACAGTTGTTTGCTTATAGTTATGTACAATGTGCTTTTTGGGAAATATGTAACAATTGTACATTTTTTTAAAGAATTGAAGCACAACAGAGAATAAAAGTTAAAGAAAAATTCACCCTTTCTATACCACTATGCCTAATGGCCCACTGTAAAGCATAGGGATAAGTGTCAATCAAGGTCAAGCAAGTAGTAGAAAGTAAGTTAGGGTAAAACCCGTACTTTTGATATTACAGTACTGTGTGCATGCTAATGACCTATTATAAAGCTCTAGAGATAAAGGCCAATCAAGCTTAAATATGTTAGCATAAATATATAACAAAAGGAGAAATGGTTCTACTTGTGAATATAAGAGGTGTCCAGGATTCAGGGATGTCCAACATAGAGGATTGACTGGACATGTTAAAGCATAGAAATTTGTCTGGTTCCAAGAAAAGACGTTAAATAATGAGGTGTCTTAACATACAAGGATGTCCAAATACAGAAGTCTTACTGTATTTATATTTGCAAATTCATTTTTAAACTGATAAATAATTTCCTCTCCATCAGCCATTTCATTAGAAACATTAAAGCTGTGTTATACAAAGACATGCAAAAAGCAAGAACATCTCCTACTTTACTACTGCTGCTGCAATTTCCACCACTGCAGCTTCTGCTACTGTTGCTAACACTGTCAATACTGCTACCACTACCCCTTCTACACTTTTACAAAAGATTTGCTTCATATTTTTTCTCTGCCAATATAGTTTTGTTACTTTGATTCCTGTTTATTGTCATATGGGATGTTTATACTTATTTTCAAGATCTTAAGATGGCAACTATTTAAAATTGCCTCATTTGCCTCTAAATGAGGAACCTTTATATATATTTGTTCTTCTATCTTTCTCTTACTCAGTTGATTTCTATGCTTTTCAGGACTGAAAGGATTATAGTACCATAAAATATGCCAATTTTTTCAATTATAGGCATTGTGGAATACAAAAATCAAGTTTATTCACTAAATAGATCTCTTTTACATAACTCAGCAATCATCCATTCATTCACACACATGTCAGATGTGACCATTTAAAGCAGTAGCATTCAAAGGATTTTGGTTCTCATGTACAAAAGTCTGTGACTGATTATTTTATTACTTCTAAATGATTAAAGATGCTGCTATGAATATTAAATTACAATGCACTCATTTAATTTTATATACATATATAATAAAATGAAAAGTAGCACTTTGAACAATGTAACTAAAATTACAATAACTAAGGAAGTTGAAGTAGAATATTCACAGAATTATCAATCACTATATCTTGAACAACTAAAGTTCTTTAAAGCAGGAAGACAAATGAAGGTGATAAAAATAAACTTTGAATCTAGGTGGTAATGATGGAAACAGATTAAACAAGCAACAAGAGTGAGAGAGAAAGAGAGAGAGAATATAAATATATTAATATGAAGATTTAAACTAATTCAAAACATTCATTTATCTTAAATGTAAAATTGGAACTTAACACAGTGAAGCCAATCATATTAATGAATATCATTGTATGATTAGTTGAACTACACACTCTTAAAGCTTCACTTACTTTAAGGAGATGGGAACAAAATGTTCTCGAAACCGGTTCCATACATTTATGAAAAGTAAGTGAAGCTTTAAGAGTGTGTAGTTCAACTAATCATACAATGATATTCATTAATTCATTTATCTGTTTATAGGTACTGCGTTTGTTTTCTTGTAATCAAGTTTATGCTTATGTTTGATTTTTAAAAATGTTCTGTTGGTGCAATTCCCTAATAATTCTCTCTTTACTTAAAAGGTATGAATTTCAAATTTTGTAATTTTACAATTTATTGCTAGGTTATCCATATACTAAAATATAAAAAAACATTTGTGGTTGTCTTCAAAACTTCAGAATTTTGCATGGAATATCCCTTCTAGCAATATGTGGATCACAGCATATGTTAGTTGCATGCTTGAAGGATGTGATTGGTAACCTGCAATTGTTAAATTATATAGGTAATATATGATGTTTGGAATACTTACTAAAGGTTTCAAACCTTTGGAAAATATTTGGAAAGAATTGGCATTTTATTTTTGACACAATATTTGCATAATGCATTTAACATTATAGGATTGAAATAATTTCTTTCCCAAAATAATGACAAAGAAAAGCTAATTTATAATAATTAACTTTTCATTGATCTTCCTTTTGCTGATAATCATAAAATTATAGTAATTCCTCTACAGGTGCTGGTTTTAGGTTTAAATGCATTTTTCAGCAACTTATTACTGAAGAGCAGAAAGCCGTGTCTTTCACACCTGTTCTAGTTTCTTTTCTTCTTACTATTGACATCAAATTAAATATGCAGTTTTAAATTTTGTTGTTCATTAAAATGCTTTATACATAAATGAATAGTTCTAAACAAACATTAAGAATTGGATCGGATTTTAACATATGTACTGCTTACAGTTTATCTTTCCATGCTTGTGGAAGTAGAGGGAAATGCATAGCGCAGCAGCACACACCCCACACCATCTGCCATGTGACCAGCACAATAAGCAGAAATTGTGCCTACTTTTTTAAAGGCGATTCTGAAAATACTTCCTTTTCACTGCAAGGTACATATTTTAATGTTTAAATATATTTTGATTTGTATGTTGCAGCTCAGCTTCCAAAATGTTGACTATTTCTTTTTAAATGTTGTTTTGCGCTTGAGCCAACATTTGTATATTAGATTTATAGACCCTGTCATTTAAACTAACAGATTTTCTGCTCTGAAACTCAAAGCAACACTGTACATGATAGGACTCGAGAACATGCAGAAAGTGAAGCTTATTTAAGAGCAAAAGCTGAATACAAAGTAAGGGCATTCAACCATTCTATCAGCAACGATCTGCATCCTTGAATGGCCGTATGCACAGCTAATTATTGCAGATGTACAGTCTGGCAATTAGAAGAAGGCAAGTGTGGGCTGAAGTAAGAGGAGGACTTGAACTAATTATCTGCATATGTTTGAGTGTATGTGGGATACTCATGTTGCCACATGAATGAGGACCTCTCAGACTCATATCTTGCACATCTACTGGACCTTTAACCATGGCCGAGTATTTGACAACAATGTTTATTTTTTGGACGTGAACATAATGAGGAGGGTAGAAAATATTTATGTAATACATTCCTCTAGCTTAGCTTCTTGTGATTGCCAGACAGATCCAGTACACAGGCATGGAAAGATAAAATATATTCACTGGATAACATCCAAAATATATATATATTCCTTTGCTTTACATAATGTTTAGCTCAAGCACCAAGGCTGTTCAAGAAAAAAATATTGCTTCTTGAAGGCAGCCCTAAACAAAACTGGAAACTTTCAAACAAGTATAGTAATAGAGTTTCTGCTCTCAGTCCTGGAACTAAGAGACTTTTGGAGTCAATTGGAGTATGGGAATATATTTCAAAATCAAGGTTCAAGGCAGTGAAAAAGATGCAGGTAAGGATTGTTTCCTTGCAGTAATGTACATAATTTTTGTTCCATGATGTCTGCTGAAAAAACTTATCCAATGATAATATTTATGGAAAATTTGTCATACATTGGTTGTGATATAAATCATGAGGGTCAAATGAATCTAGCCTATATGTTATAAGTAAAGAATCTATGGAGCAAACAAACTTTGCAGTACCACCAATATGTGAGTGATATCATGCTTATTAAATGACAAAAAGTGTATTATAAGGAAGCATTCTCTAATGTTGAGTAATAACTTCGCCATGCTTAGTTCTATACTTGTTCTCTCTCTTTTTTCCCCTTCTTTCTTCTTGCATTTACTTATATTCACAGAATGTTATATGCTGACTTGTGCATGGTCACTATTATCAGTTTTGCAATGTCATGTTATATGCTTTTTTCATTAGGGATGTCACCCACAGTGTTACACAGTCTTTAGCTCCTTATTACCGAAAGGCAAAAACAAATGGTTCATTATGTTTTATGATAACATTTCACATATATTCTCTGTGTTAACACTAGAGATTGGATGTTAAGGCATTCAAATACATAGAAAAGACCAGGCAAAAAGCACTTCAAATATGTAATAAAGGCAGTAAAAAAAGGCATTGCATACTATTACTGGTAACTAAAAATTAATTCAAATGCAGCAATTATTAAATTTGCAAAAATAATTATTGCTTTAAATGGATAGTTACCTGAAATTGTAATTCCTTATATATATATATATATATATATATATATATATATATATATATATATATATATATATTAGTTGGTACTGGTATTCTAGTGGTAACCATATGACATTTGGCTTGTAGTCCTAAGATTGTGGGTTCAATGACAGCCAGGGTTGATGGATTTTTTCGGGTTAAAATCCTAAGTATGGCTTCCCTGGGAAGGGAAGTAAAGCAATGGGTCCTATGTCATAGAATTATAGCAAATAAAAAAACCTCAAGCCTGAAAGAAGAGGCCTCTGAGCAAAATTATTGGCTATTTCATGCCCTGAGATGTTTGAAGAGCATCTGTAAATAAACCAAATACTTTTATATATAATGCAAGGTAAGTAAGGCCATGAATCCCTGTCATAGACTTAAGCACATAAAAAAACATCAAGCTTGAAAAAGAGGCCTCTGAGCAAAATTTTGACCATTTCATGCCCAGAATTGAATGGGACGCTGATGACCTGAGATGTTTAAAGAGTAAATAAACCAAATACTTTTGTATATAAATCAAATTAAATAATGATTCTTATAGTTCTTTAAATAGTAGTATTTGTAAAGAAAATTCACAAAAATACACAAAGACTTTTTTATTTTACTTTTCTTCTGAATATTTTTGTATCAGCAATATGCAGGTTGTGGGGGGGGGGGGAACCTAATTTGTTAAATCTAACAAAGGATGCTGCCGGAGATTCCAAGGCAATAATGCTATAGGTCGGCATCTCAGTGAAAATTTATGATAGCAAATCAGTTATTACTACCACAGTATCCTTAATTACCAGCAGGTCAAAGCAAGGCAACAATAACACCGATAATCTCTCCCTATAACTGTACTATTTGACACACTACATATGGTGTTTATCTACCGTTATATCCTAAACTACAATTGACTATAGCTAAAATGTTATTGCTGTGCTCAGACAGTCTCCGTTGTTAGGCAAATAAATATTTGGTAATACTGAAAGGCTGTCCGGTTATACTATATTACCTTCAGCCTATAGGCGGCTAGGATTAACAGTAGACAAACTCCACAGGAATAGTGTTGAATGACTGTGGGAGAATTTATCAGCCTTTCCTTGACCTACCAGTGGTTAACAAGGATACCATGGCAGCATTAAGGAGGAAAGCATGGTGACTATGCAGTAGTCTTGTTTTTCATTACAAACAAGCAGCATTTGAAAGATTTCACTTATTTCATTGTTTATGTTTAAGTCTTTGTGATAAGAACTGTGCCACGCTATAACTGCAGTGATTATTTGTTCAAGTCAACAAATTGGCATCTCATAAATGAATACAGCTTGTTTGTAGTAAAAACAGGACTACTACAGCATCCTACTTACCTGATTTAAAATTTTTATGATGGTCTTCTTAGGGAAAATGAACACATTACTAGTCATAGATCATTTCCTTCATAGAAAGAAAATTTTTTTACAACAGCTTATTGAAACAAACAATTTTTATTTGTTCCCACCAAGAAGTATTGCACTACAATTACAGAAACATTACAAAAATGCTAAAAATAGGCCTCACAGATATCATTTCTGTACACTTAGATTTATTCAAATGATATCCAATAAAAAAGGTAATTTGAGATAAATCTGGCTGTAATCATAACTAAATCCCCTAGGTGGTATCAAAATGCTTTAGACCTAAATTATCTTAAATATCTTCTTGAATTTGTGGGCTTGAAATGCTAAGTGCTAAAGATGTTGTTTAAGAGATTGCAGATATTCTGTCAGCATCTTGTTTTTATTATGTTAATTTTTTTAAGGTATGGGATGCATGTTCAGATGCAGTCATCACTTTTGATTATGATGGAATGACCCAAGATGTGGCATATATTGTAGAAAATGATGTGTTGCTCAATGCTGTAAACACAAGAGCTAAAGATTTTACCAATTTGACAGTAATTCATGAGGCTAAAATAAAGAAGTATCACTTGCCAGCACGAAATGCAACTTCTGCAAATGTACAAGTTGATATGGAAAATGGAACAACCTATTGCTGTACTTTATTGGTAAGTTTTTAAAAATAGTTTTTAAAAGCAGTAGTAAACTTAAATCTTAATTCTAAGTTTAAAGAATCAAAACAAAATAGTTGTAAATGCAATCAAATGTCATTATAATAAAGCCACTGGAATTACTTTATCAGTGAAATTTTGCTCTATTGTAAGCCAGTATGTTTTGAAAAAGAAAGTGTGCACATTTACTTATTTTAATACCTTGCAGCTTTTGCATATTTTGAATATAAGCCAAAAAATAGTCCATAAATAAATAAAACTTAAAATGCATTACATCTGAAGAGAATTATTTAAAAATGAACCAAGTTTAAGTTCACAATTTAATAAGATGAGATACTTGTTAGATTAGTAATTGCTGTGTTGGTTGGGAAGCCTTTGTGTGATTGACAGAGTGCTTAAGTTAAGGAAAGCATATGGTAGGAGAAATTTTTAAAACATTTAACATCCACTTTCACACATGACATTTATTTATGAAAAAAAAATGTTATGTTTTTCTGTGCATTATTACAAACATTTTTAGATAAATGCCCATTTTATCACAGGAGTTCATTTGAGCCATCTGGCACATTGTTATAAATGCAGCAAAACAAATTGATCTCTGAATGAAGAAAGAAAATCAAATGCTAGCCATGGTATGAGTCTCTTACCAAGAATTAATACCCTCCATTTTTTTTAATGGTGTTTAACTCCTGTTTTTACTACTGAGGCACCACAGGTGGTGGGCACTGATGATACATGAAATGAAATGATAAATTGGGAAAGGAGAACTTTTTTTTTTAAGGAAGGAAGCATTCCAGGCCTAAGTTTAGGATACCTCCACAGCATTTGCCATTTATAAGGACTGAGGAAAATCTGGAAAAAACCTGAATCAACCACCAAACCTCCCTCTCACGAGTCCATGCCGTAATGACCTCGACCACCGTGGTAGTACACCCCCAGTATGTGATCTGCTTTCAACTGGATCACAGGTACACTCATTTCAGATGAAAAACAGAGCACATGGTAAACACACAACAACTTTGAATACTGGTCACTGTCAGCATATATCTCGTTCCTTGATATTCCATCACTTTCAAAATTACTGTCATCATCACTATCTGTGCTTTTTCAGAGTTACTGTTTTCATCAATAATGATTAACCTGTTGATAGTTTCATACAAATTTGCTTCTTAATTATAATAGTCGGATGCAATTTTCTGGAAATGAACATAGGAATTCTTTCACTTTACTGGCATTATCTGGGTAAGTGCATCTTAGTTCCATGTTTTAAATTTAAATTTTTTTCTTACCACAACCCACTGTTTCAATTCAGCCTGTATAAGTACTAGGGGTTGAGATCTGGATAGTATGGAGGTAATCTTAACACAGTGTGACTATGCTTCTTTAGCATCTCATTAATAACACATATCTTTTCTTTAGGCCTCTTTACTTTCATAAGTTTACACAGTTCTACTTTTCTTTTAGACTGTAAGGATTCCAGGATTTTCCCTTCGAGAATGAGCCAGTTAATAATTTTTTTGTTAGTGGAATTTGAATTTGATGATTTATTCATTTTATAATATGTATTGCTATCACCAGAACCTAATTTTGTGGCATATTTGGAGTGAGTTTTTTCTCTAGTGAATATACATAACTTTTGTTATTCATTCCATATTAACAGTCATGGTTTTCTTATTTGTTTTAAAAATTGCAAAGCATTGGGATCCAAATGAAAACTACTTTCTGCATGGATAATGATGAATCTTCTCTAGATACTGGTGGCATGAGTATGACTGTGTCCAGCTATTAGCTGTAGTATGGCTAGAATGAATATGTCTTATTTTCTTCTTTGAAGTGAGTACGCCTTCCTCTTGAAATCTTTATAGAGATTAGAAATGTTTGCCTGCAGCATTTTTATATCATGTTTTTCTACCAGTGCAATTGTTATTTTTTGCCTTAATCCATTTAAAACCCAATATTATTATTACTTGATGTGTTTTTATGTATAAAAAGAGTCTGTAAGGGGACTTCTCTATCTTCTTGCACCTGAAGTTCATATTTGCAGTTATTATCTGTAGGGGATATGGGTTGCAGCCTTGCTGCAAATCATTGTCTTGGTACACTTGGGGAGTATTTTAACTAGGCTAGGCTGAAAGCATGGGCTGTAACAATTACATTATAAATTTGGTCTTCTCCAATTAAAGATCCTGGAGGGTAAGAGGAAGCAATAGGCAGAGTCTCTTTTCCATAAGGCCAATCGATGCATGAACCTTCTGAAATGTCATCTCTTGTCATGTGGTTCTCAGGAAAGTTTCTGTCAAGTTTTAAAGGTTTATACAGGCGGATTGTTATTGTGTTACAAGTTAAATAAAATATTTTGAAAGACAATAAGTTTATAATAGTGAAACAGTATAATAATGGCAACATTCATATATATTAAATATGAGGAAAACTAGCTGTTATTACAATATCAAACAGTATTACATTTGAAGTAACACTGCTCTCATACAGACACTCTTCAGTAGTGATAATCAGTTGTTTTGCTGGTAGTTAGTTGTTGTGGAAAGGCAGGCTGGTGAAGTTTCATGTGAATTAGTGAAGTTGTTGCTTTACTTAATTTTGTGTTAATTGTATGTAAATACAATGAATACTAATCAAAACTTACATTCTAAGCCTTTTTCTTTGCAATCATTGCAAAAGAAAATTAAAATTGAAAAACTGGGTAATCATAGCCAAGTATTATTAATTTGAGTCAAACTGTTATTTCAAATTCTATGAAATATAAAATACTTTCTGTATAGCCATAATTCATCCTGCAGATTCCAGACTTTATTTAAAGGGTAATCAACAAGTTTGCTGCCATTAAAAACAAAATATTTTTCTTCTTTTTTTTTTTTTAAATATATCTGTATTTAACTATGATATCTGTATTTAATTCCCCTCCCCTCCTCTCTCTCTCTTGCATATATTCAACCATGATTCTAGTTATTAAGATTCTAAAAATTTGCGATCTATATTTGGAAGTAGCAATAGTAGTGTTAAACATTGTGCATCTGACTATTTCTGCAGTTGATTATTGGTCTCATGGTATTTCCCGGTTTACGTATTTTCAGTAGACCATGTGTCCTTGCTATCGTGGCATTATCAGTTTTTGGTTTTATCCTTGGATGGTATGATTGTACTTTTATTGAGTTAGGTGTTACTCTTCGTCCACTGAAGATGCCAACCGGAGTAGTTGGTGAAAGCTATGGTAGTAATTTAAACCATGGACCACAGCAAAACAGCCCGGGAGAATTTAATTGTTTTAATGACAACACTGGCCGTGAAAGCCTAAGAAATGTTATGATTGTACTTTTGTTGACCAATTTTTTTTTATAGATGGCATACATTTTTTCACTGGATCCAATTTTATTTTCAAGTTCTGTATAATTAAATGATATGTACTAAATCGACTAACAGCTAATTAAGAATATATAATTTGCTTCACTGTGTAAGTTTAGACTCAAAGTTAATCTTAAATTTTAGGTGCATATTTGGCACAAAAGTGGCAGGTTTTTCCAATGTGTAAAATAAGAATGCAAGGCTCCTTAGAGCATATTCCCTACAGCGAAGCATGAAGTGAGATTAGTAATTATCCAGAATTGTTTCAGAGGAAATAAGAGATGGTATTTTCAAACTAGAGAAAATTTTGAAAAAAGAGTAATATCATAAGATTCTCAGTTATGATGCAAAATCATCTGGCATGCATTTACTTTTCAAGGATTGATTCTACAGCAAAACAACAGAAAAGAACTGAAAAACATGTTATGGACATTTCCAAGTCCATACTATAACCCCATTGAACTTCTGAGGAATTGTTTGGACAGACAGATCTTGACTAATGTATTTGCACTACAGATTAATTTGCCAAAGAACTAGAAGGACATTTTTGAAGAAACTGTGACAAACTTGATAACAAGGATGCCTAGAGTTTGCAAAGCACAGATCAAAGCAAAATGAGGTTACTTTGAAGAAATATTGTTACCAATGTTATTGTTTACATCTGATAAATATCTCTTTATGAATAAAATACTAATCATTGTTGAATCCATTTTTCCAATAAATCCTGAAAATGAGGAGTGTTCAAAAACTTTTGATTGGAAGTATAAGATGTTTTCTTTGAATTCTCCAAACTGCACTATTTCTCATTTAAAAATGCCTAGACCCAAGATTGCAGGTTCGATCCCAGCCAGGACCAATGGATTTTTTTGGGTGTAAAAATCCTAAGTATGGCTTCCTTCGGAAGGGAAGTAAAGCCGTGGGTCCCACATCATACATTTACAACACGATAAAGAACCTCAAGCCTGAAAAAAGGGGCCTCTGGGCAAAATTTGTCTGCCATTTCACTCCCTGATTTGAATGAGATGCTGATGACCTTAGATGTTAAAAAAAATAATAATAAAAAAATAACCTAGATGCCTAATACTATTAATTCCATGATAATTATTTCCACTTTTTTCATTACTTGTATAAAGCATCTCAGCAACAGTGACTTCATTGATTATCTTTGGTGTTCCACATTAAGTCTTATCAGCAACAGAAACAGTTTCTTCAATACTCTTAATTAATTGCATATATAATTGCAAATTGTTTAAAAATTAATTAAAGAGCTTTTTACGGGAGCATTGCTTTTATGCAGTACTTGAATATATACATTTTAATAAAGAATAAAGATATAATTATATAACTTACACTGAGTATTAATAAGTGTTAATATCTTCTGTTTGCACACCAGCTGAATATATTGCTAAATTTGTGAAATGAGTTCAAAATATAAATATTTTATTTTATTGATGTTCCTAATTATGTATGAGTGTATATGTAATATTTACCATTGTACACTGTACAAATTGATGTAAGGACTAAAAAAATTAATTAAACTTTTTTTTTTAAATTGCTATGTGTTCTAAATTTTCTGAGACTTTGAGAATCATTTCTATTGCTTTTGTAATAGTGTGTCTGCAGAAGCCATGTCAAGCTCATGGCTAGTCAAGCTACACTAGAGCTGGTGAGACAACAGAAGAGCTGATGGTAGAAATATTAAGAGTTTATGTTTTTTATTTGAGTAGTGTTTAATGCCTGAGGCATCACAGGCAGTGGAAATTGAAGATACATGAGATGAAATGGGAAACTAGAAAGAATTTTTATTAAGGAAAAAAGTTTTCCAGGTCTAAGTTTGGGGTACCTCTCCAGCATTTGCAATTTATGAGGACTGAGGAAAACCTGGAAAAAAACCTCAATCAGGGAGGAGGGTACTGGCGGGAATCAATCCCAGATCTCCCATTCACAAGTCCACACCTTAACAAGCTGGGCCAACCATGGCAGTTGAAACACTTGAGTGACAGTCTAAAATATTCTAATACAATTAAAAAGGTATGTATGGATCCATGTCCTGCAAGGAGATGCTGGAACTGCCTTCCTTCATTTTCTGGTATCTACTTTTGAAATTAGCGAATACCCTTTTTAATTTCCATACATGATCTCTTGATGGATGTTATCCTTTTAGTTCAGTTAATGTATATGGGATACTATAATTTATGACTGCATTATGACTTAGAACTTGACCACTTAGAAATTTCTCTTTAAATAATCTCCATACAGCACAAGTAGACCTAGTATGGACATTCAGATCATAAATATTCATTGTGGAATAGAACAATTAAGCTTGGTATTTGCCATTTAGTACTTAGTAGACTTTATTCTAGGATTACACATATGTTGTTTCATTTACTGTTCAAATGCCACTGATTAAGTGGCATGAAATTCAAGGCAGTTTGATAAACCCTGCCTGCACCAACTTGTATAGTCTGACTGGCTTGAGTGATGGCTTACTGCCCTATGCAGTCCCTTCCCTCCTGCATAATCAGATAATTGGATCACCTGTTAGTGTTGACCAGCTGTGTCCTAACATTTAATGATAAAAATATGGCTTGGAACTTAAAATTCCTGTAGCAGCACTAATAAATTATTAATATTTTAATAAAAATAATAACTATAGAATGTAAAAAAAAAATTAAAAACAAATCGCTGTTTTTGTTCAGCACTGTGATGATATTTTTTTCTATCTCATTTATTCTAATACTTATAATGCTTTAAATTTTTAAATAACTTTTGAAAGATCCCATACTATATTTGAACCAACTCTAAAGATCTTGAGCATATGACAAGGAACATTATGAATGAATATTAGGATTGTTCACATTTATTTATCTCCAATTTTGAATTAAAGACAATTGGGTTATACATTAGTACTTTGTTCATGCTGAAGTAGAACACTTAACAGCTTTTTTTTTAAAATGAAGCTTTAGTACGCTTCTTTTTCTGCAATGTGAGCAATTGCTCAGAAAGTTCTTTTAGGCGTTGATTTATGGCCTTGTCTCTTTTTTCAGAATCGGTTATATAGCTACTCAATCTATTTAGTATTTGATCCAAGATTACTTCATGTCCTAGCATGGATCCTCTATTGGAATTTCGGTTAGTTGATTTCCGTGACCCATCTTCGTTGTAAATGGAAAACCTGTATTCCTCATAATAAGACTTTTCTCTATATGTACTTCTTTCTGTGGTGTCTGAAGCTGTGGAACTATACCTGTTGCGATGCCGTTTGTCTCTTCGCTCTGCCACCAATTGATAAACTAATTGAATAAGTTCTCTTGTAATACGTCGCTCTCGAGGATCATTGGGGCGGATGTAAAGAAAATTGCGATATGGAGAGAAAGTGAGTAAGGCACTACGGTGACATAATGTTAATAGTTTCTTTGGCATGCAGTGGAGCAATGGCGAGAAAAGCATGCTTTCCATATGCGCCACTAACTGCGCTTGACGCACCAGACGATCCAGCCCTGCTGATTGTTGCAGACCCTGAATGTCATTAACTGCTAAACCTACCATTAGATTAGTGAGGATTACAGTTACAAGAAGGACAAAAGAAAGGAACAACAGGTGTGCAGTAACAGGATAGGTAATGGGTGCATCCTCTGCATAGAATATATCTTCGAACTCTAACTCTCCGGACATCATCACAACCGTTTTCATAAGACCGAGTGCCACGTTTTTAAATGCCTTATAATTAGGGAATAGCACTCCGAAACTAAGTCCGAAAGCCACAAGCAAGCAGGAATAGGCGAAAAGGAATTTAGCAAAGTTGAGGGCAACAGTAGTGAACATCTGAACGTAAAGGCCGAACATTGGAAAGCGACCAACAAGCATCATGAGTTCCAGCCATGTTAGAAAAATGCCAATAGCAGCCACGTGGTGCTGCCAAGGATCAACGTCTCTACTGACGTCAGTTGCTTCACTTCGATGTAGCACGCAAGGAAACACGCTAATCACAATCAGCCACTGCAGCCAGTTTTCCCAGTTGCTGTAATAGCAAGTCCAACTATGTGCTATTTGGAACAATTCTTTTGCTATAAGTAAGCCATTGAAAACCAGAAGGATATATCCAAGGTACTTTATACATGCCGGTATTCCACAACCCTTTCCTGAACCGCTGCTTGGACAATCCTTTAGGAACACGTTCACAACATAACTGGAATATAATAATACAAATAACGCATGAAAAAACAAGCTGAACAGGAAGAACTTGCGTATTCGTTTCCACTTAAGGAATAGAAACACCTGGCACAATGGGTGTTGCAAGTAATGGCGCTGACCGACTTCTATCAGTGTAAGAAGCAAGCCGCTTTCTCCACGTTCCAAATTTGGAACCAGTTTACGAAAATCGAGTTTTAACTCACAATCCACATCTCCAATCTCATGGTCATGGAGTTTAATGGAATTATCCAGCTGGGCTTGTAGTCGTGGGAGAACATCCGGCGTGCGACGCACAATGAAAGACAAGGCTGTTACTCCGCCTTTAGTCCTGGCAGTGACATCCCCACCGCTTGTCAACAGCAGGTTAACGCAATTAGACAGTTCGTTTAGTGCTGCGATGTGGAGAGGGGTATACCCAAAAGCATCTGGGCGGTTGACATCAGCTCCATAATTCAGAAGTAGACATACGCACTCCAGAGATCGGCAAACCTTAACGATGGCACTATGGAGTGGAGTACGGCCGTCCACGTCTTCGGCGTTGGAATCTGCCCCGCGCTTCAGAAGCAGTTCCATGGTTTCCGCGTTCTGGGACAAGGCAGCGACGTGCAATGCAGTCTGCAGTCTTGCGTTGCGGGCGTTAACTTCTGCGCCGGCATCCAGAAGAAGTTGAGCGCAGAGAGGCGACTCGTCCTCAGCTGCCAGATGAAGCGCCGTAATCTTGCGTTCCCCGAGTTGCACACGAGGATCTGCACCGTGTTCCAGCAACAGTCGGATGCAAGGTGCAGAACCTAAGGCAGCCGCCACATGCAAGGGAGTTTCCGTATACACCTGCAACAACAAAATATCCTAATGTAAAATCTAAAAAGTTATCTTATCGTAGTACAAGTTTTTAAATAACTGTTATTAGTATTATTTTTAAAAAGGTGCTTACAATATTTGATATTTTAATTTTAGTTTTCGCGTTTACATACACACATACAGTGTTGAAATTGTATTCTCTTGCCTACATTAATATTATAACCTTTACTATTATTTAAAATTCCTATTTCTAAATCTATTGATCTTATGTATCTAACAAAGCTAATTAATTATTTCATTGTTGGTACTTGGCCATTTTCCATCAGTTGTTAGTGCTTCAGTTCTTAGAATATCAACTAGATAAGATGATTTATTGACTGAATATTTTTGTTGCATGAAAGATTTGGTTATCAGATATTTTGAACCTGGTTTAGTTGTCCTTGTCCAATAAGGAATATTATTAAATTACCAGTAAGCTTAATGTTTACTGATAGCTATCTTTTACACTGGGGAAAAACGAATCAGTTATGCTACCATTCTTCCTTTGCCATTCATTTACACCGTCTTCATTCATTAAGTTTTGTTTTTCACTACACTTTTGAGCACTTTCTTATATGACTCTTGTAGATCCTTGTTGTGGGCCACATCTTTTGCCATTCGATCTGCTAACTCAGAGATTCCCAAAGACTCCACAGTGTGCTCTTGCCCAGATGATGTGTATGGTCTGTCCTTCCATTTATCTGTTCTGTATTGGCTGTCTGATGTCTTCAGTTAAGTTGTGGTGATGATTGTTGTTATTCTTTTTTTTTTTTTATAATGAATCCAGGATTATTCTGCTGTCTGTGCAGATTGCTATTATCTTATGTTTGCAGGCAGGCAATTTCTTCTATATTTTCCAGAGACTTTAGGAATACCAGTTGTTTGGCCTGATTTTTAGAACAGCTTTTATTAAGTTTATGTTGAAATTGACTAATGAGTACGTTGTTTTCAATTATGACCATCCCATGCTCACTTCTGCTGCCATCAGTATGCATTTATGTGGTGTAATCTTTATTTTCTAGTTTTTCTTCTATAGGAACTATATCAGATGAATGTCTCCATTTTCTGTAATTGTTTGCAGTATCAAAATCAATATTTTTATCACATTCCCTAGTTATTTGGGAATATCTTATCATCTATTTCAGTTTGATAAATATAGGGATATTCCCTGTTACCATAAATAGCACCTAATAGGAAGTTGTACAGAATGCCTTGGCCATAATAATAAGTAAGAGTATTTACTTCAGGAAAAACATTATTAGTTGCTGAAAAGGTGTCCATTTTGCTATGGGAGTGAATTTTCTTAAACTGAAAAAGTTATTGTGCATGCTGTATACACTATTTAATACAAAACTTGAATACGTGTATTTGCAGTCATATGCTTTACAATAAAAGCAGCTTTATATTAAAGTTAAAAAAAAAAAAAAAAAAAAAAAAGATGAGATAAATACAGTAGTAGCAGCACTGATTTTGGTATAATTGCGGGGGAGGGGGGATTCAAAAGCTGGTAGTAATAAAGCGGTTTATACGGACAGTTGCAAGAAGATTACGAATAAAAACACAATCTTTGAGTCTCGGCAAAATGAACTAAACAGAAAAAATGTTGTCACCATATTAGAACAGTTAATAGAAATTTGACGAATACGAGAACAATGGAGAAATGCACAGAAATATGAAGCAGCTCGCCTTTGTGGCATTGCTTCACATGAATGGAAATGAAATGTTACCTGCAGAGTACTGGGACAGGCCCCAGCCCGTAGCAGCTCGGTGACGCAGTCAATGGCTTCGCTCTGAACAGCATAGTGCAGAGGAGTTCTGCTGGAACTTGTGGCGAGACCTGCGTTCACGTCAGCCCCAGCGTTCAGGAGAAGGCGCAGTGTTGACAGACTTCCTGAACTAGCCGCGCAGTGAAGTGGGGTTGCTCGTAGATCAGAGTCCCAGACTTTTACTGGTGCTCCATGTCGTAACAAAACTGCCACACATTCCACGTGTCCCAGACATGCTGCGAGATGTAACGGCGTTCTGTAAAAACGATGGAGAGGAGAATATCATTCAATAAAGTAATTCATATTGGAGAAAAGTCCTAAACGGACACATTTGCCTGGTTGTATTATTAAAGAAATAAGTGCAAAAGTCATTTCAAATGCCTCTAACCCATACTGGTAATCTATATTGAAAGGAAAAAGAAAAGAAAAATGGGATCTGTTTATTAAGCGCCATGATGGTGTCCAAAGGTTAAAATCTATGTGTTCGTATAGGTTATAAAATTGATTTATAAATAATAAAATTTAGCTTCTCCTGGAATGTCCTAATTTGTTTAGTGCATAGGATTGCAATTGGGGTTTTATATAAAATAATTTTAAGAAATAATATATTTGTGTGATGCGAACTCTGCAAACCATAAGCATCCGTGGTACTTCTGAGGTTACTGAAAGTACATCAAGCTGGACATTTGAGCCCCTCACCTCAAGGATTCCTCCGAATTGGTTGGCCTTAGTAGCCTTAGTATATTCCCGCCATTCACGGTTTATTTAAGTATGCTGCGGCATAATGGTACTCCTGCGCCACACCAAGTTGGCGAGTCACCAAAAGATCTGGAGCCACCTGTAGAGTTGGGGAGACTGACGCTGGATTATGTCACCCTACCAGTGGTACTGATAGCGTAGCTGGAAGGTGAAGGAGTGGGTATGCAACTCATCTGGTTTCACGTGAAAGGAGGGGTTTAAGTTAGAGTCTTAAGTGTTGACTTACTGGAAAGACCCATCAAGGTGGTGACCTCAGGCTTGTACCCTGCTAGAACGGGGAGGAATCGGTATTTAATATATTTATATAGCACTTTACTTATTTATTTCATTAATATTACATATATGTTTTAGCTAGTCTGTGAAATGTGATGACGTCTAATACTGCTTACAGTTGTTAAGTTCATGTTAAAGTTTTCTTTACATACATAAAATGAAAGTCAATTTATAATGAAGTTTTTACTGTATTCAAAATGGTTTAATGGTTTTGGAACAAAATGTAATATTCGATGATTTATGAAATGATTCTCGAAACACAAATATCGTTGTAAAGTTAAAGGTAGCTTAGAGATGTTACCTTCCTTCGCCGTCTGTGACGCAAGGTGACGCCCCCATTTCCAGTAGAGTGTTGACAAGGGAAGCCAGACCTCTCCAAGCTGCCAGCATAAGTCCCGTAGTTTCTCCGTGAAGTTGTTCCAAGAGACGAGCCTCATCCTCCAGCAAACCACCTTGAAGCAGTGCTTCGCTTCCTGGTAGGTTTCTCAGACATTCCTCTATCTCCTCTTGCGTCCATATTGCCATTTGTTGTATTGACGCCAAGACTGCTCTCGGTTCGAATCCCGCAGCATCTTCCTCTTCCTCACTGGGTAGATCTGTTTCTGCCCCATCGGAATCTGCCCAACTCACGTGAAGATCCTGTACCGATAGTAAATAAATACAAGGTTGGCTATGTTTTGGTGAATTAAGGTATAGGTAATTAAGTACAGATTTTCAGCTTTTTTGTGTCGAGAGTTTCATCGGAGAAAATACAAAATTGGAAAATAAAGAATGGTTACAGCACCTAAACAGCTGCTATATGATCAGCCAATCCCAGCGCGCATCGGTATTCCCAAACTAAGTGGGTAAGTGCGAACGGAAACTCTACACACAAGAGCAAACTTCAATTATCGGTTCTTGAGTTTTTGAGAAATCTAAATTGCTCTATACTGGGAACAAGATAATTATTTTCAAAAGTTGTATTTATATACCATTTTGATTGCGCAACACTTGGCATTTATGTACTGAGAAACCACTCATAGCAGAGTTACACCCGTGTTTGCATTTAGCTCTTGAAAGTATACACATAACCTCTTTGCTTAGCCTATATATAGTTTACTTCTGAGTAGCGAGAATCCAGTAAAGACGAATGCTTCACGAAATAAGGTGCGTTGCAAAATGATAAAACAAACTGATGAAATTCGTAACGTATAAAGAAAATGAAATCAAATATATGTGCACTTAAGTACTTGAAACTATATTATCTTTATCTTAGGGTTAGTTACAAACACATGCATTCATTGTACACAGATCAGAAGACAGAAAATGGTCCTGGTGCAAAATGTTAAAACCAGGCTGAATACTTCATGACCTTCAAATGGAAAGGCTTTTCTGCAGCTGTGGAGTGAGCAGCTATATATATTCATCATAGTCATCTTGTGAATCAATACATTTAGATATATATATATATATATATATATATATTCATCATAGTCATCTTGTGAATCACTACATTTAGTTCAACGGCTTTCCAACTGTTTAATATCCTCAGTAAAATAAGACTTATCCAGCTGTGAAAAATATGCGTCTGTCTCAGCTTCAACCTCGTCGTTGAATGCGAATCTTCGTTCACCGAGCCATTTTTTCAGGTTTGGGAACAAAAAGTAATCGCTGGGAGCCAAATCCGGTGAATATGGCGGATGTGGACGCACTTGGAAGCGAAAGTCATGCAGTTTGAAGGAACAACCCCAGATGTGTGTGAAGGCACATTATCGTGATGAAAGAGAACTTTCTTTTTCGCAAGGTGTTGACGTTTATCTGAATAGCATCTTTCGCTTGGTTCAATAGTAAAGCTTAATATTCCCCGGTGACGTTTCCGCCCTTTTGGTGGTAGGCTACGAGCACCACACCATGAGAATACCAGAAAACCGTAGTTATGACTTTTCCTGCAAATAGAACCGTTTTTACTTTCTTTGGTGCACTTTCGCCTTTTCCACCCACTGTTTGGATTGCTCTTCCGTCTTTGGCGTGTAGTGATGTATCCATGTTACATCTACTGTTATGAAACGTCGGAGAAGCTCACTGCAATTGTATTTAAACAATTCCAAACACGCTCGCAAAACATTAATTTGAATGCATTTTTGGTTCATACAAATGCGGCACCCATCGAGCAGAAGGCTTTCTCATACTCAAAACTTCGAATTAAATGTAGTGAACACGGCCTATCGAGATCTTTGCAATACCAACCAATTTTAGTACCTTCAAATGGTTGTACGACCAGGCTTAAATTCAGCAACCCACATTTTAGCCATCGAAAACAAAAGGGAAGAATCCTTTAATTTTAAATCTTATCCTTTTGTATTTCTGTGTGGTTAAACCCTTCAAAACGAAGTACTTGCTCACAGCTCATATTTCACTTTATCCATTTTATAGAAAATATTAACACTAGTTTGTTTACACGATTATCGCAAGGGACTGCATTTACGCGTCTGAAACTTTACAGCGCATCCTTTAAAGGACAGTACTTAGCTATAATAGTAATTTTACCATATTTATGGCATCTCTGAGTCAGGCCGAGAACTTTTAGAACACCCCTCTTAGTGCTGTTCGACCATCCTTCGAAACAAGATCTGTGCTGTTTGCTTGACTGCTAAAGCCATAAGGTTCCTGGCACCATGCAGAAAGAGTCTGTTTCGACACATTTGAAAGTAAATCTCTTGGAAGATTTTTATGAGGCTGCAAAATTAGCAAACTACGGCATGATTTCCAAGAAGCAAATTCATTGTACAATACCTGGAAACCAAGTGAGATCTGGGCCAAATACTTGGAGAATTCAATGTTTTATGCGATGGTAGATTTTAGATCGTGTGAAGTTTATCCAACAAAGATTCAAACATAACTTCTTGTAGTGGGTATTTTATGACTCCAGTGCTACAGTATTTTTCGTTTGCAGTTTTCTTTAGGAAAGATCTAACTTCTGTACATAAATCTAAAAGACAATTTAAGAAATGTGCAATTTTGAAACGTATTTGTAAATAATTTTATAAATTTGTGCTATATCTCATGCAGATATAGGCGTTTCGTCTGTCAGTTTTTCCCCTCATATTTCAGCAAGATTTTATTTATGCATTTCGCCGATGAACCTTACGTACAGAATAAAACTTTTGACTGTAGTGTCCAAAGGAAAATTTTTAACACGAAAGGAGTTTTGAAATCAGTAATTTACATACACGTATTCTATATATTAAAATGGCATGTGTCCATATTTTGTGCATAAATAAAAAAAAAAGATGAAACATAGTAATATAACCGCTAAACAATTAGGTTTTTTTTAACCTTACTTACAGATTGAAGAGGTCTATGCTTTACTTAAGCAGTGGTTTTTTTTTTTTTTTTTTTTTTTTTTTTTGATAAATAGAAAAATAATTTCAGTTTATTGTGCTCATTTTGAACCATATTTGAGAAAATGTTAGCCATTAGTTACTTTTCAAACACATCGTTTACGTGTTTCTTGCTGGAAATGACAAAATAACTCTTCTATATAATACTTATTTTGCAGTCTAATGTTGCAAGATTTAATTTTTTGCGTCATTTGCACTACCACAAAATAATATGAATACAGACCACTTCCGTGGTCTAATGATAACGTTGGCGACTTCTGATCCTGAGGTTCTGGGACGATTCCTGGTCTGGTCATTTTTTCCTAGTTTTTATTTGCCTTTAGTAGGTGAATGCAAAATAGGTTTTGAGTTAATTTGCACCAACCTTATATTTATTTATTCCTGCTGACTACAGAACTACACCTACAGTAAACAGTTCTTAATCTACAGACGTCGCGATAAAAGCAATGGAGTCAAAGCGACAATAAATAAGCTGTGAAAAAAAAAAAAAAATATCGTAATGCAAAACCAAGAATAAATGTGTTGTTTATATTTTAATAGCTGTCTTCAACTATTCTGTTGCATGCTTTTTAAACACGGGTATATATTGTGGTTTACTTGACGTTACACGCCCTACGGAAATCACTAGTGCTCCTCCAGCTACTAGTGCAACGCAACAGCAGAGAGAGCAGAACTTATTCACTTCACGCACTTGTGTATCAAGTGGAAATGTGTTTTTTTTATTTAAAAAATGTTACCTATGTGTTGTCCTGTGAAATATAAATTAATTGTGCATTGTTCATTAACTTACGCTCGCCTCTTTTTTCGTAGATATACATTGATAGGGGAGGGTAATTCACTAAAATGAGGGCATTGTTAAATGGATGAAAAATTGTAACGATGGGAAATTTGCTCTTATTCGAATTTGCAACTAATTCATTTACACACACACTAACCTAACCTATCGCTAACCCCCGGTAAATCCTAGAAACCAGTGGACCCAGTGGCATGACGCTCTAACTGTCCGAGCTATCGAACTGTTGCTGATGAAGGCTTATTATCTAGCTACAGCTGTGTGAGTCACTACTTCCTGCTGTCTCCGCTGTCGCTCGGAACTAGCCGCTCGGTCGCTGCACTAGCAGCAAGAGCAGCACTAGTGATTTCCTTAGGGTGTGTAACACTAAATCTGTGGTTTTAATAGCTGATTTCAACTGTTTATTTATTTTTGGGTGTTAAACAAAAGACGTCCGTTTGTAAAATGGCACAATTTAGCAATGCAGAGTAATGTGAAATGTTACTTGTTTATGGTGAATCGCAATTAACGAAACTGCAACGACATTAATCTCTCGAGAAAGGTTCCCTTATAGAGGAGTGGCGTGTAGTATGTTTATTACCTCTACATAAGTAATTGTTAGTAATTCAATTAAATCATTTTATCTCAAATTCATAGTAAATAATATCTCAACGCTTATCGTGTACTGGGTAACATGTAAATACTTTTTGGTTCGTTGTTATGGCAGCAAGACAGTCTTAGTCGCCCTACTACTGCCAATAGCAAATAATAGGCATTATTACTTTTACAAGATGACATTATTTATCATTAGAAAATATTTCGATCGTTTTTAAGAATCTGAAGTTGTTTACAAACAATGTTTCTCATATGTAAACGAAATATAAAATAATATGAATTGTAAACTTCTCCACAGGAAAGCACAAATATTTATAAAAAACCTTAACTTCAAAATTACTGGACACCTTGACACTCGGCATAGATGGGACATCATATTTATCATCGTCTATTTTAATGAAAAAGGACATAGTCTTCTTTAGCAATAGTTATAAACGGGTATCTCGCTTTCAAAGAAGTCAAAGCATAATATCTTGCCTACACCATTCATTAACACTCTTATTCTCGTTCCAAAAACGCTTTATAACTTTTTCCGTATCTTTCCTTTCATTGCTAACCCTGTCACATAAGGGGTAGATTAGGGAAAATTGCAAAGGGAAAATATTCCTACCTAATCACAAATTTTGGCACGAAATTTTTAATGCACGCTACAGCTTCATTTTTAACTTACTGCCTGTGGTGCCTCAGAAGTAAAAAATGGCGTTAAACAGTATTAAAAAAGCATTAACTTAAAAATATGCATAATGCATACGGTTTATCCACTCCTCCATCAATTGTTGTTATTACATATAAATGTGGTTATTATGTGGCGCAGTGCCATAATTAAGACATACAAGAGCAATCCATGTTGTACTAAACACTTTCTATTACACAAATTCCTGGAGTGATTTCATTAAATCTATATTAATATTATAAAAAAAAACTAAAGAAATAACACGCTACTATTTATTTGCTTTCAACTATAAATCTCTGTAATAAACCAGATAACTGCAACAAACTGAATAACAAACCTATGTGTTAATAGCAGAAACATAATCTCACTTGCAAACGAGTCGAAACATAACATCACGTTCAAACCATTTATTAAAACTCTCATCTCAATTCAAACCCCATTTCATACATTCTTTCGGATCTTTCCTTTCTTTCTAAAGTACGCCATCACATGCGATGGTAGATTATAGAAATTTGCACAAAGAAAATCTCCTCCCTAACCGCAAGTTTTGGTACCAAATGTTGAATACACTCAACAGTATCATTATTAACCCCAAAATTTGTACGATATATACTACTTTAATTACTGCTATTTTGGAAATGTAGTTATGGTATTATGCGGTGCACTGCCATAAAAGACGTACAAGTGCAACTCATGTTGTACTAACACTTTCTAAGTCCCTGGTGTGAGTTCACTAAATCGTTATTAGCTTAATAAAAACATAAGTAACGCGCTACTGCTTATTTACTTCCATCTATAAACCACTGTAATAAAACAGGTAACTGCAACAAAGCCATGTAATTAAAAGTATGAACTACATTTTCCACCATTTTGTCTACTATCGATACCTACATTGGGGCCTGGTAAATATAGTCGGTCTTGCGTTTAGGGCAGTTAAAATATCGTAAGTTAACTTACAAGTGCACGAACAATATTATTTGTGTAGACATCAGCCGATACAGAACAAATAATGAAATGAGTAGAAAGGCGCAGCATTGAGGGAACGGGCGGACCAGACAAACTGGCTGGCAGAGCGCTACCCTGTGTCGCAACAGTTCAGACACCACAGTGCACACACTTCATTTTATTTCCCATACAACGAAGGCACTCCCGTTCATATTTCATTGGTGTTAAAATTATTAAAGAAATGCCGACTTTTGCAGCAAGAGGGACACGAAATATAGTCCGGTATTAGCAGAATTAATTTGTTTCACTAATATGAAATTAGTTTTTTTTTCTAACATTACAGTAACAATCCTAAAATTAAAAAAAAAAAATATTGCAATAAAACAGCCATGTTAAAAATTTAGGGACACAATTGTCTGCAAAAACGGAGGGTGGCGCAAGATCCCAAAACAACAACTATTATGAATGGTTTATGATATAATGGCGGTGTAAATAATATTTGCAAATAAAATAATCAAATGTCGTTTGGAAAGGAGCAACAGCTAAGCTCAAGAGAATTTCAACTTTTTTAATTCAAAAGACCGCTCAAATTTTCAAACACCCGTTAGAAATTTTAACTTTTTCCTTATTATAGGCTTCCATTACTTCCTTTTTATATGTAATTTTTACTACATACATTGTTTTAAATAGATCTTTCTCTTATTTCCTAATGCATCCAGTTAACAGTTTTTGTTAATTTGGAAATAATGATATTTTATTCTCAAATAATTCCACTTTGAGCAACTGCATACGGCAAGCAATTGGAACTCCATTAGCAAATTGCTGAACGTGCATTTCTCTGCCACGTGTTTTCCCAAACACTTGTGTTTATTTGAATTTGCCAATGAAAGCACTGGCTAAGGTTTTGCTTAGTTTTGCGGCGTGCTAGGCCCTTATCGTAAAAATAGATGGGCATTAGCGCTAACTTGCTCCGGTATACATTGTAGAGGGAGCTTCAAACACAGTTGGTTCCAAAACATTTACCCCACAGTGCTATTTTTAAAACATGTGATACAAATTTCAGCGAAGCTTTCTGCTCCTATCTTCATTTATTTATAACTGGATTTCGTTTATGTACAGAGAATAAAAGGTGAATAATGAAAAGTCTAATTCATAATGAACACTGGGCACCTCAATAAAACTCGTTCAGATTGTATGAAACTGTGTTAAATATTGCAATTTAACATTAAATATGAATGCTTCGAAACACCATATTTAACAATTATTTATGTCTAACTTACGCGAACGTAATTAAAAATCTCCAATTAAACAAGCTTAAAAGAACGAAAGTACATCTTTCAAAGAATAAGTAATAGAAGTATAGCTAAGCCATGTCGTATTGCATTGCTAAATAATACTGGGGGATTAAAAGATGAAGTACAATAGACACTACTTTTTTTTAAGAAAAAACACTAAATATAAGCTTTACTCACTGGAAATATATCATTGTTGTCAGTTATTAGTTATTAAACCGCGTAATCAAATTATTATTAACAGTAGGTTCTCGGGTTTAATATTTTTTAATCTGGTCTGAAAAACACTTAGCGATATATTGGGTTATCAATTACCTGATGACACGCTACAGCGGGAGACTACATCGGCTAATAAGCTATCGCTCGGCCAGCCGGGCTGTAGGAGTTGGTGCGGGCGGATTTACCGAACGGTTACGTTGGTCTTGAGTCACGCCACTCCATCAGTGTCGTTTTGGACAGTAAAAGAAGCAATCCAAAAGTTTTCTAAGAATACTAAATGGCAAATACCAGCTCTAATTATTTTATTGCACAGCGAGTGTTTATTCTTTGCACGTCCGTACCGAATCCGCTGTGCTGCCAGAAGATTTTTTAACAAAGATTCCCTATAGATCGAGTTCCCCAGTCGTAATGCGATTCATAAATTAATATTATGCACACTTTTTAACACGAACTAAAGTGTAATATTCACCAAGAGATCTATTTAATTTATGAAAGAGAATTAAGGAGCATATTTATAATACTTTCATAACCAAATGCCAGAAATGGGTGGAAAATAAGGTAGACAATTCCAGCGTTTCTATGCATGACACACAACTTTTTAAATGCATTGGACCTTGTTAGACTGTCATTCTAGGGTATCACCGCCACGGGTAGCCGAGGTCGTTAAGTCTCGGACTCGTGAGCGGGAGGTCTGGGTTCGAATACCGCCAGGACCGTCCTTCCTGACTGAGGTTTTTTCCAGGTTTTCCTCAGTCCTCATAAATGGCAAATGCCGGGGAGGTACCCTAAACTTAGGCCTGGAACGTTTCCTTCCTTAAAAATAAATCCTTTCCCAATATATCATTTCATCTCATGTATCATCAGTGTCCATCGCCTGTGGTGCCTCTGTGGCAAAAACGGGCGTAAAACACTATTCATTCATTCTAGTGTATCTACTACTGACTCTTGTGTTGCCTCTCCCATCCGTAGGCCAACTGGCCGTGAGCGATGGCTCATCGACCGGTGCAGTCCCCGCCGCCTCACTGTGTCAATCATAAGATAATATTTTGATTATCCGTACTGAATTTTAATGCCTTTGCAAATAAAAAATGTAGATAACTAGCGTATTTTGAAATTTATAGCTGATATACAGAGGCGTTCACGGGGTTACAGTGAGTCAGTGACCTCCCCCTGTATCTTTTTGAGTTTTTCTTACCAGTCCATATGCTCAAAGGGGAGGGAGGTTATAATCCTTAACAATTTCGTGATTTCATACATTTAGTTTTTTTTATTGTTTTAAAAACTGCTTTTCGCCCCCCCCCCTCCCAGCCCTTGCTTAAGGAGATGACGATCCCCACCAAGTTAAATTTAACACATTTATTATTCATTATCTCAGAAACTATTCAATATAATTAGCTGGGCTTTTCTTGCTGTACTTATGAACACTTTTTCATGTGATTGGTGAGGGAAAAAAAATAGGAAGAAATTTACAAAATTTTAAATACAATGATGCATTTTTTACTTTAAAATTTTGTACTTTTACTTTTAAAAAAATAGCTGTGCATGGTATTAAATAAGTTGTTAGTCTGTAAAAAATAATTGGTACAAATTTCAAATTGTTATGCTTACAAATTTCTGATAAACTTCTACAGAAAAGTGCTTTTGTTTTGTTTACAAATTGCAATAAAATATAAACATTAAAAGCAAATTCATATTTGTAGAAGAAATAGAACTCAATAACCCCTAGGCTATTAGTTCTCCATCTCTTCTTCTTGCTGGTTGTTGTTTCTTTTAAATATAAAAAAAATAAATCGTAAAAATCGCCATTTTGATTCCATTTAACTAAAAATCGGTGAGAATGTTTAGCAAAAGACACCTGAATGCTTTCTCTCATCATTTTGTGTTGGTGTTGAACTGAAGTGCAAGTTACTATAGCAGGAAATGGGAATAGAAACCAAAGAGTGTGTCATTGTAGCTTGGGCAATTTAAAACGGCTCCATTCATTTCTCAATTGCATTAAAAATGTTGGATATGTAAGAAGTTTTTGATCAATTAGCACAACCGTTTATAAGCTGTAAGAAAAACAAATGAGTTAAACTTCTAGCGGTGTGTTAACCACACTGTAGGCAAATTATCTATGCTGATGTTTTGGAAAGATAAAGGAATATTCTCTGTTCGTTTATATTGTGCTGTTTACTGCAATAAGTATATTTTCTTTACCAATATATAAACTACAATTTGTTTTGATAGTTTTTTTTTGGGGGGGGCGTAAGTTTTCATTGTAGATGTGCCTGTCACTCTAAAAATTAAATACGGGATACGTCTGAGCAACGACCAATTATTGTCTCAGGTGTATATTCGCTAAATCATTAATTGTCTCAGTTACACTTAATGGTGAACGGCATGAAAGAGAAGACAACCTACCGTGGGGTTGGGCATCTTCTTGTGGCTGTTGACCCTAATGCAACCCATCTCCAGGCTGGCACTGTTAGCCTTCAAGTGCTCTGCACCATCACCGTCGCCTCTTGGTCCTGACATTGTGCAGATGTTCTGCAGCTACAGCCGTGCAGCGAGACGGAAGTCGTACTTCGCCACTTCCACCGGAAATTTCCAAGTGTAGTGTACTTCACCATGACTTGAAAGCAATAACAGGAAATGGTGTCATTCACAACGAAACATGCAATTGATACATTTCAGAAGTGCGTTAATCTACAATCTTTCTTCAATATGTAATTCTCTACTCATTCGAACAATTTATATCGCTTTATTATTGCAATGAATTATAATTGTGAAGCGTGTCGTAAATTTTAATACTGCTGGATTTAACCACATTCGTGCATATTTTCACTTTTCACCTCATAAAAACATTATTGTGTAAAAATGTTAAGCTGCAATAGTTATCGGAGTATCCTTTAAGAATGATTAATATAAAAGTATTAAATTTTTGAACTGAACAGAAATCATACACACAATTATTTGGCATATTTTTTGATTTGGTTTAATTATGCATGCTCTTTAACATCACAGGTCATCAGCGTCTCATTCAATTCAGAGCGCGAAATTTGACCGCTACTAGTGGCCGAGGTCGTTAAGGCGCGGACTCTTAAGCGGGAGGTCTGGGGTTTGATTCCCACCAGGACAGTCCTCCCTGACTGGGTTTTTCTCGTTTTCAAAAATGGCAAATGCCGGGGAGATACCCCAAACTTAGGCCTGGAACATTTCCTTCCTTAAAATAATTCTTTCCCAATATATCGTTTAGTCTCATGTATCATCAGTGTCCACCGCCTGTGGTGCCTCAGTAGTAAAAACGGGCGTTAAACACTGTTTAAAAAAAACGTGAAATGACTGACAGATTTGCTCGAGGATTCTTTTTTTTTCCAGCTGGAGGTTCTTTATCATGCCGTAAATGTACGACACGAGACCCACAGCTTTACTTCCCTTCCAAAGGAAACCATACTTAGGATTTTTACGCCCGAAAAAATCCATTAATCCTGGCCGGGATTGAACCCGCGATCTTGAGTGTAGAAGGTAAGTATGGTTACCACTACACCACCAGGACTGACTATTTGCCCTTTGTATGCAGCTGGATGCAAGCCGTGCCGGTTAAGTTTTCGTGGCATTTCTGCTCGCACAACTTTGATCAATACACATTATGTGCTCGGTATTAATTTTATTTCCCAATAAGTACTAATCATAGTACTTATAGGAGTTATAACCAAGGAGTTAGTACCAATAAGTACTAATCATAGTACTTATAGGAGTACTAGTTATAGGAGTTATAAGTACTAATAAGTACCAATAAGTACTAATCATAGTACTTGTAGGAGTACTAGTTATAGGAGTTATAAGTACTAATAAGTACCAATAAGTACTAATCATAGTACTTATAGGAGTACTAGTTATAGGAGTTATAAGTACTAATAAGTACCAATAAGTACTAATCATAGTACTTGTAGGAGTACTAGTTATAGGAGTTATAAGTACTAATAAGTACCAATAAGTACTAATCATAGTACTTATAGGAGTACTAGTTATAGGAGTTATAAGTACTAATAAGTACCAATAAGTACTAATCATAGTACTTATAGGAGTACTAGCTATAGAAGTTATAAGTACTAATAAGTACTAATCATAGTACTTATAGGAGTACTAGTTATAGGAGTTATAAGTACTAATAAGTACTAATAAGTACTAATCATAGTACTTATAGGAGTACTAGTTTTAGGAGTTTTTCGAAGTGGTGTCTATATCCAGTCACGCATTTCTGGCATCTCTATATGAAATTTGCAATAGCTCTCCTTACATAGTTACTACAATTTTTTCCCTGGTATTTTATTTAAATTCTTCTATACATGGGAGCTGTTCCTGTAGACTATTTTTTAACTATTTTAGAAATAATATTTTAATACAATACACTGTAGTATTTTAGCTTTACTAAAATACTGTAATTAATAACTAGGGTTAGCATGTTTATGACATTTTCATATTTTTTTCTTCACTTTCATTTCAGTTGTAGTATTGAATTAAAACATGAATTAAATGTTTTTGATTACTTTTAAAGTTGTTTAGTATTTCATATATTTAGGTAATGTGCTCAATTTTTGGTCATATTGTGCATATTTTGGCGTTTTAGAATCATATTTTGGTTATATTTGCAAATATAACCTTCTATTCACATATGTTAAAATATGTTGGGGATTTAAAAATTAATGTGCACCTACATTCCGTGAATGACTTATTCTGAGAGAGTCAGATTTCTAGGAGTAACAGAAGAGACAAAATCGAAGTATTTTTGTTAAATAACATTAGGCCTGAAACTAAGTAATCTATATGTGTAGGATAAGACATAGAGAAGGATTTTAGCTGCGATTTGGAGTAACTTTATATTAAGTCAAAAAAAAAAATAGTCTCTTACAAAACTGTTCAAAGCGCGGCCTCCTGCTTCAGTACACGCCCTGTAACGACATAAATGTCTTGTACGTACAATTTGGTGCATGTGTATCTGATTTAGTTGGCGTCTCTTATACTAGGATCATCAAGTACCTCCAAACTATAAATTAAACAAAAAAAAAAAAACTGATTTAAGGTCGCGAGAACGAAAGGGCCAAGTAATGAATCCACCGCGACGAATACATTGTTTAGCGAATAAATGTAAAAGAGAAGTGGGGAGGTGCACCATTATATAGATGCCAGCCCGTAACTCAAATAACCACTTTTTGTTTTAGCATACAAGGTCATTTCCCAGCTCCTTCTCACCGCATGATTGCCTTAAAATAATGCACAACCTATAGTTTTCTGACGTCAAGTTTTTAATATCTCCTATTCAAATGTTTGTTTCTTGATCTATGGAAGATTTTGCGCTCTTGTATCCTCTCAGGTGAATCTACGAGGGTAGGTCTATAATTTTCCGGCCTAACCATTTTTAGGTATGATAAAGACAAAAACTATATTTCATACACTTATCACATCTTTGCATTAACATTTCAACCCCCCCCCCACCCAAATAGAAGTCTTGTCTGCAAAATGGACATAAACAGCATCCATCACTTCTTCGTCACACTTAAATTTCCTTCCTCGAAGGTCATTCTTGAGTTTTGAGAAGAGGAAATAGTCACTGGGAGCTACATCTGGGCTGTAGAGTGGATGGTCGGTCTCCTTGAAGCCACATTTTTTCACAGTTTCCTTTGCAACAAGCGCTGTGCACATGTCTTGAAAAAGGCGCACACCAACTTTTAGTTTTCTTCACCTTTTCTCTTTTGATGGAAGCGTGTAGTCTGTGCATTGGGTCAGTATAGTACTCCCATTTACTGTGTTGTTCCTCTCCTTGAAGTCAATGAAAAGATTCCTTCACAGTCCCAAATGATTGTGGTCATGATCTTCTTGGTTGACTGAGTTACCTTGGCCATTAGGGACGCTGCTTCGTCAGGTTTACGCCACTCCATTGATTCTCTGTTGGACAAGGGATCATAGTAGAGGACAATAGTTTCATCTCCTCTAACAATGGTTGGCAGAACTTCTCTCTCGTTGCCACGGCAGAGCTCCAAAAATGCCAGACAACAGATGATTCGTTGCTGCTTTTGGACTGAGGAAAGAAGTCTAAGCACCCATCTTATACTAACCTTATTCATGTTTAAATGTTCATGAATAATTCAAAGGACTGTTGTTTTAGAAAGACCCAACCTTGCTGCTGTTTGTGTAACTTTGAACCGCTTGTCATCCATAATTTCTCCTTCCATAAGAGCGATGTTTTCAGGAGTGAGCACTTCCTAGGGCCGAACCTGTACTCTCTTCGTCTTCAATTCTTTCTCGACCCATTCGAAAAGGTTTGGCCCATTCTTTTACTGTAGAATATGAGGAGGGTGCTTCCCCATATATACCGTCAATCGCTGTTCAATTTCATTTGGAGTAAATCCTCCTTTTGTGAAGAACTTAATAGTTCGATACTCCATTTTGATTATATCACAATCTTGTACACATAGCCTTCTTTATGCAACTATATCTGAATAACTAGTGGAGCGGAAGTTACAACTGCAATTATTTACTTGATATTGGATAAAGTTTTTGTGAAGGCGATAATCCTTATCGGCGAGCCGGAAACTTATGGACCTACCCTCGTATATAATGTTTTCTTAAGAAGTCCAGTAGGTCACACAATATTTATAAACGAGCAAATCAAAGTAAAGGGCACATCTTGCTATACTTTAGGTCTTCCTTTCTTCAGTACTAGCATAATACAATTAATTTTTGGAGCTTTCCCATTCACCTAATTCATCTAATTTTCCCACTCAAGATTCCTGTTTAAGTATACCACTTAATACTTGAAGGAATATTCTTATTGAATTTCCTCATCTGCTGATCTTTAGTCGAGAAATGTCTCCATGCGCTTTTATTTATGTATTTTTTTAAGTCGATCAACTTTAATACCATCTCAATCCTATCATATTTAAGTCTCTTTGGAAAGCAGAAATGTCTGATTCATTTTGTTACCATTTTATTAATTATGCATTCATCACCAAAGAACTTGATTTTGGAATTAATATTTTTGACAAGGATTAATATGCAGTGAACCAAGTACTGAATCTTGATGCATTTGGGATTACATAGCCAACTGTCTTTACTTTAACACACTATCAGCGATTTGCTGGATGATCTTTTTGTATAGAGTCTTATTGCCCAATTTTTTAAATAGAATATCAATCAGAACCATATCAAATGCCTTATAAATCCCTCCAGATTCATATTGGCATTTGTAGAATATCATTCTTGGCAGAAAATCCAAGTTCACGGAAGCATTTAGCTAAAAAGCAAAGAGCATTTTAATGGGCATCGTTGCTAACACAAAATAACTAAAATTTGCTACTCCAGATAAGCCTCACTAAAAGTTTAAATGGTTTTCTCGCGCTTTTGCAGGCAGCAAAGTTGCCACATCTGTCGTTAGTGGAATTTGTGATGGACAAAACAGCGCTTGAACCCAACTTATGGTGTCTCATAAAATATGTTTAACAATATAACAATAGCTAGATAAGAAGGAAAAGGATAAAACACTTAAAATTTACTATCGCAATATTTCGAACAGCTCGTGTCCTTCTTAGGCAAGAAGACAAGCATATCAGTTTACACCGGCTCGTTGTTGCAAAACACAGTTCTACGGTGACACATGCACATTCACTAATGAGTAGCGTTAATTTCGGTCTGCACGGGCAGTTATCAAAGCACAAGGCAATGGAGAAGCGTCTGTGGTGCTGTTGTGTGTACAGTCATGGTTTCAATTAACATGACAGAACTCGCATGCATGGTGCGATCTGATGTCAAGGAACCTGAAGCTCGTTTTTTCGCGGTTGGTACAGGGCGGAAATGAAAATCCGCACTTTCCCACTTTTATCCAAACTTGTGACTGATGACTGAAGATAGCCGAATACATTTTCTGCCACTTGTAAACTGTTGGCCTTGTGTAATGACTGACAACAATTTCAAACAGCAGTTCGATTTATTAGCTCTGGGTCTGTAACAAGAAATTCTCCTCTCACCAGTAGTATGTAAGCAAATGAGAAACTTGGTTATGATAGAATAATGTACTCGTATCTATTTATTTGGCTTCCTCGGCCTCTTAAAACGCGAAACACCTCTATATGATCGGGTTACTGCACTGACGGTCCCTGTTCATTAAGGTTTGCCATTCTGTTGTTTTGTATGGCCGACATTTCTCTAATTCTGTCATTTTGTATGCTGACCCATAGCGTATTTCTGCTTAGAGCTTGGTGGCCAACGATTCTAATAGAGCACCTTTTCTTTGCTAAACATGACATCACTTGAGTAATCTATGCTAAAATACAAAAATGGTGAAATTAGTCGTCGGTTTTGCTTCATAAAGCGAATGTTTTTTGTTATTCTTTAGTTGTTTGTGTTTAGTACATTTGTTTTTTAAGAAAATGTTCCTTTTAGTTTAATTCTTTAGTTATTTTTTAAAAAGTTACGTGGATTAACACTGCCAAACTAAAATAACAAAGGAAATATTTTTCTATTGAATAGAATAATTATTAAGGATAATTCCTTTAACTTAGCTTCGTATTCATTATACTGTGTTAAACAATTACTCAAATCGGGTGGAATAAAATTCTGTGGAGCTTGACATAATGAGACAGAAGCAGACAGAAGATGGAGATAGAGTCTTGAGGATCTACCTGTAACCAGCGAACAAGGAACCCTACTAACGATACTCTGATAACGGCTCTGCGGAAAACGGCCCTCCCCTTTCCACATGAGCAGTTCTTCAACTTGGTTCAGATGGAAATCTCGAAGCACATTCTCGATTTTTCATGTGTCAAAGGCAATATGAATACATACGCTGCATTATATACCTAAAGATGAATCGTTGTCTTAGACCGCATAGTCCGGTAATATTGCATTATAATTTTAATGTATATCAGCTTTAAGAGAACACGACATAGATCAGAGAAATGTTTACTGACTATGTGTGCCAAGTACTACACGGAGGTAATTTATTGAGTCCAGCTTGTCCATATTGGAACTTTCACCAACTATTTTCCTGTTGGGGCTAGACAAAGGAGATAAAGGAAGGGCGGAAGAGAGGAATGCAATGAAGCATGCGGGACCGATTCGAAAACCTTGACTTTGTTGATGACACCTGCTCACTGTCACAGAGATATGAAGATATGGGGACCAAACTACAAAAATTACAAAGAGAAGCACAAACGGCTGGATTGTAAGTAAATGTCGACAAAACGAAAAAAATGCGGTTGAATTATAGCATGGACATAACATGAACAACTGATTCCTTTCTATATTTTGGCAGCATCATCACAGAAGAAGATGTAAAACGTCTGACATGAAAATCAAATGAATTCTTTGTCCAATGTACGCATTTGGAGAAACAGTAATTGCTCTCGTAAAACAAGTTTAGAATATTCAACAGTAAAGTGTTATCTGTGCTCTTGTAAGCCTGCGAGACCTGGACAGGTCTCAGAAGGAATTACAAACTTTTAAAAATAGATGTTTGCAAAGGATAATTAGTATTTGATTGACAGACATTTTATCAAACATCAAATCATTTGATCAAACGTGGGCAGTAACAAGTAACAACCCACTACAAATAGGTTTGGCACATCTTACGGAAACCGTAAGGGACTTGTAAGAGAGGTTTTAGATTCGAGCTCCCAAGATAGCAGAAGGCTAAAAAATTCTGGAAAAAAAAAATTTTTTTCAAGGAAGGAAAACTCTGGGAAGATATAACACTTGGTCAAGAATCGGATCTGATGGAAAATTATAATTCTTTGTTCCAGTAGGAAATGTGGCAATTGAATGATGAAAAAAAGTACCCCTGTACTTAGTTTAGAGCTAAAGAAAATTCTGTGAATTTTCCCATGTACAGTGGAGTCTCGTTTCCTTACTAATTGGGTTCATTTATTATCTGAAAATTATAACTTAAGTTTATTTTCGGTAGGCATTAGCAACTGTTAACGCATTACGTTTTCACGTTGATTTCAAGAGACAGAAAATTTAAAAGTTGCTTTATTTTTCACCTATTTAAAGTCTGTATTTAATTTTAAAGCAGATTTAGGAGTGGCGTTACGATTCCTTACTTCTTATTTCAGTCACGCGGCATTTCGCAATTGTCGTTTGGTGTTCGTCAAACGCACTTTCATTCAGTAGCTCTGGGTCTGTATTAGAGGTTGTTTCTTCTTTTTCTGTATATGAAAGTGAGAAATTGGGCTGTGATAGCCCGTAAATCTATCATTTGGTTTCCTCAGCCTCTTAAAATGCGAAACGGCTCTATCTGCTCGTATTACTGCATCGTATCATCACCTAGATCACTGGACTTGAGCCAAGCAGTTCTATAATTCATTACTTCAGCTGTGCATATGTTCTGTCATTGTGCCCGAATACCACACACATACGCACAAGCTTTAACTTCACTACAGATTTCTGCAGCCTGGTTTCCTTGTTTAAGAAGTAACAGCGATATTTGTGACGCTTCTATACAGCAATCTAAAACTGTTTGTGCTTTCGTTAATGCAAATATGGTTGCCTTCTGCGCATTCACCCACTATACGAGAGATATTTTAAGTCTTCTCTCGAAAATTGAGAATAATGGTAAATTAGTTTAATTCATATGCTAGGTATCAAACGTGAAGTTGACATTTAAATAAGAGTGTCCTTTATTTTTAAGCCAGGTGTAATTTTTCACATTGTATTTTCCATCGAACAAATTGGCGATCTGTAACTATTCTTTTTCAGTGTTTTTAACTTTTTTGGAATGATAATTCTTTTCACATTCTTTAGTAATAAAGTACGGTGAATTTTGTTACGCGAAAATTAGAATGTACTAGTAACCATATGGAAATGGCGCGAAATTTCCGTTGACCTAATTTGTATTGCGGAATAAAATGTTGAAGCAACAAGGTTTTAGTTTTTTGAAGTTAATTTTATTCCCATGTCAGACTGTATATTTAGTTGATTCATGTCGCTGGCGGCAGAGCTAAAGTCGCAAGATACTTGCCGCCAGAGACTTCAAATGATGAATAGGCGCCGCAATTGTAATGTACATTATAGTTTTCCCATAACTAATTTTAACAAACCAGTTACGTTTTATAATAATTCACCGCCATTAATTCTGTGAAAAAATTCTGTGTTGCTGTAAGATAAGAGACTGAGAAATTCGGAAGGGCACCGGCGACTGCAAGAGAGGCAGATTCTCTACCTCACGAAAGCTGAAATGCAATGTCAACAAATACAAATGTTGTATTTCTTCTCCATTGTAAACAGTTACAAATATCCCCTCAGTTCAAACCACTATTAAGGTTATTAATCAATAAAATGATCAATAAATAATTGTAAGAGGTTTTCTAAGCAATGCTCATTTTAATTGTGCATGAAACTGTTAAGAATGCATGTGCTTATTGTGCGACTAATAAAGAAGTGTTTGGTTTAATGTACACACGTTACCACCTCCACCTCTGTCCATGTCCAGTCAAAGTGCCTTTCCATTTCCGCACTGTTTCTATCCAGCATAATGCCGGCCCCTGCTCAATATCATCTATTGCATGTGTTGCACTGCCTATTTCACGATTTTATATGAAAATGAAACCAAAAAAGTTATTTATATTTGTTTAGAAATGCTATACGTAAACTTAGAAATCTTAATATTATTATTTATGAGCTTCAACTGTATAAATATATATGTTGTATTTTGTAGAACACAAGTTCACAATTCTGTTGTTCGTTTCTTTTACGCAGATGTAAAGTTTTCACATATCAACTTTTAGCTTTTCACAACAATTGCTTTTACAGTCATGTGTGTCATAAAATGTTACGTTAGGTTCTTAGTATATTAGGAAGACATTGTGACATGTTTCATTTTATGAACTGCTTGTGTGCGTTATTTATGTAGTCATTTATTTATTGCTCCTCATCAATATTGCCCAGGCAGATGCTTTATCAGTTTAATGCTAATATTCTAATAATAACACTATAAGTACATGTCATTGTACTAGTTATTTATAAGCAATAAACAATTGATAAAATACCAACACGTGGAAAAATATGATTTGTTGACATAGCAAAGTACTATACAAAAAAAACATGTGATAGAATGATTTAACCCTTTTCTTTCTAGTTTACTCTCTAAATAATAGTGGAGGACAGCCTGTGAAGATAATAAAGCTGCTTTAGAAAACTAAAAAAGTCAATTTGAATGTGTCAAGTTTTGGGCATGATAATAGTTTTCCTTCTATTCTGTTTTAAGAGCATTACATAACTATTTTTATATTTGATATACTATTGTAGGAAAAAAAACTAATCAATGCTACTGTCGTATTTGTTTTATAACAGGAAATATGTAAACAAAGTTGGGATAGATTTCAGAAATAGCGTGTTAATGAAGAATTCACTGCAGTTTAAAGTTATTTATTGTAAGAAAAGAGAAATTGCTAAAGAAAACTGAAACATTGTTAACACTTTTATTATAAAAATGTTTGTATGGGAATCTCCAAAAAAATAAAAATGGTAGGAGATAACGCCTCCAGCTTGTAGAATCCCAAGGATCTTCAGTGAAATTGTGCATATTTATATGCGAGTCAGAACAAAGCTAACTAAAGTTTGTACACTGAGATAGAAAAATGGTCACGAAAAAATAACTTAAAAAAAGAATCAAAGGCTTTGGTGATATCCTAAACCAATTAGAAATATGTTGCATCTGTTTTTGGCCATTGCGCTAATAAAAAGAACTGTGGTAAAAAGGCATAAAACAACACAAATGGATGCATGGATTATATGCGAGGAAAAAAAAATAGTTGCCATGATTTATGACTTATCCCTCGTGTGTATAACTTGTCTTCTGCCTTTGAAGAAGAACACGAGTTGTTCGAAACAGCGAAAATTATGTGACTATTTAAGTGTTTATCTATTTCTTGTTATTTTAGTTACATTGTTCCAAGCATTTATTTTTCATTTTTATTATATACAGGTATATAAATTGCTTTCTAGTGCTAAATGAGCATATATATGATTTTATATATAAGATACAGTAGATCTATTATTTAAATAAACTCAGGTCCCCGGTTCATCGACAATTACTGAAATCCAAAGGACTAAATTTGCCAACTTTCAAGTACGGAACCACAAGCTCGATCCTGGTATCTTGCTTACTAATCTAACCAAAACCTTCTCCCTTTATTCATTTGGATCTTTTTGACAACCCATATCCACTTTAACTTTGCAAATAAAATTTTCCTCCATTCATTGGTCCCTTTGCAATCAAACAGAATGTTTATTGCATCTTACACCCTCCACAAATAGGACAGATTAAAATGGGACCATTCTACTCTGTTTCTCAAACCCCACAATCCCTTTTCTTTTTCCTTTAACACATTTTTCCCTTTGATAGTTAAGATTTCGTTCCGTTTAAAATCTTTTAACAGTCTTTTCTCTCGAATTCGTGAATATAACATTTGTCCGTCCATTTCCAATAGCCTAATCTGATTTCAACCAAAATTACTGAACAAAATTGCAACTAGACATTCACAAATCTCCCAAGTCATGTTTAATTATCTGTACTCTAAACTTTCCTAACCATTTACCATGTTTGCCTCTTTATATTTTAGACAAGTATATGATTATCTGCTAATAATTGGATACGAAACAAATATCTATTATTAGCCCACTCACATTCACTGTATTTAGCTCCTACATTACCCGTGCATTAGCTGAATTTTGTGGAACACCCAAAACTACCTTACATAACATTCTGAATAATAAATCCATCTTATTTATCCAACAATCAATCTCCCCGATTTATATTCCACATGTCCACCGAAACTTAATCAAACCATAAACCCTCCCAAGCCATTGGAGCTATCGTAATTAATTTCAAAGTGAATGGAGAAGCAACGTACAATGGACGATTCAAGATGAATGAAGCAAAATTTGCTGGTTTAACAGCAGGAGACAGAGAAAGAGGAAGCATAAGTCATCACACTATTGACATTTATACGAAGTGGGAACAGTTGTTGGAAAAAGGAGAAAAAAGATAATAATGAACATATTTAAAAAGCCAAATAAGCCAAGCCAAGCATGCGGGAAGTTGGTTTTGATGTGTTGTATTGAGTCACAGCACCGAAAGCTATATAGCTGTTCCACATTCGTATTTCTGGTTGAGGACGAAATCCTAAATAAAAACCTTAACCAAGCAGAATTACTTAGCATTGCCTTCATAAAAGGTACTGTAGTGAAATTGCATAAAACAACACAACCAAACGATGCATGGATTTTTTCAACATACTAATGAATTTGATTATAGGTTAGGTGCACAAGTGTGCTATACAAATTGCAGAAAAGATGTGGATAAAGAATTTCTAGTCGAAATAGTGCTTAACATTAAGAGCACTAAGTATTTTGAGAGCGGGAACGAATGGTCTGAAATGCTGCAATATGGAGCTACCGGCATCGGTATAAATGTCATAGCTACGTTGCGATGTGACGTGTTCATAGCCAGTCAAACCGCTATTAGAGGCGCAATCATAAGCAGGCTGCACCTCAATCTAACCACAAGTCATGCACTGTCACTTCTTGCACAGGTATTCGTGGAAGTGACTAGGCATTATGAGAATTGCAGTAGATGAGTTGTATTATTCTTTCATTTCAATTAATTAAATTAGATATTAGTATTTACTGTTGTTGTTTGAAAGAAGTGAAGTGGCTCATAGTCACCTGACATATGGTGCATCAGACGAAAATGCATTGGTGGCTCATTACGTCATGTCATCCTCTAAAGTAATGCTCTGTTTGTTTAATTTAAGCTATTGTGTTTTACTGCGGCAGCAGTGTGCTATACGAGGGAGTGTCACTGGCGTGTGTCTAATGTTGAGCTACTTTAATATGTTCACCTGCGTAGTGAGGAGGTTGGTTGCTATATTAGGCTGCCTCGCCAGATGTACTGTAGCCCAACCGGAAGGCGAAGGCGCGGGTAAGCAACGTAATTGCTTCCACCCTTAATTGGGGGTGGGGTCGGTTTAGCTTCCAAATACCATCCTAATGGAAAAGACTACCAAGAGAGTTGCAACGGCTTTGAGCATGCGGGAACTTGCTGGGCCGGGAAGGGATCTCCACTAAACAGTCTTAACCATTGATAAACTCATTTGTAGCCTGCAGCACGGCTAGTAAATTGTCTATTCCTGTTCTATGGGCCTTTTTCCAACCTACTTTCTACTTGTAAATTCTTTGTTCATATTTTTTTCTAACCACAAATATCCTAGAATTGTCTCGCGCAGACCGATACAAGGTCATTCTCCAGGACTATTCAAAACTGTAAGACTTCCCTCATCCTCTCTATTTATTGGTATTTATATGTCCGAGGTAACCGCGTGTTCCTTTCACTAATGAAGGTTCTGCTATTTAAAGAGCTTAACTGAATGGATTGAGAAGAAAAATTTTGAGTGCTTGAAAAGAAATGCATACATAACAAGATTCTCAATAAACATTTCTATGAAATGAACATGTCATTTAAGTTTATAACTTTTTTCGCTCCTATATATTGAAATTCTTTGTGCTTTTTAAAATTCATAAATAGTACCAAAAGAAATTCATAACGATCCAAGACAGGCAGAAAAAAGTTTAAAACCTTAAAATAGACAAAAAAAAAATGCAAAATAAAAACTGACCTTACCGACCCCAAATGTACGGAAAAGTGTTCATTTCTATCGACTCTTTTAAGTGTAGCTATCTATTTAGGAAAGGCATTTTGTATAACTTCCGGGCTCTGTTCATCGGGATACATAGATCCAGCATTATCTTGGGAAATATTTAGAAAAAGTACCGAAGACTAGACACAATTACTCTACCATAAGAATACCATGCAATAATAGGAAAGCATGGTAAGTGCACAGGGTGGGAAAGTACGAATATTTGACATTAAATCCAAATCGCAAAAATATGTTGAAGAAACTATCATTAAATATGATTGACACCCCCGTGGGTAACCGAGGTCGTTAAGCTGCGGATTCGTGAGCGAGAAGTCTGAGGTTCGATTCCCACCAGGATCGTCTTTCCTTGACCTTTTTTTTTTCCCCAGGTTTTTCTCAGTCTCATAAATGGCAAATGTCGGGGAGATACCCTAAACTTAGGCCTGAAACGTTTCCTTCCTTAAAAAAAAATCCTTCCCCAATTTATCATTTCATCTCACGTATAAACAGTGCCCATCGCAGTGAAAACGGGCATTAAACATATTCAACAACATGAATAAAGTCCGTGTGTGCTCGTAAGAAAGGACAAGTGTTTGTTAAAATGGAGAGTTCGGTATTGAAGTCCTTAATCCTGGAATAAATAATACAAATAAGGGCTAGAACTGAAATTTGTAAATCGCGTTAGTGAAAAAGAGTACTGACATAAGGAAGTTATTGAAATGCAATGAATTGTCTTTAATAAAAACTCTTTCGTTTTCACCTTTTTCGCCGATAGATGTTAAAATTAGCCCAGTTTCGACCAGGCCAATGAATTCAGCAGGTATTAAAACATATTACAATAATGTCTCAAAACGGAAAATTGTTAAGTTTTGGGAAAATCAACTAGATATGATAAAAACGGGTGTAAGTAGATAGTTCATTCTTGGAGCAAGCAAACTTTTGCTGATTTTTAAGATGTAACCTAAACTGATAAAACTCTTAAATAAATGTAATAAGCATAAAGAGAAAACGTAACATTTTTAAAACTGTCAGTTCTGTATACTATATTTACTAGTCAGAACCTTAGTACCAAGGAAGAAAAGCTAGAGAACGTAGTAGATATTAAAATGAAAATTTGGTATGTAATTGTTAAAGAAAACCTGAAATGAATGTAGTAAAGGAAAAATGCTAGACAGAAAAAAGAATCAGAAAAATGGGTAGTGAGATTGTACAGAAAGAACAGTTAACTAAACCTAAACCTGGACGAGGAAGAATAAAGAGTTTTAAGTCATTTAGCTGTTTGCAAATTAATCATAGGTGAGAAAACATTTAGTTTTATGGATGATGTGGTCATAAGGTTAAGCTATTATCTATACATTTGGAACCCTATGCAACTGCTTCGCAATACTTATATTTGCTCCTTTGTTATTCAACTTACCTTGCCATTGCGGCTTGCAGTTTTCTTTAATGCTGTGCTTTCCAGTGATATTTCGTCCAGAACGCTCCAGGAAATACCTCTAGACACTGTGGATGACTTCCGCTTGTTCTGCAGCGACGTCGGCTACACCATTAGCTTCTAGCGAAGCTTTAAATCCTCAGTAGCTAATCCAGTGTCGCGGGCGGTTGGCGGGCTATTTATACGCTCTAACCCAAGAACTGAACCAGATGACGCCACTTTGTTTATCTGTAGCCTCTGCATACTAGACAGACCTTATAATTAACGATGAAGATAGAAAGCTTCAAAGAAAAAGCCTAGATAAATGCAAGCAATCCATTTGGAGATTCTTGTACGTCTTAAAATTTCATCACTGGCCCTTAATCAAATTAATAACGAAAGGAACTCGGACTCAGAGCCTCAGTCAGTGATATCTTGCTTTGATTCACCAACAAACTGAAGTTACGCCTCAGCGTTGGCAGCTCAGCAAGCGATTAATTCCTGTAACTTTCTTTGAAGCGATTTATCATGTACTACGTTTTAGTCTCCCTTAACTTAACGTCTATTTGTCGCAGTTAAACGTAACCTCTTCTACACAATGTTATTATGTACTTTTATCCCGTTTTATCGTAGTTCTTTGCACTGACCATCCTCGTTTTACACTTGGCTTCAAATAGCAGCATTGATGAAACGTTCTGCATGGTTTGTGAAAATATATCCTCACCAGAACGCAGGTAGTTTTTACACATAGTGCTGGAACAGCCACCGTCTTTTAATTAGTTTTCTTCTAGAGATGAATAGATGGTACCAAGCTTTCTTGATATTGGATTGGACGTTTTTTGGCTTGTACAATTTATGAATGTGCGAAATTTTACTTACTTCACCAGACCTCCTGTCACCTCCATCACAAGTAGTGACGACAGTGATTCGCCAATTGCAGATGTCATGTAATGAAGAGCAACAATTACATCAACATAGCCACATCTTTTTAACGGGTTTACCTTGTATGCAGGCTGACTACATTTATCAGATCCCAATGTAGGTATCAATAGTAGACAAAATGGTGGAAAAGTAGTCCGTGCTGTTAATTACATGGATTTGTTCATTTGGTTCTTTGTAGTTACTTGGTTTATTACATTGGTTTATAGCTGGAACTAAATCAACAGTAGCGTGGTGCTTCTTTTTTTTCTATGATGTTAGTGTTCATTTATTGAAATCACACCATGAACTTATTTAATAAAAATGTAAGTGCAACATGGGTTGCTCTTATATGTCTTAATTATGGCAGTGCACCGCATAATACCATATTTGCATTTCCTAAATACCAGTAATTAAAGGAGGAGTGGATAAAGAGTACATATCGTACAAATTCTTAAGCTAATGACTAAACTGCAGTGTATATTAAGCATTTCGTATCAAAAAATATGGTTAGGGAGAATATTTTCCTTGTGTAAGTTTCCCTAATTTACCATCCTATGTGACAGTGTGAGAGTTAGCAATAAAAGGAAAGATCCTGAAGAACGTATGAAGCGTGTTTTGGAGCGAGATGAAAAGAGTTTTAATGAAAAATGTGAACAGGATGTTAAGTTTTGACTACTTTGCAAGTGCCGTTAAGACAAGACAGGTACACCCATTTATAACTATTGCCAAGGAAGACTATGTCTTTTTTCATTAAAATAGACCATGATTAATATGCTGTCCTATCTATCTCGATTATTTTTAAGGTGTCTATTAATTTTAAAGTTAGATCTTTTATAAAGATTTGTGTCTATCTGTGAAAAAGTTTTTACCCATGAGAAATAATGTTTGTAAACAATTTCAGATTTTATAATGATAAGCAATGTCCTCTTGAAAACATAATACTGCGTAAACGTATCGTATTTGCTATTGGCAATAGGAAGGTAACTTCGGCCGCCGTTGTTTTTTCCGAGGTTTGATAAATATAGTCGGTCTTGTGCGCACTTTTTTTTTTTTCCTGGAGCTGAGATAACAGTAATCCAATTACTTATTTATATAATGTTGATATGATACGCGTGAGGAGTGATGTGTATCAAAGTTCTTCAGGAAAACAACGTTGTCACGTCTCTGCAATCTCTTTAATTACATGTTCAGTGCTAATAGAGGTCGGGTGAGGTAGTGAGAGTAAATAATTTATTCTTTATTTATTATGTAAGGAAACATTAGATAATCTTAATAATATGAGAAATCAAAAATAGTCATAGTTTCTACTCAAGTTTTAATGTGCGAAAGTAATAGTAACAACAATGGAAAATTATCAGGTATCTCGTGGTGGTTGTTACTGTTTAGACGAACGCGATAACGAGGACACTGGGAGCTTGGTGAGATGGGATGAGGTTATTAAGTTTTGTCCCGCACTTTAACATTAGTGAGCTTCTAGTTCTGAATATTGTCACTTTCAGAATTGTCAATGACAAGTCTCGCGTTTGGATTTTATGTCTTGTTTTCCATTGAGTACGATTCTGTTAGTCTTAGTATTTTTTCCATTGAAAATCTTGGTCCTTAATTATATATGAGGCTAATGCAACTTCCACTGAAGCCAATTACTCAAGTCTCGCAAGTTGGCCTTCAATATGTTGTTTATACTATTCTCTCTTATGTGTAAAAGTTTTGTATCGAATAGCACGTTTGTCAAAGTTATTAGTATCGCTGTTGTTGATTTGTTGGGAGCGTTATGCTTCCTGCCAGGATTCCAAATGATGTACCCTGTTCGGCATATTTCCTATAATTCAATATCCTGGATATTGATATGGCATCCTACATGCCTTGGAAACCCCTATATTTTAGCGAACTCCGAAGGAATTGCGGTTGTATCCATGAAAAAAGTTTTGAAAAAAGTCTTTAAATTTCCATTGATCCTACCTACTAGACACCGAAAATGAAAATGACAATATATATATGTGTGTGTGGTGTGTGTGTGTGTGTGTGTGTGTGTGTTTGTGTGTTTAAAAATCGCTCTAGCGGCAGCAACATGTGCTTCTTTGTAACAAAATTCGACAAATAAAATAAGAAAAATTAGTACTGAAAATTACGGAAATCGAACCATTAGGAACAGACCTATACTTGAAAACTGAAATTTAAAAAGTTCTCTTGCCTTTTATTTTCTCTCTATTGTTTTAAAATAAAAGGATAAATTACTCAACATATAAACTGTATTTATAACGATGCATATGTTTTATATTTAACAAAGGTATCGTCGTGAAGATAGCAAATGTGAAATATTAATCTGTGTTTGGGAATTATATTTGTATGAAAGAACGCCCTGTATTAATCTTCAGAAAACATTTGCTTTGCATGTTTTTACTATAAACACAGTGATCAACTTAATTCACTGTTCCACCTTCTCATATATTCTTCAAAATTCTGAATATCATTAGACAAATACTTTAGTCTTACACTGCGAAAATTTCTAAGTCTTTGCCGTTAAGCAATTGTTGGACATGCTTGATGGCTGTTGCGTCCATTGCATCTAGAGCCAAACGTAGATTTCCTCTTCTTTGTTTGTTTTCTTTTTTTCCTTCCGTCCAAGAAAACTGCGCATCTTATCCAAGTAACCCTCCAAGTTAAGACAGGGAATTGTGGTAGGTAAAGTCCGGTAACTTCTTGGTACACAAGTTAACGATTTGGGGTCTTCACAAGAATAAATAGTTCTGGGGGTCTACAAATCAGTCGTTATACATATACACTAGATAAAGGCTGCAAGAAGTCCATATTGTGATCGCTGTGAACCTCTGTTTCCCAAAGTAGTACACTTAACAACCAATAAACTTTTACTTCAATTTACCTTGTTTCCTCTATATGGTTATAATAGGTGTCCTAAATCGGTCCTGGTGGTGTAGTGGTTACCTTACTTGCCTCCCAATATCGCGCGTTCAAACCCGGCCAGGTTCGATGGATTTTTTCGGGCGTAAAAATCCTAAGCATGGTTTCCTTCGGAAGGGAAGTAAAGCCGTGGGTCCATCTCGTACTTTTACGGCACGATAAAGAATCTCAAGCCTGAAAGAAGAGGCCTCTTGAGCAAAAATTGTCGGCCGTTTCACGCCCTGAATTGAATGGGATGCTGATGACCTGCGATGTTAAAGGGCCGTAAATAAAACAAATCAACAAAATCCACCATTGTCTAAATATCTACAAAAATTAAGAAATAAAAAGGTAATTTATGCGCACAGTTGTTACATTCTTAAATTAGATGTATATCTAGAGAGTGCAAATTTGAGTATTGCTTGTATACTAGATTGAAGTTTGGCTGGGATTTTTTCTCATCTCAAAGGAGAATATAAAATGTCTTTAATACTTGTGGTCTCTGGGATCATCTGTCACTGTTTTGCATAGCCACCACTTTCATATTAAAGATCATAAGCAATGGACCTAAATGTTAATCATCAATAAACAGATAAGAAATGACAGCTTTTGAAGAAAGCCAAAGAGCCATTCAAGTTACAGAAGGTGAAAGTTATAATTAACTGCTAAATATAAAGAATTGTATGTAGGCACCTGTTCAAAAAAGTTTCCAATAATATTAATGTGCAATAGTAAATATCTCCTATAAACATTAAGATTTGCTACTAGCACACTTGCCTTTTGTGTTACCTTTTGCAGTAATGACTACGGTCACAATCTGTAGACATTCATAACTTTGTAATCTACTTACTTGTAATCGTAGTACTCAATGATGTATTTACTATTTACTAGCAGAACTGTAAACTGTATAAGTACCCATAAAAACACATTTTTATACATTATTGAAATCTGTAATGCTATAAAAATGGGGCACATTATATGGCAAACAAATTGTTACTAACATTCCTGATTAGCATTGAAAAACAATAAAAATGGAAAACTATTTTGAACCAGTTTAAAGAAATACCTGCTTTCTTGTTCCATGATTAAATTTTTGCCATTCCATATCATTGTGTGGATGTTATTGATTAAGACTATTACTGTATCTGGATTAAGGGCTTATGTTTTGGTAGTATCCATGTAAAGAAATGTTACTTACTTCATATTCTAGCTGAAATCTAATGTATTAAACTTTGGAATGCTAAAAAGTTCATATTCATTAGCACAATTAACATTTGAGTTCTGTTTGTTGGGAGCAAATGTCTATTACATCGTTAGTTTTCTGGTCCACTCCTAATTTGTGTTATATAATTACAATTATTTAGTTAATATGCATTTATCTGACCAATTTTTAGGTATGAACAATAACAATGTCAAATACATATATCATTAAAATCATGAAATTCAACAAATGTATTAAGCAATTATTATGACATTAATCATTAAAGTCATCATATCTCTTCCTCTACATGTAAGTTATGCTGATTGGTCCTTTGTCTTTGGGTCGCAGGCAGTTTCCTACTGAAATATCCTTTAAGACAGGTTCAGCTTCTACCTTTGACAATAATTTAGGAAATCATCTAGTTTAAACTAATGGTTGCAATATTAATCAATATCCCCCCCCCCCAAAGGCCACTTTGTATTATTATCTATCCTTCTACCTATTACCTTACTTCGCATCATCACCACCACCTTTGCCATCATTACCGACTTAGATCTAAGGCCTGTTCCTCCTTACAGACCATATGAACCATTTCAATTTAGTTATGCTTAGCACCTATAGATGTCAGAAGAATAGGTGTTCGACCCATCATATCAAGTGCTTTATTTCACTTGGTATATATTATATTGGTACAGCTTGATTCCCAACCTAACTAATCCTTGACCTTAATCAGAAATAAAAATATAACAAAATTTGGGATATATGATAATTAAAATGGTGGTTGGGATAATGTGTATGATAAAGCAGTTTGCAGAATGTGTGGCATGAAACTGAAGTTTGCTATAAATTTTACTTTAGCACCAAGCCCGTGCCAATTAATGGAAGGCAGATTTTCTGACTGTCTGTCTATTCAACCAACACAACCTCCACTACAGACAGATGTTTGCACAACATTTTGATACTCAAAATGTAAAATGAATGTGTTTTAGGTTGGAGCTGATGGAGCAAATTCCCAGGTTAGAAAAGCTATGGGAGTCCAGTTGCTCTCTTGGAGTTACAATCAGATGGGAGTGGTTGCAACCTTGAAACTCTCTGAGGTATGTCCATAAAAGACATGTATGTCCATAGTTGCTCTGCTGTTCCATTCTATGCCATATATTATTAAGAATATAGGCTAATTTTTATTTTTTGTTTTTTATATTACAGAGCACAGAAAATAATGTTGCTTGGCAGCGATTCTTACCTTCTGGACCAGTAGCCCTTCTTCCTGTAAGTACAGAATGATAAGTAGAATAATACAAGAAATTTAAGGGGCTTCAGAAAGCCCTGTCTCTCCAAAGTTAAAATAGTGCTTATAAAATGCATGTTTTCTCAGATTGTGTGTGGCATTGCAGGCTGTTTATGAAATCTTTGACTGTAACTTAATGCAGGTATTTTTAATCTATGTCTTCATTAGATAAATGTTAATTTTATTATATGTAATAATTTTACTAAACTTTTGTTTCATTTTCTATTTGTAAATTAAATAAAAATTACTTTTTAACAAATGACGTGTAAAATCAAATGCAAGTATTTGTAAAACATATTTTAAAAGTTTGAAGCAAATCAGTTTATTAGATCCTGAGAAAACTGAATTTTGTATGATATAAGCCAAGTTTTCAAGTAACAAGTGGTAAATAACTTAAACTTATGTATTCACTTTTTTATACTTTACTCCATTCACTTACACAAAAGTAAGACGTGTTTCGGGAGAATCTCTCCCATCTTCAGTTGCTTACTGAACCGCCATTATTCGAAACTATGGCTGGACAAACGGATGTTCCTGTGGTGGCCTCTGTTGGTTGAAGTAGGAAGTTGCTGAGTTCGTCTATGGGAGGAAACTCGAAATTCATTAGGTTTTTTATATTTTTTAATATGAAAATTTTTTCCTAAGTGGATAACTCCAATAGGCTGTGAAGATGTTTCACCAGTTTTATTCCTGGTTTTATTTCATGGTTTTTGGTCCAAAAGTGAGCTGCTACTGCTGATTTTTCCACTGTTTAAACCAAATATTTCTAAAATGTTCTTTCCTCCAAATTTCCAAATTTCTTTTTGTTTTGCCTATGTAGCTCTGTTCACAATCTGCACATTTTATTTTGTAAATTCCTGATTTTTGTTCTGGTGGTATGGAGTCTTTTACTGTGCAATTTAATAAATTCTTGATGTTGTATTTGTTCTGTGGGGCTAACATTATTCCATGTTCTTTGAAGATTTTTTTGAACTTGTGGTAAATTGGAAATTGGGAGGAAAGAACATTTTAGAAATATTTGGTTTAAACAGGTGAAAAAAGTTTATGCTAAAGCCTCATTTTCTTTATTTGATGATTGTGTAATTAAAATGCAGTACAAACTTTAATGATCTAGCCCCATCTCACTGAGATCTGAGTGTCTCTTGTGTTTTTGCTTTTGTCTAAACAGCAATTTATTGCCACAAGATACCCGGTGATTCTCCATTGTTACTGCATTACTTTTGTACATCAAAGTTTGAGCAGAAACTGTAAATATTTCTTGTTTGTCATATTATTAAAAATTCTAAGGATGTCTTAATTAATAAATAAAGAATAAATGAATAAATAATTTACTTTCTACTTCTGATGTCTTGTTGATTTGGTTTATTTACGGATGCTCTTTAATATCTCAGGTCATCAGATGAGCTCCATTCAAGGCATGAAATGGCCGATAAATTTTGCTCAGAGGCCTCTTCTTTCAGGCTTGAGGTTCTTTTAATGCCTTAAATCTACAACATTGGACCCAAGACTTTACCTCCCTTTCGAAACCTGATCTCTGTAAGCAGTGAACATGCATTGAAAGAGATTTCAAGGATGTAACTATATTGTTTTCCTTAGCGAATGCTAATACACTTAATTTCTGATGCATATCATATTAAAAACAACAAACAATAAAGCCTTTTACAGCCCTATGTGGGCCTGAGCTACAATACAATGATCACTGCGTCTTTTACCTCCATCACACAATTTCATTGATAGAGAGCAGTGTTGTAGGAGGTATGTGATCAGCACACCGCATCATGCTAATCACTATATCATGGCTTACTAGATTGGAGATCATCTCAATTGTCCTGATGAGGCTGGGTGGACCCTGTTCCAGACCCCCCTATCTTAGAAAAATTCCTAAGTAGGTGCTGCAAATCAAACCCAGGCCTCCCGGGCAGCAGGCAGCAATGCTAACCACTAGACCAAGGAGGTGGTTGCATATCATATCAGTGTATATAAATAAGCCTCAGGGTAGTTCAGTTCCAGGAACAAAGACCATCAAGGCTTGTTCAGTACAAATGTATGCAGTGTGTACAGTATATCCTGCCTGAATGTCTCTGTTCTTAATTCCTTTAAAGGCAAATATTTACAATTTTTACTGAACAAAACCACAATTTAGAAAAGATCACACAAACACACAATGTACTTTTATTTTTTCTTTCCATAATGTTTTAAATGTACTAATAGATATGGTGGTAAAATAATATGACTTAGGATCAAAATGCAAATTATACGGAAAGCATTTTCTTTTCTAGTTAACCAAAAGGTGTATTCTTGCTTCTTCTAAGAGATATGAAAGATTATTGGATTAAATTCAACCAAGATTTATGTCAGCTTACAGATAATTTGAGCTCGCTGGTGTGGTCCACCTCTAGGCAGCACGCACAAGAATTATTAAAGCTTAGTGATGAATCTTTTGTGGATGCTCTCAATGAAGCATTAGTAAGTATAACTCTTTCATGTATGTAATTATGCTCTTGTGTTACTTTCTCAGATATAAATAGCACAGTTCTTTTTAGGCCAGAAATAATTAATAAATAACAGAACTATAATCATAATTTAGCATCGTCATTAATCTAAAGCTAGAGCACACAATGTCTGCATATCAACATGACTTACAGTAAGTATAAGTTGTGTGTTCAAAGCCTTTTACTAAGTTTTTCCTTATGCCTCATGCTGAACTCATTTGCACCATGCTTAATTCAATCCATTTGTCATTTCAAATTACCTATAGCAGTCAACAACTTTGTAATACCTCATTAATCAACTTATTGTAAAATATAAATGTTTTTTTATGTTTTTATAATAAAGTACATAATTTTGGTAGCAGATTTACTGAAACCATCATTTGCTTACCAATGCTAAGAGTATCTGTAATGTCTATTAAAGAATAAAAACAATGTAAGATTAAAGCTTAGATAAAATATCATTTTGCTAAAATATATTAATTTCCCATATGCATTGTCTTTCAATGAAATTAATTAATTATGTACCTACTTCAGAAAGTAAACCAAGTATACTCATGTATTATTATTATTATTATTATTATTATTATTATTATTATTATTATTATTATTATTATTATTATTATTATTATTATTATTATTATTATTATTATTATATGCAGAGTGGGTGAAAATCAACTCCATGTTGCAATATGGGTATAACTTTTGTATGTATTAATATTTTTACGTGACTGAACACATGGTATCTTTAAAGTAGTAGAGCGAGATATGTAATGGCATGTCACATCACAAAACTGGAGAGAGCTCAGGTAGCTGCCCATTGTGAAGTCTTGCATTCCTTCGTGCAGATGCAGAGATATTGGCAGGTAGTGCATGGGCCTCATGCAACATTGAATCCAAAGACCATCAAGAATTGTCATGACAAACTGTTGAACACAGAATCTGTGACAGATACTTATAGAAGTGGTCATCCCTTCATATCTGGTCAGAGGAAAATATGCAAATAATGTGGGATATGTTCACCAGCAGTCCCCGAAATTCAACATGAAAGCTGATTGTGATTGTGAAAGTGGTCTTTCCTGCCACACAGTCAGAAATGTTCTGAAAAAAGATTTAGATTTTGTTTGTGGAAGCCACATTACTATCAAGAGCTGTAAGCCAAAGATTGTGATCTGCTTGGTTGATATGGGAACTGACGCAAGTTGTTCAGAAACATCATTTGGGGCAATGAAGCCATTTTTCATGTCAGAGAGTTTGTTAACTGCCACAACTGTCACTACTGGGCACAGAAGGATCCGGAGGTCAAGATTTAAAAGTTTCAAAGCCATCCTAAGATGTATGGTTTGGTATAATGTTCAACAAAGTTGTGGGTCCATTCATTCTTCGAGACACCGTGAACACAGAACAATACCAAGCCATGCTGGAAAATGAAGTTTGGTCAATTGTCTCCACTTGGGATAGTATCAATCATTTTCATGCAAGATGGTGCTACACTTCATTTTGCACTCAACTTTCATGGCTAGCTTGAACAACATTTTCCAAGATGTTACTTGGGTCTCTGTGGTCTGCATGAGTGACTTGCATTGAGTCCCGACCTCATTCCACGTGACTTCTTCCGGCGAAGGAAGAACTTAAACTTTGGATGAACTGGAGAATTGCATTTGCCATGTCCTCACTAATATATCACAGGAGTATCTGCTCAAATCAGTCAGTCAGTCCAAAATATCTCCCATACATTACAAACAATGGTTCAATGCTGGTGTTGGAGTTTTAAACTTCACTGCATAGGATTTCTACCATGTTAAACTCCACAACAAAACTTGTTTTTCTAAATTAAATTATAAGAATACAATAAAATCCTTAAATGAAAAAGGTGTTGTTTATACTAAAGCAGACAAAGGAAACAGAGTAGTAATATTGGATAAAGAAGATTATAATAATAGAATGCAGAATTTATTAAATAAAAAAGAATATGTTCAGATCCAGTCAAACCCATTGAAAGGGTGTGTTAATTCCATCAATGAGGTTCTGAAAACATGTACAGTCATTCCAAAAGAAACAATATACAAAATAAAACAGAGCAACCCTAAAATAGCTAAGGTATATGGTTTACCTAAAATTCACAAGACTGGAAATGGTATGTGCCCCATCATTAACAACATTAATACTCCCTCTTACTATTTAGCAAAATGGTTAGCTAATAGATTCAAGGCATACCAAAATTTCAAACCAGGAGCATAAACAATTCATTTAATTAAAGACATAAAATTGCATCCCTCTGACACTCTTATATCTTTCGACGTAGAATCTCTGTTTCCAAGCACACCAAAAGAAAAACTACTGATTTATCTACATGATTGGCTAAAAACAAGTGGAATTAATGATACACACATAAAAGAATACATCAAACTGACAAAAATTTGCATAAACCAAGCCGTTTTTACTTTTAAAGGAAAATTTTATAAACAACAAGCAGGACTTACAATGGGCAGCCCCTTATCTCCATTTCTAGCTAACCTCTTCATGAGTGGATTTGAAACACACATCAACACACCTTTTCCATACATATTTAAGGAATGGTACAGACATATAGATGATATATTTGCCATAGTTAACAAAAAACTCATTGACGATGCCTTAAAACTTCTAAATATACAAGATATAAACATGTCATTTACATACGAAATAGAAACAGATAACATGCTGCCATTCTTGGATATTAAAATAATGAAATGCCAAGAAAATCTTAAATTTGGAATATACATAAAGAATATACCTGCAGATAATCACATTAAAGCTGACAGTTTTAACCCCACAGTGCACAAACATGTAGTAATTAACAGTTTAACACACCGGCTAGTTAACCTACAAATTAGCAAAGAAGAATATTTTAAAGAATACAAACAAATAGAAGAAACTGCAGTTAAAAATGGTTTTAAAAGAGAACTAGTACATAAAAAGGTGCAGAAATTCAAGAGACAAAAACATATCAAAGAAACCACAACACTTTCAGCAAGAAAAGATAAACTAATTTTTAAAAAATTCACACATCATCCATGGGCCACAAAAAAATTTCAGAATATTCTTAAAGATTTTAATATCAGGTTGGCACCAATTAATAGATTTAATGTTAAAAATTTACTGATAGATAATGTTAATGACAGTATTCCACAAGAAGAAAAATCAGGTATTTACAAAATAAACTATGCAGAATGTGAAAAAAATCTACATTGGAAAAACAAAGAGAAACATAGGCACATGGTTAAAGGAATATTTCAGGAACATAAAGTACAAGCAAATAGAGCAATCAGCAGTAGCATATCATTTTTGAACACAAAATCATGACATAATAAATAAAGCAAAATTATTAAAATCAGTACAAGGACCTACGGAATTAGCAACCTGGGAGAAAATCTACATCTACAAATACAAAGACAGCATAATGAACTTCGACATTGCCGGGGATGCAAACATAAACTACAAGTGTATCACACCGCCATCAGAGCAGAATATACATTGCCACAGCTCAACGAATGATCTGACAGTTGAACTTTAGCCTGGCCGAAGATGGGAACTAAATGTTTTTGAAACCGGTTCCATACATTTATGAAAAGTAAGTGAAGCTTTAAGAGTGTGTAGTTCAACTGAATCATACAATGATATCAATTAAGGAAATGTAATTTGATTATCAAAAAAGATCAAATACATTTTAACACTATAAATGCATTCTCTGTATTATTAATGTTTAAATTTAATATGTTAGCATGAATATTAAATGTATTTTGACTTGAAGAAGGCTTCTGATCTCTGGTGGCTGCATAAAATACAAGAAATTTAAATAATCCAAGTTTCATTAATTCAATTTTGTATATTTTGTGACACACAAAACAGAAATTGCCTCAGTGGTCTTGCAATCAGCATGTCTGCCTGCATATCCAGAAGTTCTGAATTTGAACCCTGTAAAGTTAGTTGTCTGGGAAAAGTTTTTTCTGAAGTTTTACCTTAGCCTGAAAAGGTGAATGCCAGGCAACTTTAAGAGTTGTGGACTCCAAGTTCATTTAATTTACACATTCATTTTATCAAAAACATTCATTTATCATCTCTTTAGATCTTCATTGTTATGAGGGACATTAAACTGTAAAACACACACACTACCTCTCTTACAATGGTATAAAAAACAGTTCCTGAATTCATAAATAAAAATAACTTTGATGAGCTGTAAAATATAAAATGTAAATGTCATCTGAACTGATATACTCTATTGTATAGTGTTTTGAAATTGTAAGTAATACTGTATTGAAGTTAAGAGCATCCTAATATGTAATATTACCAAAGATGTAATGAAACATGCTAAATAAATTAATTAAAAAAAATGTGCAAGTGAAATCATCAGGCAAGTTTTCTGTGCAAATAGTTTACATTATATGTAACATGTTAGTAGGACATTTATTTTTCTCAAATCAGAAAAAGAGGTATGTTCCAAAAAAGTTTGGCACTGTCTTATTGAATAATTACTGCTTGTAGAGTTGGTCCTGGTGGTGTAGTGGTAACCATACTTGCCTTCTAAATCCAAGGTCACGGTTTCAAACCCGGCGAGGATCGATGGATTTTTTCGGGCATAAAAATCGTCAGTATGGCTTCCTTCGAAAGGGAAGTACAGCTGTGTGTCCTATGTCGTACATTTACAGCACGATAAAGGACCTCAACCCTGAAAGAAGAGGCCTATGAGCAAAATTTGTTGGCCATTTTACGCCCTGAATAGAATGGGATGATGATGACCTGTAATGTAAAAGAGTTTCTGTAAATAAACAAATCAAAAAAAAAATTGCTCATAGGATTTTGATGTTTGTCCATATTGATAAATTTTTGTCATATATCATTAGGTGAATGTATAAATTAAATTTTAAAAAATCACCAATTTGAAGCTACAGTGGAAATAGAACCAAGAGCTTGCAAAGTTGTTACATTACAAACAGTGAGGAGGTTCTTTATATCAGATTTGTTTATAAGATCCAGTGAGGTGTGTGCATCCTGTTAGTTTTTGTTTTCTGTTTGTTGATATTCAATGCAAGTGTGTATAATGTATCCAGTATAGGCTAGACCTTGGCTATGTTGCCAGACTGATGAAACTTTCAGCATTATTATCTAATTAACCATGGTTAATCACAAAATATATTACAGGCTTTTTTTACTTGCTTCTGTGAATTTACCTGGTTATTTTTATTTTCATCCTATATACATCTCCAAATAAAACACTTTTGTGACCACTAAGGGTGGCTGAGGTCCTTAAGACACTGACCTTTGAGTGGGAGGTCTGTGGTTCAGTGCCCACCAGGACCATCCTCCCTGAATGAGGATTTTTTTCCAGGTTTTTCTCAGTCCTTATAAACGATAAATGTTAGAGAGATACTGTAAACATAGACCTAAAGCATTTCCTTCCTTTATAAAAACAAATCTAAATTTTGTGTTTCACCTCCTGTATCATCAGTGTACAGTGCCTGTGATGCCTCAGTAGTAAAAAAGGACATTAAACACTATTAAAAAAAGCATTATTATCTATCTACTTCCAAGTTAAGCTTCTTCAATATGTATAAAACATGAAATTTTGATGTATGATATGTTGGCAGTAATTGGGATGTTAAAATACTCAGTTTGCTTTGTTTTCTTTCAGTGGACAAGATACCCAAGAGATTCATTGGTGGATTCTGCTACTAAAAAGTTTAATGAAATACTGGAGTCATTGTCATTAAGATCAAATGTTGTGTATCAGCTACCTCCCAGTATAGCAACAGTTGAGGAGAAGAGTAGAGCAGCTTTTCCACTAGCATTTGGTCATTCACCACGTTATGTAGCTAAAGGAGTTGTTCTTGTTGGGTAATTTTGTTTTTTAAGATGATATTGAAATGTAACTGATTTAGCTGCTATTATTTCTGGCAGTGTTAACAATACAAACACTAACTAGTCATAGCTACTATGAGAAACAAAACATGAAATAAATAAAATTTACAAATATGTTGAATCTTAATCCATGATCAGTTTCATATTTGATATTGCCAATCAATAATTTTTTTCTGCTATAACATAAAATTTGTGAGATGTATCATCTATTCGTGCTTATAATAGTTATTCCATAAGTAATTTAGCATCTCTCAATGAATAAATTATCACTTTTCTTTTATTATTTTATAATGTTATGCATGTACTCCTTATCACAATTCTGTAAAGCTCCATGTAGCATTGGGTGGAAGAAAAAGTTAATTGCCTTAATTCCAGAAGATAAGAATAAATTAATTAATTGCATCCAGTATGTTTATACTGCAGAGATGCTGCTCATAGAATACATCCACTGGCAGGACAAGGAGTAAATCTAGGATTTGGAGATGTCCAGTGTCTCAAAGAACTTATATGTGAAGCCGTTTACAGTGGTATTCCTCTGGGTAAGTATAATTTCCATTATTACCATACTTTTTATACTATATAGGTACTTCAATTAATACAATAAGGGTCACTAGATACGTTTTCAGTTAACCTATAAACAAGATTCACAAAGAAATATTGTTTATCACCACTTTAGGAAATATCCTCCTTGGTATTGCAAATAATGTTCTACTTTCTGTAATAATTTCCAGGAGCATTGATACCACTCTTTTACTGGCTCTGCAGCCAGTTCCTCTTCATAGGCTGCAATTGCTTCTTCAGGGCTGTAAATGCTGACCTTGAATGTAATGCTTTTCAGTTGAGTAAAAGGAAATGGAATTGTAATGTGAAAGCATCAAAGTTTGGCTTCTTTGTACTCTAAAAATGTCAGTTTTGTATTGGCAGTAAACAGAATCATTGTCCTTAGCTCATTTTTTATTTGCGATTGATGGATTTTGTTAAGTCACATAGGAAGGAGGCTTCAGTATACCAAATATATTTTTCAATGGTAGGAATTTTCATAGTAAAAGTTAACAATAACAAAATTAACTAGAAATGCTAATTGGAGTTTGTACAGCCTAGCTAATCATATAATTAAGATCAATGTATGATTTAAGCCAAAATACACACTCTTATTGCTCCACTTGTTTATTATTTGTAGTATTAGTTTCATGAACCCTTTGTTTGCAGCATCAGCTACCTGTTAACTGCTGGATAATTTATTATGCTGTGGGAATGTGCATTCTGCTCTAGTGGAGGTGTGATGAACTTAAAGTTAATGTTTTCATCCTGGAAGTGATGAAAAGTTCATGAATGACAGTTCATTAAACTGTCTCTCTATTTGTAAATGTAGATTTTATCTCATTATGCTAACTCTGTAGGTCCTTGTACTAATTTTAATAATTTTGCTTTATTCACTATGTCATGGTTTTCTGTCCAGAAATGAGATGCTACTGCTGATTTCTCCACTTGCTTGTAGTTTAAAGATAAGTTTTGTTAAAGAATCATAAGTTTAGTTTGCTTTTGTTTGGCAGAAAACAAGTGACATTGTAGTGCTGTGATTCCTTCTGCAGCAAATGGAATGAGTTTGTTTATAGTATTTTTTGTTCTATGCAATTTACTGCATCATTAACTTTAGACAACTCAACACATCATGCAGCATTTATTCACACAACCAATTTGTAGTATATAAATTTGCTTATGAAATAAAGTTTTACAGAGTAAATATTTACACTTGTCAGAAGCATATGCAGATCAAATGAAAGAAAATTGTGTATATACATTCATTAGTTTTAAATTAAAAGATACATGGTTCCAAAATAATTAAAGTGCATAAACATGACCCAAATTAAATGTTAAAAACTAAGTACACTATTTGCAAATCCAATTTTAGTGAAATGTGATTCTTAAAGAAGCCTAAATAAATCATATTATGTTTTGCATTACTGCAGCTTATAAGCATTGTACTTATCATAATTTAGATATCTGGCTTAGATTAATCAGTTTATAATTGCATTTCAGGGTATATGAACCATTTGTTGAAATATGAGACATTAAGGCAGAGGCATAACGTTCCAACAATGCTGGCAATAGATGGATTGCAGAGACTGTATGGCACAACATCCACAGCATTGGTGACATTGCGAAGCCTTGGATTGCAGCTTACACATGCGTTATCACCAGTGAAGGTAATCATTAGTATAAAAGAATTTAAAAGTATAAAAAGAAAGAATATTCAAGCTGCTTTTCAGGTAAGTTTTAAATTTAAACATAATTTTAAGTTATAGGAATGTCTTTTCAAGATGGCCTGTTTCGATTGAAGCAGAATGGTTTCATAATAGTGGCCTTACAGGATGATTCAAAAGTTGCCATACATAGGATATAGCAGTTTTACTAGGATAGCAGAATGTAATTCAAAAAATGTGAGAAATGCACCAATCTCATTCAGATCCAAGGGTATGATACTATCCTGGAGCATGATAAGCTATCTTAGTGTGTTTAAGTTGCCAGTGATGAAGATGGGACCATTGATTTGGGTTTCCCAAATCCCATACCAGACCATCTCTTTGTCACCACATTATGATTTGTAAAGGTCGGTCCACTTGATTTATATCATTCCATTACTGGACATTTTGGTGATTGGACCACACTACTGGTGTAAAAGTTGGCCTCATCATTGAACATAATGTCACAAATGAAATAGGAATTATTATGGCGCTGCCTCTTTACCCATTCACAAAATTTGACATGTATATGTTTAGATCATCCTTGCTGATATGATGCACGAGTTGCAACTTGTATGCGTGCTCCTTGTTCTGCAGCATAATGCAAATGATACTGATTTGACTAATTGCAAACTCTGCAGATAATCAGTGAGTGCACTTTTGTATGCTCTTAGAAATCATTGTAAGGCCATTATTCACATTCCCTCATATGTTATTGTGTATGGTCTGCAATTCCTTGACTGATTTGCCACACTGCCTTTTCATTGAATTTCTTTTATCAGTTTAATTAAGATTCTTTTATCAGCTTTGCTGTGGTGTCATATAATCATCCTGAGAGATGCTCTTTTGTATAATCCTCCATGAGCTTCATGCAAGTATTAGACTCTGCCCAGAGTATGATCTCTTTGTGTTTGTTCTTTGTTAAAGCCACTATCAATTAATAAAATGTCCTATATATGGCAACTTTTTAATTGCTCTATTTTTGACCTATTTCATGTTGAGGCCAGTGCTTCCCTATATGCAGTTAATTCAGTTATGTCTCCTAAACTTCTCAAGAGGAAGGACTACTTGAACATGGTTTTAACCTATAAATGCCTATACCTTTTCATAAATGTATTGAAAAATTTTACTAATTATCTTGCATTGTTGTTGTTTTTGTTGTTGTTGTTGTTGTTATTATTATTATTATTATTATTATTATTATTATTATTATTATTATTATTATTATTATTATTATTATTAAAATTTTATTTCATTTTCCCCCTTTTCTTTTCCCTTCTCCCTAACTTTTCCTATAAACTCTCCCTTCATTTGGATTTTTTTCTCCCTCCTGTCCACTAGCATTTCTATTACCACTATATCTTTCTGCAATTTGTCCCATTTATCATTCCATTCCATATTACCATCATTTAATTTTCTTACACTCCAATAAATAATGAACCACACTACTTTCCCACACATAATACATCCTACCTTGTTTTTCACTCTCAATCCTTTTAGGAATATTACTCCTGTATGTATCCATGCCGGACCCATCCTTCCATTTTGATCACAAATTTCAATGTATCTCTCTTGCCCCCAGTTCTTTTTAACTGTTTTATATAAAACCAAGGAAATTTTATCTTCTAAACTAGCCCAGATTTTTTGTTACTCAATAACATCTACCCTCTGTCTCACTACCTTCCAGAATCCACTAATATTGCTTTCACCCAGTCTCCATATATCCCCCATTCCTATTTCTTCAAACATCTTCCCCACCTCCCCATACCCACTCCCCCTTCCCAGAACCTTTCTTTGATATATCAGATATTCTTTTAATACATTATTATTATTATTATTATTATTATTATTTAATTTGAGGCCAATTCTTAAAAATTCTCTTCACGATTATACTATTGCTTCCTACCCTTCCTAGTCCGACTAAACTTACCCCCTCTAGGAGAACCTTTTGGTAATCCCAATACCTCTACAAAACATTTTGTGTACATCTACCCTCATTCATCCCTTGGTCACTCCCTAAATTTCTATTTCTTGGCTTTAACCACTGCCTCATTTAATTTCAGCAACAATTTCATGCATAATGTAGGGGCCTTGTACAAGCTTATTCTAACAACTTTTATTGCTAATTCACTTTTGGTTTGTGCACATTAGCCTGTATCTCCCATCTTCCATTACTTCCAAATCTAACCCCCAAGTAATCAAATTTCTTCACTATTTCTATTTGTTCCTCCTGAATTGTCTCATTGTCTCATCTTTTCGTAACTTGATTTCTTTTTTAAATGCTATTATCTTGAATTTTTTTCATTTATCCTTAAACCCCATTCTGCACAGAATCTTCTAATGTCATCAATGGCATGCTGCAATCCTATCACCATTATTGCTCCTGCTATAAGATCATATCAGCAAAAAGTAATCCTGGTATTTCCTTCTTATCAATGTTACTGCTTTCCCAAATCCTTTCAAGAATATCATCAATAAAAAAATTAATGATATTGGGCTCAATATTTCATATTAAAGTTACTTGAATCTTCTTTATATTGTTATTAGGGTGGTTTGATAAGTAACTTGGTTCCCATACAAATCAACTTCTATATATGTGGTCATAAAGTTTGCTTTCTATGTATCAGTATTCTATAGTCATAAGTCATTCTGATGTTAATTCATTTTTGTAGTTGTTTAAACATAAGTATTTCGAATGACAATGAAAAATTGGTAGGACTGGATTTTGTAATGTGATTTAGTTCTTTTTGCTGGAAGGAAAAACAACAAAGGAAGTTCCAGAGACAATTTTGTGAACATTGGGTGACACATTCTCTTCCTATAAAACCATTTGACTTGGAGTAAATGAGTTCAAGCATGGTAGATGCATCAAAGATGCACTCCTGGAGTTCCAAAATCAGTGTGAGGCCAGAAATTATTGATAAAATTCATGGTGTTGTTTTGGTTGACAGATGAGTGAAAGTGCACGAGTTAGCAGAAACCATGGGGAACTCAACTGAGTTGGTTCATTTTATTTTGCATAATGAATTACAAACGAAAAAACTTTGCACCAGATGTCACATCTGCTCATATTGAAGCAGAAGTGAAATTGCACAGGAACATCGTACAACTTTTGGAAATGTTTAAGAAGAATCCAACCAATTTTTTATGGTGTTTTGTGACTATGGACAAAGTCACATGCATTTCATCTACTGGAAAGGTGATGACTTCAGTTTTTTGGGATGCAAAAGGAATTCTCTTGATTTACTAATTGAAGAATGGGAAAAATCATTACCAAAAAATACTATGTATCACTTTTGGATAGACTGAAGACAGCGATCATGGAAAAATATCTGGAAATGAACAAAAAGAAGATATTACTTCACTATGACATAGCACCTTTGCATTCAAACTGTGTAACTCATGGCAAATTGACTGAACTGTGATTTTAAATCCTTCCTCATCCATGTTATTCACTTGATCTTGTTTCATTGAATTAATATTTGTTTTCAAAACTGAAAACTTTCCTTGCTGAACACAAATTTAATTAAGGTCATATAGGAAATAAACAAGCATTTTGAGAGCCTTGAAGAAACCAACTTCCATGAAGGAATCGTGAACCTGGAGAAATATTGGAACCAGTGCATTGGACTTCAAGAGGATCTCAAAAAATAAAGTATGTTTCAAGACTGGACTTATTCTCTTTAATATCAAACTAAGTCGCTTATCAAACAATCCTCATATTTATTGTATAGATTTCTGCTTTATTTTAGTTCCCTTTTTTGCTAAATAGTCAGCCTGTTCAATGCCAGGTATACCAACATATAAAGGGATTCATTGTAAGGTTATTTCCTGTATTGATTTTTTAATTATTTGATTTCGTCTAATGTGTTGTATCTAATTTGGTAATTACTTATGGTTTGAAACTTGATCAAATACCATCTCAGTTACCATCTAATGCAAAAATGGGTGTTACTGTCAAAGTCTTATAGATTAAGCTATTTGAAAAGGAAATAAGTTTTCCAGTCTGTTAATGCAAAGAATTTATTTGGGAAAAGGGGGAAGTAAGACAATCATGGATTATAGATAAAGTGCCAGTAATGAGAAATCTTTAACTTGCATTGGTATTTATAGTTCAACAGTGAAAATATGATCAAATGCAACTTTAGTTATATGTATCTGCTATTTTGTGTTCCTAATGTCTTCTTCTGTGGTGATGGAATAGATTAATGGCTAACATATTCAAGTTCTTCTTCTGTTGCAGAAGCGCATAATGGAACATGCTGCAGCCTGACATCATTTGACTGAAACATAGGTGTCAGATAGCATTAATTTTTATCAGGTAATATCTGTTTGGAAAATAAAAATTATATACAGTTACATATATGTATATGATTATAGCAGTTATATTATAATTTTGCAGACATGATAGCTCTTTCAAAATGAGTGTAATGATTAGAGTAAATGCTTGAAATAATGGGTAGTATGGATGAAGATAAGTGCTTTTGTTTTAAATATGAATATGAATACTCATACCTATTACTTGAAATTTGATTAGGTGAACTCAAAGTAAAGCTAATACTTTGCTGCATGGTAAATTCCTGTTATTGTCTAGGGTCGAGTAAACATAAACATAAGAGATGATGGATGTATTGAGCGCTTGCTTGTAAGAGAAAGTGATGCATATCAATATTCAAGCATATAGTGAGAATGTAACTGTTTAATACTAGGAAGATTCAGTTGAGGAAATGAAGGAAAAGAAAAATTGAAAAGAGTTGAATGTTGGCTAATTGTGGTAATAAAGGTTTATTGATGATTGAAGGAATGGAACTTAATCAAGAACTGGAAATGGAGCAAGTGGTCATAATGTTCAGATCTATTATGTAAGATAGAAATTTTAAAAAAATGGAAAACAGAATAAATGGAAAGATGGAAGAAATTAAATCCATGATAATAAATCTTGAAATAAGAATTAAGGAAGAAATTATGGAGTGTAAGAAGAGAACATTAAATATGGAAAGATTTGAAGAGACAAATAGAACACAAAATTTAATAGTCTTTGGAATTCAGAAGTGGCAAGAACACAAAGTTTGGCAAGAAGTAGAATTCTTCAAAGGAAGTTAAAATTGGATTTGGATGAATGGGAGATTATTGAATCCTTTCACATTAGCAGAACAGAAACAAGATCCCAGACCCATTATAGTCAAGTTAGCAACTACGAAATTTAAATGGTTGATTTTGAGTGATGCCAAAAAATTAAAGGGCTCCAGAACATTTATTGGGCAAGATTTAGGAAAGAAGAAGAGCAAAATAAAAAGTTAGCTATAAATGAAATTAAAAGAGCTAGGGAAGCATGCAGAAGACATATGTAAAGGAACAGATTTATGGATAGATGGCATGAAGCAGGATATGCTAAGCTGAGAAGCAAAAGGCAGTCTGGCACCACTAAAAGACAGTAAATCCTTGGAATTGACAGAAGGAATTTGACTAAAGATTCTGAGGGAGAAGGGAGAGACAACCTTCGCATGTCATCAAAGAAACAGCTGCATCAGCCTGCCCAGATGATGGAAAATATAAGGAGAATGCCTTGGGAGCATCAGCTGAATTAGACGCATGGAGAAAGGAGGGATTAAGCATTGTGTCAACAGCAGCTGGAAGTATCTTGCAGGTTAAATACCACAGTAGTGTAAGTGATTTAAGTCAGAAGAGTGACAAGAAGTAAAATTAAGTTATATAAGGTTCAAGTTTGAGAGAACAGATTTGGTATAGGGATTCTCCTTATCTTTGGTAAATTGGAACGTGGAAGGTTTGTTACATATGATGTCAAATCGTGAATTTAGGCATATATTGAAATTACGTGATGTAATAGGTGTGGTGGAAATGTGGCTAACAAGTAATATTAATTTACAGTTGGAAGAATTTGATTTTAATGGAAGGCCTAATGTAAGGAATCCAGACAAAGGATGGGTATCAGGAGAACTAGGTTGTTTTATGAGGATGGAAAGAAAACTGAAACTAACAGAGAAAAAGGGATTAGGAAGTAATATAGTCTTGTGGTTAACATTTATGGATGGAATTAATAGTAGTTACATGAATGTAGGAATTGTTTCTAATCTGCCAAGTACATCAGATTATTTAGATTAAAATTTATTTAGAAAAATAAACCAAAATATTGAGAATCTCAGTGGGAAATATGCTCAAAGATAAATTATTCTAATGGGCGATTTAAATGCAAGAATAGGAAAGGAGCTGTTGCTTTTAAATAAATTAATTAAAATTTTTATTGTGGGTTTGAGATGGAGAAATGGTGTAATAGGAATGAATTGTAATAGTTATGGAAAATGATTCATAGAATTTTGTGAGAAAAATAATCTTGTTATTTGTAATGGTATAACAGGTAGTGAATAAGAGCAGGAGAATTTATATTTTCAGATAACAGTGTAGTGAACTTTCCAAAGAAAATTTCTGTAAGGGAAAAATAAAGTTTTTAAATAAAGGGATAAAAAAACATGTATAAATTATTCTAGCAACATAGAGGAATATCTAGTAGATTTGAGGTAGCGATCAACAGACTGAGGAACAATGATAAGAACATCGTTAGGAAAAAGGGGGAAGAAATTCTGAATCACATCTCCAAAAGCAAGGTTAGGTATAGTGCGAAAAAACAAGTCTTGGAATCACTCAACAAAAGAGCTGTGTATCCAGACAAAGGAAACAAAATTGTAATCATAGACAAGTAGAGCACAAATCAAAGATGGAAGAAATTCTCAGTGGGAAAGAATACATGAAAATAAAAGGAGATCCTTTGAAGGGATGTATACAGGTTATAAACAAATTGGTTAACAAATGCACTATCATACCATCCAAGGAGAAACCAAAATTAAAAGCAGACAACACCTCATTAGCAATGATACATGGCCTACTGAAAATGCATAAACCAGGAAATCCCATGAGACCAATAATCAATTATAGAAACACACCTTCCTACCAACTAGCAAGATGGCTCCTCCAGAGATTTTGGAAATTTCCTAAATTTGATAGCTTAAGTGTAAAGAATTCTGAAGAACTGGTGGAGAAAATTAAAGGTTTGGTTCTCCAAAAGGATGATCTTAGTGTCTTATGATGTAAAATCACTTTTTCCCAGCATACCAAAATGCAAACTTCCATCCCTTCTGAAATGGTTACAGTCTGTGAAACTAAGCAAGAAGGAAATCAAGGAATACATCCAACTAACCGAAGTCTGTATCAGCCAGAATTTCTTCAGGTTCAATGGTGAATTTTACAAACAAGAAGCAGGTTTAGCTATGGGGAATCCATTATCACCTTTTCTGGCTGATTTGTATATGAGTAGGTTAGAAATACACATCACCTAATCATTTCTATAGATTTTCAAAGTATGACACAGATATGTGGATGATATCTTTGCAGTGGTCAACAAGAAACTCTTTAGTGACGCTTTGAAATTGCTAAACCTACAAAATAAGGAAGTTAAATTCACTTCTTTAACAGAACAAGGCAACATGACTCCTTTTCTTGTCTTACAGATTATAAGAACAGGCAATGATTTGGAATTTGGAATATACAGAAAGGACACACAGACTGAAAATTACCTAAAGGCAAGTGGATTCTGTCCCACAGCACACAAACATGCAGTTCTCAATAGCTTAGCACATAGACTCATTTATGTACCTATGAATGAGTTTGAATACAGCAAAGAGTACTGTCATATTATACAAACAGCATAATTCAATGGGTATGGCCAAGAATTTGTAGACAAGAAAATGAAGAAATTCAAACAAGAAAAGAGTTTAAAGCAGATTACAACATTGACAGCAATAAAAGAATATACCATCCACATGAAATTCACTAATCACTTTTCACTTGGGCCATCAAAAAATTTAAAAAAATGCTTAGAATATTTGGGATTACTCTGTCCCGAGTGAACAAGTTTAGCCTAAAAATCTACTAATTTCTGGTGATAATGATAGAATACCCGAGGAGAAGAAGCCAGGAATATATAAAAGCAACTGTTCAGAATGTAACAAAGTATATATTGGAAAAACAAAAAGAGCATTGGAATTAGGCTGAAGGAACATGGGAGAAACATCAGATACAATCAGATTGATAAATCAGTGGTTGCACATCACTTTTGGAGAGATAAACATGATATAGAAATGGGAGTGAAATTATTGAAATTCATAGATTGGCCCGTGGATCTGAGAATATGGGGAAAAAATTATATAAAAAATATGAGGATATGGTTATGAACTTTGAGATCCCAACAGAAAACAAATTAATCCAGAAGTTCATAAAATGTCCACAAGAGCTACACCAAATCAAGTCAACCAACAAGAATCCGACAGTCGACTCGCAACTGAGGATGCAGGCAAAAGCCTGCGAAACTAGTTTTGCATAATTCAACAGCAAGTGGAGTATCAAATTGACTCACTAGATAATTAAAAACAAATCATATCTGTTATACTATGTTAATTGTACTGGAGTGGTATTAATATTCATTTTATTAAGCTTCATTTTAGGATATTCTTTATAGCAGAGAAAAATTGCATCAAGTTTAACTTTAATATAACTTTTCAGGTACTAGGTCTCTGTACATTATACATAGTTTTTAGTGTATTACTGGTGGAGAGTTTATAGCATCACTATTTTCACATTGCAGAATATCTGAGATATTCTGAATTTTAGTTCTGCCTAAAGCTGTATCAGAAATGATACATAACAGTGGGTAATTGCAGAAATATAATAAGAATGCATCATATAATTTTACTTCATAGCTTCTGCAATTATAATGATATTTTCCTTGCTGTAACTTACAGGTAAGGAGGAGTGAGTGTAACGGTTCCTGGATTTGCAAGGAGAATCCTTCTTGAAATGTCAGAAGTCTTGTGTTGTAATGAGATAGATGAGAGTAAATGTTGCAGTTTTGGAGATGCAAGTTGCTGTCAATTAAATAGAACAATGGCACATTTCAATTAAAAATTGAAAAGACTTTAATGCAATTAGAGCAATGTATGCTTAACAATGAAAATGGCATTCTTATTCATCTGTGCACTGAAACTATATTACTACTCATTATTTAGATAAACAATGAGTTACCTACGAAAATTGTTATGAAAATACTTATATAAAATGCTATGTATTATTTACTTTTCTCATTCTGTAATGTGGGCTCCTGTTCTTTATTTATTACTTCAGGCTGTGTTACTTATTTGCTGTTAGAATATTATTTGTGTAAGATTTTATTAAAATTTATTAAAAAAGGGTTCTTGAGCATACTATGCAATAAAGTGTTTGTAGAAACAAGAAAGAGTCTTGGTCAGGATCTGAATTTTAATTGATAGATAGAATTTGGGCCTTATGTTTGTTCTGTAGTTGTTGGCTCTATGCATATTTTATAATGGAATGAAATAAATCTCTTTTCTTTTAAGGTAGCTAGAAAAAAAGTATTTCCTCAGAAGTTTCTTATAGAAATAAATTTATCAAATGCTTCTTAAATGTGCTTCTAAAGACAAAAATAAAAGTAGTTTACTCATCTTCAGGCAATGTTGGTGGCACATGCTGAAGCTGTCGGTTCTGGTGGTGTAGTGGTTTCCGTACTTGCCTGCTAAACCCAAGATCGCGGGTTCGATCCTGGCCAGGACCAATGGATTTTTTTCGAGCATAAAAATCCTAAATATGGGTTTCCTTCAGAAGGGAAGTAAAGCTGTGGGTCCCATGTTGTACATTTATGGCACAATAAAGAACCTCAAGCCTGAAAAAAGAGGCCTCTGAGCAAAATTTGTCAGCCATTTCACACCCTGAGTTGAATGGGACACTGATGACCTGAGATGTTAAAGAGCATCCATAAATAAACCTAATAAAAAAATGCTGAAACTGTATTCATACTAATTCATGATAGATTGAATTGTTTTCATTTCCAGTGAATGTAAGGTGCAACACACACCCACCCACCCACCCCCACACGTACATGCACAGCTAGCAGAGAGAATGGAGTTCATCTGTTTTTGTCACATTTTCCTGTAATAATTATATTTATAAGCAGGCACCATGTAAGAAATATACCTTGTTAACAGCTGGTAAAGGTACTATATTACATGCAGACAAAAAATTAAAATCTATAAAGCACTGGAAACAAAACTGCAACATAAAAGGAACTGCTTTCTAATGAAAACATATAATGCAACCATGGATTACCAGACATTATAATGTTGGTATGATTCTATGTGAACAAGGTGTTGTTCTGAACAATGAACTTAGACCTATACAGGCTTCAAAAGTTATACCTTCCTCCCCTTCCCCTTAAAATATACATATTTTTTTCACTCTTTCCAGTCTTTTTTTCAAGCTAAAACAGTTGAGCACAATGACTTTATAATATGTGAATAAAATGAAACTATTTTTAAGCATACCACAACGATGATAATGAAGGAGTACATGCAAATCAGGAGCATCTGTATAATAATAGCTTTGCAACAGGGTGTATTTCTGTTTGTGAATGCTGAGTACAGAAAGTCACATAGCTCTGGTTTGTGGTACAAAGGCTGTGGGCTTAAAGAGCAGCTCTTAGCATAAGCATTGTGTTGCATTCAGTGAAAGGCTTTAAATCTTGCATCTTGAAGGAGTTATTAACAACCGATTATTTAGCATTATATTCCTTTTTTAAGCACCATAAGTAGGAGAATAGCCAAATAGGTTATTACTGTAAAGAATCCATGTCATCATTTTTGCTTCTTAAGCATAATTGTGTAACACATAAAGCTGAACAAAGAAAGAGGTGAAACACTGTTGCAGGAATGCAATATTTTATCCCATTTCTAGAAAAACTGAAGTTCTAAAGGAAGTTGACTGGAAATAGGTACCAGCTGTAATGAAATTAAAAGCAATACATATTGCTGCAATAGCTATGATGTAGCTTTGAAAGTAAAAGGTTCTTCAATTTAATCCAGAAGTTTTGATTTGCAAATTTTCATGCCTCTTATCTTGTTGATATCAGCCTAATACATAGTACTCTCATATTCTTGTATATAGAGATTAGAATAGTGAGAATTATCACAAAGAATATGAAAAATTTTAGAAATATTACTGTAAATTTTTATAATAAACAACAGTGACAGTTGCCTAATAATGAAGAATCAAAAAATTAAATTCCTGATACCCAGCAATTAAGTAATTCTAATAAAACCTCACAAAGCTATTATTTGGGTAGTTAATAATTATAAATAATTTACTAGCCAAACAGTTGTTACAGGATTTTGAAACACTGAATATTTTTGCTGTTCTTCACAGAACAAACAAAGCTGGCTGGAAAAAATTTAAAGCAGAAATCACATACTATTAAATAACAATATTCATAATATTACATTCATGCTTTTTTTATGTTGGACAACATGAGCTTTTTAAGATGAAGAGAACTCTTTACAATAACACCATTTCTCAAAAGAGCTTTTGTTTAAAAATAAGAATAGTGATATCTTAGGTAGATTAAAAGTAAAACTACTTAAAATCATGTAACACATTAAAACACTCTTGACGTTTCACTCTTAAAATTTTTGAAATTAAAACTGGAACATGTTTCGTGAGACTTTACTCACATTGTCAATCATAGAACAACTAACATTCCAAACTATGAATTAAATCTGTCGTCTAACACTACAATTTTTAAAAAAATTTAATAAGTTCAAACTATGTTGGAGGTGTAAGTGACTGTGGGTGCTCTGGTCTGTTAATGAATTTAAATAAAATGTTGTCTGCCTCTGGGATATTGAAATTCATGAGTGTATGCCCATACTTCTTTATAAACTTTTTTCCCATGTATTGAGTTCCTTTGGTTGTTGAACTGCTGATGTCCTCTTATTTTGTGGTGTTCATTCCAAAAATGTACTGCCAGTGCTGATTTTTCTATCTGTTTGTGTTTAACATTTCTTCAGTGCTCTTTCAATCTATCACCCAAATTTCTTTTTGTCTTGTCTAATTACACCTTATCACATTTTTACAATTAATCTTATATATGCCAGAATTTTCTTCTTTAGTCGGGGGTCTGTTTTATTTAGTTTCAGCAGTTTGCCAACACTGTATCTGTTTTTAGGTACTAAGATAATATTTTATTGTTTAAAATTTTTTTGAAATTTATTATTGAGGTAAGTGAACTTATGGTTTTTTTTTTTTTTTTTTTTTTTTTTTTTTTTTTTTTTAAAGATAAAGTGCTGAGTGTAGTAATTTGTTTAATTTTCTTTTTTCCCATGAACCTTTTTATTTTTTAATCAGTCATTTTTTGTTAAATCCATTGAATTTGGCTATTTCTATTATTTGTAAATATTCTTTTTTATACTCCTCCTTATTTAGAGGTACATTGACAATATATAAACCATACTGTTAAAGGTTGCTTCTTTATGATGTCCAGGGTTGAAACTGTGAGCTTTTATATAATTATCAGTGTGTGCGTCTTTTCTGTAAATCCGAAATTTATGGTCCATGGGCTCAGTATTAAAAAGAGAAAATTCATCATCCTAAAACAGGCATAGGGCATTAATTAAAAATTTAATGAAAGTTCCAGGAATTAGATATTTGTAATAACAGCAAAGTGTTATATGTTCTTTCAGACTTTTGCAGTTTTGAGAAAGTACATAATTTTTATTTATTTACAAGATAAAAGGACTAGTCAATAGAGTATACATAAATAAACAAAATTATCAATTCAAAATAGCATCGACCACATTTAAAAACAGAACATATTCAAATTAATCAATAAGAAAATTACATGGCATATCATTAGAAAATAATCCAAAATATTAAATATCACAATAATGGCCTAAGAGAATAATTCAAATCAAGCGCATAACTGATTTGTATCAATAAATACATGGAATAGACTTATTATATTATATAGACTTAGACTTATTGGAGAATATTAATTTAACAGAAATTTACAGCATTTTCTATTAGTTTAGTGAAACATCAGCAGCATAAATTAAGAAAGCAATGTAACCCTTACTACTGTTATGTCAAACAATGCTCAATGTACTTCAGCTAATTATCTCAAGTTAACCTCCTTTCCCGTAATCCAAGAGGTTTACAACGTTTTACGCTTCCAATTCTAATGCCGCCTCGAAGGGACATTGCGCATAGCAGGCAGCATTACCACATTGAACCTGGGCTGTAACCTAGGGGGATAGGGCATTATATTTGGCCCATTTGCATGTGTCGGCCCCTTAACCCGACTGCTTGTCGACCAGAACATGGCGGGCAAGCGCAGCAACTTTTGTAACTGTTTTCGTCATTGAGTAACCGGTGGAATAACATTGTATGACTATAGATCACAGATTATAGATCAAGTAAATGCAGTCGGTTTGGAGCAAGTGATCTGTGATCTTGTGTACATGGTGATTCACCTGAATTACCTCTTTTATGCATTTCTGAAAGTACGAAGCACAATCGATAATGAAACATTTGCGAAACGAAAAACAGTGCATGTCGTCTGCTCGAAACTGTCATGAAGTCAAGAGAGCATGTCTTAGTGTGTAATGTGCCTAATGATAAGTTTTCTTGTATGTAATCAATTTTGTTTCATATAGACATTGTACAAAAGAAAATATGAAAGAGAAAAGGGAACAGGAAGAAGCCGAGGAAGGTCCTCCTCAATATGGATCATGTACTCAAATGAATTTGAGTTTGGTTCCTTATTGGTTCCTTGCAGTTCTTCGTATAGTGCTCACATTGCTGCCCCAGAATGGATATATTCATCCTGATGAATATTTCCAATCAGTGGAAGTTGTTGCTGGTTAGTAATATTTAGGTTACAGTCGTACCCCTTATGCACACATACCTTTGAAGCAACCGCCATGGGTGGCCGAGGTTGTTAAGGCGGGAGGTCTGGGGTTCGAATCCCACCAGGACCGCCTTCCCTAACTGAGGCTTTATCCAGGCTTCCCTCAGTCATAAATGGCAAATGCCGGGGAGGTACCCTAAACTTAGGCCTGGAATGTTTCCTTCCTTAAAAAATCTTTTCCCAATATATCGTTTCATCTCATGTATCATCAGTGTTCACCGCCTGTGACACCTCAGTAGTAGAACGGGCGTTTAACAATTATCAAAAAAAAAAAAAAAAAAACCTTTGAAGCTGAGGTGAAATTAAATCATGGATCAATTGTAATTGCAGTTTTAGAGTAGATCAGGCCAGCATGCATTTCTGAGAACCTTTTAATATTTGGCAGTGATGCTCTGATCATTAATGAGCTGCCTGTTTATATGGCATTATCATAGATTGTGTTTGACTGACAACACCTTCAGTGAAAGAAAAATAAACATTAAAACTCCAATATATCCATCCCACTTTCAAATTTCCCTTCTGTATATGTGAGCCAGTTTTAAACTTACATAATATAATAGGTGACGATATTATTACAAAAGTAATCAACCACTGGGTCCACCTGTTTCAAGGATTCAGTAGAGTTTAGTTCTACATTAGTGTGTGTGTGTGTGTGTGTATATACATATATGTATGGATTGAATAGGAATTTCATTTTTGTTGACTGATGCATTTAAGATTTTGCTTACAAAAAGGAGGCAAACAGAGACTGTTATACTATAGTGAGCCACAATAAACCACTGGTTCTCCAGTTTCTGTAATTAACTCAAAATTAGGGTGTGTGTACATATGATTAGGGATTAGGAATGATTAGGGATCCCATTTTATATTGATTATTATATTCTAGTAAAGTTTCACATTTTCATTCTGCTACATTGTGCATCCCACAAGTAAAACACCTAGAATAACAGACTCGCCTCCTTTTTCATAACTACAGACCAAATAAATGTCAGCAAAAATGAGAGTCTTAATCCATATATATATATACACATGCATTAACCGAGACCTAACCTCGAGTGAATAGTAGGAACTGGAGGAGATTTATTATTTTTGTAATAATGCCACCTACTCATTTTTTATATTGTATAAATTTAAAACTAGTCCGTGTATGCAGAAGGGAATTTGAAAATGGGATGCATATTTTGAAGTTTCATTCAGCTTTATTCTCCCATTCAGTGTTCAGCACATGTGCTGACACTTTCCAATTGAGATACATTACCTAGTCTTAAGTATTGCAGTATATAGTGAGAACAAGTGTAAAATTAGAAAAATAACATTAAACAGCAGAGGAAAGAGAACTAAAGCTAGAATGTTCATGAATGGGATGATGTGATTCATCCCAGGTTAAGGCCAATTAGTACATTAAAGGAAAAAAAAATTAAATCCATAAATGCTCCAATATTCTCACAACAATGAAGTCATCCCTGTGGTACAGTAGGTTAGAATTCCAGCCTTAGACAGATTAAATGCAAAGATTTCTTCCACCCAAACCTTTGTCTCTATCAGCATTAAGGCATCTGATTCCGTCTTTTCATTTTATATACAATTATTCATTATTTGTAGTTGCCAAGATACCCTGAAGACATAGATATTTGGCATAGATGTAATTTGTATATAGAACAGAACTGAATTGGATCATGTTTGCTCTTATTATAGTTTGTTTATTGTTAATAATGAACTACAGATACAATATTAATATACATAAGAAACTAACAAATTATTGAATTGCATTTCTTCTTTGCATATATAAAACTCATAATTATTGAGACGCTTTATTGATTGTGTATTCATTTACCTATTTACAGTTATGTTCTAATGTATTTTTCATATTTGTTCATGCCACATGTGACATTTATTCACTCATTCATCTCAGAGCGATAAAAGAAATAAAAGAAATGCAAATTTTTTAACACTGACCAATGGGTTAAGTGTTTCACTTTTATTTTGTTGCTGATAAAAATATTGAATTCACTAGGATTATTACAAATATAATTATGTCAAACTTGTAACTTTCTATGCAATTGCTTTTTCTTTTGATTCACGCTTACTAAGCTAGTAAATGCAGAAACATGTTCTTTTAAGGCATTAGTTTTATTTATGCATAATATCTTGTCAAATCAAAGCCATTTTCTTTTATAAATGTATAATAATTAAATAATGTATTTACATTGCAGGTGATGTTTTTGATATTGAAGCTGCAAGACCATGGGAGTTCAACACAACATTCCCATTACGCAGTATTGCTCTCCCATATGCTGTAATGGGTCTGCCATATATCTGTTTGAAATATGCAACTCCATTTGTATCCCTATGGTTTGATGTTGACATTAAAACACCATATGTTTTGCTTGTCCTGCCCCGTCTAATGGCCTGTTTGTTGTCTTTTATCACAGACTATAGTATGTACAAAATTTGCTACACATATTCACAGAACTACCGTACTAGGTTGATAACATTGGCGAGTTCTTATGTGATATTAGTGTATGGAACTCGAACTTTTTCAAATACAATTGAGATGGCCCTTAACTCATTACTATTATATTTTGTGGCAGACTGTATGAGTCATTCTGATCAAGTAAGTATGTTGGCATAATTTAAATTTTAAACAGATGTAATATAATAAAACCTCTGTTACCAGAACTCTGATAATTGAAATCTGGCATAACCAAAATGACCACTCAGACTTTTTGTATTCTATTCAAATATAGCAATGTTGTAGCAAATGTAATAATTTTACGTTATAATTTATTTTTCCATGCAAATTTGAAGAATGTGAGACAAGTTAAAAATATATTCTACTAGTTAAAGAATTATTAAACACTGCTGCCAGAAAATGTGGCTAAAAAAAAAATTCTGTTTATACAGAATGAAAGGCTCTGTCAGAGTACTGTTCACCTTTTTAGAGAAGTGTTTATTGTTTTTCATCCTACATTATTGATTTTGTATTAATTTTTTTGTTTTATTTCACATAATTTTTCCTGTACCTGTTGTATTTTTCTTTTTCTGCCCTACGGAGGAGGTGTTTGCTTTGCAGCCGCTAATGAGCCTATTGTGCACATGCCCCTAAAGGAGCACCTCCAGGAGGAAGGAATGATATAGAGGATACACCAGGTAACCAGGAATTTGAGGGGGCATTACATGTGCATAGGTGGCCCTAACATTTCCATAGAGATAAGTCCCAGACACTGGTGGGCCTGCAAGAAATCTTGCAGTCCCATGGTCCCTTAAGAAGGCTCCCAGACAATATGTTAGATGTTAGATCAGGAGCTTTTCTGAGTGCAATCCACCACCACACCAAAAGGCATCATTCAGCCTCATCTGATGCTTTTGATCCTGTAACTGATAAAATAGAATGAAATGAGGAAATGGGAGAGTGAAAATTTCATGGAACATAAATATCCATCCCAGTATTCGACCAGGGAAGTCTACAAAAACACCTAAGGACAGGATGAGCAAGGGAATTGAACATGAAACCTTCCAAATATGGGTCTCAAGTATTACCACCTAAGCCACCCCCCCCCCCCTGATTACTAATCTACTAGTAATTTTTATATGTTTTATTTATGAAAATAAATAAATTTATGTTGTATCTGTGCACAACAGAATTTTGTTTATACAAAATTCAATCTGTTCACAGAGGTTTTAACTATTATACTTTGTTCTAACACTAGAAATTTGTGTGAGTAGTTATAGAGATGAAATTAAAGAGATACCAAGGGGCCATCTAAGCCAGGGGTTCTCAACCTATGGTATGCATACCATTAATGGTATGAGAGCTGTTGCTGGGTGGTATGTACAATTTTTAGCAAATAACATAAATTACAGTCATCCCAAACAAAGCAACCCTACAATAGCTAAGATATATGGTTTACCTAAAATTCACAAGACTGGAAATGAGTCCCACTCATACAATATATTGATATTGTATGAGTCCCATACAATATCAATACTCCTTCTTACTGTTTAGCAAAATGGTTAGCTAATAGATTCAAGACATTACCTCAATTTCAAAGCAGGAGCATAAACAATTCATATAGGTTAAAAGAAAAAATTAAGGACATAAAACTACATCCCTCTGACACACTAATATCTTTCAATGCAGAATCTATGTTTCCAAGCATCAAAAGAAAAACTCCTAATTTATGTACATAATTGGCTTAAAACAAGTGAAATTAAGTATTACACATAAAAGAATACATCAAACTTACAGAAATTTGTATAAACCAAGCCTATTTTACTTTCAAAGGAAAATTTTATAAACAACAAGCAGGACTTACAATGCCTGCAGCCCCTTATCTCCATTTCTAGCTAACCTCTTTGTGCAGATTTGAAACGCACATCAACATAACTTTTCCATACATAAGGTATGGTACAGATATGTCAACAATATATTTGCCATAGTTAACAAAAAAACTCATTGATGATGCCTTAAAACTTTTGAATATACAAGATAAAAACATATTGTTTACATACGAAACAGAAACAAATAACATGTTGCCATTCTTAGATATTAATATAATGAAACATAAAGGAAATCTGGAATTTGGAACATACAGAAAGAATACACATGCAGATAATCACATCAAAGCGGACAGTTTTAACCCCATAGTGCACAAACATGCACTTATTAACAGTTTAACACATTGGCTAGTTAACCTACAAATTAGCAAAGAAGAATATTTTAATGAATACAAACAAATAGAAGAAACAGCAGTTAAAAACAGTTTTAAAAAAGAACTAGTACACAATAAGGTGCAGAAATTCAAGAAACAAAAGCGTATCAAAAAATCACAACACTCTCAGCAAGAAAAGATAAGCTAATTTTAAAAAAATTCACACATCCATGGGCTACAAAAAATTTCAGAATATTCTTAAAGATTTTAATATCAGGTAGACATCGGTTAATAGATTTAAAGTTAAAAACTTACTGATAGACGATGTTAATGACAGTATTTCACAAGAGAAAAAAGCAGGTGTTTACAAAATAAATTGTGCAGAATGTGAAAAAATCTACATTGGGAAAACAAAGAGAAACATAGACACACGGTTAAAGAAACATTTCAGGAACATGAAGTACAAGCAAATAGAGAAATCAGCAGTAGCATATCAATTTTTGGACACAAAATTACGACATAGTGAATAAAGCAAAATTATTAAACCTACAGAACTAGCAACCTGGGAGAAAATCTACATCTACAAATATAAACACAGTCTAACGAACTTCAACACTACTGGGGATGAAAACATAAACTACAAGTTTATCACACTGCCACCAGAGCAGAATACACATTCCCACAGCTCAATGCACTATCCCACAGTTGAATTTTAGCTGATGATGAGAACCAATGTTCTCGAAACCGGTTCTGCATTACATTCTACATTACGTTCTACATTATAGCAAATAAGTGAAGCACTAAGAGTGTGTAGTTCAACTAAATCATACAATAATATCAATTATATGATTGCTTCACTGTGCAAGTTCCAATTTATATTTTAAATTAACATTTGTTTACAAACAAATATTTGACAGTTTCTACTATAAACTGAAACAATATATTTTTACATTAATATAAAAATGTTTGTGTGATACTGTACAAAAATAATACAGAAGTTCAATTTTAATCCCAAGACAATGACAGAGCTCAACTCAAATATATTAATCAGACAATAATGCGATACATTTTGTCATTTGTTTAGTTGCAAGGTGCATTTACAGTTTAGAAAGCAGTGGAATTACATAATTGTTGTTGAATGCAAGATTTTATTTATTAAGTTTTCAGATTTATATGTAATTTGTGTCTGATTCAGATGAAGTAAATCATAACATGGATAAGTGGTTAATTAAAGGACTCTGCTCGAAAAACCCAAGGGAGAAATGAGTGTTTAGCAGGGTAAATAATTCCACAGTATCAGAAGCAAATATCTTTAATGCTAAGCTTCCAACATTGGACATAATTGTACAAGAAAGCAACAAAAAGCTCCATACACAAGCAATACATAATTACAATATATAAACTATTTATCACATGCATTGGAGATGAAAGGAAAGTATTCCAGTGCTGCAGGGTGTGATTTCCCATGAAACACTTTCAAATTATTCGATGAAACCTTTCCTTTTGAAAAGTCATTTTGACACCAAGTATGGTGATTTGAAACACAAACTGTTGGAATATTTTCAGAGAAAACTGTCAGATTTGTCATAAAGGAAAAAACAAATAATCTCAAGTGCAGGATCTAACATGAAGGCTCTCTTAAGAAGTTGGTTTAAGAGCAATTAAGGTGGGAAAATTTCACATGATCTGAGAGCCGTTAATATTAGAGCAGCTATAGATATGGGTAAAATAATGCTGGGGTACAAGGCAGCAAAACAATTTGAAGTGATTCCATTATCCAATGACACCATAATATCCCAGAGAGTTTTAGATTTGTCTGCAAATGTTAAGTAGAGTTAATAGAAAAAGTTCACACTAGTCAATATTTTTTCATACAATTGGATGAAACTACTGACATGAACATGACCCATCTTCTTACTTATGTAAAACTTACAGATGGAAAAACAACAAAGGACGAGTTCTTGTTTTGTTAATCACTGCCAATCCAACAGCCTCAAATAAAATATTTTCAAATTTAGACAAATTTATGAAAATTAATGATGTAGAATGGAATAACTGTGGTGGTGTTTGTTCTTATGTAGCTCATGCAATGACTGGGAAACACCATGGCATTGTTGCAAAGATTTAAAAATAGCCTAGAAGAAAAATTTGTACATTGTAGAAATTCATTGCAAGGCTTTAGTTGCAAGAATGATGCCTGTGCTCCAAAGACATTTTTAAATGAAAATGTGAAAGTTGTCAACTTCATTAAGTCCAGAGCAATGAATCCACTGATATTTTCCATCTTGTGTAATGAAATAGGTGCTGAAAATGATTCTCTTTTACTTCACACTGAAGTTCGGTAGCTGTCAAGTATATTGAGCCATCTGTTTGAACTTTGTTCAGAAGTGCAGATTTTTCTCAGACTCATCCTCAGACTTCAGTTATTTCGTTTAAGAGCTTGGCTTACTTGAGAGATGTATTTTGATACCTCAACCAGCTAAACAAGAGTTTGCAGAATGCATTTGCTTCCATATTCTTAGTACAGGATAAAATTGCAGCTCTTCAGAAAAACCTAGTTTCATTATAACAGACGTCATATTGGAAACACAACTTTCTTTGCATTGTTGGATGCTTTCTTAAATAAAAATGAAATTTCTCTTCATTGTGAACTGGCACTAAATATCAAGGAGTACCTTGGGAGTCTTATCTCTGATTTCAGTGCATACTTCCTGGAAAACCAAAATTTAGAATTTTTAATTAGAGATCAGTTTTCTATTGCTGACACCTTACCAAAAACCTTAATTCCTTCCCAAGAAAGATGAATTGAGCTATCATGTGACCAAAGTCTCAGCTAAATAATCAACAAGACTTCTGGCTGGCAAGAAAAAATGAATGTCCAATGAGCTTAGAAAAAGCTGTAAATTTTTTGTTGGTGTTTGTTGACTACTTAGCTTTGTGAATGTGGATTTTCTTCTCTAAATTATATAAAATACAAGTACAGAAATAAGTTAAATATTTATCCAGATTTAAGACTAAAATTAAGTCGGTTGAAACTAAACATTAGAGAATTATGTTTAGTTAAACAAGCACAACCTTCACACTGAAACAAAAGTGTGAGTCAGTAATCAGTTAAATTTGTGAAGATAATAGCTTTTACTGATTGTAAGTCTGAATGAATGAATAGTGTTTAATGCCCATTTTTGTTACTGAGGCACCACAGGTGATGGACACTGGTGGTACATGAGATGAAATGATATATAATCGGAAAGGATTTATTTTTAGGAAGGAATCGTTCCAGGCTTAAGTTTAGGGTACCTCCCCAGCATTTGCCATTTATGAGGACTGAGGGAAACCTGGAAAAAAACCTGTCAGGGAGGACAGTCCTGGTGGGATTCGAACCCCAGACCTCCCACTCACGAGTCCTCGTCTTAACGACCTTGGCCACCCATGGCGGTATTGTAAGTCTGAGTACTGGGGTACCAGTCTCAGGAATATATGTTTGTCGAAGTTTGTTTATGTATTCATTCACTATATTTGAGTAATTTATGGTGTCTTCAAGTAATGGTAATGGCAGATGCTAAAAGTACAGTTCTATTAAGAAGAGGACTTGAAGGTTTAATTCCTATATGAGGTCTAGACCTTAACAAAATTAATATTTAAAACATTTCACAGAACAATCCATTTAATAGAAATAGATTGAACAGTTTTTTTCCAGTAAATATCTAATTATAAATACTACATACAAGAAATAATTAAATAAATCACTGTTATTGTCATAAATGTTGAGAAATGTTTATTTTGTCTCTTGTAATACAAAATCACGCATTTTCCTCTTAAAATTTAGGATTTTTTTATTTAGGTTTTTTCCAGTTATTTTAATGGTACATTTAATATCCTGCATTGAATGTAATGGTATGTCACTGAAAAAAGTTGAGAACCCCTGATCTAGGCTGTTTTTTAGATTAAGAAATAATTTACCAAATATATTATGCAGTAATATCTATCCATTTTGCATGATAGTTACTTTGTTAAATGTACTCATTTCAGACCGTCAAGCAAGTTTCAGAAAGCACTATTCAACAATCATTCAGGTTTTACATTTTACACAAGATATTCAAAATGCCTTCAACAAAAAAGAAACAATGTTTACTCTCTTTGTTGATTTCAAAAATGCTGTTGACAAAGTTTGGAAAGAGAAGCTTATTTATAAAATGAGTAATATTGGGATAAGAGGAAACATGTTGAGATGGTTCATGGACTTATTATCACAAAAGTACATAGCTGTAAAATGGAATAATGTCCTCTCTAAATGGCATACAACTAAAGTAAGCCTTCCTCAAGGTAGTGGTTTCCAGTTCAATTCTTTTTAATATTTTCATAGATAATGTCAACAAAATGTTAGCTGACTTCCCAAAGGCAAATATGGAATTGTTTGCAGATGATATCGCCATATGAACTAGCGAATAAAATAAGCAGAATAGGCAACACTACAAAAAACTAGAAAATTATCAATAGCATGGAAACATGGGCATCCATCAACAATATGGAAATAAACACTAAAAAGACAGTTTTCCAGCTTTTCAGTCTTCAACACACTACAAATGACTTGGAACTTAAAATAAATAATGAAGTACTACAAGAGAAAGAACATACTAAATATCTTGGTATAACATTTGACAAAAAACTTTCCTTCTCTGAACAGATCAACAATATAATTAAGAAAGTGAATAATAAGAACATATTAAGAAGACTAGCAGGATTGGGAAGGATCCATAGGTCTCCTAAATGCCGTGTACAAAAGATAAATAAAGCCCAATTTGCTCTATGGAAGTGAGATAATGTTCACAATAAACAATGAACTTAAAACTAAACTAAATTGGATACAACACAATCTAGGTCCTTAAGAATAATAATAGCAACCGTTAAAACAATACCAATTGCTACAATGCAACACATAACAAACAACCTTCCAATTAAAATAGAGCTATATATTAAAACGGCTATACTGGGACAGAAATTAAAAAGTAATCAACACAGGAATAAAGAGTTTCAAATTCCTGACAGCACACAACGATTAAAAACGCAACAGACTTTCAAAAATTATACATAGAAAAAAGATTTAGACAATTTTTTTTAAAAATAAGCACTAAACCTGTCATTATACCAACTGATCCTTTACAATATATAGATATTAACATGAAACTAAATCAGGATACAATGGTCTCCAAGAACAATGACCCATCTGAGGTATTAAGATTGATAGCACTTAGTACACTAAACAACTATTATCCAACTAATACATGGTATAGAGTGTATACAGATGGATCTCTTAAAAATGGAGAAGCAGGCTTTGGAAAATACTGTGAAGAATTCTCTCAATATATACCTTTGGGACAGTAAGCTAACAATTTTGGTGGTGAAATAATGGCCATTAGAGCAGCTTTACAAAATATATTGCATAGACTTAAATAAATAAAAGAACTGTTATATTAAGTGACTCTAAAGCAGCACTACGAAGTATAATGAATTACAGTTACCCACCAACATACACCATAGATGAAATAAGAAAACAATATCATACAATCCAGATCAGAAATACAGAAATAGTTTACAATGGATCCTGAGCCATGTGGGATTGAAGGGGAATGAGATTGTCTATACTTTAACAAAAATAGGAGCCTCTATAAAAGTAAAACCATCTTTTGAACTAGAACTTCCCTCTAAATTGAAACTCATAAGAAGGTTAATATCTGAACAAGAACAACAAAATGTCAAACAAAAACTTAAAAAGGAAAATCATGTGAAGATCTAAATACTTTCAAACATCTTTTATTGAAACCAAGAAAAACTGGAGTTGCCCAATTCCACTTAATTGTTGGGTATGATTGGCTGTCAACACATCTCTTCTGGATGAAATTAATCTAGGACAGCCACTGCTCACTGTGCAAGGATGTAAATATTATCTTAAATAAAGAACATCTACTGAAATGCAGCCAACTAGATACGAACAAACAAATGAAAAATAATTTGGAAGCTCTTTATTGGGAAGCTAAGGAAAAAATGATAAATATTGGCATCCCCAATGGCCATTAGCAACTAAATAACATTTACTTTGTATAATGGGCCAAATTGAGTGTATGTGCATCAAATTGAAAATATTAGGTATTAAAATGAATGAGTTTAAAGATCATACTGTTTAATTATATTCTGTGCAAAACTGACAAAAAAATTACACTTGTACAATAATTGTAATTAACCAATATTAACAAATTCTTTTTTTTTTTTTTTTTAACATAAGATTGTCACACTTTGCAAAATTAGATCTTAGAATTGAAAAAGTTATTTGTTTTCTACAGTGACCAAAAAGGTTCTGCCAATTTCAGATCAGACATTTCAAAGTTTCATATTGTGAATGTCAGTCCTGGTGGTCTAGTGATAAACATATTTGCCTCGTAGACCCAAGTCACGAGTGGCCAGGGTCGATAGATTTTTTTGGCATAAAATCCTAAGTATGGCTTCTTTCAGAAGGGAAGTAAAGCTATGGGTCCCATGTCATAGATTTACGGTAAAAGAACCTCAAACCTGAAAGAAGAGACCTTTGAGCAAAATTTATCAGCTGTTTCACACCCTGATTTGAATGGATTACTGATGACCTGAGATGTTCAAGAGTGTCCATAAATAAACAAACAACAAAATACATTATGAACAAAATAACACCTTTTATGAATTCCATTCCCTTATGACAGGAAGCAATAAATCCATTCAGTGCAGTTTCAAGATCATTAAAAGTTCAGAATTACTGTCCCCAGAAGTGATTTTCCAAAGAAAGGAAAATATGTTAATCTGATGGTGGAATACCTTCAGAATATGGTGGGTGCATTAGAGTCTCTCAATCTATCAAACAATGGATTCACTACTCCCTTAGCTATATGTAGTGTTGCATTATCATGCAAAAGAATTACCCTTTTGTGGTTTACAAGTGCAGGCTCCTTAGTTTTTAGCTTTTCATTCACTGGTTAGAGTATATAATGGTGTTGATTGTTTGGCAGCTGGCAGCAGTTCACGAAATACAGAACATAACCTTATTTTGGCACAGTGTTGCTTTTGTTATTTGGGGCTAGATTCATCGTTGCTAATGGTGGCATATTGGAGTGTCAAGAGAATTCACTTCTCATCACATATCATGGTCTTATCAGGAAAGGAATCCTTCTGCTTACATGACAATAGCTATCAGTTTGTACCTCCTTCAGAGCCATTGTCAAATCATATGGAACCCATTGACCAAGTTTATATCTTTTTCCTAACTGATGGAGATAGAGCCAAGTAGTTTTTGCATTGATGTGAATTATTGTTCATTTCCTCGCTAGTCTGGCTGTAGTTCAGCTCAGTAATCACTATGAGAGCTTCGTTGTCTATTGTTGTTGGTCTTTTTGTCCAAAGCTTATCGATCATCATTGCATCCATTAATTCTCATCAGCACCAATGACCTGTCCATATTATTCTCTGTGCTACTTCAATTGTATTGTTTCCCATTTTAAATCTGTAAAGCATACAAGTTCATTAAATCAACTTTGAGATGCTAATGTTTGAACCTCCTTCTTGATATATTGGCTAATACTGGGAAAAAATTAACCACCAGCTTAACAGTCTAACTTTTATCAATGATTCGTTCCTATCTTAACTTTATTTGTTGTGCTTTTAATTGTTGCCAGTGCTTTAAATTTGAAATCAAATTTAAACATTTTTGGTCAATTGTATATTTACACAATATTTTTGTATTCAATTCAATATAAACCATTGTGTATTATGTATCTCACAGGTACTGTTGTTGCTTCCAGTTAAACAAGAATAGATGTTATGCATAAAAGTTTCATTAATGTTTTAATGTACCTGCAAATAAATAAAACTTTTCTAAACATAGCTCAAACATTTGTGTACTAGACCTTATGAATAAATGCAATGTTTTATATTTTACTAAGCATGACAAAGCCTGTGGCATCCATGCTTTAACTCTGCTTTCTAAAATATTTATACAGTTTTACTTGGGTGCTGGAATTGCCATCCTCCCTCAGCTAAGCAGTATTTCCATTTTGATTGATATGAATAAGTTTGACTGTTGTTATGTTTATAATTGCATTGTTAATATTTTCCTTTACATTTTGAAACCCCCACTTGTACTGGTTTTGGAAGTGATTTTTTTGGAAAACATTCAAGATTTGCATAATTTTCATATAGTTTTTCTTCTATTACTATTGTACATTTATACTTATGATTTTTGTTTTGCACTGAAGCAGTAGATTCACATTTATACACGTATTGTGAATTACAGTGTTGGTAGGAGGCAGTTGTGTAGAAAAGTTCTGAATTAATTCTGAATGCATATGAGAGTTGATTAATATTTAAAAAAATGTTTACACACAAAAATAGTTGCTGTAAAGTCAATTGTCTTAATCACTTTTGTAAATGAATGTATACTGCCATGAGATCTGCAAGGAATAGGTTCAGGAAGCAATGCTCAAGAACATGACAAAGAGTGCTACCAGCTGCAGCACTCCTAATATCCAAGACACATAACACACTATGTGAGCAGACAAGGTTTATAATTAAAGCGTATAGATCAAGTCTCTTCCTTACGCGAGGCTTCTGCTTGCTTTATTGTAAGGGAAAATTGGAAATTCCTCAGAATGGAGAAGATGCTTCATATGTAATGCTGCAAGTCATTATTAGATCTATACTTAAAACTAATGTACATTTTATATATGCTACAAGATACAATTTTAAAACTTACATTTTTTCATCTATTTACCTTTGCATTTTCAGTAAGTAGCTGACAAATAGACAATACAATATAAAAGATATTGTAAAATCTTTTTTAATAGATATCACTCTTATTTGACTTATTTTCACCATCTTGTATGGATATGTTTTGAAAGTGGTTGCCTACATCCTCAGCATGAATTCACATCAAATTTCCCATATTGTATGCAGATATCGCTCTGTTGTTTTACTATTTTGGAGATGAATTCATTATGTTTCAGTAGATCACAATTAACAAACTCTTATTAAATTAAGATTATTGTATGATTCAGTCAAACTACACACTCTTATTGACTCCACTCGTTTCAATTTAGTATATGTTTTGACCGCCATGGGTGGCCAAGGGGCCGTTAAGGCGCAGACTCGTGAGCGGGAGGTCTGGGGTTCTAATCCCACCAGGACCGTCCTCCCTGACTGAGGTTTTTTCCAGGTTTTCCTCAGTCCTCATAACTGGCAAATACCGGGAAGGTACCCTAAACTTAGGCCTGGAATGTTTCCTTCCTTAAAAAAAAAATCCTTTCCCAATATATCATTTCATGTATCACCAGTGTTCACCGCCTGTGGTGCCTCAGTAGTAAAAATGAGCATTAAGCACCATTAAAAAAAAAGTACATGTTTTGCAGACCAGACATTTAAACAAGTAAGTTGAGCCAATAAGAGAGTGCAGTTCAACTCAATCATACAATGATCTTAATTGTATGATTAACTTCACTGTACAAGTTCCAATTAGCATTTCAAGTTAAACTCTTATTTATTTTTGTATGCAAATATACAGAGGGTGCCAAAAAATGTATACACACTTCAAGCAAAGAAAAAAACCATGTTAACATAACAAAATTGAATTCACACAAATGGAAAATGATGAGCACTAATCACCTTAGACTTTTACAGTTACAACAGTTGCTCAAAATGCCCACCATCGGCATCGATACACTACTGAGTATGTTGAACTACTGATTGAGCAACGTTTGCGAAAGTGTCCTCAACGATTGCAGCACATGCTATTTCAATTTCTTTCCGAAGTGCTGCCAGTGTAGCTGGTTTTCTACAGTATACAACATTCTTAAGAGTTCCCATAGGTAGAAGTCCAACGGAGCTAAATGTGGAGAATGCGGTGGAAACTCAATCAAATCTCTTTGTTCTATCCAGCGCCTTGGAAAATTGTCATCAAGGTATGCACATAAATCTTGGTAGTAATGTGGTGGTGCACCATCCTGTTAGAAGTAAAATTCCTCATTTTCATAGAGTGTACGATTAGCAGGTAAGATGGATGTGTTAATCATGTTCAGGTAGATTGGCCAATTACCATTCCTTCAAAAAAGAATGGTCCAATTAGATCTCTAGATGACAACCCACACCAAATATTAATTTCAGGTAAATTAACAGCCTTTTCCAAAATAGCATGTGGATTGTTTGCAAACCAATAGACACAGTTATGCCAGTTAGCAGTTCTGTTCAACTTAAATTGTGCCTCAGTGGACCAAACAACTTTCCCTATGAAGGCCTCATCCTCTTGCACCATGTTCTGAAATCACTCACAGTATTGCTTTCTCCAATCAGGGTCATCATCATTTAATGCATGCAGAAGTCTTGGGATGAAAACTTTCAGCTTTGCTATTTTAATAATATACGTATGCTGATTCTGCTAACTCCAGTCTTACATGCACATTGCTTTATAGATTTCTGCAGTGAGCGCTCAAAACATTCCAAAACCATAGCCGAGGATGCAGGGCTTGTTGCTGTGTGAGGTCTCCCAGTTCTACCCTTGTGAACATCGCATACCATGAGTCTCAAATTTATCTTGAATGCGTGCAATTGTTACTCGCATTGGCAGTTCTGTTCTGTACACATATCTGCATGCATTTCCTTTGAACTTCAACAACATTTTCATTTTTCAATACCACTTCAAAATTGCTTTCCACTGTTCAAACAATAATCTTGACTCCATTTTGTTGTAGCAATGCTAGCATAATCTAATGTGAGTCACATCTGTTTACAGAACATAATACGATAATCTTAGTTTCATTTGTTCATTGTTTATTTACCTGTCATGTAGCAACGCTATCATAATGTATGTGAGTCACATCTGTTTACAGAACATCTACTACACATTACTGTTGTTTTTCGGTCCAACTTTGAAATATATTAAATAGATATCTACTGTGAAAGTGTTTGTACTTTTTTTTTTGGTACCCTCGGTATTTCCTGAAACTGTCGGTTCTATTGGCTTCTGAACCACTTTTAGAAATTTTGGATCTTATTTAAATTCATGTGGTTTTAGAACCAAAAATAATGTGCAGTTGCTTATTTTTTAGTGCATTTATATTCAATGTTTCTCATGAAACAAAGAGAACATTAGTGAATTTGAGTGATATCTAATCAAAATTATAATTTAATGCTACATTTCGCTGTGTAAGTTTCCACAAATTAAAAACACATTTTCCCCTGTTTTTAAGTTCATAAAGAATATCAGACATCTGAATAGAAAAACATTTTATTCACACATGCATATAATGTTTCTAAGAATCCTTGCACATGGGACATGTATTGGCCTAAATAAGCTTCACATGTTGCCATTCAAGATTGCACAAAGTTAGGATTATTGTTTGTTATTATAAGCCATTTTGTATTAAGTTTCAGAGCAATAAGCCTTAATTTTATGAGGCAGTTTAAAAGATAGAGTCATAAGGGCAATTAACAAAAATTGGTTGAACTGCAAATGTATGAAAAATTTCAGAAGCCAAGCTCCAATACATGAATCAAAATGTGTTTAGGATTACAATACTTGTCTTGCAGCAAACAGGATTTATTTGTTCCAAAAGAGTATTAGTTTCACTCAATCACACAATGATCTTAATATATGATTAGCTTCATTGTGCAATGTTCCAATTAACAATTTTAGGATTTATGTGTTGATTTGGTTTATTTAAGGACACTCTTAGCAAATAGGAGTGAATACTATCAGCTTTTTCTTTCTTTTTTCTTTTCCTGCTAATTACATTTTCTGTACTTTGCTAGCTGCACTGTGTACTGTGGTTTCCACTCTATTTCAGCAAGGAAGGATGGAAGAATAAAATTTATGCACTATAGAAATGCATGAAAATGAAATGGAGCATTAAAGTTGATTTAAAATTGCCCGCACAGAGCCTTTTGGTTTCCTTGTGGATATTTTTCTCAGGTTAAGAATCAAAATAACTGAAATGCAATGAATACTAAAAAGAGTGTTATTCAGTTTTATTTTGCCCTTTGCAGGTGATCTACCAAGATGAATATCTTAGTGACAAGTACAATGCAGCAAACACTCCTGTTGAGAGGGTCAAATTCTACAAACTACGCAACTCCTTGCCAAAACATTCACTCAGTCGATGTGCAGCAATTGCAACTATCACAGTAGCTGGAATTTTCAATCGCCCAACTTTTCTAGCATTTGCTTTTCCTCCAATTTTCTTCTGGTTGCAACGTGGATTGGGCTCAAAGACTGTAGGACTCAGTCACTTTCATCTTCGTATACTGACCTTAACTCTTTCTGGCCTACCAGCTGCAGCTGTATTCGTCATTATAGATTCTTTTTACTATGGTTATCTCACCATAAATGAAATACAAGAGTTGAAAATTGGTTTGGATAATTTTGTGGTTACTCCCATGAATTTCTTAAAGTACAATATAAATGTAACTAACCTGGCTAAGCATGGACTTCATCCAAGATACCTGCACCTGCTAGTGAATATACCGCTATTGTACAATGTGCTTGGTGTTGTTGGAATATATGCCTTTCTCCACATGATTTACAGGTATTTGAATTTATTTTTAATTTGAAATTTAAAAAAAATAAATAATATACTTAAAGTTCATTAGTTATGACATCCTATAATCAGGATACGCCTAGACAAATTTAAAAACATTTATGAACTTTCCATATGCATACTCTGCAGTTTGAATTGTGCTTAACTCTGACAACAAATATACATAGCATGTAGTGTAGCCATATGGAACTTGCTGAATAAGTATATTAAAAAAGTTTGTGTATGAAGGATAAGTCATGACAAGAATTTTTTTGAACAAAGGACAACACGAAGAATCTAAGATATACAATTGAAAGTATATGGCATTTACTGCCGAGTGGTGCCACCTATGGAAGGCTGGATGTAGGTGGCCCTCATAGAGAAGAAGCAAAACATTGGCAACCGGACAAGATTGGTTTATTATGGCAGTCAACATTCTGCCCTATTTGAAAGCATATGTCCACCTTGTCACTGTTTGATAGACCAGGATACATGCACCCACTGCTTCCTTTGGGGCATGCTGAGACATGCAGCTCTGCTCACATACACCATCTGGTAGCTTCATTCAAAAGTACATTCCATACACTTTCAATCATATATCTTAGACTTTTCATGTTAGCTCTTGTTCACCAGAAACAAAACTAGCTGCCATGACTTATGACTTAATCCTTTATGTGTATGTATATGTATATTTGTTTAAACTTCAATATTGCAGCTCCATTATTTAATATGTTTTAAGAATATTTTTTAAAAATGATCTTAAAATTAGTGGCTTTACAAATATACAGTACACCCTAGATGTAATGCTCTTCAAGGTTCTGGACAAAAAATGTATTATAAGTAGAACTCAGTTGCTTTAAAAATTTTGAAATTTTTTTGATAGAGCAAATGTGGTAGATTATTTGATAAGATAGCATTATTGGACTAAAGTATTATATTAGCTAATCATCTCAGACTGCTTATACTGTTACTCCCAAAGTCACAGTTAGCGATGCTAAAGAGGTGTAGGTATAATTAATTAAAATACAATGCATCCATATATCTCTGCCAGAAGGTTGATAACATCTGCATTTTTTCAGTTGTATATGGCTAGCTGGCAGGCCATTGCATTTGTGTGCGTAACAGATTGTGCCTGGAATGTATATTACTAATGCTCTATATGGATTGCTTTGTTTGTTATTATTATTCTATTTGTATAGAGTTTTGTTATGAATGTATGATTTTGCAGAATATATAAAACAAGTAACATAATATGTTGTTTTTCTTACAGGGGAGTGACACGGCAATGGAGCACTCTACCAAGAGTTCAGAGCATTATTGGGCTGATGACCTCATCATTTATCATCCCTGTAGCAGCTCTCTCTCTGTTTCCTCACCAAGAACCTCGTTTTCTCATTCCTGTGACTTTACCTGTAATCTTCCTTCACTCACAGAGAATACGCCATACATCCACAACTGAGCAGCATTATCATGAAAATGGCACTGCATTCAAAATCACTTTTTCACGAGGTTCAGAAGGCAATATCTTGCTGTCCCTCTGGTACTTGATCAACATTCTTTTAACTCTTTTATATGGAATGTTACACCAGGGTGGCATTTATGGGTTAGGGGTTAATTTTGCCAGTGAGCTTCAAACCAAGCCTCGATTAACATCTATTCATCTCATTACCAGTCATACTTATTCTCTGCCACTCTTTTTACTCCAGCTTAGAAATTCTAAGAGACCTATATTTAATAAACGTACTGGAAAAAGATACCGTCTAACAAGACAATTTCATTCATATGAAATGGGTTCAGCACCTATAAAAGAATTGCTTACTAAGATAGAGACTGTACTCTCATCATGTGAACAAAAGTACAGAGAGAAAAGATTAGACTATCGATTGTATCTGGCATTACCAAGCAGTCTTGTGGAGGATTTCCATTTGGCTAACCTTAACTCAAGTGTACAGCATTCTGTAGAAAAAGTGTTTTACCCACATATATCTACAGAAGCTCTTCCAGATTTATTTGCTGTCATCAATCATGAGTGTTCAAATTATGAATATGAAATGGTGTGTCAAAGTGAGAGTATATATACCTCACCTCTAAAGTTGTTTTCAAGATTTGTCCAACAGTTAGGCCTAACATTAATTAGAATTAAAAGGTAGTTATATGAACATGTAGAGCAAAGAGACAAACCTGCTGCATGAAGGCCAGAACTATATATTTGTATGGCACAATGCATAGAGTTTCAATACAAACATTTTACATTATAAGTTTTGGAACAGATAAAACCAGAAAGTGTATCATCAATATTCTATATCTTTTTTTCTCCTATTAAATATAGTAAATGAGCAGTTGGCACTCTGTATTAGATTGGTGTTCTTCTTTGGAAGGGTCTGGTTGAAAATAGTTGTTTATGCAGAATTAAAATAACAGCCTCATATATTTTAAATATGTCCACCCCATTATTCAGATACATACAGTTATTGACACAAAAGCAATCTTTAAGTTTCAGTTACATAATACAAAATAAAGTGTTTCTTAAAAAGCAGAGAATGTAAATGATATTTTCAGTGAAAATTACTTTATTACATTGTTGGAATCATTAAGCAAGCAACATTCCATAGAAGGGAAGAGTTCATATGCCAAACTGCAGCTGCCCTGCATAAGATGTCATCTCTTAACTTTCATGGGAGGCATTATTCTCTTCAAGGAATAATGGTGAATAAACTATTTTTTTTTTCAACTAAAGTTTGAATCTTGCTAGTGTATAGGTTTTCTTTCTTGAGCAATGAAATCAAAAACAGATATATGCCATAAAAATATGCTGAGTCAACAAAAACATGTGGTGTTTTAATTTTATTTTCATTCTTCAGAAATTTTGCCTTTTTCCAGCACATGTGTTTTGAATATATTACAGAAATAAACCGTTTGTTTAATCATGTATGTAAAGAATACAGAATCTAACACATATATAGGATTTTAATGAATATCAAAATATATACACTGTACAGTGACACTACTGTAGTCTCTTATCTTTGAAGGCATAGAACAGTTTCCTAGTCTTGCAGCAGGATATTGTTGCTTCTGAGTTGTGTCTTCAGGTCATTTGTTGGCTTTATTAGTCAGAGAACAGAAGGTTATCGATGACTTTAAGTAAAGCAAGTGTAAGTGGTGAATTTAGTTATGGTGAAAACAGTGATTCAAAAATCAGGTATTGCGAAGCATTATTTTTAGAGTGAATCCTTTTTTCAAAAGATGCATCGTTGAGAAAGAGACGAACTGTATTTTAAAAATGCACAGTAACTGACTACAAAAGCATGAGGTGTAAGCAAAATTACTGTGTCTCACATTTGCAGCAAGACTAGAAAAGTTAGTCTAATAGTACCAAAATTTTTGTATTGCTAGAAAACATATTAGACCTCCAAAGAGGATTAAAACTTTAGTGACTTTGACAAGGACATTGTCATTTTGTATTAGAATTTTATGACAATAGAAAATTTCCAAAAGCACAAATAGTAACTGATGCTTTAAGAGCTAAAATATTGTTTACTGGTTCTAATTTTCCCACCTACAGCATTCTGCAAAGTTTAGAGCTCAGATATAAAAAGACAAATGATGGGCATCAACTTTTAATGGAAAGGAATGATGTATCAAGGATTTGATTCATATGCAAAATGCATAAAATTTGAATTTCTGGTGATACAAGATCTGTATTTTACTTAGATGGGGCTTGAGTGAATAAAAACCACACACAAAGTTCAATCTGGTAAGACTCCTGCAAAATGGGTGGTCTGAAGATACCTATTGGGAAAGGCAGCCGGCTCATCATTTGTCATGTAGGACTGCTAAGACAGGATTCCTACCTAAAAGTAAGTGCATTTTTCAGTTCAACACGAACTCAGACTATCACAAGGAAATAACAGGTGATACATTTAAAGACTGGTTTTTGAACAGATTCCTGAATTATTTAGAAGAAGAAAGCATAATAATAATAATAATAATAATAATAATAATAATAATAATAATGCACTGTACAAACCAGTTGTTCAAAATAAAATTCCAAATACAGCCAGCAGAAATACTTCACTGTCAGCTTCCCAGCTTGGTATTAAGATGTCAATCTGTGGATTTTATGAACTTTGTGATGAAGTTACTGTTTGGAAGATCAAAATAACTAAATTTTCCTTGTTTTCATTTATGAATATATTTTCCCATACTAATAATTCTATGGGTTTTTGAAGAGCATTTAAGAATTTAGGCTCATTTTGGAATTTGTTTTTTGCCAGAAATGGTATGCTACTGCTGATTTTTCCATGTGTTTATATTTTCCATTTCTCATATGTTCCTTAAACCACAGTATAATGTACCTTTTATATATTTGATATTGCAGTCCTTGAAACTGATTTCACAAATGCTTAATTGTTTTCCAAGAAGAATTTTGTCTTTTGTGTTGGTTTTTTAAACTGTGTTTGTTCAATATAGCACAGAAAATTGACTACACAACAGATCTGGCCAAGAAGAAAATAGAAAAGTTCAAAAAACAAAAACAAATGAAAGACATCACCCATACTGAAAGGCTACAAAGGAGATCAAGTGTATATAAAAGAAATTACATTCCATCCATGGGCACACCAAAAATTCCAGAAGATTTTTAGATGCCAACATTATTTTGGCTCCAGTGAACAAATAGTTTCAAAACCTCCTAAAAACTAAAACAAAAGACAACATTCTGCCAGGAAAACAATAAGGTATTTACAAAATCAGTTGCAAAGACTGCAACATCAAATATATAGGTAAAACAAAAAGGTACATTACATTGCGGTTTAAGGAACATATGAGAAATGGAAAATAAAAAAATGGAAAAATGAGCAGTAGCATGCTACTTCTGGCAAAAAAAAAAAAAAACAGGAATTCCAAAATGAACCTAAATTCTTAAACACTCTTCAAAAACTCATAGAATTATTAGTGCAGGAAAATATATTCATAAATGAAAACAAGGAAAATTTAGTAAATTTGATCTTCCAAACAGTAACCTCATCACAAGTTCATAAAATCCACAGAGCGACATCTTAATATCATGCTGGGATGCTGACAGTGGAATTATGCTGATGATGAAGGCAACAGCCTTTGAAACATGTTCAAGCAAGTGGGACAAAACTAGTGAAATTTGAGTGAATTCCTTATAAATAATTTGTTATATTATACTATATTTCACTGTGAAAATCCCCACTATTTAAAATAATATATTCATTTTTTTAAGTGCAAAGCAAAAGCAATAATTTCAAGTTGGAGAATGTATCTTCTAGATCTTAGCAATCTGGAGTAGATGGGTTTGAATGCATGTCTCTGCCAGGAACCAAATCTGAGTATTCAGGTGAAGATCAGCACTAAGCAGTTGTAGAAAAAGTTTTATCAGGTCACTTTATTGACGATCTATTTGTAAATGAATTTTCAAAGCAGGCAAAAGTTTGCTGGTCTTTGGGTTTTACTTTGAGATTTTCTTCCTTGCATTTGTTTGCTATTTTTTCCTCCCTCTCCATTTCTAGCCAATATTTTCTAACTCTGTTAGAAATTATAGAAATAAAACCAGCTTTCTCACCAAAACATATGATCATATATGCTTTGTTTGTTCTTTACACATATACATGTTCAAGTTTAAAGGGCCCCAGTAATAAGTACATGTATAGATGTCGTGCACGTTCATAAAAAATAATGCTTTTAAAACCTTCTATTATGTTAACTCTTTTTCCATAACATTTTTTATATAAATTATACAAACAAATTCAATCTTACCTCTAAAATTTATGATTTGAAAGCTATACCTTCAGGCCTGGGCAAGTATACAAGGGCCTGTATCCACAATTGCTGCAAATCACATTGATTTCATTGTATATTACCCTTTTTGGGATACCATACACTTCCAAAATGCAATTTTTTGGCTATGAGTGGAATCCTTTTAGGAATGTTTTCTTTTAATCTAAAGGTTGCAGGTTTATTGGATTTTGTACCCACTTTATGTATAGTTTTCTGAATGTTGTGTAGCTAGTAATTAGGCTGTGAGCTATTTATAATTGGAAATTCAGGTATTTCATTCATTTGTGTGGGTTTAGAGCTATCCAGATTACCAAATAATTATATATAGAATGTCACAACATTTTTTTTTTTTTTTTTTGCCATTTTATGGCTTTTCATAAAGAGATACATGCGTGCAGATATCTGATCCACTTAATTTACACTGTCCATGAGCATATTATACTCTTGCATAACATGAGGTTTGAAAATTGTCATATAGTGTGGGCATCCATTTTGTCTATATCAACCATCAGAATTTGTTAACTACAATTTGATAATGCTGTTATCATTCTGTCAATGGTGGGAGCTGATACATTTCTATTTTCCCTCTCTTTGCTATCTGTATATTTACATTCTTAGGCAACCCAATATGATTTCAGCATACTGTTCCAATTGCATTTGTCATTCTGTCACAAAAGGAAATGAATAACTTTGATGAGTTATACCAGTTATCTAAACATGCCATTCTATCCTGATTAAGAGCAGATTCCATGAGGTGTTTAACTCTTGAGCCAGACAAATACCTTTGTCTCTTGTTGTCATCCCTTTACCAGTGCAAATGCAGCTATTGTGGACATATCCTGTTTTACTTTCACAAAGCTCGAAACTCTTTATGCTAAATTTGGCTGTTAGTTTTTATATGCTTCTTCCAACTTAATTTCTTTATTATTTTAATCCCAAGGCACCATAGACTGTTATTTCTATGCTGAAGCTTTATTGTGTTCTGGAACTCAAATAATCCCACAATATTTGCTATGTCAGTGAATTAGTAAGAAGAAAGGGAAAAAAAAGTTCACTAAAAAATGCAAGTCCGTTCTTATAATGTAGATACAAAAAAATGCTGTTTTATCTTTGGATATAAACATGGGACTATATAAATCACTTAATTCCAGATGTTTTATTAGCAAATTAAAAATTTAATCAAACAGTTTTTCAATTTGAAAATATATTTTCTCTATTCTTTACTAAATATGTTTGAAATGATGCCAAACTTTGACTGATATTCAGCTACAGATTCTTTTTCAAGAGTCCTTAAGTGTGGCATTTTAATTTTCATTGTCTGAAATCTCAGCTAAGATAAGTTTTTCTTGGCTTAGAATTGAATATTATTTTAGACTGTTGATATTATTGTTCCATCACCAACATCTTTCTGATCATATCCATATCTTTACAGGTAATGCTGTCTAGCAAAGTTACTACAAATAAAATTGAACCTTTTCATTGCTAGGAATTAAATGGGCCTCAGAGCATATGGCATGGGTAACTAAGTAACACTGAAAAAATGGGCCAAAACTGTCTGTCCAGGTTTCTAATTCTCCACCTTAAAAGCAAAAGCATAATTCATGATTTATCAGTACTAATCTATCATTGTGAAAATGTGTGAAATATTTATTTTAAAGTATGAACATATACTAAGAGACAAACTGTTAGCTTCTGTGCCTGCTATTAATCAACATGGCTGTTGATCTAATTTATTCCAGTGTGCTTTGGTTGATTGGTTCATTTTAGGTTAAAATTAAGGGGAAAAAATAAAGTGCATAAAAACTTTTCAACTAACAATCAACAGACGAACCTATATATGCAACTTGTTCATGATACAAATAAAGACCAAATTTAACAGATTTTAAAACTGTAAAAACTACCTACTGATAACAAGATTTCTAACTAAACTCAATTTAATACATCTTCTCCACTAACCATTTCCATTTTTTTTAACCTTACTTTCCATAAAAACTCACCTAACCTCCTTAGTTGAATCTTATCATCAAAATTTTTCTTGATCACCAATTCCTTATTAGTTCTAGTAAAACCTTCCTCCATTCTTTAGTACACTTACATTTTAACAGAATGTGTACAACACTAAGCATCTTTCTCTTCTCCACATATTGGGTATACCCTATGAAACATTATTCCCCCGCCTGTGGTGCCTCAGTAGTAAAAACAGGTGTTAAACACTACTAAAAAAAAACATTATTCTTCAATTCCCCCCATCTAAACCAGGCCGTTCCTTTACTTTCTGTCTGTTGCTGCACCTTTCAATGTACATCTCCTTCATAAATCCTATCTTGAAAGACTTATATTAAAGATCTCTGCTCATATATTAATGAACCTAAAACCTACTTATCCATATCCTGAATCTGGACCAAATGTCTCCAAAACTCTTCTAATATCTCTTCTTTTGCAAACCATAATCATATAATCCATTCTTCTCAAATTGATCCTTTATACTTCCTAAGCAATTATTATTATTTAATTCTTTCTCCTAATATCTTAAACAAACCTTCAAAATTGATCCTTTATACTTCCTAAGCAATTATTATTTAATTCTTTCTCCTAATATCTTAAACAAACCTTCAATATATTATTTTCTGGCATATCCCATAATAATATTTCAGTATCCTTTCAATCACCATCCTCTCACACCAACTTTCCCTAATTCCAGGAGAGCCCCAACATTGGCTGAGGCGCACCTAATATTAACTTGCAAAAGGATCTCAAATTGAGGTTCAGTTTCTTGATTCCTTCATCATTAATCCAAATTTCAATCCAAGCTTTTAGAGATTCTAATTTGTCAAAATATGTAATTGTTCATAATTGTGAATCAGAATTAATTTTTAAATGTGTTCTTAGATAGTTTTTTCTCATATCTTTTTTTTTAATAAAAGAAAAGCACTTTTACAGTTTGGGTTTGCAGAAACAACTGTTAAGAATTGCTCAGGACAGTATAATAATTGTAAAGTGAATAAATGCTTCTGAAAGAATGTTTGGAAATTTGCAGTGTAAGTGAAGCTTTAAAGTACATGTATTGGCATTTATTTTGAGGTCATGTCATGAATTTTATTGGTGCTCCTAAAAGTACACTGAAAAGACTGTAGTAATAGCTAAACACAGATATATTACTTCAAATGTTTACATGTACATCTTAAGACAAAAAAATTGTCCAACTTTTAAATCTGGATGCCTAAGTTCACTTCAGCTAAGTGCCTTGTACATGTCACATGTACCATACATATCCTATGGCATTTTCCCTATTGAATTGTAGATTGCAAAAACACCCTAAGTTCAATTTTAGTCAAAAAGAAACGGATACCTCATATAAATGCTTCAGATGGGGCACAAAAAGAATTGGAATCATTGTTTTCTGCTTCAACAAAAGGTTGGAATCTCAAATGGAGCATGAAAACACCTAAAATCCATGACTTCAGTTATTTTTGTTCTCAACTGACAATTGTTTGCACTGTAAGAACTATGTTTTAACCGAAAATAAATCATTGTTGATATTAGTTTACCTTGTAATAATGGAGGAAAAGGCTTGTGACAATTTCTTTGTGAATAAAAGAGTAAGACATTCTTCAGATTATCAAAGAAATGTTATAAAAAGCTTGCATGATAAGCATATTAATTATAGTGGCAAAACAATTCCAAGAAAGTATACAGGAGAAGACTTACGTGTCAAAACAGATTGCTTTAATACAATTAGTGAAGGTGATAGAATTGATTAACAAAAATTTTGAATTTTGGAAATATTAACTTTGTCTCTCATGGACCTGCCAGAAACAGAGGAATAGTATAACCTATAAGCAGACACTGTTTAATTTGTCTCTCATGTAAAATTAAAAATAAATCTTAAAAATATTGTAACCTATTGATAGCAAAACCTGCTAGAAACAGGAATAGTGTACTAATCCTTAAGCAGCCATATTAAATTGTTTTCATGTAACATTGATTTTTTGTTTAAAATACTGTAACCTCTTGATTGCAAAAATCTGCTTGAAACACAGATATAGTGTACTAACCTGTACGTAATCACTGATAATGTGCTTTAATGTAAAAATTATTTTCACCCTAAAATATTATATTGATTGCAAAAACAACCAAGTTCAAGTCAGAAACAACAATTTTATACTGCTTAAAATATAGGAGTTAATGCCATGTGTTAACAATTTACTTGTGGTATATTACTTGTTATTTAGTTAAAATTTCATCAATTTGTCTAACAGTTACAATATTTTATGTAGTTTTCCTAAAATTAGTGTGATGTGACTAAGGTGCTTTTGCAGTCAGCAGTTCTGTTATGATTACAATATACAGGAATATCATGTAAAAGCTATCCCACACATGCAGTGTTTTGAATCCATCAATAGCGAGTGGCACTCTCAGCTCAGCTGCCGAGAATCAAACACCATGCATGCAGGATAATTCTTATGTGAAATCCCTGTATTATAAATGGAGACCAGGTTGGAAATATTGACATTCACTGGAAACTAGCAAACTAACACAAATTTAAAATTTTTTAAAAAGTTGTCCTTTTTTTAAAATTATATATGGAACTCAGTGAAGCTCATATTATAAAATCATTTAAATATGTCATCTACACACTCTTTATGCTACACTTATTTTTTGAAGTATGGAACGAGATTCGAAGACACATCATCTTCATCCTCGGCCAACATGACAACTGGTTGGAGAAACCTTCAGTTATGTAGGGGTGAGGCTTTGCCCTGGTGGCAATTTTATGAACTTGAAATTGATGTTCTCTTCTGCTGGAATGTAAGTGATCTTTATGATTATAAATGTAAATTTTCTCCCAGGTATCTAATTCTGTGGGCCCCTGTGCTGCTTTAATCAAATCTACTTCCTTTTTGATGTCATAATTCTCAGTTCAGAAATGGTATGCTACTGCCAACTATCTATCTGTTTATATTTCAAATTCCTAAGATGTTCCTTCAAATGTATTTATATATTTCTCTTGGTTTTTTCAACATAAATGTCATTACATTCTGCACAAGATATTTTGTAAATGCCTGTTTTTTTCTCTTGTGGAATGCTGTCAAAGATATTATCCTTCAGAACATTTTTAGACCGAATCTATTAATGGGTACGAATCTAATATTAAAATCTTTAAAAATATTTTGAAATTTGCACATTGCTCCTGGGTGATAAGTACATTTATTAAAAACCAGTTCCTCATTCTCAGCTGATAATGTGGTTGTGTTTCTAATCAATTTCTTCCTTTGATATCTATTAACCTTCCTGTGTACTAAATTATTGTTAAAACCATTTAAAACTGCAATTTTTCTTATCTTTTTATATTCTTTGCTAATTGATAAATTAATATGAAGTCAGACAGTTAAAAATTGCATGTTTGTGGGCTATGGGGGTAAAACCACTTGCTTTTATATAATTATCTGTGTGTGTGTGTGTGTGTGTGTGTGTTCTTGCTATATATGCCGTACTTCAAATACCCATGCTTCCTCATAATTTTGATATCTAAAAATGGCAACATATTGTCAGTTTCTGTTTCATACATAAAGGAAATGTTCTTGTCTTGTATGTTTAAAAGTTTTAAGGCATCTTTGATCAGTTTTTTGTAAACTATAGTGAAAATATCATTAATATATCTGTACCAACTCTTGAAAAAATGTGGGAAGGTGGAAGTAATATGCATTTCAAACATGCTAATGAATAGGTTTGCTAAAAAGGGGGACAAAGACTACCCATGGTCAGTTCAATTTGTTGTTTATAAAATTCTCCTCTAAAAATAAAATACAGTTGGTCTATGCAAATTTTTGTAAGATGAATATATTTTCTTATGTGCTCCATTGATTCTAATATCCTTCAGCCAATCCAGTAAAATAGATAAAGGTCTTTTTATTGGTATACTGGGGAACAGAGACCACGTATAAATATAAAATATAAACAGATAGATAGGTCAGCAGTAGCATACCATTTCTGAACTGAGAATCATGACATCAAAAAGGAGGTAGATTTGCTTAAAGCAGCACAGGGGCCCATAGAATTAGATACATGGGAGAAAATTTATATTTATAAACATAAAGATCACTTAATAAACTTCAATATTCCAGGAGAGAACACCAATTTCAAGTTCATAAAATTGCCACCAGGGTGGAGGCTCACCCCTACATAACTGAAGGTTTCTCCAATCAGTCATCACCTTGACTGAGGATGAAGAAACTGGTTCCGTACTTCAAAAAGTAAGTAAAGCATAAAGAGTGTGTAGATGACATATTTAAATCATTTTAAAACAAATATGTCCAGCTTTATTGAGTGCACCATTATCCAAAATTGGACTTTAACTCTGGAAATGGATCACCTTTTTTCTTCAGGGGTACATATGCTTTCTTATCAAGCTAAATTGTTCACACATTCTATGCAAACATGTGTTTTGTTACATTTAATAAAATAAAAAAATAATAAAAAGTGCAATTAAATAATCTCTTTATTCATACAATTCCTATAATAGGCAAGTGTTATGATTATGCAGAAAATGCTACTGAAGAACAGTGTATAGCTCTCTTATGACTCAGTTTGTTAGAGCATAATTGAAGCTGGTACCTGCACTAGTCAAAATGCATGTGTGTTTGTGCGCACATGCAGGTTTTTAAAAATTTTACTCTCTCTCTCTGTCCCTGTGAAAAGACGGTAATGGATTTTATAATTTAACTCATTTCACTCTTCTTGAAACGTTTGGCAGTTGGCATGGAATGTTAAATCATTTGATGACCACACCCCAAAAGTATAGTGTAGAACATGCATACATAATCCCTGGTGTTCAGCAGTCTTCCAGGTTTCCAAAAACCATGGGAGCAAGAAATCAATGTGTTATGTGATTGCTCTCTCCATCCAATGTATTGTTTATGTATAATATTGCTTAAAATATATTGCCCTAAACTTCTTGCTGCTTTCAAATCCTAGCAAGTATTGCCACTTCAAGCATGTCACTGCCCATTTCTCTTAATAGTTTGAACCCCCTTCCCTTAATTTTTTTAGAATCTCTTAACTCTGAACAAATAACACTTAAATGCAATATTTCACATTTTAATACAGTGCATAAAACTAATGTCTGCTGTTATATATGAAGTGAAACATTTAAGGCTATTTTCTTGCAGGCTGCTGGATTTGCATTCGATAGCTTTTGTATCACAAAATAACTACTGGGTATGACAGATCTTCAGTTTGGTAAATTCTCATTTGGACAAATTCCCTCAATTAGAAATCCATACATGTAATGTTTAATAGGCAAATATGTTGTAAGCTACAGCAATGTAACTTTCATAACCAATTAGCTTTCTGGTCCATCAATACATTTGAGAAGAGTATAGATATATTTAAAAAAACTATTTATTGAAATATACTTTATTAGTCATTCATTAATTCCAAAATTACAGTAGTCTTTGTCAAATAAAATGTTATATTACAGAAAATTACGACACTATATAAATTTTCTTTTATACATTTGAACATTGACAAATTTAAGAGCGGTAAATAGCTTACATATTTTTCTTATTTCTAAATTCTTGTAAACTATACAAAGAATTTTCTATTAGTCTGTAACTCAAATAACCTCATTGTATAACTATAATTAAGTTAATTTTACTGGCAATGATAATTTCACATTTTTTAAGGAGTAAATCACTCAAATTTTGTTCTACTTGGACATTTTGATCCTGATGAAGGCAAAGTCATTGAAACATGTTGGAGTAAGTAGAACAAAATTAATGAAATTCGAGTGATTTCCTCATAAAACAAATTGCAAAATAATAAGTGCATTATTCGATCATTCTCTCTTATTCTAGGACCACACATATCTACACAAGTCATTACAGCAAATATTGTTCCACCCCCCTCCCCCCTATCCCATAGGTTGCTTAGTTATATTTTGCAGCCTTCTCTTTGTTACATCAGCTGCAAACAGTAGTTTCTGCTATGAAATAAATTTAAACCACCATGCATAATTCAAAATCTGTTTTAAAAATGTTCAGATTTTAATTCTTATTAATACTGGTGTTTTGTCACCTAATTTTTCACATTTGATGCTGGAAGTTTTGTTAATTTTATTAAGAAGGTGCCATAATCCACCAGTACCATGAAACATTTTTTTTATTAAGTTTTACAACAAAAGTCAAAGGAGTGTGTTAAGCACACTATCTGACCTGTATCCCATCTCATTCTTTTACTGTTCTCCATATAACTGAGGGAGCTAATGACCTTAGCTGTTTTGTGCCCTTTAAGCAATAATCATCATCATAATTCACATAACTGCCTCTTCTTGTGCTTGTCAGTCAGGAAAAATCTTAATTATTAGACCAGAGATGTGTTCCTTAGTGAAAAAGTGCATGTCACATTTTCAAATGGCTTAAAGGATTAATTATGTATAAAAACTTTATGATAAAATGCTTGTTCATCTGATGCAGTCATCAATTTTTTTTTTTTTTTTTTTCCAGTTAAAAATATTGAAAACATTGTGCTATTTTCTTCTGTCCTATCTTAGCACAACATTGTCACCATATTTTCTCCCTGATCATGAACTCCATAATATATTATTCCATGGTTGCCATACATTTTAGGTGTCTAGAAGCTAAGTTAGCAATGTTTTTTAAAAGATTTATATGATAACATTGGATTCTCCTTTGTTTTATAGCCAAAGGCTGAAGCAAAATCAGATTTAAATGGGTTCATTTTCATATTGAAAACTGGTATTAGAAGCAAGGTAGTAACATCCATTATCATTTTTACAACCTAAGAAACAAAGTTGTCAATATCCACATTGGCTAATCAAGATTTTCATTTGGCTGACAGCCATCATTCTTTTGTTCACAAGTTTGTATTTTTGGAGAGTTTCTCCAAGACAAAATAGTAAACAGGCATAGTTACTTTCTTATTATAAATGTTATCATAAAACTTCTAGTAAAACAAATAGTATAGAGTATAGAGTACAATAGTATAGTATAGAGAAAATATTAAAGGATAGCCACAGAATGTACATAAGCATTCTCTAATGACATTACTTCATGTCTATTCTATTCTCTGTAGAAGCGAAATATAGAAGGGATTAAAATCTATTAGCTGACAGGTGTGATGGGCAGATGAAAGCAAAACTCTACTTGCTATGTTTGCTAAGTGGGTACTTCAGCTCCCTTAGGTTTCCAGAAGATAAGGTGTTTTCCCATTTCGAGGCCAGTCTTTTATCTCAACTGACAGATGCTCTTTGGGTTGTGTTAAAAATTTAAAAAAGACAAGTAATAGAAAATGCATATGAGTATATCACATCTAAAAATATTCGAAGGCAGTGAAAACTGGAAGTGACTTGTGCTGCAGAACTTATGATGAAAGCCATGTGCTGCATATTTTAAGGCAAGCTGGCTCAGTAAACAACCATATGAACATTACCAAATATTGGATTAGAAAAACTGAAGCACAATATATATTCCAGCCAGTAAACAACTGGCATTTCAAGTTTGCTTCTGGAAGAGATACCAATAGGATACTTAGGATACCAATTAACAATAAATGCAGTATCCATGAGAGATTTGAATTTTTACATTTACAACATACATAACAAAAATAAAAGACAGCTTGTTTCTCAAATGGTTTTTAAAACTCACCCTACCATTATATTATAATTCCTAGGAAAATTGAAGCTAGTAATTGACAATGTTCCTGCATCCCCTTCTTCTAATGAAGCAGAAAATAAAGACTATGTTGTAAACTGATGGAAAAACCCATATAGAAAATGGACTTACAATCTTAGCAAATGAACAATAAAACATTAAAATTTTGAATTTGTGAATAATTATGCTTAAAGCAGCTCTTTGTAAATCAAGTTTATATTTAATGGACATGATTTCTGAACATTACATTTATCATGCTTCATTATATTTAATTACAGCACGAGCAATGTTCATATCCTACAAGCTGATGCTCATTAAGGGATCCATGGAGCAACAACCAACTAACATTTGGCACCTTTCCCATTCCTTACTGTTCTCTATACTACTGATAACTTTCTCTTTCTCATAATCCCATAATTTGATCTGTTTTTTCACTATTTTGGAATATGGAAAGATATCAAGCCACAAAGATGACTTATGTGCCTTTTTTTGTCCTCCATATTGTTAAATTGTTTTAACAAATAAGATTTTGTTCCACATTTTAAGTTCTTTAAAGCATTCTAATCTTGAGTAGCTGCAGCCCCTCTTACTACCTGTTACTTCTGCACCTCTACAGTTTATGCAGGAAAATTCAATTTAGATTAGTACCTGGAGCATTCAGTGAAGCAGTCATTCAGACCTATGAGCATAAAACTTGTCTATAACTAAAATCAAAAAACTCTTCTGGCTATGATGAGATCAACAGCAAAGTCATAAAGACCTGTGCAAAGGAAATTAGTGTCCCCCTTAGTCACTTGTGTAATGAATCTTTAACAGTGGGTGTATTTCCTGAGAGGCTAAAATATTCAATAGTGAGGCCTCTTTACAAAAAGGGAGAAAAAATGAATGTCTCTAATTATAGACCTATAGCCATTTCACCTACATTTTCTAAGGTGTTTCAGAAAGTAATGTGCAACAGGCTTTACCATTACCTTGAAAGTAACAATATTCTAGTTAGTGATCAGTTTGGCTTTAGAAAAGGAATTTCAACAGAAAATGCAATCTATAAACTCACTAACGAAATTTTAACTGCATTTAATGAAAGAGCACATGCAGGGGGAATATTTTGTGACTTAGTAAAGACTTTTGACTACGTCAATCGTGAAATTCTGATAGATAAATTAGCTTTCTATGGAATAAAAAACCAATATTTAAAATGGTTTATATCCTACCTTGACAAAAGGAAACAAAAAGTAGTGATAAATTGTCCCTTCAAAAATAAAAAAATGCATCAGAGTGGGGAATGATTAACCATGAAGTGCCTTAAGTATCTGTTCTAAGCTCTCTTCTTTTTCTGATATATATATATATATATATATATATATATATATATATATATATATATATATATATATATATATAAATGATCTCTCCTCATCTCAAGATGTAGGAAATACTGTTCTATTTGCAGATGACACAAGCATATTGATAAATGGAAAGAGCTGTAATGATTGTGACATTAAACTAAATCTGGTTCTGAGTTCATTTTGTGTATGGTTCAAAGCAAACAAATTGTCTCTAAATCTAGATAAAAAATGTTATGAAATTCATTACTCACAGATCTCCAGATCCACAATTACAGATGGGATATTATAACAGTGTACTTTCACAAACCAAATATATTAAATTCATTGGTTTAATAATTGATAACTATCTGAATTGGAAAGATCACGATCTTGTTACACCTAAACTTAGCAGTGCATGCTATGCAATACATGCATTAGTAATTTTGGAGTCAATTAAGACTTTAAAAACTAGTTTATTATGCTTATTTCAACTCAATAATGAAATGCAGTCTAATATTTTGGGGAAATTCAGTCAAAAGTGAATGTGTCTTCCTGTTACAGAAAAAAGCCATACGAATAATCGCTGGTACATATAGCAGACATTCATGCAGAAACCTCTTTAGGAAATTTGAAATTTTAACTCTTCCTTGTGAATATATTTTATCCCTCATGAACTTTTATACAAGAAATAAAGAAAAATTTGTTCAAAATCAAAATATACATGACAAGAATACTAAACAAAAAGCAAATCTACATCCCTCAACTTCAGCACTTTCATGCCATCAAAAAGGTGTTTATTATGAATGCATTTTAGTACACAATGCTCTTCCCTCTAGCCAAAAGTCTTAATAAACAATGACAATTCCTTTAAATCTGTTCTTAGAAAATACCTATGTAAAAAGGCCTATTATTCTGTAAAGGAATATATTGGCGACAATATTATACTGCACAATACATCAATGTATATATATACATATATACATTCAGCTTCTTGCCATTGAAGAACTCGCAGTAGTTCGAAATATAGCAGTTTCAAGTGTGACTCTCTTGTGTTTTATGTTTATCTACTTTTATTATTAGTGTTAATTTGTTACATTGTTAATAGTGTTTCTTTATTTTTATGTTTCATTAATATATATATATATATGTATGTATATATGTATATTATCAAATTTGTATGATTAAGTGACTTGTCTGTTTTTGTTGAATTATTCTGTGTGTTCTTTTTTATTTTTATTGTAATTATTTATGTAGATGTAGACAATTTTTTTAAATATAGATTGAAAGCTACTGTGGTAATTGTATATGATAAGTTCTATGTTTGTTGGTCTCTGTGGCTGCCCCATGAACTCACTGAATGCTCCAGGAACTAAATTAAACTATACATTGTTCTTTATATTTTATTCTCTTACATGTTTCTCTGTAGATTTTTATGTAATTTTCTTATCACATAAGGATCTTGTCATTAATATGCACAACTCTTGTTTCACAAATAAAAAAATATACAATGATAACATGGGCAAACTTATCACATTGAGGTTTTAAAAATTGTGCATGTAAACTAAGCACTGAATATACTGAGTAATAATTGAGCTCTGTCGAAGAACTGCATATTTTATCCATTAATGACAATTGGAGTTCATGCACAGCCGTGGGTATCTATTTCACTGATTTTATATTTGTTCCAATTTTTGAACGAATATCATCAATAGGTTGCTATCTCAAGTGGAAGAATAATCACTAAAGAAGTGCAGCTCCTCTTCCAAATTCTGCATATGTGCGTTTAAATCCTTTTAATATATTTTGGGAAAATATGTTATTCCGCTCAATTGAATCGAAATTGCTTTACCAAGTTTGCTGCTTCAAGTTTCCAATAGCAGATGTTCACCTACAAACCGCTAAGAGATATTATGCAAAACTACTATTAATATTAAAATCATACTCTGAGGCTACATCTCGGCATAAATTAACATCAAATTTGGTATTGTCTTTTCAATGTTTTATTTATCAAACGTTTTATTTACATATGTTAATATGTGAAACTATTAGGTTGGTACAACTGTTCTGCCGCTTGAACTTCTGCTACACTTACGAAGGTAACAGATACCAGCGTAAACTATATGTGCGAAAGAATATTTGCTCAGTGGAAATTTTGAATGTGTTAGACGAATTAGTGCTTTGTTATTTTTCGTATTTAAAAAATATTTAAATCTGAAGCAAGATGTGTGCGAAAATGGCATTTCAACACCAAGCGGGAACCGCTATGGAATGCTTGAGTGTAAGTTCATCTCCTTACCTGGTAGAAAGTAGGTTATCGGATAGTCATTGCATGGTTATCCATACGGTCGTTAAATATAGCGATACTTGCTAAGAAAATTTAACTGTAGAGACTACTTTTCCAGTAGTCAGAGGCACGCCCAATAATAATTCTAAACAACGATCCTAGGAATGGGCGTGAACATTATGAGGTCATATGCCGAAGGATAAACACAGATGTAATTTAACATGCTTTATAAACAAGTTTAAATACACGATAAAATTAACGATTGTATTAAATGCTTTTCATAAATATCGATATTTTGTTAAATGCATGAATGGCAGAGAATCACACAAGATGTAGGTCACCATCAATTGAACGTCATAAGCAAAGTGAAATGTCATTTTCAGTATGTCATGTAATTTTATGCATTGCGAAAATAATAGTAGTGCATAACGTAAATAATGAAATTATTCTCAATCTCTTGGAAAAGTTGAATTTTCTTTTGAAAAATCATTTTCAGCCCTACAGATTCATGAATTTTTATATTTGCCTGTATAAAATAATTGAGTACCTATTCTTGAAAATAAGAATTCACTTTTCCTCCATCACACTGTGCTTTTCACGTAAGAAATTAATCACTGTAAGCATACTGCATCATACCAGAATTCCATATAATTTGTATAGTTAAATAGAAGATACAGAATTCTTGTGTAACAAGTTCCTTGTAAGTTTGCAGGAAAATGTAAGCACAAACTAAACAAACAGATAGCTGATTCTCTGTGTAATTAATAAGCTTCAAAACCATTTCCACTATGTACACATGTATATATCTTGTTCTATAGATCCTGATTTCAGCAAGAACTCTAGGTTATCGAGTATATAAAAAAATATGCATATTTAAGACTAATTACCTAAGTCAAAAATATTTATCCATATTGTAAAAGTAAAGTTATGAGCTATTAAGAATTCCTTAAGAAAATTTTTCAAAGATATGAATTTACATTCATCTCTTAGTAATTTAATTCATTTTGGTAGGCCATTATATATCTGAATTGCAGAATAGTGGGCACCCATCTGGAAAACCTGTAATGAACTATAAGATCATTCCTGTTTCTAGTATTGAGTCTATGCGCACTAAAATTTGATTAAAAACGTTAAGAATCTGTAATGTATAAAACATAGGTCATAAATATTCTCCCCTGAGAGTAAGTAAATTAAATTTTTTGAAAAGAGGTCTACAGAATTCTCTTCCTCCCACAGATTATTCTAATGGTTTTCTTTAGCAAAAGAAATTTTTTTTCTGAATAAGCAGGGCTATCCCAAAAAAACAATTTTATATTACATTTCAGAACGAAGATATGCAAAGTATACCATATGGAAGGCGTCTTTTGATGAGATATCATTTAAAACTCTTAGATCTAAACAGGCTAAAGTAAGTTTGGCAACTATAATTTCAACATGCTTCTTCCAATTAAGATTTTGATAAATTTCTAACCCTAAGAATTTTGTATGAATGATTTCTCCCAGGGTCTGATCTTGATAATTTATTGTGAGATCTGATACATATTTATTCTTTTAAATTGAATAAAATTTGTCTTATCTATATTCAGTGACATTTTATTGACTTGAAACCAGAAGCTTATTTCATAATAAACTTTTGTAGCTGTATCTGATAGTCATTGTTATGATTTCCCTGTTGTAAGCACACTAGGTATCATCTGCAAAAAGTAGTACTCTTGATTCATGACTTAAATTATATGGTAGGTCATTGATAAAAATTAAAAAAATAGAGTACTGTTTTTTATAACCCATATCGCATTCATGTCAACTGGTTACAACTTTTTACATTTTATTACACAAATAATATTTAAACATTTTAATGTTACATTATCTAACCATAGAAATCTAATTTTTGTGATAGTAGTTGATGATCTATACAATCAAATGCCTTTGTTATGTCACAAAATAACCTCACAGCATATTTCTTCCAATCTAGTGCTTGGAAGATTTCTGTAGTGAGTTTAAATGCCATTTCTAAAACCAAACTTAGAGGATGATAAAATATTAAGTTGGGTATTAGGCCTATTAATCTATAAAGGAATATATGAGTAACAGTATATTACACTGAATTAAAAACACTGCAATAATTGTATGTCAGTGCATATTAAACATGTATATAGTAAAATTTGTGTGGTTGAGTGATTTATATGTTACTGCTTCTCTGAGTTTTGTTGTTTTGGTTGAGTTCGGGGTGTTGCTTTTTAATTTTTATTGTAATTATTTATGCAGATATAGACAATTTTTGTAAACATAAATTGTGTGCTACTGTGGTAATTTTAAATGACACGTTCTATATTCGCAGGTCTCTCTGACTGCTTCGCAAACATGGAATTTGTCATTTACAATTACCACATTAGCATACATCCTACATTTACAAAAATATTGTGTGCATCTGCATAAATAGTTACAATAAAAATGAAAAAGCAACACCTAGAATAGCTCAGCCAAAACAACAAAAACCAGAGAAGCAGAAATAGACAAATTACTCAGTGTTATAAATTTTACTATATACATTATTACATATGCACTGATATAAAATTATTGCAGTGTTTTTAATTCTATTTAATATGTTGTCTCTCATATATTTGCAGAATAATAGGTCTATTTACATAGGTACTTTCTAAGAGCAGATTTAAAAGATATACTATTAAGGCTTTAGGCCAATGGGAAGAGCATTTATATATTCCATGTTGATGACTTGTGAAGACTTCTTCTACTTTTGGCTACTTCAATCACTTTATTCAGTATTTTGCAGTGCTTTTATAGTGCATCTTGTAGTTTTGGTCATTGCTAATTCTGCTTTGTAAATAAAGATTTCTTTTGTTTGTTTATGCATGATATTTTAATACAAGTGGTTCACCATAACTTAGGTCATTTATAGTGACATTTTTATTTTTAGAAAAATTGGCCTCAAAATGATGTAACACATTATTTAGAAATCAATTTAATTTATAATTTAATTTGTCATATGAATAAACAGTTTCCCAATTTTCATAATCAAGATCGTGTTTAAAATCGCAACTGAAGCATAATTTATTACTCTAATCATGACAACAGTGTTGTATGCCAGTTGAATTTACTTTGTTACTATTTAACACCATAATCTGTCAGCTTCATAATCTGACAATCCATTTATATTAGAAATGCAGAGTATATTAAATTCTTACTTTTATCTAAATACATAATCTATAGTTGTTGTAGAGTGATTTTGCATCCTGGTTGAAAAATTTCTACGTATAAATCTAAATTATACCTCCCTAATAAGGATGTCAATCTTTGCTTTCTTTCATTATCAGTAAATGTTCACTTTAAAATTGCCACAAACCAAAATATTTATATTATTTCTGTACATGGAATTGGCATAGAATTGACAAGGAATAGTCATTGTCTAACTGGCTTATAAAAAAATTAAAAATTTTGATGGAGCCCTGTAAATAGTTAATGTTACAAATGTACCACTGGCATCATCTATTTTATCAGAGCAGCTTTAAAAATCTTGCTCTCTACAGAAGAATTGATGTCAATATTACTAAAACTGAGAGGTTCTTCAATAAAAATCTGCACCTGCACAGTTAATGGAATGTCTAAAAAAACTAGAACATAATAATTGTAATCATAAGATAATGAATAATTTAATTACCTCAGTTGTAGGTCTGCACAGTAGTGTTCTGTTAAATAAATAATTTTAATTTCTTGTTAATCAGATTTGATTTATTTACGTATGCTCTGTAACATCTCAGGTCATCAGCGTCCTATTCAATTCAGAGCATGAAACAGTAAATTTTGCTCAGAGGCTTCTTCTTTGTCTTGCGGTTCTTTTTCTTGCCATAAATGTATGACATGGAAACCATGGCTTTACTTCTCTTCTGAAGGAAGCTATACTTAACATTTTTATGCCTGAAAAAAAATCCATTAACCCTGGCTGGGATTAAACCCGCAATCTTGTATTTATGAGAGTGATTGGCATCTTGGATTGCAAATTCTTCAATTTTATTTAATAGTGACATTCTATTTTCAGATCCCTATTACCTTACATAAGGAACCTGGCTTAGATCCTGAAGGCAGAGAAGTATTAAAATGTGGCTTTAAAATAGGAGGTGGCATAGATCAAGATTATAGAAAAAGTCCACAAGGATATACAGATAATGTAAGTAATCTTGTTTAGTTCAGATTTTGCTTTATTGATTTATTGAATGAGAAGTAAAATAATGTAGCATTTGTGCAATGCAAGATCGTATATAATAGAATAACTTTAATGAGGTAACAATTGAAGAAAGGTGTAAGGATATCATAATAAAATTAATTGGTTATTCAAGCATGCCAAATAAGTGCTTATATAAATGGTTCTTCAGTTTGCTGATTTGCAATGTTCCTGAATTAACCTCTATATGTTCTAACCTCTTTCTTCTTACACACTACGCTATTCTGGATTATTACATGTAACAAGTATGTACCATAACTGACAACACAGCAGCAGATTTTATATATAGTGGATGCATACTTTAGCATGCTCTTTCTTCATATGCCATTAAATTTTGCATCTGTTGGGGTGAAAGGGCTATCAGTCTTTGGCATATCGCCACAGGTGTCTGAGGTTGTTCGGGCATAGACTCGTGAGCGGGAGGTCTGAGGTTCAAATCCCCCAGGACTGCCCTCCCTGAGTGAAGTTTTTTCCAGGTTTTCCTCAGTCCTCATAAATGGCAAATGCCGGGGAGGTACCCTAAACTTAGGCCTGGAATGTTTCCTTCCTTAAAAAAATCCTTTCCCAATATATCGTTTCATTCCATATATCACCAGTGTCCACTGCCTGTGGTACCTCAGTAGTAAAAATGGGCGTTAAACACTATGCACGTACTTGATGCACATTTTTATGTTAATTCACATTCTTATTATGCAAATAATTCATTATCAGGGCATTTTCAAGCTTGAAATGTGGAAAAATTAGACTAAGTGTATCAGCAAGCCTAAAAATTAAACTTAAATGATATAAGTTTCTTCTTGTGTTATGAGAAGAAGAAAAAGAGGGAGGGTTATGGGCCTTACGGTCCTTGGCCTTTCTTGGGTATCCTTAAAAAGAAGTCCAAGGTATTGAGCTGGCCAAAAGCTTGGTGGGCAATCCGGAAAACATTCGGCTGATATCCCATGAAAACATTGCTCATTTCATTGCCAAGAGATCTTCAAATCAACTTTATTTCATTTATAAAGTTTACACTTTGCTGACTGAGCTAAACATGGAGATGATAACTACCTTCTGATTAGCTTACATAAACAAAAGTGCACACTGTTGTCAGTGCCTTGCATACCCTTGCTGGAAGCAAATTATTACCAAAACAGCAATGCTGATATCTTTGACAATAGTTTTTACTACTAACAACCAAGTTTTAAGGAAGCAGAAATGAAAATTTTGGGCACAAATTGGAGACATACTTGGTTATAATAACAACCAGTTAACCAGTAACTAATAACCAGTATCATAATTTCCACATAACTTTGAACTTTGGCCCCGAACAATATAGGTCCTCTATCTTCAAATATTTATGTACATTTCCTCTACTATCCTTGGAATTTGTATGGTTGAACTCTGAAACATTTTATGCATAACTATGTGCTTGTGTGATAATTTAAGCTGTAATTGAATGTTATTAATTTCTTCGCTTATTGTATTATATTTATTTTTATTCATTGATCATACATGATATGAAATAAGTTAAGAATGGCCTAATTATAATAAAGTTCCAGTTAATAACAGTATTTGGTGACTTGATGGACTGTATTTAAATAATAATTCAACAATCATAACAATAATATTCGGTTTGAAAATATATCACACTTGAATTGGCATCAATATATTTCCTTTAACCTTTTCTTATTAACTAGAAGTCTGACTCCGGCTGTTAAAGCTTCCGATTACTCATTTTCCTATTAACTTTATTTATAGTTTAATTCAGGTTATAACATGTTAACAATAAGTAATATACAATTTAAAAATATATTACATCAATAAAACATCAGTATAACTTAATAAACATTCCCTTAATAAAATATTTGAGTTGAGTGGATTCATAATATAATGTTAATAAAACTACCATAGCAATCATATATAAATTAAAAAATATGTCTCGTTTTAAACAAAACTGCAATATCACTTAATTTAAGATTTTCCTATAATATTATTTACATTAAGTGATATATTAAACTACAATCTATCAACCCTTACAATAATATACAACTAAAAATTATATCTCATTTTAGACAGAAGATCAATAACATATCATTTTCATTATCATTTTCCTAATAGGAATATTGCAATTTAATGCTAGTGTAACCTTAATTATTAGAAAAACTTAAGTAACAATAGGAATTAATTAATTAAGGTTGTTATATGCTTCAAAATATTCAGTTACACTGTATAAACAAAGCTGTTGCGAAAATTGTTTCAAGAGTACTTTTAAATTTTAACTTAGGACTTTCAAATAACTTGGGAGAGTATTGTACATGCCAAGTCCTGTGTAAATATAACTTTCTCCGTATTATGTAGTATTATGAGATATAATATGGAGGTCATTTCTTTTTCTTGTATAATGTGAATGAATGATTGTATTTGTATTAAAATTATTTATATTGGTAGAAATAAGATTTAAATTTTCGAAAATGTATACAAATGGTAAAGGTGAAATCTGCAACATTCTAAATAAATCTCTACAACTTTACTTTTGCTAGTTTGCATTATTTTTTTCTGCATTTTAAAAACCAAATTTGCATTTAATGAGTTGCCAAAAATATTACACAATAAATCAATAAAGAATGAAAATAGGCATAAAAAAGTGAACTAAAAGTTTCCAATTCTAATCATTTTCTAATAATACATATAGCATAGCACATTTTGTTTAATTTATTTTCTAAACTGTTGATATGAAAAGACCAATAGTAATGTGTTGTATTGTACTATATTTCTCTGTGAAAATTCCTGCTATTCAAAACTGTGAACAGACCATTTCAAATGCTCATCAAGCCACAAAGCTAAAACTTAGTGATATTAGGGTATTCAATGTTGATGTCATTTAATTCAATATTGAAATGTTGTGGTTTTCTATTTTGTGTGTGGTGAAAGCAGATAGCCACAATTATTAGCATTAATAAGTAATTTATTATTTTTAAACCAAATTGAAAGCATATTAATGACTTCTTTTTTTTTGCAAACATGATATTACTATCATCATCTGATACAAACATACTGGTATCATTTGCAAAAAATGTCAGTTTACTGTAATTTATATGTGATTCCAAATTGTTGATACAGATCAAGAAAAGGATTGGCCCAAGTATTGAGCCTTGAGGAATTCCATATTTTATTGTGCTCTTTTTTGATAAATGTGCTTGTCAGTTTGTTTATGTGTATGACTTATTTGTACAAATTGTTTCCCATTTGTTAAATATGACCAAAAACCTTTTATGAACCAATCCTCTTATACCATGTGTTTCCAGTTTATCAAGTAATATTTCATGTTCCACCAAATCATAGGCCTTAGACAAATCCAAAAAGCCAACATTTAACTCTTTCTTATAATGTGACTCATAAACATTTTGAATAAATTTAGATATTGCAGTAATTGTTGATTTGCTTCTATGAAAGCCATGTTGATGTACTAAAATGCTAAATTTATTAAAAAATGACATTAAATGCATATGCAATAATTTTTAAATTATTTTTTAAAAAACTGGTAACAATGAAACTGGTCCCACTTCATCTTTAGGTCCGTTTTTATATAACAGTTTAATTTTTGCTATTTTTAAATCATCTGGGAAGTGACCTTTGTAAATGAAAGGTTAATTATGTAACATAAGGAAGTAATTATGTGCAAATAACATATTTTAACAATAAAATCTATATTCCCTGGTGGCTTAGTAATTTTTGTGTGTGTGTGTGTTTGATTTCTTTTATTTTTATGTAGTTAGAGCCAGAAATATGCTATTGCATTGTTTTGAAATTGTAATTAACATATTATATTTAATTACTGAATCAATTATTATACCATTGCGAGCCACATTAAAATAAAATTCATTAAACAAATTTGCTATTAATTCTCATTCATTTGCATTTACTAATTAATGAGAGGTTACAAAATTGCAGACTAGTTACTTTAGGTACCTAATACCATTTCCTTATAATATGGGTAAAAATTACAGACTTTCTTGATTCCTAAACTCCTGCATCTTTTTTCAGTTGTGTGCCAATAGGCACCAAGATGTAGATAATATTTTTCAGACAAATATACAGCAAAGTTAATGTCATAAGAAATTATATTAGACAAGGCAAACTTTCCCCCCCTTTTTTTTTGCCAGGAGCATAGGATATGAATGTTGAACAAGGCTAAAATATTGCACACCACCACTTGTGTTTGCTTTGAGTAAGCATTGTTTACAACACCACTTGTGTTTGCTTTGAGTAAGCATTGTTTGTTGTTTACTGGCTGCAGAATCTAATTAATATATTTATCACAACAGGGAATATATGTCACTGAGGTTCATGATGGGAGTCCAGCAGCAAAATCTGGTCTTCGAATGCATGACAAAATATTACAGGTAAATGACATTGCTACATTTTTTGCATTACCAATTTGGCAGATTTTGTATGCAAAGAAAAGAAGTCTGTTCTATTTGTGCAGATCAGTGTTCTACTATTCCATTAAAGAATGCATAAAAATAGAGAACATAAAAAAGTTGAATATATGGAATGACTTACTTGTGCCAGTGTTGCATGCCATTAAAGCAGAACAATATATTTTGTAATTCTTGTGACAGGTTCAGTAAATTGCCATAATTACTGTTGTTTCAGGACCCAGTAAAATTTAACATTTAAGTTATTTGTGGCATAGAGAAGTAAAATACAATATAAAGTTCACAAGTTAAAGGCATTCAGATTTCACATTAATTTTTGTAGCTCATATTTATTCTTTCAAAGACTTGTATGGCACTTAAGTTTGAGTCTTACTTTTGTCAATCTAAACTTATGGTAAATATTGAAGGTTTCTACTCACCTTAGGTGACTTGTTTCCATGGTTACAAATAATGAGAATGTACAAAAAAGAGTTTCCTAAAATCAGCATTATGAAAGTATGTACATTAAGAAAAGAATTAAGCACATATAACTTAATAGTATTTATTGAAAAGGATGTTATCAAATATTCATAATTGACTCAGAAAGCAAAAATCTACAAACTGTGCTACAAAAATGTGAAAAAGCTGTGCTTAAAATTATATCATTGAATTATGTTTTAAGTGTTATGTGTTATGTGTGTGATGCTATGGGCTACAGTATTTTGTTTGATAAATTATGTAAATAAAATATATTGGACTTAGGTTGATTCACAAGATTTACTCGTAGACGCAAGGTCACAGATTCAATTCCACCAGGGTTGATAAATTTTTTGGTGTCTAAATATCCTAAGTATGGCTTCTTTCAGAAGGGAAGTAAAGCCATGGGTCCTGTGTCATAGATTTACGGCACATAAAAATACCTCATGCCTAAGAAAAGGCCTCTGAGTAAAATTTATTAGCTATTTCACACCCTGATTTCAATGGACACTGATGACCTGAGTTATTGAAGAACATCAGTAAACAAACCAAATTAACATGGAATTCATCTTTCAGGGTAAGAGGAAATTCTAACCCAGGTAACTTGTCCTTTCTTGCAAGTTCAAACTGAGCTCAATTGGTGTTGTGTCGACAGTCCACACACAGCTGAGATGAGGCAAAGGTCTGTGAAACATGTTCTGTATAATTCAATGGTAAGAAAAATATTAAATTGACTCACTGTGTAATTAAGAATATATGGTGGTGTTAACTTACTCCCATACATTTTCTCTCATTTTCATGGAAATGTGTTTGGGTGTAAGTGAAAAGAATAGTGAGAAAGAGAAATATATTGAATGCAATATTCTTCAGAAAGTTTATGGTGTTAATATGAAGAAAATTTTGCAAGTGACAAAATCACATGGATAAGATTTAAAGAGTACTTTGAAAATACAGATTAGTCAAAATGGTTTCCAGCATTGTATATATAACTGCATCACACTAATTAAGCTATCATGATTACAGGCACAGCAACTGTGAAAGTTTATTTAGATGTTAAATGTGGATTTTTAGTATGACAAATTATTATTATGAAATCACTCAAATTTTACTAATTTTGTTCCACTTACTTGGACATGTTTCAAAGGCGTTTGCCTCCATCTTCAGCCTGGTCCCACTGGCTGCTTCCAGTGTGGTGTTAAGATGTTGCTCTGTGGCTTTAACAAACTTATTGATGAGGTAACTGTTGTTTGGAGGATCAAAGTTAACCAAAAAATCTTTGTTTTTTTTTTTATAAATATATTTTCCCATATTGTTAATTCTATGGGTTTTTGAAGAGCTTTTAATAGTTTTGGTTCCTTTTGGATTTTTAGGTGTATGTTGGTAGCATGGTCAAAGATACTCCATGTAGACTGTAATGTGGACAGGTGTATGGATGATTGCCTCTTGTACAGACAGCTGGAATCTTTAAATTGGACATAGCCTGCTCTTTTTGATTAAATTTTTATGTAACAAACCTTTAGGAAAGTATGCATTATCATCACATGCTCTATTGCATCAGTATTTAAGGTATGCATAATTAGCAAATGAGTGTTATTGTGGACACTGATTTATGCTGAAATTCTCCCAAAGAAAATATTTCTTTTCCAAGAACAAGGTTCCGAACAATATTAGTGGCATGATCTTGATCATTGTTGTGAACATAAGGTAATAACTGAGTTCACTGTACACATTAACAGCTCATCACAATGATAATGTATACGTGAATTCCTAAAATGGTTATCACATTGTAGTCAAGAAAGAGGAATTGCAATAAATCCATGATTATAAGCTCATGGTTCTAAAACAAGAAAACAAAGTGAGTTAGTACATATTTTTTTCATGTCTTTTTCTTTTATTATGAGGAAGGAATTAAAAATTTTAATTGTATTTAAATAATTGGCCTGGATCTCAATTTATTAGTGGAGAGGTCAAGACTCTATATAGCATGGTCATGAGTTCCATTCATATAGAATTATTCATTTGGAAGTTATCTATTTATAAATGTAAAAGCTGCATCCAACAGCTTGGACTGAAATAAATTATTCAAAGCAATGGATGAGATTGAAATTGCAAGGAATCTGATAAACCTTACAAAAGCAACAATTAAGAATATTAAATTTAGAGTATGAATTTAAAACCAATATCAGATGAATTTTCACATAAAAATATAAAGGATTATGACAGGTTGATGCGCTATGATGCCCCTTTTTAATACATTTCTTGAAAAGGTTATTTGTCATATATATATATGAAGTATAATATTTTATAATAGATCTACTGGCATTAGTGGATGATGTACGAGGGCAGGTACTTAAGTTTCCAACCTAACCATTTTCTAGGTATTATAAAGACAAAAACTATATTTCACTTTGCAATATAGTTATTCTTTATTGCAATACACTTCTCACATCTTTTAATTAACATTACAATCCCTCCCCAAAAATAGTCAAAAGTCTTGTCTGAAAAATGGGCATAAACAGTATCCATCACTTCTTCATCACACTTAAATTTCCTTCCTTCAAAGGCCCTTCTTGAGTTTTGAGAAGAGGAAATAGTCACTGGTAGCTAGATCTGGGCTGTAGGGTGAATAGTTGATATCCTTGAAGCTACATTTCTTCACAGCTTCCGTTGCAACAAGAACTGTGTGCACAGGCACCTTGTCGTGGTCCTGGTTATGTAGTGGTAACCATACTTGCCTTCTAAACTCAAGATCCCGGGTTCAAACCCAGCCAGGATCAATGGATTTTTTGGGTGTAAAAATCCTAAGTATGGCTTCTTTCAGAAGACAAGTAAAGCCATGGGTCCCATGTCGTACATTTACGGCATGAAAAAGAACCTCGAGCCTGAAAGAAGAGACCTCTAATCAAAATTTGTCAGCTGTTTCATGCCCTGAATAGAATGGGTTGCTAATGACCTGAGAAAAGAGCATCCATAAATAAAACAAATCAAATCATTGATGGAAGCATGTAGTCTGTGTAGTAGACCAGCATAGTACTCCCCATTTACTGTGGTGTTCCTCTCCTTGAAGTCAATAAAGAGTATTTTTTCACAGTCCCAAAAGATTGTGGCCATGATCTTCTTGGTTGACTGAGTGACCTTGGCCTTTAGAGGTGGTGCTTCACTAGGTTTACATCACTCCATTGATTCTCTTTTGGATAAGGGATCATAGTAGAGAACCATAGTTTCATCTCTGTAACAATGGTTTGAGAAATTCTCTCTCGTTGCCACGGCAGAGCTCCAAAAATGCATTACAACAGATGATTCATTGCTGCTTTTGGACTGAGGAAAGACGTTTAGACACCCATTTTGCACTAACCTTATTCATGTTTAAATGTTCATGATTAATTGGACGAACTGTTGTTTTAGAAAGGCCCAACTTTGCTACTATTTCTTTTATTTTTTAGCTGCCATCTTCCATAATTTCTCCTTCCACAAGAGCGATATTTTCAGGAGAGAGCACTTCCAATGGCTGACCTACTCACTCTTCATCTTCAATGCTTTCTTGACCCATTCAAAAAAGTTTGGCCCACCTTTTATGGTAGAAAATGATAGGAGTGATTCCCCATATACACTGTCCAATCGCTGTTTAATTTCATTTGGAGTAAGTCCTCCTTTTTTGAAGAACTTAATAATGGCTTGATATTCCATTTTGAACATGTCACAATCTTCAACACATAGCCTTCTTTATGCAACTAACTATATCTGAATAACTGATCATAGCAGAGTGTAAGTTACAGCTGCAATTATGTACTTAATAGATCAGGTATGACACCAGATAAGGCTTTTGTAAAGGTAATAATCCTTGTTGGCGAAGCTGGAAACTTATGGACCTCCCTCATATATATATAATTGGCCAATCTGAAAGGGCATTTAGTGAAGCAAATGCTAAACTAGAAGAGGCAGCAAATAAAATAGAATTAATGAAGAAAAACAAAGTATTTAGAAGCCATTAGTACACAATCAAGAAGAAACTCTATTATAATTGGTAACTCTGCATTTGAAAATGTTACACAATTTAAATATTTGGGAACAAAGATTACATAGTTAAGTATGGTCAACTTTTGTAACAGTGATGTTTAATGTAAGTTTTTTGAATGATTGAGTCGAATTTGTAACACTTACATCCTAATAGTTTAAAAAAGGAAAACTAAGTTTCTGGAGCTAATCGCTCCCATCTTCAGTTCCAGATCGACTGATGTAAGTGTTACAAATTTGACTCAAGCTTTCAAAAAACAATGATTACAACTGATAATATAACACTTCTAGAACCACATGGTAACTAAATGTTACTATAGTATAATGAAACAACTTCCGTCCCAAACAAAGTGCAAACTATTTTAAACACTAGCTAGGTAAATTCTTTTTTATGGATCAAAAGTTGGACCTTGAATAAAGAAAATAAAGACTATGGGTATTTGAGGAAAAAGTAATTAGGAAAATATATGGATCTGAGAATGAAAGGAGGATTTGGCATATTGGATATAGTGCTGAATTATATAATTTGTATAAAACACCAGATATTTAAATAAAAATGATTAGAGCTAATAGACTGAGAAGGCTAGGACATTTATTTAGAACTGATAACAATAACATATGTAAAAGGTCACTTTCACTGATCCATTGTATGCGAGAAGAGCGGCAATGTTACTTGATGACTTAAAAAAAAAGACCTTAATACTCTTAAAGTAATCCATTGGAAAAGTAAAGCACAGGACAGTGCAAAATGGAGAAAAATAATTAAGACAATCTTATTCAATAAGGCTGTTGCATCTAGAAAGAAGTCAGTCCTGGTGGTGAAGGGTAACCGTACTTGCCTTCTAAACCCAAGATCAAGGGTTCAAACCCAGCCAGGGTGAATGGATTTTTTGGGCTTAAAAATTGTAAGTATGGCTTTCCTCAGAAGGGAAGTAAAGCCATGGGTCCCGTGTCGTGCATTTACGGCACAATAAAGAACCTCAAACCTGAAAGAAGAGGCCTGTGAGCAAAATTTGTCGGCCGTTTCATGCCCTGAATAGAATGGGACGCTGATGACCTGTGATGTTAAAGAGTGTGTGTAAATAAATCAAATCAGTCAATCAATCTAGAAAGAAAAAAAGAAGAATTTCTACTGACAGAAGTCTTAAGCAGACCTTTAAAAGAAACTTAATAAGGAGCAAGCATTAAGCAATAACAAAAGTCTTGAGTGACAGGTCAATGGATCTGTTTCACAAGACCTGTAACTGCATAAACTTAAGTCAATATGAACACAATTGATGCTAGTGTGCGACAAAGTCACCATCTGACAATTGTACTGATGTTAACATGATCCATGTGTCTTATGGGTCTGTTGAAAACATAATATGTAACACTTTGGGCTATCAACAGGTTATAGTGAAGTGGGTACTGCACATGCTGAATAGCAAACAAAAGGCTCACATGATATTTCAACAATGATTTGGAAAGTTTTGACGGAATCCACAGTTTTTAAAGTTATTATCCTTTTTTTAAGTTTTTTATTTTTAGTTATTTATTGGTTTGTTTGTTGTTTTAATTTTACGGGCACTCTTTTAACATCTCAGGGTATCAGTGTCCCATTCAAATCAGAGTGTGAAATGGCCGATAAATTTTGCTCATAGGCCTCTTCTTTCAGACTTCAGGTTCTTTTATGTGCCACAGAACCCATGGTTTTACTTCTCTTCTGAAGGAAGAGTTAGTATTTTTATGCTCAAAAAATCCATCGACCTTGACTGGGATTGAACCCGTGATCTTAGGCCTACGACACAAGTATGATTACCACCAGACTACCAGGACCAACTCTTTACTTGTTGCAAGACCTGGTTCCATCAAACAACCCACAAAATATACAAGAGGACTCACAATAGAAATATCCATCGAGTCCAAGGCCCAAGAAAGCCAAAATTTAGCGAAATGCAGGGAAAGTTATGCATCTAATATTTTATAACAAAGAAAGCATCCTGTACAATCATGGATTAGGACTATATATTATCACTACTGATTACTATTATGTTGTACTAAAGGGGCTAATGAAGAAGAAAATCACCCAGAAGAGACCAGATATTGTTCCAGTGGGATGGTTCTTACATCAGGAACTGTGTTCCTGCTCATCATGCCCATATAACTCAAAATACCTTGAAAGAATTAAGCATTGAGGTCATGCCTTGCTCACCCAGATGAAAATTTAAGTGAATTTGTATGAAATTAATTATATATCATTTATAAAATCAATCTGGTTATTTTATCAGTCTCTCTCATCTTATAGAATAGAAATATCCTAGACAGCCACCAATCCAAAGGCTATTCATGTGCTACTTCTTTGACATTGCTCCACTGGATAAATATAGTTATAATTTGATTAATTTAAGTAAAAAGATATGCAAATGTACTGGGTAAATTAGGTTTAATTTTTTTTTAATTTATTTTTCCCATAAATTTACTGTTAGTAATCCTTTGGTAACTGTTAAAACACTTTACATTTATGTAGTATGTTGGCAAACTCATTTCATGGATTTTGCTATTTTTCATGCTATTGCCTTCTTTGGGTGCAATATATCTTAAGAGATACTGACTGCATTTATGGTTCTGTACTATTGAAAATCCTTCTATGTTTAATATTTTATTATTATTTGTGTTTATTCATATCATTTATTTTTATTTTATTTCTAAAAGACATTACTGTACAATATATGTATTTAAAGATAAAAACTTATATTACAGGAAATAAAGTATAATTATTATTTTTATCATACTATAAAAGGGAAAGAAAAATAACTTTAAATTGCACTATATATATATACAATAAGCATCATCACATATTAAAATTTTCTGAAATCAAAGTGTTTTCTCCTAATTCTTCTACAGAAAATGAATGCAAATTTTGTAAGATCTCTCCAGTAGATAAAATATTTCAAAATGCTTAAAAAGCACCTCTGTGACCTCACTCTTAATGAACAAGAAATCAGACTTAGTTAAAAACATTTAAAATATTAATATAATGATATAACACTCTTAATATTTCACTCTCTAAATTTGTAAGATCTGTTAGAATTAAAATTTGTAAAAGAAGAAGATTGCTGCAAGAAATGTGAAATTTACTACTATTTAGAGCATGCAGGACAGATTTGCAAGAATCTGCAGTGAATCTTTTACGTGTTATAGACTAAAAGTTTCTCATTACAGACTAATAGAAATTTGCAGCTAATTGTAATAATGTTGTATTCTCAGGGCTTTATGTAAGTGGTTGGAATCTTTTAGGCTGAATACTTCTAATTTTTCTGACAAATGAAGAATAAAAATAATGAGGTGCATGAGCAGGTGCATTGTATCTTACAGATACTTTCGTTGAATAATTATTGATGAGCAAGGAAGGGCTAATATGAATTTTAATAATTATGCCAGTACTTTAAAAAGAGAGGAAAAGTTTTTTTTTCTTTCCCTTATTATTTTTAGATACATTGCGCCCACTGGAGGATGAATATTTAAAAAAATCTCCATTGGGATTTTGGTTTAACTTTTGTGTTTCAGTTTAACACTTAGAAACTTAAGTTAATTTAAAATAATTAAGAATAAACTTGGTGGAAATGTCAGTATAAGAAAAGAGAATGCTATCTCTAAGTGGAAAACAAAACAAATGCAGAAATGATCCAATACTTATTGACTTTACTAGAAGAAATATTAAACTGAAAGAGCCCGATAAATCTTCCTGCATAGTTTAAAAGAATTTCTTTCATCTTCAAAATTCATTACTTTTGCCAATGATTGTTAAGTTTTAGAAGCATATCAGAAACCTATTTTGTGTAAACTACATGGAATCTTTGTTTCTCTTTTCAGTGTAATGGATATGACTTTACAATGGTTACACATAAAAAGGCTGTGGACTACATAAAAAAGCATCCAGTTCTAAATTTACTGGTAGCAAGGAAAGGTGTGACGTCTACATGATGGCATTATTCAAATTCATATCTTTTCTCTCACCTGGAATTCATAGTTATCAATGTGTACCTGCTTTACTTGGTAAGAATGTTAGGGGCCTTCTAATAAGGGATGCACAATCAGAAGAGCCCTGTGTGTATTGGAAGGACATAAACTTAAGGTCATCATATTTCACCAAATCAAGAACTTCACACTTGCAGCTTTTACATATTTGCCATGTAAGATCTTTTATATAACTACAAGTTGGAGTATTTACTTTTTAAAGAAGATATGTGCATTTTTACTGTTTTGTTTCAATAATGCACCAGTCACATTCAGATAACAGAAATGTGAAATTGAAAGAGAAAACATTCTTAAGAGCTTGAGGGGTGAATATAAGATACATATGTTTTAATTTAATGAAATAGGGAATAATATTAATATGCTGACAAATTCCAGCTTTATCCCAGGTAATTTAGTTTTAAGTGAAAGTTAGTTAAAACCAATGTACTTCAAAAGTTTAATTATAGCAAAAGCTACTTATGTTGGCAGAGTTATTTCCAGTGGCATGAAGTGCATTAAGTCCATTTGTTGCCACAGGATGCCTTATGGAGATAATGAACAATTTCAGAGGCTAGTTACAACATATTTTAAGTCTTTATTGCTTCTGACATGATTTTACAACATGCTACAGTTTTAAGGATTGTAAGATGAGAATATGCAGGCAGAGTTATCTTTTTAACTAATTCTTTGATGGTAAACGGAAATTAATGTTTTATAATTTCATTACATTTTGTTTGTTCAAAACAAATTAGAAAAAAATTAAATAAAAGAATATAGTGATTGTGCTCATCGCTTAACCCCCAAGAGTTGCACATTCATTCCTAATCAAGGACATTCTTTCATTGGAAATAACCATTTGTGGTGCATCAAAAGATGTGTCATATTTTCAGGTGTCTCTGGTACTGTTATGATCTTTATAGTTAAACTTCAAGTACAATAATTATTTTAGAGTGCCATATCATTTATCAGATTACTGTTGAAGTTTACACTTTGTAAATACATGGCAGTTGCAACTTAGATATCCTTAAACATGTGCATAAAGCAAATATACAGGGAAAAACTTTTAAATTATGACTAATTAAAGCAGGAACTTGGTGTGAAAACATTTTCACAAATCTGTAGCTCTAAGTTAATTTTAATATGTGCTTTTATATGGGAGCAACATAAAAAGGATGTGCTGTTATATACTATGGAATACTGCATTACTCCAAAAGAGCACAACTTGTATATTACTGATAAGGGAATATTAATCATTGTAAAGAAAACTTCTAAATCCTTTTGTATATCATTCAAAATTCATACTGAAAAATACAGGATGTTTCTGAAATAAGGGATGATAGTTTGAATCTAGGCAATGATTTTCTGTACCAGAACACGAGGCTATGGTGCATAATTAAAGCACTATGCATTGCTAAAGTAGGCATTGCATAATCTGGTGGCTAAGCAGCTGTTAAAGCTGTGGCATGTTTTTAAGAGATAAAAGATGGAAGAATGTACGGTTCTGAATATATCCCTAAGCACAGTGATGTAAACAATAGGAGGTGCAAAATCAGCTTTTAATGAAATGTACATTCGTACATTCAAGAGTATCTGAAAAGAAGTGTTGGAAATGTTCACCATTAACTTAAGTGCACAATTCAATTCACCTGATCATGGACTATTAAATATTTAGGAGGATTCTGTTCACTTGACCTCGGATTTTGCCAGTACCAATGAAAATTTGTGGTAATAGGTCATCCTGAGTGTCAACAGGAGAGTTCACTAATACCAAAGTTTTCATGTGTCCCCATTAATAAAAGTCCATTGGCATAAGATCAGTTAACATTTCTGGCAAAGGTACTGGCCCACCACGATCAATCCAACAAGCAGGAAATCTCTTTTTCAAGAATGCTCATACTTCATGATCTATATTGGCTGGTTTTTTCGTCACAGGAAAAACCACATTTGTCTCTTGATATGAAGTGGAACCTCTTCAAGCAATTCTCGTGAAATCTGAAGGAAAATGAGGTACAACTGATCAGTAAGAATGTGAGGAAGAAGGTAAGGTTCCAGCAACATGTTATGAGCTGCCAGTCCAAGCATTAACTGCAATCCTTTGCTATAAATGACCAACATGGCATGAGGATCTTTATGTGCTTGCACATGGCTATTTTGGCTGTTGTAGACCTCTTTCAAAGTAAAGTGTGATTCACCCAACCACAGAACAATACATCTATAATTTGGGTTGGTTGCAAAAATGTGCCAACATGGAAAATCAGTTGTACTTAGTGACTGCACCTTCTTGCACTTGTAGAAGTCATGCACAATGGACATGTACTTATTGCAGCATTATTGTCAAACCTTTCTACTTCCCCTCCTCCTTGAAAGCAGGGGTGTCCCTCTTTCATTGTTAACCATGTGTATGAACGTCACATTCAAATGTATCGTTCCCTCACGAGCAACAGTCTACAGCTGCAAATGTCTACAGAGTTGTAAGTTGTCTTTTGGGATACTGTTGTATGTATAAATGCCATACCTCTGCAGCATGAAGGATTAAGTGCATATTGGCAAGTACATCCCACATGAACTGTTCTATGCCCAATTGTATTGAATCTGTGAAATTAAGATTATGTTGTTTACAAATACGTTGTATAATACATTGAATGAAAACATAGTATTGTAAGAAAAACTAAAATGATAAACTAAATGCAGCTTTTTGCCATCTAAACGTTTGACAATAGTTATGTCCAAAAGAGCACATTTAGGATGAAAACAGCTGTTACTTCAAGTACCACACCACTAAATGAGCAATCAGGTGATAACTGCTACATGACATTTGTGAATGATGGCAGACATATTGTGACTGCTTATCCTCCAGATTATGTGATGTCTACTTTAGTGTCACTTGTACCATAATTATACATTGGAGATCCCATGCTATCCTTCATTAAATTTCGCTTTGACCCAACCTATTAATCTCACAAAAGAACTGCACTATATTTAAAGCTTGAATATTATATACTGTGTAACACATATGACAAAGTTATAGGGAGCGAGATTCTTGTCCATCTGTACTAATGGTGCAATGCTATGCTGTATAGTAGGAAATGAGGTAGTGAGAGTTTTTTTTTTTAATAGTGTTTAATGTCCGTTTAACTACTGAGGCATCACAGGCGCTGGACACTGATGATACATGAGATGAAAGGATAAATTGGGAAAGGAGTTTTTTTAAAGGAAGGAAACATTACAGGTCTACATTTAGGGTACTTCCCTGGCATTTGCCATTTATGAGGACTGAAGAAAATGTGGAAAAAACCTCAGAAAGGGAGGATGGTCCTGGAGAGTGTGGAGAGCACAGAACCTTCTAACCATTATATTAGTTTAAACCTTAAACTATAAAAAAGAATATAGCATATATTCTAAATATATTACCCACTGAAGCATATTAAAATGTTAATCTTAAATTATGTAATTTTATTTTGATCATATTGGAGAAAGATGAATTAAATAATGCATGTCCTATGTTGAGAGGATTTATTGGTATGCATAAATTTGCTTCACTCAATGCAGCTCCTCAAGGTATGCAGAGGAGGTACACAACTGATAATTTCCTGTGCGTCACAGGTTCAAATATGGTAGTTAGTGTATTATGATTGAACAGTGAAGACCTCCACTCCTTCCTCATATACACCCTATAATTTTATCAAAGTGCATTGCCATATATAGTAATATTCCAGTTTCAAGCATATTTCAATAAGCTCTTTTGAATGGCATATAAATTGTTTAGAATTTTTCTTAACATTGATTTTCCTTGTGAAACAAGCCCGAAAAGATTGAAGGGTGTCAAATCGTTGAATTTTAGTAATTGACATTTCTGCCTCATGTAATGTTATAGGAACATGCATGATAAGTAGGAGTGTATGGACAAAATTCATAGTTGGTCATTTTTGGTTGTTTTTAATGTGTAAAAATAGTGTGTCTCGAGGCAAGAAGTCGGTCCTGGTGGTGTAGTGGTTACCATACTTGCCTCCTATACCCAAAACGCGGGTTCGAACCCGGCCAGGACCGATGGATTTTTTCGGGCGTAAAAATCCTAAGTATGGCTTCCTTCGGAAGGGAAGTAAAGCCGTGGGTCCCGTGTCGTACATTTGCGGCACGAAAAAGAACCTCAAGCCTGAAAGAGAGGCCTCTGAGCAAAATTTGTCGGCCGTTTCACGCCCTGAGTTGAATGGGACGCTGATGACCTGAGATGTTAAAGAGCGTCCTTAAATAAATCAATCAAAAAAAATAAATCAATCGAGGCAAGAAAAAGAAATAAATTATGAAATATGAATAGATATTATGACTGCACCATTTTTTTTACTTCTTTTAGGGATATAGAGTTGACCCAAAAACTTTGGTCAGTTTTTTAATGATGCTAAGATTTCAAGCGTCAGGAACAATTAAATGCACAGTAAATGAAGTTAAGGTGAAAAGTTGTTGTCACGGTTCAATCTTTTCTAGTGTTAACCAGTATTCTAAGAAGTGCATTATACAAGCTTGTATGCTCTATGAACTTGAGTTGGAAAAGAATGCAATTGTGGTGTCATGGAAAATATGCCAGGCCTTCAATTGCTGATGCGTAAATGAACAGATGGTTTGTGGAATTTCAGGAAAGCAATGAAACTCTGATTTTGAGGAGCATACAGAAAAACCAACAACAATGAACAATGGATAATAAGGCTGTCATAGCATTGCCAAAAGGAACAACAGCCAAACTTGTGAGGACTTGGCATAGTTAATTCAACATCAGTGCGGAAACTATACAGCTTCATCTCTATAATCTTGGAAAAGATATAAATTCAGTTGCTGGGTTTCACATATGTTAACAATGGCTCAGAAGGAAGCAAGAGATGATACCTATTTTGCATTGTTGCCTCATCAACAGAAGGATAGGCTATGACATGTAATGAAAAGTGAAGCCTCTACAACACTCCAAGATGCTATCGCACTGCTTTGCAGCCCATAAATCTATCCCCAAACAACTGAAACGAAAAAAGTTGCTCTGTGTTTTGTTCAATGAGGCACATGCTGCCAGCTGGCCAAACAATACCAATGTGTACTCTAGCCAGCTGGCATATGTCGATGAAAAGCTGAAAACTTAGTATCCTACACTTGTAAATTGCAAAACATATACTGCAGAGGTGCTCATGAAACTGTTATCTGTCTTGGTTGGGAGTCTAGTACACCCACCATATCCTCCATACATTGCATCTCAATTATCATCTTTTCCTTTCTTTGGATAATCAACTTCAATGACAGCAGTTGTAAACCTTTGATGATCTTAAAACTATTCTGAATGGATATTTTGCTTCCTGCTCTAAGGAGCTGTATAATGGAATTCATAATCTTTGATCACATTGGCAGAAGGTTCTCAATAGCAATGGTGACTCTATTTAATACTAAAGATGTAATTTTGTTCAGAATATGTTAGTTTGAAATTGGCAGAACATTTTGATCATCTCATACTTTTCAAGTGCAAGATGTATTTTTTTTTTTTTTTTTTTTTTTGAACCCAGTTTGCTTTTAGAAAAAGGATTATTTATGTCATAGGTAACTCATTTATACAGAAAAGCACATCCATTTACATAGAAAATGGAGCTGCATTAGCCTATTTTGCAAATGCATCATTCCAAGTAAGTAGTTGTGCTCAAAATAGATTCAAATTAGGAATCAAACACAGTAAAAGATTTTTAATGTGAATTTTAGTTTTTCTCAACTTGGCAAGCTATTTTCATTTGTAAATATTACAGGCAAATTAATGGAACTCAACTGAGATCTGTCCTGAAGTACTTGTTGCACACATATGTGTAAGCATTTTTGTAAAAGTTGCACATTTGTTTATATCTAATAATGATCTCGGGTGATTAATGTCATAAGTATGCTCAAAGTTGGCACTTTAACTCAGTAGTGTCCTTTGGAAATTTCAAAGTTATCAATGGAACTTCACCGCAGATACTGATCTCAAAGATTTATAAGATAATTAAACATAAAGTACAAGCCATTGTCATTGTAATGAAAATTTCCATGGTAGTGCTCTGGTGAACTAAGAGAGAAATAAAAATGTTACAGTATTTTCAGGAATTTAAAGGAGTTTTTTTCCACTTCAGTTATTCAGCTTTTGGCATATTTGAAAATTTCAAGATAGTAATAGGAAGCTCTCTATGTCTCCGTAATATTATTGTTATTGCTTTGGTGTATGTCACATAGTCTGCATATTTTTAATTATTATTTGAAAATTTGACTCTCTCATAAGTGCATCTCGTATTGATTAATTGGTATAATTGTTTTTCTCTTGTACTTTATTTATGAAATATTGATGTACAGAAAGCAATTACTAGGGTTTGCATGATTTACATTTAGTATTGTAATGAATTATAGACTTGCAAGTATCCTTTGTTGTCAGGTATATAGCAAGAAGTTTGAATTTTTAATTCAGAATATAAGTACAATACATGGTTACCCATTTTATAAGACAATTTCCCAGTTACTTACATATATAGTAATAATGAGGATTGTAACACACTTACCCTGATTTTTTAAAAGTAAATATTTGTTGTTTGTGAGTGTGAATAACAGACTATAAATTACTTCATCTTTTTTTTAATAGTGTTTAATACCCATTTTAACTACTGAGGCATCACAGGCGGTGGGCACTGATGATGCCTGAGATGAAATGATAAATTGGAAAAAGATTTTTTTTCAAAGGAAGGAAGCGCTCCATGCCTAAGGTTTAGAGTACCTGTCCAGCATTTGCCATTTTTGAGGACTGAGGAAAACCTGGAAAAAACCTCAGGGAGGACAGTCCTGATGAAAATCAAACCTCAGACCTCCCTCTCACGATTCTGCACATTAACACTTCAGCCACTGTGGCAGTCTTCTTCACCAAAATGGGGCAGTATAAATTCAAAATAAAATCACTTATCAAAATCTAAAAATTTAAAGGAAAGCAATGTAATAATAAAATTTCATTGCAAATACTAATATTCCAGCTTATATATTGGACAGAGAGAAACATTTTTTACCATTAATACTGTTAGTATTGTTTAAATAAGATGCAGACAGTTATGAAGACGTCATTCATTAAACTAAATTAAATTAAAAATTCAGTTTTGTATGTGAATTAGTGTGTATATTTTGAAAAAAACTAAGTAAAAAGGTAGTGCTCTCAAATCAGGGTAATCATGCTCACATTATTGTTATATGTAAAAGGTGATGCCCAAGTACAGTTGATGGCTGTGGAAACTTTGACATATGTAAAAATACTAATATAGAAGTGCTAATGTTGAAAAATATGAAGTAATTTCCCTTGCTAACAAAGAATTGCTTGACAATTTAAAACTGAACTTTTCTAATGTGTTAAATACCAAAAACATATTTCTCAGATAATGATAAAAAAGTATATAGGATTATATATTTATGAAATTTCTTATTTCTTGATTTGCGAAACCAACTACAAAACTATTTACAATTGTTTACATTGCTTTGAAACTGGAACTTAAATTTTCAAAATGCTAAATTTCCCGAGTCCACTAAATAACTCTAATGCATAATAAAATGTAAAAATGGCAAAAATATTGAAAAATAGACAGAGACACTTAAAGCAATCCTTTTATAGCATGAAAAACTTAATTAACTACATCTTTGCACAAAACCACACAACTGTTTGTGTTCAGATAAGTAGGGAAAATGCTGTTGGTGTCTCTTATAGTGTCACTAGAAAATATTTTGGTTTCTTCCTGTATGAACAGCTGAGAGTTTATGAAATTATAGTATGTTTTGCTTCTATTCATTACATTGAATGTTTCATAGATTTCAACTTTACTATATGACCTTTTTATATGCACTACGACAGAGGTATTAATTCAAATTTGAGTTGCATATCTTTTTTGTGTTAATCAACTTATCAGGAGTAGTATGGAAATCTTTGAAGTCTTCTGCATGTATTTAAGTAAAATGGTTTAGAGGGCCAGGCTGAAACAATTACTTTTTCAATGTTACTGGGTGCATAGCACACTTCCTTTCCTTTTTATACTTTAATTAAAGTGAAATCTCTGTCACTTGACAGAAAAATGTGCCCTAATACTAGATATTTGTGTTTCATGCATTCATATACACCATACAATAATAGAAATATGCACATATATAACAATACGTGGCTCTTATTCTGCCAACAGCCATTGTCACTCCAAATGATAAGGTTGGTGATTAGTTAGTTTCTAATGCTAGCCCTGGATGTTATTCCATTCACTGTCTTACTTCCCAATATATAAACTGGTAATGGTTTTAACCTGCTTCTTTGTTTGACAGTGGGCATTTGGTGAGATGTGGTTTGTCAATTCTTTCTTGAGTTCATACCATTGCAGATAAAGTCGATCAAATAAGGTTTCAGTCTTACTGTTATCTCAGCAGCCTGACTTGCCCACTCTGGCTGCCACAGAGAAGGCATAGCATGAAGTAGCAGGGAGTGAAGAGTCATCAATGGCAGCATATAAGAGTACATTTGGCTTGAGAGTTACTCATTCTTGTAAACAATAAAATCTGGCCACAAATAAGAGGAATGCAGATGTTGATCGAGAAACAATGTTTTCTGTGCATACTTTTCATGTAAGTTTCCTTTCTGTTTAGTATTATGCATAGTGAAGACTTATGCTTTGGTCGGTCATGTGCTGACTGTGAGGATTCTCGAGTTGCCTGGTTACTAAGAGGCTGTTCTTGAAGTAAGAGATTTTCATAGTAACACTCACACATAGCCACTCTTGCTTATAAGAATAAGAGAGAATTCTCACCATTTGATTGAGTGACTTAGGAAAATTATTACCTCACTGTTGCCTTGAATACAGTCACCAAAATTAAAACATGGCAACTGACATGTAAACAAGCTTAAACGGATAAATTGTACTTATGAAACTGTAGACATTGGAGTGATAATATATCGTACAATTATGTATTCAACTTGTTTACACTAAACTCCACTTACTTAAAATAATAATAATAATAATAATAATAATAATAATAATAATAATAATAATAATAATAATTTATTTCCTGTCAATAGACTTGTGTACACAAGTTTCTGTCTTTGTCAAAAAAATTATATAGCAAATATATATCATGTACAAATTTAAGCCATCTTCAACTCAATATTGTTTTCTATACCATATACACATGAAGTCAACACTCAGATTAATAATAATAATAATAATAATAATAATAATAATAATAACAATAACAATAATAGTAATAATAAATCACACACACACACACACTCTGTATACAATGTTACCAAAAAAACCTGAGACAGTGAAATTACCTTGGGGCTTAATCCATGTGTATATTTTAATAATAATAATAATAATATAAAACTAAAACATGTAGTCAGTCAACAACTGAAGATGGGAGTGATTACTACTGAAACATGTCTTAGTTTTATGTAAGTGGAGTTTAGTATAAACAAGTTGAATATATAATTGTAGGATATAAGAGTAGGAACAAAAAGAACTTGCTGAAAATTGATTGCAGTAACACAGTTTCACTACCAGTTGTTGCAGCTGTTGATTCTTTCTGCATAGCCTATGCCTTGTGATGAAGTCTAAAGCTTTTGTTGATGCTATTACTATCTGCACTATTTCAAGAAGGAACATTTTTTACAAGTATCAATTTTTGGTTTTCCAACTGTCAGCATTTCTGTAACTTTGCTTTTAGGATCTTTATCTTTAAATAATGTATAAAGATGGTTGATATTTATGTCAGGTTTCAGATATTCCTTTGATGATTTATTGCTGGAATGGTGGCTTACCTTTCTTGGTATTGACACAATGGGCTGTTTCACTTCTAGAATATCCTTTTTTCTGTTCTTATTATAGGCACCACCATATTCAACACTTTAGGTCAGCTGATCCAGTTTTATTCACTACAGTGGAAATCCACTTACCCTGACTCCAGATGTATCCATGAACATTTTGCAATATACTCTAGAATGACTGTCCTTACCATCAGGAATTATTAATATGTAATGGCTTAACTAAAAATGTTAATTGGAACTTGTACAGTGAAGCTAATCATATAATTAAAACTGCACTTACTTGTTTATAATGTGTAATACTAGTTTCACAAGGATGCAAACAATAGTTTGTCAAAGTAGTACTACATATTATAAGCAAGTAAGTGGAGCAATAAGAGTGTCCAGTTCGACTCAATCATACAATGATCTTAATTATGTAATAGCTTGTCATCAGCTTTCTGTGGCATGTTTATATTTGTCATTATGTCTCCATAAAATCAGAAGTACTTTTATTAAACACACAAAAAACATGCCTTGTCAGGTGCATTATTTGGAAAATAGAAGCCTCGAAACAGTGATTGTCTCCACTCGTATGGCTTTGATAGATAACAATAACTTACAATATAAAATGCTAATTAGAAAATATAGAAACCTTTGCTTTTACTCATAACTTATGCTTTGTGCACAAACAGCAAATTCTTAAATAATGATGTTTCATTCATGTCCTACTTATTGTACTCAACTTAACATAAGCATTCTTATAAAAGTCTACCTATGGTATTGATGAGCATTTTGCTGGTAATATTTTTCCCAGAATTTGTAGAATATCCTAAACCTCTTACAAATCATTATGTCTCTCCACTTTGACAGATTCCTATTTATTTGATAGATCAGATATTCTTTCACCATTCAGTGTCATATTAATCAGACAATCACAATGTGATAACTCAGAGGTGCATAGTAAGGCATCAACATGCATAGCACATAGCAGTGACACATAGCTCTCTACTGCCTTATAATGAACACGCATTTCTTTGCCATTTACAAAGGATTATCATTTTAACTCTCTGCAGTGACAATACAAGAAAGCACTTTTAGTATGATATGCACACTTGGGCATAGAACAAACTCGATTTGTCAAAAATTGGCACTTAGCAACTTTGGAATAATTAAGTCTTCAATTGCACTTTTTTTTTTTTTTTTTTTTTTTTTTTAATGCTTCATTTAGATCAACATAGACAAAAGGGCATCTTGTGGGAAATTTTTTCCTTGGAAATGAAAGCAATTTATACCACTGTCCTGGCACAAGAGCATATATTTTAGATATAGGATAACACATCTTGATTATCAAATTTTGTGTGTGAGCAAGATAATCTCCAATAATCTTTCTGTTGTAGCTATACTGAAGAAAATGAGTCATTGGGAAAGGTTTGAAGGTCAGATGTGACATGTAAATGCAATACATAGTGTCTGTAAATCATTAACCGTGGAGTAGGTGCATAAGTACACCCGTATCTCATGATTTTTAATTATGTTTGTGGTTATTTATAAACATTACACATTCTTGCACTCATTTTCTTTAAAAAAACAGCTGTACCCGACACCCTTAATTATGCAACCATTCCATAAGGTAAGATTGTTAGTTTTTTATCTACTGCTTTATAAATTAACAGTAATTACAAAATTCCAGCTCTACATTAAAGTCCTTTAAGTTCTTCAAGAAGTTATCCTGACATAAGGTACGGAAGTTTTTGAAAAGAAATAATCAAATTAGCCCGGTTAGAGAATTTTTTAAATTGTACACAATTATTTGACACATATATATCAAGTGAACATATAATATTTAACAAACTACTGCTCTGTTTCTGAGGTAAATATAAATTAAAACAGCCAACCAAAATATGTTATGAAAGCTTTGGCTTTGCTAGATGGAAATAATACCTATACTTGTAACATGGAAAAACCCATGTGGGGACTCAACCAGAGAGTCCTCTGAAGCAAATATATTCCTCCTACAGATGTAGTTATGAGATTAATGAAATATATTAGTGGGACTCGCTGAGATATTACTGATGATAATTGGTTGAGTGATTTACCATTGGTTACAAAGCTATTAAAAGACAAACAATTGGCATAAGTTGGTACCCTTAGAAAAAAAGATATCTAAGGAATATTTACCAAATAAACTGAGATCCCAATAATCTTCCTTGTTTGTTTTTTCAGAAGAATTGTTGTCTTCACATATTGCCCCAAAGTGGGTCAAGCTGTTCTCTTGATTCCTGTATTATATTATAAGTATGTAGAAGAATTAGAGAAACCTGAAATAGTAGCATGACTAAGATTGAGGTATATCTGCTTGATTGTGGGTCCTGGTGGTTTAGTGGTAATTATGCTTGCCTCATAGACCCAAATCATTGGCTCAATCCTGGCTAGGGTCAATGGATTTTTTTGGGTGTAAAATTCTAAGTATGGTTTTCTTTGGAAGGAAAGTAAAGCTGGGGTCCCAAGGATTTATGGCATGTAAAAAGAACCTCAGGCCTCTGAGCAAAATTTACTGGCCATCTCATGCTCTGAATTGAATGGGATACTGATGACCTGAGATGTTAAGAGCAATCGTAAATAAATCAAATAATTAATCTGCTTGATCAGCTCTTACAGATAAAAGTTTCAAGATATATCCCTAGATGGCATATGGTTGTCTTTTATAATTTACTGAATGTATCTGCCTTCAATGGATTTTGTATGCATAAAACAAACTAAAACATTAAGATTAATGAAAAGAGTGATCTTCCTGCAGCAATTAGTCTGGGAAATAACAAAATCTTATAATGCAGATCAGCAGTCCCTAAAATTCCAATTAAAGTAAGTGCCATGCATATGTTTTGTTGAGTGTCAGATCACTAGAAACAACAACAGTAATGCTAAAGGACATGAAAGGCAGACTTTGCTTTAAAAATCTGAAAGATGGATGTGTGCTGATCATTTACATAATGTATATGTGAATTGCATTTTAATTGAAGATTGCAATTGTCTCATCATCCTTGCCTATCCAGGAGGCAACTGAAATTCACAAACATAAAGCAACTTAAATAAGGAAAAAGAAACATTGAAATTGCACTCAGCATGGTATCTGGCCTTACAAAACACCAAGCCAAAGAAACAGTTTGAACCAATCAGCAACCAACACCCAGCTGGACATGCCCAGGAGCTCCAGGATAAATCAAACCCCTTTAACCAAGCAAACCAATCAAAGCTAAGATCCACAGGCACCACTACCATATATAATGCTGCAAATTCCAACCAGTCAGACAGTGCCTCATCTCCAAGAAGATTATAGTACCACAATACTGAAGATGTTCATTACAATCATGGACAAAACGTGTGGGAAGATGAGGAGAAGAATCTGATTGGACCTGGCCTTATAGCCCAGAAGACTAGGTTCACGTAATTGACACTGGCCGTAAATGACTATGTTCTAAAATTACAGTTGTATTTCAAAATTGAGAAAAGCAAAAGCATTTTTTACAAATTCATACCAATATATGAAACAAAAATGGGGGAAAGCTGTGCCCCATGTGCCTAACTGTATAATAAAAAGGGATACAATTTATAATTCGAACTATATATTCAATGAATTATTATTATTATTATTATTATTATTATTATTATTATTATTATTAGCAACATAAGTCTCAGTCAGAATTAATATGTCATTAAATTTATTTTGAGCTTGATATGGTCAATTGTTATGATTTACCTATTAAAATTGCTTAGAAATAGGTTAAAAAATATTAACCTATTGGTGTATTCATTCTAACTAGCCAAAAGAAGAAAGTCACTAAACAGGATGCTTGCATGAAACATAATATGCAATAAAGATTACAATTTCAGTACAAAAATGACATCTCAGAAATTTGTAAACATGATTTATAAAATATATAGGTCAACAAATTTCAACTTTTTTGATAACCTTAATCAAATACCTGATTAAAGGGTAATTTGATTCCCTAAATTTGCAAAAAGCAACTAAATAGCTCTATCAGATTTGCATTTCTGAGTTATCAGTACATTGCTCTAAAATGCATTAATAAGCATTATACATTAAATCTCCTAAATTGACTCTTATTGCACATAGCAATAAAAAACAACAAATTAATCACAGTTTTAACGTATAAGGTATGCAACGATTTTCCCATAAATCTTCAAAGCTTGTGCCTCAAACCAGAAGTGAGTTTTTGTCGTTATCTTTTGTAAGTAGAATCTGGCATTACCCTGTAGAGAAACCAGTGGTTGTCCCCCATCCGAGCTGGAATCCAATGTCATTGGTATCATTTCATTTTGGCAAGGACTTGGTGGAAACGCTTCCTTGTTCATCACAGACAGAACCCAAATTTGCAGAGAAAAAATCAAGGTGAGAGTGTAAAAAATGAAATTTCAAAAATGTATGGTAGCCCAAGATTTTAAGGCTCTACAGAAGATCATTCACCAACCAAGTCTATGTAATTTGAGGCTTTTGTGCTTCCAAGAAATGAAAAAATTCCAGGCAGGCAATTCTACTTCATTCAGTTTTGTGTCAAATATCTGATCCTTTATAAGAGCTTGCTGATTTGAGGACAAGCAAAAACATCATCTAACTTTTTCAATAATCAATCATCTTTAGATACTTGCCTAATCTGAACTGAAAAAGTCATAGCTCTATTTTTTCCCTTTCTACCACTAGGATAAAATGGCAAAGCAAACACATAATTTGGGGATCCAAAGCACATCTTGGTCACCCAGCAGACAACCAAAGTAGATTCATTTAAGAACTTTCAAAAAATAAGACATTTTTAAAAAATTTTGTTGGAACTTACACAGTGAAGCTTGTTAAATGTAAATTATAATTAATCTATCATCTACCACACTCTTATGCTTCACTTACTTTTAAATATGGTGATACCACCATATTTAAAAGTAAGTGAAGCATAAGAGTGTGTTAGACGACAGATTAATTATAATTCACAACCAAAAGATTAATTATAATTTACAATCAAAGTAGAGTTTGTAAGCATTTGTAATATCAGATACTGGAAGGCTCAGGAATCATTGAAAACTGTATAACTTTTCATTAAATTGCCATTAGAAAAAAAAAATTTTTCATTGAAAACTGTATAACTTTTCATTAAATTGCCATTAGAAAAAAAAAATGTTTCCCTTGTGATTTCAATATGAATGTTCTGCATATATATATATATAGCAGAAATTATTCAGATGGTTTATACACCTACAAATTTTAGAACTTACTTTCATATGCTTACTATCTGTGAACCTCTATCACCATTTGTCCTTATCCATGTTAAAATTTGCTAAAAATCAATTAAAAAATAAATCACCACAATAGAATGCTTCACTGGATAAAATTCTCACTTGTTAACTCAGTTACACTTCCTTTATTACCAAAGATGAGATACAGAATTGTGTTGTGGACTGAGAGACTCTCAAGCACTGTTATTCTTTCCTTGGAAAACCTAACATTTATTCAACAGGGGTTTTTGACCTTAACACCTATTCATGCAACAAAATAAAATTACATATCCAAGAGACAAATTAATTTTTTCAGCAGTCAGTGGCGATTTTTGAGATCAAGTACCATGCATGAAATGTTCCTTTTTTTAAGATTTTCTTTCATTCATATGTAGCTTCTTAACTCAAAAACAGAACCTGAGAGTGGATTTTTGATATATTTGAAATTGGCATAAAAAATTGAGTAAGATCACCTGTTTTCATTTACATCATAAGACTCGGTGTAATTTGTTAGATGGCACTGTACTTGGACTTTTACACAAGTTTGAGTTTTTTATTGAACCATTTTCAGTACTAATATAATAATAAAAGGCAAAACATATTTTCTGTTTAAGTTCACATAAAGGTTGCACTGGCAGTAGAAGCAGTATGTACATACATACTAGCATTTAGATTAATCCCAAAATATTGCAGTGCTGCATATCTTGCACTTTTCTTTCTGATCATAATCATTATTGGCCTAGGTGCTATTTCTTCTGTCAGCATAACACATGGCATAATTTACTTGGTACAGAAGTATTTTATTAAAAATTATGTGTCACTAGCAACAAGTTGGTGCCTTTGCCAGTCCAATAACTGATATGAAATGAATATGGCCCCAAATAATTTATTAATCACTTATTACTTATACAGTATGCAAAATTTATGGGTAGCAATTAAGTAAACAGAGTAATCTGTATAAGATATTGGTGATAAAGACAGGCGATTGTTTGGAAGAGCTAAAGATTGCACAAAGAGAAAATGAATAGTCGTACATAATATTAATGTGTGTATAAAACCTGCCATATATTCAGAACTGAAAATTGTTAACAGCAGATATAGATGCAGTAGTAAATGTTTATATAAATATAATTTCTTTTTCATTCAGAAGGTATAATTGATTTAAAAAATGAAATTGGGCATGAATTTTTGTTGCAGACAACACAGATTCCAGTTATCTTTTGGAATAAGCATATTGTAATTCATATAAAATCAAATGTTATTTCTGTAAATTAGTAAGCTATAAATAAGCAAATGTTTTATATAACTGTATAAGAATTCATGGCTGGCAATTTGAAAATAAAACAATAAATGATTTGCATAGTCTAATGAATTTGAAACTTCCTGATATTTTTCTGCAGACTGCATCCAGAATTGTCCAGGACTGACTCCACTTTGTTGTTCTTTGGTGAGCAGGCCCATGCTTGCCTCTCTATTTATTTTGTTTTCTCAAAGAGGAGGGAGTGTGGTGACGTGCTTCATTCATCTAATGGCTCACCAAAGATCTATAGAGAGAAGTCGATTCTAGACACTGCTGAATGTAATCTCTAGCAAGATGTTAGGAAGTGTTAAATCAATTAGACCACAGTGTTAAAGCCAAAAATTTGTTTATTGTTTCATTCTCAAGAAAATTTGTTGAAAAAAAATTATAATATCATGTACATGATGATTATAAACATTTTGTGTTATCCCACCTAAACAGAAATAAAGAGAATGAAATGTATGGCAGCTTATGTAGCAGGAACATTGTGAACTTCTTTATATGAGTATGTATTAATAGTAAATCATACCCTTCAGCAATTGTACTTGTCAATCTTCAAACATGCTTGTTTGCAAACATATTAAAGAGAAACACAAATGCAATAGTCATAATGCAAACATAGTAGTTCTGAAGGTACCTTTAATGGGGAGAGGGAGGGAAAGAAAATAAAAAAAACACCAGTATTACACTTGCACATAAATTCTGTTATATCAATAATGGAATAAAAGCTCAAATGTGCAGATACCATATATTCCATTTGTTTGGGCCACACTTTATAGCAGCAAAGAGATTTCAGAAATTTGCATGCTATACTGATTTACTCAAGAGCTGAACTTGTACTATATTACCTTGCTCAAGATAGAAAGACACAGTATACTATCAGTGTTTGACAAAACAGAATATACAGTCACTCAAGAACATGCAAGACAAACAATAGCATCATCGGATGAATCCACATGGCTAAATATGTTGCTATTGAAAACTTGTTCAAAAATGTTGAAAATGTTATTGTTTGCTGTGAGATGGGTCTTATAATGTTTAAAACAAATTTTGGTTTACACATTTTAGCTCTGTTTCTGAAGTGTTTAGCGTTTCTTTTCATCTGTTGTTTTGAGCTTGTTACTATTTTGCAAATTGTCTCATTAAATAGATCAACTGCAGAAAAGCTTACCTGAAATTCTTTACATTTCCAAATCATGATTCTATAGCAAATGCGCATAGAAAAGAAATAGAATGTAACACTTGCATTTGATTATAACTGATCTTTAGTGGGTCACATTAACATGCATAGCCCTTTGACTGCTGGAACAACCCTGCTTCAGAAAGTGAGCCCAAGCAAATGGATGGCAACAATATATAATAAATTTAAACTCTTACATGGGTATAATTTGCACAGTTATATAATATAGGCCTTTTTATTTTATCCCCTTTAAAATAAAGCCTATTACCATGCAGGCCCTAGTAATTATAATTTTTGAAGAGTAAAACATATGTCATTTATTATACAATAAGTGCCATTGTCGTAATTAAAACATTCCATTTTTATGTGTTTGAGGTGTCGCAAGAAAGCAATCAGTATTGTAATAAATGTGAATAATGTGAATAGGTTGAGAAATGTATAACTAAAATGTATTGTTTCTACAGATTATAGCAGCTTATATGTACACATTTTCTTTTGAATATATGCATAATTTAATTATCTCATGAAATGTTTATTTCATAATATATAATATGTGATCCTATAATGAACCTTCTGGGGAGTGTGCCCAAAATTATCCAGTCATTTTTAATATTTAAAGCATGCTATTGTGTCTAGTGAATAAATATGAATGAATATTTATTTATATCATTTAAATACAAAACACATTTTTTAATTAAAGTAAATTTTACAAACAGCCCCAGTCCTCAGTTCATCAGCACATTTCTTCTGGTCATAAGTATATCACTGGTTCTGCATGATATCACTTTCTTGTAGTGCTGAAATGACATTGAGTATCCTTGTGTATGGTGTGACTTGCATTCATAGTAACTGCAACCACAGCATTGTGTACATGTGTCATTCTTCATTAAGAATTCAGATTTGTCTCCTTGTGACTTCTTTCTTTCAGACATGAAAAGGAAAATGTGCAGTGATGTTGTAGGTTTTAGTTTTCCTATGTAATTATTTTATAAAATAGGTGATGAATGATGCTACCAATGTTGGTTTGATTTTTCATTAGAAATAAAAATCCTGATTTGCATTTCATCTAGAAATGGCAAGAATCAGAGAAACTTGTTATTTATATTAAAATTAAAATGTAAATTGGAACTTGCACGGTGAAGCTAATCATATAATTGATATCATTGTATGATTCAGTTTGAACTACACACTCTTAATGCTTCACTTATCATAATGTAATGTATGGAACCTGTTTTGAGAACTAAATGTTCTCGAAACCAGCTCCATATATTATGACAAGTAAGTGAAGCATTAAGAGTGTGTAGTTCAACTGAATCATACAATGATATCAATTAATTGTTATCTATAGTTTTCCAAAAGGCATTGTTTAACGAGTATGTCCAAAAGTTGAATATTTTCCCCCTCTATCATTTTTGCCAAAAGCAATGAGATGATTCATGGAAGCATGAAACTGTATATACTTAATTGAAAAAAACATTTGTCATACTTCAAGTATCATTACTACTGCTTTTTGTTTGTTCAGGAGTTACTAGTTAAAATATTTGTCATATTCCTTTATTCTGAAAAGACTAATGAAAAAAATCCAGATGATAACAATCAAATTACATTCACAGCAAAGAAACTAGTTAGCAAATTACATGATTTGCAAATCCATTTGAAGCCAAAGAGGTATGCTGCTGAGTATCCCATTCCTGAAAACGGCACAGATTGTTTGTTTGATTGTAATTTAAAAAAATACCAGTAAGCAACACTAATTAGTAAATGTACACACTTTTATTCCTTTGCTAACAAACACTTCAATATTCCAATTATACAGTGAATCAGTTAACTTAAATTTTCAGATTTTATCACATACCCCGATGCTTTCGGTCCCTTCAGATAAACTTGGAATAAACTATTTAATTGATTAAAATGTTGAATTTTCATATATATTTTTAAAAATCATACAAAATATTGTTGCATTATATGTATATCAATGTTTCTAACGTAACAATGGATATTACCTATTATTCTAATAGAAAAAGTGTAGATCTTAAACTGGTTTTGGAAACATTATAGAAAAATTTGTATATGGAATTTTATGGCAGTCTGTACTAATTTGTAGGACATATTCTTCAAAGGGTATGAAAACTCCAGTTTCGCAGTATTGTAAAGGCAAATTTTTAGATATGTATTTATCAATCTTTACTATATGGCATATCCGAATTACTAGGCAGTTCAAAGCCTGCATCTCAAAATATGCTAAATTATGGTTTAGCTGTTCTCTGTTACTATTAAGAATGAATTTGGTTAGCTTTAATGCCCTTAGTTTCTGGTTCCATACAGCATAAATGTGTCTTTTTTTATGGTATTTGGTTTCGTATTTCTTTATTGCATGTGAATTTGTGACAAAGCATGAGCATTATTAAAAATAATAAAAATGTTATAGAAAAATACTTACATTGCACATAGTAAGAAAAAAAAAAACACAACTGATAAGTATAATACAATATCAAAATATGAAAAATGCAGCATACTGAGAGTATACCTTTCCATTAAAGTTTTTAAAGTTAAATAATAAATATACTATTGAATGGAATAATATGATTTACCTAACAAATATAGTTTCAATTGATTTTTTAATTTTGTCATGTCCTTCATCTTTAACCATGGTTGTATTCAATATAGATAGGAGACTGCATTCAAATTGTGACATTGTGCTGAATAGAGCACAGATTGGTATAGCATTGAATGAATGAATAAATATTTATTATTTCTCCACATTTACATTTACAGTTTTACAATATTTCCTTGGTCCTTGAGTGCTTGTTAATTCAGGATCCTATATAACTAACACCCTGGTTGTGTGTATATGGATCCTTCATCCCTCTATTATCAAGTGAACTTTACAAATACTTCCCTAAAGGTGATCATCTTCCCTTATTGTTACTTTATTACATTCTTCCTTTGCCTTGATCACTTTCCTCCACCACTTTTCTCTTATTTTCCCTACATAATTTTCAAACTGATTCAAAAATTCTTTTCAACTAATCCCAAAAATCTTTAATGCCAGAATTTCTGCCTGCAAATTATCCCACTTGTTGTTCCATATTACTTCTTTCCATCCTTCAGTTTCTGTACATTCTAATATATAATGCAGGTTCTTATCTAATTTACCACCCATTGGACACAATTCTTTGTCAACTTTTATCTACCTAACATCATTGTTTCTGTACTTGCCCATGTCATACCCTCCCTTCCCATTTTATCACAAACCTCAATATATTTTTGCCTGCCCCATCTTTCTTAAAACTCCTATGATATATCAGAGTATTCTTATCTCTTAGGCTACGAAATATTTCCTATATCTCTATCGTTGCTTTCACTTTATTCCACACTGCTTGCCTATTTGGTGACTGTAAACTAATATAGTATGTATATACATGTCTATCTTCATTCACCAATCCACTGTCCTGACATTATACACTACTATTTGTGATAGTTGCAACACCATGAAACTTACAGAATATGATATGCAAATTATTAGGATTGCCCGGATCTGGGCTATCTGTTGAATAGCCATACAAGTAGTATTACAGTTAGTGAGCAGTAAACATTTCTCTTCATCACTGTGCTGACCATTGTCAAAGCATACCAATATAAGCAAATGAAAGAGATTGAATGGAGATGATCAAAAGTGGATTTTCATATTGTAGCATTACTACTCACAGTGACAGAAGTGTGGAAACAGGGCCTGAAGAAAAATGGCCACATCAAAAATCTGGCAACAGGTCACATAATGTAGTGACAGGATGACAACAGTGACAGACCATTCAACTTCATCACAAGTGCTAAGAGAATGGGACACTGCAATAGGTCCTGTTTGCTTCAACAAGAGCTGGTCTCACGATCCTTTCACAGCAGATTCCCTTGACCTGGAACCATTGATATACCTTAGGCAACAGTGACTCATGAACCCAGAGTGGCCGACAGAAAGGCGAGTTTTACGTTGAGTCACTTAGGGATGGCCAAATACGCCTTTTGTCTAAGTCTGTCATAGTGGCCAAATGGTTAGACAATTAGGGACCTATTTGATATTATTTTCTATCTTGGCTGCTATGAGTTGCAGTTATTCTCAACAGCAAGCACTACACCAGGAGAGTTATAAGGCAATGGTCATGCCCTTTGTTGCACTTCTGTTGAATATGGATCCTGTTACTCTGATCTGCAAGTTTTCCAAATATGTTTCCATTGAACATGTCTGGTATATGGCCACAGAGCAACTAGCCCATTAAAGTTCTCTAGGTGCCAGTTGAACTGTAGACTCAGCTAGGCAGGTATTTCCCCAAGAATACACCCAGAGCTTTTGATTTGATGCCATGACATGTAGCAGCTTTCACAAGATTGTGATGCTTTTATTCACGGGTAGGCTATCTTGTATAAGTCTAAATCTTTAATTATGTATGCCATTATTAGTAGTATCACGTATAAATTTCATTGTTTGCATTATTTCTTCATGCCAATGTAATTTTCACAAATAGTGCAGTACAAACAAAAACTACAAAATGCCATTTAGAAATAGAAATACAATAATTTTAAGTGCTAAATTTGTATGTAATAATTTTTTCCTGTCAAAAAGTTAACTGAATTATTCATAGTTAGCACTTTAGCGTATACATGAAATTCCTTAGATTTTCAGTCTTAATGTAAACTTCAGCAAATATCTTTGACTCTGTTTTTTCCCGTAAACTTTGGAGTCTGGCTACCAAAAAAGCGCATGATGCAGCAGTTTTGAGAACCAACATGACTTCTTTAACTCATTTTTTGCTGCTAAAAAGTTCTTAACTGAATTATTTATAGTTGGCACTTTAGCTTATGCATGAAAGTTTCAGTCTTTCTGCAAACTACAGCCAATATCTTTAACTCTTGTGTTTTCCCATAAACTTCACTTTGTCTTTCATTAGGTTTTTTCTTCTTTCTTTTTGTCCTAAAAGTACACTTTCTAAAACAGCCAGTATCATTTCAGTATTATGCATATAGCCTTTATTCAATTACTTTTATATAAATTTGGAAAAAGAATCTCATTCTTTTGTTCTTGATAAAATGGATGCTGTAATACGCCACTCCATTGATTCTCTTTTGCTGCTATTTCTGTAACTTTGAGCCGCTGGTCATCAATAATTTCTCCTTCCACAAAAGCAATGTTTTCAAGAGTGAGCTCCTCCAGGGCTGACCTGCATGCTCTTCATCTTCAATGTTTTCTCAATGCATTCAAAAAAGTTTGGCCCATCCTTTTATGTTAAAATATGAGGGGATGCTTCCTCACATACATCATCTAATCATTGTTTAATTTCATTTGGAGTAAGTCCTTTTTTGTGAAGAACTTAATAATAGCTTAATACTCCATTTTGAACATATTGCAATCTTCTACACATACCTTTTTTTATGCAACTCTATCTGAACAATTGAACACAGTGGAGTGGAGTTACAGCTGCAATTATTTACTTAACAGATAAGATTTTGTGAAGGCGATAATCCGCATCAGAAGGCTGGAAACTTATGGACCTACCCTCGTAAATATCTGTATTGAGATAAACTGCAAGTACCTGGGCTATGGATAATGCAAACTAAACCTTATCAAAATTTAAATGCTTATTACCTGAATACAGTATATGTATGTGTTGTCTTATTTTCATATTAATTGCAGTTCCATGATTAGTTTCAGAATTATCATTTGTTTCATGTAGTTAAAAAAAATACTTTATAATTTTTTTTGCTTGTGGAATAACCTCAACATTTTTCATAATCTTCGAAAGCATGATGAGAATCTGCATGACCATATAATCCATGTAAAAAACTCCCTATGAAAGAATAAGTAGGTTTTGTATTTGTTATTTAGTATTCTTAGCAGACTAGGATTAGGTAAATAGATACTTAATTTTTTTCAGTGTTCAATTGACACTGATTGAGTGGTGTTTAACACTCAAGGCCAATTTAGCAGTTTGGTAAACCCTGCACATCCCAACTCCTACAGCCTGGCTTAATAGCCAATGCAGTTTCTTGCTGTCATCCATCATCAGATAATTGGGCAACCAGGAAATAGGAATTAAGGGAAAAAATACTTTTTCATTGAGCACAACATTTATTAATATTTTTTTTCTGCATATACAAAAAAAGGCTATTATAATATATTATCTATATGGCTGGCATGTTTGGAAATATTTACTATTTAACTGGTGGCCAGGTCCACTGATTAAGTGCTGGTTTAGTGACCAATGGCTCCCATGGTTTCCAGCCTAACATCTTGCGAGCTAAAATTAGTTCATTCTCTGCTTGAACAATTAGTTCTTCTGCTTGTCCACATCCAATCTGCTTCTCCAGATCTTCAATATTTGAAGTCTGCAAATCAATAGAAATTGTAATTATGTTAAAGGAATCACTTTTTTTTTGTGACTTACGAACCTAGAGACATTTAGTATGGGATTTTTACTATTATTTGTTATGTAAGTACGGATACCCTTAGTTCTTACAAAAATAATATTTACACAAAATACAGTATTAATCAACAAATATATCCTGAATAATAATTTTAAAAAAATTACAGAAATGTAGTCATAGACACATTGTACTTAATTCACTTGGTAATTTTTTCAGTAATACAACCACATGCACATACACTCTTCTATTTATTAACATTGATTTATTCTTTAATGTTTAAATAGTTTTAAGCATTTATAAAAATTAAAGAAGCATTTTCTCTAAAGTAAATAATTAACCCTTGACAAAAATGTCTATAGGTTTTGAAATATTTTAATAAATTCTCTCTTTGTATAACACCAAATTATTTAGTCATTCTAATATTAATGGGTATATGCATTTATTGCTTCTGCATGAATACTAATTAGGTAATTATTTATGTTGGGTGCGACCAATTCTAGTAATTCTGTTATAAATTACAAAGAATGTTCATAGAAACTCACACACAGACATATATATATATATATATAGGAAGAATTTTTGGCACTCGAGGCTAATAAGTGAGAAATATTGACTTCATTATAACAAAGCATTTAATATTTGGTTAAGTTGCAGTGCAATCATTTGCTATCCTTTCTTTTCAGTAGCTTAGTAATAATACAAGTCATATTCAACATTTCATCTACATCTGAAGTTTAGGTTAATGTTATATAAACAATGGATTATATGCAAAGTCTATTTCCATATACAAATGCAACAATTGCAAATCTGTCTCGATTATTTAAGTCGTCTCCAAATCATGTACGGTCAATACTTTATGTTGCTGATTACACCTTGAACTATCAGTTATAGAACTCTTAGTTTACTTGTTGGTCCTGGTGGTGTAGTGGTAACCATACTTGCCTTCTAAACCCAAGATCCTGGCCAGGATTGATGGATTTTTTTTGGGCATAAAAAATCTTAAATATGGCTTCCTTTGGATGGGAAGTAAAGCGTGGGTCCCACGTTGTACATTTACTGCACAAAAAAGAACCTCAGGCCTGAAAGAAGAGGCCTCTGGCAAAATTTGTCGGCCATTTCATGCCCTGAATAGAATGGGATGCTGATGACCTTAGATGTTAAAGAGCATCCGAAAATAAACCAAATCAATAATCTTAGTTTACAGCACAAAATTTCTCCATTTCCAAATCTATTTTATGTTAAAATTAATTTGAACTATGTAGTACCATTATGTAATTTTGGTGCAAGGAGCATTATTGCTTTTGTACCATTCCAAGATAGAATAAATATATAGCAAATCAGAATTATTTAATGTTAATACATGGGTGTGTACAGTGAAGCCACTGGTGTTTAAAGTGGTGATGTCATGTTTCTAATGATGGATATTTCCTTTTAAATAAAAATTTGGCAAGGTATTTGCACATATGTGGGGAAAAAAATTAAGCATTCTGGCAACTTTATATTCACACATAGTATTTTTTTTTTGTGTGTGTATGCATGTATGTGCCAGCCTGGTGCCTTTAAGCTAAACATATTTTATTTTTTTTAATTTAATTTTATTTATTTTTGACACATTTTAAATATATTGTAATCTTACACCATACTGTAAATATTATAACTACTAAATAACCATACCGACCAGATGTTTTGGTGGCCAAGGCAGTTAAATCATGTACTACAAATCCAGAGGCGCATACTGTGTATGGGTTCAAATCTCTGCTCACCAGCCCAAGACTTACAAGAATTACAAAGATTCAATCAGAGGTACTGTGCAATCAATGATGCTTTCCCCTATGGCATAGGATTTTCCTGTGAGCAAACCTGCACTCGTTTGCTTCATCATATATGATTTGTTTGTTTAATTTTTCTCCTACTATTACCAAGATCCAGCTGATGAGCAGTATGCTTGCCCTTAGGTAAAATACTCCAGGAGAACAATAAACTGATTGCACTGTACAAGATGAAATGCAGGGAGGGAGAAAGGGAGAGAAAAAGGGGAGGAGAGGAAAAATAATCTTTTAATATACATTCCCCCCCCCTTCAAAATCTTGGCTTAACCACCAGGAGATTTTTCATTTTCACATTCTTCAGGTAATTATCTACTTACAGTAAAATTTGCATAAAAATCTCCACGAGCAGATAACATAAATAATTATAGTTAATATGATCATTTAGAGTAAATTAGGTACATTTTTACATACAAAACTATTTTAGGCATATGTAAGGAGAGTTGCAATTTGAATTGTTTGAAGAGTGGACTCACGGTGTGTTGAAATATTATTTTAGTATCAATTTGACATTTTAATGTGAAGTTTTTAGCTTCCTACATAATGCATTATCAGCACAAATAACTCTAGAAGACTCCATAGCTGTTCACTTTCATAACCATATATTAGTTAGCCTTGTTCATACACAGAAAATGTGGTTTTCATTAAATAAATATTATAAAGTCTGATAGTACTCTTTCTGTGCATTTCTCTCAGTCCAATAGCTGGAGTACGGAATATGCAAGTGCTGATAATACCATTGATACAATTTTCTCAAGAGTTAAATAAGCTCCAAATAACAATATACAGCACTACTTTCTAAATATAAATTTTAAGAAATAAATAAACTGCTTTTTTTAAATATAAACTTTGATCTCTGAGTCACTTTTATTGAAAACAATTTACAATCATTCACCTTAATTGTGTTAATTATAAATAAATATTTATTACGATTATTTAAGAGTGTTTACTACTCATACAATATGTGTAATAGAACTTACATTCTTAACAACCTGAGCCCTTTCTGTGATAAGTTCTTCAGTGTACTTCCTGTAAGCAGCGTTTGGTGGCATTTTTTGCAGTGTTCTGAGAATCTTGCTATAAAGAACTCCTAAATTATAATGAGGATTAGCAGCCACCGCTAATCCTGTTAAGCCAGTAGTCTGTAACATAAGAAAACTTTCCCATAACTTTTTCTTTTTTGCATGGAATATAATACGATCATTATTATGTGGAACATTATGTATAAAATGCCGTTAGTAATCAAAAGTGTTAGATTTTCGATCTCAAATGTAGGTATAAATCTTCTATACAACAATTTGGCTACCCGCATCTTTAAAATCTGCAAAATCTACTGTGCAGCTAAATGGAGAGTTACTTGTTACCCATTTTTTAATTCAATGCAAACCTTTTTCAACGCTCCTGAAGCCATTACTAATTAAATATTTATCACCGAGAAATTATTCAAAGCAAAACTCAGCTATTGTCACGAAAAGTTTTGTTTTATTACTAAGTCACGATCCGTAGCATTATATGAATTTGGTAATAATAGTTCGTCTGCTAACAGCTGTAACTTTTTTAATGCCACTTTCAAAGTAGGCAACATCTAGCATAATATTTCTCCACATTCACATGCAACTAAGAAAAAAGGTAAGTAACAAAATCTCTATTTTAGGTTATATCAAAATTAACTGTTAAGTTATAAAATATTTCAAAAGTGTAATAAATGATCTATTCGTTCTTAATATGAGGTTTTAAAGTAAGAAAATTCTAGTTGAATGTGGATTGCAAAGGTTTGCCTTCCTTAATAACAGTTGCATATCGAAACTCAATGGGGTAATGTCCTTGTAAATACTGGAAAAGGTTGTAGAAAAGAGAAGACAAGTTTAAAAATGGTGAAGGGAGAAACAGCTTCGGATACAGGAGGTGTCAAACCTTTCTCAATACAGGGCCGCTTGGCCCGAGAAAGGGAACGTTTAATTGGCATGACAGATGAGGAACGTGCATGGAGACGCCAGTGGATTAAAGACCAACAACTATCTCCAAGAGAACCTGTGCATGTACCAGAAATAGAACGAGAGTTAACAAACCCAATTCGTAGAGCGTATAAAATGCCTTTGGATTTGGCATTTAGACCCTTAGAACAGATATGGGTTGGTATACTAGTTTTTAATGGAGTCATGTCATCTAATAATATTATTCTCACTCCTTTTATTTTTAGGTATGTTTAAAACTTTGTGTTTTTGTGTATTTGTGTTGCGTATCCGTACTCAAGTTTCACAAAGGCTGGATGTATTTCCTCTTACATTCACTCATTTTTGGCATCCTTTCATAAAACTGTCTTTTACATGATAAGTTTATATACTAAAATTAATTCAATATTTTGCCTGACATTTTCTTCAGTACTTCTAATGTATGCGGGTTTCTTCAATACATTTTATAACCTCCCATAAATAAAACCCACAATCAGCCCAGGGTCTGCAACTCACAATCTCCTATTAATTACCTTTCATCAAAAATTTATTGAATGGAATTTTATGATTCATAAGCTGAATGTGCTGTAGCAAAATCTTGCTGAAAATACCCAGATCAGTCAGTTGTTCAGAAACTGGTATAAGTATATTTATCCTCAATCTTTTAGCATTTATGGCATTCTCAAAAATATTTCCTATTTTTTTTTGTATACATTTACTGAGCACCATGAATCAATTTTCTCATCATGTAAGGGAATTTTGTGTATAAAATAGGGTTTTTCTATACTCCATTATCAATTATTTTGCATCAAAATATAACCATGTAAATGGAACTATGCTTTATCAGTAAAGAATAGTTAAAATAATCATCATTTCATCATCATGCATCAATTTTCTCATCATGTAAGGGAATTTTGTGTATAAAATAGGGTTTTTCTATACTCCATTATCAGTTATTTTGCATCAAAATATAACCATGTAAATGGAACTATGCTTTATCAGTAAAGAATAGTTGCTTTAATCAATTAATCTATAGCTAACATTTCAAACAAGGAGAATTAAAAATTTACCTTAAATAACGGGCAAATGAGTTTAGTTTAGTTTGTGGAGCATTCAGTGAGTTTGTGAATCAGTCACAGAGACCTGTGGACATAGAACTTGTCATATACAATTACCACAGTAGCACATACAACTTGTCATATACAATTACCACAGTGGCACATACAATTTGTCATATACAATTACCACAGTAGCACATAATCTACAATTACAAAAAATATGTATATCTACTTAAATAGTTGCAATAAAAATGAAAAAGAAATCCTAGAACAACTCAACTAGTCAACAAAAAACAGACAAGTCACTAACCACACAATTTTACTATTTACATATGCATTGATATAAAATAATTGCAGTAACTCAGTGTAGTATATTATCACTCGTATATTCCTTTACAGAATAATAGGCATTATTATATAAGTATTTTCTAATAACAGATTTAAAGGAATTGTCATTGTTTATTAAAGCCTTTAAGCTAAAGGGAAGAGCATTTTGAACTAAAATGCATTCATAATAAACTCCTTTTTGATGGCAGGAAGATGTTGAAGCCCTATATAGATTTGCTTTTTGTCTGGTATTCTTGTCAAGTAAATTTTGATTGAACAAATTTTTCTTTATTTCTTATATAAAAGTTCATGAGGGATAACATATATTCGCAAAGAAGAGTTAAAATTTCAAATTGTCTAAAGAGGTTTCTGCATGAATGTCTGCTGTGTGTACCAGTGATTCCTATTTCTCTAATAGGAAGACATGTTCACTTTTAATTGAATTTTCCCAAAATATTAGACTCATTATTGAGTTGAAATAAGCATAATAAACTAGTTTCAAATTCTTGATTGAACTCAACATTACCAATGCACGTATTGCATAGCATGCACTGCTAAGTTTAGTTATGATAAGATTAATGCGATATTTCAAATTCAGATGGTTAGCAATTATTAAATCAAGGAATTGAATACATTTGGTTTGTAGAAGTACACTGTTATAATATCCTATCTGTAATTGTGGATCTGGAGATCTGTGAGTGATGAATTTCATAATATTTTTTTTTTATCTAGATTTATATACATATGTATTTGCCTTGGACCATACACACAAAGAACTCAGAGCCAGATTTAGTTTAATGGCACAATCATCAAGGCTATTTCTATTTATCAATATGCTTGTGCCATCTGCAAAGAGAACAGTATTTCCTACATCTTGGATGAATGAGGACAGATCATTTATATATATACATATATCAGAAAAAGAAGAAAGCAAACTAGATCCTTGTTGAAGCACTTCATGGTTAATCATTCCCCACTCTGATACATTGTTTTTATTTTTAAAGGGACAATTTATTACTACTTTTTGTTTCCTTTTGTCAAGGTAGGATATAAACCATTGTAAATATTGGTTTCTTATTCTGTAGAAAGCTAATTTATCTATCAGAATTCCATGATTGGCACAGTCGAAAGTCTTTGCTAGATCACAAAATATTCCTCCTACTTGTATTCTTTCATTAAATGCAGTTAAAATTTCATTAATGAGTTTATATTTTGCATTTTCTGTTGAAATTCCTTTTCTAAAGCCAAACTGATCTTTAACTAGAATATTGTTACTTTCAAAGTAATGGTAAAACCTGTTGTACATTACTTTCTGAAACACCTTAGAATATGTAGGTGAAATAGCAATAGGTTTATAATTAGAGACATTTATTTTTTCTCCATTTTTGAACAGTAGAAAGATTATTACAGCACAATTTGAACAGTTTGGAGTTCATAAGACTTATTAACTATTAATGTAGGAAAATTCCAATCTGCCATGTTTGCAACTATGTCTTCCATATTTTCTACCAGGGCATTATGTGCATCAGTTTCAGCAGTTCCTTAATTTTACCATGTACCATCATGTTTATGGTTAAGAACAGGAGGTGGCTGTTGACTGTTAGGCCACAGAAAAGTTCACCAGTTTCTAGAGTTCAACTGATTATGTTAATATATATATATTGATTAGAAATTTGTTACTGTCAATTGTTGCCCTTTTGTACTTATTTTATGAGGCATTTTTATCTTTTAATATTGCTGCCATGCCTGCATCTGTGTTTATTTTCTGATTGCACAACATTCTTACATGCACTGCTATCTAGTGCATTTTTGCTATTGGTACAGTCACAATGTTACTATATTATGTTGCAATTTTCTCCTTCTTGGTCACATTTCAGCCATAAAAGTTCACTTACTTTTCCAGAGTGATGGATAGGTCACTAACTTTCAGTTCATTCAATAATCTTATAGTAATGTTTCCATTCTATTTCCTATTATCGTAGGTAAGTTTCTACTTTTGGGTACATATAGTTAAGTTTTGCCAAGTCACATGAAAAATAGCACAAATAGAAATAGCCAAAGAAGCAGCCAACATGAAGTGTTCTCCTCCTTGCCGTATGCTATTGCAAAATAAATTACATATATTTAGAGTTTGTAATAATACATAAATTTTAAGCATTTGCAATATTTTTAATGCATTGAAATAATAGATTTCTTTCTGTTTGAATGGCACTTATCTATGTTTTGCTTCATTTTCAGGGATTTAGAAAAGCAAAGATAGCTCGGTGGTGGACTGGAAAAATACTGATGTCTGGATTTTTTGTGTTGAGCTCTGTTTATTATTTCAAGTACAATGCAAATGTGAGTAAACTGTTAAAGGGTTTCTAAAGTTAATGAAAAATATAAGTTACGTTGTTTATAAATATGATTACCTGTTCAACAGTCCAGGTTCAGCTTCTGCAGGCTTGAAAGATTGTCAGTTAATTGTTATTGTCTTAAGCAAGGTTTCCAACATCAACTGAAGAGTTAAAACCCATTTTATTGTGTATTTTTCTTATTCATTTTAATATTCTATCAGATTGCCATAGATCTTCAAGATGAGTACTTGTTATGGCACATATGAGCTCAGAATCCATTGAGATCTGGCCATTTGACAATTCAAGACAAGAAAAAAATTCCAGAAAAAATAACTTCTTGGACAATTAATCCAGAGCAACCAGTTTGCAAATAGATATGTACTGCCCATGCCACGTACTACTTGTGCTAAATTGTTAGAAAGAAATTGTCATATTCAGTATTGAAATATGTTTAACCTATTATATTGACATTGGTAGGTGAGATCCATAAGGCACAGATTCATGGTTCACTTGCTGCCAGGATCATCCTCTCTGAATGAATTTTTTCCAAGTGTACTTGAAGAAGCACTCTAAACTTAGGTCTGGAATGCTTCCTTCAAGCTTCCTTTCTGCAAAAAATACTTACCAATTTATTTATTTTTTTTATACTATCAGTGTCCATACCCATGATGCCTCAATTGTGTAAATGGGTGTTAAACATTATTTAAAAAAAATTGCTGATTGTGGTAAGCAAGTTGCCACTTCACATTTTCATAATATTCTTGAATACTGGTTGCTGTGCAAATGAAAACTCTGCATCATGCAGAATATGCTGATCCATGAGTGTATCCAGAATTTGATACTATGTTTGCGAACATTTAACTTTTTATTAATGGAGGGAAAGCACACAATATGCACCTGTATACACTCTGTTAATCTTCCCTGATGTTGAACATAAAAAACACATATCAGTTTTTGCACTTCTTGATGGGCTTCCCTTGCATATATAATCTGAATTTAGCATATGAAAGCATATGGTCAGCAAATCTTGCAGTGTAACTATTCATTATGAAACTGGTTATTAAGTATCTAAAATTATTAACTTTCAGTCTGATCTGACCATAACACCATCAGTGACATAGAATTGATTTCATGTTTCTATCCTCTCACTGGTGTTTGAACAGGGGCAGCTGCTCTAGGATGTTTCTGGTTTGTACTGTCCCCAAATTTTCAATATTTAATTTGCTACTGCTTAATACATTTTTCTGTGTTAAAAACAGAACAATATTTTTAGGGTCTTCTATCTTGTGCCTGATGTTTGTAGGGGATTTAAGACCAACTTTATGTCAGAACTAATAAAGGGAAGCAACTTATATATTCTTAATTAGCTGGTAGTTGATTTAATACTCTTATGCTTCACTTACTATTAAATTATTTGCAACATTTTTCATAAGTTATTGCTTGTATCATCAACCATGAGTCACCTGCTGGATTCATTGATGGTTGAATGAACTTGATATAGCCCTGATGGACATTTTATGAACTTTTGGATTAATTTGTCTTCTGTTGGGATCTCAATTCATAAGTGTATCCTTATATTTTTTTATAATTTCCCCCCATATTCCTAGTTCCAGAGGCCTATCTACACACTTCAGTAAATTCATTTCCATTTCTATATCATGTTTATCTCTCCAAAAGTGATATGCCACTGATTTTTCTATATGGGTACCTGATGTTTCTCAGGTTCTTTGAGCCTAATTTCAATGCTTCTTTTTTGTTTTACCAGTATACCTTTGTTGAATTCTGAGCAGTTGATTATATAGAATTAGGAAATTTATTATCACCAGAGTTGAGTAGATTATTTAGGCTGAATTTGTTCACTGGAGAAAAAGTAATATCACACTCTTGAATATTTTTTGGAATTTTTTGGTGACCCAAGGATGATAAGTAAATTTCCTGTGATTGTTGTTTCTTTTCTTGCTGTTAATGTTGTAATCTCTTTTCTTGTTTGAATTTCTTGATTTTTTGTCTACAATTTCTTTTTTCTAAATCCATTGGTTTTTGCTGTTTGTGTTATCTGTCAGTACTCTTCACTGTATTGAAACTCATTCATGGGTATGTTACTCAGCATAGACTTGTGTGCTAAGCTGTTGAGGACTGCATGTTTGTGTGCTTTGGAATTGAAGCCACTTTATGTAATTTTTAGTATGAGTATTCTTTCTGTATATTCCAACTTTCAAATTATTGCCTCTTCTTATGATCTTTAAGTCAAATTAAGCATAAATGTATTAAATTTGTAGTCAAGGTATAAACCAATGTCTCAATAAGCTTATGAAGTATTTTGTAGGGTGGTTAGAGGAAGCAGTAGGAGAAACTTCTTGCCCATTATTATAAGCATCACCAAAATATCATCCTCATCACATGCATTTCCTCAAGTTTTATATAGCTGATTATTGTTGTATTGCGAAGTTGAATAAGATATTTTAAGAGGCTAATAGGGAAACAGAATATTAATGGCAACACATTCATATATAATTGATATTATTGTATGATTTAGTTGAACTACACACTCTTATTGCTTCACTTACTTCATTCATATATACTAAATTTGAGAAAACTTGCAATTATTTCAATATCATATAGTATTATATTTGAAGTAAGAAGCCCTCATGCACAATTTCAGCCAACTTTCAAACCAGACATCAAGTCAGAAACATTTCCAGTGAGAAATTGCGCCACCATGCATCACACATTGCCAACCCACATTATTAGCACTTTTTACCCTGCAACAGAATCATAGTATAAAATTATATAGTATGGGAAAGTGGAACTTTTGTGGAAAGGGAACATAAAAACATCCATCCCAGCATTCACCTAAGAAACCAGGAAAAAACCTTCAGCAAAGAAAAAATCAGGTGGCTGGCTCAGAGAAATTTGATCCCAGAACCTCCCAAATGCAAATTTCAAGAGTTACCATCTGAGTTGTGCCCTTTGGTACATTAACAAAAACCTTTGTGTAAAATTCTCTGAAGTATTTATAGTGTCTGATTTTGTGTGGAAATAATATCTTCTTTTATAGGATTGGACAAGGAAAGGTGGTTGGCGAGTGATTTATTCACGCACGTGTAATCTTCCGGGGGATGCTGGTTATCCAAAAATATCTGAGAGATCGCACCCCAGTGATTATGCAGCAAGAGGATTTAAGGAGTCTGTTATATAGATTGACTTTGCTGTTAAGTAAATAATAGTACATTTGTAAATCTGATCTATTTCTTAAGAAAATATAACTTTGTACAGTAGTTATCTCTGAAAGTGTGTTTCTTTGAAATAAAGTGCAGGATTTGCTGAATGTGTATACAGTGCTTACTTAAATGTTAAAATGTTTGTTTTTAGTAAAGACTGTTTAATGCAATCCAGCTATGTACAAATACATTTGGAATTGCTTAGAATTTTCAGAACATTATCTGTCAGTGAAACTTTTATAAATAATTCTCTTTCATATGCTATGGGAAAAAACTTGTTGCTCATGGATGAAAGATGCAAATGCCTGATTTTAAGCATAGAATCATTATCTTTAATCCCAAGGGATCTAGGTACAGATAACATTCTGAGAAGCTGTGCAAATGTCCTTTCTTTTCTTTTTTATCATACTTATATAATGAAACAGTGAAATGCTTTGAACATGTGAAGCAAATACTTCAGAAGCATTTAATTTCTAAAATAATTAAAATTGTTGTTTCTGATCTTTAGCATTATTGTAATTCATAGTTGCCAGCTTAGGTCTTTAAACTCTGTTAGGAGCTAGTGAGGCAGAAATTAGTGCTATGAAGTATACAGTTTAAAAATGTAACCTTACATGGCATGTAGTACTGCAACATAAATGCGTAATAATCTACTCAGATACAATATTATCTAATAACTAAGGCTATTATTTCTGTATAAATACATATTTATCACAAAGATAGTAATATTATTTTTTAAACTGATATTTATTCATTAAGTTATTTGCTATAAAATTTTATCTTATATATTTTTCCATATGAGAGTAAGTCATTAAAATAAGTTACAAATGTATATAGAACTTAAGAGTACTGATTTGAAAAATACTTTTATTTCTCAACATAAGCTCCCTGTTCATTGAGGCACTTGTCCCATCATTTCACAAATCACTAAAATCCAGCAGCATAAAAAAAATTTTGAGCTGTTGTCTGAACCAGGAGGTGACTTCCCTTTCTACAGCTTTATCATAGGAAAATGTTCACCCAAAAAATGTTTGAGGACCAAACAAATGGAAGTCACTTGGAGTAATGTTGGGGCTATCTGGAGGCTGCTTGAAGATTTTCCACTTGAAATTTTGCAGAATCTCATTTGTCTTGTTGGCAGTATGAGGACGCACATTGTCAACATCGTACATAGACTTTTAGAAAAGCTAACCTGTCATGCATTATGAGGTAGACCATAAAGTATAAACAACCAATAGCAGTGGCTATAGTATCTATAGTTATCCTTCTGTCACTCAGATTAAGTCTGCAACTTGTTGCAAATTTGCCTCGGTGGCAATCTCCTTGGTGGGCAGATGCAGTGTTTCTCTTTGGTATGTATCCTCCCTTCAGAGAACTTCTGCACCCATTGGAAACAACTTGACCCATGCACTTCTGACTGTAGATGAGAAGCATTTCTTTATGAATGTTCTTTGATTCTATATCTTTTGCTCAATAAAGTCACATAATGGAGTGCTGTTCAAGGAATATACACTCAAAGTTGTCACTTGCAACTGTTGTTTCATTATTATAAACATTGATTTTCTAGTGAAGTATCACTTACCACTGGACCAATACTGCCATCTAGTGCCAATAGCCTCAGGTGCCTCTTTTAAACATGTAGTGCACTACATCAATTTGTAACTTACTTAATGACTTAATTTCTGGATTTATCAGTTTTATTTAATGTTCATACATATTGTAACAATAGTTGTTTAGTTAGTTTATTGTTGGCATTTATTTGATGGCTTCATTCCTCGTAGCACTTGTGACGCTCAATTGTCTTGCTTCTTTTAATTTATCAGGGTTTCGAAGTCAAGACGACAATGTTCTACATGTCCATTTTCAAAAAGTTTTATCACTCCAGTTGTTGCTACTTCCATTTCTGGAATCTTTTTGAAACCTCCTTTTCTGTGCTTCACTGCCTGCTTTCGGTGGTCACAACAATGGGTCTGACATTGTGGCTGCCTTTTGTTACAGTATTTCTTTTTTTATTGACATAATAATCCCTAACTTAAATCAAAGGATAAACCTACCCAGTCAGTATTTTGCTCTTGTCCAGTGAGCTTGCTACCTTTAGAATGCTAAAAGAAGCTAGAGGTGCAATTGTTAATTAAAGAATATATTGGCATGTTTAAAGATAAAGGTTTTGCAACAAATGGGAAGGTATTATTCTGTAGTATGTGTAAATCCAATGTCAATGCATCAGAGATGTTCAATTAATTAGCACAGCTCTATGGTTTAAGCACCAAGCTGGCAAGAAAAGAAACTGGATTGCATCAAACTTTTGTATTTTGTAACCAGCTAGCATGAGCAAACAAATGAATCTGTCGTCTTAACAGTCTTCATGCTTCACTAACCTTAAAAAAGGTAGTGAAGGTTAGTGAAGCATGAAGAGTGTTAAGACGACAGACAATTCACATGAGCTTCACTGTGTTAGTTCCTTATGAAAAATTTTTTAAAGATTTACAATTTTTAAAAAAGTTTGATGAGCAAACAAGTTTAATTTAACTGTAATCTTTGTTGTGCTGTTATCAGACTGAATACGCCTCTTTGTAAAGTCAACAGTTTAGCATTCTGGCAGTTTCTAGAGAAATATATAATCCTAGTGTTCACTACAATGAACAGGTGTATCAAATTCTGGAGAAAATAAGAGCTGAGATTACTGAAAATTCCATATGGGTGTCAGAAAAAATTCAAAGTGAGCATATCATTAATAAAATCATGAATTTTGGGGGGGAACCCAGGGTGTAAATTTTCAAATTCTGAAGTGTTTGGGGTGTCATTAGATAGCAGAAACCTTCTCAAATCAGATCCAGTCTTTTTTTTTTTTTCTCTCTCTTCGGTGTTTGCAATTTTGAAGTAATAAAATGTGCAACTGTAGAATCCAGCTTGAGGCTAATGCAATATCACTAATTGGAAGTTAGTATTGGATTTGGTACTTTTTCTAATGGAACATGTAAGAGGGTAGACCACTCTTGTGGCAAATAATATTTTGGTGTTTCAATCCTAAAAATTGGGGCTTCAGGACCCTCCCAAACTTTGGGATTTTTGGAAAAATGTTTTCCAAAGTTAACCAACAAACATTGCATTGGAGTAATTAAAGATGGCCAGCATATAAAAATTAACAGTAATATTATTTAAGTTTTAATGCAAGGGAAGGAATTATAGTAAAAAACACAGCATTTACAGAAGATAAGGACAAGATTTAAAAGATTTTCGGTATCCAGCTCAGACAGCCGAGCAATGAGGTGAAAGCCTGGGTTTAATTCTGACCACGATTTTTATGTAGAGTTGATGCCATGTCAAAGGACCTTGAATGAAACTTTAAAGCAGCTCTTATGGCCTAGTGTTTAAAGGAATTACTTGTTGAGCGGGCGCTCTGGATTCAATTTCTATAACCTCTGTTGGACCTATTGATATGTTTCAAATGGTTAGGTAAAAGAAAATGAAAGAAAACAAAAGAAAGAAGTGGTAATCCATTGCATGGTAAACATGTTTTCCAGATTGAGGCATCATTCCTTCCCCAAATTGAGCACAATGCCATTTTAAAAGAAATACTTACTTGCTACAGTTCACATATGCCGCACTACTAGAGCTTCATGCATTATACAACTTAGCAATAGCTCTTTGCAGTTGGCTTGAGCACATGGGGGCCGGAAATGACTGCATAAAATGCTCTAACTTAAATTGCCTGTTCTTGACTGCAGACCAGCTGGATATATTGTTTCACATTGTCACATTGGTATTGTTGTAAAGTACTACAATATTACATGAAATTGTTGGTGCTAGTCACCCAGCATTATTTATCAATTGTTTAAAATTTTGGATGTTATGTTCTTTTTGGACTACATACTTTTAAATGTACGCATTGCATACTTTTTGTCCTAGTAAATTATACTTTTAAATAATTGTCTGTTAAAAGACTTACTTTTAGCAATGACTGTTGAAAAAGAATGTTCATGTAAAAATAATTAATTTTTCTTTGATAGCAGCAAAGGACAGCCTAACATAGAAATGCATGCAAATCAAAGATGTGTAATTAAATACATGCAGAAAAATATGGCATTTGCTGATACTCATTGGTGCTTGCTTCATGGCCATATTTTTTGATAGGTCATTTATATATTCCAAAAAGAGCAGCAGTCAAGAATGAATTCCTGTGCTACTTCCTAGTGATCTAAATTATTTCTTTGTATTGAAGTTTCTTTTTTTCACTTAAATAATTTACTTCACTAGTTTGTTTCCATTTAGATAAGTACAACTTAAATTGGGAGTTGGCCACCCCATTAATGTAGTATGTGTTAAATTTTACAGGAGAATGTTTGATTTGGGCATCTGATAAATTTATTTAATATAAGTACATACTTTGTATTTTCTTTTGTTCAAAAGGTTGATAGTGAAGATATATGCAGTTCTATAATTCTCACATAGGTAACTTATTTTTCTTTAAATATATTGAAAAATTCTACACTTGTCCTTTGTGTGTTGAAATATTATTTTTAGTATCAATTTTACTTTTTTTTTAAGTGTACAATTGTTTAGTTTCCTGTATACTGCACTATAAGCACAAATAACTCTAGGAAACTCCATAGCTGGTCACGTTCAAAACTATATAGAAGTTTGCCTTGTTCACGCACAGAAAAGTTCAACTGTGATTTTTATTAAATATTATAAGGTCTAGCAGTAGCCTTTGAATAGCACTGTGCAGAGTAACCAAGTACTGACATGCAGTTGATAAAATTTTTTTAAGAATTAAATGAGCTCAAATAACAGTATATAGGAGTACTTTCTAAATACATAATGTTAATAAACTACACCAAAATAATTTCAGAGAGTGTGAAGGTGTCTTAAACATATAATTTGGGAGAGAAAACAGCATGTCTTCAAATTTCGAAACTATGGCTATAATTTTCTAAAGCGCCAGTATGCCACTTGCTAGTAAAAATTACCCTTGAAATCGAAAGCATAACAAAAATAATGAAAGGAAGTACCTAAATATGTAACTCTGGCACAATAGTTAAAAATATTGGCTTTGGAGTAATAGGGGGTCATTTGTTTTCGAGTTCTTTTTTTTCCCCCACTAGGGCCTAATATACAGCTTTTAGCCTTTGATATTTCAACTAATACACTTAACTCTTAACGTATAAATTTATATGATTACAACTCTCATAGTTGTCATTATACTAACCAATCAGACTCGTGTTCTGAGTATGCGTTAGGGAAATTGAGTTTTAGGCATCATGTAAATAGTAAGCTTATTAGCCATTGTATGTTGATAATATATTCATTGTTGAGAAAGAGAATAAAACTTAAAAATATTAAGTAAATTTTAATCATAATTCTTTAGTATGCATATTGCAGCACTTCATATTAAAAAGCAATTAACTGCATGACAAGAATTGAACCTGCGGCCTGCGGAACATCAGCTTTTGCGTTATGCGAGGTCACAAAAACAGTTTGAGTAGGCTACATAATGCAAGTAGGCAGTTAATAGGTGTTTAATGTTGTACTGTCAAATGATTATACAAATTTTAGGACTGTGTATGGCATTAAATCTTGAAAATGTTGATAACTAGCTGCAGAAAATGGACATTTCTGTGCTCACCAGCCAGTTTTATGCTAAACCAATTTTTCACCCGGCTTGGCTTTGACAGTGACTTATCTGCATCTGATGCCAAAATGTTTAACAGCGTTATTTTTAGTTGTGGACCACATATTGCCTATCTCAAATTGCTTATATACGACATCTCTACACCCTCTGAATTTTTTTTCGGTGAAGTTCAGCAACACACTATATTTTGAGAAGTCAAGTACAATATTTGTTTTTTAAATTTAAATTTGAGCTTCTCTCTCACTTTTTTCTTTCTTTCTTTCTTTCTGTCTGTCTTTATCTATTTTTTTTTTTTTTTTTTTTTTTTTTTATGCGGAAGCTGTTTAATTTCAGGTCATCAGTGTCCCATTAAATTCAGGCTTGAAACGGCCGACAAATTTAGCTTAGTCTTGAAGTTCTTTTTCGTGCCGTAAATCCACGAAACGGGACCCACACCTTTACGCTACATAAAATAGATAAACTGAAAAGGAATATATATTACTTCTAATGTTAACTTGGATTACAATAAAATATTATAAAAGATCGCTTCCGTGGTCCAGTGGTGGTGGTGGCGACTACAAATTTTGAGATCCTGGGTATGAATCCCGATCTAGTGAAACTGTCTAGGTAAGATTTTTTCGCAGTTTTTCTACACTGAGAAATGTCATTATCACTACAGACTACTTTCTACAGAAGTTGTGAAAAAACCAAAGCAGTCAAAGCGACAATACATAAACCATAAAAAAAAGTATTATGTAACTGTTGGCGATTCTGCTCTGAACTGTAAAATAGTGGCTGAGCCAGCGAGCAGATGGGATGAACAATTGCATTTTATTAGGAATAATATAAAACAAATTTTTCACTTGTCAATATCTTGTATAACTAATATTTGGGTAGCGACTCGGCAATCAAAGAAAGTTCAGCCTATATTGAGCTTAAGTAGGGATTTTTTTTTCCGATTGTGCAGATTTTAAAATAATTCTGAAACAAAAGAAGGGGTTTGGGGAAAGAGAGGATTAAAAATACCTTCAACAATGCAGAAAAAGACCCTTACAAGGTTGTTAGACCAGGTCAACCATGTTTCCCAGCAAACATTGTCATAAAACATGGGAAAAATGCATTGAAACGATAAACATGCTAGAAATATGGTGCAAGTGTGTCATCAAACTACTGAATGTGAGCAGAGCTGAGTCTTACAGAGCCATAACTCTAGAATCTGTGGCCCTCAAACTAATTATCAAATTGATAACATAATAGTTATGTGCATTAATGTAACCACTGTTGCTTTTGATAATTTTAATAGCTGTTAAAAATTTTCTCAAAAATGTACAAGAAAAAATAGATGCTTATAGAAAACTGTATATGTGTTCATAGATTATTATAAAGCCTTCAACATTGTAAATACAGATATGCTAATTGAAAAAACTCTTAACTCTTAATCAGAAAATAAAATATGACAAGATAAATATGTTGGCAGACAGTCAAAGTATATATGAAAGGACACTTTAAAAAGTTGGATCAGGCAAACAATTGGGATTCTTCAGGGTGGTTTTTTAGGCCCAGTACTTTTCAACATCTTAACCTACCATGTGCTTGGTAGAATCAAAGAGTATACAAAAGGTGATAGCATGTATGTCTCACTGACGATATGCCCTTAGCTCAGATAACATGGAACTGCTGCAGAAGGCAATGACTCTTGTCATCAAGTGGCAGTGGAAAAGTAGCTAACTCTGAATGAAACTAGAAGAGCCTGTAGTGTTCAGAGAAGGAGGTCCTCTCAATAGAAGAAAACAATTGATTTGCAAAGGACATTTATGAACTCCAAAAATCTATTTCATATACTTAGAAGTCTCAGTAGAAGTAATAGGGATAACTGCCTCAGTCCAGCCAAGGGAAAGGCTTGCAGCCTGCATTGAGAAGCATAGATTACATCATACACCTACAACAGATGTCCTCGTCGATACTCTGATTATCCTGACACTTACATTTCCTGAAATATTTTATCATCAGTTGGATCCCTAACTTTTTAAAAATTAGCTTACCTTTTCTTGCTGAAAGTGTTGTGGTTTCTTTGATATGTTTTTGTCTCTTGAATTTCTGCACCTTTTTGTGTACTAGTTATTTTTTAAAACAATTTTTAACTGCTGTTTCTTCTATTTATTTGTATTCATTCAAATATTCTTCTTTGCTAATTTGTAGGTTAACTAGCCGGATGGTAGAAGTGCTACTACTCATATATTCAGTGCACAGGATGACTAATGAATATATTTCTCTTGCAATTTTAACAGCTATTTGGTATATATTTCTTCACACCCCCCAAGGCTCAAATGGGGCTTCAGTGTCAAATGAGAAGAGAAGAGATTTCTGCACTAATATTTTTAATGCATTATTTTTTTAATTATTTAAATTATTTAATTATTAAAACACTGAAAATTGTAATAATGAATACAAGAATGCAAATAATTAGAACAAGCACTTCACTGTACATTATTGTATTAAGTGCACTATATGCCTGCTGCATTGAACACAAAACCAGCTCTCCTGCAAGAGAATTCTTTACACTCTGTATATTGATTTTGCTCCCCAAGTAAAAGTCTCTGAAAGAACACTTCTAATAATGTCATCTGAAAATTTAGTTAGATGTTGTTATTCATTATCAGATTTATTAATGGTTAATCAGCCCAATTCAAATTATTTTGAGTATTTGTGGACAAAATAAAATATTTCTGATTTAGTGGAAATAATATCCACCTCTGCCCAACCATGACCCTAATGTAGTAGGTACTAAATAACTAAAGCCTGTCCAAAAAGACCAAGTGGGATATGATGAAAATCTACTTTAACATATAACCAGTTTATCAAATGCTCTTGGAAATGTATAGGGTGATCCATTTGGGTATGGATAAAATGAAAACACTACAAAACATTTACTACTGAATTTCATATTTTCAAACTTTGTATATACAACATTCAAAAATGGGAGATTTCTCAGAATACTGTATGGCCCCAATTGTGTGCTTTGCACAGTTCATAAGGTGAAGCAAATTCAGCCCATGCAAAGAATGCTCCAAACACTTTATTGCTGCTCACTCTAAACGTTAACTTTTGGACTTGGGAGACATATGGATTTTCCCTTGTCCAAATAATGCAGATGTGTTTACTCTCCCGCAGACATGTCAATAAATAGCTATTTGTTTAAGAAGCCATCATCATCCTCAATCTCTTGTCCCATCATGGATGCAAGCTTTATGAAGCTCATCACATAAGGCTTCTAGACATTGTAAGTGATATGGGTACAGTTTCAGACTTAACCTTAAATCGCGAAGACACAGCTGAAGCTGTGTCCCAAGAATCTTGCAGTGAAGAAAGTGCAAAGTGCCTCTGTTTCATCAGTTTCTGTAAGGGGAATGTGATGAGATGTGATTTCTTTTCCATCCGGCAGCAAATAAAAAGCAATAATGTTGGCTTCCATTGTATTGGGTTTTCCAATGGAAATACAATGAGATTTTTTTGTTGTTATTTTTTTTTTATTAGCAAACAGTCTTCTCTGTGGAAAAATGTTCATATTTTTGGGTATGAGTACTTATTTATTTTGCAGCTAATGTTGTCTTTAGGATGCCGTGTGTTTCTTTACAACTTCAAGTTCTGTTGTTGTGGAAATCCTCTTAATGGCGTCCATTAACTTGCAAGCAATTTTATCTTTCTGTTCAGATAGGAGAACAGAACAATTGCAACTTTATTGTTTGCTCACTTGGGCTAATATTTCCTCCCTTTCATTGAGAACAGAAACATCTCCAATGTCTACTATTACATAATTATTTTCAGAATAACCAGGGTGTTTGCTGTGCAGCTGAAATTGACATATGCTATGTGTGTGTGTGTTTGTACATATTCCATTTTGTACTGAAATCAATATGTGCAAGAATATCTGTGTGTGCATTAATTATATTCACTGCAGATAAATTTGCATTTATAGTGCAGATGCACAATGGCCAATTTAGATGAAGATGGGATCTTCCAATCACAATCTTCTTTAATAATGCTGTCCTTGCTTATTTCCAAGCTTGCTTTGTGCCTATGGCGAATGTACTTCATTGTACTCATCAGCTTTCCTTTCTAAGTACAATAAGCCTATCAAACAGATTGTCTTTTAACAAATGACATTAGAACAAATATTGCTTTATCCAGATGTTTCACATGTTTTTCATGAAGATGTATTTAAGCATGTGAGGCATTCCCCCTATATACATGTTTGTGTTTACACCAGCATGTAACCTGTGACAGTAAGCCCAGCATTTTCATTACTCACATAATTTTCCTGGAAGTATGTAGCAAATTCAGATATGTCTTTCTTCCTTTATGAAGCAAATTGAGAGATGTCTTTCTTCCTTTATCTACCATTCAGAACTGAGGAGTTCAGCTCTCTCCGCTGTCACTTGGGACAGAGATCCAGAGCTCCTTGCAGTTTAAGGGTAAGTCAGTTTCAGTATTTTGGAACAATATGCTGACAGGATATATATGGTACATTCATCTATGCTGACAGTCATCATTAACTTTTCATAGGGCTTCTTGACATGGCTTCAGAGATAGCTGCTTCTTGTATTGGATGTCATTTGTGAACCTCGTGCATACTTTATAACACAAAAACTTTTTGCAAATGTTCGATACCACAACGTGATGGAATCTTATTTAGGTACAATATTTTGGGGAAATTCAGTTAAAAGTGAACGTGTCTTCCTGTTACAGAAAAAAGTCATACGAATAATTGCTGGTACACACAGTAGACATTCATGCAGAAACCTCTTTAGGAAATTTGAAATTTGAACTCTTCTTTGCGAATATATTTTATCCCTCATGAACTTTTATATAAGAAATAAAGAGTGCATTTTAGTATACAATGTTCTTCCCTCTAGCCTAAAAGTCTTAATAAAAAGAATGACAATTCCTTTAAATCTGCTCTTAGAAAATACCTATGTAAAAAGGCCTATTATTCTGTAAAGGAATATATGAGTGACAATAGTATACTGCACAATGTATATGTAAATATGTATTAATAAAAGTTGTATGATTGATTTGTCTGTTTTTGGTGTTGGTTGAGTTGTTCTAAGTGTTCTTTTTATTTTTATTGTAATTATTTATGTAGATGTAAACAAATTTGTAAATACAGATTGAAAACTACCATGGTATTTGTATATGACAAGTTCTATGTTCGTAGGTCTCTGTGGCTGCTTCACGAACTCACTGAATGCTCCGAGAACTAAAACTAAACTACATTGCACATACCACACTCACATCAAAAAGTTTAACACTCTCAAATTTAGCATATCAAAGAATGCATGGTGCTTGCTGTTGATTTGTAGAGCCATTTCAATCATCTATGATTTTCATTTTTCATGCAATGTTGATTTTCATTCTTGTCATGTATGGAAACTCTTTTATACAAAATATTACCAACAAGAAATATCTCCTATTGTTATATTAGCTGTTATAGTAATATTTAATGGTGTCCATACCATCACTCATTATATCATTGCACTGTTCATCTGTTACATATCTGTAAAATAAATTCGTCCTTGTAGGGTTGTTGAATAGTGTTTGACTCCCATTTTTACTATTGAGGCACCACAGGTGTTCCTTGTAGGGTGAAAGGTGCCATAAGCCCAGAGGATAAAAATTAAAACAAGCCGTTGGCTAATATTTTCTCTAATATTTGGAGTTTTAAGATTTCATCAATTTTATGCTTTCTTTTCATTCAAACAATTTGATAAAATTGTTGAACAATTTACTTCTCACTATTGAGCCAATAGTTCTTTAACCACATACCACATAAGTACAGATTGTTTAACTCATTATAAAGATACATTTTAAGAAAGCCCATACCATACAATATATCTTTTTGTACCAACACTTTAGGAATTTATTATGACATTTCTGAACATTTACAATTCCTATATATTCAATTATTGTACACAAAGAAAAAAAAATAATGTTTGTAACACTACAGGTGCCACAGATAATCCTTCCCTTTCTGAAAACTTAGGGTATAAGTAAATCTCCCATATTTTGCCCTTGTTTTTTGGACTAATGATAAGTTCAATTCATTTTGTTCATTTCAATCATTTATTAGCCTTTTAAGATACATAATTCACTAGTTAATGAAATTACAATATAATGAAATGCATAAGTTTTCAACATACGCAGACAGGTCCATAAGTTTCTAGCCTTGCCTATAACAATTATCACCTTCACAAAATCATTATCTGGTGTCATACCTTATCCATTAAGTAAATAATTGCAGCTGTAACTTCCACTCTGCGGGTTTAGTTGTTCAGATATATTTGCATAAAGTAGGCTATATGTGGAAGATTGTGAATGTTCAAAATGAATGAAGTATCTAGCTGTTATTAAGTTCTTTACAAAAGAAGGACTTATTACAAATGAAACTAAACAGTGATTGGATGGTGTATATGGGGAAGCATCCCCTCATAAATGGAGTATCGAGCTGTTATTAAGTTCTTCACAAAAGAAGGACTTATTACAAATGAAATTAAATACTGATTGGACGGTGTACATGGGGAAGCATCTTCTCATATTCTACCAAAAAGAATGGGCCAAACTTTTTCGAATGAGTCGAGAAAGCGTTGAAGACAAAGAGCGTGCAGATCAGCCCTTAGAGGTGCTTACTCCTGACAACATTGCTCTTGTGGAAGGAGAAATTATGGAAGACCACCTAGTTACAGAAATAGCAGCAAGATTAGGCCTTTCTAAAACAACAGTCCTTCAAATTATTCATCAACATTTAAACATGTTAGTGCCTAGACTTCTTTCTTTAATCCAAAAGCAGCAACAAGTTTTCTGTTGTCAGGCATTTTTGGAGCTCTGCCATGGCAACGAGAAAGAAGTTCTGGAACCATTATTACATGAGATGAAACTATGGTCCTCTGCTATGATGTCTTGTCCAAAAGAGAATCAATGGAGTGGCGAAAACCCGACGAAGCACCTCCTCTAAAGGCCAAGGTCACTTGGTCAACCAAGAATATCATGGCCAGAATCTTTTGGACTGTGAGGGAATATCTTCATTGACTTCAAGAAGAGGAACACCACAGTGAATAGGAAGTACTGTGCTGCTTACTACACAGACTTTGTGCTTTCATCAAAGAGAAAAGGTGAGGATTGGCTCAGCTGAGTGGTGGTGTGTGCCTTTCTCATACTGGGTTTCGTCTGTGAACCTCCTGCATACTTTATAACACAAACACTTTTTACAAATGTTCAATACCACAACGTGATGCCTGTGCACACAGCTCTTGTTGCAAAGGAAGCTGTGAAGAAATGTAGCTTCAAGGAGATCGACAATTCACCCTAAGCCCAGATCTAGCTCCCAGTGGCTATTTCCTCATCTCAAAACTCAAGAAGTATCTTCTAGGAAGGAAATGTAAGTGTGACGAAGAAAGGATGGATACTGTTTATGCCCATTTTGCAGACAAGACTTCTGACTTTTTGGGGAGGGGAGGAGGTTGAAATATTAATTCAGAGATGTGAGAAGTGTATTGCAATAAAGGGTGACTTATTGAAAAGTGAAATATAGTTTTTGTCTTTATCATATCTAAAAAATGGTTAGGCCGGAAACTTATCGATCTACCCTTATACATGCAGTAGGTATCACTGTATTAGCTTAATTATATTATAGATTTCATAGAAATGGTACCAATTAGACATTTTCATTTCATATATTATGTACTTTAGAATTGTTACATGATATGGTAATGCCATAATGTTACTTACACTAAGAAATTATGCAATTCACATTAATGTAACATGAAAGTCTCACCTCAGGTTTAGGTTTAAATATTCTTCTACACAATACAGGATATAAATGAAAATAAGGGTATGTATTGCTGTTTTAAAATGAATATTATTGAGCAATATTTTGATAACTTTTTGTACATCATAACTCCTAAATTGAATACCTATATATATATATATTTTTAATGGCCCCTTCAACTTGAAATTAAACAGTTAAAATTGTGTAAGCATTTTCCCCTATGAATGATACTGTTAAGGATTTCTATTCTCCTGTGAGAATTTACACTCAGAGATTCAGTACATATAAAATATAGTTTGAAAAATACAGTTGATAGAATGATGTTATCAAAGAAATACTTAATGGATATCATTGTATGATTAGTTGAACTACACACTCTTAAAGCTTCACTTACTTTTTATAAATGTATGGAACCGGTTTCGAGAACATTCGTTCCCATCTTCAGCCATGCTAAGGTTCAACTGTCGGATCACTCGTTGAGCTGTGGGAATGTAAATTCTGCTCTGGTGGCGGTGTGATAAACTTGTAGTTTATGTTTAGTTATGTAGTTATCACACCGCCACCAGAGCAGAATTTACATTCCCACAGCTCAACGAGTGATCCTACAGTTGAACCTTAGCATGGCTGAAGATGGGAACGAATGTTCTCGAAACCGGTTCCATACATTTATAAAAAGTAAGTGAAGCTTTAAGAGTGTGTAGTTCAACTAATCATACAATGATATCCATTAATATGATTGGCTTCACTGTGTTTAAGTTCCAATTTTACATTTAAGTAATTTAAAAAGAAAAACTTGTTTATTTACAAATTCTTCTACAGAGTAATAGGCTTGTTTGATATTCTGTAAAAGCAGATTTATACATTTGTTAATCACAGAATAATGATGATGGTGATGGTGATGATGAATAGAAGCTTTCTGTAGAGCATTATATACTTTTATACATTCATAATGAGCTTCCTTTTGATAACAAGATAAATTAGCAATGATGCTATGAAGATTTGTTTTTTGTTTAGTATTGATTTTGTGTATTTTAATATTTTTCATAAAATATGTTTGATTTTTAACATAAAATATAATAGAAAGTATATTAATAAGGAAATATAAAAATATTAATTTTTAATAGGCTTTTACATGAAGTTCTATTGTTAGCATTATAAATTATTTGAATTGCCCTATTTTATAGTATAAAAGTTTGACTGCTTTCAATTGAATTACCCCAAATATTAATGCATATTTTTTCCGTTGAAAATGAATAAGCACAGCAAACAGTTTTTAGTGTATATAAAATGTAATTTTTCACATAAGCTGTATGTTGTGCTAAGGATAGGAACAAGGTTTCAGAAAAATTCAAGGTCATGATTAAGACTTGAACTTTGGCTTGCTGTGTCAATATTTTTATCCCTGTTTTTCTTTGGTGCCGATTCCAAATATCAGCCTAACAAATGGCTTGTTGAAAATATTATATTTCATATAGGTATATGAACTCTTATAGTGTGGTTAACTATGAAGTTGGGCATCAAGTACTTGAAGGTTTTGAGTTGTTTCTTAGGGATATAGTCTCTACAATGAGGTCTCCAGGATATAAGACTCAAATGAGGGAGATTTGTGGCTATGGTTGGACAAGGCACATTAACTCAGATAGGAAGAGCATTGGCTCAGTAAGCCAAAACTCAGTGGTTCAAATCCTGATCATAACCTGACATTTTTCCTCTCTGCCTCCAAATTTTTAGAATAGATCTGGAGCTGATCTGAGAGCACAGATAACTGATCTTAGTTTTGAGGTAATAAGCTATATGTTGTAACCTTTTTTTATTAATATTTAATGATACTTTGTTAGGTTTAAACCAGTTACACATATATTTGAACACACAATTCAGTTTTTTACTAATGAATGATTAATGTTTGTGCTAGAAACTATTACACTGGTATCATCTGCAGAGTGACATATTTTCAATGTTAAATCATTGCTGTAAAATGAAGAGAAAGGATTGATTCTTTTCATATACCGTATCTAATAATCCCCCAATTTGAAATATAACAACCAAATTTATATTATTTATATGATGAATTCATGTGGACCCCTTTTTTTTTAATCACAGTTAAGATTTATGGCATATTAATTATTAGATTATTGTTGTTTAATTTCATAGAAGCTTAATAATTTTTACAATTTCATGATCAATGCAGTCAAAAAGCTTTAATTAGATCACCAAATGTCTAATGATATGCATTTTATTGTTCAGTCCTATCAGAATTTCATCAATAAGTTTAAAAGCTGCATTTTCTGTTGATATCTATCTCCTGCAGCCACATTGATTGTCCATTGATGTCTTACCAGAATATTGTTACTTTTAAGGTGATTATTTATTTATTTATTTATTATGGTACGGCTAAGGCCATTAGGCCTTCTCTTCTGCTCTACCAATTAAATAACAAATATATGAAGTTATAGTGACAATATTATAATCACAACTTTGACAATAAAGTTGACAATACCCATACACATATAAACCAATGTGAAACATGATTATATGTATGCTAAAACTTAAATATGGATAATAAAAAATGTTAACTTAGAAGAAAAAAATAAGAAAATAAAAGAACAATATTATACAATAAGTACCAGCAATGACAATTTATACATAAATCAACCTACATAAATCCTAAAAGTGGAAATAAATATATAGTCTGCTAAACATTACTTTTTCAAAATATTTAAAAATGGGTTAATTAGATGTATAGTAAGCTAAACTTAGGTATTCATTTTTTACACTAAACTCCACTCACTTACACAAAAGTAAGATGCGTTTCAGGAGAATCTCTCCCATCTTCAGTTGCCCACTGAACCGCCGTTACTCAAAACGATGGATGGACAACCGGATGTTCCTGTGGTGGTTGAAGTAGCAAGTTACTGAGTTCATCCATCGGAGGAAACTCGAAATTCATTAGATTTTCTCTATTTTTTAATCTGAAAATTTTTTCCCAAATGGATAACTCCAATGTGTTGTGAAGATGTTTCAGCAGTTTAATTCCCAGTTTTATTTCATGGTTTTTAGTCCAAAAGTGAGCTGCTACTACTGATTTATCCACCTGTTTAAACCGAATATTCCTAACTTTTGGACCAAAAACCGTGAAATAAAACTGGGAATTAAACTGTTGAAACATCTTCACAACCCACTGGAGTTATCCACTTGGGAAAAACTTTTAATATTAAAAAATAGAGAAAACCTAATGAATTTCGAGTTTCCTCCTATGGATGAACTCAGCAACTTCCTACTTCAACCAACAGAGGCCACCACAGGAACATCTGGTTGTCCAGCCATCATTTTGAGTAACGGTGGTTCAGTGAGCAACTGAAGATGGGAAAGTCAGTGGAGTTTAATGTAAAAAATTAATACTTAAGTTTAGGTTATATTGCCACTCCATTGTCAACAGCTTCGTAAGTAACATATTTATAGAAGTATAATGTTTATCATTTTTCTTAAATGAGGGATTAACAACATCACATTAAGCCTTTTGTAGAGAAATTCCAACCTTAAGGGATTCAATGTACTTAGGGCATATTTATAAATGTAGAGCAAGCCTTTAAAACTAGTACTAATTTCATCATTTCCTTTTCAATCTTTTATCTTTAAAGGATGGATAATTTCAGTTATTTCTGATGTGATTATAGATTTAGTATTGAATTTAGGAACTGATCTAGAAAAATTAATTGAAAAAAATCAGGGTTTTCTCTTTATTTCCAAAGTTATGTTCATTTCATTAGTAATATTTATGGAAAAAGTAGTAAACATTTTAACTATTTTATCTGGCTTTTTAATATCTTACAGTACTATTATTTCATATAATAGTACTTTGGCCTGTATTTTTTGTCTGTTTCACATATAATGTCCCATGTATTGTACAACCAATCAATATGATATTTATATTACATTCTTAAGAATTTCACAGTAATATTTATGATTTTTTAAATTTACATCATTACATTTCCTTCCTGCACATATATTTTTTTTAATTCCTGTAGTAAGCTATATAGTCATTATGAGTATGTTTATGTACATTTATTATAATAATTGGGAAACATACTTCAAAATTAATTTTGAATACATGCAAAAAAATTAAAAATTTTTTTACATCACTAATCAAGTTTCATCATTCCCATGATTCATGTCCCAAGGCACAAGAAAAGTTTGTAGAAGTAGGTCTGAAACTGAAGAAGGGAGCACATGCTCTTGAAATGTCCTGTTTTAAACACATAAGTAAAGCTAATAATGTCACTATTACCAACTCCTAATCTCATTAATAAAATATTTTCTTTGTTTGTAACCTTGAATTTTACCTTGCTTTATTTACTTTGGTTATTATGACCATAGTCTTTATGCATTTAACTTGAATACCATGATCAAATAATCCATTAATTAGTGGAGATATTACTGAAGAGTCAAACTTGTTGGAATTACAAAAATATCAGTGATGGTTTTAGAGGTTTCAGTTATTCTAGTAGTACCATGTTAAATATATCCTAAAGGTTGTTAAGTTAATTTTTTTGCACTTTTTAAGGAGTAATTAATATTATGTTACCATATGAGTTGGATCAAATCAAAACTGAAACAATAAGTAGTTTGACAAAATTTTTATCTGCATTCGGATTATATTAAATTGCTGTGGTCTAATTGGACCACACATTTCGACATATATTTTTTTTAAACAAAACTTAAAAATATTTATGGTTTTATATGGCATATTCATCTAATTTATATGCGGACTTCACCATTCCATAGAGTTTTTTGTTGAATATTCTGCTCCTAAACAACATCCATGTAACAATAATGATGATAATTCCTGTTGTTCCAGGTAAATGTTATTATATGCATATAATGTGTTGGGATTTTCTAACCTGAATAATTAAGGTTATTGTATGACTGAGTTGAATTATACACTCCTATTGGCTTACTTATGGGTTCAAATGTAGAAAATGTTCCAAAGATCATTGTCTGTTCCTCAGCTCAACTTCTGAGTGTGTAGTTCAACTCGTCATACAATAATCTTAATTATATAATTAGCTTCACTGTACAAGTTCCAATTAGTATTTTAAGTTAAAAACTGTTGTTATGTTTGCTTCTGTTTCCTCAAATAATTAATTAAAAATTTTAAGGTTTTTGTTGTTAATGTTGTCATTTCTGTTTATTATAGTTGAGTAGCCATTTACAATTTATTTTATTACCACTGTTAAGTTTTTCTGGAATTGAAATTTTGAGCTTATTTCTCTAGCATTTAGTTCTTTTATATTTATTAAATTAACATTATTCTGATTTGACATTAACCTAAAAAAGAATGCGTATGACATATAACAACAGGACTTTTCCCTTCAATTCTATTTGCATTAAAAAAGAAGAGTCCCTCATGTTTTTGGTGCAGCTAAATTATAAAACATATTATGCATAAAGGAAACTTTTTGTCTTTCAAGATTTGAGTGAGCCGATTTGTAATTAAACTTGCATAGTTTCTTAATAAGATTTTTTAATGAAAAATGCACATTGTACCTTTAAATTTAGCAGTGGGCAGTTCATTGGACTAAAATTATTGAGAAAAAAAATGTTTGACCCACATTTTAAATATTAAATTATTTCTAATATTTTTAGGTACACAAAATCAAACGTAATGTTCAGTGTAGCTTGTTTAATTCAAACATTTTTATTCACATTATTCCTTAGTTAAAATTTTTTGCCTCCTTGAATTTTATTGCTTAAAAGTTCTTAGTTCAAATTGTCTTTTCAAGATTTTATTGTGGTACTTTCACCTTCAAATTAAACAAGTTAGACAACATTTCTTTCAGGATAATTTAAATTCTTGATTCTGATGATATCAGATACCATTTTACTAATATTTTGACTTTGGGACAATTATTCTGATATATATATAAAAATTCCAAACAGAATTTTAAACTTAATTTTCAGGTTAATAGGTACTTATTCTGAGGCTAATTCTTTGCTCATAATGTTCTGCACTAGAAATCACACTATATTCATCACTCTGCAGTACTATAATTTTCTATACATCATTCAATAGTTAATAAATACAATACAAAACATTGGATTTGTTGACCACTATGTGAAAAATAATTGATACAAAATTAAAGATACTGAAATTTTTTTAGGTAAAATAATATTATTTTACAAAACATTGTAACATATGGACATTGACAGTGCTTTGTTAGAGGGTGGTATCGGGTGGCATTACTTGAAATATTTGGAGTTTTAAGATTTCTTTAACGTTTTACCTTATTTGTAAATTTACAAATAATTACAAAAATTATTTTGCCAATCTAACAGAGAGAAGAAATGGGCTGTTGTGAGGAAGATTTTTTTTTTTGATTGATTTATTTAAGGACGCTCTTTAACATCTCAGGTCATCAGCGTCCCATTCAACTCAGGGCATGAAATGGCCGACAAATTTTGCTCAGAGGCCTCTCTTTTAGGCTTGAGGTTCTTTTCTGTGCCGTAAATGTACGACACGGGACCCACAGCTTTACTTCCCTTCCAAAGGAAGCCATACTTTAGATTTTTACGCCCCGAAAAAATCCATCAGTCCTGGCCGGGTTGTGAGGAAGAGGCTATGCATATCGCTCAGCAGTACCCTTCTTTAAGGATAGGTGAGTCCCTCCAAATATTTTTTTTCTAATTAAAACAGTACTTATTGAGCAACTAGATTTGTCACCATGACATTTATTTTTAATTAAAAGTTTTTAATTATTTCTGCAGGAATGAAATTATAAACTTTTCTGCTTGCATTTCTTCCAATTCATGAGGATCAGTACAATTTTATTTGCCTTAAATAACAAATAATGAGGAATATTTGGAAAAATGGAGGGCAAGGTGCATGCATTTAAATGATCATGTCACAGAAATTCTACCTAAAAGGTTCCATGTGGCAAGTAAATTTAATGGGGAAAATTAAACTTTATAAAATATTTGGAATCACACTACTGTTTGCACTGAGCATCCAATAGCTTCTTGAGATAGCCTGTAATCTGTCTTCAACTTTGCAGATACCAAAAGGTGATTTTAGCTGATAAATCTTCAAGATGAATTGCAATTTGATGCCATACCAGAAACCACTGTTTCGAGGTATCTGAAACAATACATTAATTTACTGTAGCATATTATAAAATTAACATTATCATTTTTAAAGTACATATTTAAACACTAAAAGTATATATAACTCAAAATAATACTAAGATGCTCATACACAAATAAATTTTAGCTTTAATTATAAATGATGTTTAAATTAACTCCTAGAATGCATTATAGTAATTATAATAATCTTGTGTTATTTAAACATTTTCCTCCCCTGATATTCAATTTTTCATACCAGTTTTATATTAGAAATTAACCATGGAGTTAACAAATTAATGCAAACTGTACAATTTTCGACTTTGATATACAAAAAATATATATCTTATTAATGGATCTAAATAAACATAACTCCAGTAGTATTATACCTTTTTTGTGAAAAAATGCATATAAACCATATTCATAGCAATTGTAAAAGGTTAAGTTGCTTCCTTTGAAAAATTTAAATTCAGTGATGATATTATCATACAATTAAAATAACATTATGTTTATACATATATACCTTGCTACAAATTAACATTTTGTCAGTTTCAATATTTAAGCCAAATACACTATTTCAATATTCAGACATATAATTCGAAAAGCATATTTACATTATTCAAACGATAGTGTGTGCTGATGAAAATATTTTAACAATAACCATTATAATATATGCATGGAAATAGCAATGGCACCACCCTGCCATTGCTTGTGGTGATTGTCCTTTCACAATACCACCGCTGAAAACAGTTATTCCACATTTTTGTTTAATATTTAAAAAAAAAAAATTACAAATTTTTGTTAATACGTGTCTGATGAACCACATGAATTAAAATCATTAAATAATAATACTGATACCTTTGATAAATATAATTCAATATTGATTAAATTAGACAATTAAAAATATCCATATTTATACATTGCTTGTTTCATGCAATATTTTGTCACTTTCAATATTTAAGTTGAAGACACCAATCAAATATCCAAATATTTTTTACAACAGCACATGTAATTAAAAAATCATATTGGCCCTATTAAAACAATAGCATTTCCTGATGAAATTATTTAAAAAAATATCATTATAATACATGTTTGTGAACAACATACTCCTGCCATTCCTAGGCGATTTCCCTCGATCCACGAATACCGCTTTTAAAATAGTATTTCAAACCTTTTTTTAAGTATATTTAAAGACAGAAAAGCAAATTGGTAATTGTTTTGAAAAATGTACAATAAAGCATATTCAATATAATCCTGGAAGAATTATATTCAAAAATTAACAAGGTAAAGTTGAATAACAATTATATCACACAAAAATGAAAAAATGTTTATACATTGCTTATTAAAATGCAGCATTTATCCAAGTTCAGTATTTAAGTTCAAGACACAAATCCAATAATCATTATTTTTTCTTTTTTTTAGAACGGCACAAGTAATTCAAAATTATATTGGTACTATTGAAACAATAGCATGTGTTGTAGAAGCTATTTCAACCTCAACATTGTTTTATGCACTATGAACCAGTCAATTATGAAAATATTTGAAAAAATGGAAAATACAGTGAGGATTAAATCGCACATTTCAATGCATGTATGTGTTTTTACATAGATTCTTATGAAACAGGATAAGTGAATTTCCACTAATATTGCAAAACACCATTCCATCATTCATAATTATTTAGGAACTGCACATGTTTTTTAAAGCCAAATTGAAAAAATTGAAATAATAGCATGTGCTGAAGTAATTATATCCATCTCAACTATTATTTATATTATTTTAAATATCCATTCAATAATGAAAATATTTAAAAATTTAAATGTGATTCCTACAACACATTTCAATATAGAGGTGCTTATAAACAAGTTCTCATCAAATTAGATCACTTAATTTCCATAATTATTAGAAACAATCCATTTATTTTTAGTCAGGAACAGCACATTTAGTTTGAAATCGTGTTAGCTCTATTGAAACAATAGCATGTGCATAAGAAAGATTTCAAACTCAACAATTTTATTTGTATTGAACCACGCAATACAGATTGTACAGTTTTGAAAAATGGAAATGCACTGACGATTATATCGCACATTTTAATAAATTAGGATTTTATGAAAAAAGATGTCCAAATGGAAAACACTACTTCATCACTTATAATTATTTAAGAACTAAACATGTTATTTGAAAATCATTTTGGCACCATTGAAATAATAGCATGTGCGAAGGAATTGGTTTCAAACACTACATTGTTATAAATGTATAGAAATTGCAACGGCACCCTCCCGCCTTTACTTGTGGCGATTCTCCGTCCACGAATATCGCCTGAAAATGAAATACTCACACCTTTTTAAAATTTATAAGATGACGCAAAGGCATTTGCACATTTATTCGAAACTATGGCATAGAACTATATCCAATGATATCGTAGGTGAATAATGTGCGTAATAATGACGATGTGAATTTCAGTAGAGAATATATCAACTGCAATTGGAAAATAATGTAATGTTTATTTATAGCTCATATAGTGCTTATTGCGTCAGTTTCCATATTAGTCGAAGACACAGTTTCATTTATACCGTCATACTTAAGAACTGCACATGTAATGTGAAAAACATATTGGCTCAAATGAAACAATAGCATTTGCTGAAGAAGTTATTTCAACCTCCACATTGTTTAAAACTTTGAAATAGCCAATCGATTCTGAAAACATTAAAAAAAAAAAAAAAAAAAAAGTGGCGATTAAATCGCACATTTCAATACAATCTATGTTTATACATAGATTCTTATGAAATAAGATAAATGAACTTTCTATAATTGGGAAACACCATTCCATCATTCATAATTATTTAGCAACTCCACATGTATGTTGAAATCATATTGAAACTATTGAAGCAATAGCATGTGGTGAAGTAATTACATCCATCTCAAATATGATTTATATTATATAAACAAGTCATTCAATATTGAAAATATTTAAAAATGGAAACGTGGCGACTCCTTACGCTCCACTAATTTTGAGGTGCTTATAAACATGTTCTCATCAAATTAGATCAATTAACTTCCACATTTAATATGTAAAATCCAATATTTTTTAGTAAGGAGCGGCGCATGTAATTTGAAATCGTGTTAGCTGTGTTGAAACAATAGCATGTGCTGAAGATAGAAGTCACCCTGAACATTTCGTATTGGCTTTGAACCAACATATTAATATTGAAAACAATTCAAAAATGGAAATACAGTGGCGATTATATCCCACAGTTTGATACATAATTGTGTATTCATACTTGAAATATTATGAAAAAAGATATGTCCATTTCCACTATAAATGGAAAGCACTATTCCATCACTTATAATTATTTAGTAATTGCACATGTAATTTGAAAATCATTTTGGCACTATTGAAACAATAGCATGTGCGAAGCAATTGATTTCAAGCACTATATTGTTATATTTGTATAGCAATTGCAATAGCACCCTCCCGCCATTAACTGTGCCGATCCACCGTCCGCGAATATAGCCTCCAAAATGAAATTATCACACCTTTTTTTTTAAAACTAATGAGAAGATACAAATACCATTTGCACATTTATTGGGAACTATCTTATATAACTATATCCAATGATATAGTAGGGGAATAATGTGCTTAAAATCTCGATGTGAATCACAGTAGAGAATATATTATTTCCAATTTGAACACAATGTTCTGTTTATTTGTAGCTCATATAGTGCTTATTGCGCCAGTTTCCATATTAGTCGAAGACAATTTCATTTATAAGGTCATACTTAAGAACGGCACATGTAATGTGAAAAATATATTGGTACTATTGAAACAATAGCATGTGCTGAAGATAGATTTCAACCTCAACATTTTCAATTTGCTTTGAACCAGCCAATTTAAAATGAAAACATGTGAAAAATGGAAATGCAGTGACGATTATATCGCACATTTTGATACATATTCCTTTGTTCAAACTTAGGATTTAACGAAAAAAGGTATGTCCATTTCCCCTATAAATGGAAAGCACTATTCTATCACTTATAATTATTAAGGAGTTGCACATGTAATTTGAAAAGCATATTGGCACTATTGAAACAATAGCATGTGCGAAGGAATTGATTTCAAACACCATATTTGTATAGGAATTGCAATGGCACGCTCCCGTCATTAACTGTGGCGATCCACCGTCCGCGAATATCGCCTACAAGATGAAATTATCACTTCTTTTATTTTTAAAAATTTATCAGATGACGCCAAGCCATTTGCACATTTATTGGGAACTATGAGATATAACTATATCCAAGGATATAGTAGGTAAATAATGTGCTTAAAATCTCGATGTGAATTACAGTACAGAATATATAATCACCAATTTGAAAATAATGTTCTGTTTATTTATAGCTCATATAGTGCTTATCGCGCCAATTTCCATATTAGTCGAAGACACAATTTCATTTATAACGCCATACTTAACTACTACACATGTAATGTGAAAAACATATTGGCTCTATTCAAACAATAGCATGTGCTGAAGATAGATTTTAACCTCATCATTTTCAATTTGCTTTGAACCAGCCAATTTATATGGAAAACATGTGAAAATTGGAAATGCAGTGACGATTATATCGCACATTTTGATACATATTTGTTTGTTCAAACTTAGGATTTACTGAAAACAGATATGTCGATTTCCCCTATAAATGAAAACAATATTCCACCACTTATAATTGTGAAGGAATTGCACATGTAATTTGAAAATCATTTTGGCACTATTGAAACAATAGCATGTGCTGAAGATAGATTTCAACCTCAACATTTTCAATTTCCTTTGAACCAGCCAATTAATATTGAAAAATTTGAAAAATGGAAATGCAGTGAAGATAGTTTAGCACATTTTGATGCATAATTGTATGTCCATATTTAGAATTTTATGAAAAAATATATGTCCATTTCCACTATAAATGGAATGCACTATTCCATCACTTATAATTTTTAAGGAGTTGCACATGTAATTTGAAAATCGTTTTGGCACTATTGAAACAATAGCATGTGCGAAGGAATTGATTTCATACACTAAATTTATATAGGAATTGCAATGGCACCCTCCCGCCATTAACTGTGGCGATCCACCGTCCGCGAATATCGCCTCCAAGATGAAATTATCACACCTTTTTTTTAAAATTTATGAGATGACGCCAAACCATTTGCACATTTATTGGAACTATCAGATATAACTATATCCAATGATATAGTAGGGGAATAATGTGCTTAAAATCTTGATGTGAATTACAGGAGAGAATATAGCATCTCCAATTGAAAACAATGTTCTGTTTATTTATAGCTCATATAGTGCTTATTGCTCCAGTTTCCATTTTGTCGAAGACACAATTTCATTTACAAGGTCATCCTTAAGAACTGCACATGTAATGTGAAAAACATATTAGCTCTATTGAAACAATAGCATGTGCTGAAGATAGATTTCAACCTCAAAATTTTCAATTTCCTTTGAACCAGGCAATGAATATTGAAACATTTGAAAAATGGATATGCAGTGATGATAGTTTTGCACATTTTGATACATAATTGTATGTCCATACTTAGTGAAAAAATATATGTCCTTTTCCAATTGAATGGAATGCACTATTCCATCACTTATAATTTTTAAGGAGTTGCGCATGTAATTTGAAAATCGTTTTGGCACTATTGAATTAATAGCATGTGCGAAGGAATTGATTTCAAACACTAAATTTGTATAGGAATTTCAATGGCACCCTCCCGCCATTAACTGTGGCGATCCACCGTCCGCGAATATCGCCTCCAAGATGAAATTATCACACCTTTTTTTTAAAATTTATGAGATGACGCCAAACCATTTGCACATTTATTGGAATTATCAGATATAACTATATCCAATGATATAGTTGGGGAATAATGTGCTTAAAATCTTGATGTGAATTACAGTAGAGAATATAGCATCTCCAATTGAAAACATTGTTCTGTTTATTTATAGCTGATATAGTGCTTATTGCTCCAGTTTCCATATTAGTCGAAGACACAATTTCATTTACAAGGTCATGCTTAAGAACTGCACATGTAATGTGAAAAACATATTGGCTCTATTGAAACAATAGCATGTGCTGAAGATAGATTTCAACCTCAACATTTTCAATTTCCTTTGAACCAGCCAATTTATATGGAAAACATGTGAAAATTGGAAATGCAATGACGATAGTTTCGCAGATTTTGATGCATAATTGTATGTCCATACTTAGAATTTTATGGAAAAATAGATGTCCATTTCCACTATAAATGGAATGCACTATTCCATCACTTATAATTTTTAAGGAGTTGCACATGTAATTTGAAAATCGTTTTGGAACTATTGAAACAATAGCATGTGCGAAGGAATTGATTTCAAATACTAAATTTGTATAGGAATTGCAATGGCACCCTCCCGCCATTAACTGTGGCGATCCACCGTCCGCGAATATCGCCTCCAAGATGAAATTATCACACTTTTTTTTTAAAATTTATGAGATGACGCCAAACCATTTGCACATTTATTGGAACTATCAGATATAACTATATCCAATGATATAGTAGGGGAATAATGTGCTTAAAATCTCGATGTGAATTACAGTAGAGAATATAGCATCTCCAATTGAAAACAGTGTTCCGTTTATTTATAGCTCATATAGTCCTTACTGCTCCAGTTTCCATATTAGTCGAAGACACAATTTCATTTACAAGGTCATACTTAAGAACTGCACATGTAATGTGAAAAACAATTGGCTCTATTGAAACAAGAGCATGTGCTGAAGATAGATTTCAACCTCAACATTTTCAATTTCCTTTGAACCAGCCAATTAATATTGAAACATTTGAAAAATGGAAATGCAGTGAAGATAGTTTCGCACATTTTGATGCATAATTGTATGTCCATACTTAGAATTTTATGAAAAAATATATTTCCATCTACACTATAAATGGAATGCACTATTCCATCACTTATAATTTTGAAGGAGTTGCACATGTAATTTGAAAATCGTTTTGGCACTATTGAAACAATAGCATGTGGGAAGGAATTGATTTCAAACACTAAATTTGTATAGGAATTGCAATGGCACCCTCCTGCCATTAACTGTGGCGATCCACCGTCCGGGAATATCGCCTCCAAGATGAAATTATCACACCTTTTTTTTAAAATTGATGAGATGACGCCAAACCATTTGCACATTTATTGGAACTATCAGATATAACTATATCCAATGATATAGTAGGGGAATAATGTCCTTAAAATCTCGATGTGAATTACAGCAGAGAAATATAGCATCTCCAATTGAAAACAATGTTCTGTTTATTTATAGCTCATATAGTGCTTATTGCTCCAGTTTCCATATTAGTCGAAGACACAATTTCATTTACAAGGTCATACTAAAGAACTGCACATGTATTGTGAAAAACATATTCGCTCTATTGAAACAATAGCATGTGCTGAAGATAGATTTCAACCTCAACATTTTCAATTTCCTTTGAACCAGCCAATTAATATTGAAACATTTGAAAAATGGAAATGCAGTGAAGATAGTTTCGCACATTTTAATGCATAATTGTATGTCCATACTTAGAATTTTATAAAAATATATGTCCATTTCCCTTATAAATGGAATACACTATTCCATCACTTATAATTTTTAAGGAGTTGCACATTTAATTTGAAAATCGTTTTGGCACTATTGAAACAATAGCATGTGCGAAGGAATTGATTTCAAACACTAAATTTGTATAGGAATTGCAATGGCACCCTCCCGCCATTAACTGTGGCGATCCACCGTCCGCGAATATCGCCTCCAAGATGAAATTATCACACCTTTTTTTTTAAAATTTATGAGATGACGCCAAACCATTTGCACATTTATTGGAACTATCAGATATAACTATATCCAATGATATAGTAGAGGAATAATGTGCTTAAAACCCCATATGAATTACAGTAGAGAATATAGCATCTCCAATTGAAAACAATGTTCTGTTTACTAGTAGCTGATATAGTGCTTATTGCTCCAGTTTCCATATTAGTCGAAGACACAATTTCATTTACAAGGTCATACTTAAGAACTGCACATGTAATGTGAAAAACATATTAGCTCTATTGAAACAATAGCATGTGCTGAAGATAGATTTCAACCTCAACATTTTCAATTTCCTTTGAACCAGCCAATTAATATTGAAACATTTGAAAAATGGAAATGCAGTGAAGATAGTTTCGCACATTTTGATGCATAATTGTATGTCCATACTTAGAATTTTATGAAAAAATATATGTCCATCTACACTATAAATGGAATGCACTATTCCATCACTTATAATTTTTAAGGAGTTGCACATGTAATTTGAAAATCGTTTTGGCACTATTGAAACAATAGCATGTGCGAAGGAATTGATTTCAAACACTAAATTTGTATAGGAATTGCAATGGCACCCTCCCGCCATTAACTGTGGCGATCCACCGTCCGCGAATATCGCCTCCAAGATGAAATTATCACACCTTTTTTTTAAAATTTATGAGATGACGCCAAACCATTTGCACATTTATTGGAACTATCAGATATAACTATATCCAATGATATAGTAGGGGAGTAATGTGCTTAAAATCTCGTTGTGAATTACAGCAGAGAATATAGCATCTCCAATTGAAAACAATGTTCTGTTTATTTATAGCTGATATAGTGGTTATTGCTCCAGTTTCCATTTTGTCGAAGACACAATTTCATTTACAAGGTCATACTTAAGAACTGCACATGTAATGTGAAAAACATATTAGCTCTATTGAAACAATAGCATGTGCTGAAGATAGATTTCAACCTCAACATTTTCAATTTCCTTTGAACCAGCCAATTAATATTGAAACATTTGAAAAATCGAAATGCAGTGAAGATAGTTTCGCACATTTTTATGCATAATTGTATGTCCATACTTAGAATTTTATGAAAAAATATATGTCCATTTCCACTATAAATGGAATGTACTATTCCATCACTTATAATTTTTAAGGAGTTGCACATGTAATTTGAAAATCGTTTTGGCACTATTGAAACAATAGCATGTGCGAAGGAATTGATTTCAAACACTAAATTTGTATAGGAATTGCAATGGTACCCTCCCGCCATTAACTGTGGCGATCCACCGTCCGCGAATATCGCCTCCAAGATGAAACTATCACACCTTTTTTTTAAAATTTATGAGATGACGCCAAACCATTTGCACATTTATTGGAACTATCAGATATAACTATATCCAATGATATAGTAGGGGAATAAGGTGCTTAAAATCTCGAAGTGAATTACAGCAGAGAATATAGCATCTCCAATTGAAAACAATGTTCTGTTTATTTATAGCTCATATAGTGCTTATTGCTCCAGTTTCCATATAGTCGAAGACACAATTTCATTTACAAGGTAATACTTAAGAACTGCACATGTAATGTGAAAAACATATTAGCTCTATTGAAACAATAGCATGTGCTGAAGATAGATTTCAACCTCAACATTTTCAATTTCCTTTGAATCAGCCAATGAATATTGAAACATTTGAAAAATGGATATGCAGTGAAGATAGTTTCGCACATTTTGATGCATAATTGTATGTCCATACTTAGTGAAAAAATATATGTCCTTTTCCACTTGAATGGAATGCACTATTCCATCAGTTATAATTTTTAAGGAGTTGCACATGTAATTTGAAAATCGTTTTGGCACTATTGAAACAATAGCATATGCGAAGGAATTGATTTCAAACATTAAATTTGTATAGGAATTGCAATGGCACCCTCCCGCCATTAACTGTGGCGATCCACCGTCCGCGAATATCGCCTCCAAGATGAAATTATCACACCTTTTTTTTTTAAAATTTATGAGATGACGCCAAACCATTTGCACATTTATTGGAACTATCAGATATAACTATATCCAATGATATAGTAGGGGAATAATGTGCTTAAAATCTCGATGTGAATTACAGTAGGGAATATAGCATCTCCAATTGAAAACAATGTTCTGTTTACTAGTAGCTGATATAGTGCTTATTGCTCCAGTTTCCATATTGTCGAAGACACAATTTCATTTACAAGGTCATACTTAAGAACTGCACATGCAATGTGAAAAACATATTAGCTCTATTGAAACAAAAGCATGTGTTGAAGATAGATTTCAACCTCAACATTTTCAATTTCGTTTGAACCAGCCAATTAATATTGAAACATTTGAAAAATCGAAATGCAGTGAAGATAGTTTCGCACATTTTGATGCATAATTGTATGTCCGTACTTAGAATTTTATGAAAAAATATATGTCCATCTCCACTATAAATGGAATGCACTATCCCATCACTTATAATTTTTAAGGAGTTGCACATGTAATTTGAAAATGGTTTTGGCACTATTGAAACAATAGCATGTGCGAAGGAATTGATTTCAAACACTAAATTTGTATAGGAATTGCAATGGCACCCTCCCGCCATTAACTGTGGCGATCCACCGTCCGCGAATATCGCCTCCAAGATGAAATTATCACACCTTTTTTTTAAAATTTATGAGATGACGCCAAACCATTTGCACATTTATTGGAATTATCAGATATAACTATATCCAATGATATAGTTGGGGAATAATGTGCTTAAAATCTTGATGTGAATTACAGTAGAGAATATAGCATCTCCAATTGAAAACATTGTTCTGTTTATTTATAGCTGATATAGTGCTTATTGCTCCAGTTTCCATATTAGTCGAAGACACAATTTCATTTACAAGGTCATGCTTAAGAACTGCACATGTAATGTGAAAAACATATTGGCTCTATTGAAACAATAGCATGTGCTGAAGATAGATTTCAACCTCAACCTTTTCAATTTCCTTTGAACCAGCCAATTTATATGGAAAACATGTGAAAATTGGAAATGCAATGACGATAGTTTCGCAGATTTTGATGCATAATTGTATGTCCATACTTAGAATTTTATGGAAAAATAGATGTCCATTTCCACTATAAATGGAATGCACTATTCCATCACTTATAATTTTTAAGGAGTTGCACATGTAATTTGAAAATCGTTTTGGAACTATTGAAACAATAGCATGTGCGAAGGAATTGATTTCAAATACTAAATTTGTATAGGAATTGCAATGGCACCCTCCCGCCATTAACTGTGGCGATCCACCGTCCGCGAATATCGCCTCCAAGATGAAATTATCACACTTTTTTTTTAAAATTTATGAGATGACGCCAAACCATTTGCACATTTATTGGAACTATCAGATATAACTATATCCAATGATATAGTAGGGGAATAATGTGCTTAAAATCTCGATGTGAATTACAGTAGAGAATATAGCATCTCCAATTGAAAACAGTGTTCCGTTTATTTATAGCTCATATAGTCCTTACTGCTCCAGTTTCCATATTAGTCGAAGACACAATTTCATTTACAAGGTCATACTTAAGAACTGCACATGTAATGTGAAAAACAATTGGCTCTATTGAAACAATAGCATGTGCTGAAGATAGATTTCAACCTCAACATTTTCAATTTCCTTTGAACCAGCCAATTAATATTGAAACATTTGAAAAATGGAAATGCAGTGAAGATAGTTTCGCACATTTTGATGCATAATTGTATGTCCATACTTAGAATTTTATGAAAAAATATATTTCCATCTACACTATAAATGGAATGCACTATTCCATCACTTATAATTTTGAAGGAGTTGCACATGTAATTTGAAAATCGTTTTGGCACTATTGAAACAATAGCATGTGGGAAGGAATTGATTTCAAACACTAAATTTGTATAGGAATTGCAATGGCACCCTCCTGCCATTAACTGTGGCGATCCACCGTCCGGGAATATCGCCTCCAAGATGAAATTATCACACCTTTTTTTTAAAATTGATGAGATGACGCCAAACCATTTGCACATTTATTGGAACTATCAGATATAACTATATCCAATGATATAGTAGGGGAATAATGTCCTTAAAATCTCGATGTGAATTACAGCAGAGAAATATAGCATCTCCAATTGAAAACAATGTTCTGTTTATTTATAGCTCATATAGTGCTTATTGCTCCAGTTTCCATATTAGTCGAAGACACAATTTCATTTACAAGGTCATACTAAAGAACTGCACATGTATTGTGAAAAACATATTCGCTCTATTGAAACAATAGCATGTGCTGAAGATAGATTTCAACCTCAACATTTTCAATTTCCTTTGAACCAGCCAATTAATATTGAAACATTTGAAAAATGGAAATGCAGTGAAGATAGTTTCGCACATTTTAATGCATAATTGTATGTCCATACTTAGAATTTTATAAAAATATATGTCCATTTCCCTTATAAATGGAATACACTATTCCATCACTTATAATTTTTAAGGAGTTGCACATTTAATTTGAAAATCGTTTTGGCACTATTGAAACAATAGCATGTGCGAAGGAATTGATTTCAAACACTAAATTTGTATAGGAATTGCAATGGCACCCTCCCGCCATTAACTGTGGCGATCCACCGTCCGCGAATATCGCCTCCAAGATGAAATTATCACACCTTTTTTTTTAAAATTTATGAGATGACGCCAAACCATTTGCACATTTATTGGAACTATCAGATATAACTATATCCAATGATATAGTAGAGGAATAATGTGCTTAAAATCTCGATGTGAATTACAGTAGAGAATATAGCATCTCCAATTGAAAACAATGTTCTGTTTACTAGTAGCTGATATAGTGCTTATTGCTCCAGTTTCCATATTAGTCGAAGACACAATTTCATTTACAAGGTCATACTTAAGAACTGCACATGTAATGTGAAAAACATATTAGCTCTATTGAAACAATAGCATGTGCTGAAGATAGATTTCAACCTCAACATTTTCAATTTCCTTTGAACCAGCCAATTAATATTGAAACATTTGAAAAATGGAAATGCAGTGAAGATAGTTTCGCACATTTTGATGCATAATTGTATGTCCATACTTAGAATTTTATGAAAAAATATATGTCCATCTACACTATAAATGGAATGCACTATTCCATCACTTATAATTTTTAAGGAGTTGCACATGTAATTTGAAAATCGTTTTGGCACTATTGAAACAATAGCATGTGCGAAGGAATTGATTTCAAACACTAAATTTGTATAGGAATTGCAATGGCACCCTCCCGCCATTAACTGTGGCGATCCACCGTCCGCGAATATCGCCTCCAAGATGAAATTATCACACTTTTTTTTAAAATTTATGAGATGACGCCAAACCATTTGCACATTTATTGGAACTATCAGATATAACTATATCCAATGATATAGTAGGGGAGTAATGTGCTTAAAATCTCGTTGTGAATTACAGCAGAGAATATAGCATCTCCAATCGAAAACAATGTTCTGTTTATTTATAGCTGATATAGTGGTTATTGCTCCAGTTTCCATTTTGTCGAAGACACAATTTCATTTACAAGGTCATACTTAAGAACTGCACATGTAATGTGAAAAACATATTAGCTCTATTGAAACAATAGCATGTGCTGAAGATAGATTTCAACCTCAACATTTTCAATTTCCTTTGAACCAGCCAATTAATATTGAAACATTTGAAAAATGGATATGCAGTGAACATAGTTTCGCACATTTTGATGCATAATTGTATGTCCATACTTAGTGAAAAAATATATGTCCTTTTCCACTTGAATGGAATGCACTATTCCATCAGCTATAATTTTAAAGGAGTTGCACATGTAATTTGAAAATCGTTTTGGCACTATTGAAACAATAGCATGTGCGAAGGAATTGATTTCAAACACTAAATTTGTATAGGAATTGCAATGGCACCCTCCCGCCATTAACTGTGGCGATCCACCGTCCGCGAATATCGCCTCCAAGATGAAATTATCACACCTTTTTTTTTAAAATTTATGAGATGACGCCAAACCATTTGCACATTTATGGAACTATCAGATATAACTATATCCAATGATATAGTAGAGGAATAATGTGCTTAAAATCTCGATGTGAATTACAGTAGAGAATATAGCATCTCCAATTGAAAACAATGTTCTGTTTACTAGTAGCTGATATAGTGCTTATTGCTCCAGTTTCCATATTAGTCGAAGACACAATTTCATTTACAAGGTCATACTTAAGAACTGCACATGTAATGTGAAAAACATATTAGCTCTATTGAAACAATAGCATGTGCTGAAGATAGATTTCAACCTCAACATTTTCAATTTCCTTTGAACCAGCCAATTAATATTGAAACATTTGAAAAATCGAAATGCAGTGAAGATAGTTTCGCACATTTTTATGCATAATTGTATGTCCATACTTAGAATTTTATGAAAAAATATATGTCCATTTCCACTATAAATGGAATGTACTATTCCATCACTTATAATTTTTAAGGAGTTGCACATGTAATTTGAAAATCGTTTTGGCACTATTGAAACAATAGCATGTGCGAAGGAATTGATTTCAAACACTAAATTTGTATAGGAATTGCAATGGTACCCTCCCGCCATTAACTGTGGCGATCCACCGTCCGCGAATATCGCCTCCAAGATGAAATTATCACACCTTTTTTTTAAAATTTATGAGATGACGCCAAACCATTTGCACATTTATTGGAACTATCAGATATAACTATATCCAATGATATAGTAGGGGAATAAGGTGCTTAAAATCTCGAAGTGAATTACAGCAGAGAATATAGCATCTCCAATTGAAAACAATGTTCTGTTTATTTATAGCTCATATAGTGCTTATTGCTCCAGTTTCCATATAGTCGAAGACACAATTTCATTTACAAGGTAATACTTAAGAACTGCACATGTAATGTGAAAAACATATTAGCTCTATTGAAACAATAGCATGTGCTGAAGATAGATTTCAACCTCAACAATTTCAATTTCCTTTGAATCAGCCAATGAATATTGAAACATTTGAAAAATGGATATGCAGTGAAGATAGTTTCGCACATTTTGATGCATAATTGTATGTCCATACTTAGTGAAAAAATATATGTCCTTTTCCACTTGAATGGAATGCACTATTCCATCAGTTATAATTTTTAAGGAGTTGCACATGTAATTTGAAAATCGTTTTGGCACTATTGAAACAATAGCATATGCGAAGGAATTGATTTCAAACATTAAATTTGTATAGGAATTGCAATGGCACCCTCCCGCCATTAACTGTGGCGATCCACCGTCCGCGAATATCGCCTCCAAGATGAAATTATCACACCTTTTTTTTTTAAAATTTATGAGATGACGCCAAACCATTTGCACATTTATTGGAACTATCAGATATAACTATATCCAATGATATAGTAGGGGAATAATGTGCTTAAAATCTCGATGTGAATTACAGCAGAGAATATAGCATCTCCAATTGAAAACAATGTTCTGTTTATTTATAGCTGATATAGTGCTTATTGCTCCAGTTTCCATATTGTCGAAGACACAATTTCATTTACAAGGTCATACTTAAGAACTGCACATGCAATGTGAAAAACATATTAGCTCTATTGAAACAAAAGCATGTGCTGAAGATAGATTTCAACCTCAACATTTTCAATTTCGTTTGAACCAGCCAATTAATATTGAAACATTTGAAAAATCGAAATGCAGTGAAGATAGTTTCGCACATTTTGATGCATAATTGTATGTCCGTACTTAGAATTTTATGAAAAAATATATGTCCATCTCCACTATAAATGGAATGCACTATTCCATCACTTATAATTTTTAAGGAGTTGCACATGTAATTTGAAAATCGTTTTGGCACTATTGAAACAATAGCATGTGCGAAGGAATTGATTTCAAACACTAAATTTGTATAGGAATTGCAATGGCACCCTCCCGCCATTAACTGTGGCGATCCACCGTCCGCGAATATCGCCTCCAAGATGAAATTATCACACCTTTTTTTTAAAATTTATGAGATGACGCCAAACCATTTGCACATTTATTGGAACTATCAGATATAACTATATCCAATGATATAGTAGGGGAATAATGTGCTTAAAATCTCGATGTGAATTACAGCAGAGAATATAGCATCTCCAATTTAAAACAATGTTCTGTTTATTTATAGCTGATATAGTGCTTATTGCTCCAGTTTCCATATTAGTCGAAGACACAATTTCATTTACAAGGTAATACTTAAGAACTGCACATGTAATGTGAAAAGCATAATAGCTCTATTGAAACAATAGCATTGCTGAAGATAGATTTCAACCTCAACATTTTCAATTTCCTTTGAACCAGCCAATTAATATTGAAACATTTGAAAAATGGATATGCAGTGAAGATAGTTTCGCACATTTTGATGCATAATTGTATGTCCATACTTAGTGAAAAATATATGTCCTTTTCCACTTGAATGGAATGCACTATTCCATTAGTTATAATTTTTAAGGAGTTGCACATGTAATTTGAAAATCGTTTTGGCACTATTGAAACAATAGCATGTGCGAAGGAATTGATTTCAAACACTAAATTTGTATAGGAATTGCAATGGCACCCTCCCGCCATTAACTGTGGCGATCCACCGTCCGCGAATATCGCCTCCAAAATGAAATTATCACACCTTTTTTTTTTAAAATTTATGAGATGACGCCAAACCATTTGCACATTTATTGGAACTATCAGATATAACTATATCCAATGATATAGCAGGGGAATAATGTGCTTAAAATCTCGATGTGAATTACAGCAGAGAAATATAGCATCTCCAATTGAAAACAATGTTCTGTTTAATTATAGCTGATATAGTGGTTATTGCTCCAGTTTCCATTTTGTCGAAGACACAATTTCATTTACAAGGTCATACTTAAGAACTGCACATGTAATGTGAAAAACATATTAGCTCTATTGAAACAATAGCATGTGCTGAAGATAGATTTCAACCTCAACATTTTCAATTTCCTTTGAACCAGCCAATTAATATTGAAACATTTGAAAAATGGATATGCAGTGAACATAGTTTCGCACATTTTGATGCATAATTGTATGTCCATACTTCGTGAAAAAATATATGTCCTTTTCCACTTGAATGGAATGCACTATTCCATCAGCTATAATTTTTAAGGAGTTGCACATGTAATTTGAAAATCGTTTTGGCACTATTGAAACAATAGCATGTGCGAAGGAATTGATTTCAAACACTAAATTTGTATAGGAATTGCAATGGCACCCTCCCGCCATTAACTGTGGCGATCCACCGTCCGCGAATATCGCCTCCAAGATGAAATTATCACACCTTTTTTTTTAAAATTTATGAGATGACGCCAAACCATTTGCACATTTATTGGAACTATCAGATATAACTATATCCAATGATATAGTAGAGGAATAATGTGCTTAAAATCTCGATGTGAATTACAGTAGAGAATATAGCATCTCCAATTGAAAACAATGTTCTGTTTACTAGTAGCTGATATAGTGCTTATTGCTCCAGTTTCCATATTAGTCGAAGACACAATTTCATTTACAAGGTCATACTTAAGAACTGCACATGTAATGTGAAAAACATATTAGCTCTATTGAAACAATAGCATGTGCTGAAGATAGATTTCAACCTCAACATTTTCAATTTCCTTTGAACCAGCCAATTAATATTGAAACATTTGAAAAATGGATATGCAGTGAAGATAGTTTCGCACATTTTGATGCATAATTGTATGTCCATACTTAGTGAAAAATATATGTCCTTTTCCACTTGAATGGAATGCACTATTCCATTAGTTATAATTTTTAAGGAGTTGCACATGTAATTTGAAAATTGTTTTGGCACTATTGAAACAATAGCATGTGCGAAGGAATTGATTTCAAACACTAAATTTGTATAGGAATTGCAATGGCACCCTCCCGCCATTAACTGTGGCGATCCACCGTCCGCGAATATCGCCTCCAAAAGGAAATTATCACACCTTTTTTTTTTAAAATTTATGAGATGACGCCAAACCATTTGCACATTTATTGGAACTATCAGATATAACTATATCCAATGATATAGCAGGGGAATAATGTGCTTAAAATCAAGATGTGAATTACAGCAGAGAATATAGCATCTCCAATTGAAAACAATGTTCTGTTTATTTATAGCTGATATAGTGCTTATTGCTCCAGTTTCCATATTGTCGAAGACACAATTTCATTTACAAGGTCATACTTAAGAACTGCACATGTAATGTTAAAAACATATTAGCTCTATTGAAACAATAGCATGTGCTGAAGATAGATTTCAACCGCAACATTTTCAATTTCCTTTGAACCAGCCAATTAATATTGAAACATTTGAAAAATCGAAATGCAGTGAAGATAGTTTCGCACATTTTGATGCATAATTGTATGACCATACTTAGAATTTTATGAAAAAATATATGTCCATCTCCACTATAAATGGAATGCACTATTCCATCACTTATAATTTTTAAGGAGTTGCACATGTAATTTGAAAATCGTTTTGGCACTATTGAAACAATAGCATGTGCGAAGGAATTGATTTCAAACACTAAATTTGTATAGGAATTGCAATGGCACCCTCCCGCCATTAACTGTGGCGATCCACTGTCCGCGAATATAACCTCCAAGATGAAATTATCACACCTTTTTTTAAAAATTTATGAGATGACGCCAAACCATTTCCACATTTATTGGAACTATCAGATATAACTATATCCAATGATATAGTAGGGGAATAATGTGCTTAAAATCTTGATGTGAATTACAGGAGAGAATATAGCATCTCCAATTGAAAACAATGTTCTGTTTATTTATAGCTGATATAGTGCTTATTGCTCCAGGTTCCATATTAGTCGAAGACACAATTTCATTTACAAGGTCATACTTAAGAACTGCACATGTAATGTGAAAAACATATTAGCTCTATTGAAACAATAGCATGTGCTGAAGATAGATTTTAACCTCAACATTTTCAATTTCCTTTGAACCAGCCAATGAATATTGAAACATTTGAAAAATGGAAATGCAGTGAAGATAGTTTCGCACATTTTGATGCATAATTGTATGTCCATACTTAGAATTTTATGAAAAAATATATGTCCATTTCCACTATAAATGGAATGCACTATTCCATCACTTATAATTTTTAAGGAGTTGCACATGTAATTTGAAAATCGTTTTGGCACTATTGAAACAATAGCATGTGCGAAGGAATTGATTTCAAACACTAAATTTGTATAGGAATTGCAATGGCACCCTCCCGCCATTAACTGTGGCGATCCACTGTCCGCGAATATAACCTCCAAGATGAAATTATCACACCTTTTTTTTAAAATTTATGAGATGACGCCAAACCATTTCCACATTTATTGGAACTATCAGATATAACTATATCCAATGATATAGTAGGGGAATAATGTGCTTAAAATCTTGATGTGAATTACAGGAGAGAATATAGCATCTCCAATTGAAAACAATGTTCTGTTTATTTATAGCTGATATAGTGCTTATTGCTCCAGGTTCCATATTAGTCGAAGACACAATTTCATTTACAAGGTCATACTTAAGAACTGCACATGTAATGTGAAAAACATATTAGCTCTATTGAAACAATAGCATGTGCTGAAGATAGATTTTAACCTCAACATTTTCAATTTCCTTTGAACCAGCCAATGAATATTGAAACATTTGAAAAATGGAAATGCAGTGAAGATAGTTTCGCACATTTTGATGCATAATTGTATGTCCATACTTAGAATTTTATGAAAAAATATATGTCCATTTCCACTATAAATGGAATGCACTATTCCATCACTTATAATTTTTAAGGAGTTGCACATGTAATTTGAAAATCGTTTTGGCACTATTGAAACAATAGCATGTGCGAAGGAATTGATTTCAAACACTAAATTTGTATAGGAATTGCAATGGCACCCTCCCGCCATTAACTGTGGCGATCCACCGTCCGCGAATATCGCCTCCAAGATGAAATTATCACACCTTTTTTTTAAAATTTATGAGATGACGCCAAACCATTTGCACATTTATTGGAACTATCAGATATAACTATATCCAATGATATAGTAGGGGAATAATGCGCTTAAAATCTCGTTGTGAATTACTGCAGAGAATATAGCATCTCCAATTGAAAACAATGTTCTGTTTATTTATAGCTGATATAGTGCTTATTGCTCCAGTTTCCATTTTGTCGAAGACACAATTTCATTTACAAGGTCATTCTTAAGAACTGCACATGTAATATGAAAAACATATTAGCTCTATTGAAACAATAGCATGTGCTGAATATAGATTTGAACCTCAACATTTTCAATTTCCTTTGAACCAGCCAATGAATATTGAAACATTTGAAAAATGGATATGCAGTGATGATAGTTTTGCACATTTTGATGCATAATTGTATGTCCATACTTGGTGAAAAATATATGTCCTTTTCCACTTGAATGGAATGCACTATTCCATTAGTTATAATTTTTAAGGAGTTGCACATGTAATTTGAAAATCGTTTTGGCACTATTGAAACAATAGCATGTGCGAAGGAATTGATTTCAAACACTAAATTTGTATAGGAATTGCAATGGCACCCTCCCGCCATTAACTGTGGCGATCCACCGTCCGCGAATATCGCCTCCAAGATGAAATTATCACACCTTTTTTTTAAAATTTATGAGATGACGCCAAACCATTTGCACATTTATTGGAACTATCAGATATAACTATATCCAATGATATAGTAGGGGAATAATGTGCTTAAAATCTCGATGTGAATTACAGCAGAGAATATAGCATCTCCAATTTAAAACAATGTTCTGTTTATTTATAGCTGATATAGTGCTTATTGCTCCAGTTTCCATATTAGTCGAAGACACAATTTCATTTACAAGGTAATACTTAAGAACTGCACATGTAATGTGAAAAGCATATTAGCTCTATTGAAACAATAGCATTGCTGAAGATAGATTTCAACCTCAACATTTTCAATTTCCTTTGAACCAGCCAATTAATATTGAAACATTTGAAAAATGGATATGCAGTGAAGATAGTTTCGCACATTTTGATGCATAATTGTATGTCCATACTTAGTGAAAAATATATGTCCTTTTCCACTTGAATGGAATGCACTATTCCATTAGTTATAATTTTTAAGGAGTTGCACATGTAATTTGAAAATTGTTTTGGCACTATTGAAACAATAGCATGTGCGAAGGAATTGATTTCAAACACTAAATTTGTATAGGAATTGCAATGGCACCCTCCCGCCATTAACTGTGGCGATCCACCGTCCGCGAATATCGCCTCCAAAATGAAATTATCACACCTTTTTTTTTTAAAATTTATGAGATGACGCCAAACCATTTGCACATTTATTGGAACTATCAGATATAACTATATCCAATGATATAGCAGGGGAATTATGTGCTTAAAATCAAGATGTGAATTACAGCAGAGAATATAGCATCTCCAATTGAAAACAATGTTCTGTTTATTTATAGCTGATATAGTGCTTATTGCTCCAGTTTCCATATTGTCGAAGACACAATTTCATTTACAAGGTCATACTTAAGAACTGCACATGTAATGTTAAAAACATATTAGCTCTATTGAAACAATAGCATGTGCTGAAGATAGATTTCAACCGCAACATTTTCAATTTCCTTTGAACCAGCCAATTAATATTGAAACATTTGAAAAATCGAAATGCAGTGAAGATAGTTTCGCACATTTTGATGCATAATTGTATGACCATACTTAGAATTTTATGAAAAAATATATGTCCATCTCCACTATAAATGGAATGCACTATTCCATCACTTATAATTTTTAAGGAGTTGCACATGTAATTTGAAAATCGTTTTGGCACTATTGAAACAATAGCATGTGCGAAGGAATTGATTTCAAACACTAAATTTGTATAGGAATTGCAATGGCACCCTCCCGCCATTAACTGTAGCGATCCACTGTCCGCGAATATAACCTCCAAGATGAAATTATCACACCTTTTTTTTAAAATTTATGAGATGACGCCAAACCATTTCCACATTTATTGGAACTATCAGATATAACTATATCCAATGATATAGTAGGGGAATAATGTGCTTAAAATCTTGATGTGAATTACAGGAGAGAATATAGCATCTCCAATTGAAAACAATGTTCTGTTTATTTATAGCTGATATAGTGCTTATTGCTCCAGGTTCCATATTAGTCGAAGACACAATTTCATTTACAAGGTCATACTTAAGAACTGCACATGTAATGTGAAAAACATATTAGCTCTATTGAAACAATAGCATGTGCTGAAGATAGATTTTAACCTCAACATTTTCAATTTCCTTTGAACCAGCCAATGAATATTGAAACATTTGAAAAATGGAAATGCAGTGAAGATAGTTTCGCACATTTTGATGCATAATTGTATGTCCATACTTAGAATTTTATGAAAAAATATATGTCCATTTCCACTATAAATGGAATGCACTATTCCATCACTTATAATTTTTAAGGAGTTGCACATGTAATTTGAAAATCGTTTTGGCACTATTGAAACAATAGCATGTGCGAAGGAATTGATTTCAAACACTAAATTTGTATAGGAATTGCAATGGCACCCTCCCGCCATTAACTGTGGCGATCCACCGTCCGCGATTATCGCCTCCAAGATGAAATTATCACACCTTTTTTTTAAAATTTATGAGATGACGCCAAACCATTTGCACATTTATTGGAACTATCAGATATAACTATATCCAATGATATAGTAGGGGAATAATGCGCTTAAAATCTCGTTGTGAATTACTGCAGAGAATATAGCATCTCCAATTGAAAACAATGTTCTGTTTATTTATAGCTGATATAGTGCTTATTGCTCCAGTTTCCATTTTGTCGAAGACACAATTTCATTTACAAGGTCATTCTTAAGAACTGCACATGTAATGTGAAAAACATATTAGCTCTATTGAAACAATAGCATGTGCTGAATATAGATTTGAACCTCAACATTTTCAATTTCCTTTGAACCAGCCAATGAATATTGAAACATTTGAAAAATGGATATGCAGTGATGATAGTTTTGCACATTTTGATGCATAATTGTATGTCCATACTTAGTGAAAAAATATATGTCCTTTTCCACTTGAATGGAATGCACTATTCCATCACTTATAATTTTTAAGGAGTTTCACATATAATTTGAAAATCGTTTTGGCACTATTGAATTAATAGCATGTGCGAAGGAATTGATTTCAAACACTTAATTTGTATACGAATTGCAATGGCACCCTCCCGCCATTAACTGTGGCGATCCACCGTCCGCGAATATCGCCTCCAAGAAGAAATTATCACACCTTTTTTTTAAAATTTATGAGATGACGCCAAACCATTTGCACATTTATTGGAATTATCAGATATAACTATATCCAATGATATACTAGGGGAATAATGTGCTTAAAATCTTGATGTGAATTACAGTAGAGAATATAGCATCTCCAATTGAAAACAATGTTCTGTTTATTTATAGCTCATATAGTGCTTATTGCTCCAGTTTCCATATTAGTCGAAGACACAATTTCATTTACAAGGTCATGCTTAAGAACTGCACATGTAATGTGAAAAACATATTGGCTCTATTGATACAATAGCATGTGCTGAAGATAGATTTCAACCTCAACATTTTCAATTTCCTTTGAACCACCCAATTTATATGGAAAACATTTTAAAAATTGGAAATGCAATGACGATAGTTTCGCACATTTTAATGCATAATTGTATGTCCATACTTAGAATTTTATGGAAAAATAGATGTCCATTTCCACTATAAATGGAATGCACTATTCCATCACTTATAATTTTTAAGGAGTTGCACATGTAATTTAAAAATCGTTTTGGCACCATTGAAACAAGAGCATGTGCGAAGGAATTGATTTCAAACACTAAATTTGTATAGGAATTGCAATGGCACCCTCCCGCCAATAACTGTGGCGATCCACCGTCCGCGAATATCGCCTCCAAGATGAAATTATCACACCTTTTTTTTAAAATTTATGAGATGACGCCAAACCATTAGCACATTTATTAGAACTATCAGATATAACTATATCCAAGAATATAGTAGGGGAATAATGTGCTTAAAATCTCGATGTGAATTACAGCAGAGAATATAGCATCTCCAATTGAAAACAATGTTCTGTTTATTTATAGCTGATATAGTGCTTATTGCTCCAGTTTCCATTTTGTCGAAGACACAATTTCATTTACAAGGTCATACTTAAGAACTGCACATGTAATGTGAAAAACATATTAGCTCTATTGAAACAATAGCATGTGCTGAAGATAGATTTCAACCTCAAAATTTTCAATTTCCTTTGAACCAGCCAATGAATATTGAAACATTTGAAAAATGGATATGCAGTGATGATAGTTTTGCACATTTTGATGCATAATTGTATGTCCATACTTAGTGAAAAAATATATGTCCTTTTCCACTTGTATGGAATGCACTATTCCATCACTTATAATTTTTAAGGAGTTGCACATGTAATTTGAAAATCGTTTTGGCACTATTGAAACAATAGCATGTGCGAAGGAATTGATTTCAAACACTAAATTTGTATAGGAATTGCAATGGCACCCTCCCGCCATTAACTGTGGCGATCCACCGTCCGCGAATATCGCCTCCAAGATGAAATTATCACACCTTGTTTTTAAAATTTATGAGATGACGCCAAACCATTTGCACATTTATTGGAACTATCAGATATAACTATATCCAATGATATAGTAGGGGAATAATGTGCTTAAAATCTCGATGTGAATTACAGCAGAGAATATAGCATCTCCAATTGAAAACAATGTTCTGTTTATTTATAGCTGATATAGTGCTTATTGCTCCAGTTTCCATATTAGTCGAAGACACAATTTCATTTACAAGGTCATACTTAAGAACTGCACATGTAATGTGAAAAACATATTAGCTCTATTGAAACAATAGCATGTGCTGAAGATAGATTTCAACCTCAACATTTTCAATTTCCTTTGAACCAGCCAATTAATATTGAAACATTTGAAAAATGGAAATGCAGTGAAGATAGTTTCGCACATTTTGATGCATAATTGTATGTCCATACTTAGTGAAAAAATATATGTCCTTTTCCACTTGTATGGAATGCACTATTCCATTAGTTATAATTTTTAAGGAGTTGCACATGTAATTTGAAAATCGTTTTGGCACTATTGAAACAATAGCATGTGCGAAGGAATTGATTTCAAACACTAAATTTGTATAGGAATTGCAATGGCACCCTCCCGCCATTAACTGTGGCGATCCACCGTCCGCGAATATCGCCTCCAAGATGAAATTATCACACATTGTTTTTAAAATTTATGAGATGACGGCAAACCATTTGCACATTTATTGGAACTATCAGATATAACTATATCCAATGATATAGTAGGGGAGTAATGTGCTTAAAATCTCGATGTGAATTACAGCAGAGAATATAGCATCTCCAATTGAAAACGGTGTTCTGTTTATTTATAGCTCATATAGTCCTTACTGCTCCAGTTTCCATATTAGTCGAAGACACAATTTGATTTACAAGGTCATACTTAAGAACTGCACATGTAATGTGAAAAACATATTGGCTCTATTGAAACAATAGCATGTGCTGAAGATAGATTTCAACCTCAACATTTTCAATTTCCTTTGAACCAGCCAATTAATATTGAAACATTTGAAAAATGGATATGCAGTGAAGATAGTTTCGCACATTTTGATGCATAATTGTATGTCCATACTTAGAATTTTATGAAAAAATATATGTCCATCTGCACTATAAATGGAATGCATCATTCCATCACTTATAATTTTTAAGGAGTTGCACATGTAATTTGAAAATCGTTTTGGCACTATTGAAACAATAGCATGTGCGAAGGAATTGATTTCAAACACTAAATTTGTATAGGAATTGCAATGGCACCCTCCCGCCATTAACTGTGGCGATCCACCGTCCGCGAATATCGCCTCCAAGAAAAAATATCACACCTTGTTTTTAAAATTTATGAGATGACGCCAAACCATTTGCACATTTATTGGAACTATCAGATATAACTATATCCAATGATATAGTAGAGGAATAATGTGCTTAAAATCTCTATGTGAATTACAGTAGAGAATATAGCATCTCCAATTGAAAACAATGTTCTGTTTATTTATAGCTCATATAGTGCTTATTGCTCCAGTTTCCATATTAGTCGAAGACACAATTTCATTTACAAGTTCATACTTAAGAACTGCACATGTAATGTGAAAAACATATTAGCTCTATTGAAACTATAGCATGTGCTGAAGAAAGATTTCAACCTCAACATTTTCAATTTCCTTTGAACCAGCCAATTAATATTGAAACATTTGAAAAATGGAAATGCAGTGAAGATAGTTTCGCACATTTTGATGCATAATTGTATGTCCATACTTAGAATTTTATGAAAAAATATATGTCCATCTACACTATAAATGGAATGCACTATTCCATCACTTATAATTTTTAAGGAGTTGCACATGTAATTTAAAAATCGTTTTGGCACTATTGAAACAATAGCATGTGCGAAGGAATTGATTTCAAACACTAAATTTGTATAGGAATTGCAATGGCACCCTCCCGCCATTAACTTATCCGATCCACCGTCCGCGAATATCGCCTCCAAGATGAAATTATCACACCTTTTTTTTAAAATTTATGAGATGACGCCAAACCATTTGCACATTTATTGGAACTATCAGATATAACTATATCCAATGATATAGTAGGGGAGTAATGTGCTTAAAATCTCGTTGTGAATTACAGCAGAGAATATAGCATCTCCAATTGAAAACAATGTTCTGTTTATTTATAGCTGATATAGTGGTTATTGCTCCAGTTTCCATTTTGTCGAAGACACAATTTCATTTACAAGGTCATACTTAAGAACTGCACATGTAATGTGAAAAACATATTAGCTCTATTGAAACAATAGCATGTGCTGAAGATAGATTTCAACCTCAACATTTTCAATTTCCTTTGAACCAGCCAATGAATATTGAAACATTTGAAAAATGGATATGCAGTGATGATAGTTTTGCACATTTTGATGCATAATTGTATGTCCATACTTAGTGAAAAAATATATGTCCTTTTCCACTTGAATGGAATGCACTATTCCATCACTTATAATTTTTAAGGAGTTGCACATGTAATTTGAAAATCGTTTTGGCACTATTGAATTAATAGCATGTGCGAAGGAATTGATTTCAAACACTAAATTTGTATAGGAATTGCAATGGCACCCTCCCGCCATTAACTGTGGCGATCCACCGTCCGCGAATATCGCCTCCAAGATGAAATTATCACACCTTTTTTTTAAAATTTATGAGATGACGCCAAACCATTTGCACATTTATTGGAATTATCAGATATAACTATATCCAATGATATAGTAGGGGAATAATGTGCTTAAAATCTTGATGTGAATTACAGTAGAGAATATAGCATCTCCAATTGAAAACAATGTTCTGTTTACTTATAGCTGATATAGTGCTTATTGCTCCAGTTTCCATATTAGTCGAAGACACAATTTCATTTACAAGGTCATACTTAATAACTGCACATGTAATGTGAAAAACATATTAGCTCTATTGAAACAATAGCATGTGCTGAAGATAGATTTCAACCTCAACATTTTCAATTTCCTTTGAACCAGCCAATGAATATTGAAACATTTGAAAAATGGATATGCAGGGATGATAGTTTTGCACATTTTGATGCATAATTGTATGTCCATACTTAGTGAAAAAACATATGTCCTTTTCCACTTGTATGAAATGCACTATTCCATCACTTATAATTTTTAAGGTGTTGCACATGTAATTTGAAAATCGTTTTGGCACTATTGAAACAATAGCATGTGCGAAGGAATTGATTTCAAACACCAAATTTGTATAGGAATTGCAATGGCACCCTCCCGCCATTAACTGTGGCGATCCACCGTCCGCGAATATCGCCTCCAAGATGAAATTATCACACCTTTTTTTTAAAATTTATGAGATGACGCCAAACCATTTGCACATTTATTGGAACTATCAGATATAACTATATCCAATGATATAGTAGGGGAATAATGTGCTTAAAATCTCGATGTGAATTACAGTAGAGAATATAGCATCTCCAATTGAAAACAGTGATCTGCTTATTTATAGCTCATATAGTCCTTACTGCTCCAGTTTCCATATTAGTCGAAGACACAATTTCATTTACAAGGTCATACTTAAGTACTGCACATGTAATGCGAAAAACATATTGGCTCTATTGAAACAATAGCATGTGCTGAAGATAGATTTCAACCTCAACATTTTCAATTTCCTTTGAACCAGCCAATTAATATTGAAACATTTGAAAAATGGATATGCAGTGAACATAGTTTCGCACATTTTGATGCATAATTGTATGTCCATACTTAGTGAAAAAATATATGTCCTTTTCCACTTGAATGGAATGCACTATTCCATCACTTATAATTTTTAAGGAGTTGCACATGTAATTTGAACATCGTTTTGGCACTATTGAAACAATAGCATGTGCGAAGGAATTGATTTCATACACTAAATTTGTATAGGAATTGCAATGGCACCCTCCCGCCATTAACTGTGGCGATCCACCGTCCGCGAATATCGCCTCCAAGATGAAATTATCACACCTTTTTTTTTAAAATTTATGAGATGACGCCAAACCATTTGCACATTTATTGGAACTATCAGATATAACTATATCCAATGATATAGTAGAGGAATAATGTGCTTAAAATCTCGATGTGAATTACAGTAGGGAATATAGCATCTCCAATTGAAAACAATGTTCTGTTTACTAGTAGCTGATATAGTGCTTATTGCTCCAGTTTCCATATTAGTCGAAGACACAATTTCATTTACAAGGTCATACTTAAGAACTGCACATGTAATGTGAAAAACATATTGGCTCTATTGAAACAATAGCATGTGCTGAAGATAGATTTCAACCTCAACATTTTCAATTTCCTTTGAACCAGCCAATGAATATTGAAACATTTGAAAAATGGAAATGCAGTGAAGATAGTTTCGCACATTTTGATGCATAATTGTATGTCCATACTTAGAATTTTATGAAAAAATATATGTCCATCTACACTATAAATGGAATGCACTATTCCATCACTTATAATTTTTAAGGAGTTGCACATGTAATTTAAAAATCGTTTTGGCACTATTGAAACAATAGCATGTGCGAAGGAATTGATTTCAAACACTAAATTTTTATAGGAATTGCAATGGCACCCTCCCGCCATTAACTGTGGCGATCCACCGTCCGCGAATATCGCCTCCAAGATGAAATTATCACACCTTTTTTTTAAAATTTATGAGATGACGCCAAACCATTTGCACATTTATTGGAACTATCAGATATAACTATATCCAATGATATAGTAGGGGAGTAATGTGCTTAAAATCTCGTTGTGAATTACAGCAGAGAATATAGCATCTCCAATTGAAAACAATGATCTGTTTATTTATAGCTGATATAGTGGTTATTGCTCCAGTTTCCATTTTGTCGAAGACACAATTTCATTTACAAGGTCATACTTAAGAACTGCACATGTAATGTGAAAAACATATTAGCTCTATTGAAAGAATAGCATGTGCTGAAGATAGATTTCAACCTCAACATTTTCAATTTCCTTTGAACCAGCCAATTAATATTGAAACATTTGAAAAATGGATATGTAGTGAACATAGTTTCGCACATTTTGATGCATAATTGTATGTCCATACTTAGTGAAAAAATATATGTCCTTTTCCACTCGAATGGAATGCACTATTCCATCAGCTATAATTTTTAAGGAGTTGCACATGTAATTTGAAAATCGTTTTGGCACTATTGAAACAATAGCATGTGCGAAGGAATTGATTTCAAACACTAAATTTGTATAGGAATTGCAATGGCACCCTCCCGCCATTAACTGTGGCGATCCACCGTCCGCGAATATCGCCTCCAAGATGAAATTATCACACCTTTTTTTTTAAAATTTATGAGATGACGCCAAACCATTTGCACATTTATTGGAACTATCAGATATAACTATATCCAATGATATAGTAGAGGAATAATGTGCTTAAAATCTCGATGTGAATTACAGTAGAGAATATAGCATCTCCAATTGAAAACAATGTTCTGTTTACTAGTAGCTGATATAGTGCTTATTGCTCCAGTTTCCATATTAGTCGAAGACACAATTTCATTTACAAGGTCATACTTAAGAACTGCACATGTAATGTGAAAAACATATTAGCTCTATTGAAACAATAGCATGTGCTGAAGATAGATTTCAACCTCAACATTTTCAATTTCCTTTGAACCAGCCAATTAATATTGAAACATTTGAAAAATCGAAATGCAGTGAAGATAGTTTCGCACATTTTTATGCATAATTGTATGTCCATACTTAGAATTTTATGAAAAAATATATGTCCATTTCCACTATAAATGGAATGTACTATTCCATCACTTATAATTTTTAAGGAGTTGCACATGTAATTTGAAAATCGTTTTGGCACTATTGAAACAATAGCATGTGCGAAGGAATTGATTTCAAACACTAAATTTGTATAGGAATTGCAATGGTACCCTCCCGCCATTAACTGTGGCGATCCACCGTCCGCGAATATCGCCTCCAAGATGAAATTATCACACCTTTTTTTTAAAATTTATGAGATGACGCCAAACCATTTGCACATTTATTGGAACTATCAGATATAAGTATATCCAATGATATAGTAGGGGAATAAGGTGCTTAAAATCTCGAAGTGAATTACAGCAGAGAATATAGCATCTCCAATTGAAAACAATGTTCTGTTTATTTATAGCTCATATAGTGCTTATTGCTCCAGTTTCCATATAGTCGAAGACACAATTTCATTTACAAGGTAATACTTAAGAACTGCACATGTAATGTGAAAAACATATTAGCTCTATTGAAACAATAGCATGTGCTGAAGATAGATTTCAACCTCAACATTTTCAATTTCCTTTGAATCAGCCAATGAATATTGAAACATTTGAAAAATGGATATGCAGTGAAGATATTTTCGCACATTTTGATGCATAATTGTATGTCCATACTTAGTGAAAAAATATATGTCCTTTTCCACTTGAATGGAATGCACTATTCCATCAGTTATAATTTTTAAGGAGTTGCACATGTAATTTGAAAATCGTTTTGGCACTATTGAAACAATAGCATATGCGAAGGAATTGATTTCAAACACTAAATTTGTATAGGAATTGCAATGGCACCCTCCCGCCATTAACTGTGGCGATCCACCGTCCGCGAATATCGCCTCCAAGATGAAATTATCACACCTTTTTTTTTTAAAATTTATGAGATGACGCCAAACCATTTGCACATTTATTGGAACTATCAGATATAACTATATCCAATGATATAGTAGGGGAATAATGTGCTTAAAATCTCGATGTGAATTACAGCAGAGAATATAGCATCTCCAATTGAAAACAATGTTCTGTTTATTTATAGCTCATATAGTGCTTATTGCTCCAGTTTCCATATTGTCGAAGACACAATTTCATTTACAAGGTCATACTTAAGAACTGCACAGGTAATGTGAAAAACATATTAGCTCTATTGAAACAAAAGCATGTGCTGAAGATAGATTTCAACCTCAACATTTTCAATTTCCTTTGAACCAGCCAATTAATATTGAAACATTTGAAAAATCGAAATGCAGTGAAGATAGTTTCGCACATTTTGATGCATAATTGTATGTCCGTACTTAGAATTTTATGAAAAAATATATGTCCATCTCCACTATAAATGGAATGCACTATCCCATCACTTATAATTTTTAAGGAGTTGCACATGTAATTTGAAAATGGTTTTGGCACTATTGAAACAATAGCATGTGCGAAGGAATTGATTTCAAACACTAAATTTGTATAGGAATTGCAATGGCACATTCCCGCCATTAACTGTGGCGATCCACCGTCCGCGAATATCGCCTCCAAGATGAAATTATCACACTTTTTTTTTAAAATTTATGAGATGACGCCAAACCATTTGCACATTTATTGGAACTATCAGATATAACTATATCCAATGATATAGTAGGGGAATAATGTGCTTAAAATCTCGATGTGAATTACAGTAGAGAATATAGCATCTCCAATTGAAAACAATGTTCTGTTTATTTATAGCTCATATAGTGCTTATTGCTCCAGTTTCCATATTAGTCGAAGACACAATTTTATTTACAAGTTCATACTTAAGAACTGCACATGTAATGTGAAAAACATATTAGCTCTATTGAAAGAATAGCATGTGCTGAAGATAGATTTCAACCTCAACATTTTCAATTTCCTTTGAACCAGCCAATTAATATTGAGACATTTGAAAAATGGAAATGCAGTGAAGATAGTTTCGCACATTTTGATGCATAATTGTATGTCCATACTTAGAATTTTGTGAAAAAATATATGTCCATCTACACTATAAATGGAATGCACTATTCCATCACTTATAATTTTTAAGGAGTTGCACATGTAATTTGAAAATCGTTTTGGCACTATTGAAACAATAGCATGTGCGAAGGAATTGATTTCAAACACTAAATTTGTATAGGAATTGCAATGGCACCCTCCCGCCATTAACTGTGGCGATCCACCGTCCGCGAATATCGCCTCCAAGATGAAATTATCACACCTTTTTTTTAAAATTTATGAGATGACGCCAAACCATTTGCACATTTATTGGAACTATCAGATATAACTATATCCAATGATATAGTAGGGTAATAATGTGCTTAAAATCTCGATGTGAATTACAGCAGATAATATAGCATCTCCAATTTAAAACAATGTTCTGTTTATTTATAGCTGATATAGTGCTTATTGCTCCAGTTTCCATATTAGTCGAAGACACAATTTCATTTACAAGGTAATACTTAAGAACTGCACATGTAATGTGAAAAGCATATTAGCTCTATTGAAATAATAGCATTGCAGAAGATAGATTTCAACCTCAACATTTTCAATTTCCTTTGAACCAGCCAATTAATATTGAAACATTTGAAAAATGGATATGCAGTGAAGATAGTTTCGCACATTTTGATGCATAATTGTATGTCCATACTTAGTGAAAAATATATGTCCTTTTCCACTTGAATGTAATGCACTATTCCATTAGTTATAATTTTTAAGGAGTTGCACATGTAATTTGAAAATCGTTTTGGCACTATTGAAACAATAGCATGTGCGAAGGAATTGATTTCAAACACTAAATTTGTATAGGAATTGCAATGGCACCCTCCCGCCATTAACTGTGGCGATCCACCGTCCGCGAATATCGCCTCCAAGATGAAATTATCACACCTTTTTTTTAAAATTTATTAGATGACGCCAAACCATTTGCACATTTATTGGAACTATCAGATATAATTATATCCAATGATATAGTAGGGGAATAATGTGCTTAAAATCTCGTTGTGAATTACTGCAGAGAATATAGCATCTCCAATTGAAAACAATGTTCTGTTTATTTATAGCTGATATAGTGCTTATTGCTCCAGTTTCCATTTTGTCGAAGACACAATTTCATTTACAAGGTCATTCTTAAGAACTGCAGATGTAATGTGAAAAACATATTAGCTCTATTGAAACAATAGCATGTGCTGAATATAGATTTGAACCTCAACATTTTCAATTTCCTTTGAACCAGCCAATGAATATTGAAACATTTGAAAAATGGATATGCAGTGATGATAGTTTTGCACATTTTGATGCATAATTGTATGTCCATACTTAGTGAAAAAATATATGTCCTTTTCCACTTGAATGGAATGCACTATTCCATCACTTATAATTTTTAAGGAGTTTCACATGTAATTTGAAAATCGTTTTGGCACTATTGAATTAATAGCATGTGCGAAGGAATTGATTTCAAACACTTAATTTGTATACGAATTGCAATGGCACCCTCCCGCCATTAACTGTGGCGATCCACCGTCCGCGAATATCGCCTCCAAGATGAAATTATCACACCTTTTTTTTAAAATTTATGAGATGACGCCAAACCATTTGCACATTTATTGGAATTATCAGATATAACTATATCCAATGATATACTAGGGGAATAATGTGCTTAAAATCTTGATGTGAATTACAGTAGAGAATATAGCATCTCCAATTGAAAACAATGTTCTGTTTATTTATAGCTCATATAGTGCTTATTGCTCCAGTTTCCATATTAGTCGAAGACACAATTTCATTTACAAGGTCATGCTTAAGAACTGCACATGTAATGTGAAAAACATTTTGGCTCTATTGATACAATAGCATGTGCTGAAGATAGATTTCAACCTCAACATTTTCAATTTCCTTTGAACCAGCCAATTTATATGGAAAACATTTTAAAAATTGGAAATGCAATGACGATAGTTTCGCACATTTTGATGCATAATTGTATGTCCATACTTAGAATTTTATGGAAAAATAGATGTCCATTTCCACTATAAATGGAATGCACTATTCCATCACTTATAATTTTTAAGGAGTTGCACATGTAATTTGAAAATCGTTTTGGCACTATTGAAACAATAGCATGTGCGAAGGAATTGATTTCAAACACTAAATTTGTATAGGAATTGCAATGGCACCCTCCCGCCATTAACTGTGGCGATCCACCGTCCGCGAATATCGCCTCTAAGATGAAATTATCACACCTTTTTTTTTAAAATTTATGAGATGACGCCAAACCATTTGCACATTTATTGGAACTATCAGATATAACTATATCCAATGATATAGTAGAGGAATAATGTGCTTAAAATCTCGATGTGAATTACAGTAGGGAATATAGCATCTCCAATTGAAAACAATGTTCTGTTTACTAGTAGCTGATATAGTGCTTATTGCTCCAGTTTCCATATTAGTCGAAGACACAATTTCATTTACAAGGTCATACTTAAGAACTGCACTTGTAATGTGAAAAACATATTGGCTCTATTGAAACAATAGCATTTGCTGAAGATAGATTTCAACCTCAACATTTTCAATTTCCTTTGAACCAGCCAATTAATATTGAAACATTTGAAAAATGGAAATGCAGTGAAGATAGTTTCGCACATTTTGATGCATAATTGTATGTCCATACTTAGAATTTTATGAAAAAATATATGTCCATCTACACTATAAATGGAATGCACTATTCCATCACTTATAATTTTTAAGGAGTTGCACATGTAATTTAAAAATCGTTTTGGCACTATTGAAACAATAGCATGTGCGAAGGAATTGATTTCAAACACTAAATTTTTATAGGAATTGCAATGGCACCCTCCCGCCATTAACTGTGGCGATCCACCGTCCGCGAATATCGCCTCCAAGATGAAATTATCACACCTTTTTTTTTAAAATTTATGAGATGACGCCAAACCATTTGCACATTTATTGGAACTATCAGATATAACTATATCCAATGATATAGTAGGGGAGTAATGTGCTTAAAATCTCGTTGTGAATTACAGCAGAGAATATAGCATCTCCAATTGAAAACAATGATCTGTTTATTTATAGCTGATATAGTGGTTATTGCTCCAGTTTCCATTTTGTCGAAGACACAATTTCATTTACAAGGTCATACTTAAGAACTGCACATGTAATGTGAAAAACATATTAGCTCTATTGAAAGAATAGCATGTGCTGAAGATAGATTTCAACCTCAACATTTTCAATTTCCTTTGAACCAGCCAATTAATATTGAAACATTTGAAAAATGGATATGTAGTGAACATAGTTTCGCACATTTTGATGCATAATTGTATGTCCATACTTAGTGAAAAAATATATGTCCTTTTCCACTCGAATGGAATGCACTATTCCATCAGCTATAATTTTTAAGGAGTTGCACATGTAATTTGAAAATCGTTTTGGCACTATTGAAACAATAGCATGTGCGAAGGAATTGATTTCAAACACTAAATTTGTATAGGAATTGCAATGGCACCCTCCCGCCATTAACTGTGGCGATCCACCGTCCGCGAATATCGCCTCCAAGATGAAATTATCACACCTTTTTTTTTAAAATTTATGAGATGATGCCAAACCATTTGCACATTTATTGGAACTATCAGATATAACTATATCCAATGATATAGTAGAGGAATAATGTGCTTAAAATCTCGATGTGAATTACAGTAGAGAATATAGCATCTCCAATTGAAAACAATGTTCTGTTTACTAGTAGCTGATATAGTGCTTATTGCTCCAGTTTCCATATTAGTCGAAGACACAATTTCATTTACAAGGTCATACTTAAGAACTGCACATGTAATGTGAAAAACATATTAGCTCTATTGAAACAATAGCATGTGCTGAAGATAGATTTCAACCTCAACATTTTCAATTTCCTTTGAACCAGCCAATTAATATTGAAACATTTGAAAAATCGAAATGCAGTGAAGATAGTTTCGCACATTTTTATGCATAATTGTACGTCCATACTTAGAATTTTATGAAAAAATATATGTCCATTTCCACTATAAATGGAATGTACTATTCCATCACTTATAATTTTTAAGGAGTTGCACATGTAATTTGAAAATCGTTTTGGCACTATTGAAACAATAGCATGTGCGAAGGAATTGATTTCAAACACTAAATTTGTATAGGAATTGCAATGGTACCCTCCCGCCATTAACTGTGGCGATCCACCGTCCGCGAATATCGCCTCCAAGATGAAATTATCACACCTTTTTTTTAAAATTTATGAGATGACGCCAAACCATTTGCACATTTATTGGAACTATCAGATATAAGTATATCCAATGATATAGTAGGGGAATAAGGTGCTTAAAATCTCGAAGTGAATTACAGCAGAGAATATAGCATCTCCAATTGAAAACAATGTTCTGTTTATTTATAGCTCATATAGTGCTTATTGCTCCAGTTTCCATATAGTCGAAGACACAATTTCATTTACAAGGTAATACTTAAGAACTGCACATGTAATGTGAAAAACATATTAACTCTATTGAAACAATAGCATGTGCTGAAGATAGATTTCAACCTCAACATTTTCAATTTCCTTTGAATCAGCCAATGAATATTGAAACATTTGAAAAATGGATATGCAGTGAAGATAGTTTCGCACATTTTGATGCATAATTGTATGTCCATACTTAGTGAAAAAATATATGTCCTTTTCCACTTGAATGGAATGCACTATTCCATCAGTTATAATTTTTAAGGAGTTGCACATGTAATTTGAAAATCGTTTTGGCACTATTGAAACAATAGCATATGCGAAGGAATTGATTTCAAACACTAAATTTGTATAGGAATTGCAATGGCACCCTCCCGCCATTAACTGTGGCGATCCACCGTCCGCGAATATCGCCTCCAAGATGAAATTATCACACCTTTTTTTTTTAAAATTTATGAGATGACGCCAAACCATTTGCACATTTATTGGAACTATCAGATATAACTATATCCAATGATATAGTAGGGGAATAATGTGCTTAAAATCTCGATGTGAATTACAGCAGAGAATATAGCATCTCCAATTGAAAACAATGTTCTGTTTATTTATAGCTGATATAGTGCTTATTGCTCCAGTTTCCATATTGTCGAAGACACAATTTCATTTACAAGGTCATACTTAAGAACTGCACAGGTAATGTGAAAAACATATTAGCTCTATTGAAACAAAAGCATGTGCTGAAGATAGATTTCAACCTCAACATTTTCAATTTCCTTTGAACCAGCCAATTAATATTGAAACATTTGAAAAATCGAAATGCAGTGAAGATAGTTTCGCACATTTTGATGCATAATTGTATGTCCGTACTTAGAATTTTATGAAAAAATATATGTCCATCTCCACTATAAATGGAATGCACTATCCCATCACTTATAATTTTTAAGGAGTTGCACATGTAATTTGAAAATGGTTTTGGCACTATTGAAACAATAGCATGTGCGAAGGAATTGATTTCAAACACTAAATTTGTATAGTTATTGCAATGGCACCCTCCCGCCATTAACTGTGGCGATCCACCGTCCGCGAATATCGCCTCCAAGATGAAATTATCACACTTTTTTTTTAAAATTTATGAGATGACGCCAAACCATTTGCACATTTATTGGAACTATCAGATATAACTATATCCAATGATATAGTAGGCGAATAATGTGCTTAAAATCTCGATGTGAATTACAGTAGAGAATATAGCATCTCCAATTGAAAACAATGTTCTGTTTATTTATAGCTCATATAGTGCTTATTGCTCCAGTTTCCATATTAGTCGAAGACACAATTTTATTTACAAGTTCATACTTAAGAACTGCACATGTAATGTGAAAAACATATTAGCTCTATTGAAAGAATAGCATGTGCTGAAGATAGATTTCAACCTCAACATTTTCAATTTCCTTTGAACCAGCCAATTAATATTGAGACATTTGAAAAATGGAAATGCAGTGAAGATAGTTTCGCACATTTTGATGCATAATTGTATGTCCATACTTAGAATTTTGTGAAAAAATATATGTCCATCTACACTATAAATGGAATGCACTATTCCATCACTTATAATTTTTAAGGAGTTGCACATGTAATTTGAAAATCGTTTTGGCACTATTGAAACAATAGCATGTGCGAAGGAATTGATTTCAAACACTAAATTTGTATAGGAATTGCAATGGCACCCTCCCGCCATTAACTGTGGCGATCCACCGTCCGCGAATATCGCCTCCAAGATGAAATTATCACACCTTTTTTTTAAAATTTATGAGATGACGCCAAACCATTTGCACATTTATTGGAACTGTCAGATATAACTATATCCAATGATATAGTAGGGGAATAATGTGCTTAAAATCTCGATGTGAATTACAGCAGAGAATATAGCATCTCCAATTTAAAACAATGTTCTGTTTATTTATAGCTGATATAGTGCTTATTGCTCCAGTTTCCATATTAGTCGAAGACACAATTTCATTTACAAGGTAATACTTAAGAACTGCACATGTAATGTGAAAAGCATATTAGCTCTATTGAAATAATAGCATTGCAGAAGATAGATTTCAACCTCAACATTTTCAATTTCCTTTGAACCAGCCAATTAATATTGAAACATTTGAAAAATGGATATGCAGTGAAGATAGTTTCGCACATTTTGATGCATAATTGTATGTCCATACTTAGTGAAAAATATATGTCCTTTTCCACTTGAATGTAATGCACTATTCCATCACTTATAATTTTTAAGGAGTTGCACATGTAATTTAAAAATCGTTTTGGCACCATTGAAACAAGAGCATGTGCGAAGGAATTGATTTCAAACACTAAATTTGTATAGGAATTGCAATGGCACCCTCCCGCCATTAACTGTGGCGATCCACCGTCCGCGAATATCGCCTCCAAGATGAAATTATCACACCTTTTTTTTAAAATTTATGAGATGACGCCAAACCATTTGCACATTTATTGGAACTATCAGATATAATTATATCCAGTGATATAGTAGGGGAATAATGTGCTTAAAATCTCGTTGTGAATTACTGCAGAGAATATAGCATCTCCAATTGAAAACAATGTTCTGTTTATTTATAGCTGATATAGTGCTTATTGCTCCAGTTTCCATTTTGTCGAAGACACAATTTCATTTACAAGGTCATTCTTAAGAACTGCAGATGTAACGTGAAAAACATATTAGCTCTATTGAAACAATAGCATGTGCTGAATATAGATTTGAACCTCAACATTTTCAATTTCCTTTGAACCAGCCAATGAATATTGAAACATTTGAAAAATGGATATGCAGTGATGATAGTTTTGCACATTTTGATGCATAATTGTATGTCCATACTTAGTGAAAAAATATATGTCCTTTTCCACTTGAATGGAATGCACTATTCCATCACTTATAATTTTTAAGGAGTTTCACATGTAATTTGAAAATCGTTTTGGCACTATTGAATTAATAGCATGTGCGAAGGAATTGATTTCAAACACTTAATTTGTATACGAATTGCAATGGCACCCTCCCGCCATTAACTGTGGCGATCCACCGTCCGCGAATATCGCCTCCAAGATGAAATTATCACACCTTTTTTTTAAAATTTATGAGATGACGCCAAACCATTTGCACATTTATTGGAATTATCAGATATAATTATATCCAATGATATACTAGGGGAATAATGTGCTTAAAATCTTGATGTGAATTACAGTAGAGAATATAGCATCTCCAATTGAAAACAATGTTCTGTTTATTTATAGCTCATATAGTGCTTATTGCTCCAGTTTCCATATTAGTCGAAGACACAATTTCATTTACAAGGTCATGCTTAAGAACTGCACATGTAATGTGAAAAACATTTTGGCTCTATTGATACAATAGCATGTGCTGAAGATAGATTTCAACCTCAACATTTTCAATTTCCTTTGAACCAGCCAATTTATATGGAAAACATTTTAAAAATTGGAAATGCATGACGATAGTTTCGCACATTTTGATGCATAATTGTATGTCCATACTTAGAATTTTATGGAAAAATAGATGTCCATTTCCACTATAAATGGAATGCACTATTCCATCACTTATAATTTTTAAGGAGTTGCACATGTAATTTAAAAATCGTTTTGGCACCATTGAAACAAGAGCATGTGCGAAGGAATTGATTTCAAACACTAAATTTGTATAGGAATTGCAATGGCACCCTCCCGCCATTAACTGTGGCGATCCACCGTCCGCGAATATCGCCTCCAAGATGAAATTATCACACCTTTTTTTTAAAATTTATGAGATGACGCCAAACCATTTGCACATTTATTGGAACTATCAGATATAATTATATCCAGTGATATAGTAGGGGAATAATGTGCTTAAAATCTCGTTGTGAATTACTGCAGAGAATATAGCATCTCCAATTGAAAACAATGTTCTGTTTATTTATAGCTGATATAGTGCTTATTGCTCCAGTTTCCATTTTGTCGAAGACACAATTTCATTTACAAGGTCATTCTTAAGAACTGCAGATGTAATGTGAAAAACATATTAGCTCTATTGAAACAATAGCATGTGCTGAATATAGATTTGAACCTCAACATTTTCAATTTCCTTTGAACCAGCCAATGAATATTGAAACATTTGAAAAATGGATATGCAGTGATGATAGTTTTGCACATTTTGATGCATAATTGTATGTCCATACTTAGTGAAAAAATATATGTCCTTTTCCACTTGAATGGAATGCACTATTCCATCACTTATAATTTTTAAGGAGTTTCACATGTAATTTGAAAATCGTTTTGGCACTATTGAATTAATAGCATGTGCGAAGGAATTGATTTCAAACACTTAATTTGTATACGAATTGCAATGGCACCCTCCCGCCATTAACTGTGGCGATCCACCGTCCGCGAATATCGCCTCCAAGATGAAATTATCACACCTTTTTTTTAAAATTTATGAGATGACGCCAAACCATTTGCACATTTATTGGAATTATCAGATATAACTATATCCAATGATATACTAGGGGAATAATGTGCTTAAAATCTTGATGTGACTTACAGTAGAGAATATAGCATCTCCAATTGAAAACAATGTTCTGTTTATTTATAGCTCATATAGTGCTTATTGCTCCAGTTTCCATATTAGTCGAAGACACAATTTCATTTACAAGGTCATGCTTAAGAACTGCACATGTAATGTGAAAAACATTTTGGCTCTATTGATACAATAGCATGTGCTGAAGATAGATTTCAACCTCAACATTTTCAATTTCCTTTGAACCAGCCAATTTATATGGAAAACATTTTAAAAATTGGAAATGCAATGACGATAGTTTCGCACATTTTGATGCATAATTGTATGTCCATACTTAGAATTTTATGGAAAAATAGATGTCCATTTCCACTATAAATGGAATGCACTATTCCATCACTTATAATTTTTAAGGAGTTGCACATGTAATTTAAAAATCGTTTTGGCACCATTGAAACAAGAGCATGTGCGAAGGAATTGATTTCAAACACTAAATTTGTATAGGAATTGCAATGGCACCCTCCCGCCATTAACTGTGGCGATCCACCGTCCGCGAATATCGCCTCCAAGATGAAATTATCACACCTTTTTTTTAAAATTTATGAGATGACGCCAAACCATTAGCACATTTATTAGAACTATCAGATATAACTATATCCAAGAATATAGTAGGGGAATAATGTGCTTAAAATCTCGATGTGAATTACAGCAGAGAATATAGCATCTCCAATTGAAAACAATGTTCTGTTTATTTATAGCTGATACTTAAGAACTGCACATGTAATGTGAAAAACATATTAGCTCTATTGAAACAATAGCATGTGCTGAAGATAGATTTCAACCTCAAAATTTTCAATTTCCTTTGAACCAGCCAATGAATATTGAAACATTTGAAAAATGGATATGCAGTGATGATAGTTTTGCACATTTTGATGCATAATTGTATGTGCATACTTAGTGAAAAAATATATGTCCTTTTCCACTTGTATGGTATGCACTATTCCATCACTTATAATTTTTAAGGAGTTGCACATGTAATTTGAAAATCGTTTTGACACTATTGAAACAATAGCATGTGCGAAGGAATTGATTTCAAACACTAAATTTGTATAGGAATTGCAATGGCACCCTCCCGCCATTAACTGTGGCGATCCACCGTCCGCGAATATTGCCTCCAAGATGAAATTATCACACCTTTTTTTTAAAATTTATGAGATGACGCCAAACCATTTGCACATTTATTGGAATTATCAGATATAACTATATCCAATGATATAGTAGGGGAATAATGTGCTTAAAATCTTGATGTGAATTAGAGTAGAGAATATAGCATCTCCAATTGAAAACAATGTTCTGTTTATTTATAGCTCATATAGTGCTTATTGCTCCAGTTTCCATATTAGTCGAAGACACAATTTCATTTACAAGGTCATGCTTAAGAACTGCACATGTAATGTGAAAAACATATTGGCTCTATTGAAACAATAGCATGTGCTGAAGATAGATTTCAACCTCTACATTTTCAATTTCCTTTGAACCAGCCAATTTATATGGAAAACATGTGAAAATTGGAAATGCAATAACGATAGTTTCGCACATTTTGATGCATAATTGTATGTCCATACTTAGAATTTTATGGAAAAATAGATGTCCATTTCCACTATAAATGGAATGCACTATTCCATCACTTATAATTTTTAAGGAGTTGCACATGTAATTTGAAAATCCTTTTGGCACTATTGAAACAAGAGCATGGGCGAAGGAATTGATTTCAAACACTAAATTTGTATAGGAATTGCAATGGCACCCTCCCGCCATTAACTGTGGCGATCCACCGTCCGCGAATATCGCCTCCAAGATGAAATTATCACACCTTTTTTTTAAAATTTATGAGATGACGCCAAACCATTAGCACATTTATTAGAACTATCAGATATAACTATATCCAATGATATAGTAGGGGAATAATGTGCTTAAAATCTCGATGTGAATTACAGCAGAGAATATAGCATCTCCAATTTAAAACAATGTTCTCTTTATTTATAGCTGATATAGTGCTTATTGCTCCAGTTTCCATTTTGTCGAAGACACAATTTCATTTACAAGGTCATACTTAAGAACTGCACATGTAATGTGAAAAACATATTAGCTCTATTGAAACAATAGCATGTGCTGAAGATAGATTTCAACCTCAAAATTTTTAATTTCCTTTGAACCAGCCAATGAATATTGAAACATTTGAAAAATGGATATGCAGTGTTGATAGTTTTGCACATTTTGATGCATAATTGTATGTCCATACTTAGTGTTAAAAAACATATGTCCTTTTCCACTTGTATGGAATGCACTATTCCATCACTTATAATTTTTAAGGAGTTGCACATGTAATTTGAAAATCGTTTTGGCACTATTGAAACAATAGCATGTGCGAAGGAATTGATTTCAAACACTAAATTTGTATAGGAATTGCAATGGCACCCTCCCGCCATTAACTGTGGCGATACACCGTCCGCGAATATCGCCTCCAAGGTGAAATTATCACACCTTGTTTTTAAAATTTATGAGATGACGCCAAACCATTTGCACATTTATTGGAACTATCAGATATAACTATATCCAATGATATAGTAGGGGAATAATGTGCTTAAAATCTCGATGTGAATTACAGCAGAGAATATAGCATCTCCAATTGAAAACAATGTTCTGTTTATTTATAGCTGATATAGTGCTTATTGCTCCAGTTTCCATATTGTCGAAGACACAATTTCATTTACAAGGTCATACTTAAGAACTGCACATGTAATGTGAAAAACATATTAGCTCTATTGAAACAATAGCATGTGCTGAAGATAGATTTCAACCTCAACATTTTCAATTTCCTTTGAACCAGCCAATTAATATTGAAACATTTGAAAAATGGAAATGCAGTGAAGATAGTTTCGCACATTTTGATGCATAATTGTATGTCCATACTTAGAATTTAATGAAAAAATATATGTCCATTTCCACTATAAATGGAATGCACTATTCCATCACTTATAATTTTTAAGGAGTTGCACATGTAATTTGAAAATCCTTTTGGCACTATTGAAACAAGAGCATGTGCGAAGGAATTGATTTCAAACACTAAATTTGTATAGGAATTGCAATGGCACCCTCCCGCCATTAACTGTGGCGATCCACCGTCCGCGAATATCGCCTCCAAGATGAAATTATCACACCTTTTTTTTAAAATTTATGAGATGACGCCAAACCATTAGCACATTTATTAGAACTATTGGATATAACTATATCCAAGGATATAGTAGGGGAATAATGTGCTTAAAATCTCGATGTGAATTACAGCAGAGAATATAGCATCTCCAATTGAAAACAATGTTCTCTTTATTTATAGCTGATATAGTGCTTATTGCTCCAGTTTCCATTTTGTCGAAGAGACAATTTCATTTACAAGGTCATACTTAAGAACTGCACATGTAATGTGAAAAACATATTAGCTCTATTGAAACAATAGCATGTGCTGAAGATAGATTTCAACCTCAACATTTTCAATTTCCTTTGAACCAGCCAATGAATATTGAAACATTTGAAAAATGGATATGCAGTGATGATAGTTTTGCACATTTTGATGCATAATTGTATGTCCATACTTAGTGAAAAAATATATGTGCTTTTCCACTTGTATGGAATGCACTATTCCATCACTTATAATTTTTAAGGAGTTGCACATGTAATTTGAAAATCGTTTTGGCACTATTGAAACAATAGCATGTGCGAAGGAATTGATTTCAAACACTAAATTTGTATAGGAATTGCAATGGCACCCTCCCGCCATTAACTGTGGCGATCCACCGTCCGCGAATATTGCCTCCAAGATGAAATTATCACACCTTTTTTTTAAAATTTATGAGATGACGCCAAACCATTTGCACATTTATTGGAATTATCAGATATAACTATATCCAATGATATAGTAGGGGAATAATGTGCTTAAAATCTTGATGTGAATTAGAGTAGAGAATATAGCATCTCCAATTGAAAACAATGTTCTGTTTATTTATAGCTCATATAGTGCTTATTGCTCCAGTTTCCATATTAGTCGAAGACACAATTTCATTTACAAGGTCATGCTTAAGAACTGCACATGTAATGTGAAAAACATATTGGCTCTATTGAAACAATAGCATGTGCTGAAGATAGATTTCAACCTCTACATTTTCAATTTCCTTTGAACCAGCCAATTTATATGGAAAACATGTGAAAATTGGAAATGCAATAACGATAGTTTCGCACATTTTGATGCATAATTGTATGTCCATACTTAGAATTTTATGGAAAAATAGATGTCCATTTCCACTATAAATGGAATGCACTATTCCATCACTTATAATTTTTAAGGAGTTGCACATGTAATTTGAAAATCCTTTTGGCACTATTGAAACAAGAGCATGGGCGAAGGAATTGATTTCAAACACTAAATTTGTATAGGAATTGCAATGGCACCCTCCCGCCATTAACTGTGGCGATCCACCGTCCGCGAATATCGCCTCCAAGATGAAATTATCACACCTTTTTTTTAAAATTTATGAGATGACGCCAAACCATTAGCACATTTATTAGAACTATCAGATATAACTATATCCAAGGATATAGTAGGGGAATAATGTGCTTAAAATCTCGATGTGAATTACAGCAGAGAATATAGCATCTCCAATTTAAAACAATGTTCTCTTTATTTATAGCTGATATAGTGCTTATTGCTCCAGTTTCCATTTTGTCGAAGACACAATTTCATTTACAATGTCATACTTAAGAACTGCACATGTAATGTGAAAAACATATTAGCTCTATTGAAACAATAGCATGTGCTGAAGATAGATTTCAACCTCAAAATTTTCAATTTCCTTTGAACCAGCCAATGAATATTGAAACATTTGAAAAATGGATATGCAGTGTTGATAGTTTTGCACATTTTGATGCATAATTGTATGTCCATACTTAGTGTTAAAAAACATATGTCCTTTTCCACTTGTATGGAATGCACTATTCCAACACTTATAATTTTTAAGGAGTTGCACATGTAATTTGAAAATCGTTTTGGCACTATTGAAACAATAGCATGTGCGAAGGAATTGATTTCAAACACTAAATTTGTATAGGAATTGCAATGGCACCCTCCCGCCATTAACTGTGGCGATCCACCGTCCGCGAATATCGCCTCCAAGGTGAAATTATCACACCTTGTTTTTAAAATTTATGAGATGACGCCAAACCATTTGCACATTTATTGGAACTATCAGATATAACTATATCCAATGATATAGTAGGGGAATAATGTGCTTAAAATCTCGATGTGAATTACAGCAGAGAATATAGCATCTCCAATTGAAAACAATGTTCTGTTTATTTATAGCTGATATAGTGCTTATTGCTCCAGTTTCCATATTGTCGAAGACACAATTTCATTTACAAGGTCATACTTAAGAACTGCACATGTAATGTGAAAAACATATTAGCTCTATTGAAACAATAGCATGTGCTGAAGATAGATTTCAACCTCAACATTTTCAATTTCCTTTGAACCAGCCAATTAATATTGAAACATTTGAAAAATGGAAATGCAGTGAAGATAGTTTCGCACATTTTGATGCATAATTGTATGTCCATACTTAGAATTTAATGAAAAAATATATGTCCATTTCCACTATAAATGGAATGCACTATTCCATCACTTATAATTTTTAAGGAGTTGCACATGTAATTTGAAAATCCTTTTGGCACTATTGAAACAAGAGCATGTGCGAAGGAATTGATTTCAAACACTAAATTTGTATAGGAATTGCAATGGCACCCTCCCGCCATTAACTGTGGCGATCCACCGTCCGCGAATATCGCCTCCAAGATGAAATTATCACACCTTTTTTTTAAAATTTATGAGATGACGCCAAACCATTTGCACATTTATTGGAACTATCAGATATAACTATATCCAATGATATAGTAGGGGAATAATGTGCTTAAAATCTCGATGTGAATTACAGCAGAGAATATAGCATCTCCAATTTAAAACAATGTTCTGTTTATTTATAGCTGATATAGTGCTTATTGCTCCAGTTTCCATATTAGTCGAAGACACAATTTCATTTACAAGGTCATACTTAAGAACTGCACATGTAATGTGAAAAGCATATTAGCTCTATTGAAACAATAGCATTGCTGAAGATAGATTTCAACCTCAACATTTTCAATTTCCTTTGAACCAGCCAATTAATATTGAAACATTTGAAAAATGGAAATGCAGTGAAGATAGTTTCGCACATTTTGATGCATAATTGTATGTCCATACTTAGAATTTTATGAAAAAATATATGTCCATCTACACTATAAATGGAATGCACTATTCCATCACTTATAATTTTTAAGGAGTTGCAATTGTAATTTGAAAATCGTTTTGGCACTATTGAAACAATAGCATGTGCGAAGGAATTGATTTCAAACACTAAATTTGTATAGGAATTGCAATGGCACCCTCCCGCCATTAACTGTGGCGATCCACCGTCCGCGAATATCGCCTCCAAGATGAAATTATCACACCTTGTTTTTAAAATTTATGAGATGACGCCAAACCATTTGCACATTTATTGGAACTATCAGATATAACTATATCCAATGATATAGTAGGGGAATAATGTGCTTAAAATCTCGATGTGAATTACAGTAGAGAATATAGCATCTCCAATTGAAAACAATGTTCTGTTTATTTATAGCTCATATAGTGCTTATTACTCCAGTTTCCATATAGTCGAAGACACAATTTCATTTACAAGGTAATACTTAAGAACTGCACATGTAATGTGAAAAACATATTAGCTCTATTGAAACAATAGCATGTGCTGAAGATAGATTTCAACCTCAACATTTTCAATTTCCTTTGAATCAGCCAATGAATATTGAAACATTTGAAAAATGGATATGCAGTGAAGATAGTTTCGCACATTTTGATGCATAATTGTATGTCCATACTTAGTGAAAAATATATGTCCTTTTCCACTTGAATGGAATGCACTATTCCATTAGTTATAATTTTTAAGGAGTTGCATATGTAATTTGAAAATCGTTTTGGCACTATTGAAACAATAGCATGTGCGAAGGAATTGATTTCAAACACTAAATTTGTATAGGAATTGCAATGGCACCCTCCCGCCATTAACTGTGGCGATCCACCGTCCGCGAATATCGCCTCCAAGATGAAATTATCACACCTTTTTTTTTTAAAATTTATGAGATGACGCCAAACCATTTGCACATTTATTGGAACTATCAGATATAACTATATCCAATGATATAGTAGGGGAATAATGTGCTTAAAATCTCGATGTGAATTACAGCAGAGAATATAGCATCTCCAATTGAAAACAATGTTCTGTTTATTTATAGCTGATATAGTGCTTATTGCTCCAGTTTCCATATTGTCGAAGACACAATTTCATTTACAAGGTCATACTTAAGAACTGCACATGTAATGTGAAAAACATATTAGCTCTATTGAAACAATAGCATGTGCTGAAGATAGATTTCAACCGCAACATTTTCAATTTCCTTTGAACCAGCCAATTAATATTGAAACATTTTTAAAATCGAAATGCAGTGAAGATAGTTTCGCACATTTTGATGCATAATTGTATGACCATACTTAGAATTTTATGAAAAAATATATGTCCATCTCCACTATAAATGGAATGCACTATTCCATCACTTATAATTTTTAAGGAGTTGCACATGTAATTTGAAAATCGTTTTGGCACTATTGAAACAATAGCATGTGCGAAGGAATTGATTTCAAACACTAAATTTGTATAGGAATTGCAATGGCACCCTCCCGCCATTAACTGTGGCGATCCACTGTCCGCGAATATAACCTCCAAGATGAAATTATCACACCTTTTTTTTAAAATTTATGAGATGACGCCAAACCATTTCCACATTTATTGGAACTATCAGATATAACTATATCCAATGATATAGTAGGGGAATAATGTGCTTAAAATCTCGATGTGAATTACAGTAGAGAATATAGCATCTCCAATTGAAAACAATGTTCTGTTTATTTATAGCTCATATAGTGCTTATTGCTCCAGTTTTCATATTAGTCGAAGACACAATTTTATTTACAAGGTCAAGAACTGCACATGTAATGTGAAAAACATATTAGCTCTATTGAAACAATAGCATGTGCTGAAGATAGATTTCAACCTCAACATTTTCAATTTCCTTTGAACCAGCCAATTAATATTGAAACATTTGAAAAATGGAAATGCAGTGAAGATAGTTTCGCACATTTTGATGCATAATTGTATGTCCATACTTAGAATTTTATGAAAAAATATATGTCCATCTACACTATAAATGGAATGCACTATTCCATCACTTATAATTTTTAAGGAGTTGCACATGTAATTTGAAAATCGTTTTGGCACTATTGAAACAATAGCATGTGCGAAGGAATTGATTTCAAACACTAAATTTGTATAGGAATTGCAATGGCACCCTCCCGCCATTAACTGTGGCGATCCACCGTCCGCGAATATCGCCTCCAAGATGAAATTATCACACCTTTTTTTTAAAATTTATGAGATGACGCCAAACCATTTGCACATTTATTGGAACTATCAGATATAACTATATCCAATGATATAGTAGGGGAATAATGTGCTTAAAATCTCGTTGTGAATTACTGCAGAGAATATAGCATCTCCAATTGAAAACAATGTTCTGTTTATTTATAGCTGATATAGTGCTTATTGCTCCAGTTTCCATTTTGTCGAAGACACAATTTCATTTACAAGGTCATTCTTAAGAACTGCACATGTAATGTGAAAAACATATTAGCTCTATTGAAACAATAGCATGTGCTGAATATAGATTTCAACCTCAACATTTTCAATTTCCTTTGAACCAGCCAATGAATATTGAAACATTTGAAAAATGGATATGCAGTGATGATAGTTTTGCACATTTTGATGCATAATTGTATGTCCATACTTAGTGAAAAAATATATGTCCTTTTCCACTTGAATGGAATGCACTATTCCATCACTTATAATTTTTAAGGAGTTGCACATGTAATTTGAAAATCGTTTTGGCACTATTGAATTAATAGCATGTGCGAAGGAATTGATTTCAAACACTTAATTTGTATACGAATTGCAATGGCACCCTCCCGCCATTAACTGTGGCGATCCACCGTCCGCGAATATCGCCTCCAAGATGAAATTATCACACCTTTTTTTTTAAAATTTATGAGATGACGCCAAACCATTTGCACATTTATTGGAATTATCAGATATAACTATATCCAATGATATACTAGGGGAATAATGTGCTTAAAATCTTGATGTGAATTACAGTAGAGAATATAGCATCTCCAATTGAAAACAATGTTCTGTTTATTTATAGCTCATATAGTGCTTATTGCTCCATTTTCCATATTAGTCGAAGACACAATTTCATTTACAAGGTCATGCTTAAGAATTGCACATGTAATGTGAAAAACATATTGGCTCTATTGATACAATAGCATGTGCTGGAGATAGATTTCAACCTCAACATTTTCAATTTCCTTTGAACCAGCCAATTTATATGGAAAACATTTTAAATATTGGAAATGCAATGACGATAGTTTCGCACATTTTGATGCATAATTGTATGTCCATACTTAGAATTTTATGGAAAAATAGATGTCCATTTCCACTATAAATGGAATGCACTATTCCATCACTTATAATTTTTAAGGAGTTGCACATGTAATTTGAAAATCGTTTTGGCACTATTGAAACAAGAGCATGTGCGAAGGAATTGATTTCAAACACTAAATTTGTATAGGAATTGCAATGGCACCCTCCCGCCATTAACTGTGGCGATCCACCGTCCGCGAATATCGCCTCCAAGATGAAATTATCACACCTTTTTTTTAAAATTTATGAGATGACGCCAAACCATTTGCACATTTATTGGAACTATCAGATATAACTATATCCAATGATATAGTAGGGGAATAATGTGCTTAAAATCAAGATGTGAATTACAGCAGAGAATATAGCATCTCCAATTGAAAACAGTGTTCTGTTTATTTATAGCTCATATAGTCCTTACTGCTCCAGTTTCCGTATTAGTCGAAGACACAATTTCATTTACAAGGTCATACTTAAGAACTGCACATGTAATGTGAAAAACATATTGGCTCTATTGAAACAATGGCATGTGCTGAAGATAGATTTCAACCTCAACATTTTCAATTTCCTTTGAACCAGCCAATTAATATTGAAACATTTGAAAAATGGTAATGCAGTGAAGATAGTTTCGCACATTTTGATGCATAATTGTATATCCATACTTAGAATTTTATGAAAAAATATATGTCCTTCTACACTACAAATGGAATGCACTATTCCATCACTTATAATTTTTAAGGAGTTGCACATGTAATTTGAAAATCGTTTTGGCACTATTGAAACAATAGCATGTGGGAAGGAATTGATTTCAAACACTAAATTTGTATAGGAATTGCAATGGCACCCTCCCGCCATTAACTGTGGCGATCCACCGTCCGCGAATATCGCCTCCAAGATGAAATTATCACACCTTTTTTTTAAAATTTATGAGATGACGCCAAACCATTTGCACATTTAGTGGAACTATCAGATATAACTATATCCAATGATATAGTAGGGGAATAATGTGCTTAAAATCTCGATGGGAATTACAGCAGAGAATATAGCATCTCCAATTGAAAACAATGTTCTGTTTATTTATAGCTCATATAGTGCTTATTGCTCCAGTTTCCATATTAGTCGAAGACACAATTTCATTTACAAGGTCATGCTAAAGAATTGCACATGTAATGTGAAAAACATATTGGCTCTATTGATACAATAGCATGTGCTGAAGATAGATTTCAACCTCAACATTTTCAATTTCCTTTGAACCAGCCAATTTATATGGAAAACATTTTAAATATTGGAAATGCAATGACGATAGTTTCGCACATTTTGATGCATAATTGTATGTCCATACTTAGAATTTTATGGAAAAATAGATGTCCATTTCCACTATAAATGGAATGCACTATTCCATCACTTATAATTTTTAAGGAGTTGCACATGTAATTTGAAAATCGTTTTGGCACCATTGAAACAAGAGCATGTGCGAAGGAATTGATTTCAAACACTAAGTTTGTATAGGAATTGCAATGGCACCCTCCCGCCATTAACTGTGGCGATCCACCGTCCGCGAATATCGCCTCCAAGATGAAATTATCACACCTTTTTTTTAAAATTTATGAGATGACGCCAAACCATTAGCACATTTATTCGAACTATCAGATATAACTATATCCAAGAATATAGTAGGGGAATAATGTGCTTAAAATCTCGATGTGAATTACAGCAGAGAATATAGCATCTCCAATTGAAAACAATGTTCTGTTTATTTATAGCTGATATAGTGCTTATTGCTCCAGTTTCCATTTTGTCGAAGACACAATTTCATTTACAATGTCATACTTAAGAACTGCACATGTAATGTGAAAAACATATTAGCTCTATTGAAACAATAGCATGTGCTGAAGATAGATTTCAACCTCAAAATTTTCAATTTCCTTTGAACCAGCCAATGAATATTGAAACATTTGAAAAATGGATATGCAGTGATGATAGTTTTGCACATTTTGATGCATAATTGTATGTCCATACTTAGTGAAAAAATATATGTCCTTTTCCACTTGTATGGAATGCACTATTCCATCACTTATAATTTTTAAGGAGTTGCACATGTAATTTGAAAATCGTTTTGGCACTATTGAAACAATAGCATGTGCGAAGGAATTGATTTCAAACACTAAATTTGTATAGGAATTGCAATGGCACCCTCCCGCCATTAACTGTGGCGATCCACCGTCCGCGAATATCGCCTCCAAGATGAAATTATCACACCTTGTTTTTAAAATTTATGAGATGACGCCAAACCATTTGCACATTTATTGGAACTATCAGATATAACTATATCCAATGATATAGTAGGGGAATAATGTGCTTAAAATCTCGATGTGAATTACAGCAGAGAATATAGCATCTCCAATTGAAAACAATGTTCTGTTTATTTATAGCTGATATAGTGCTTATTGCTCCAGTTTCCATATTAGTCGAAGACACAATTTCATTTACAAGGTCATACTTAAGAACTGCACATGTAATGTGAAAAACATATTAGCTCTATTGAAACAATAGCATGTGCTGAAGATAGATTTCAACCTCAACATTTTCAATTTCCTTTGAACCAGCCAATTAATATTGAAACATTTGAAAAATGGAAATGCAGTGAAGATATTTTCGCACATTTTGATGCATAATTGTATGTCCATACTTAGAATTTAATGAAAAAATATATGTCCTTTTCCACTTGTATGGAATGCACTATTCCATCACTTATAATTTTTAAGGAGTTGCACATGTAATTTGAAAATCGTTTTGGCACTATTGAAACAATAGCATGTGCGAAGGAATTGATTTCAAACACTAAATTTGTATAGGAATTGCAATGGCACTCTCCCGCCATTAACTGTGGCGATCCACCGTCCGCGAATATCGCCTCCAAGATGAAATTATCACACCTTTTTTTTAAAATTTATGAGATGACGCCAAACCATTTGCACATTTATTGGAACTATCAGATATAACTATATCCAATGATATAGTAGGGGAATAATGTGCTTAAAATCTCGATGGGAATTACAGCAGAGAATATAGCATCTCCAATTGAAAACAATGTTCTGTTTATTTATAGCTCATATAGTGCTTATTGCTCCAGTTTCCACATTAGTCGAAGACACAATTTCATTTACAAGGTCATACTTAAGAACTGCACATGTAATGTGAAAAACATATTTGCTCTATTTAAACAATAGCATGTGCTGAAGATAGATTTTAACCTCAACATTTTATATTTCCTTTGAACCAGCCAATGAATATTGAAACATTTGAAAAATGGAAATGCTGTGAAGATAGTTTCGCACATTTTGATGCATAATTGTATGTCCATACTTAGTGAAAAAATATATGTCCTTTTCCACTTGTATGGAATGCACTATTCCATCACTTATAATTTTTAAGGAGTTGCACATGGAATTTGAAAATCGTTTTGGCACAATTGAAACAAGAGCATGTGCGAAGGAATTGATTTCAAACACAAAAATTGTATAGGAATTGCAATGGCACCCTCCCGCCATTAACTGTGGCGATCCACCGTCCGCGAATATCGCCTCCAAGATGAAATTATCACACCTTGTTTTTAAAATTTATGAGATGACGCCAAACCATTTGCACATTTATTGGAACTATCAGATATAACTATATCCAATGATATAGTAGTGGAATAATGTTCTTAAAATCTCGATGTGAATTACAGCAGAGAATATAGCATCCCCAATTGAAAACAATGTTCTGTTTATTTATAGCTGATATAGTGCTTATTGCTCCAGTTTCCATATTGTCGAAGACACAATTTCATTTACAAGGTCATACTTAAGAACTGCACATGTAATGTGAAAAACATATTAGCTCTATTGAAACAATAGCATGTGCTGAAGATAGATTTCAACCTCAACATTTTCAATTTCCTTTGAACCAGCCAATTAATATTGAAACATTTGAAAAATGGAAATGCAGTGAAGATAGTTTCGCACATTTTGATGCATAATTGTATGTCCATACTTAGAATTTAATGAAAAAATATATGTCCATTTCCACTATAAATGGAATGCACTATTCCATCACTTATAATTTTTAAGGAGTTGCACATGTAATTTGAAAATCGTTTTGGCACTATTGAAACAATAGCATGTGCGAAGGAATTGATTTCAAACACTAAATTTGTATAGGAATTGCAATGGCACCCTCCCGCCATTAACTGTGGCGATCCACCGTCCGCGAATATCGCCTCCAAGATGAAATTATCACACCTTTTTTTTTAAATTTATGAGATGACGCCAAACCATTTGCACATTTATTGGAACTATCAGATATAACTATATCCAATGATATAGTAGGGGAATAATGTGCTTAAAATCTCGATGTGAATTACAGTAGAGAATATAGCATCTCCAATTGAAAACAGTGTTCTGTTTATTTATAGCTCATATAGTCCTTACTGCTCCAGTTTCCATATTAGTCGAAGACACAATTTCATTTACAAGGTCATACTTAAGAACTGCACATGTAATGTGAAAAACATATTGGCTCTATTGAAACAATAGCATGTGCTGAAGATAGATTTCAACCTCAACATTTTCAATTTCCTTTGAACCAGCCAATTAATATTGAAACATTTGAAAAATGGAAATGCAATGACGATAGTTTCGCACATTTTGATGCATAATTGTATGTCCATATTTAGAATTTCATGAAAAAATATATGTCCATTTCCACTATAAATGGAATGCACTATTCCATCACTTTTAATTTTTAAGGAGTTGCACATGTAATTTGAAAATCGTTTTGGCACTATTGAAACAATAGCATGTGCGAAAGAATTGATTTCAAACACTAAATTTGTATAGGAATTGCAATGGCACCCTCCCGCCATTAACTGTGGCGATCCACCGTCCGCGAATATCGCCTCCAAGATGAAATTATCACACCTTTTTTTTAAAATTTATGAGATGACGCCAAACCATTTGCACATTTATTGGAACTATCAGATATAACTATATCCAATGATATAGTAGGGGAATAAATTGCTTAAAATCTGGATGTAAATTACAGTAGAGCATATAGCATCTCCAATTGAAAACAATGTTCTGTTTATTTATAGCTCATATAATGCTTATTGCTCCAGTTTCCATATTAGTCGAAGACACAATTTCATTTACAAGGTCATACTTAAGAACTGCACATGTAATGTGAAAAACATATTAGCTCTATTGAAACAATAGCATGTGCTGAAGATAGATTTCAACCTCAACATTTTCAATTTCCTTTGAACCAGGCAATTAATATTGAAACATTTGAAAAATGGAAATGCATTGAAGATAGTTTCGCACATTTTGATGCATAATTGTATGTCCATACTTAGAATTTTATGAAAAAATATATGTCCATCTACACTATAAATGGAATGCACTATTCCATCACTTATAATTTTTAAGGAGTTGCACATGTAATTTGAAAATCGTTTTGGCACTATTGAAATAATAGCATGTGCGAAGGAATTGATTTCAAACACTAAATTTGTATAGGAATTGCAATGGCACCCTCCCGCCATTAACTGTGGCGATCCACCGTCCGCGAATATCGCCTCCAAGATGAAATTATCACACCTTTTTTTTAAAATTTATGAGATGACGCCAAACCATTTGCACATTTATTAGAACTATCAGATATAACTATATTCAAGGATATAGTAGGGGAATAATGTGCTTAAAATCTCGATGTGAATTACAGCAGAGAATATAGCATCTCCAATTGAAAACAATGTTCTGTTTATTTATAGCTGATATAGTGCTTATTGCTCCAGTTTCCATTTTGTCGAAGACACAATTTCATTTACAAGGTCATACTTAAGAACTGCACATGTAATGTGAAAAACATATTAGCTCTATTGAAACAATAGCATGTGCTGAAGATAGATTTCAACCTCAACATTTTCAATTTCCTTTGAACCAGCCAATGAATATTGAAACATTTGAAAAATGGATATGCAGTGATGATAGTTTTGCACATTTTGATGCATAATTGTATGTCCATACTTAGTGAAAAAATATATGTCCTTTTCCACTTGTATGGAATGCACTATTCCATCACTTATAATTTTTAAGGAGTTGCACATGTAATTTGAAAATCGTTTTGGCACTATTGAAACAATAGCATGTGCGAAAGAATTGATTTCAAACACTAAATTTATATAGGAATTGCAATGGCACCCTCCCGCCATTAACTGTGGCGATCCACCGTCCGCGAATATCGCCTCCAAGATGAAATTATCACACCTTTTTTTTAAAATTTATGAGATGACGCCAAACCATTAGCACATTTATTGGTACTATCAAATATAACTATATCCAATAATATAGTAGGGGAATAATGTGCTTAAAATCTCGATGTGAATTACAGCAGAGAATATAGCATCTTTAATTGAAAACAATGTTCTGTTTACTTATAGCTGATATAGTGCTTATTGCTCCAGTTTCCATATTAGTCGAAGACACAATTTCATTTACAAGGTCATACTTAAGAACTGCACATGTAATGTGAAAAACATATTGGCTCTATTGAAACAATACCATGTGCTGAAGATAGATTTCAACCTCAAAATTTTCAATTACCTTTGAAGCAGCCAATTAATATTGAAACATTTGAAAAATGGAAATGCAGTGAAGATAGTTTCGCACATTTTGATGCACAATTCTATGTGCATACACAGAATTTTATGAAAAAATATATGTCCATTTCAACTAAAAATGGAATGCACTATTCCATCACTTATAATTTTTAAGGAGTTGCACATGTAATTTGAAAATCGTTTTGGCACTATTGAAACAATAGCATGTGCGAAGGAATTGATTTCAAACACTAAAGTTGTATAGGAATTGCAATGGCACCCTCCCGCCATTAACTGTGGCGATCCACCGTCCGCGAATATCGCCTCCAAGATGAAATTATCACACCTTTTTTTGAAAATTTATGAGATGACGCCAAACCATTTGCACATTTATTGGAACTATCAGATAAAGCTATATCCAATGATATAGTAGGGGAATAATGTGCTTAAAATCTGGATGTGAATTACAGCAGAGAATATAGCATCTCCAATTGAAAACAATGTTCTGTTTATTTATAGCTGATATAGTGCTTATTGCTCCAGTTTCCATATTGTGGAAGACACAATTTCATTTACAAGGTCATACTTAAGAACTGCACATGTAATGTGAAAAACATATTAGCTCTATTGAAACAATAGCATGTGCTGAAGATAGATTTCAACCTCAACATTTTCAATTTCCTTTGAACCAGCGAATGAATATTGAAACATTTGAAAAATAGAAATCCAGTGAAGATAGTTTCGCACATTTTGATGCATAAGTGTATGTCCATACTTAGTGAAAATATATATGTCCTTTTCCACTTGAATGGAGTGCACTATTCCATCACTTATAATTTTTAAGGAGTTGCACATGTAATTTGAAAATCGTTTCGGCACTATTGAAACAAGAGCATGGGCGAAGGAATTGATTTCAAACACTAAATTTGTATAGGAATTGCAATGGCACCCTCCCGCCATTAACTGTGGCGATCCACCGTCCGCGAATATCGCCTCCAAGATGAAATTATCACACCTTTTTTTAAAATTTATGAGAAGACGCCAAACCATTTGCACATTTATTGGAACTGTCAGATATAACTATATCCAATGATATAATAGGGTTATAATGTACTTAAAATCTCGATGTGAATTACAGTAGAGAATATAGCATCTCCAATTGAAAACAATGTTCTGTTTATTTATAGCTCATATAGTGATTATTGCTCCAGTTTCCATATTAGTCGAAGACACAATTTCATTTACAAGGTCATACTAAAGAACTGCACATGTAATGTGAAAAACATATTGGCTCTATTGAAACAATAGCATGTGCTGAAGATAGATTTCAACCTCAAAATTTTCAATTTCCTTTGAACCAGCCAATGAATATTGAAACATTTGAAAAATGGATATGCAGTGATGATAGTTTTGCACATTTTGATCCATAATTCTATGTCCATACTTAGTGAAAAAATATATGTCCTTTTCCACTTGTATGGAATGCACTATTCCATCACTTATAATTTTTAAGGAGTTGCACATGTAATTTGAAAATCGTTTTGGCACTATTGAAACAATAGCATGCGCGAAGGAATTGATTTCAAACACTAAATTTGTATAGGAATTGCAATGGCACCCTCCCGCCATTAACTGTGGCGATCCACCGTCCGCGAATATCGCCTCCAAGATGAAATTATCACACCTTTTTTTTAAAATTTATGAGATGACGCCAAACCATTTGCACATTTATTGGAACTATCAGATATAACTATAATCCATGATATAGTAGGGGAATAATGTGCTTAAAATCTCGATGTGAATTGCAGTAGAGAATATAGCATCTCCAATTGAAAACAGTGTTCTGTTTATTTATAGCTCATATAGTCCTTACTGCTCCAGTTTCCATATTAGTCGAAGACACAATTTCATTTACAAGGTCATACTTAAGAACTGCACATGTAATGTGAAAAACATATTGGCTCTATTGAAACAATAGCATGTGCTGAAGATAGATTTCAACCTCAACATTTTCAATTTCCTTTGAACCAGCCAATGAATATTGAAACATTTGAAAAATGGAAATGCAGTGAAGATAGTTTCGCACATTTTGATGCATAATTGTATGTCCATACTTAGAATTTAATGAAAAAATATATGTCCATTTCCACTATAAATGGAATGCACTATTCCATCACTTATAATTTTTAAGGAGTTGCACATGTAATTTGAAAATCGTTTTGGCACTATTGAAACAATAGCATGTGCGAAGGAATTGATTTCAAACACTAAATTTGTATAGGAATTGCAATGGCACCCTCCCGCCATTAACTGTGGCGATCCACCGTCCGCGAATATCGCCTCCAAGATGAAATTATCACACCTTGTTTTTAAAATTTATGAGATGACGCCAAACCATTTGCACATTTATTGGAACTATCAGATATAACTATATCCAATGATATAGTAGCGGAATAATGTGCTTAAAATCTCGATGTGAATTACAGCAGAGAATAGAGCATCTCCAATTGAAAACAATGTTCTGTTTATTTATAACTGATATAGTGCTTATTGCTCCAGTTTGCATATTGTCGAAGACACAATTTCATTTACAAGGTCATACTTAAGAACTGCACATGTAATGTGAAAAACATATTAGCTCTATTGAAACAATAGCATGTGCTGAAGATAGATTTCAACCTCAACATTTTCAATTTCCTTTGAACCAGCCAATTAATATTGAAACATTTGAAAAATGGAAATGCAGTGAAGATAGTTTCGCACATTTTGATGCATAATTGTATGTCCATACTTAGAATTTAATGAAAAAATATATGTCCATTTCCACTATAAATGGAATGCACTATTCCATCACTTATAATTTTTAAGGAGTTGCACACGTAATTTGAAAATCGTTTTGGCACTATTGAAACAATAGCATGTGCGAAGGAATTGATTTCAAACACTAAATTTGTATAGGAATTGCAATGGCACCCTCCCGCCATTAACTGTGGCGATCCACCGTCCGAGAATATCGCCTCCAAGATGAAATTATCACACCTATTTTTTTAAATTTATGAGATGACGCGAAACCATTTGCACATTTATTGGAACTATCAGATATAACTATAATCCATGATATAATAGGGGAATAATGCGCTTAAAATCTCGATGTGAATTACAGTAGAGAATATAGCATATCCAATTGAAAACATTATTCTGTTTATTTATAGCTCATATAGTCCTTACTGCTCCAGTTTCCATATTAGTCGAAGACACAATTTCATTTACAAGGTCATACTTAAGAACTGCACATGTAATGTGAAAAACATATTGGCTCTATTGAAACAATAGCATGTGCTGAAGATAGATTTCAACCTCAACATTTTCAATTTCCTTTGAACCAGCCAATTAATATTGAAACATTTGAAAAATGGAAATGCAGTGAAGATAGTTTCGCATATTTTGATGCATAATTGTATGTCCATACTTAGAATTTTATGAAAAAATATATGTCCTTCTACACTATAAATGGAATGCACTATTCCATCACTTATAATTTTTAAGGAGTTGCACATGTAATTTGAAAATCGTTTTGGCACTATTGAAAAAATAGCATGTGGGAAGGAATTGATTTCAAACACTAAATTTGTATAGGAATTGCAATGGCACCCTCCCGCCATTAACTGTGGCGATCCACCGTCCGCGAATATCGCCTCCAAGATGAAATTATCACACCTTTTTTTTAAAATTTATGAGATGACGCCAAACCATTTGCACATTTATTGGAACTATCAGATATAACTATATCCAATGATATAGTAGGGGAATAATGTGCTTAAAATCTCGATGTCAATTACAGCAGAGAATATAGCATCTCCAATTGAAAACAGTGTTCTGTTTATTTATAGCTCATATAGTCCTTACTGCTCCAGTTTCCATATTAGTCGAAGACACAATTTCATTTACAAGGTCATACTTAAGAACTGCACATGTAATGTGAAAAACATATTGGCTCTATTGAAACAATAGCATGTGCTGAAGATAGATTTCAACCTCAACATTTTCAATTTCCTTTGAACCAGCCAATTAATATTGAAACATTTGAAAAATGGTAATGCAGTGAAGATAGTTTCGCACATTTTGATGCATAATTGTATGTCCATACTTAGAATTTTATGAATAAATATATGTCCTTCTACACTATAAATGGAATGCACTATTCCATCACTTATAATTTTTAAGGAGTTGCACATGTAATTTGAAAATCGTTTTGGCACTATTGAAACAATAGCATGTGCGAAGGAATTGATTTCAAACACTAAATTTGTATAGGAATTGCAATGGCACCCTCCCGCCATTAACTGTGGCGATCCACCGTCCGCGAATATCGCCTCCAAGATGAAATTATCACACCTTGTTTTTAAAATTTATGAGATGACGCCAAACCATTTGCACATTTATTGGAACTATCAGATATAACTATATCCAATGATATAGTAGTGGAATAATGTGCTTAAAATCTCGATGTGAATTACAGCAGAGAATATAGCATCCCCAATTGAAAACAATGTTCTGTTTATTTATAGCTCATATAGTCCTTACTGCTCCAGTTTCCATATTAGTCGAAGACACAATTTCATTTACAAGGTCATACTTAAGAATTGCACATGTAATGTGAAAAACATATTGGCTCTATTGAAACAATAGCATGTGCTGAAGATAGATTTCAACCTCAACATTTTCAATTTCCTTTGAACCAGCCAATTAATATTGAAACATTTGAAAAATGGAAATGCAATGACGATAGTTTCGCACATTTTGATGCATAATTGTATGTCCATATTTAGAATTTCATGAAAAAATATATGTCCATTTCCACTATAAATGGAATGCACTATTCCATCACTTTTAATTTTTAAGGAGTTGCACATGTAATTTGAAAATCGTTTTGGCACTATTGAAACAATAGCATGTGCGAAAGAATTGATTTCAAACACTAAATTTGTATAGGAATTGCAATGGCACCCTCCCGCCATTAACTGTGGCGATCCACCGTCCGCGAATATCGCCTCCAAGATGAAATTATAACACCTTTTTTTTAAAATTTATGAGATGACGCCAAACCATTTGCACATTTATTGGAACTATCAGATATAACTATATCCAATGATATAGTAGGGGAATAAATTGCTTAAAATCTTGATGTGAATTACAGTAGAGAATATAGCATGTCCAATTGAAAACAATGTTCTGTTTATTTATAGCTCGTATAATGCTTATTGCTCCAGTTTCCATATTAGTCGAAGACACAATTTCATTTACAAGGTCATACTTAAGAACTGCACATGTAATGTGAAAAACATATTAGCTCTATTGAAACAATAGCATGTGCTGAAGATAGATTTCAACCTCAACATTTTCAATTTCCTTTGAACCAGGCAATTAATATTGAAACATTTGAAAAATGGAAATGCATTGAAGATAGTTTCGCACATTTTGATGCATAATTGTATGTCCATACTTAGAATTTTATGAAAAAATATATGTCCATGTACACTATAAATGGAATGCACTATTCCATCACTTATAATTTTTAAGGAGTTGCACATGTAATTTGAAAATCGTTTTGGCACTATTGAAACAATAGCATGTGCGAAGGAATTGATTTCAAACACTAAATTTGTATAGGAATTGCAATGGCACCCTCCCGCCATTAACTGTGGCGATCCACCGTCCGCGAATATCGCCTCCAAGATGAAATTATCACACCTTTTTTTTAAAATTTATGAGATGACGCCAAACCATTTTCACATTTATTGGAACTATCAGATATAACTATATCCAATGATATAGTAGGGGAATAATGTGCTTAAAATCTCGATGTGAATTACGGTAGAGAATATAGCATATCCAATTGAAAACAGTATTCTGTTTATTTATAGCTCATATAGTCCTTACTGCTCCAGTTTCCATATTAGTCGAAGACACAATTTCATTTACAAGGTCATACTTAAGAACTGCACATGTAATGTGAAAAACATATTGGCTCTATTGAAACAATAGCATGTGCTGAAGATAGATTTCAACCTCAACATTTTCAATTTCCTTTCAACCAGCCAATTAATATTGAAACATTTGAAAAATGGAAATGCAGTGAAGATAGTTTCGCATATTTTGATGCATAATTGTATGTCCATACTTAGAATTTTATGAAAAAATATATGTCCTTCTACACTATAAATGGAATGCACTATTCCATCACTTATAATTTTTAAGGAGTTGCACATGTAATATGAAAATCGTTTTGGCACTATTGAAAAAATAGCATGTGGGAAGGAATTGATTTCAAACACTAAATTTGTATAGGAATTGCAATGGCACCCTCCCGCCATTAACTGTGGCGATCCACCGTCCGCGAATATCGCCTCCAAGATGAAATTATCACACCTTTTTTTTAAAATTTATGAGATGACGCCAAACCATTTGCACATTTATTGGAACTATCAGATATAACTATATCCAATGATATAGTAGGGGAATAATGTGCTTAAAATCTCGATGTCAATTACAGCATAGAATATAGCATCTCCAATTGAAAACAGTGTTCTGTTTATTTATAGCTCATATAGTCCTTACTGCTCCAGTTTCCATATTAGTCGAAGACACAATTTCATTTACAAGGTCATACTTAAGAACTGCACATGTAATGTGAAAAACATATTGGCTCTATTGAAACAATAGCATGTGCTGAAGATAGATTTCAACCTCAACATTTTCAATTTCCTTTGAACCAGCCAATTAATATTGAAACATTTGGAAAATGGAAATGCAGTGAAGATAGTTTCGCACATTTTGATGCATAATTGTATGTCCATACTTAGAATTTAATGAAAAAATATATGTCCATTTCCACTATAAATGGAATGCACTATTCCATCACTTATAATTTTTAAGGAGTTGCACATGTAATTTGAAAATCTTTTTGGCACTATTGAAACAATAGCATGTGCGAAAGAATTGATTTCAAACACTAAATTTGTATAGGAATTGCAATGGCACCCTCCCGCCATTAACTGTGGCGATCCACCGTCCGCGAATATGCCTCCAAGATGAAATTATCACACCTTTTTTTTAAAATTTATGAGATGACGCCAAACCATTTGCACATTTATTGGAACTATCAGATATAACTATATCCAATGATATAGTAGGGGAATAAATTGCTTAAAATCTTGATGTGAATTACAGTAGAGAATATAGCATCTCCAATTGAAAACAATGTTCTGTTTATTTATAGCTCATATAATGCTTATTGCTCCAGTTTCCATATTAGTCGAAGACACAATTTCATTTACAAGGTCATACTTAAGAACTGCACATGTAATGTGAAAAACATATTAGCTCTATTGAAACAATAGCATGTGCTGAAGATAGATTTCAACCTCAACATTTTCAATTTCCTTTGAACCAGGCAATTAATATTGAAACATTTGAAAAATGGAAATGCATTGAAGATAGTTTCGCACATTTTGATGCATAATTGTATGTCCATACTTAGAATTTTATGAAAAAATATATGTCCATCTACACTATAAATGGAATGCACTATTCCATCACTTATAATTTTTAAGGAGTTGCACATGTAATTTGAAAATCGTTTTGGCACTATTGAAACAATAGCATGTGCGAAGGAATTGATTTCAAACACTAAATTTGTATAGGAATTGCAATGGCACCCTCCCGCCATTAACTGTGGCGATCCACCGTCCGCGAATATCGCCTCCAAGATGAAATTATCACACCTTTTTTTTAAAATTTATGAGATGACGCCAAACCATTTGCACATTTATTAGAACTATCAGATATAACTATATTCAAGGATATAGTGGGGGAATAATGTGCTTAAAATCTCGATGTGAATTACAGCAGAGAATATAGCATCTCCAATTGAAAACAATGTTCTGTTTATTTATAGCTGATATAGTGCTTATTGCTCCAGTTTCCATTTTGTCGAAACCCAATTTCATTTACAAGGTCATACTTAAGAACTGCACATGTAATGTGAAAAACATATTAGCTCTATTGAAACAATAGCATGTGCTGAAGATAGATTTCAACCTCAACATTTTCAATTTCCTTTGAACCAGCCAATGAATATTGAAACATTTGAAAAATGGATATGCAGTGATGATAGTTTTGCACATTTTGATGCATAATTGTATGTCCATACATAGTGAAAAAATATATGTCCTTTTCCACTTGTATGGAATGCACTATTCCATCACTTATAATTTTTAAGGAGTTGCACATGTAATTTGAAAATCGTTTTGGCACTATTGAAACAATAGCATGTGCGAAAGAATTGATTTCAAACACTAAATTTATATATGAATTGCAATAGCACCCTCCCGCCATTAACTGTGGCGATCCACCGTCCGCGAATATCGCCTCCAAGATGAAATTATCACACCTTTTTTTTAAAATTTATGAGATGACGCCAAACCATTAGCACATTTATTGGTACTATCAGATATAACTATATCCAATAATATAGTAGGGGAATAATGTGCTTAAAATCTCGATGTGAATTACAGCAGAGAATATAGCATCTTCAATTGAAAACAATGTTCTGTTTACTTATAGCTGATATAGTGCTTATTGCTCCAGTTTCCATATTAGTCGAAGACACAATTTCATTTACAAGGTCATACTTAAGAACTGCACATGTAATGTGAAAAACATATTGGCTCTATTGAAACAATAGCATGTGCTGAAGATAGATTTCAACCTCAAAATTTTCAATTACCTTTGAAGCAGCCAATTAATATTGAAACATTTGAAAAATGGAAATGCAGTGAAGATAGTTTCGCACATTTTGATGCACAATTCTATGTGCATACATAGAATTTTATGAAAAAATATATGTCCATTTCAACTAAAAATGGAATGCACTATTCCATCACTTATAATTTTTAAGGAGTTGCACATGTAATTTGAAAATCGTTTTGGCACTATTGAAACAATAGCATGTGCGAAGGAATTGATTTCAAACACTAAATTTGTATAGGAATTGCAATGGCACCCTCCCGCCATTAACTGTGGCGATCCACCGTCCGCGAATATCGCCTCCAAGATGAAATTATCACACCTTTTTTTGAAAATTTATGAGATGACGCCAAACCATTTGCACATTTATTGGAACTATCAGATAAAGCTATATCCAATGATATAGTAGGGGAATAATGTGCTTAAAATCTGGATGTGAATTACAGCAGAGAATATAGCATCTCCAATTGAAATCAATGTTCTGTTTATTTATAGCTGATATAGTGCTTATTGCTCCAGTTTCCATATTGTGGAAGACACAATTTCATTTACAAGGTCATACTTAAGAACTGCACATGTAATGTGAAAAACATATTAGATCTATTGAAACAATAGCATGTGCTGAAGATAGATTTCAACCTCAACATTTTCAATTTCCTTTGAACCAGCGAATGAATATTGAAACATTTGAAAAATAGAAATCCAGTGAAGATAGTTTCGCACATTTTGATGCATAAGTGTATGTCCATACTTAGAATTTTATGAAAAAATATATGTCCATCTACACTATAAATGGAATGCACTATTCCATCACTTATAATTTTTAAGGAGTTGCACATGTAATTTGAAAATCGTTTTGGCACTATTGAAACAATAGCATGTGCGAAGGAATTGATTTCAAACACTAAATTTGTATAGGAATTGCAATGGCACCCTCCCGCCATTAACTGTGGCGATCCACCGTCCGCGAATATCGCCTCCAAGATGAAATTATCACACCTTTTTTTTAAAATTTATGAGATGACGCCAAACCATTTGCACATTTATTAGAACTATCAGATATAACTATATTCAAGGATATAGTAGGGGAATAATGTGCTTAAAATCTCGATGTGAATTACAGCAGAGAATATAGCATCTCCAATTGAAAACAATGTTCTGTTTATTTATAGCTGATATAGTGCTTATTGCTCCAGTTTCCATTTTGTCGAAGACACAATTTCATTTACAAGGTCATACTTAAGAACTGCACATGTAATGTGAAAAACATATTAGCTCTATTGAAACAATAGCATGTGCTGAAGATAGATTTCAACCTCAACATTTTCAATTTCCTTTGAACCAGCCAATGAATATTGAAACATTTGAAAAATGGATATGCAGTGATGATAGTTTTGCACATTTTGATGCATAATTGTATGTCCATACTTAGTGAAAAAATATATGTCCTTTTCCACTTGTATGGAATGCACTATTCCATCACTTATAATTTTTAAGGAGTTGCACATGTAATTTGAAAATCGTTTTGGCACTATTGAAACAATAGCATGTGCGAAAGAATTGATTTCAAACACTAAATTTATATAGGAATTGCAAAGGCACCCTCCCGCCATTAACTGTGGCGATCCACCGTCCGCGAATATCGCCTCCAAGATGAAATTATCACACCTTTTTTTTAAAATTTATGAGATGACGCCAAACCATTAGCACATTTATTGGTACTATCAGATATAACTATATCCAATAATATAGTAGGGGAATAATGTGCTTAAAATCTCGATGTGAATTACAGCAGAGAATATAGCATCTTCAATTGAAAACAATGTTCTGTTTACTTATAGCTGATATAGTGCTTATTGCTCCAGTTTCCATATTAGTCGAAGACACAATTTCATTTACAAGGTCATACTTAAGAACTGCACATGTAATGTGAAAAACATATTGGCTCTATTGAAACAATAGCATGTGCTGAAGATAGATTTCAACCTCAAAATTTTCAATTACCTTTGAAGCAGCCAATTAATATTGAAACATTTGAAAAATGGAAATGCAGTGAAGATAGTTTCGCACATTTTGATGCACAATTCTATGTGCATACATAGAATTTTATGAAAAAATATATGTCCATTTCAACTAAAAATGGAATGCACTATTCCATCACTTATAATTTTTAAGGAGTTGCACATGTAATTTGAAAATCGTTTTGGCACTATTGAAACAATAGCATGTGCGAAGGAATTGATTTCAAACACTAAATTTGCATAGGAATTGCAATGGCACCCTCCCGCCATTAACTGTGGCGATCCACCGTCCGCGAATATCGCCTCCAAGATGAAATTATCACACCTTTTTTTGAAAATTTATGAGATGACGCCAAACCATTTGCACATTTATTGGAACTATCAGATAAAGCTATATCCAATGATATAGTAGGGGAATAATGTGCTTAAAATCTGGATGTGAATTACAGCAGAGAATATAGCATCTCCAATTGAAAACAATGTTCTGTTTATTTATAGCTGATATAGTGCTTATTGCTCCAGTTTCCATATTGTGGAAGACACAATTTCATTTACAAGGTCATACTTAAGAACTGCACATGTAATGTGAAAAACATATTAGCTCTATTGAAACAATAGCATGTGCTGAAGATAGATTTCAACCTCAACATTTTCAATTTCCTTTGAACCAGCGAATGAATATTGAAACATTTGAAAAATAGAAATCCAGTGAAGATAGTTTCGCACATTTTGATGCATAAGTGTATGTCCATACTTAGTGAAAAAATATATGTCCTTTTCCACTTGAATGGAGTGCACTATTCCATCACTTATAATTTTTAAGGAGTTGCACATGTAATTTGAAAATCGTTTCGGCACTATTGAAACAATAGCATGTGCGAAGGAATTGATTTCAAACACTAAATTTGTATAGGAATTGCAATGGCACCCTCCCGCCATTAACTGTGGCGATCCACCGTCCGCGAATATCGCCTCCAAGATGAAATTATCACACCTTTTTTTTAAAATTTATGAGAAGACGCCAAACCATTTGCACATTTATTGGAACTGTCAGATATAACTATATCCAATGATATAATAGGGTTATAATGTACTTAAAATCTCGATGTGAATTACAGTAGAGAATATAGCATCTCCAATTGAAATATATGTTCTGTTTATTTATAGCTCATATAGTGATTATTGCTCCAGTTTCCATATTAGTCGAAGACACAATTTCATTTACAAGGTCATACTAAAGAACTGCACATGTAATGTGAAAAACATATTGGCTCTATTGAAACAATAGCATGTGCTGAAGATAGATTTCAACCTCAAAATTTTCAATTTCTTTTGAACCAGCCAATTAATATTGAAACATTTGAAAAATCGAAATATAGTGAAGATAGTTTCGCACATTTTTATGCATAATTGTATGTCCATACTTAGAATTTTATGAAAAAATATATGTCCATTTCCACTATAAATGGAATGCACTATTCCATCACTTATAATTTTTAAGGAGTGTCACATGTAATTTGAAAATCGTTTTGGCACTATTGAAACAATAGCATGTGCGAAGGAATTGATTTGAAACACTAAATTTGTATAGGAATTGCAATGGCACCCTCCCGCCATTAACTGTGGCGATCCACCGTCCGCGAATATCGCCTCCAAGATGAAATTATCACACCTTTTTTTTAAAATTTATGAGATGACGCCAAACCATTTGCACATTTATTGGAACTATCAGATATAACTATATCCAAGGATATAGTAGGGGAATAATGTGCTTAAAATCTTGATGTGAATTACAGTAGAGAATATAGCATCTCCAATTGAAAACAATGTTCTTTTTATTTATAGCTCATATAGTGCTTATTGCTCCAGTTTCCATATTAGTCGAAGACACAATTTCATTTACAAGTTCATACTTAAGAACTGCACATGTAATGTGAAAAACATATTAGCTCTATTGAAACAATAGCATGTGCTGAAGATAGATTTCAACCTCAACATTTTCAATTTCCTTTGAACCAGCCAATTAATATTGAAACATTTGAAAAATGGATATGCAGTGAAGATAGTTTCGCACATTTTGATGCATAATTGTATGTCCATACTTAGTGAAAAAATATATGTCCTTTTCCACTTGAATGGAATGCACTATTCCATCACTTATAATTTTTAAGGAGTTGCACATGTAATTTGAAAATCGTTTTGGCACTATTGAAACAATAGCATGTGCGAAGGAATTGATTTCAAACACTAAATTTGTATAGGAATTGCAATGGCACCCTCCCGCCATTAACTGTGGCGATCCACCGTCCGCGAATATCGCCTCCAAGATGAAATTATCACACCTTTTTTTTTAAAATTTATGAGATGACGCCAAACCATTTGCACATTTATTGGAACTATCAGATATAACTATATCCAATGATATAGTAGAGGAATAATGTGCTTAAAATCTCGATGTGAATTACAGTAGGGAATATAGCATCTCTAATTGAAAACAATGTTCTGTTTACTAGTAGCTGATATAGTGCTTATTGCTCCAGTTTCCATATTAGTCGAAGACACAATTTCATTTACAAGGTCATACTTAAGAACTGCACATGTAATGTGAAAAACATATTGGCTCTATTGAAACAATAGCATGTGCTGAAGATAGATTTCAACCTCAACATTTTCAATTTCCTTTGAACCAGCCAATTAATATTGAAACATTTGAAAAATGGAAATGCAGTGAAGATAGTTTCGCACATTTTGATGCATAATTGTATGTCCATACTTAGAATTTTATGAAAAAATATATGTCCATCTACACTATAAATGGAATGCACTATTCCATCACTTATAATTTTTAAGGAGTTGCACATGTAATTTAAAAATCGTTTTGGCACTATTGAAACAATAGCATGTGCGAAGGAATTGATTTCAAACACTAAATTTTTATAGGAATTGCAATGGCACCCTCCCGCCATTAACTGTGGCGATCCACCGTCCGCGAATATCGCCTCCAAGATGAAATTATCACACCTTTTTTTTAAAATTTATGAGATGACGCCAAACCATTTGCACATTTATTGGAACTATCAGATATAACTATATCCAATGATATAGTAGGGGAGTAATGTGCTTAAAATCTCGTTGTGAATTACAGCAGAGAATATAGCATCTCCAATTGAAAACAATGATCTGTTTATTTATAGCTGATATAGTGGTTATTGCTCCAGTTTCCATTTTGTCGAAGACACAATTTCATTTACAAGGTCATACTTAAGAACTGCACATGTAATGTGAAAAACATATTAGCTCTATTGAAAGAATAGCATGTGCTGAAGATAGATTTCAACCTCAACATTTTCAATTTCCTTTGAACCAGCCAATTAATATTGAAACATTTGAAAAATGGATATGTAGTGAACATAGTTTCGCACATTTTGATGCATAATTGTATGTCCATACTTAGTGAAAAAATATATGTCCTTTTCCACTCGAATGGAATGCACTATTCCATCAGCTATAATTTTTAAGGAGTTGCACATGTAATTTGAAAATCGTTTTGGCACTATTGAAACAATAGCATGTGCGAAGGAATTGATTTCAAACACTAAATTTGTATAGGAATTGCAATGGCACCCTCCCGCCATTAACTGTGGCGATCCACCGTCCGCGAATATCGCCTCCAAGATGAAATTATCACACCTTTTTTTTTAAAATTTATGAGATGACGCCAAACCATTTGCACATTTATTGGAACTATCAGATATAACTATATCCAATGATATAGTAGAGGAATAATGTGCTTAAAATCTCGATGTGAATTACAGTAGAGAATATAGCATCTCCAATTGAAAACAATGTTCTGTTTACTAGTAGCTGATATAGTGCTTATTGCTCCAAGTTCCATATTAGTCGAAGACACAATTTCATTTACAAGGTCATACTTAAGAACTGCACATGTAATGTGAAAAACATATTAGCTCTATTGAAACAATAGCATGTGCTGAAGATAGATTTCAACCTCAACATTTTCAATTTCCTTTGAACCAGCCAATTAATATTGAAACATTTGAAAAATGGAAATGCAGTGAAGATAGTTTCGCACATTTTGATGCATAATTGTATGTCCATACTTAGAATTTTATGAAAAAATATATGTCCATCTACACTATAAATGGAATGCACTATTCCATCACTTATAATTTTTAAGGAGTTGCACATGTAATTTGAAAATCGTTTTGGCACTATTGAAACAATAGCATGTGCGAAGGAATTGATTTCAAACACTAAATTTGTATAGGAATTGCAATGGCACCCTCCCGCCATTAACTGTGGCGATCCACCGTCCGCGAATATCGCCTCCAAGATGAAATTATCACACCTTTTTTTTAAAATTTATGAGATGACGCCAAACCATTTGCACATTTATTGGAACTATCAGATATAACTATATCCAATGATATAGTAGGGGAATAATGTGCTTAAAATCTTGATGTGAATTACAGCAGAGAATATAGCATCTCCAATTGAAAACAATGTTCTGTTCATTTATAGCTGATATAGTGCTTATTGCTCCAGGTTCCATATTAGTCGAAGACACAATTTCATTTACAAGGTCATACTTAAGAACTGCACATGTAATGTGAAAAACATATTAGCTCTATTGAAACAATAGCATGTGCTGAAGATAGATTTTAACCTCAACATTTTCAATTTCCTTTGAACCAGCCAATGAATATTGAAACATTTGAAAAATGGAAATGCAGTGAAGATAGTTTCGCACATTTTGATGCATAATTGTATGTCCATACTTAGAATTTTATGAAAAAATATATGTCCATTTCCACTATAAATGGAATGCACTATTCCATCACTTATAATTTTTAAGGAGTTGCACATGTAATTTGAAAATGGTTTTGGCACTATTGAAACAATAGCATGTGCGAAGGAATTGATTTCAAACACTAAATTTGTATAGGAATTGCAATGGCACCCTCCCTCCATTAACTGTGGCGATCCACCGTCCGCGAATATCGCCTCCAAGATGAAATTATCACACCTTTTTTTTAAAATTTATGAGATGACGCCAAACCATTTGCACATTTATTGGAACTAACAGATATAACTATATCCAATGATATATTAGGGGAATAATGTGCTTAAAATCTCGTTGTGAATTACTGCAGAGAATATAGCATCTCCAATTGAAAACAATGTATTGTTTATTTATAGCTGATATAGTGCTTATTGCTCCAGTTTCCATTTTGTCGAAGACACAATTTCATTTACAAGGTCATACTTAAGAACTGCACATGTAATGTGAAAAACATATTAGCTCTATTGAAACAATAGCATGTGCTGAATATAGATTTCAATCTCAACATTTTCAATTTCCTTTGAACCAGCCAATTAATATTGAAACATTTGAAAAATGGATAGGCAGTGAAGATAGTTTCGCACATTTTGATGCATAATTGTATGTCCATACTTAGTGAAAAAATATATGTCCTTTTCCACTTGAATGGAATGCACTATTCCATCAGTTATAATTTTTAAGGAGTTGCACATGTAATTTGAAAATCGTTTTGGCACTATTGAAACAATAGCATGTGCGAAGGAATTGATTTCAAACACTAAATTTGTATAGGAATTGCAATGGCACCCTCCCGCCATTAACTGTGGCGATCCACCGTCCGCGAATATCGCCTCCAAGATGAAATTATCACACCTTTTTTTTAAAATTTATGAGATGACGCCAAACCATTTGCACATTTATTAGAACTATCATATATAACTATATTCAAGGATATAGTAGGGGAATAATGTGCTTAAAATCTCGATTTGAATTACAGCAGAGAATATAGCATCTCCAATTGAAAACAATGTTCTGTTTATTTATAGCTGATATAGTGCTTATTGCTCCAGTTTCCATTTTGTCGAAGACACAATTTCATTTACAAAGTCATACTTAAGAACTGCACATGTAATGTGAAAAACATATTAGCTCTATTGAAACAATAGCATGTGCTGAAGATAGATTTCAACCTCAACATTTTCAATTTCCTTTGAACCAGCCAATGAATATTGAAACATTTGAAAAATGGATATGCAGTGATGATAGTTTTGCACATTTTGATGCATAATTGTATGTCCATACTTAGTGAAAAAATATATGTCCTTTTCCACTTGTATGGAATGCACTATTCCATCACTTATAATTTTTAAGGAGTTGCACATGTAATTTGAAAATCGTTTTGGCACTATTGAAACAATAGCATGTGCGAAAGAATTGATTTCAAACACTAAATTTATATAGGAATTGCAATGGCACCCTCCCGCCATTAACTGTGGCGATCCACCGTCCGCGAATATCGCCTCCAAGATGAAATTATCACACCTTTTTTTTAAAATTTATGAGATGACGCCAAACCATTAGCACATTTATTGGTACTATCAGATATAACTATATCCAATAATATAGTAGGGGAATAATGTGCTTAAAATCTCGATGTGAATGACAGCAGAGAATATAGCATCTTCAATTGAAAACAATGTTCTGTTTACTTATAGCTGATATAGTGCTTATTGCTCCAGTTTCCATATTAGTCGAAGACACAATTTCATTTACAATGTCATACTTAAGAACTGCACATGTAATGTGAAAAACATATTGGCTCTATTGAAACAATAGCATGTGCTGAAGATAGATTTCAACCTCAAAATTTTCAATTACCTTTGAAGCAGCCAATTAATATTGAAACATTTGAAAAATGGAAATGCAGTGAAGATAGTTTCGCACATTTTGATGCACAATTCTATGTCCATACATAGAATTTTATGAAAAAATATATGTCCATTTCAACTAAAAATGGAATGCACTATTCCATCACTTATAATTTTTAAGGAGTTGCACATGTAATTTGAAAATCGTTTTGGCACTATTGAAACAATAGCATGTGCGAAGGAATTGATTTCAAACACTAAATTTTTATAGGAATTGCAATGGCACCCTCCCGCCATTAACTGTGGCGATCCACCGTCCGCGAATATCGCCTCAAAGATGAAATTATCACACCTTTTTTTAAAAATTTATGAGATGACGCCAAACCATTTGCACATTTATTGGAACTATCAGATAAAGCTATATCCAATGATATAGTAGGGGAATAATGTGCTTAAAATCTGGATGTGAATTACAGCAGAGAATATAGCATCTCCAATTGAAAACAATGTTCTGTTTATTTATAGCTGATATAGTGCTTATTGCTCCAGTTTCCATATTGTGGAAGACACAATTTTATTTACAAGGTCATACTTAAGAACTGCACATGTAATGTGAAAAACATATTAGCTCTATTGAAACAATAGCATGTGCTGAAGATAGATTTCAACCTCAACATTTTCAATTTCCTTTGAACCAGCGAATGAATATTGAAACATTTGAAAAATAGAAATCCAGTGAAGATAGTTTCGCACATTTTGATGCATAAGTGTATGTCCATACTTAGTGAAAAAATATATGTCCTTTTCCACTTGAATGGAGTGCACTATTCCATCACTTATAATTTTTAAGGAGTTGCACATGTAATTTGAAAATCGTTTCGGCACTATTGAAACAATAGCATGTGCGAAGGAATTGATTTCAAACACTAAATTTGTATAGGAATTGCAATGGCACCCTCCCGCCATTAACTGTGGCGATCAACCGTCCGCGAATATCGCCTCCAAGATGAAATTATCACACCTTTTTTTTAAAATTTATGAGATGACGCCAAACCATTTGCACATTTATTGGAACTGTCAGATATAACTATATCCAATGATATAATAGGGTTATAATGTACTTAAAATCTCGATGTGAATTACAGTAGAGAATATAGCATCTCCAATTGAAAACAATGTTCTGTTTATTTATAGCTCATATAGTGATTATTGCTCCAGTTTCCATATTAGTCGAAGACACAATTTCATTTACAAGGTCATACTAAAGAACTGCACATGTAATGTGAAAAACATATTGGCTCTATTGAAACAATAGCATGTGCTGAAGATAGATTTCAACCTCATCATTTTCAATTTGCTTTGAACCAGCCGATTTATATGAAAAGCATGTGAAAATTGGAAATGCAGTGAAGATAATTTCGCACATTGTGATGGATAATTGTATGTCCATACTTAGTGAAAAAACATATGTCCTTTTCCACTTGTATGAAATGCACTATTCCATCACTTATAATTTTTAAGGAGTTGCACATGTAATTTGAAAATCGTTTTGGCACTATTGAAACAATAGCATGTGCGAAGGAATTGATTTCAAACACTAAATTTGTATAGGAATTGCAATGGCACCCTCTCGCCAATAACTGTGGCGATCCACCGTCCGCGAATATTGCCTCCAAGATGAAATTATCACACCTTGTTTTTAAAATTTATGAGATGACGCCAAACCATTTGCACATTTATTGGAACTATCAGATATAACTATATCCAATGATATAGTAGGGGAATAATGTGGTTAAAATCTGGATGTGAATTACAGCAGAGAATATAGCATCTCCAATTGAAAACAATGTTCTGTTTATTTATAGCTGATATAGTGCTTATTGCTCCAGTTTCCATATTGTCGAAGACACAATTTCATTTACAAGGTCATACTTAAGAACTGCACATGTAATGTGAAAAACATATTAGCCCTATTGAAACAATAGCATGTGCTGAAGATAGATTTCAACCTCAACATTTTCAATTTCCTTTGAACCAGCCAATTAATATTGAAACATTTGAAAAATGGAAATGCAGTGAAGATAGTTTCGCACATTTTGATGCATAATTGTATGTCCATACTTAGAATTTAATGAAAAAATATTTTTAAGGAGTTGCACATGTAATTTGAAATTCGTTTTGGCACTATTGAATTAATAGCATGTGCGAAGGAATTGATTTCAAACACTAAATTTGTATAGGAATTGCAATGGCACCCTCCCGCCATTAACTGTGGCGATCCACCGTCCGCGAATATCGCCTCCAAGATGAAATTATCACACCTATTTTTTAAAATTTATGAGATGACGCCAAACCATTTGCACATTTATTGGAACTATCAGATATAACTATATCCAATGATATAGTAGGGGAATAATGTGCTTAAAATCTCGATGTGAATTACAGTAGAGAATATAGCATCTCCAATTGAAAACAGTGTTCTGTTTATTTATAGCTCATATAGTCCTTACTGCTCCAGTTTCCATATTAGTCGAAGACACAATTTCACATGTAATGTGAAAAACATATTGGCTCTATTGAAACAATAGCATGTGCTGAAGATAGATTTCAACCTCAACATTTTCAATTTCCTTTGAACCAGCCAATTAATATTGAAACATTTGAAAAATGGATATGCAGTGAAGATAGTTTCGCACATTTTGATGCATAATTGTATGTCCATACTTAGTGAAAAAATATATGTCCTTTTCCACTTGAATGGAATGCACTATTCCATCAGTTATAATTTTTAAGGAGTTGCACATGTAATTTGAAAATCGTTTTGGCACTATTGAAACAATAGCATGTGCGAAGGAATTGATTTCAAACACTAAATTTGTATAGGAATTGCAATGGCACCCTCCCGCCATTAACTGTAGCGATCCACCGTCCGCGAATATCGCCTCCAAGATGAAATTATCACACCTTTTTTTTTAAAATTTATGAGATGACGCCAAACCATTTGCACATTTATTGGAACTATCAGATATAACTATATCCAATGATATAGTAGGGGAATAATGTGCTTAAAATCTCGATGTGAATTACAGCAGAGAATATAGCATCTCCAATTGAAAACAATGTTCTGTTTATTTATAGCTGATATAGTGCTTATTGCTCCAGTTTCCATTTTGTCGAAGACACAATTTCATTTACAAAGTCATACTTAAGAACTGCACATGTAATGTGAAAAACATATTAGCTCTATTGAAACAATAGCATGTGCTGAAGATAGATTTCAACCTCAACATTTTCAATTTCCTTTGAACCAGCCAATGAATATTGAAACATTTGAAAAATGGATATGCAGTAATGATAGTTTTGCACATTTTGATGCATAATTGTATGTCCATACTTAGTGAAAAAATATATGTCCTTTTCCACTTGTATGGAATGCACTATTCCATCACTTATAATTTTTAAGGAGTTGCACATGTAATTTGAAAATCGTTTTGGCACTATTGAAACAATAGCATGTGCGAAAGAATTGATTTCAAACACTAAATTTATATAGGAATTGCAATGGCACCCTCCCGCCATTAACTGTGGCGATCCACCGTCCGCGAATATCGCCTCCAAGATGAAATTATCACACCTTTTTTTTAAAATTTATGAGATGACGCCAAACCATTAGCACATTTATTGGTACTATCAGATATAACTATATCCAATAATATAGTAGGGGAATAATGTGCTTAAAATCTCGATGTGAATGACAGCAGAGAATATAGCATCTTCAATTGAAAACAATGTTCTGTTTACTTATAGCTGATATAGTGCTTATTGCTCCAGTTTCCATATTAGTCGAAGACACAATTTCATTTACAATGTCATACTTAAGAACTGCACATGTAATGTGAAAAACATATTGGCTCTATTGAAACAATAGCATGTGCTGAAGATAGATTTCAACCTCAAAATTTTCAATTACCTTTGAAGCAGCCAATTAATATTGAAACATTTGAAAAATGGAAATGCAGTGAAGATAGTTTCGCACATTTTGATGCATAATTGTATGTCCATACTTAGAATTTTATGAAAAAATATATGTCCATCTACACTATAAATGGAATGCACTATTCCATCACTTATAATCTTTAAGGAGTTGCACATGTAATTTGAAAATCGTTTTGGCACTATTGAAACAATAGCATGTGCGAAGGAATTGATTTCAAACACTAAATTTGTATAGGAATTGCAATGGCACCCTCCCGCCATTAACTGTGGCGATCCACCGTCCGCGAATATCGCCTCCAAGATGAAATTATCACACCTTTTTTTTAAAATTTATGAGATGACGCCAAACCATTTGCACATTTATTGGAACTATCAGATATAACTATATCCAATGATATAGTAGGGGAATAATGTGCTTAAAATCTTGATGTGAATTACAGGAGAGAATATAGCATCTCCAATTGAAAACAATGTTCTGTTTATTTATAGCTGATATAGTGCTTATTGCTCCAGGTTCCATATTAGTCGAAGACACAATTTCATTTACAAGGTCATACTTAAGAACTGCACATGTAATGTGAAAAACATATTAGCTCTATTGAAACAATAGCATGTGCTGAAGATAGATTTTAACCTCAACATTTTCAATTTCCTTTGAACCAGCCAATGAATATTGAAATATTTGAAAAATGGAAATGCAGTGAAGATAGTTTCGCACATTTTGATGCATAATTGTATGTCCATACTTAGAATTTTATGAAAAAATATATGTCCATTTCCACTATAAATGGAATGCACTATTCCATCACTTATAATTTTTAAGGAGTTGCACATGTAATTTGAAAATGGTTTTGGCACTATTGAAACAATAGCATGTGCGAAGGAATTGATTTCAAACACTAAATTTGTATAGGAATTGCAATGGCACCCTCCCGCCATTAACTGTGGCGATCCACCGTCCGCGAATATCGCCTCCAAGATGAAATTATCACACCTTTTTTTTAAAATTTATGAGATGACGCCAAACCATTTGCACATTTATTGGAACTAACAGATATAACTATATCCAATGATATATTAGGGGAATAATGTGCTTAAAATCTCGTTGTGAATTACTGCAGAGAATATAGCATCTCCAATTGAAAACAATGTTCTGTTTATTTATAGCTGATATAGTGCTTATTGCTCCAGTTTCCATTTTGTCGAAGACACAATTTCATTTACAAGGTCATACTTAAGAACTGCACATGTAATGTGAAAAACATATTAGCTCTATTGAAACAATAGCATGTGCTGAATATAGATTTCAATCTCAACATTTTCAATTTCCTTTGAACCAGCCAATTAATATTGAAACATTTGAAAAATGGATATGCAGTGAAGATAGTTTCGCACATTTTGATGCATAATTGTATGTCCATACTTAGTGAAAAAATATATGTCCTTTTCCACTTGAATGGAATGCACTATTCCATCAGTTATACTTTTTAAGGAGTTGCACATGTAATTTGAAAATCGTTTTGGCACTATTGAAACAATAGCATGTGCGAAGGAATTGATTTCAAACACTAAATTTGTATAGGAATTGAAATGGCACCCTCCCGCCATTAACTGTGGCGATCCACCGTCCGCGAATATCGCCTCCAAGATGAAATTATCACACCTTTTTTTTTAAAATTTATGAGATGACGCCAAACCATTTGCACATTTATTGGAACTATCAGATATAACTATATCCAATGATATAGTAGGGGAATAATGTGCTTAAAATCTCGATGTGAATTACAGCAGAGAATATAGCATCTCCAATTGAAAACAATGTTCTGTTTATTTATAGCTGATATAGTGCTTACTGCTCCAGTTTCCATATTAGTCGAAGACACAATTTCATTTACAAGGTCATACTTAAGAACTGCACATGTAATGTGAAAAACATATTAGCTCTATTGAAACAATAGCATGTGCTGAAGATAGATTTCAACCTCAACATTTTCAATTTCCTTTGAACCAGCCAATTAATATTGAAACATTTGAAAAATGGAAATGCAGTGAAGATAGTTTCGCACATTTTGATGCATAATTGTATGTCCATACTTAGAATTTTATGAAAAAATATATGTCCATCTACACTATAAATGGAATGCACTATTCCATCACTTATAATTTTTAAGGAGTTGCACATGTAATTTGAAAATCGTTTTGGCACTATTGAAACAATAGCATGTGCGAAGGAATTGATTTCAAACACTAAATTTGTATAGGAATTGCAATGGCACCCTCCCGCCATTAACTGTGGCGATCCACCGTCCGCGAATATCGCCTCCAAGATGAAATTATCACACCTTTTTTTTAAAATTTATGAGATGACGCCAAACCATTTGCACATTTATTGGAACTATCAGATATAACTATATCCAATGATATAGTAGGGGAATAATGTGCTTAAAATCTTGATGTGAATTACAGGAGAGAATATAGCATCTCCAATTGAAAACAATGTTCTGTTTATTTATAGCTGATATAGTGCTTATTGCTCCAGGTTCCATATTAGTCGAAGACACAATTTCATTTACAAGGTCATACTTAAGAACTGCACATGTAATGTGAAAAACATATTAGCTCTATTGAAACAATAGCATGTGCTGAAGATAGATTTTAACCTCAACATTTTCAATTTCCTTTGAACCAGAAAATGAATATTGAAATATTTGAAAAATGGAAATGCAGTGAAGATAGTTTCGCACATTTTAATGCATAATTGTATGTCCATACTTAGAATTTTATGAAAAAATATATGTCCATTTCCACTATAAATGGAATGCACTATTCCATCACTTATAATTTTTAAGGAGTTGCACATGTAATTTGAAAATGGTGTTGGCACTATTGAAACAATAGCATGTGCGAAGGAATTGATTTCAAACACTAAATTTGTATAGGAATTGCAATGGCACCCTCCCGCCATTAACTGTGGCGATCCACCGTCCGCGAATATCGCCTCCAAGATGAAATTATCACACCTTTTTTTTAAAATTTATGAGATGACGCCAAACCATTTGCACATTTATTGGAACTAACAGATATAACTATATCCAATGATATATTAGGGGAATAATGTGCTTAAAATCTCGTTGTGAATTACTGCAGAGAATATAGCATCTCCAATTGAAAACAATGTTCTGTTTATTTATAGCTGATATAGTGCTTATTGCTCCAGTTTCCATTTTGTCGAAGACACAATTTCATTTACAAGGTCATACTTAAGAACTGCACATGTAATGTGAAAAACATATTAGCTCTATTGAAACAATAGCATGTGCTGAATATAGATTTCAATCTCAACATTTTCAATTTCCTTTGAACCAGCCAATTAATATTGAAACATTTGAAAAATGGATATGCAGTGAAGATAGTTTCGCACATTTTGATGCATAATTGTATGTCCATACTTAGTGAAAAAATATATGTCCTTTTCCACTTGAATGGAATGAACTATTCCATCAGTTATAATTTTTAAGGAGTTGCACATGTAATTTGAAAATCGTTTTGGCACTATTGAAACAATAGCATGTGCGAAGGAATTGATTTCAAACACTAAATTTGTATAGGAATTGCAATGGCACCCTCCCGCCATTAACTGTGGCGATCCACCGTCCGCGAATATCGCCTCCAAGATGAAATTATCACACCTTTTTTTTTAAAATTTATGAGATGACGCCAAACCATTTGCACATTTATTGGAACTATCAGATATAACTATATCCAATGATATAGTAGGGGAATAATGTGCTTAAAATCTCGATGTGAATTACAGCAGAGAATATAGCATCTCCAATTGAAAACAATGTTCTGTTTATTTATAGCTGATATAGTGCTTACTGCTCCAGTTTCCATATTAGTCGAAGACACAATTTCATTTACAAGGTCATACTTAAGAACTGCACATGTAATGTGAAAAACATATTAGCTCTATTGAAACAATAGCATGTGCTGAAGATAGATTTCAACCTCAACATTTTCAATTTCCTTTGAACCAGCCAATTAATATTGAAACATTTGAAAAATGGAAATGCAGTGAAGATAGTTTCGCACATTTTGATGCATAATTGTATGTCCATACTTAGAATTTTATGAAAAAATATATGTCCATCTACACTATAAATGGAATGCACTATTCCATCACTTATAATTTTTAAGGAGTTGCACATGTAATTTGAAAATCGTTTTGGCACTATTGAAACAATAGCATGTGCGAAGGAATTGATTTCAAACACTAAATTTGTATAGGAATTGCAATGGCACCCTCCCGCCATTAACTGTGGCGATCCACCGTCCGCGAATATCGCCTCCAAGATGAAATTATCACACCTTGTTTTTAAAATTTATGAGATGACGCCAAACCATTTGCACATTTATTGGAACTATCAGATATAACTATATCCAATGATATAGTAGTGGAATAATGTGCTTAAAATCTCGATGTGAATTACAGCAGAGAATATAGCATCTCCAATTGAAAACAATGTTCTGTTTATTTATAGCTGATATAGTGTTTATTGCTCCAGTTTCCATATTAGTCGAAGACACAATTTCATTTACAAGGTCATACTTAAGAACTGCACATGTAATGTGAAAAGCATATTAGCTCTATTGAAACAATAGCATGTGCTGAAGATAGATTTCAACCTCAACATTTTCAATTTCCTTTGAACCAGCCAATTAATATTGAAACATTTGAAAAATGGAAATGCAGTGAAGATAGTTTCGCACATTTTGATGCATAATTGTATGTCCATACTTAGAATTTTATGAAAAAATATATGTCCATCTACACTATAAATGGAATGCACTATTCCATCACTTATAATTTTTAAGGAGTTGCACATGTAATTTGAAAATCGTTTTGGCACTATTGAAACAATAGCATGTGCGAAGGAATTGATTTCAAACACTGAATTTGTATAGGAATTGCAATGGCACCCTCCCGCCATTAACTGTGGCGATCCACCGTCCGCGAATATCGCCTCCAAGATGAAATTATCACACCTTTTTTTTAAAATTTATGAGATGACGCCAAACCATTTGCACATTTATTGGACTATCAGATATAACTATATCCAATGATATAGTAGGGGAATAATGTGCTTAAAATCTCGATGTGAATTACAGCAGAGCATATAGCATCTCCAATTGAAAACAATGTTCTGTTTATTTATAGCTCATATAGTGCTTATTACTCCAGTTTCCATATAGTCGAAGACACAATTTCATTTACAAGGTAATACTTAAGAACTGCACATGTAATGTGAAAAACATATTAGCTCTATTGAAACAATAGCATGTGCTGAAGATAGATTTCAACCTCAACATTTTCAATTTCCTTTGAACCAGCCAATTAATATTGAAACATTTGAAAAATGGAAATGCAGTGAAGATAGTTTCGCACATTTTGATGCATAATTGTATGTCCATACTTAGAATTTTATGAAAAAATATATGTCCATCTACACTATAAATGGAATGCACTATTCCATCACTTATAATTTTTAAGGAGTTGCACATGTAATTTGAAAATCGTTTTGGCACTATTGAAACAATAGCATGTGCGAAGGAATTGATTTCAAACACTAAATTTGTATAGGAATTGCAATGGCACCCTCCCGCCATTAACTGTGGCGATCCACCGTCCGCGAATATCGCCTCCAAGATGAAATTATCACACCTTGTTTTTAAAATTTATGAGATGACGCCAAACCATTTGCACATTTATTGGAACTATCAGATATAACTATATCCAATGATATAGTAGTGGAATAATGTGCTTAAAATCTCGATGTGAATTACAGCAGAGAATATAGCATCTCCAATTGAAAACAATGTTCTGTTTATTTATAGCTGATATAGTGCGTATTGCTCCAGTTTCCATATTAGTCGAAGACACAATTTCATTTACAAGGTCATACTTAAGAACTGCACATGTAATGTGAAAAGCATATTAGCTCTATTGAAACAATAGCATGTGCTGAAGATAGATTTCAACCTCAACATTTTCAATTTCCTTTGAACCAGCCAATTAATATTGAAACATTTGAAAAATGGAAATGCAGTGAAGATAGTTTCGCACATTTTGATGCATAATTGTATGTCCATACTTAGAATTTTATGAAAAAATATATGTCCATCTCCACTATAAATGGAATGCACTATTCCATCACTTATAATTTTTAAGGAGTTGCACATGTAATTTGAAAATCGTTTTGGCACTATTGAAAAATAGCATGTGCGAAGGAATTGATTTCAAACACTAAATTTGTATAGGAATTGCAATGGCACCCTCCCGCCATTAACTGTGGCGATCCACCGTCCGCGAATATCGCCTCCAAGATGAAATTATCACACCTTTTTTTTAAAATTTATGAGATGACGCCAAACCATTTGCACATTTATTGGAACTATCAGATATAACTATATCCAATGATATAGTAGGGGAATAATGTGCTTAAAATCTTGATGTGAATTACAGGAGAGAATATAGCATCTCCAATTGAAAACAATGTTCTGTTTATTTATAGCTGATATAGTGCTTATTGCTCCAGGTTCCATATTAGTCGAAGACACAATTTCATTTACAAGGTCATACTTAAGAACTGCACATGTAATGTGAAAAACATATTAGCTCTATTGAAACAATAGCATGTGCTGAAGATAGATTTTAACCTCAACATTTTCAATTTCCTTTGAACCAGCCAATGAATATTGAAATATTTGAAAAATGGAAATGCAGTGAAGATAGTTTCGCACATTTTAATGCATAATTGTATGTCCATACTTAGAATTTTATGAAAAAATATATGTCCATTTCCACTATAAATGGAATGCACTATTCCATCACTTATAATTTTTAAGGAGTTGCACATGTAATTTGAAAATGGTGTTGGCACTATTGAAACAATAGCATGTGCGAAGGAATTGATTTCAAACACTAAATTTGTATAGGAATTGCAATGGCACCCTCCCGCCATTAACTGTGGCGATCCACCGTCCGCGAATATCGCCTCCAAGATGAAATTATCACACCTTTTTTTTAAAATTTATGAGATGACGCCAAACCATTTGCACATTTATTGGAACTAACAGATATAACTATATCCAATGATATATTAGGGGAATAATGTGCTTAAAATCTCGTTGTGAATTACTGCAGAGAATATAGCATCTCCAATTGAAAACAATGTTCTGTTTATTTATAGCTGATATAGTGCTTATTGCTCCAGTTTCCATTTTGTCGAAGACACAATTTCATTTACAAGGTCATACTTAAGAACTGCACATGTAATGTGAAAAACATATTAGCTCTATTGAAACAATAGCATGTGCTGAATATAGATTTCAATCTCAACATTTTCAATTTCCTTTGAACCAGCCAATTAATATTGAAACATTTGAAAAATGGATATGCAGTGAAGATAGTTTCGCACATTTTGATGCATAATTGTATGTCCATACTTAGTGAAAAAATATATGTCCTTTTCCACTTGAATGGAATGCACTATTCCATCAGTTATAATTTTTAAGGAGTTGCACATGTAATTTGAAAATCGTTTTGGCACTATTGAAACAATAGCATGTGCGAAGGAATTGATTTCAAACACTAAATTTGTATAGGAATTGCAATGGCACCCTCCCGCCATTAACTGTGGCGATCCACCGTCCGCGAATATCGCCTCCAAGATGAAATTATCACACCTTTTTTTTTAAAATTTATGAGATGACGCCAAACCATTTGCACATTTATTGGAACTATCAGATATAACTATATCCAATGATATAGTAGGGGAATAATGTGCTTAAAATCTCGATGTGAATTACAGCAGAGAATATAGCATCTCCAATTGAAAACAATGTTCTGTTTATTTATAGCTGATATAGTGCTTACTGCTCCAGTTTCCATATTAGTCGAAGACACAATTTCATTTACAAGGTCATACTTAAGAACTGCACATGTAATGTGAAAAACATATTAGCTCTATTGAAACAATAGCATGTGCTGAAGATAGATTTCAACCTCAACATTTTCAATTTCCTTTGAACCAGCCAATTAATATTGAAACATTTGAAAAATGGAAATGCAGTGAAGATAGTTTCGCACATTTTGATGCATAATTGTATGTCCATACTTAGAATTTTATGAAAAAATATATGTCCATCTACACTATAAATGGAATGCACTATTCCATCACTTATAATTTTTAAGGAGTTGCACATGTAATTTGAAAATCGTTTTGGCACTATTGAAACAATAGCATGTGCGAAGGAATTGATTTCAAACACTAAATTTGTATAGGAATTGCAATGGCACCCTCCCGCCATTAACTGTGGCGATCCACCGTCCGCGAATATCGCCTCCAAGATGAAATTATCACACCTTGTTTTTAAAATTTATGAGATGACGCCAAACCATTTGCACATTTATTGGAACTATCAGATATAACTATATCCAATGATATAGTAGTGGAATAATGTGCTTAAAATCTCGATGTGAATTACAGCAGAGAATATAGCATCTCCAATTGAAAACAATGTTCTGTTTATTTATAGCTGATATAGTGCTTATTGCTCCAGTTTCCATATTAGTCGAAGACACAATTTCATTTACAAGGTCATACTTAAGAACTGCACATGTAATGTGAAAAGCATATTAGCTCTATTGAAACAATAGCATGTGCTGAAGATAGATTTCAACCTCAACATTTTCAATTTCCTTTGAACCAGCCAATTAATATTGAAACATTTGAAAAATGGAAATGCAGTGAAGATAGTTTCGCACATTTTGATGCATAATTGTATGTCCATACTTAGAATTTTATGAAAAAATATATGTCCATCTACACTATAAATGGAATGCACTATTCCATCACTTATAATTTTTAAGGAGTTGCACATGTAATTTGAAAATCGTTTTGGCACTATTGAAACAATAGCATGTGCGAAGGAATTGATTTCAAACACTGAATTTGTATAGGAATTGCAATGGCACCCTCCCGCCATTAACTGTGGCGATCCACCGTCCGCGAATATCGCCTCCAAGATGAAATTATCACACCTTTTTTTTAAAATTTATGAGATGACGCCAAACCATTTGCACATTTATTGGAACTATCAGATATAACTATATCCAATGATATAGTAGGGGAATAATGTGCTTAAAATCTCGATGTGAATTACAGCAGAGCATATAGCATCTCCAATTGAAAACAATGTTCTGTTTATTTATAGCTCATATAGTGCTTATTACTCCAGTTTCCATATAGTCGAAGACACAATTTCATTTACAAGGTAATACTTAAGAACTGCACATGTAATGTGAAAAACATATTAGCTCTATTGAAACAATAGCATGTGCTGAAGATAGATTTCAACCTCAACATTTTCAATTTCCTTTGAATCAGCCAATGAATATTGAAACATTTGAAAAATGGAAATGCAGTGAAGATAGTTTCGCACATTTTGATGCATAATTGTATGTCCATACTTAGTGAAAAATATATGTCCTTTTCCACTTGAATGGAATGCACTATTCCATTAGTTATAATTTTTAAGGAGTTGCACATGTTATTTGAAAATCGTTTTGGCACTATTGAAACAATAGCATGTGCGAAGGAATTAATTTCAAACACTAAATTTGTATAGGAATTGCAATGGCACCCTCCCGCCATTAACTGTGGCGATCCACCGTCCGCGAATATCGCCTCCAAGATGAAATTATCACACCTTTTTTTTTTAAAATTTATGAGATGACGCCAAACCATTTGCACATTTATTGGAACTATCAGATATAACTATATCCAATGATATAGTAGGGGAATAATGTGCTTAAAATCTCGATGTGAATTACAGCAGAGAATATAGCATCTCCAATTGAAAACAATGTTCTGTTTATTTATAGCTGATATAGTGCTTTAGCTCCAGTTTCCATATTGTCGAAGACACAATTTCATTTACAAGGTCATACTTAAGAACTGCACATGTAATGTGAAAAACATATTAGCTCTATTGAAACAATAGCATGTGCTGAAGATAGATTTCAACCGCAACATTTTCAATTTCCTTTGAACCAGCCAATTAATATTGAAACATTTGAAAAATCGAAATGCAGTGAAGATAGTTTCGCACATTTTGATGCATAATTGTAGGACCATACTTAGAATTTTATGAAAAAATATATGTCCATCTCCACTATAAATGGAATGCACTATTCCATCACTTATAATTTTTAAGGAGTTGCACATGTAATTTGAAAATCGTTTTGGCACTATTGAAACAATAGCATGTGCGAAGGAATTGATTTCAAACACTAAATTTGTATAGGAATTGCAATGGCACCCTCCCGCCATTAACTGTGGCGATCCACCGTCCGCGAATATCGCCTCCAAGATGAAATTATCACACCTTTTTTTTAAAATTTATGAGATGACGCCAAACCATTTGCACATTTATTGGAACTATCAGATATAACTATAATCCATGATATAGTAGAGGAATAATGTGCTTAAAATCTTGATGTGAATTACAGGAGAGAATATAGCATCTCCAATTGAAAACAATGTTCTGTTTATTTATAGCTGATATAGTGCTTATTGCTCCAGGTTCCATATTAGTCGAAGACACAATTTCATTTACAAGGTCATACTTAAGAACTGCACATGTAATGTGAAAAACATATTAGCTCTATTGAAACAATAGCATGTGCTGAAGATAGATTTTAATCTCAACATTTTCAATTTCCTTTGAACCAGCCAATGAATATTGAAACATTTGAAAAATGGAAATGCAGTGAAGATAGTTTCGCACATTTTGATGCATAATTGTATGTCCATACTTAGAATTTTATGAAAAAATATATGTCCATATCTACTATAAATGGAATGCACTATTCCATCACTTATAATTTTTAAGGAGTTGCACATGTAATTTGAAAATGGTTTTGGCACTATTGAAACAATAGCATGTGCGAAGGAATTGATTTCAAACACTAAATTTGTATAGGAATTGCAATGGCACCCTCCCGCCATTAACTGTGGCGATCCACCGTCCGCGAATATCGCCTCCAAGATGAAATTATCACACCTTTTTTTTAAAATTTATGAGATGACGCCAAACCATTTGCACATTTATTGGAACTAACAGATATAACTATATCCAATGATATATTAGGGGAATAATGTGCTTAAAATCTCGTTGTGAATTACTGCAGAGAATATAGCATCTCCAATTGAAAACAATGTTCTGTTTATTTATAGCTGATATAGTGCTTATTGCTCCAGTTTCCATTTTGTCGAAGACACAATTTCATTTACAAGGTCATACTTAAGAACTGCACATGTAATGTGAAAAACATATTAGCTCTATTGAAACAATAGCATGTGCTGAATATAGATTTCAACCTCAACATTTTCAATTTCCTTTGAACCAGCCAATGAATATTGAAACATTTGAAAAATGGATATGCAGTGATGATAGTTTTGCACATTTTGATGCATAATTGTATGTCCATACTTAGTGAAAAAATATATGTCCTTTTCCACTTGAATGGAATGCACTATTCCATCACTTATAATTTTTAAGGAGTTGCACATGTAATTTGAAAATCGTTTTGGCACTATTGAATTAATAGCATGTGCGAAGGAATTGATTTCAAACACTAAATTTGTATAGGAATTGCAATGGCACCCTCCCGCCATTAACTGTGGCGATCCACCGTCCGCGAATATCGCCTCCAAGATGAAATTATCACACCTTGTTTTTAAAATTTATGAGATGACGCCAAACCATTTGCACATTTATTGGAACTATCAGATATAACTATATCCAATGATATAGTAGGGGAATAATGTGCTTAAAATCTCGATGAGAATTACAGCAGAGAATATAGCATCTCCAATTGAAAACAATGTTCTGTTTATTTATAGCTGATATAGTGCTTATTGCTCCAGTTTCCATATTGTCGAAGACACAATTTCATTTACAAGGTCATACTTAAGAACTGCATATGTAATGTGAAAAACATATTAACTCTATTGAAACAATAGCATGTGCTGAAGATAGATTTCAACCTCAACATTTTCAATTTCCTTTGAACCAGCCAATTAATATTGAAACATTTGAAAAATGGAAATGCAGTGAAGATAGTTTCGCACATTTTGATGCATAATTGTATGTCCATACTTAGAATTTCATGAAAAAATATATGTCCATTTCCACTATAAATGGAATGCACTATTCCATTACTTATAATTTTTAAGGAGTTGCACATGTAATTTGAAATTCGTTTTGGCACTATTGAAACAATAGCATGTGCGAAGGAATTGATTTCAAACACTAAATTTGTATAGTAATTGCAATGGCACCCTCCCGCTATTAACTGTGGCGATCCACCGTCCGCGAATATCGCCTCCAAGATGAAATTATCACACCTTTTTTTTAAAATTTATGAGATGACGCGAAACCATTTGCACATTTACTGGAACTATCAGATATAACTATAATCCATGATATAGTAGGGGAATAATGTGCTTAAAATCTCGATGTGAATTACAGTAGAGAATATAGCATCTCCAATTGAAAACAGTGTTCTGTTTATTTATAGCTCATATAGTCCTTACTGCTCCAGTTTCCATATTAGTCGAAGACACACTTTCATTTACAAGGTCATACTTAAGAACTGCACATGTAATGTGAAAAACATATTGGCTCTATTGAAACAATAGCATGTGCTGAAGATAGATTTCAACCTCAACATTTTCAATTTCCTATGAACCAGCCAATTAATATTGAAACATTTGAAAAATGGAAATGCAGTGAAGATAGTTTCGCACATTTTGATGCATAATTGTATGTCCATACTTAGAATTTTATGAAAAAATATATGTCCTTCTACACTATAAATGGAATGCACTATTCCATCACTTATAATTTTTAAGGAGTTGCACATGTAATTTGAAAATCGTTTTGGCACTATTGAAACAATAGCATGTGGGAAGGAATTGATTTCAAACACTAAATTTGTATAGGAATTGCAATGGCACCCTCCCGCCATTAACTGTGGCGATCCACCGTCCGCGAATATCGCCTCCAAGATGAAATTATCACACCTTGTTTTTAAAATTTATGAGATGACGCCAAACCATTTGCACATTTATTGGAACTATCAGATATAACTATAATCCATTATATAGTAGGGGAATAATGTGCTTAAAATCTCGATGTGAATTACAGTAGAGAATATAGCATCTCCAATTGAAAACAGTGTTCTGTTTATTTATAGCTCATATAGTCCTTACTGCTCCAGTTTCCATATTATTCGAAGACACAATTTCATTTACAAGGTCATACTTAAGAACTGCACATGTAATGTGAAAAAGATATTGGCTCTATTGAAACAATAGCATGTGCTGAAGATAGATATTAACCTCAACATTTTCAATTTCCTTTGAACCAGCCAATTAATATTGAAACATTTGAAAAATGGAAATGCAGTGAAGATAGTTTCGCATATTTTGATGCATAATTGTATGTCCATACTTAGAATTTTATGAAAAAATATATGTCCTTCTACACTATAAATGGAATGCACTATTCCATCACTTATAATTTTTAAGGAGTTGCACATGTAATTTGAAAATCGTTTTGGCACTATTGAAACAATAGCATGTGGGAAGGAATTGATTTCAAACACTAAATTTGTATAGGAATTGCAATGGCACCCTCCCGCCATTAACTGTGGCGATCCACCGTCCGCGAATATCGCCTCCAAGATGAAATTATCACACCTTTTTTTTAAAATTTATGAGATGACGCCAAACCATTTGCACATTTATTGGAACTATCAGATATAACTATATCCAATGATATAGTAGGGGAATAATGTGCTTAAAATCTCGATGTGAATTACAGCAGAGAATATAGCATATCCAATTGAAAACAGTGTTCTGTTTATTTATAGCTCATATAGTCCTTACTGCTCCAGTTTCCATATTAGTCGAAGACACAATTTCATTTACAAGGTCATACTTAAGAACTGCACATGTAATGTGAAAAACATATTAGCTCTATTGAAACAATAGCATGTGCTGAAGACAGATTTCAACCTCAACATTTTCAATTTCCTTTGAACCAGCCAATTAATATTGAAACATTTGAAAAATGGAAATGCAGTGAAGATAGTTTCGCACATTTTGATGCATAATTGTATGTCCATACTTAGAATTTAATGAAAAAATATATGTCCATTTCCACTATAAATGGAATGCACTATTCCATCACTTATAATTTTTAAGGAGTTGCACATGTAATTTGAAAATCGTTTTGGCACTATTGAAACAATAGCATGTGCGAAGGAATTGATTTCAAACACTAAATTTGTATAGGAATTGCAATGGCACCCTCCCGCCATTAACTGTGGCGATCCACCGTCCGCGAATATCGCCTCCAAGATGAAATTATCACACCTTTTTTTTAAAATTTATGAGATGACGCCAAACCATTTGCACATTTATTGGAACTAACAGATATAACTATATCCAATGATATATTAGGGGAATAATGTGCTTAAAATCTCGTTGTGAATTACTGCAGAGAATATAGCATCTCCAATTGAAAACAATGTTCTGTTTATTTATAGCTGAAATAGTGCTTATTGCTCCAGTTTCCATTTTGTCGAAGACACAATTTCATTTACAAGGTCATACTTAAGAACTGCACATGTAATGTGAAAAACATATTAGCTCTATTGAAACAATAGCATGTGCTGAATATAGATTTCAATCTCAACATTTTCAATTTCCTTTGAACCAGCCAATTAATATTGAAACATTTGAAAAATGGATATGCAGTGAAGATAGTTTCGCACATTTTGATGCATAATTGTATGTCCATACTTAGTGAAAAAATATATGTCCTTTTCCACTTGAATGGAATGCACTATTCCATCAGTTATAATTTTTAAGGAGTTGCACATGTAATTTGAAAATCGTTTTGGCACTATTGAAACAATAGCATGTGCGAAGGAATTGATTTCAAACACTAAATTTGTATAGGAATTGCAATGGCACCCTCCCGCCATTAACTGTGGCGATCCACCGTCCGCGAATATCGCCTCCAAGATGAAATTATCACACCTTTTTTTTTAAAATTTATGAGATGACGCCAAACCATTTGCACATTTATTGGAACTATCAGATATAACTATATCCAATGATATAGTAGGGGAATAATGTGCTTAAAATCTCGATCTGAATTACAGCAGAGAATATAGCATCTCCAATTGAAAACAATGTTCTGTTTATTTATAGCTGATATAGTGCTTACTGCTCCAGTTTCCATATTAGTCGAAGACACAATTTCATTTACAAGGTCATACTTAAGAACTGCACATGTAATGTGAAAAACATATTAGCTCTATTGAAACAATAGCATGTGCTGAAGATAGATTTCAACCTCAACATTTTCAATTTCCTTTGAACCAGCCAATTAATATTGAAACATTTGAAAAATGGAAATGCAGTGAAGATAGTTTCGCACATTTTGATGCATAATTGTATGTCCATACTTAGAATTTTATGAAAAAATATATGTCCATCTACACTATAAATGGAATGCACTATTCCATCACTTATAATTTTTAAGGAGTTGCACATGTAATTTGAAAATCGTTTTGGCACTATTGAAACAATAGCATGTGGGAAGGAATTGATTTCAAACACTAAATTTGTATAGGAATTGCAATGGCACCCTCCCGCCATTAACTGTGGCGATCCACCGTCCGCGAATATCGCCTCCAAGATGAAATTATCACACCTTGTTTTTAAAATTTATGAGATGACGCCAAACCATTTGCACATTTATTGGAACTATCAGATATAACTATAATCCATGATATAGTAGGGGAATAATGTGCTTAAAATCTCGATGTGAATTACAGTAGAGAATATAGCATCTCCAATTGAAAACAGTGTTCTGTTTATTTATAGCTCATATAGTCCTTACTGCTCCAGTTTCCATATTATTCGAAGACACAATTTCATTTACAAGGTCATACTTAAGAACTGCACATGTAATGTGAAAAAGATATTGGCTCTATTGAAACAATAGCATGTGCTGAAGATAGATATTAACCTCAACATTTTCAATTTCCTTTGAACCAGCCAATTAATATTGAAACATTTGAAAAATGGAAATGCAGTGAAGATAGTTTCGCATATTTTGATGCATAATTGTATGTCCATACTTAGAATTTTATGAAAAAATATATGTCCTTCTACACTATAAATGGAATGCACTATTCCATCACTTATAATTTTTAAGGAGTTGCACATGTAATTTGAAAATCGTTTTGGCACTATTGAAACAATAGCATGTGGGAAGGAATTGATTTCAAACACTAAATTTGTATAGGAATTGCAATGGCACCCTCCCGCCATTAACTGTGGCGATCCACCGTCCGCGAATATCGCCTCCAAGATGAAATTATCACACCTTGTTTTTAAAATTTATGAGATGACGCCAAACCATTTGCACATTTATTGGAACTATCAGATATAACTATATCCAATGATATAGTAGGGGAATAATGTGCTTAAAATCTCGATGTGAATTACAGCAGAGAATATAGCATATCCAATTGAAAACAGTGTTCTGTTTATTTATAGCTCATATAGTCCTTACTGCTCCAGTTTCCATATTAGTCGAAGACACAATTTCATTTACAAGGTCATACTTAAGAACTGCACATGTAATGTGAAAAACATATTAGCTCTATTGAAACAATAGCATGTGCTGAAGACAGATTTCAACCTCAACATTTTCAATTTCCTTTGAACCAGCCAATTAATATTGAAACATTTGAAAAATGGAAATGCAGTGAAGATAGTTTCGCACATTTTGATGCATAATTGTATGTCCATACTTAGAATTTAATGAAAAAATATATGTCCATTTCCACTATAAATGGAATGCACTATTCCATCACTTATAATTTTTAAGGAGTTGCACATGTAATTTGAAAATCGTTTTGGCACTATTGAAACAATAGCATGTGCGAAGGAATTGATTTCAAACACTAAATTTGTATAGGAATTGCAATGGCACCCTCCCGCCATTAACTGTGGCGATCCACCGTCCGCGAATATCGCCTCCAAGATGAAATTATCACACCTTTTTTTTAAAATTTATGAGATGACGCCAAACCATTTGCACATTTATTGGAACTAACAGATATAACTATATCCAATGATATATTAGGGGAATAATGTGCTTAAAATCTCGTTGTGAATTACTGCAGAGAATATAGCATCTCCAATTGAAAACAATGTTCTGTTTATTTATAGCTGAAATAGTGCTTATTGCTCCAGTTTCCATTTTGTCGAAGACACAATTTCATTTACAAGGTCATACTTAAGAACTGCACATGTAATGTGAAAAACATATTAGCTCTATTGAAACAATAGCATGTGCTGAATATAGATTTCAATCTCAACATTTTCAATTTCCTTTGAACCAGCCAATTAATATTGAAACATTTGAAAAATGGATATGCAGTGAAGATAGTTTCGCACATTTTGATGCATAATTGTATGTCCATACTTAGTGAAAAAATATATGTCCTTTTCCACTTGAATGGAATGCACTATTCCATCAGTTATAATTTTTAAGGAGTTGCACATGTAATTTGAAAATCGTTTTGGCACTATTGAAACAATAGCATGTGCGAAGGAATTGATTTCAAACACTAAATTTGTATAGGAATTGCAATGGCACCCTCCCGCCATTAACTGTGGCGATCCACCGTCCGCGAATATCGCCTCCAAGATGAAATTATCACACCTTTTTTTTTAAAATTTATGAGATGACGCCAAACAATTTGCACATTTATTGGAACTATCAGATATAACTATATCCAATGATATAGTAGGGGAATAATGTGCTTAAAATCTCGATGTGAATTACAGCAGAGAATATAGCATCTCCAATTGAAAACAATGTTCTGTTTATTTATAGCTGATATAGTGCTTACTGCTCCAGTTTCCATATTAGTCGAAGACACAATTTCATTTACAAGGTCATACTTAAGAACTGCTCATGTAATGTGAAAAACATATTAGCTCTATTGAAACAATAGCATGTGCTGAAGATAGATTTCAACCTCAACATTTTCAATTTCCTTTGAACCAGCCAATTAATATTGAAACATTTGAAAAATGGAAATCCAGTGAAGATAGTTTCGCACATTTTGATGCATAATTGTATGTCCATACTTAGAATTTTATGAAAAAATATATGTCCATCTACACTATAAATGGAATGCACTATTCCATCACTTATAATTTTTAAGGAGTTGCACATGTAATTTGAAAATCGTTTTGGCACTATTGAAACAATAGCATGTGCGAAGGAATTGATTTCAAACACTAAATTTGTATAGGAATTGCAATGGCACCCTCCCGCCATTAACTGTGGCGATCCACCGTCCGCGAATATCGCCTCCAAGATGAAATTATCACACCTTGTTTTTAAAATTTATGAGATGACGCCAAACCATTTGCACATTTATTGGAACTATCAGATATAACTATATCCAATGATATAGTAGTGGAATAATGTGCTTAAAATCTCGATGTGAATTACAGCAGAGAATATAGCATCTCCAATTGAAAACAATGTTCTGTTCATTTATAGCTGATATAGTGCTTATTGCTCCAGTTTCCATATTAGTCGAAGACACAATTTCATTTACAAGGTCATACTTAAGAACTGCACATGTAATGTGAAAAGCATATTAGCTCTATTGAAACAATAGCATGTGCTGAAGATAGATTTCAACCTCAACATTTTCAATTTCCTTTGAACCAGCCAATTAATATTGAAACATTTGAAAAATGGAAATGCAGTGAAGATAGTTTCGCACATTTTGATGCATAATTGTATGTCCATACTTAGAAATTTATGAAAAAATATATGTCCATCTACACTATAAATGGAATGCACTATTCCATCACTTATAATTTTTAAGGAGTTGCACATGTAATTTGAAAATCGTTTTGGCACTATTGAAACAATAGCATGTGCGAAGGAATTGATTTCAAACACTGAATTTGTATAGGAATTGCAATGGCACCCTCCCGCCATTAACTGTGGCGATCCACCGTCCGCGAATATCGCCTCCAAGATGAAATTATCACACCTTTTTTTTAAAATTTATGAGATGACGCCAAACCATTTGCACATTTATTGGAACTATCAGATATAACTATATCCAATGATATAGTAGGGGAATAATGTGCTTAAAATCTCGATGTGAATTACAGCAGAGCATATAGCATCTCCAATTGAAAACAATGTTCTGTTTATTTATAGCTCATATAGTGCTTATTACTCCAGTTTCCATATAGTCGAAGACACAATTTCATTTACAAGGTAATACTTAAGAACTGCACATGTAATGTGAAAAACATATTAGCTCTATTGAAACAATAGCATGTGCTGAAGATAGATTTCAACCTCAACATTTTCAATTTCCTTTGAATCAGCCAATGAATATTGAAACATTTGAAAAATGGAAATGCAGTGAAGATAGTTTCGCACATTTTGATGCATAATTGTATGTCCATACTTAGTGAAAAATATATGTCCTTTTCCACTTGAATGGAATGCACTATTCCATCACTTATAATTTTTAAGGAGTTGAACATGTAATTTGAAAATCGTTTTGGCACTATTGAAACAATAGCATGTGCGAAGGAATTGATTTCAAACACTAAATTTGTATAGGAATTGCAATGGCACCCTCCCGCCATTAACTGTGGCGATCCACCGTCCGCGAATATCGCCTCCAAGATGAAATTATCACACCTTTTTTTTTAAAATTTATGAGATGACGCCAAACCATTTGCACATTTATTGGAACTATCAGATATAACTATATCCAATGATATAGTAGGGGAATAATGTGCTTAAAATCTCGATGTGAATTACAGCAGAGAATATAGCATCTCCAATTGAAAACAATGTTCTGTTTATTTATAGCTGATATAGTGCTTACTGCTCCAGTTTCCATATTAGTCGAAGACACAATTTCATTTACAAGGTCATACTTAAGAACTGCACATGTAATGTGAAAAACATATTAGCTCTATTGAAACAATAGCATGTGCTGAAGATAGATTTCAACCTCAACATTTTCAATTTCCTTTGAACCAGCCAATTAATATTGAAACATTTGAAAAATGGAAATGCAGTGAAGATAGTTTCGCACATTTTGATGCATAATTGTATGTCCATACTTAGAATTTTATGAAAAAATATATGTCCATCTACACTATAAATGGAATGCACTATTCCATCACTTATAATTTTTAAGGAGTTGCACATGTAATTTGAAAATCGTTTTGGCACTATTGAAACAATAGCATGTGCGAAGGAATTGATTTCAAACACTAAATTTGTATAGGAATTGCAATGGCACCCTCCCGCCATTAACTGTGGCGATCCACCGTCCGCGAATATCGCCTCCAAGATGAAATTATCACACCTTGTTTTTAAAATTTATGAGATGACGCCAAACCATTTGCACATTTATTGGAACTATCAGATATAACTATATCCAATGATATAGTAGTGGAATAATGTGCTTAAAATCTCGATGTGAATTACAGCAGAGAATATAGCATCTCCAATTGAAAACAATGTTCTGTTCATTTATAGCTGATATAGTGCTTATTGCTCCAGTTTCCATATTAGTCGAAGACACAATTTCATTTACAAGGTCATACTTAAGAACTGCACATGTAATGTGAAAAGCATATTAGCTCTATTGAAACAATAGCATGTGCTGAAGATAGATTTCAACCTCAACATTTTCAATTTCCTTTGAACCAGCCAATTAATATTGAAACATTTGAAAAATGGAAATGCAGTGAAGATAGTTTCGCACATTTTGATGCATAATTGTATGTCCATACTTAGAAATTTATGAAAAAATATATGTCCATCTACACTATAAATGGAATGCACTATTCCATCACTTATAATTTTTAAGGAGTTGCACATGTAATTTGAAAATCGTTTTGGCACTATTGAAACAATAGCATGTGCGAAGGAATTGATTTCAAACACTGAATTTGTATAGGAATTGCAATGGCACCCTCCCGCCATTAACTGTGGCGATCCACCGTCCGCGAATATCGCCTCCAAGATGAAATTATCACACCTTTTTTTTAAAATTTATGAGATGACGCCAAACCATTTGCACATTTATTGGAACTATCAGATATAACTATATCCAATGATATAGTAGGGGAATAATGTGCTTAAAATCTCGATGTGAATTACAGCAGAGCATATAGCATCTCCAATTGAAAACAATGTTCTGTTTATTTATAGCTCATATAGTGCTTATTACTCCAGTTTCCATATAGTCGAAGACACAATTTCATTTACAAGGTAATACTTAAGAACTGCACATGTAATGTGAAAAACATATTAGCTCTATTGAAACAATAGCATGTGCTGAAGATAGATTTCAACCTCAACATTTTCAATTTCCTTTGAATCAGCCAATGAATATTGAAACATTTGAAAAATGGAAATGCAGTGAAGATAGTTTCGCACATTTTGATGCATAATTGTATGTCCATACTTAGTGAAAAATATATGTCCTTTTCCACTTGAATGGAATGCACTATTCCATCACTTATAATTTTTAAGGAGTTGCACATGTAATTTGAAAATCGTTTTGGCACTATTGAATTAATAGCATGTGCGAAGGAATTGATTTCAAACACTAAATTTGTATAGGAATTGCAATGGCACCCTCCCGCCATTAACTGTGGCGATCCACCGTCCGCGAATATCGCCTCCAAGATGAAATTATCACACCTAGTTTTTAAAATTTATGAGATGACGCCAAACCATTTGCACATTTATTGGAACTATCAGATATAACTATATCCAATGATATAGTAGGGGAATAATGTGCTTAAAATCTCGACTAGAATTACAGCAGAGAATATAGCATCTCCAATTGAAAACAATGTTCTGTTTATTTATAGCTGATATAGTGCTTATTGCTCCAGTTTCCATATTGTCGAAGACACAATTTCATTTACAAGGTCATACTTAAGAACTGCACATGTAATGTGAAAAACATATTAACTCTATTGAAACAATAGCATGTGCTGAAGATAGATTTCAACCTCAACATTTTCAATTTCCTTTGAACCAGCCAATTAATATTGAAACATTTGAAAAATGGAAATGCAGTGAAGATAGTTTCGCACATTTTGATGCATAATTGTATGTCCATACTTAGAATTTCATGAAAAAATATATGTCCATTTCCACTATAAATGGAATGCACTATTCCATTACTTATAATTTTTAAGGAGTTGCACATGTAATTTGAAATTCGTTTTGGCACTATTGAAACAATAGGATGTGCGAAGGAATTGATTTCAAACACTAAATTTGTATAGTAATTGCAATGGCACCCTCCCGCTATTAACTGTGGCGATCCACCGTCCGCGAATATCGCCTCCAAGATGAAATTATCACACCTTTTTTTTAAAATTTATGAGATGACGCGAAACCATTTGCACATTTACTGGAACTATCAGATATAACTATAATCCATGATATAGTAGGGGAATAATGTGCTTAAAATCTCGATGTGAATTACAGTAGAGAATATAGCATCTCCAATTGAAAACAGTGTTCTGTTTATTTATAGCTCATATAGTCCTTACTGCTCCAGTTTCCATATTAGTCGAAGACACACTTTCATTTACAAGGTCATACTTAAGAACTGCACATGTAATGTGAAAAACATATTGGCTCTATTGAAACAATAGCATGTGCTGAAGATAGATTTCAACCTCAACATTTTCAATTTCCTTTGAACCAGCCAATTAATATTGAAACATTTGAAAAATGGAAATGCAGTGAAGATAGTTTTGCACATTTTGATGCATAATTGTATGTCCATACTTAGAATTTTATGAAAAAATATATGTCCTTCTACACTATAAATGGAATGCACTATTCCATCACTTATAATTTTTAAGGAGTTGCACATGTAATTTGAAAATCGTTTTGGCACTATTGAAACAATAGCATGTGGGAAGGAATTGATTTCAAACACTAAATTTGTATAGGAATTGCAATGGCACCCTCCCGCCATTAACTGTGGCGATCCACCGTCCGCGAATATCGCCTCCAAGATGAAATTATCACACCTTGTTTTTAAAATTTATGAGATGACGCCAAACCATTTGCACATTTATTGGAACTATCAGATATAACTATAATCCATGATATAGTAGGGGAATAATGTGCTTAAAATCTCGATGTGAATTACAGTAGAGAATATAGCATCTCCAATTGAAAACAGTGTTCTGTTTATTTATAGCTCATATAGTCCTTGCTGCTCCAGTTTCCATATTATTCGAAGACACAATTTCATTTACAAGGTCATACTTAAGAACTGCACATGTAATGTGAAAAAGATATTGGCTCTATTGAAACAATAGCATGTGCTGAAGATAGATTTCAACCTCAACATTTTCAATTTCCTTTGAACCAGCCAATTAATATTGAAACATTTGAAAAATGGAAATGCAGTGAAGATAGTTTCGCACATTTTGATGCATAATTGTATGTCCATACTTAGAATTTAATGAAAAAATATATGTCCATTTCCACTATAAATGGAATGCACTATTCCATCACTTATAATTTTTAAGGAGTTGCACATGTAATTTGAAAATCGTTTTGGCACTATTGAAACAATAGCATGTGCGAAGGAATTGATTTCAAACACTAAATTTGTATAGGAATTGCAATGGCACCCTCCCGCCATTAACTGTGGCGATCCACCGTCCGCGAATATCGCCTCCAAGATGAAATTATCACACCTTTTTTTTAAAATTTATGAGATGACGCCAAACCATTTGCACATTTATTGGAACTAACAGATATAACTATATCCAATGATATATTAGGGGAATAATGTGCTTAAAATCTCGTTGTGAATTACTGCAGAGAATATAGCATCTCCAATTGAAAACAATGTTCTGTTTATTTATAGCTGATATAGTGCTTATTGCTCCAGTTTCCATTTTGTCGAAGACACAATTTCATTTACAAGGTCATACTTAAGAACTGCACATGTAATGTGAAAAACATATTAGCTCTATTGAAACAATAGCATGTGCTGAATATAGATTTCAATCTCAACATTTTCAATTTCCTTTGAACCAGCCAATTAATATTGAAACATTTGAAAAATGGATATGCAGTGAAGATAGTTTCGCACATTTTGATGCATAATTGTATGTCCAACCTTAGTGAAAAAATATATGTCCCTTTCCACTTGAATGGAATGCACTATTCCATCAGTTATAATTTTTAAGGAGTTGCACATGTAATTTGAAAATCGTTTTGGCACTATTGAAACAATAGCATGTGCGAAGGAATTGATTTCAAACACTAAATTTGTATAGGAATTGCAATGGCACCCTCCCGCCATTAACTGTGGCGATCCACCGTCCGCGAATATCGCCTCCAAGATGAAATTATCACACCTTTTTTTTTAAAATTTATGAGATGACGCCAAACCATTTGCACATTTATTGGAACTATCAGATATAACTATATCCAATGATATAGTAGGGGAATAATGTGCTTAAAATCTCGATGTGAATTACAGCAGAGAATATAGCATCTCCAATTGAAAACAATGTTCTGTTTATTTATAGCTGATATAGTGCTTACTGCTCCAGTTTCCATATTAGTCGAAGACACAATTTCATTTACAAGGTCATACTTAAGAACTGCACATGTAATGTGAAAAACATATTAGCTCTATTGAAACAATAGCATGTGCTGAAGATAGATTTCAACCTCAACATTTTCAATTTCCTTTGAACCAGCCAATTAATATTGAAACATTTGAAAAATGGAAATGCAGTGAAGATAGTTTCGCACATTTTGATGCATAATTGTATGTCCATAATTAGAATTTTATGAAAAAATATATGTCCATCTACACTATAAATGGAATGCACTATTCCATCACTTATAATTTTTAAGGAGTTGCACATGTAATTTGAAAATCGTTTTGGCACTATTGAAACAATAGCATGTGCGAAGGAATTGATTTCAAACACTAAATTTGTATAGGAATTGCAATGGCACCCTCCCGCCATTAACTGTGGCGATCCACCGTCCGCGAATATCGCCTCCAAGATGAAATTATCACACCTTGTTTTTAAAATTTATGAGATGACGCCAAACCATTTGCACATTTATTGGAACTATCAGATATAACTATATCCAATGATATAGTAGTGGAATAATGTGCTTAAAATCTCGATGTGAATTACAGCAGAGAATATAGCATCTCCAATTGAAAACAATGTTCTGTTTATTTATAGCTGATATAGTGCTTATTGCTCCAGTTTCCATATTAGTCGAAGACACAATTTCATTTACAAGGTCATACTTAAGAACTGCACATGTAATGTGAAAAGCATATTAGCTCTATTGAAACAATAGCATGTGCTGAAGATAGATATTAACCTCAACATTTTCAATTTCCTTTGAACCAGCCAATTAATATTGAAACATTTGAAAAATGGAAATGCAGTGAAGATAGTTTCGCACATTTTGATGCATAATTGTATGTCCATACTTAGAATTTTATGAAAAAATATATGTCCATCTACACTATAAATGGAATGCACTATTCCATCACTTATAATTTTTAAGGAGTTGCACATGTAATTTGAAAATCGTTTTGGCACTATTGAAACAATAGCATGTGCGAAGGAATTGATTTCAAACACTGAATTTGTATAGGAATTGCAATGGCACCCTCCCGCCATTAACTGTGGCGATCCACCGTCCGCGAATATCGCCTCCAAAATGAAATTATCACACCTTTTTTTTAAAATTTATGAGATGACGCCAAACCATTTGCACATTTATTGGAACTATCAGATATAACTATATCCAATGATATAGTAGGGGAATAATGTGCTTAAAATCTCGATGTGAATTACAGCAGAGCATATAGCATCTCCAATTGAAAACAATGTTCTGTTTATTTATAGCTCATATAGTGCTTATTACTCCAGTTTCCATATAGTCGAAGACACAATTTCATTTACAAGGTAATACTTAAGAACTGCACATGTAATGTGAAAAACATATTAGCTCTATTGAAACAATAGCATGTGCTGAAGATAGATTTCAACCTCAACATTTTCAATTTCCTTTGAATCAGCCAATGAATATTGAAACATTTGAAAAATGGAAATGCAGTGAAGATAGTTTCGCACATTTTGATGCATAATTGTATGTCCATACTTAGTGAAAAATATATGTCCTTTTCCACTTGAATGGAATGCACTATTCCATTAGTTATAATTTTTAAGGAGTTGCACATGTTATTTGAAAATCGTTTTGGCACTATTGAAACAATAGCATGTGCGAAGGAATTAATTTCAAACACTAAATTTGTATAGGAATTGCAATGGCACCCTCCCGCCATTAACTGTGGCGATCCACCGTCCGCGAATATCGCCTCCAAGATGAAATTATCACACCTTTTTTTTTTAAAATTTATGAGATGACGCCAAACCATTTGCACATTTATTGGAACTATCAGATATAACTATATCCAATGATATAGTAGGGGAATAATGTGCTTAAAATCTCGATGTGAATTACAGCAGAGAATATAGCATCTCCAATTGAAAACAATGTTCTGTTTATTTATAGCTGATATAGTGCTTTAGCTCCAGTTTCCATATTGTCGAAGACACAATTTCATTTACAAGGTCATACTTAAGAACTGCACATGTAATGTGAAAAACATATTAGCTCTATTGAAACAATAGCATGTGCTGAAGATAGATTTCAACCGCAACATTTTCAATTTCCTTTGAACCAGCCAATTAATATTGAAACATTTGAAAAATCGAAATGCAGTGAAGATAGTTTCGCACATTTTGATGCATAATTGTAGGACCATACTTAGAATTTTATGAAAAAATATATGTCCATCTCCACTATAAATGGAATGCACTATTCCATCACTTATAATTTTTAAGGAGTTGCACATGTAATTTGAAAATCGTTTTGGCACTATTGAAACAATAGCATGTGCGAAGGAATTGATTTCAAACACTAAATTTGTATAGGAATTGCAATGGCACCCTCCCGCCATTAACTGTGGCGATCCACCGTCCGCGAATATCGCCTCCAAGATGAAATTATCACACCTTTTTTTTAAAATTTATGAGATGACGCCAAACCATTTGCACATTTATTGGAACTATCAGATATAACTATATCCAATGATATAGTAGGGGAATAATGTGCTTAAAATCTCGATGTGAATTACAGTAGAGAATATAGCATCTCCAATTGAAAACAATGTTCTGTTTATTTATAACTCATATAGTGCTAATTGCTCCAGTTTCCATATTAGTCGAAGACACAATTTCATTTACAAGGTCATACTTAAGAACTGCACATGTAATGTGAAAAACATATTAGCTCTATTGAAACAATAGCATGTACTGAAGATAGATTTCGACCTCAACATTTTCAATTTCCTTTGAACCAGCCAATTAATATTGAAACATTTGAAAAATGGAAATGCAGTGAAGATAGTTTCGCACATTTTGATGCATAATTGTATGTCCATACTTAGAATTTTATGAAAAAATATATGTCCATCTACACTATAAATGGAATGCACTATTCCATCACTTATAATTCTTAAGGAGTTGCACATGTAATTTGAAAATCGTTTTGGCACTATTGAAACAATAGCATGTGCGAAGGAATTGATTTCAAACACTAAATTTGTATAGGAATTGCAATGGCACCCTCCCGCCATTAACTGTGGCGATCCACCGTCCGCGAATATCGCCTCCAAGATGAAATTATCACACCTTTTTTTTAAAATTTATGAGATGACGCCAAACCATTTGCACATTTATTGGAACTATCAGATATAACTATATCCAATGATATAGTAGGGGAATAATGTGCTTAAAATCTTGATGTGAATTACAGGAGAGAATATAGCATCTCCAATTGAAAACAATGTTCTGTTTATTTATAGCTGATATAGTGCTTATTGCTCCAGGTTCCATATTAGTCGAAGACACAATTTCATTTACAAGGTCATACTTAAGAACTGCACATGTAATGTGAAAAACATATTAGCTCTATTGAAACAATAGCATGTGCTGAAGATAGATTTTAATCTCAACATTTTCAATTTCCTTTGAACCAGCCAATGAATATTGAAACATTTGAAAAATGGAAATGCAGTGAAGATAGTTTCGCACATTTTGATGCATAATTGTATGTCCATACTTAGAATTTTATGAAAAAATATATGTCCATTTCCACTATAAATGGAATGCACTATTCCATCACTTATAATTTTTAAGGAGTTGCACATGTAATTTGAAAATGGTTTTGGCACTATTGAAACAATAGCATGTGCGAAGGAATTGATTTCAAACACTAAATTTGTATAGGAATTGCAATGGCACCCTCCCGCCATTAACTGTGGCGATCCACCGTCCGCGAATATCGCCTCCAAGATGAAATTATCACACCTTTTTTTTAAAATTTATGAGATGACGCCAAACCATTTGCACATTTATTGGAACTAACAGATATAACTATATCCAATGATATATTAGGGGAATAATGTGCTTAAAATCTCGTTGTGAATTACTGCAGAGAATATAGCATCTCCAATTGAAAACAATGTTCTGTTTATTTATAGCTGATATAGTGCTTATTGCTCCAGTTTCCATTTTGTCGAAGACACAATTTCATTTACAAGGTCATACTTAAGAACTGCACATGTAATGTGTAAAACATATTAGCTCTATTGAAACAATAGCATGTGCTGAATATAGATTTCAACCTCAACATTTTCAATTTCCTTTGAACCAGCCAATGAATATTGAAACATTTGAAAAATGGATATGCAGTGATGATAGTTTTGCACATTTTGATGCATAATTGTATGTCCATACTTAGTGAAAAAATATATGTCCTTTTCCACTTGAATGGAATGCACTATTCCATCACTTATAATTTTTAAGGAGTTGCACATGTAATTTGAAAATCGTTTTGGCACTATTGAATTAATAGCATGTGCGAAGGAATTGATTTCAAACACTAAATTTGTATAGGAATTGCAATGGCACCCTCCCGCCATTAACTGTGGCGATCCACCGTCCGCGAATATCGCCTCCAAGATGAAATTATCACACCTTTTTTTTAAAATTTATGAGATGACGCCAAACCATTTGCACATTTATTGGAACTATCAGATATAACTATATCCAATGATATAGTAGGGGAATAATGTGCTTAAAATCTCGATGAGAATTACAGCAGAGAATATAGCATCTCCAATTGAAAACAATGTTCTGTTTATTTATAGCTGATATAGTGCTTATTGCTCCAGTTTCCATATTGTCGAAGACACAATTTCATTTACAAGGTCATACTTAAGAACTGCACATGTAATGTGAAAAACATATTAACTCTATTGAAACAATAGCATGTGCTGAAGATAGATTTCAACCTCAACATTTTCAATTTCCTTTGAACCAGCCAATTAATATTGAAACATTTGAAAAATGGAAATGCAGTGAAGATAGTTTCGCACATTTTGATGCATAATTGTATGTCCATACTTAGAATTTCATGAAAAAATATATGTCCATTTCCACTATAAATGGAATGCACTATTCCATTACTTATAATTTTTAAGGAGTTGCACATGTAATTTGAAATTCGTTTTGGCACTATTGAAACAATAGCATGTGCGAAGGAATTGATTTCAAACACTAAATTTGTATAGTAATTGCAATGGCACCCTCCCGCTATTAACTGTGGCGATCCACCGTCCGCGAATATCGCCTCCAAGATGAAATTATCACACCTTTTGTTTAAAATTTATGAGATGACGCGAAACCATTTGCACATTTACTAGAACTATCAGATATAACTATAATCCATGATATAGTAGGGGAATAATGTGCTTAAAATCTCGATGTGAATTACAGTAGAGAATATAGCATCTCCAATTGAAAACAGTGTTCTGTTTATTTATAGCTCATATAGTCCTTACTGCTCCAGTTTCCATATTAGTCGAAGACACACTTTCATTTACAAGGTCATACTTAAGAACTGCACATGTAATGTGAAAAACATATTGGCTCTATTGAAACAATAGCATGTGCTGAAGATAGATTTCAACCTCAACATTTTCAATTTCCTTTGAACCAGCCAATTAATATTGAAACATTTGAAAAATGGAAATGCAGTGAAGATAGTTTCGCACATTTTGATGCATAATTGTATGTCCATACTTAGAATTTTATGAAAAAATATATGTCCTTCTACACTATAAATGGAATGCACTATTCCATCACTTATAATTTTTAAGGAGTTGCACATGTAATTTGAAAATCGTTTTGGCACTATTGAAACAATAGCATGTGGGAAGGAATTGATTTCAAACACTAAATTTGTATAGGAATTGCAATGGCACCCTCCCGCCATTAACTGTGGCGATCCACCGTCCGCGAATATCGCCTCCAAGATGAAATTATCACACCTTGTTTTTAAAATTTATGAGATGACGCCAAACCATTTGCACATTTATTGGAACTATCAGATATAACTATAATCCATGATATAGTAGGGGAATAATGTGCTTAAAATCTCGATGTGAATTACAGTAGAGAATATAGCATCTCCAATTGAAAACAGTGTTCTGTTTATTTATAGCTCATATAGTCCTTACTGCTCCAGTTTCCATATTATTCGAAGACACAATTTCATTTACAAGGTCATACTTAAGAACTGCACATGTAATGTGAAAAAGATATTGGCTCTATTGAAACAATAGCATGTGCTGAAGATAGATATTAACCTCAACATTTTCAATTTCCTTTGAACCAGCCAATTAATATTGAAACATTTGAAAAATGGAAATGCAGTGAAGATAGTTTCGCACATTTTGATGCATAATTGTATGTCCATACTTAGAATTTTATGAAAAAATATATGTCCATCTACACTATAAATGGAATGCACTATTCCATCACTTATAATTTTTAAGGAGTTGCACATGTAATTTGAAAATCGTTTTGGCACTATTGAAACAATAGCATGTGCGAAGGAATTGATTTCAAACACTGAATTTGTATAGGAATTGCAATGGCACCCTCCCGCCATTAACTGTGGCGATCCACCGTCCGCGAATATCGCCTCCAAGATGAAATTATCACACCTTTTTTTTAAAATTTATGAGATGACGCCAAACCATTTGCACATTTATTGGAACTATCAGATATAACTATATCCAATGATATAGTAGGGGAATAATGTGCTTAAAATCTCGATGTGAATTACAGCAGAGCATATAGCATCTCCAATTGAAAACAATGTTCTGTTTATTTATAGCTCATATAGTGCTTATTACTCCAGTTTCCATATAGTCGAAGACACAATTTCATTTACAAGGTAATACTTAAGAACTGCACATGTAATGTGAAAAACATATTAGCTCTATTGAAACAATAGCATGTGCTGAAGATAGATTTCAACCTCAACATTTTCAATTTCCTTTGAATCAGCCAATGAATATTGAAACATTTGAAAAATGGAAATGCAGTGAAGATAGTTTCGCACATTTTGATGCATAATTGTATGTCCATACTTAGTGAAAAATATATGTCCTTTTCCACTTGAATGGAATGCACTATTCCATCACTTATAATTTTTAAGGAGTTGCACATGTAATTTGAAAATCGTTTTGGCACTATTGAATTAATAGCATGTGCGAAGGAATTGATTTCAAACACTAAATTTGTATAGGAATTGCAATGGCACCCTCCCGCCATTAACTGTGGCGATCCACCGTCCGCGAATATCGCCTCCAAGATGAAATTATCACACCTTGTTTTTAAAATTTATGAGATGACGCCAAACCATTTGCACATTTATTGGAACTATCAGATATAACTATATCCAATGATATAGTAGGGGAATAATGTGCTTAAAATCTCGACTAGAATTACAGCAGAGAATATAGCATCTCCAATTGAAAACAATGTTCTGTTTATTTATAGCTGATATAGTGGTTATTGCTCCAGTTTCCATATTGTCGAAGACACAATTTCATTTACAAGGTCATACTTAAGAACTGCACATGTAATGTGAAAAACATATTAACTCTATTGAAACAATAGCATGTGCTGAAGATAGATTTCAACCTCAACATTTTCAATTTCCTTTGAACCAGCCAATTAATATTGAAACATTTGAAAAATGGAAATGCAGTGAAGATAGTTTCGCACATTTTGCTGCATAATTGTATGTCCATACTTAGAATTTCATGAAAAAATATATGTCCATTTCCACTATAAATGGAATGCACTATTCCATTACTTATAATTTTTAAGGAGTTGCACATGTAATTTGAAATTCGTTTTGGCACTATTGAAACAATAGGATGTGCGAAGGAATTGATTTCAAACACTAAATTTGTATAGTAATTGCAATGGCACCCTCCCGCTATTGACTGTGGCGATCCACCGTCCGCGAATATCGCCTCCAAGATGAAATTATCACACCTTTTTTTTAAAATTTATGAGATGACGCGAAACCATTTGCACATTTACTGGAACTATCAGATATAACTATAATCCATGATATAGTAGGGGAATAATGTGCTTAAAATCTCGATGTGAATTACAGTAGAGAATATAGCATCTCCAATTGAAAACAGTGTTCTGTTTATTTATAGCTCATATAGTCCTTACTGCTCCAGTTTCCATATTAGTCGAAGACACACTTTCATTTACAAGGTCATACTTAAGAACTGCACATGTAATGTGAAAAACATATTGGCTCTATTGAAACAATAGCATGTGCTGAAGATAGATTTCAACCTCAACATTTTCAATTTCCTTTGAACCAGCCAATTAATATTGAAACATTTGAAAAATGGAAATGCAGTGAAGATAGTTTTGCACATTTTGATGCATAATTGTATGTCCATACTTAGAATTTTATGAAAAAATATATGTCCTTCTACACTATAAATGGAATGCACTATTCCATCACTTATAATTTTTAAGGAGTTGCACATGTAATTTGAAAATCGTTTTGGCACTATTGAAACAATAGCATGTGGGAAGGAATTGATTTCAAACACTAAATTTGTATAGGAATTGCAATGGCACCCTCCCGCCATTAACTGTGGCGATCCACCGTCCGCGAATATCGCCTCCAAGATGAAATTATCACACCTTGTTTTTAAAATTTATGAGATGACGCCAAACCATTTGCACATTTATTGGAACTATCAGATATAACTATAATCCATGATATAGTAGGGGAATAATGTGCTTAAAATCTCGATGTGAATTACAGTAGAGAATATAGCATCTCCAATTGAAAACAGTGTTCTGTTTATTTATAGCTCATATAGTCCTTACTGCTCCAGTTTCCATATTATTCGAAGACACAATTTCATTTACAAGGTCATACTTAAGAACTGCACATGTAATGTCAAAAAGATATTGGCTCTATTGAAACAATAGCATGTGCTGAAGATAGATATTAACCTCAACATTTTCAATTTCCTTTGAACCAGCCAATTAATATTGAAACATTTGAAAAATGGAAATGCAGTGAAGATAGTTTCGCATATTTTGATGCATAATTGTATGTCCATACTTAGAATTTTATGAAAAAATATATGTCCTTCTACACTATAAATGGAATGCACTATTCCATCACATATAATTTTTAAGGAGTTGCACATGTAATTTGAAAATCGTTTTGGCACTATTAAAACAATAGCATGTGGGAAGGAATTGATTTCAAACACTAAATTTGTATAGGAATTGCAATGGCACCCTCCCGCCATTAACTGTGGCGATCCACCGTCCGCGAATATCGCCTCCAAGATGAAATTATCACACCTTGTTTTTAAAATTTATGAGATGACGCCAAACCATTTGCACATTTATTGGAACTATCAGATATAACTATATCCAATGATATAGTAGGGGAATAATGTGCTTAAAATCTCGATGTGAATTACAGCAGAGAATATAGCATATCCAATTGAAAACAGTGTTCTGTTTATTTATAGCTCATATAGTCCTTACTGCTCCAGTTTCCATATTAGTCGAAGACACAATTTCATTTACAAGGTCATACTTAAGAACTGCACATGTAATGTGAAAAACATATTAGCTCTATTGAAACAATAGCATGTGCTGAAGATAGATTTCAACCTCAACATTTTCAATTTCCTTTGAACCAGCCAATTAATATTGAAACATTTGAAAAATGGAAATGCAGTGAAGATAGTTTTGCACATTTTGATGCATAATTGTATGTCCATACTTAGAATTTTATGAAAAAATATATGTCCTTCTACACTATAAATGGAATGCACTATTCCATCACTTATAATTTTTAAGGAGTTGCACATGTAATTTGAAAATCGTTTTGGCACTATTGAAACAATAGCATGTGGGAAGGAATTGATTTCAAACACTAAATTTGTATAGGAATTGCAATGGCACCCTCCCGCCATTAACTGTGGCGATCCACCGTCCGCGAATATCGCCTCCAAGATGAAATTATCACACCTTGTTTTTAAAATTTATGAGATGACGCCAAACCATTTGCACATTTATTGGAACTATCAGATATAACTATAATCCATGATATAGTAGGGGAATAATGTGCTTAAAATCTCGATGTGAATTACAGTAGAGAATATAGCATCTCCAATTGAAAACAGTGTTCTGTTTATTTATAGCTCATATAGTCCTTACTGCTCCAGTTTCCATATTATTCGAAGACACAATTTCATTTACAAGGTCATACTTAAGAACTGCACATGTAATGTGAAAAAGATATTGGCTCTATTGAAACAATAGCATGTGCTGAAGATAGATATTAACCTCAACATTTTCAATTTCCTTTGAACCAGCCAATTAATATTGAAACATTTGAAAAATGGAAATGCAGTGAAGATAGTTTCGCATATTTTGATGCATAATTGTATGTCCATACTTAGAATTTTATGAAAAAATATATGTCCTTCTACACTATAAATGGAATGCACTATTCCATCACTTATAATTTTTAAGGAGTTGCACATGTAATTTGAAAATCGTTTTGGCACTATTAAAACAATAGCATGTGGGAAGGAATTGATTTCAAACACTAAATTTGTATAGGAATTGCAATGGCACCCTCCCGCCATTAACTGTGGCGATCCACCGTCCGCGAATATCGCCTCCAAGATGAAATTATCACACCTTGTTTTTAAAATTTATGAGATGACGCCAAACCATTTGCACATTTATTGGAACTAACAGATATAACTATATCCAATGATATATTAGGGGAATAATGTGCTTAAAATCTCGTTGTGAATTACTGCAGAGAATATAGCATCTCCAATTGAAAACAATGTTCTGTTTATTTATAGCTGATATAGTGCTTATTGCTCCAGTTTCCATTTTGTCGAAGACACAATTTCATTTACAAGGTCATACTTAAGAACTGCACATGTAATGTGAAAAACATATTAGCTCTATTGAAACAATAGCATGTGCTGAATATAGATTTCAATCTCAACATTTTCAATTTCCTTTGAACCAGCCAATTAATATTGAAACATTTGAAAAATGGATATGCAGTGAAGATAGTTTCGCACATTTTGATGCATAATTGTATGTCCAACCTTAGTGAAAAAATATATGTCCTTTTCCACTTGAATGGAATGCACTATTCCATCAGTTATAATTTTTAAGGAGTTGCACATGTAATTTGAAAATCGTTTTGGCACTATTGAAACAATAGCATGTGCGAAGGAATTGATTTCAAACACTAAATTTGTATAGGAATTGCAATGGCACCCTCCCGCCATTAACTGTGGCGATCCACCGTCCGCGAATATCGCCTCCAAGATGAAATTATCACACCTTTTTTTTTTTAAAATTTATGAGATGACGCCAAACCATTTGCACATTTATTGGAACTATCAGATATAACTATATCCAATGATATAGTAGGGGAATAATGTGCTTAAAATCTCGATGTGAATTACAGCAGAGAATATAGCATCTCCAATTGAAAACAATGTTCTGTTTATTTATAGCTGATATAGTGCTTACTGCTCCAGTTTCCATATTAGTCGAAGACAATATTTCATTTACAAGGTCATACTTAAGAACTGCACATGTAATGTGAAAAACATATTAGCTCTATTGAAACAATAGCATGTGCTGAAGATAGATTTCAACCTCAACATTTTCAATTTCCTTTGAACCAGCCAATTAATATTGAAACATTTGAAAAATGGAAATGCAGTGAAGATAGTTTCGCACATTTTGATGCATAATTGTATGTCCATAATTAGAATTTTATGAAAAAATATATGTCCATCTACACTATAAATGGAATGCACTATTCCATCACTTATAATTTTTAAGGAGTTGCACATGTAATTTGAAAATCGTTTTGGCACTATTGAAACAATAGCATGTGCGAAGGAATTGATTTCAAACACTAAATTTGTATTGGAATTGCAATGGCACCCTCCCGCCATTAACTGTGGCGATCCACCGTCCGCGAATATCGCCTCCAAGATGAAATTATCACACCTTGTTTTTAAAATTTATGAGATGACGCCAAACCATTTGCACATTTATTGGAACTATCAGATATAACTATATCCAATGATATAGTAGTGGAATAATGTGCTTAAAATCTCGATGTGAATTACAGCAGAGAATATAGCATCTCCAATTGAAAACAATGTTCTGTTTATTTATAGCTGATATAGTGCTTATTGCTCCAGTTTCCATATTAGTCGAAGACACAATTTCATTTACAAGGTCATACTTAAGAACTGCACATGTAATGTGAAAAGCATATTAGCTCTATTGAAACAATAGCATGTGCTGAAGATAGATATTAACCTCAACATTTTCAATTTCCTTTGAACCAGCCAATTAATATTGAAACATTTGAAAAATGGAAATGCAGTGAAGATAGTTTCGCACATTTTGATGCATAATTGTATGTCCATACTTAGAATTTTATGAAAAAATATATGTCCATCTACACTATAAATGGAATGCACTATTCCATCACTTATAATTTTTAAGGAGTTGCACATGTAATTTGAAAATCGTTTTGGCACTATTGAAACAATAGCATGTGCGAAGGAATTGATTTCAAACACTGAATTTGTATAGGAATTGCAATGGCACCCTCCCGCCATTAACTGTGGCGATCCACCGTCCGCGAATATCGCCTCCAAAATGAAATTATCACACCTTTTTTTTAAAATTTATGAGATGACGCCAAACCATTTGCACATTTATTGGAACTATCAGATATAACTATATCCAATGATATAGTAGGGGAATAATGTGCTTAAAATCTCGATGTGAATTACAGCAGAGCATATAGCATCTCCAATTGAAAACAATGTTCTGTTTATTTATAGCTCATATAGTGCTTATTACTCCAGTTTCCATATAGTCGAAGACACAATTTCATTTACAAGGTAATACTTAAGAACTGCACATGTAATGTGAAAAACATATTAGCTCTATTGAAACAATAGCATGTGCTGAAGATAGATTTCAACCTCAACATTTTCAATTTCCTTTGAATCAGCCAATGAATATTGAAACATTTGAAAAATGGAAATGCAGTGAAGATAGTTTCGCACATTTTGATGCATAATTGTATGTCCATACTTAGTGAAAAATATATGTCCTTTTCCACTTGAATGGAATGCACTATTCCATTAGTTATAATTTTTAAGGAGTTGCACATGTTATTTGAAAATCGTTTTGGCACTATTGAAACAATAGCATGTGCGAAGGAATTAATTTCAAACACTAAATTTGTATAGGAATTGCAATGGCACCCTCCCGCCATTAACTGTGGCGATCCACCGTCCGCGAATATCGCCTCCAAGATGAAATTATCACACCTTTTTTTTTTAAAATTTATGAGATGACGCCAAACCATTTGCACATTTATTGGAACTATCAGATATAACTATATCCAATGATATAGTAGGGGAATAATGTGCTTAAAATCTCGATGTGAATTACAGCAGAGAATATAGCATCTCCAATTGAAAACAATGTTCTGTTTATTTATAGCTGATATAGTGCTTTAGCTCCAGTTTCCATATTGTCGAAGACACAATTTCATTTACAAGGTCATACTTAAGAACTGCACATGTAATGTGAAAAACATATTAGCTCTATTGAAACAATAGCATGTGCTGAAGATAGATTTCAACCGCAACATTTTCAATTTCCTTTGAACCAGCCAATTAATATTGAAACATTTGAAAAATCGAAATGCAGTGAAGATAGTTTCGCACATTTTGATGCATAATTGTAGGACCATACTTAGAATTTTATGAAAAAATATATGTCCATCTCCACTATAAATGGAATGCACTATTCCATCACTTATAATTTTTAAGGAGTTGCACATGTAATTTGAAAATCGTTTTGGCACTATTGAAACAATAGCATGTGCGAAGGAATTGATTTCAAACACTAAATTTGTATAGGAATTGCAATGGCACCCTTCTGCCATTAACTGTGGCGATCCACCGTCCGCGAATATCGCCTCCAAGATGAAATTATCACACCTTTTTTTTAAAATTTATGAGATGACGCCAAACCATTTGCACATTTATTGGAACTATCAGATATAACTATATCCAATGATATAGTAGGGGAATAATGTGCTTAAAATCTCGATGTGAATTACAGTAGAGAATATAGCATCTCCAATTGAAAACAATGTTCTGTTTATTTATAACTCATATAGTGCTAATTGCTCCAGTTTCCATATTAGTCGAAGACACAATTTCATTTACAAGGTCATACTTAAGAACTGCAATTGTAATGTGAAAAACATATTACCTCTATTGAAACAATAGCATGTACTGAAGATAGATTTCAACCTCAACATTTTCAATTTCCTTTGAACCAGCCAATTAATATTGAAACATTTGAAAAATGGAAATGCAGTGAAGATAGTTTCGCACATTTTGATGCATAATTGTATGTCCATACTTAGAATTTTATGAAAAAATATATGTCCATCTACACTATAAATGGAATGCACTATTCCATCACTTATAATTCTTAAGGAGTTGCACATGTAATTTGAAAATCGTTTTGGCACTATTGAAACAATAGCATGTGCGAAGGAATTGATTTCAAACACTAAATTTGTATAGGAATTGCAATGGCACCCTCCCGCCATTAACTGTGGCGATCCACCGTCCGCGAATATCGCCTCCAAGATGAAATTATCACACCTTTTTTTTAAAATTTATGAGATGACGCCAAACCATTTGCACATTTATTGGAACTATCAGATATAACTATATCCAATGATATAGTAGGGGAATAATGTGCTTAAAATCTTGATGTGAATTACAGGAGAGAATATAGCATCTCCAATTGAAAACAATGTTCTGTTTATTTATAGCTGATATAGTGCTTATTGCTCCAGGTTCCATATTAGTCGAAGACACAATTTCATTTACAAGGTCATACTTAAGAACTGCACATGTAATGTGAAAAACATATTAGCTCTATTGAAACAATAGCATGTGCTGAAGATAGATTTTAATCTCAACATTTTCAATTTCCTTTGAACCAGCCAATGAATATTGAAACATTTGAAAAATGGAAATGCAGTGAAGATAGTTTCGCACATTTTGATGCATAATTGTATGTCCATACTTAGAATTTTATGAAAAAATATATGTCCATTTCCACTATAAATGGAATGCACTATTCCATCACTTATAATTTTTAAGGAGTTGCACATGTAATTTGAAAATGGTTTTGGCACTATTGAAACAATAGCATGTGCGAAGGAATTGATTTCAAACACTAAATTTGTATAGGAATTGCAATGGCACCCTCCCGCCATTAACTGTGGCGATCCACCGTCCGCGAATATCGCCTCCAAGATGAAATTATCACACCTTTTTTTTAAAATTTATGAGATGACGCCAAACCATTTGCACATTTATTGGAACTAACAGATATAACTATATCCAATGATATATTAGGGGAATAATGTGCTTAAAATCTCGTTGTGAATTACTGCAGAGAATATAGCATCTCCAATTGAAAACAATGTTCTGTTTATTTATAGCTGATATAGTGCTTATTGCTCCAGTTTCCATTTTGTCGAAGACACAATTTCATTTACAAGGTCATACTTAAGAACTGCACATGTAATGTGTAAAACATATTAGCTCTATTGAAACAATAGCATGTGCTGAATATAGATTTCAACCTCAACATTTTCAATTTCCTTTGAACCAGCCAATGAATATTGAAACATTTGAAAAATGGATATGCAGTGATGATAGTTTTGCACATTTTGATGCATAATTGTATGTCCATACTTAGTGAAAAAATATATGTCCTTTTCCACTTGAATGGAATGCACTATTCCATCACTTATAATTTTTAAGGAGTTGCACATGTAATTTGAAAATCGTTTTGGCACTATTGAATTAATAGCATGTGCGAAGGAATTGATTTCAAACACTAAATTTGTATAGGAATTGCAATGGCACCCTCCCGCCATTAACTGTGGCGATCCACCGTCCGCGAATATCGCCTCCAAGATGAAATTATCACACCTTGTTTTTAAAATTTATGAGATGACGCCAAACCATTTGCACATTTATTGGAACTATCAGATATAACTATATCCAATGATATAGTAGGGGAATAATGTGCTTAAAATCTCGATGAGAATTACAGCAGAGAATATAGCATCTCCAATTGAAAACAATGTTCTGTTTATTTATAGCTGATATAGTGCTTATTGCTCCAGTTTCCATATTGTCGAAGACACAATTTCATTTACAAGGTCATACTTAAGAACTGCACATGTAATGTGAAAAACATATTAACTCTATTGAAACAATAGCATGTGCTGAAGATAGATTTCAACCTCAACATTTTCAATTTCCTTTGAACCAGCCAATTAATATTGAAACATTTGAAAAATGGAAATGCAGTGAAGATAGTTTCGCACATTTTGATGCATAATTGTATGTCCATACTTAGAATTTCATGAAAAAATATATGTCCATTTCCACTATAAATGGAATGCACTATTCCATTACTTATAATTTTTAAGGAGTTGCACATGTAATTTGAAATTCGTTTTGGCACTATTGAAACAATAGCATGTGCGAAGGAATTGATTTCAAACACTAAATTTGTATAGTAATTGCAATGGCACCCTCCCGCTATTAACTGTGGCGATCCACCGTCCGCGAATATCGCCTCCAAGATGAAATTATCACACCTTTTGTTTAAAATTTATGAGATGACGCGAAACCATTTGCACATTTACTAGAACTATCAGATATAACTATAATCCATGATATAGTAGGGGAATAATGTGCTTAAAATCTCGATGTGAATTACAGTAGAGAATATAGCATCTCCAATTGAAAACAGTGTTCTGTTTATTTATAGCTCATATAGTCCTTACTGCTCCAGTTTCCATATTAGTCGAAGACACACTTTCATTTACAAGGTCATACTTAAGAACTGCACATGTAATGTGAAAAACATATTGGCTCTATTGAAACAATAGCATGTGCTGAAGATAGATTTCAACCTCAACATTTTCAATTTCCTTTGAACCAGCCAATTAATATTGAAACATTTGAAAAATGGAAATGCAGTGAAGATAGTTTCGCACATTTTGATGCATAATTGTATGTCCATACTTAGAATTTTATGAAAAAATATATGTCCTTCTACACTATAAATGGAATGCACTATTCCATCACTTATAATTTTTAAGGAGTTGCACATGTAATTTGAAAATCGTTTTGGCACTATTGAAACAATAGCATGTGGGAAGGAATTGATTTCAAACACTAAATTTGTATAGGAATTGCAATGGCACCCTCCCGCCATTAACTGTGGCGATCCACCGTCCGCGAATATCGCCTCCAAGATGAAATTATCACACCTTGTTTTTAAAATTTATGAGATGACGCCAAACCATTTGCACATTTATTGGAACTATCAGATATAACTATAATCCATGATATAGTAGGGGAATAATGTGCTTAAAATCTCGATGTGAATTACAGTAGAGAATATAGCATCTCCAATTGAAAACAGTGTTCTGTTTATTTATAGCTCATATAGTCCTTACTGCTCCAGTTTCCATATTATTCGAAGACACAATTTCATTTACAAGGTCATACTTAAGAACTGCACATGTAATGTGAAAAAGATATTGGCTCTATTGAAACAATAGCATGTGCTGAAGATAGATATTAACCTCAACATTTTCAATTTCCTTTGAACCAGCCAATTAATATTGAAACATTTGAAAAATGGAAATGCAGTGAAGATAGTTTCGCATATTTTGATGCATAATTGTATGTCCATACTTAGAATTTTATGAAAAAATATATGTCCTTCTACACTATAAATGGAATGCAGTATTCCATCACTTATAATTTTTAAGGAGTTGCACATGTAATTTGAAAATCGTTTTGGCACTATTGAAACAATAGCATGTGCGAAGGAATTGATTTCAAACACTAAATTTGTATAGGAATTGCAATGGCACCCTCCCGCCATTAACTGTGGCGATCCACCGTCCGCGAATATCGCCTCCAAGATGAAATTATCACACCTTGTTTTTAAAATTTATGAGATGACGCCAAACCATTTGCACATTTATTGGAACTATCAGATATAACTATATCCAATGATATAGTAGTGGAATAATGTGCTTAAAATCTCGATGTGAATTACAGCAGAGAATATAGCATCTCCAATTGAAAACAATGTTCTGTTCATTTATAGCTGATATAGTTTTTATTGCTCCAGTTTCCATATTAGTCGAAGACACAATTTCATTTACAAGGTCATACTTAAGAACTGCACATGTAATGTGAAAAGCATATTAGCTCTATTGAAACAATAGCATGTGCTGAAGATAGATTTCAACCTCAACATTTTCAATTTCCTTTGAACCAGCCAATTAATATTGAAACATTTGAAAAATGGAAATGCAGTGAAGATAGTTTCGCACATTTTGATGCATAATTGTATGTCCATACTTAGAATTTTATGAAAAAATATATGTCCATCTACACTATAAATGGAATGCACTATTCCATCACTTATAATTTTTAAGGAGTTGCACATGTAATTTGAAAATCGTTTTGGCACTATTGAAACAATAGCATGTGCGAAGGAATTGATTTCAAACACTGAATTTGTATAGGAATTGCAATGGCACCCTCCCGCCATTAACTGTGGCGATCCACCGTCCGCGAATATCGCCTCCAAGATGAAATTATCACACCTTTTTTTTAAAATTTATGAGATGACGCCAAACCATTTGCACATTTATTGGAACTATCAGATATAACTATATCCAATGATATAGTAGGGGAATAATGTGCTTAAAATCTCGATGTGAATTACAGCAGAGCATATAGCATCTCCAATTGAAAACAATGTTCTGTTTATTTATAGCTCATATAGTGCTTATTACTCCAGTTTCCATATAGTCGAAGACACAATTTCATTTACAAGGTAATACTTAAGAACTGCACATGTAATGTGAAAAACATATTAGCTCTATTGAAACAATAGCATGTGCTGAAGATAGATTTCAACCTCAACATTTTCAATTTCCTTTGAATCAGCCAATGAATATTGAAACATTTGAAAAATGGAAATGCAGTGAAGATAGTTTCGCACATTTTGATGCATAATTGTATGTCCATACTTAGTGAAAAATATATGTCCTTTTCCACTTGAATGGAATGCACTATTCCATCACTTATAATTTTTAAGGAGTTGCACATGTAATTTGAAAATCGTTTTGGCACTATTGAATTAATAGCATGTGCGAAGGAATTGATTTCAAACACTAAATTTGTATAGGAATTGCAATGGCACCCTCCCGCCATTAACTGTGGCGATCCACCGTCCGCGAATATCGCCTCCAAGATGAAATTATCACACCTTGTTTTTAAAATTTATGAGATGACGCCAAACCATTTGCACATTTATTGGAACTATCAGATATAACTATATCCAATGATATAGTAGGGGAATAATGTGCTTAAAATCTCGACTAGAATTACAGCAGAGAATATAGCATCTCCAATTGAAAACAATGTTCTGTTTATTTATAGCTGATATAGTGCTTATTGCTCCAGTTTCCATATTGTCGAAGACACAATTTCATTTACAAGGTCATACTTAAGAACTGCACATGTAATGTGAAAAACATATTAACTCTATTGAAACAATAGCATGTGCTGAAGATAGATTTCAACCTCAACATTTTCAATTTCCTTTGAACCAGCCAATTAATATTGAAACATTTGAAAAATGGAAATGCAGTGAAGATAGTTTCGCACATTTTGATGCATAATTGTATGTCCATACTTAGAATTTCATGAAAAAATATATGTCCATTTCCACTATAAATGGAATGCACTATTCCATTACTTATAATTTTTAAGGAGTTGCACATGTAATTTGAAATTCGTTTTGGCACTATTGAAACAATAGGATGTGCGAAGGAATTGATTTCAAACACTAAATTTGTATAGTAATTGCAATGGCACCCTCCCGCTATTAACTGTGGCGATCCACCGTCCGCGAATATCGCCTCCAAGATGAAATTATCACACCTTTTTTTTAAAATTTATGAGATGACGCGAAACCATTTGCACATTTACTGGAACTATCAGATATAACTATAATCCATGATATAGTAGGGGAATAATGTGCTTAAAATCTCGATGTGAATTACAGTAGAGAATATAGCATCTCCAATTGAAAACAGTGTTCTGTTTATTTATAGCTCATATAGTCCTTACTGCTCCAGTTTCCATATTAGTCGAAGACACACTTTCATTTACAAGGTCATACTTAAGAACTGCACATGTAATGTGAAAAACATATTGGCTCTATTGAAACAATAGCATGTGCTGAAGATAGATTTCAACCTCAACATTTTCAATTTCCTTTGAACCAGCCAATTAATATTGAAACATTTGAAAAATGGAAATGCAGTGAAGATAGTTTTGCACATTTTGATGCATAATTGTATGTCCATACTTAGAATTTTATGAAAAAATATATGTCCTTCTACACTATAAATGGAATGCACTATTCCATCACTTATAATTTTTAAGGAGTTGCACATGTAATTTGAAAATCGTTTTGGCACTATTGAAACAATAGCATGTGGGAAGGAATTGATTTCAAACACTAAATTTGTATAGGAATTGCAATGGCACCCTCCCGCCATTAACTGTGGCGATCCACCGTCCGCGAATATCGCCTCCAAGATGAAATTATCACACCTTGTTTTTAAAATTTATGAGATGACGCCAAACCATTTGCACATTTATTGGAACTATCAGATATAACTATAATCCATGATATAGTAGGGGAATAATGTGCTTAAAATCTCGATGTGAATTACAGTAGAGAATATAGCATCTCCAATTGAAAACAGTGTTCTGTTTATTTATAGCTCATATAGTCCTTACTGCTCCAGTTTCCATATTATTCGAAGACACAATTTCATTTACAAGGTCATACTTAAGAACTGCACATGTAATGTGAAAAAGATATTGGCTCTATTGAAACAATAGCATGTGCTGAAGATAGATATTAACCTCAACATTTTCAATTTCCTTTGAACCAGCCAATTAATATTGAAACATTTGAAAAATGGAAATGCAGTGAAGATAGTTTCGCATATTTTGATGCATAATTGTATGTCCATACTTAGAATTTTATGAAAAAATATATGTCCTTCTACACTATAAATGGAATGCACTATTCCATCACTTATAATTTTTAAGGAGTTGCACATGTAATTTGAAAATCGTTTTGGCACTATTAAAACAATAGCATGTGGGAAGGAATTGATTTCAAACACTAAATTTGTATAGGAATTGCAATGGCACCCTCCCGCCATTAACTGTGGCGATCCACCGTCCGCGAATATCGCCTCCAAGATGAAATTATCACACCTTGTTTTTAAAATTTATGAGATGACGCCAAACCATTTGCACATTTATTGGAACTATCAGATATAACTATATCCAATGATATAGTAGGGGAATAATGTGCTTAAAATCTCGATGTGAATTACAGCAGAGAATATAGCATATCCAATTGAAAACAGTGTTCTGTTTATTTATAGCTCATATAGTCCTTACTGCTCCAGTTTCCATATTAGTCGAAGACACAATTTCATTTACAAGGTCATACTTAAGAACTGCACATGTAATGTGAAAAACATATTAGCTCTATTGAAACAATAGCATGTGCTGAAGATAGATTTCAATCTCAACATTTTCAATTTCCTTTGAACCAGCCAATTAATATTGAAACATTTGAAAAATGGATATGCAGTGAAGATAGTTTCGCACATTTTGATGCATAATTGTATGTCCAACCTTAGTGAAAAAATATATGTCCTTTTCCACTTGAATGGAATGCACTATTCCATCAGTTATAATTTTTAAGGAGTTGCACATGTAATTTGAAAATCGTTTTGGCACTATTGAAACAATAGCATGTGCGAAGGAATTGATTTCAAACACTAAATTTGTATAGGAATTGCAATGGCACCCTCCCGCCATTAACTGTGGCGATCCACCGTCCGCGAATATCGCCTCCAAGATGAAATTATCACACCTTTTTTTTTAAAATTTATGAGATGACGCCAAACCATTTGCACATTTATTGGAACTATCAGATATAACTATATCCAATGATATAGTAGGGGAATAATGTGCTTAAAATCTCGATGTGAATTACAGCAGAGAATATAGCATCTCCAATTGAAAACAATGTTCTGTTTATTTATAGCTGATATAGTGCTTACTGCTCCAGTTTCCATATTAGTCGAAGACACAATTTCATTTACAAGGTCATACTTAAGAACTGCACATGTAATGTGAAAAACATATTAGCTCTATTGAAACAATAGCATGTGCTGAAGATAGATTTCAACCTCAACATTTTCAATTTCCTTTGAACCAGCCAATTAATATTGAAACATTTGAAAAATGGAAATGCAGTGAAGATAGTTTCGCACATTTTGATGCATAATTGTATGTCCATAATTAGAATTTTATGAAAAAATATATGTCCATCTACACTATAAATGGAATGCACTATTCCATCACTTATAATTTTTAAGGAGTTGCACATGTAATTTGAAAATCGTTTTGGCACTATTGAAACAATAGCATGTGCGAAGGAATTGATTTCAAACACTAAATTTGTATAGGAATTGCAATGGCACCCTCCCGCCATTAACTGTGGCGATCCACCGTCCGCGAATATCGCCTCCAAGATGAAATTATCACACCTTTTTTTTTTAAAATTTATGAGATGACGCCAAACCATTTGCACATTTATTGGAACTATCAGATATAACTATATCCAATGATATAGTAGTGGAATAATGTGCTTAAAATCTCGATGTGAATTACAGCAGAGAATATAGCATCTCCAATTGAAAACAATGTTCTGTTTATTTATAGCTGATATAGTGCTTATTGCTCCAGTTTCCATATTAGTCGAAGACACAATTTCATTTACAAGGTCATACTTAAGAACTGCACATGTAATGTGAAAAGCATATTAGCTCTATTGAAACAATAGCATGTGCTGAAGATAGATATTAACCTCAACATTTTCAATTTCCTTTGAACCAGCCAATTAATATTGAAACATTTGAAAAATGGAAATGCAGTGAAGATAGTTTCGCACATTTTGATGCATAATTGTATGTCCATACTTAGAATTTTATGAAAAAATATATGTCCATCTACACTATAAATGGAATGCACTATTCCATCACTTATAATTTTTAAGGAGTTGCACATGTAATTTGAAAATCGTTTTGGCACTATTGAAACAATAGCATGTGCGAAGGAATTGATTTCAAACACTGAATTTGTATAGGAATTGCAATGGCACCCTCCCGCCATTAACTGTGGCGATCCACCGTCCGCGAATATCGCCTCCAAGATGAAATTATCACACCTTTTTTTTAAAATTTATGAGATGACGCCAAACCATTTGCACATTTATTGGAACTATCAGATATAACTATATCCAATGATATAGTAGGGGAATAATGTGCTTAAAATCTCGATGTGAATTACAGCAGAGCATATAGCATCTCCAATTGAAAACAATGTTCTGTTTATTTATAGCTCATATAGTGCTTATTACTCCAGTTTCCATATAGTCGAAGACACAATTTCATTTACAAGGTAATACTTAAGAACTGCACATGTAATGTGAAAAACATATTAGCTCTATTGAAACAATAGCATGTGCTGAAGATAGATTTCAACCTCAACATTTTCAATTTCCTTTGAATCAGCCAATGAATATTGAAACATTTGAAAAATGGAAATGCAGTGAAGATAGTTTCGCACATTTTGATGCATAATTGTATGTCCATACTTAGTGAAAAATATATGTCCTTTTCCACTTGAATGGAATGCACTATTCCATTAGTTATAATTTTTAAGGAGTTGCACATGTTATTTGAAAATCGTTTTGGCACTATTGAAACAATAGCATGTGCGAAGGAATTAATTTCAAACACTAAATTTGTATAGGAATTGCAATGGCACCCTCCCGCCATTAACTGTGGCGATCCACCGTCCGCGAATATCGCCTCCAAGATGAAATTATCACACCTTTTTTTTTTAAAATTTATGAGATGACGCCAAACCATTTGCACATTTATTGGAACTATCAGATATAACTATATCCAATGATATAGTAGGGGAATAATGTGCTTAAAATCTCGATGAGAATTACAGCAGAGAATATAGCATCTGCAATTGAAAACAATGTTCTGTTTATTTATAGCTGATATAGTGCTTATTGCTCCAGTTTCCATATTGTCGAAGACACAATTTCATTTACAAGGTCATACTTAAGAACTGCACATGTAATGTGAAAAACATATTAACTCTATTGAAACAATAGCATGTGCTGAAGATAGATTTCAACCTCAACATTTTCAATTTCCTTTGAACCAGCCAATTAATATTGAAACATTTGAAAAATGGAAATGCAGTGAAGATAGTTTCGCACATTTTGATGCATAATTGTATGTCCATACTTAGAATTTCATGAAAAAATATATGTCCATTTCCACTATAAATGGAATGCACTATTCCATTACTTATAATTTTTAAGGAGTTGCACATGTAATTTGAAATTCGTTTTGGCACTATTGAAACAATAGCATGTGCGAAGGAATTGATTTCAAACACTAAATTTGTATAGTAATTGCAATGGCACCCTCCCGCTATTAACTGTGGCGATCCACCGTCCGCGAATATCGCCTCCAAGATGAAATTATCACACCTTTTGTTTAAAATTTATGAGATGACGCGAAACCATTTGCACATTTACTAGAACTATTAGATATAACTATAATCCATGATATAGTAGGGGAATAATGTGCTTAAAATCTCGATGTGAATTACAGTAGAGAATATAGCATCTCCAATTGAAAACAGTGTTCTGTTTATTTATAGCTCATATAGTCCTTACTGCTCCAGTTTCCATATTAGTCGAAGACACACTTTCATTTACAAGGTCATACTTAAGAACTGCACATGTAATGTGAAAAACATATTGGCTCTATTGAAACAATAGCATGTGCTGAAGATAGATTTCAACCTCAACATTTTCAATTTCCTTTGAACCAGCCAATTAATATTGAAACATTTGAAAAATGGAAATGCAGTGAAGATAGTTTCGCACATTTTGATGCATAATTGTATGTCCATACTTAGAATTTTATGAAAAAATATATGTCCTTCTACACTATAAATGGAATGCACTATTCCATCACTTATAATTTTTAAGGAGTTGCACATGTAATTTGAAAATCGTTTTGGCACTATTGAAACAATAGCATGTGGGAAGGAATTGATTTCAAACACTAAATTTGTATAGGAATTGCAATGGCACCCTCCCGCCATTAACTGTGGCGATCCACCGTCCGCGAATATCGCCTCCAAGATGAAATTATCACACCTTGTTTTTAAAATTTATGAGATGACGCCAAACCATTTGCACATTTATTGGAACTATCAGATATAACTATAATCCATGATATAGTAGGGGAATAATGTGCTTAAAATCTCGATGTGAATTACAGTAGAGAATATAGCATCTCCAATTGAAAACAGTGTTCTGTTTATTTATAGCTCATATAGTCCTTACTGCTCCAGTTTCCATATTATTCGAAGACACAATTTCATTTACAAGGTCATACTTAAGAACTGCACATGTAATGTGAAAAAGATATTGGCTCTATTGAAACAATAGCATGTGCTGAAGATAGATATTAACCTCAACATTTTCAATTTCCTTTGAACCAGCCAATTAATATTGAAACATTTGAAAAATGGAAATGCAGTGAAGATAGTTTCGCATATTTTGATGCATAATTGTATGTCCATACTTAGAATTTTATGAAAAAATATATGTCCTTCTACACTATAAATGGAATGCACTATTCCATCACTTATAATTTTTAAGGAGTTGCACATGTAATTTGAAAATCGTTTTGGCACTATTGAAACAATAGCATGTGGGAAGGAATTGATTTCAAACACTAAATTTGTATAGGAATTGCAATGGCACCCTCCCGCCATTAACTGTGGCGATCCACCGTCCGCGAATATCGCCTCCAAGATGAAATTATCACACCTTGTTTTTAAAATTTATGAGATGACGCCAAACCATTTGCACATTTATTGGAACTATCAGATATAACTATATCCAATGATATAGTAGGGGAATAATGTGCTTAAAATCTCGATGTGAATTACAGCAGAGAATATAGCATATCCAATTGAAAACAGTGTTCTGTTTATTTATAGCTCATATAGTCCTTACTGCTCCAGTTTCCATATTAGTCGAAGACACAATTTCATTTACAAGGTCATACTTAAGAACTGCACATGTAATGTGAAAAACATATTAGCTCTATTGAAACAATAGCATGTGCTGAAGATAGATTTCAACCTCAACATTTTCAATTTCCTTTGAACCAGCCAATTAATATTGAAACATTTGAAAAATGGAAATGCAGTGAAGATAGTTTCGCACATTTTGATGCATAATTGTATGTCCATACTTAGAATTTAATGAAAAAATATATGTCCATTTCCACTATAAATGGAATGCACTATTCCATCACTTATAATTTTTAAGGAGTTGCACATGTAATTTGAAAATCGTTTTGGCACTATTGAAACAATAGCATGTGCGAAGGAATTGATTTCAAACACTAAATTTGTATAGGAATTGCAATGGCACCCTCCCGCCATTAACTGTGGCGATCCACCGTCCGCGAATATCGCCTCCAAGATGAAATTATCACACCTTTTTTTTAAAATTTATGAGATTACGCCAAACCATTTGCACATTTATTGGAACTAACAGATATAACTATATCCAATGATACATTAGGGGAATAATGTGCTTAAAATCTCGTTGTGAATTACTGCAGAGAATATAGCATCTCCAATTGAAAACAATGTTCTGTTTATTTATAGCTGAAATAGTGCTTATTGCTCCAGTTTCCATTTTGTCGAAGACACAATTTCATTTACAAGGTCATACTTAAGAACTGCACATGTAATGTGAAAAACATATTAGCTCTATTGAAACAATAGCATGTGCTGAATATAGATTTCAATCTCAACATTTTCAATTTCCTTTGAACCAGCCAATTAATATTGAAACATTTGAAAAATGGATATGCAGTGAAGATAGTTTCGCACATTTTGATGCATAATTGTATGTCCATACTTAGTGAAAAAATATATGTCCTTTTCCACTTGAATGGAATGCACTATTCCATCAGTTATAATTTTTAAGGAGTTGCACATGTAATTTGAAAATCGTTTTGGCACTATTGAAACAATAGCATGTGCGAAGGAATTGATTTCAAACACTAAATTTGTATAGGAATTGCAATGGCACCCTCCCGCCATTAACTGTGGCGATCCACCGTCCGCGAATATCGCCTCCAAGATGAAATTATCACACCTTTTTTTTTAAAATTTATGAGATGACGCCAAACCATTTGCACATTTATTGGAACTATCAGATATAACTATATCCAATGATATAGTAGGGGAATAATGTACTTAAAATCTCGATGTGAATTACAGCAGAGAATATAGCATCTCCAATTGAAAACAATGTTCTGTTTATTTATAGCTGATATAGTGCTTACTACTCCAGTTTCCATATTAGTCGAAGACACAATTTCATTTACAAGGTCATACTTAAGAACTGCACATGTAATGTGAAAAACATATTAGCTCTATTGAAACAATAGCATGTGCTGAAGATAGATTTCAACCTCAACATTTTCAATTTCCTTTGAACCAGCCAATTAATATTGAAACATTTGAAAAATGGAAATGCAGTGAAGATAGTTTCGCACATTTTGATGCATAATTGTATGTCCATACTTAGAATTTTATGAAAAAATATATGTCCATCTACACTATAAATGGAATGCACTATTCCATCACTTATAATTTTTAAGGAGTTGCACATGTAATTTGAAAATCGTTTTGGCACTATTGAAACAATAGCATGTGCGAAGGAATTGATTTCAAACACTGAATTTGTATAGGAATTGCAATGGCACCCTCCCGCCATTAACTGTGGCGATCCACCGTCCGCGAATATCGCCTCCAAGATGAAATTATCACACCTTTTTTTTAAAATTTATGAGATGACGCCAAACCATTTGCACATTTATTGGAACTATCAGATATAACTATATCCAATGATATAGTAGGGGAATAATGTGCTTAAAATCTCGATGTGAATTACAGCAGAGAATATAGCATATCCAATTGAAAACAGTGTTCTGTTTATTTATAGCTCATATAGTCCTTACTGCTCCTGTTTCCATATTAGTCGAAGACACAATTTCATTTACAAGGTCATACTTAAGAACTGCACATGTAATGTGAAAAACATATTAGCTCTATTGAAACAATAGCATGTGCTGAAGATAGATTTCAACCTCAACATTTTCAATTTCCTTTGAACCAGCCAATTAATATTGAAACATTTGAAAAATGGAAATGCAGTGAAGATAGTTTCGCACATTTTGATGCATAATTGTATGTCCATACTTAGAATTTAATGAAAAAATATATGTCCATTTCCACTATAAATGGAATGCACTATTCCATCACTTATAATTTTTAAGGAGTTGCACATGTAATTTGAAAATCGTTTTGGCACTATTGAAACAATAGCATGTGCGAAGGAATTGATTTCAAACACTAAATTTGTATAGGAATTGCAATGGCACCCTCCCGCCATTAACTGTGGCGATCCACCGTCCGCGAATATCGCCTCCAAGATGAAATTATCACACCTTTTTTTTAAAATTTATGAGATGACGCCAAACCATTTGCACATTTATTGGAACTAACAGATATAACTATATCCAATGATATATTAGGGGAATAATGTGCTTAAAATCTCGTTGTGAATTACTGCAGAGAATATAGCATCTCCAATTGAAAACAATGTTCTGTTTATTTATAGCTGATATAGTGCTTATTGCTCCAGTTTCCATTTTGTCGAAGACACAATTTCATTTACAAGGTCATACTTAAGAACTGCACATGTAATGTGAAAAACATATTAGCTCTATTGAAACAATAGCATGTGCTGAATATAGATTTCAATCTCAACATTTTCAATTTCCTTTGAACCAGCCAATTAATATTGAAACATTTGAAAAATGGATATGCAGTGAAGATAGTTTCGCACATTTTGATGCATAATTGTATGTCCAACCTTAGTGAAAAAATATATGTCCTTTTCCACTTGAATGGAATGCACTATTCCATCAGTTATAATTTTTAAGGAGTTGCACATGTAATTTGAAAATCGTTTTGGCACTATTGAAACAATAGCATGTGCGAAGGAATTGATTTCAAACACTAAATTTGTATAGGAATTGCAATGGCACCCTCCCGCCATTAACTGTGGCGATCCACCGTCCGCGAATATCGCCTCCAAGATGAAATTATCACACCTTTTTTTTTAAAATTTATGAGATGACGCCAAACCATTTGCACATTTATTGGAACTATCAGATATAACTATATCCAATGATATAGTAGGGGAATAATGTGCTTAAAATCTCGATGTGAATTACAGCAGAGAATATAGCATCTCCAATTGAAAACAATGTTCTGTTTATTTATAGCTGATATAGTGCTTACTGCTCCAGTTTCCATATTAGTCGAAGACACAATTTCATTTACAAGGTCATACTTAAGAACTGCACATGTAATGTGAAAAACATATTAGCTCTATTGAAACAATAGCATGTGCTGAAGATAGATTTCAACCTCAACATTTTCAATTTCCTTTGAACCAGCCAATTAATATTGAAACATTTTAAAATGGAAATGCAGTGAAGATAGTTTCGCACATTTTGATGCATAATTGTATGTCCATACTTAGAATTTTATGAAAAAATATATGTCCATCTACACTATAAATGGAATGCACTATTCCATCACTTATAATTTTTAAGGAGTTGCACATGTAATTTGAAAATCGTTTTGGCACTATTGAAACAATAGCATGTGCGAAGGAATTGATTTCAAACACTAAATTTGTATAGGAATTGCAATGGCACCCTCCCGCCATTAACTGTGGCGATCCACCGTCCGCGAATATCGCCTCCAAGATGAAATTATCACACCTTGTTTTTAAAATTTATGAGATGACGCCAAACCATTTGCACATTTATTGGAACTATCAGATATAACTATATCCAATGATATAGTAGTGGAATAATGTGCTTAAAATTTCGATGTGAATTACAGCAGAGAATATAGCATCTCCAATTGAAAACAATGTTCTGTTTATTTATAGCTGATATAGTGCTTATTGCTCCAGTTTCCATATTAGTCGAAGACACAATTTCATTTACAAGGTCATACTTAAGAACTGCACATGTAATGTGAAAAGCATATTAGCTCTATTGAAACAATAGCATGTGCTGAAGATAGATTTGAACCTCAACATTTTCAATTTCCTTTGAACCAGCCAATTAATATTGAAACATTTGAAAAATGGAAATGCAGTGAAGATAGTTTCGCACATTTTGATGCATAATTGTATGTCCATACTTAGAATTTTATGAAAAAATATATGTCCATCTACACTATAAATGGAATGCACTATTCCATCACTTATAATTTTTAAGGAGTTGCACATGTAATTTGAAAATCGTTTTGGCACTATTGAAACAATAGCATGTGCGAAGGAATTGATTTCAAACACTGAATTTGTATAGGAATTGCAATGGCACCCTCCCGCCATTAACTGTGGCGATCCACCGTCCGCGAATATCGCCTCCAAGATGAAATTATCACACCTTTTTTTTAAAATTTATGAGATGACGCCAAACCATTTGCACATTTATTGGAACTATCAGATATAACTATATCCAATGATATAGTAGGGGAATAATGTGCTTAAAATCTCGATGTGAATTACAGCAGAGCATATAGCATCTCCAATTGAAAACAATGTTCTGTTTATTTATAGCTCATATAGTGCTTATTACTCCAGTTTCCATATAGTCGAAGACACAATTTCATTTACAAGGTAATACTTAAGAACTGCACATGTAATGTGAAAAACATATTAGCTCTATTGAAACAATAGCATGTGCTGAAGATAGATTTCAACCTCAACATTTTCAATTTCCTTTGAATCAGCCAATGAATATTGAAACATTTGAAAAATGGAAATGCAGTGAAGATAGTTTCGCACATTTTGATGCATAATTGTATGTCCATACTTAGTGAAAAATATGTGTCCTTTTCCACTTGAATGGAATGCACTATTCCATTAGTTATAATTTTTAAGGAGTTGCACATGTTATTTGAAAATCGTTTTGGCACTATTGAAACAATAGCATGTGCGAAGGAATTAATTTCAAACACTAAATTTGTATAGGAATTGCAATGGCACCCTCCCGCCATTAACTGTGGCGATCCACCGTCCGCGAATATCGCCTCCAAGATGAAATTATCACACCTTTTTTTTTTAAAATTTATGAGATGACGCCAAACCATTTGCACATTTATTGGAACTATCAGATATAACTATATCCAATGATATAGTAGGGGAATAATGTGCTTAAAATCTCGATGTGAATTACAGCAGAGAATATAGCATCTCCAATTGAAAACAATGTTCTGTTTATTTATAGCTGATATAGTGCTTTAGCTCCAGTTTCCATATTGTCGAAGACACAATTTCATTTACAAGGTCATACTTAAGAACTGCACATGTAATGTGAAAAACATATTAGCTCTATTGAAACAATAGCATGTGCTGAAGATAGATTTCAACCGCAACATTTTCAATTTCCTTTGAACCAGCCAATTAATATTGAAACATTTGAAAAATCGAAATGCAGTGAAGATAGTTTCGCACATTTTGATGCATAATTGTAGGACCATACTTAGAATTTTATGAAAAAATATATGTCCATCTCCACTATAAATGGAATGCACTATTCCATCACTTATAATTTTTAAGGAGTTGCACATGTAATTTGAAAATCGTTTTGGCACTATTGAAACAATAGCATGTGCGAAGGAATTGATTTCAAACACTAAATTTGTATAGGAATTGCAATGGCAGCCTCCCGCCATTAACTGTGGCGATCCACCGTCCGCGAATATCGCCTCCAAGATGAAATTATCACACCTTTTTTTTAAAATTTATGAGATGACGCCAAACCATTTGCACATTTATTGGAACTATCAGATATAACTATATCCAATGATATAGTAGGGGAATAATGTGCTTAAAATCTCGATGTGAATTACAGTAGAGAATATAGCATCTCCAATTGAAAACAATGTTCTGTTTATTTATAACTCATATAGTGCTAATTGCTCCAGTTTCCATATTAGTCGAAGACACAATTTCATTTACAAGGTCATACTTAAGAACTGCACATGTAATGTGAAAAACATATTAGCTCTATTGAAACAATAGCATGTGCTGAAGATAGATTTCAACCTCAACATTTTCAATTTCCTTTGAACCAGCCAATTAATATTGAAACATTTGAAAAATGGAAATGCAGTGAAGATAGTTTCGCACATTTTGATGCATAATTGTATGTCCATACTTAGAATTTTATGAAAAAATATATGTCCATCTACACTATAAATGGAATGCACTATTCCATCACTTATAATTCTTAAGGAGTTGCACATGTAATTTGAAAATCGTTTTGGCACTATTGAAACAATAGCATGTGCGAAGGAATTGATTTCAAACACTAAATTTGTATAGGAATTGCAATGGCACCCTCCCGCCATTAACTGTGGCGATCCACCGTCCGCGAATATCGCCTCCAAGATGAAATTATCACACCTTTTTTTTAAAATTTATGAGATGACGCCAAACCATTTGCACATTTATTGGAACTATCAGATATAACTATATCCAATGATATAGTAGGGGAATAATGTGCTTAAAATCTTGATGTGAATTACAGGAGAGAATATAGCATCTCCAATTGAAAACAATGTTCTGTTTATTTATAGCTGATATAGTGCTTATTGCTCCAGGTTCCATATTAGTCGAAGACACAATTTCATTTACAAGGTCATACTTAAGAACTGCACATGTAATGTGAAAAACATATTAACTCTATTGAAACAATAGCATGTGCTGAAGATAGATTTCAACCTCAACATTTTCAATTTCCTTTGAACCAGCCAATTAATATTGAAACATTTGAAAAATGGAAATGCAGTGAAGATAGTTTCGCACATTTTGATGCATAATTGTATGTCCATACTTAGAATTTTATGAAAAAATATATGTCCTTCTACACTATAAATGGAATGCACTATTCCATCACTTATAATTTTTAAGGAGTTGCACATGTAATTTGAAAATCGTTTTGGCACTATTGAAACAATAGCATGTGGGAAGGAATTGATTTCAAACACTAAATTTGTATAGGAATTGCAATGGCACCCTCCCGCCATTAACTGTGGCGATCCACCGTCCGCGAATATCGCCTCCAAGATGAAATTATCACACCTTTTGTTTAAAATTTATGAGATGACGCGAAACCATTTGCACATTTACTGGAACTATCAGATATAACTATAATCCATGATATAGTAGGGGAATAATGTGCTTAAAATCTCGATGTGAATTACAGCAGAGAATATAGCATCTCCAATTGAAAACAATGTTCTGTTTATTTATAGCTGATATAGTGCTTACTGCTCCAGTTTCCATATTAGTCGAAGACACACTTTCATTTACAAGGTAATACTTAAGAACTGCACATGTAATGTGAAAAACATATTGGCTCTATTGAAACAATAGCATGTGCTGAAGATAGATTTCAACCTCAACATTTTCAATTTCCTTTGAATCAGCCAATGAATATTGAAACATTTGAAAAATGGAAATGCAGTGAAGATAGTTTCGCACATTTTGATGCATAATTGTATGTCCATACTTAGTGAAAAATATATGTCCTTTTCCACTTGAATGGAATGCACTATTCCATTAGTTATAATTTTTAAGGAGTTGCACATGTTATTTGAAAATCGTTTTGGCACTATTGAAACAATAGCATGTGCGAAGGAATTGATTTCAAACACTAAATTTGTATAGGAATTGCAATGGCACCCTCCCGCCATTAACTGTGGCGATCCACCGTCCGCGAATATCGCCTCCAAGATGAAATTATCACACCTTTTTTTTTTAAAATTTATGAGATGACGCCAAACCATTTGCACATTTATTGGAACTATCAGATATAACTATATCCAATGATATAGTAGGGGAATAATGTGCTTAAAATCTCGATGTGAATTACAGCAGAGAATATAGCATCTCCAATTGAAAACAATGTTCTGTTTATTTATAGCTGATATAGTGCTTTAGCTCCAGTTTCCATATTGTCGAAGACACAATTTCATTTACAAGGTCATACTTAAGAACTGCACATGTAATGTGAAAAACATATTAGCTCTATTGAAACAATAGCATGTGCTGAAGATAGATTTCAACCGCAACATTTTCAATTTCCTTTGAACCAGCCAATTAATATTGAAACATTTGAAAAATCGAAATGCAGTGAAGATAGTTTCGCACATTTTCATGCATAATTGTAGGACCATACTTAGAATTTTATGAAAAAATATATGTCCATCTCCACTATAAATGGAATGCACTATTCCATCACTTATAATTTTTAAGGAGTTGCACATGTAATTTGAAAATCGTTTTGGCACTATTGAAACAATAGCATGTGCGAAGGAATTGATTTCAAACACTAAATTTGTATAGGAATTGCAATGGCACCCTCCCGCCATTAACTGTGGCGATCCACCGTCCGCGAATATCGCCTCCAAGATGAAATTATCACACCTTTTTTTTAAAATTTATGAGATGACGCCAAACCATTTGCACATTTATTGGAACTAACAGATATAACTATATCCAATGATATATTAGGGGAATAATGTGCTTAAAATCTCGTTGTGAATTACTGCAGAGAATATAGCATCTCCAATTGAAAACAATGTTCTGTTTATTTATAGCTGATATAGTGCTTATTGCTCCAGTTTCCATTTTGTCGAAGACACAATTTCATTTACAAGGTCATACTTAAGAACTGCACATGTAATGTGAAAAACATATTAGCTCTATTGAAACAATAGCATGTGCTGAATATAGATTTCAATCTCAACATTTTCAATTTCCTTTGAACCAGCCAATTAATATTGAAACATTTGAAAAATGGATATGCAGTGAAGATAGTTTCGCACATTTTGATGCATAATTGTATGTCCATACTTAGTGAAAAAATATATGTCCTTTTCCACTTGAATGGAATGCACTATTCCATCAGTTATAATTTTTAAGGAGTTGCACATGTAATTTGAAAATCGTTTTGGCACTATTGAAACAATAGCATGTGCGAAGGAATTGATTTCAAACACTAAATTTGTATAGGAATTGCAATGGCACCCTCCCGCCATTAACTGTGGCGATCCACCGTCCGCGAATATCGCCTCCAAGATGAAATTATCACACCTTTTTTTTTAAAATTTATGAGATGACGCCAAACCATTTGCACATTTATTGGAACTATCAGATATAACTATATCCAATGATATAGTAGGGGAATAATGTGCTTAAAATCTCGATGTGAATTACAGCAGAGAATATAGCATCTCCAATTGAAAACAATGTTCTGTTTATTTATAGCTGATATAGTGCTTACTGCTCCAGTTTCCATATTAGTCGAAGACACAATTTCATTTACAAGGTCATACTTAAGAACTGCACATGTAATGTGAAAAACATATTAGCTCTATTGAAACAATAGCATGTGCTGAAGATAGATTTCAACCTCAACATTTTCAATTTCCTTTGAACCAGCCAATTAATATTGAAACATTTGAAAAATGGAAATGCAGTGAAGATAGTTTCGCACATTTTGATGCATAATTGTATGTCCATACTTAGAATTTTATGAAAAAATATATGTCCATCTACACTATAAATGGAATGCACTATTCCATCACTTATAATTTTTAAGGAGTTGCACATGTAATTTGAAAATCGTTTTGGCACTATTGAAACAATAGCATGTGCGAAGGAATTGATTTCAAACACTAAATTTGTATAGGAATTGCAATGGCACCCTCCCGCCATTAACTGTGGCGATCCACCGTCCGCGAATATCGCCTCCAAGATGAAATTATCACACCTTGTTTTTAAAATTTATGAGATGACGCCAAACCATTTGCACATTTATTGGAACTATCAGATATAACTATATCCAATGATATAGTAGTGGAATAATGTGCTTAAAATCTCGATGTGAATTACAGCAGAGAATATAGCATCTCCAATTGAAAACAATGTTCTGTTTATTTATAGCTGATATAGTGCTTATTGCTCCAGTTTCCATATTAGTCGAAGACACAATTTCATTTACAAGGTCATACTTAAGAACTGCACATGTAATGTGAAAAGCATATTAGCTCTATTGAAACAATAGCATGTGCTGAAGATAGATTTCAACCTCAACATTTTCAATTTCCTTTGAACCAGCCAATTAATATTGAAACATTTGAAAAATGGAAATGCAGTGAAGATAGTTTCGCACATTTTGATGCATAATTGTATGTCCATACTTAGAATTTTATGAAAAAATATATGTCCATCTACACTATAAATGGAATGCACTATTCCATCACTTATAATTTTTAAGGAGTTGCACATGTAATTTGAAAATCGTTTTGGCACTATTGAAACAATAGCATGTGCGAAGGAATTGATTTCAAACACTGAATTTGTATAGGAATTGCAATGGCACCCTCCCGCCATTAACTGTGGCGATCCACCGTCCGCGAATATCGCCTCCAAGATGAAATTATCACACCTTTTTTTTAAAATTTATGAGATGACGCCAAACCATTTGCACATTTATTGGAACTATCAGATATAACTATATCCAATGATATAGTAGGGGAATAATGTGCTTAAAATCTCGATGTGAATTACAGCAGAGCATATAGCATCTCCAATTGAAAACAATGTTCTGTTTATTTATAGCTCATATAGTGCTTATTACTCCAGTTTCCATATAGTCGAAGACACAATTTCATTTACAAGGTAATACTTAAGAACTGCACATGTAATGTGAAAAACATATTAGCTCTATTGAAACAATAGCATGTGCTGAAGATAGATTTCAACCTCAACATTTTCAATTTCCTTTGAATCAGCCAATGAATATTGAAACATTTGAAAAATGGAAATGCAGTGAAGATAGTTTCGCACATTTTGATGCATAATTGTATGTCCATACTTAGTGAAAAATATATGTCCTTTTCCACTTGAATGGAATGCACTATTCCATTAGTTATAATTTTTAAGGAGTTGCACATGTTATTTGAAAATCGTTTTGGCACTATTGAAACAATAGCATGTGCGAAGGAATTAATTTCAAACACTAAATTTGTATAGGAATTGCAATGGCACCCTCCCGCCATTAACTGTGGCGATCCACCGTCCGCGAATATCGCCTCCAAGATGAAATTATCACACCTTTTTTTTTTAAAATTTATGAGATGACGCCAAACCATTTGCACATTTATTGGAACTATCAGATATAACTATATCCAATGATATAGTAGGGGAATAATGTGCTTAAAATCTCGATGTGAATTACAGCAGAGAATATAGCATCTCCAATTGAAAACAATGTTCTGTTTATTTATAGCTGATATAGTGCTTTAGCTCCAGTTTCCATATTGTCGAAGACACAATTTCATTTACAAGGTCATACTTAAGAACTGCACATGTAATGTGAAAAACATATTAGCTCTATTGAAACAATAGCATGTGCTGAAGATAGATTTCAACCGCAACATTTTCAATTTCCTTTGAACCAGCCAATTAATATTGAAACATTTGAAAAATCGAAATGCAGTGAAGATAGTTTCGCACATTTTGATGCATAATTGTAGGACCATACTTAGAATTTTATGAAAAAATATATGTCCATCTCCACTATAAATGGAATGCACTATTCCATCACTTATAATTTTTAAGGAGTTGCACATGTAATTTGAAAATCGTTTTGGCACTATTGAAACAATGGCATGTGCGAAGGAATTGATTTCAAACACTAAATTTGTATAGGAATTGCAATGGCACCCTCCCGCCATTAACTGTGGCGATCCACCGTCCGCGAATATCGCCTCCAAGATGAAATTATCACACCTTTTTTTTAAAATTTATGAGATGACGCCAAACCATTTGCACATTTATTGGAACTATCAGATATAACTATAATCCATGATATAGTAGAGGAATAATGTGCTTAAAATCTTGATGTGAATTACAGGAGAGAATATAGCATCTCCAATTGAAAACAATGTTCTGTTTATTTATAGCTGATATAGTGCTTATTGCTCCAGGTTCCATATTAGTCGAAGACACAATTTCATTTACAAGGTCATACTTAAGAACTGCACATGTAATGTGAAAAACATATTAGCTCTATTGAAACAATAGCATGTGCTGAAGATAGATTTTAATCTCAACATTTTCAATTTCCTTTGAACCAGCCAATGAATATTGAAACATTTGAAAAATGGAAATGCAGTGAAGATAGTTTCGCACATTTTGATGCATAATTGTATGTCCATACTTAGAATTTTATGAAAAAATATATGTCCATATCTACTATAAATGGAATGCACTATTCCATCACTTATAATTTTTAAGGAGTTGCACATGTAATTTGAAAATGGTTTTGGCACTATTGAAACAATAGCATGTGCGAAGGAATTGATTTCAAACACTAAATTTGTATAGGAATTGCAATGGCACCCTCCCGCCATTAACTGTGGCGATCCACCGTCCGCGAATATCGCCTCCAAGATGAAATTATCACACCTTTTTTTTAAAATTTATGAGATGACGCCAAACCATTTGCACATTTATTGGAACTAACAGATATAACTATATCCAATGATATATTAGGGGAATAATGTGCTTAAAATCTCGTTGTGAATTACTGCAGAGAATATAGCATCTCCAATTGAAAACAATGTTCTGTTTATTTATAGCTGATATAGTGCTTATTGCTCCAGTTTCCATTTTGTCGAAGACACAATTTCATTTACAAGGTCATACTTAAGAACTGCACATGTAATGTGAAAAACATATTAGCTCTATTGAAACAATAGCATGTGCTGAATATAGATTTCAACCTCAACATTTTCAATTTCCTTTGAACCAGCCAATGAATATTGAAACATTTGAAAAATGGATATGCAGTGATGATAGTTTTGCACATTTTGATGCATAATTGTATGTCCATACTTAGTGAAAAAATATATGTCCTTTTCCACTTGAATGGAATGCACTATTCCATCACTTATAATTTTTAAGGAGTTGCACATGTAATTTGAAAATCGTTTTGGCACTATTGAATTAATAGCATGTGCGAAGGAATTGATTTCAAACACTAAATTTGTATAGGAATTGCAATGGCACCCTCCCGCCATTAACTGTGGCGATCCACCGTCCGCGAATATCGCCTCCAAGATGAAATTATCACACCTTGTTTTTAAAATTTATGAGATGACGCCAAACCATTTGCACATTTATTGGAACTATCAGATATAACTATATCCAATGATATAGTAGGGGAATAATGTGCTTAAAATCTCGATGAGAATTACAGCAGAGAATATAGCATCTCCAATTGAAAACAATGTTCTGTTTATTTATAGCTGATATAGTGCTTATTGCTCCAGTTTCCATATTGTCGAAGACACAATTTCATTTACAAGGTCATACTTAAGAACTGCATATGTAATGTGAAAAACATATTAACTCTATTGAAACAATAGCATGTGCTGAAGATAGATTTCAACCTCAACATTTTCAATTTCCTTTGAACCAGCCAATTAATATTGAAACATTTGAAAAATGGAAATGCAGTGAAGATAGTTTCGCACATTTTGATGCATAATTGTATGTCCATACTTAGAATTTCATGAAAAAATATATGTCCATTTCCACTATAAATGGAATGCACTATTCCATTACTTATAATTTTTAAGGAGTTGCACATGTAATTTGAAATTCGTTTTGGCACTATTGAAACAATAGCATGTGCGAAGGAATTGATTTCAAACACTAAATTTGTATAGTAATTGCAATGGCACCCTCCCGCTATTAACTGTGGCGATCCACCGTCCGCGAATATCGCCTCCAAGATGAAATTATCACACCTTTTTTTTAAAATTTATGAGATGACGCGAAACCATTTGCACATTTACTGGAACTATCAGATATAACTATAATCCATGATATAGTAGGGGAATAATGTGCTTAAAATCTCGATGTGAATTACAGTAGAGAATATAGCATCTCCAATTGAAAACAGTGTTCTGTTTATTTATAGCTCATATAGTCCTTACTGCTCCAGTTTCCATATTAGTCGAAGACACACTTTCATTTACAAGGTCATACTTAAGAACTGCACATGTAATGTGAAAAACATATTGGCTCTATTGAAACAATAGCATGTGCTGAAGATAGATTTCAACCTCAACATTTTCAATTTCCTATGAACCAGCCAATTAATATTGAAACATTTGAAAAATGGAAATGCAGTGAAGATAGTTTCGCACATTTTGATGCATAATTGTATGTCCATACTTAGAATTTTATGAAAAAATATATGTCCTTCTACACTATAAATGGAATGCACTATTCCATCACTTATAATTTTTAAGGAGTTGCACATGTAATTTGAAAATCGTTTTGGCACTATTGAAACAATAGCATGTGGGAAGGAATTGATTTCAAACACTAAATTTGTATAGGAATTGCAATGGCACCCTCCCGCCATTAACTGTGGCGATCCACCGTCCGCGAATATCGCCTCCAAGATGAAATTATCACACCTTGTTTTTAAAATTTATGAGATGACGCCAAACCATTTGCACATTTATTGGAACTATCAGATATAACTATAATCCATTATATAGTAGGGGAATAATGTGCTTAAAATCTCGATGTGAATTACAGTAGAGAATATAGCATCTCCAATTGAAAACAGTGTTCTGTTTATTTATAGCTCATATAGTCCTTACTGCTCCAGTTTCCATATTATTCGAAGACACAATTTCATTTACAAGGTCATACTTAAGAACTGCACATGTAATGTGAAAAAGATATTGGCTCTATTGAAACAATAGCATGTGCTGAAGATAGATATTAACCTCAACATTTTCAATTTCCTTTGAACCAGCCAATTAATATTGAAACATTTGAAAAATGGAAATGCAGTGAAGATAGTTTCGCATATTTTGATGCATAATTGTATGTCCATACTTAGAATTTTATGAAAAAATATATGTCCTTCTACACTATAAATGGAATGCACTATTCCATCACTTATAATTTTTAAGGAGTTGCACATGTAATTTGAAAATCGTTTTGGCACTATTGAAACAATAGCATGTGGGAAGGAATTGATTTCAAACACTAAATTTGTATAGGAATTGCAATGGCACCCTCCCGCCATTAACTGTGGCGATCCACCGTCCGCGAATATCGCCTCCAAGATGAAATTATCACACCTTTTTTTTAAAATTTATGAGATGACGCCAAACCATTTGCACATTTATTGGAACTATCAGATATAACTATATCCAATGATATAGTAGGGGAATAATGTGCTTAAAATCTCGATGTGAATTACAGCAGAGAATATAGCATATCCAATTGAAAACAGTGTTCTGTTTATTTATAGCTCATATAGTCCTTACTGCTCCAGTTTCCATATTAGTCGAAGACACAATTTCATTTACAAGGTCATACTTAAGAACTGCACATGTAATGTGAAAAACATATTAGCTCTATTGAAACAATAGCATGTGCTGAAGACAGATTTCAACCTCAACATTTTCAATTTCCTTTGAACCAGCCAATTAATATTGAAACATTTGAAAAATGGAAATGCAGTGAAGATAGTTTCGCACATTTTGATGCATAATTGTATGTCCATACTTAGAATTTAATGAAAAAATATATGTCCATTTCCACTATAAATGGAATGCACTATTCCATCACTTATAATTTTTAAGGAGTTGCACATGTAATTTGAAAATCGTTTTGGCACTATTGAAACAATAGCATGTGCGAAGGAATTGATTTCAAACACTAAATTTGTATAGGAATTGCAATGGCACCCTCCCGCCATTAACTGTGGCGATCCACCGTCCGCGAATATCGCCTCCAAGATGAAATTATCACACCTTTTTTTTAAAATTTATGAGATGACGCCAAACCATTTGCACATTTATTGGAACTAACAGATATAACTATATCCAATGATATATTAGGGGAATAATGTGCTTAAAATCTCGTTGTGAATTACTGCAGAGAATATAGCATCTCCAATTGAAAACAATGTTCTGTTTATTTATAGCTGAAATAGTGCTTATTGCTCCAGTTTCCATTTTGTCGAAGACACAATTTCATTTACAAGGTCATACTTAAGAACTGCACATGTAATGTGAAAAACATATTAGCTCTATTGAAACAATAGCATGTGCTGAATATAGATTTCAATCTCAACATTTTCAATTTCCTTTGAACCAGCCAATTAATATTGAAACATTTGAAAAATGGATATGCAGTGAAGATAGTTTCGCACATTTTGATGCATAATTGTATGTCCATACTTAGTGAAAAAATATATGTCCTTTTCCACTTGAATGGAATGCACTATTCCATCAGTTATAATTTTTAAGGAGTTGCACATGTAATTTGAAAATCGTTTTGGCACTATTGAAACAATAGCATGTGCGAAGGAATTGATTTCAAACACTAAATTTGTATAGGAATTGCAATGGCACCCTCCCGCCATTAACTGTGGCGATCCACCGTCCGCGAATATCGCCTCCAAGATGAAATTATCACACCTTTTTTTTTAAAATTTATGAGATGACGCCAAACCATTTGCACATTTATTGGAACTATCAGATATAACTATATCCAATGATATAGTAGGGGAATAATGTGCTTAAAATCTCGATCTGAATTACAGCAGAGAATATAGCATCTCCAATTGAAAACAATGTTCTGTTTATTTATAGCTGATATAGTGCTTACTGCTCCAGTTTCCATATTAGTCGAAGACACAATTTCATTTACAAGGTCATACTTAAGAACTGCACATGTAATGTGAAAAACATATTAGCTCTATTGAAACAATAGCATGTGCTGAAGATAGATTTCAACCTCAACATTTTCAATTTCCTTTGAACCAGCCAATTAATATTGAAACATTTGAAAAATGGAAATGCAGTGAAGATAGTTTCGCACATTTTGATGCATAATTGTATGTCCATACTTAGAATTTTATGAAAAAATATATGTCCATCTACACTATAAATGGAATGCACTATTCCATCACTTATAATTTTTAAGGAGTTGCACATGTAATTTGAAAATCGTTTTGGCACTATTGAAACAATAGCATGTGGGAAGGAATTGATTTCAAACACTAAATTTGTATAGGAATTGCAATGGCACCCTCCCGCCATTAACTGTGGCGATCCACCGTCCGCGAATATCGCCTCCAAGATGAAATTATCACACCTTGTTTTTAAAATTTATGAGATGACGCCAAACCATTTGCACATTTATTGGAACTATCAGATATAACTATAATCCATGATATAGTAGGGGAATAATGTGCTTAAAATCTCGATGTGAATTACAGTAGAGAATATAGCATCTCCAATTGAAAACAGTGTTCTGTTTATTTATAGCTCATATAGTCCTTACTGCTCCAGTTTCCATATTATTCGAAGACACAATTTCATTTACAAGGTCATACTTAAGAACTGCACATGTAATGTGAAAAAGATATTGGCTCTATTGAAACAATAGCATGTGCTGAAGATAGATATTAACCTCAACATTTTCAATTTCCTTTGAACCAGCCAATTAATATTGAAACATTTGAAAAATGGAAATGCAGTGAAGATAGTTTCGCATATTTTGATGCATAATTGTATGTCCATACTTAGAATTTTATGAAAAAATATATGTCCTTCTACACTATAAATGGAATGCACTATTCCATCACTTATAATTTTTAAGGAGTTGCACATGTAATTTGAAAATCGTTTTGGCACTATTGAAACAATAGCATGTGGGAAGGAATTGATTTCAAACACTAAATTTGTATAGGAATTGCAATGGCACCCTCCCGCCATTAACTGTGGCGATCCACCGTCCGCGAATATCGCCTCCAAGATGAAATTATCACACCTTGTTTTTAAAATTTATGAGATGACGCCAAACCATTTGCACATTTATTGGAACTATCAGATATAACTATATCCAATGATATAGTAGGGGAATAATGTGCTTAAAATCTCGATGTGAATTACAGCAGAGAATATAGCATATCCAATTGAAAACAGTGTTCTGTTTATTTATAGCTCATATAGTCCTTACTGCTCCAGTTTCCATATTAGTCGAAGACACAATTTCATTTACAAGGTCATACTTAAGAACTGCACATGTAATGTGAAAAACATATTAGCTCTATTGAAACAATAGCATGTGCTGAAGACAGATTTCAACCTCAACATTTTCAATTTCCTTTGAACCAGCCAATTAATATTGAAACATTTGAAAAATGGAAATGCAGTGAAGATAGTTTCGCACATTTTGATGCATAATTGTATGTCCATACTTAGAATTTAATGAAAAAATATATGTCCATTTCCACTATAAATGGAATGCACTATTCCATCACTTATAATTTTTAAGGAGTTGCACATGTAATTTGAAAATCGTTTTGGCACTATTGAAACAATAGCATGTGCGAAGGAATTGATTTCAAACACTAAATTTGTATAGGAATTGCAATGGCACCCTCCCGCCATTAACTGTGGCGATCCACCGTCCGCGAATATCGCCTCCAAGATGAAATTATCACACCTTTTTTTTAAAATTTATGAGATGACGCCAAACCATTTGCACATTTATTGGAACTAACAGATATAACTATATCCAATGATATATTAGGGGAATAATGTGCTTAAAATCTCGTTGTGAATTACTGCAGAGAATATAGCATCTCCAATTGAAAACAATGTTCTGTTTATTTATAGCTGAAATAGTGCTTATTGCTCCAGTTTCCATTTTGTCGAAGACACAATTTCATTTACAAGGTCATACTTAAGAACTGCACATGTAATGTGAAAAACATATTAGCTCTATTGAAACAATAGCATGTGCTGAATATAGATTTCAATCTCAACATTTTCAATTTCCTTTGAACCAGCCAATTAATATTGAAACATTTGAAAAATGGATATGCAGTGAAGATAGTTTCGCACATTTTGATGCATAATTGTATGTCCATACTTAGTGAAAAAATATATGTCCTTTTCCACTTGAATGGAATGCACTATTCCATCAGTTATAATTTTTAAGGAGTTGCACATGTAATTTGAAAATCGTTTTGGCACTATTGAAACAATAGCATGTGCGAAGGAATTGATTTCAAACACTAAATTTGTATAGGAATTGCAATGGCACCCTCCCGCCATTAACTGTGGCGATCCACCGTCCGCGAATATCGCCTCCAAGATGAAATTATCACACCTTTTTTTTTAAAATTTATGAGATGACGCCAAACAATTTGCACATTTATTGGAACTATCAGATATAACTATATCCAATGATATAGTAGGGGAATAATGTGCTTAAAATCTCGATGTGAATTACAGCAGAGAATATAGCATCTCCAATTGAAAACAATGTTCTGTTTATTTATAGCTGATATAGTGCTTACTGCTCCAGTTTCCATATTAGTCGAAGACACAATTTCATTTACAAGGTCATACTTAAGAACTGCTCATGTAATGTGAAAAACATATTAGCTCTATTGAAACAATAGCATGTGCTGAAGATAGATTTCAACCTCAACATTTTCAATTTCCTTTGAACCAGCCAATTAATATTGAAACATTTGAAAAATGGAAATCCAGTGAAGATAGTTTCGCACATTTTGATGCATAATTGTATGTCCATACTTAGAATTTTATGAAAAAATATATGTCCATCTACACTATAAATGGAATGCACTATTCCATCACTTATAATTTTTAAGGAGTTGCACATGTAATTTGAAAATCGTTTTGGCACTATTGAAACAATAGCATGTGCGAAGGAATTGATTTCAAACACTAAATTTGTATAGGAATTGCAATGGCACCCTCCCGCCATTAACTGTGGCGATCCACCGTCCGCGAATATCGCCTCCAAGATGAAATTATCACACCTTGTTTTTAAAATTTATGAGATGACGCCAAACCATTTGCACATTTATTGGAACTATCAGATATAACTATATCCAATGATATAGTAGTGGAATAATGTGCTTAAAATCTCGATGTGAATTACAGCAGAGAATATAGCATCTCCAATTGAAAACAATGTTCTGTTCATTTATAGCTGATATAGTGCTTATTGCTCCAGTTTCCATATTAGTCGAAGACACAATTTCATTTACAAGGTCATACTTAAGAACTGCACATGTAATGTGAAAAGCATATTAGCTCTATTGAAACAATAGCATGTGCTGAAGATAGATTTCAACCTCAACATTTTCAATTTCCTTTGAACCAGCCAATTAATATTGAAACATTTGAAAAATGGAAATGCAGTGAAGATAGTTTCGCACATTTTGATGCATAATTGTATGTCCATACTTAGAAATTTATGAAAAAATATATGTCCATCTACACTATAAATGGAATGCACTATTCCATCACTTATAATTTTTAAGGAGTTGCACATGTAATTTGAAAATCGTTTTGGCACTATTGAAACAATAGCATGTGCGAAGGAATTGATTTCAAACACTGAATTTGTATAGGAATTGCAATGGCACCCTCCCGCCATTAACTGTGGCGATCCACCGTCCGCGAATATCGCCTCCAAGATGAAATTATCACACCTTTTTTTTAAAATTTATGAGATGACGCCAAACCATTTGCACATTTATTGGAACTATCAGATATAACTATATCCAATGATATAGTAGGGGAATAATGTGCTTAAAATCTCGATGTGAATTACAGCAGAGCATATAGCATCTCCAATTGAAAACAATGTTCTGTTTATTTATAGCTCATATAGTGCTTATTACTCCAGTTTCCATATAGTCGAAGACACAATTTCATTTACAAGGTAATACTTAAGAACTGCACATGTAATGTGAAAAACATATTAGCTCTATTGAAACAATAGCATGTGCTGAAGATAGATTTCAACCTCAACATTTTCAATTTCCTTTGAATCAGCCAATGAATATTGAAACATTTGAAAAATGGAAATGCAGTGAAGATAGTTTCGCACATTTTGATGCATAATTGTATGTCCATACTTAGTGAAAAATATATGTCCTTTTCCACTTGAATGGAATGCACTATTCCATCACTTATAATTTTTAAGGAGTTGAACATGTAATTTGAAAATCGTTTTGGCACTATTGAAACAATAGCATGTGCGAAGGAATTGATTTCAAACACTAAATTTGTATAGGAATTGCAATGGCACCCTCCCGCCATTAACTGTGGCGATCCACCGTCCGCGAATATCGCCTCCAAGATGAAATTATCACACCTTTTTTTTTAAAATTTATGAGATGACGCCAAACCATTTGCACATTTATTGGAACTATCAGATATAACTATATCCAATGATATAGTAGGGGAATAATGTGCTTAAAATCTCGATGTGAATTACAGCAGAGAATATAGCATCTCCAATTGAAAACAATGTTCTGTTTATTTATAGCTGATATAGTGCTTACTGCTCCAGTTTCCATATTAGTCGAAGACACAATTTCATTTACAAGGTCATACTTAAGAACTGCACATGTAATGTGAAAAACATATTAGCTCTATTGAAACAATAGCATGTGCTGAAGATAGATTTCAACCTCAACATTTTCAATTTCCTTTGAACCAGCCAATTAATATTGAAACATTTGAAAAATGGAAATGCAGTGAAGATAGTTTCGCACATTTTGATGCATAATTGTATGTCCATACTTAGAATTTTATGAAAAAATATATGTCCATCTACACTATAAATGGAATGCACTATTCCATCACTTATAATTTTTAAGGAGTTGCACATGTAATTTGAAAATCGTTTTGGCACTATTGAAACAATAGCATGTGCGAAGGAATTGATTTCAAACACTAAATTTGTATAGGAATTGCAATGGCACCCTCCCGCCATTAACTGTGGCGATCCACCGTCCGCGAATATCGCCTCCAAGATGAAATTATCACACCTTGTTTTTAAAATTTATGAGATGACGCCAAACCATTTGCACATTTATTGGAACTATCAGATATAACTATATCCAATGATATAGTAGTGGAATAATGTGCTTAAAATCTCGATGTGAATTACAGCAGAGAATATAGCATCTCCAATTGAAAACAATGTTCTGTTCATTTATAGCTGATATAGTGCTTATTGCTCCAGTTTCCATATTAGTCGAAGACACAATTTCATTTACAAGGTCATACTTAAGAACTGCACATGTAATGTGAAAAGCATATTAGCTCTATTGAAACAATAGCATGTGCTGAAGATAGATTTCAACCTCAACATTTTCAATTTCCTTTGAACCAGCCAATTAATATTGAAACATTTGAAAAATGGAAATGCAGTGAAGATAGTTTCGCACATTTTGATGCATAATTGTATGTCCATACTTAGAAATTTATGAAAAAATATATGTCCATCTACACTATAAATGGAATGCACTATTCCATCACTTATAATTTTTAAGGAGTTGCACATGTAATTTGAAAATCGTTTTGGCACTATTGAAACAATAGCATGTGCGAAGGAATTGATTTCAAACACTGAATTTGTATAGGAATTGCAATGGCACCCTCCCGCCATTAACTGTGGCGATCCACCGTCCGCGAATATCGCCTCCAAGATGAAATTATCACACCTTTTTTTTAAAATTTATGAGATGACGCCAAACCATTTGCACATTTATTGGAACTATCAGATATAACTATATCCAATGATATAGTAGGGGAATAATGTGCTTAAAATCTCGATGTGAATTACAGCAGAGCATATAGCATCTCCAATTGAAAACAATGTTCTGTTTATTTATAGCTCATATAGTGCTTATTACTCCAGTTTCCATATAGTCGAAGACACAATTTCATTTACAAGGTAATACTTAAGAACTGCACATGTAATGTGAAAAACATATTAGCTCTATTGAAACAATAGCATGTGCTGAAGATAGATTTCAACCTCAACATTTTCAATTTCCTTTGAATCAGCCAATGAATATTGAAACATTTGAAAAATGGAAATGCAGTGAAGATAGTTTCGCACATTTTGATGCATAATTGTATGTCCATACTTAGTGAAAAATATATGTCCTTTTCCACTTGAATGGAATGCACTATTCCATCACTTATAATTTTTAAGGAGTTGCACATGTAATTTGAAAATCGTTTTGGCACTATTGAATTAATAGCATGTGCGAAGGAATTGATTTCAAACACTAAATTTGTATAGGAATTGCAATGGCACCCTCCCGCCATTAACTGTGGCGATCCACCGTCCGCGAATATCGCCTCCAAGATGAAATTATCACACCTAGTTTTTAAAATTTATGAGATGACGCCAAACCATTTGCACATTTATTGGAACTATCAGATATAACTATATCCAATGATATAGTAGGGGAATAATGTGCTTAAAATCTCGACTAGAATTACAGCAGAGAATATAGCATCTCCAATTGAAAACAATGTTCTGTTTATTTATAGCTGATATAGTGCTTATTGCTCCAGTTTCCATATTGTCGAAGACACAATTTCATTTACAAGGTCATACTTAAGAACTGCACATGTAATGTGAAAAACATATTAACTCTATTGAAACAATAGCATGTGCTGAAGATAGATTTCAACCTCAACATTTTCAATTTCCTTTGAACCAGCCAATTAATATTGAAACATTTGAAAAATGGAAATGCAGTGAAGATAGTTTCGCACATTTTGATGCATAATTGTATGTCCATACTTAGAATTTCATGAAAAAATATATGTCCATTTCCACTATAAATGGAATGCACTATTCCATTACTTATAATTTTTAAGGAGTTGCACATGTAATTTGAAATTCGTTTTGGCACTATTGAAACAATAGGATGTGCGAAGGAATTGATTTCAAACACTAAATTTGTATAGTAATTGCAATGGCACCCTCCCGCTATTAACTGTGGCGATCCACCGTCCGCGAATATCGCCTCCAAGATGAAATTATCACACCTTTTTTTTAAAATTTATGAGATGACGCGAAACCATTTGCACATTTACTGGAACTATCAGATATAACTATAATCCATGATATAGTAGGGGAATAATGTGCTTAAAATCTCGATGTGAATTACAGTAGAGAATATAGCATCTCCAATTGAAAACAGTGTTCTGTTTATTTATAGCTCATATAGTCCTTACTGCTCCAGTTTCCATATTAGTCGAAGACACACTTTCATTTACAAGGTCATACTTAAGAACTGCACATGTAATGTGAAAAACATATTGGCTCTATTGAAACAATAGCATGTGCTGAAGATAGATTTCAACCTCAACATTTTCAATTTCCTTTGAACCAGCCAATTAATATTGAAACATTTGAAAAATGGAAATGCAGTGAAGATAGTTTTGCACATTTTGATGCATAATTGTATGTCCATACTTAGAATTTTATGAAAAAATATATGTCCTTCTACACTATAAATGGAATGCACTATTCCATCACTTATAATTTTTAAGGAGTTGCACATGTAATTTGAAAATCGTTTTGGCACTATTGAAACAATAGCATGTGGGAAGGAATTGATTTCAAACACTAAATTTGTATAGGAATTGCAATGGCACCCTCCCGCCATTAACTGTGGCGATCCACCGTCCGCGAATATCGCCTCCAAGATGAAATTATCACACCTTGTTTTTAAAATTTATGAGATGACGCCAAACCATTTGCACATTTATTGGAACTATCAGATATAACTATAATCCATGATATAGTAGGGGAATAATGTGCTTAAAATCTCGATGTGAATTACAGTAGAGAATATAGCATCTCCAATTGAAAACAGTGTTCTGTTTATTTATAGCTCATATAGTCCTTGCTGCTCCAGTTTCCATATTATTCGAAGACACAATTTCATTTACAAGGTCATACTTAAGAACTGCACATGTAATGTGAAAAAGATATTGGCTCTATTGAAACAATAGCATGTGCTGAAGATAGATTTCAACCTCAACATTTTCAATTTCCTTTGAACCAGCCAATTAATATTGAAACATTTGAAAAATGGAAATGCAGTGAAGATAGTTTCGCACATTTTGATGCATAATTGTATGTCCATACTTAGAATTTAATGAAAAAATATATGTCCATTTCCACTATAAATGGAATGCACTATTCCATCACTTATAATTTTTAAGGAGTTGCACATGTAATTTGAAAATCGTTTTGGCACTATTGAAACAATAGCATGTGCGAAGGAATTGATTTCAAACACTAAATTTGTATAGGAATTGCAATGGCACCCTCCCGCCATTAACTGTGGCGATCCACCGTCCGCGAATATCGCCTCCAAGATGAAATTATCACACCTTTTTTTTAAAATTTATGAGATGACGCCAAACCATTTGCACATTTATTGGAACTAACAGATATAACTATATCCAATGATATATTAGGGGAATAATGTGCTTAAAATCTCGTTGTGAATTACTGCAGAGAATATAGCATCTCCAATTGAAAACAATGTTCTGTTTATTTATAGCTGATATAGTGCTTATTGCTCCAGTTTCCATTTTGTCGAAGACACAATTTCATTTACAAGGTCATACTTAAGAACTGCACATGTAATGTGAAAAACATATTAGCTCTATTGAAACAATAGCATGTGCTGAATATAGATTTCAATCTCAACATTTTCAATTTCCTTTGAACCAGCCAATTAATATTGAAACATTTGAAAAATGGATATGCAGTGAAGATAGTTTCGCACATTTTGATGCATAATTGTATGTCCAACCTTAGTGAAAAAATATATGTCCCTTTCCACTTGAATGGAATGCACTATTCCATCAGTTATAATTTTTAAGGAGTTGCACATGTAATTTGAAAATCGTTTTGGCACTATTGAAACAATAGCATGTGCGAAGGAATTGATTTCAAACACTAAATTTGTATAGGAATTGCAATGGCACCCTCCCGCCATTAACTGTGGCGATCCACCGTCCGCGAATATCGCCTCCAAGATGAAATTATCACACCTTTTTTTTTAAAATTTATGAGATGACGCCAAACCATTTGCACATTTATTGGAACTATCAGATATAACTATATCCAATGATATAGTAGGGGAATAATGTGCTTAAAATCTCGATGTGAATTACAGCAGAGAATATAGCATCTCCAATTGAAAACAATGTTCTGTTTATTTATAGCTGATATAGTGCTTACTGCTCCAGTTTCCATATTAGTCGAAGACACAATTTCATTTACAAGGTCATACTTAAGAACTGCACATGTAATGTGAAAAACATATTAGCTCTATTGAAACAATAGCATGTGCTGAAGATAGATTTCAACCTCAACATTTTCAATTTCCTTTGAACCAGCCAATTAATATTGAAACATTTGAAAAATGGAAATGCAGTGAAGATAGTTTCGCACATTTTGATGCATAATTGTATGTCCATAATTAGAATTTTATGAAAAAATATATGTCCATCTACACTATAAATGGAATGCACTATTCCATCACTTATAATTTTTAAGGAGTTGCACATGTAATTTGAAAATCGTTTTGGCACTATTGAAACAATAGCATGTGCGAAGGAATTGATTTCAAACACTAAATTTGTATAGGAATTGCAATGGCACCCTCCCGCCATTAACTGTGGCGATCCACCGTCCGCGAATATCGCCTCCAAGATGAAATTATCACACCTTGTTTTTAAAATTTATGAGATGACGCCAAACCATTTGCACATTTATTGGAACTATCAGATATAACTATATCCAATGATATAGTAGTGGAATAATGTGCTTAAAATCTCGATGTGAATTACAGCAGAGAATATAGCATCTCCAATTGAAAACAATGTTCTGTTTATTTATAGCTGATATAGTGCTTATTGCTCCAGTTTCCATATTAGTCGAAGACACAATTTCATTTACAAGGTCATACTTAAGAACTGCACATGTAATGTGAAAAGCATATTAGCTCTATTGAAACAATAGCATGTGCTGAAGATAGATATTAACCTCAACATTTTCAATTTCCTTTGAACCAGCCAATTAATATTGAAACATTTGAAAAATGGAAATGCAGTGAAGATAGTTTCGCACATTTTGATGCATAATTGTATGTCCATACTTAGAATTTTATGAAAAAATATATGTCCATCTACACTATAAATGGAATGCACTATTCCATCACTTATAATTTTTAAGGAGTTGCACATGTAATTTGAAAATCGTTTTGGCACTATTGAAACAATAGCATGTGCGAAGGAATTGATTTCAAACACTGAATTTGTATAGGAATTGCAATGGCACCCTCCCGCCATTAACTGTGGCGATCCACCGTCCGCGAATATCGCCTCCAAAATGAAATTATCACACCTTTTTTTTAAAATTTATGAGATGACGCCAAACCATTTGCACATTTATTGGAACTATCAGATATAACTATATCCAATGATATAGTAGGGGAATAATGTGCTTAAAATCTCGATGTGAATTACAGCAGAGCATATAGCATCTCCAATTGAAAACAATGTTCTGTTTATTTATAGCTCATATAGTGCTTATTACTCCAGTTTCCATATAGTCGAAGACACAATTTCATTTACAAGGTAATACTTAAGAACTGCACATGTAATGTGAAAAACATATTAGCTCTATTGAAACAATAGCATGTGCTGAAGATAGATTTCAACCTCAACATTTTCAATTTCCTTTGAATCAGCCAATGAATATTGAAACATTTGAAAAATGGAAATGCAGTGAAGATAGTTTCGCACATTTTGATGCATAATTGTATGTCCATACTTAGTGAAAAATATATGTCCTTTTCCACTTGAATGGAATGCACTATTCCATTAGTTATAATTTTTAAGGAGTTGCACATGTTATTTGAAAATCGTTTTGGCACTATTGAAACAATAGCATGTGCGAAGGAATTAATTTCAAACACTAAATTTGTATAGGAATTGCAATGGCACCCTCCCGCCATTAACTGTGGCGATCCACCGTCCGCGAATATCGCCTCCAAGATGAAATTATCACACCTTTTTTTTTTAAAATTTATGAGATGACGCCAAACCATTTGCACATTTATTGGAACTATCAGATATAACTATATCCAATGATATAGTAGGGGAATAATGTGCTTAAAATCTCGATGTGAATTACAGCAGAGAATATAGCATCTCCAATTGAAAACAATGTTCTGTTTATTTATAGCTGATATAGTGCTTTAGCTCCAGTTTCCATATTGTCGAAGACACAATTTCATTTACAAGGTCATACTTAAGAACTGCACATGTAATGTGAAAAACATATTAGCTCTATTGAAACAATAGCATGTGCTGAAGATAGATTTCAACCGCAACATTTTCAATTTCCTTTGAACCAGCCAATTAATATTGAAACATTTGAAAAATCGAAATGCAGTGAAGATAGTTTCGCACATTTTGATGCATAATTGTAGGACCATACTTAGAATTTTATGAAAAAATATATGTCCATCTCCACTATAAATGGAATGCACTATTCCATCACTTATAATTTTTAAGGAGTTGCACATGTAATTTGAAAATCGTTTTGGCACTATTGAAACAATAGCATGTGCGAAGGAATTGATTTCAAACACTAAATTTGTATAGGAATTGCAATGGCACCCTCCCGCCATTAACTGTGGCGATCCACCGTCCGCGAATATCGCCTCCAAGATGAAATTATCACACCTTTTTTTTAAAATTTATGAGATGACGCCAAACCATTTGCACATTTATTGGAACTATCAGATATAACTATATCCAATGATATAGTAGGGGAATAATGTGCTTAAAATCTCGATGTGAATTACAGTAGAGAATATAGCATCTCCAATTGAAAACAATGTTCTGTTTATTTATAACTCATATAGTGCTAATTGCTCCAGTTTCCATATTAGTCGAAGACACAATTTCATTTACAAGGTCATACTTAAGAACTGCACATGTAATGTGAAAAACATATTAGCTCTATTGAAACAATAGCATGTACTGAAGATAGATTTCGACCTCAACATTTTCAATTTCCTTTGAACCAGCCAATTAATATTGAAACATTTGAAAAATGGAAATGCAGTGAAGATAGTTTCGCACATTTTGATGCATAATTGTATGTCCATACTTAGAATTTTATGAAAAAATATATGTCCATCTACACTATAAATGGAATGCACTATTCCATCACTTATAATTCTTAAGGAGTTGCACATGTAATTTGAAAATCGTTTTGGCACTATTGAAACAATAGCATGTGCGAAGGAATTGATTTCAAACACTAAATTTGTATAGGAATTGCAATGGCACCCTCCCGCCATTAACTGTGGCGATCCACCGTCCGCGAATATCGCCTCCAAGATGAAATTATCACACCTTTTTTTTAAAATTTATGAGATGACGCCAAACCATTTGCACATTTATTGGAACTATCAGATATAACTATATCCAATGATATAGTAGGGGAATAATGTGCTTAAAATCTTGATGTGAATTACAGGAGAGAATATAGCATCTCCAATTGAAAACAATGTTCTGTTTATTTATAGCTGATATAGTGCTTATTGCTCCAGGTTCCATATTAGTCGAAGACACAATTTCATTTACAAGGTCATACTTAAGAACTGCACATGTAATGTGAAAAACATATTAGCTCTATTGAAACAATAGCATGTGCTGAAGATAGATTTTAATCTCAACATTTTCAATTTCCTTTGAACCAGCCAATGAATATTGAAACATTTGAAAAATGGAAATGCAGTGAAGATAGTTTCGCACATTTTGATGCATAATTGTATGTCCATACTTAGAATTTTATGAAAAAATATATGTCCATTTCCACTATAAATGGAATGCACTATTCCATCACTTATAATTTTTAAGGAGTTGCACATGTAATTTGAAAATGGTTTTGGCACTATTGAAACAATAGCATGTGCGAAGGAATTGATTTCAAACACTAAATTTGTATAGGAATTGCAATGGCACCCTCCCGCCATTAACTGTGGCGATCCACCGTCCGCGAATATCGCCTCCAAGATGAAATTATCACACCTTTTTTTTAAAATTTATGAGATGACGCCAAACCATTTGCACATTTATTGGAACTAACAGATATAACTATATCCAATGATATATTAGGGGAATAATGTGCTTAAAATCTCGTTGTGAATTACTGCAGAGAATATAGCATCTCCAATTGAAAACAATGTTCTGTTTATTTATAGCTGATATAGTGCTTATTGCTCCAGTTTCCATTTTGTCGAAGACACAATTTCATTTACAAGGTCATACTTAAGAACTGCACATGTAATGTGTAAAACATATTAGCTCTATTGAAACAATAGCATGTGCTGAATATAGATTTCAACCTCAACATTTTCAATTTCCTTTGAACCAGCCAATGAATATTGAAACATTTGAAAAATGGATATGCAGTGATGATAGTTTTGCACATTTTGATGCATAATTGTATGTCCATACTTAGTGAAAAAATATATGTCCTTTTCCACTTGAATGGAATGCACTATTCCATCACTTATAATTTTTAAGGAGTTGCACATGTAATTTGAAAATCGTTTTGGCACTATTGAATTAATAGCATGTGCGAAGGAATTGATTTCAAACACTAAATTTGTATAGGAATTGCAATGGCACCCTCCCGCCATTAACTGTGGCGATCCACCGTCCGCGAATATCGCCTCCAAGATGAAATTATCACACCTTTTTTTTAAAATTTATGAGATGACGCCAAACCATTTGCACATTTATTGGAACTATCAGATATAACTATATCCAATGATATAGTAGGGGAATAATGTGCTTAAAATCTCGATGAGAATTACAGCAGAGAATATAGCATCTCCAATTGAAAACAATGTTCTGTTTATTTATAGCTGATATAGTGCTTATTGCTCCAGTTTCCATATTGTCGAAGACACAATTTCATTTACAAGGTCATACTTAAGAACTGCACATGTAATGTGAAAAACATATTAACTCTATTGAAACAATAGCATGTGCTGAAGATAGATTTCAACCTCAACATTTTCAATTTCCTTTGAACCAGCCAATTAATATTGAAACATTTGAAAAATGGAAATGCAGTGAAGATAGTTTCGCACATTTTGATGCATAATTGTATGTCCATACTTAGAATTTCATGAAAAAATATATGTCCATTTCCACTATAAATGGAATGCACTATTCCATTACTTATAATTTTTAAGGAGTTGCACATGTAATTTGAAATTCGTTTTGGCACTATTGAAACAATAGCATGTGCGAAGGAATTGATTTCAAACACTAAATTTGTATAGTAATTGCAATGGCACCCTCCCGCTATTAACTGTGGCGATCCACCGTCCGCGAATATCGCCTCCAAGATGAAATTATCACACCTTTTGTTTAAAATTTATGAGATGACGCGAAACCATTTGCACATTTACTAGAACTATCAGATATAACTATAATCCATGATATAGTAGGGGAATAATGTGCTTAAAATCTCGATGTGAATTACAGTAGAGAATATAGCATCTCCAATTGAAAACAGTGTTCTGTTTATTTATAGCTCATATAGTCCTTACTGCTCCAGTTTCCATATTAGTCGAAGACACACTTTCATTTACAAGGTCATACTTAAGAACTGCACATGTAATGTGAAAAACATATTGGCTCTATTGAAACAATAGCATGTGCTGAAGATAGATTTCAACCTCAACATTTTCAATTTCCTTTGAACCAGCCAATTAATATTGAAACATTTGAAAAATGGAAATGCAGTGAAGATAGTTTCGCACATTTTGATGCATAATTGTATGTCCATACTTAGAATTTTATGAAAAAATATATGTCCTTCTACACTATAAATGGAATGCACTATTCCATCACTTATAATTTTTAAGGAGTTGCACATGTAATTTGAAAATCGTTTTGGCACTATTGAAACAATAGCATGTGGGAAGGAATTGATTTCAAACACTAAATTTGTATAGGAATTGCAATGGCACCCTCCCGCCATTAACTGTGGCGATCCACCGTCCGCGAATATCGCCTCCAAGATGAAATTATCACACCTTGTTTTTAAAATTTATGAGATGACGCCAAACCATTTGCACATTTATTGGAACTATCAGATATAACTATAATCCATGATATAGTAGGGGAATAATGTGCTTAAAATCTCGATGTGAATTACAGTAGAGAATATAGCATCTCCAATTGAAAACAGTGTTCTGTTTATTTATAGCTCATATAGTCCTTACTGCTCCAGTTTCCATATTATTCGAAGACACAATTTCATTTACAAGGTCATACTTAAGAACTGCACATGTAATGTGAAAAAGATATTGGCTCTATTGAAACAATAGCATGTGCTGAAGATAGATATTAACCTCAACATTTTCAATTTCCTTTGAACCAGCCAATTAATATTGAAACATTTGAAAAATGGAAATGCAGTGAAGATAGTTTCGCACATTTTGATGCATAATTGTATGTCCATACTTAGAATTTTATGAAAAAATATATGTCCATCTACACTATAAATGGAATGCACTATTCCATCACTTATAATTTTTAAGGAGTTGCACATGTAATTTGAAAATCGTTTTGGCACTATTGAAACAATAGCATGTGCGAAGGAATTGATTTCAAACACTGAATTTGTATAGGAATTGCAATGGCACCCTCCCGCCATTAACTGTGGCGATCCACCGTCCGCGAATATCGCCTCCAAGATGAAATTATCACACCTTTTTTTTAAAATTTATGAGATGACGCCAAACCATTTGCACATTTATTGGAACTATCAGATATAACTATATCCAATGATATAGTAGGGGAATAATGTGCTTAAAATCTCGATGTGAATTACAGCAGAGCATATAGCATCTCCAATTGAAAACAATGTTCTGTTTATTTATAGCTCATATAGTGCTTATTACTCCAGTTTCCATATAGTCGAAGACACAATTTCATTTACAAGGTAATACTTAAGAACTGCACATGTAATGTGAAAAACATATTAGCTCTATTGAAACAATAGCATGTGCTGAAGATAGATTTCAACCTCAACATTTTCAATTTCCTTTGAATCAGCCAATGAATATTGAAACATTTGAAAAATGGAAATGCAGTGAAGATAGTTTCGCACATTTTGATGCATAATTGTATGTCCATACTTAGTGAAAAATATATGTCCTTTTCCACTTGAATGGAATGCACTATTCCATCACTTATAATTTTTAAGGAGTTGCACATGTAATTTGAAAATCGTTTTGGCACTATTGAATTAATAGCATGTGCGAAGGAATTGATTTCAAACACTAAATTTGTATAGGAATTGCAATGGCACCCTCCCGCCATTAACTGTGGCGATCCACCGTCCGCGAATATCGCCTCCAAGATGAAATTATCACACCTTGTTTTTAAAATTTATGAGATGACGCCAAACCATTTGCACATTTATTGGAACTATCAGATATAACTATATCCAATGATATAGTAGGGGAATAATGTGCTTAAAATCTCGACTAGAATTACAGCAGAGAATATAGCATCTCCAATTGAAAACAATGTTCTGTTTATTTATAGCTGATATAGTGGTTATTGCTCCAGTTTCCATATTGTCGAAGACACAATTTCATTTACAAGGTCATACTTAAGAACTGCACATGTAATGTGAAAAACATATTAACTCTATTGAAACAATAGCATGTGCTGAAGATAGATTTCAACCTCAACATTTTCAATTTCCTTTGAACCAGCCAATTAATATTGAAACATTTGAAAAATGGAAATGCAGTGAAGATAGTTTCGCACATTTTGCTGCATAATTGTATGTCCATACTTAGAATTTCATGAAAAAATATATGTCCATTTCCACTATAAATGGAATGCACTATTCCATTACTTATAATTTTTAAGGAGTTGCACATGTAATTTGAAATTCGTTTTGGCACTATTGAAACAATAGGATGTGCGAAGGAATTGATTTCAAACACTAAATTTGTATAGTAATTGCAATGGCACCCTCCCGCTATTGACTGTGGCGATCCACCGTCCGCGAATATCGCCTCCAAGATGAAATTATCACACCTTTTTTTTAAAATTTATGAGATGACGCGAAACCATTTGCACATTTACTGGAACTATCAGATATAACTATAATCCATGATATAGTAGGGGAATAATGTGCTTAAAATCTCGATGTGAATTACAGTAGAGAATATAGCATCTCCAATTGAAAACAGTGTTCTGTTTATTTATAGCTCATATAGTCCTTACTGCTCCAGTTTCCATATTAGTCGAAGACACACTTTCATTTACAAGGTCATACTTAAGAACTGCACATGTAATGTGAAAAACATATTGGCTCTATTGAAACAATAGCATGTGCTGAAGATAGATTTCAACCTCAACATTTTCAATTTCCTTTGAACCAGCCAATTAATATTGAAACATTTGAAAAATGGAAATGCAGTGAAGATAGTTTTGCACATTTTGATGCATAATTGTATGTCCATACTTAGAATTTTATGAAAAAATATATGTCCTTCTACACTATAAATGGAATGCACTATTCCATCACTTATAATTTTTAAGGAGTTGCACATGTAATTTGAAAATCGTTTTGGCACTATTGAAACAATAGCATGTGGGAAGGAATTGATTTCAAACACTAAATTTGTATAGGAATTGCAATGGCACCCTCCCGCCATTAACTGTGGCGATCCACCGTCCGCGAATATCGCCTCCAAGATGAAATTATCACACCTTGTTTTTAAAATTTATGAGATGACGCCAAACCATTTGCACATTTATTGGAACTATCAGATATAACTATAATCCATGATATAGTAGGGGAATAATGTGCTTAAAATCTCGATGTGAATTACAGTAGAGAATATAGCATCTCCAATTGAAAACAGTGTTCTGTTTATTTATAGCTCATATAGTCCTTACTGCTCCAGTTTCCATATTATTCGAAGACACAATTTCATTTACAAGGTCATACTTAAGAACTGCACATGTAATGTCAAAAAGATATTGGCTCTATTGAAACAATAGCATGTGCTGAAGATAGATATTAACCTCAACATTTTCAATTTCCTTTGAACCAGCCAATTAATATTGAAACATTTGAAAAATGGAAATGCAGTGAAGATAGTTTCGCATATTTTGATGCATAATTGTATGTCCATACTTAGAATTTTATGAAAAAATATATGTCCTTCTACACTATAAATGGAATGCACTATTCCATCACTTATAATTTTTAAGGAGTTGCACATGTAATTTGAAAATCGTTTTGGCACTATTAAAACAATAGCATGTGGGAAGGAATTGATTTCAAACACTAAATTTGTATAGGAATTGCAATGGCACCCTCCCGCCATTAACTGTGGCGATCCACCGTCCGCGAATATCGCCTCCAAGATGAAATTATCACACCTTGTTTTTAAAATTTATGAGATGACGCCAAACCATTTGCACATTTATTGGAACTATCAGATATAACTATATCCAATGATATAGTAGGGGAATAATGTGCTTAAAATCTCGATGTGAATTACAGCAGAGAATATAGCATATCCAATTGAAAACAGTGTTCTGTTTATTTATAGCTCATATAGTCCTTACTGCTCCAGTTTCCATATTAGTCGAAGACACAATTTCATTTACAAGGTCATACTTAAGAACTGCACATGTAATGTGAAAAACATATTAGCTCTATTGAAACAATAGCATGTGCTGAAGATAGATTTCAACCTCAACATTTTCAATTTCCTTTGAACCAGCCAATTAATATTGAAACATTTGAAAAATGGAAATGCAGTGAAGATAGTTTTGCACATTTTGATGCATAATTGTATGTCCATACTTAGAATTTTATGAAAAAATATATGTCCTTCTACACTATAAATGGAATGCACTATTCCATCACTTATAATTTTTAAGGAGTTGCACATGTAATTTGAAAATCGTTTTGGCACTATTGAAACAATAGCATGTGGGAAGGAATTGATTTCAAACACTAAATTTGTATAGGAATTGCAATGGCACCCTCCCGCCATTAACTGTGGCGATCCACCGTCCGCGAATATCGCCTCCAAGATGAAATTATCACACCTTGTTTTTAAAATTTATGAGATGACGCCAAACCATTTGCACATTTATTGGAACTATCAGATATAACTATAATCCATGATATAGTAGGGGAATAATGTGCTTAAAATCTCGATGTGAATTACAGTAGAGAATATAGCATCTCCAATTGAAAACAGTGTTCTGTTTATTTATAGCTCATATAGTCCTTACTGCTCCAGTTTCCATATTATTCGAAGACACAATTTCATTTACAAGGTCATACTTAAGAACTGCACATGTAATGTGAAAAAGATATTGGCTCTATTGAAACAATAGCATGTGCTGAAGATAGATATTAACCTCAACATTTTCAATTTCCTTTGAACCAGCCAATTAATATTGAAACATTTGAAAAATGGAAATGCAGTGAAGATAGTTTCGCATATTTTGATGCATAATTGTATGTCCATACTTAGAATTTTATGAAAAAATATATGTCCTTCTACACTATAAATGGAATGCACTATTCCATCACTTATAATTTTTAAGGAGTTGCACATGTAATTTGAAAATCGTTTTGGCACTATTAAAACAATAGCATGTGGGAAGGAATTGATTTCAAACACTAAATTTGTATAGGAATTGCAATGGCACCCTCCCGCCATTAACTGTGGCGATCCACCGTCCGCGAATATCGCCTCCAAGATGAAATTATCACACCTTGTTTTTAAAATTTATGAGATGACGCCAAACCATTTGCACATTTATTGGAACTAACAGATATAACTATATCCAATGATATATTAGGGGAATAATGTGCTTAAAATCTCGTTGTGAATTACTGCAGAGAATATAGCATCTCCAATTGAAAACAATGTTCTGTTTATTTATAGCTGATATAGTGCTTATTGCTCCAGTTTCCATTTTGTCGAAGACACAATTTCATTTACAAGGTCATACTTAAGAACTGCACATGTAATGTGAAAAACATATTAGCTCTATTGAAACAATAGCATGTGCTGAATATAGATTTCAATCTCAACATTTTCAATTTCCTTTGAACCAGCCAATTAATATTGAAACATTTGAAAAATGGATATGCAGTGAAGATAGTTTCGCACATTTTGATGCATAATTGTATGTCCAACCTTAGTGAAAAAATATATGTCCTTTTCCACTTGAATGGAATGCACTATTCCATCAGTTATAATTTTTAAGGAGTTGCACATGTAATTTGAAAATCGTTTTGGCACTATTGAAACAATAGCATGTGCGAAGGAATTGATTTCAAACACTAAATTTGTATAGGAATTGCAATGGCACCCTCCCGCCATTAACTGTGGCGATCCACCGTCCGCGAATATCGCCTCCAAGATGAAATTATCACACCTTTTTTTTTTTAAAATTTATGAGATGACGCCAAACCATTTGCACATTTATTGGAACTATCAGATATAACTATATCCAATGATATAGTAGGGGAATAATGTGCTTAAAATCTCGATGTGAATTACAGCAGAGAATATAGCATCTCCAATTGAAAACAATGTTCTGTTTATTTATAGCTGATATAGTGCTTACTGCTCCAGTTTCCATATTAGTCGAAGACAATATTTCATTTACAAGGTCATACTTAAGAACTGCACATGTAATGTGAAAAACATATTAGCTCTATTGAAACAATAGCATGTGCTGAAGATAGATTTCAACCTCAACATTTTCAATTTCCTTTGAACCAGCCAATTAATATTGAAACATTTGAAAAATGGAAATGCAGTGAAGATAGTTTCGCACATTTTGATGCATAATTGTATGTCCATAATTAGAATTTTATGAAAAAATATATGTCCATCTACACTATAAATGGAATGCACTATTCCATCACTTATAATTTTTAAGGAGTTGCACATGTAATTTGAAAATCGTTTTGGCACTATTGAAACAATAGCATGTGCGAAGGAATTGATTTCAAACACTAAATTTGTATAGGAATTGCAATGGCACCCTCCCGCCATTAACTGTGGCGATCCACCGTCCGCGAATATCGCCTCCAAGATGAAATTATCACACCTTGTTTTTAAAATTTATGAGATGACGCCAAACCATTTGCACATTTATTGGAACTATCAGATATAACTATATCCAATGATATAGTAGTGGAATAATGTGCTTAAAATCTCGATGTGAATTACAGCAGAGAATATAGCATCTCCAATTGAAAACAATGTTCTGTTTATTTATAGCTGATATAGTGCTTATTGCTCCAGTTTCCATATTAGTCGAAGACACAATTTCATTTACAAGGTCATACTTAAGAACTGCACATGTAATGTGAAAAGCATATTAGCTCTATTGAAACAATAGCATGTGCTGAAGATAGATATTAACCTCAACATTTTCAATTTCCTTTGAACCAGCCAATTAATATTGAAACATTTGAAAAATGGAAATGCAGTGAAGATAGTTTCGCACATTTTGATGCATAATTGTATGTCCATACTTAGAATTTTATGAAAAAATATATGTCCATCTACACTATAAATGGAATGCACTATTCCATCACTTATAATTTTTAAGGAGTTGCACATGTAATTTGAAAATCGTTTTGGCACTATTGAAACAATAGCATGTGCGAAGGAATTGATTTCAAACACTGAATTTGTATAGGAATTGCAATGGCACCCTCCCGCCATTAACTGTGGCGATCCACCGTCCGCGAATATCGCCTCCAAAATGAAATTATCACACCTTTTTTTTAAAATTTATGAGATGACGCCAAACCATTTGCACATTTATTGGAACTATCAGATATAACTATATCCAATGATATAGTAGGGGAATAATGTGCTTAAAATCTCGATGTGAATTACAGCAGAGCATATAGCATCTCCAATTGAAAACAATGTTCTGTTTATTTATAGCTCATATAGTGCTTATTACTCCAGTTTCCATATAGTCGAAGACACAATTTCATTTACAAGGTAATACTTAAGAACTGCACATGTAATGTGAAAAACATATTAGCTCTATTGAAACAATAGCATGTGCTGAAGATAGATTTCAACCTCAACATTTTCAATTTCCTTTGAATCAGCCAATGAATATTGAAACATTTGAAAAATGGAAATGCAGTGAAGATAGTTTCGCACATTTTGATGCATAATTGTATGTCCATACTTAGTGAAAAATATATGTCCTTTTCCACTTGAATGGAATGCACTATTCCATTAGTTATAATTTTTAAGGAGTTGCACATGTTATTTGAAAATCGTTTTGGCACTATTGAAACAATAGCATGTGCGAAGGAATTAATTTCAAACACTAAATTTGTATAGGAATTGCAATGGCACCCTCCCGCCATTAACTGTGGCGATCCACCGTCCGCGAATATCGCCTCCAAGATGAAATTATCACACCTTTTTTTTTTAAAATTTATGAGATGACGCCAAACCATTTGCACATTTATTGGAACTATCAGATATAACTATATCCAATGATATAGTAGGGGAATAATGTGCTTAAAATCTCGATGTGAATTACAGCAGAGAATATAGCATCTCCAATTGAAAACAATGTTCTGTTTATTTATAGCTGATATAGTGCTTTAGCTCCAGTTTCCATATTGTCGAAGACACAATTTCATTTACAAGGTCATACTTAAGAACTGCACATGTAATGTGAAAAACATATTAGCTCTATTGAAACAATAGCATGTGCTGAAGATAGATTTCAACCGCAACATTTTCAATTTCCTTTGAACCAGCCAATTAATATTGAAACATTTGAAAAATCGAAATGCAGTGAAGATAGTTTCGCACATTTTGATGCATAATTGTAGGACCATACTTAGAATTTTATGAAAAAATATATGTCCATCTCCACTATAAATGGAATGCACTATTCCATCACTTATAATTTTTAAGGAGTTGCACATGTAATTTGAAAATCGTTTTGGCACTATTGAAACAATAGCATGTGCGAAGGAATTGATTTCAAACACTAAATTTGTATAGGAATTGCAATGGCACCCTTCTGCCATTAACTGTGGCGATCCACCGTCCGCGAATATCGCCTCCAAGATGAAATTATCACACCTTTTTTTTAAAATTTATGAGATGACGCCAAACCATTTGCACATTTATTGGAACTATCAGATATAACTATATCCAATGATATAGTAGGGGAATAATGTGCTTAAAATCTCGATGTGAATTACAGTAGAGAATATAGCATCTCCAATTGAAAACAATGTTCTGTTTATTTATAACTCATATAGTGCTAATTGCTCCAGTTTCCATATTAGTCGAAGACACAATTTCATTTACAAGGTCATACTTAAGAACTGCACATGTAATGTGAAAAACATATTAGCTCTATTGAAACAATAGCATGTACTGAAGATAGATTTCAACCTCAACATTTTCAATTTCCTTTGAACCAGCCAATTAATATTGAAACATTTGAAAAATGGAAATGCAGTGAAGATAGTTTCGCACATTTTGATGCATAATTGTATGTCCATACTTAGAATTTTATGAAAAAATATATGTCCATCTACACTATAAATGGAATGCACTATTCCATCACTTATAATTCTTAAGGAGTTGCACATGTAATTTGAAAATCGTTTTGGCACTATTGAAACAATAGCATGTGCGAAGGAATTGATTTCAAACACTAAATTTGTATAGGAATTGCAATGGCACCCTCCCGCCATTAACTGTGGCGATCCACCGTCCGCGAATATCGCCTCCAAGATGAAATTATCACACCTTTTTTTTAAAATTTATGAGATGACGCCAAACCATTTGCACATTTATTGGAACTATCAGATATAACTATATCCAATGATATAGTAGGGGAATAATGTGCTTAAAATCTTGATGTGAATTACAGGAGAGAATATAGCATCTCCAATTGAAAACAATGTTCTGTTTATTTATAGCTGATATAGTGCTTATTGCTCCAGGTTCCATATTAGTCGAAGACACAATTTCATTTACAAGGTCATACTTAAGAACTGCACATGTAATGTGAAAAACATATTAGCTCTATTGAAACAATAGCATGTGCTGAAGATAGATTTTAATCTCAACATTTTCAATTTCCTTTGAACCAGCCAATGAATATTGAAACATTTGAAAAATGGAAATGCAGTGAAGATAGTTTCGCACATTTTGATGCATAATTGTATGTCCATACTTAGAATTTTATGAAAAAATATATGTCCATTTCCACTATAAATGGAATGCACTATTCCATCACTTATAATTTTTAAGGAGTTGCACATGTAATTTGAAAATGGTTTTGGCACTATTGAAACAATAGCATGTGCGAAGGAATTGATTTCAAACACTAAATTTGTATAGGAATTGCAATGGCACCCTCCCGCCATTAACTGTGGCGATCCACCGTCCGCGAATATCGCCTCCAAGATGAAATTATCACACCTTTTTTTTAAAATTTATGAGATGACGCCAAACCATTTGCACATTTATTGGAACTAACAGATATAACTATATCCAATGATATATTAGGGGAATAATGTGCTTAAAATCTCGTTGTGAATTACTGCAGAGAATATAGCATCTCCAATTGAAAACAATGTTCTGTTTATTTATAGCTGATATAGTGCTTATTGCTCCAGTTTCCATTTTGTCGAAGACACAATTTCATTTACAAGGTCATACTTAAGAACTGCACATGTAATGTGTAAAACATATTAGCTCTATTGAAACAATAGCATGTGCTGAATATAGATTTCAACCTCAACATTTTCAATTTCCTTTGAACCAGCCAATGAATATTGAAACATTTGAAAAATGGATATGCAGTGATGATAGTTTTGCACATTTTGATGCATAATTGTATGTCCATACTTAGTGAAAAAATATATGTCCTTTTCCACTTGAATGGAATGCACTATTCCATCACTTATAATTTTTAAGGAGTTGCACATGTAATTTGAAAATCGTTTTGGCACTATTGAATTAATAGCATGTGCGAAGGAATTGATTTCAAACACTAAATTTGTATAGGAATTGCAATGGCACCCTCCCGCCATTAACTGTGGCGATCCACCGTCCGCGAATATCGCCTCCAAGATGAAATTATCACACCTTGTTTTTAAAATTTATGAGATGACGCCAAACCATTTGCACATTTATTGGAACTATCAGATATAACTATATCCAATGATATAGTAGGGGAATAATGTGCTTAAAATCTCGATGAGAATTACAGCAGAGAATATAGCATCTCCAATTGAAAACAATGTTCTGTTTATTTATAGCTGATATAGTGCTTATTGCTCCAGTTTCCATATTGTCGAAGACACAATTTCATTTACAAGGTCATACTTAAGAACTGCACATGTAATGTGAAAAACATATTAACTCTATTGAAACAATAGCATGTGCTGAAGATAGATTTCAACCTCAACATTTTCAATTTCCTTTGAACCAGCCAATTAATATTGAAACATTTGAAAAATGGAAATGCAGTGAAGATAGTTTCGCACATTTTGATGCATAATTGTATGTCCATACTTAGAATTTCATGAAAAAATATATGTCCATTTCCACTATAAATGGAATGCACTATTCCATTACTTATAATTTTTAAGGAGTTGCACATGTAATTTGAAATTCGTTTTGGCACTATTGAAACAATAGCATGTGCGAAGGAATTGATTTCAAACACTAAATTTGTATAGTAATTGCAATGGCACCCTCCCGCTATTAACTGTGGCGATCCACCGTCCGCGAATATCGCCTCCAAGATGAAATTATCACACCTTTTGTTTAAAATTTATGAGATGACGCGAAACCATTTGCACATTTACTAGAACTATCAGATATAACTATAATCCATGATATAGTAGGGGAATAATGTGCTTAAAATCTCGATGTGAATTACAGTAGAGAATATAGCATCTCCAATTGAAAACAGTGTTCTGTTTATTTATAGCTCATATAGTCCTTACTGCTCCAGTTTCCATATTAGTCGAAGACACACTTTCATTTACAAGGTCATACTTAAGAACTGCACATGTAATGTGAAAAACATATTGGCTCTATTGAAACAATAGCATGTGCTGAAGATAGATTTCAACCTCAACATTTTCAATTTCCTTTGAACCAGCCAATTAATATTGAAACATTTGAAAAATGGAAATGCAGTGAAGATAGTTTCGCACATTTTGATGCATAATTGTATGTCCATACTTAGAATTTTATGAAAAAATATATGTCCTTCTACACTATAAATGGAATGCACTATTCCATCACTTATAATTTTTAAGGAGTTGCACATGTAATTTGAAAATCGTTTTGGCACTATTGAAACAATAGCATGTGGGAAGGAATTGATTTCAAACACTAAATTTGTATAGGAATTGCAATGGCACCCTCCCGCCATTAACTGTGGCGATCCACCGTCCGCGAATATCGCCTCCAAGATGAAATTATCACACCTTGTTTTTAAAATTTATGAGATGACGCCAAACCATTTGCACATTTATTGGAACTATCAGATATAACTATAATCCATGATATAGTAGGGGAATAATGTGCTTAAAATCTCGATGTGAATTACAGTAGAGAATATAGCATCTCCAATTGAAAACAGTGTTCTGTTTATTTATAGCTCATATAGTCCTTACTGCTCCAGTTTCCATATTATTCGAAGACACAATTTCATTTACAAGGTCATACTTAAGAACTGCACATGTAATGTGAAAAAGATATTGGCTCTATTGAAACAATAGCATGTGCTGAAGATAGATATTAACCTCAACATTTTCAATTTCCTTTGAACCAGCCAATTAATATTGAAACATTTGAAAAATGGAAATGCAGTGAAGATAGTTTCGCATATTTTGATGCATAATTGTATGTCCATACTTAGAATTTTATGAAAAAATATATGTCCTTCTACACTATAAATGGAATGCAGTATTCCATCACTTATAATTTTTAAGGAGTTGCACATGTAATTTGAAAATCGTTTTGGCACTATTGAAACAATAGCATGTGCGAAGGAATTGATTTCAAACACTAAATTTGTATAGGAATTGCAATGGCACCCTCCCGCCATTAACTGTGGCGATCCACCGTCCGCGAATATCGCCTCCAAGATGAAATTATCACACCTTGTTTTTAAAATTTATGAGATGACGCCAAACCATTTGCACATTTATTGGAACTATCAGATATAACTATATCCAATGATATAGTAGTGGAATAATGTGCTTAAAATCTCGATGTGAATTACAGCAGAGAATATAGCATCTCCAATTGAAAACAATGTTCTGTTCATTTATAGCTGATATAGTTTTTATTGCTCCAGTTTCCATATTAGTCGAAGACACAATTTCATTTACAAGGTCATACTTAAGAACTGCACATGTAATGTGAAAAGCATATTAGCTCTATTGAAACAATAGCATGTGCTGAAGATAGATTTCAACCTCAACATTTTCAATTTCCTTTGAACCAGCCAATTAATATTGAAACATTTGAAAAATGGAAATGCAGTGAAGATAGTTTCGCACATTTTGATGCATAATTGTATGTCCATACTTAGAATTTTATGAAAAAATATATGTCCATCTACACTATAAATGGAATGCACTATTCCATCACTTATAATTTTTAAGGAGTTGCACATGTAATTTGAAAATCGTTTTGGCACTATTGAAACAATAGCATGTGCGAAGGAATTGATTTCAAACACTGAATTTGTATAGGAATTGCAATGGCACCCTCCCGCCATTAACTGTGGCGATCCACCGTCCGCGAATATCGCCTCCAAGATGAAATTATCACACCTTTTTTTTAAAATTTATGAGATGACGCCAAACCATTTGCACATTTATTGGAACTATCAGATATAACTATATCCAATGATATAGTAGGGGAATAATGTGCTTAAAATCTCGATGTGAATTACAGCAGAGCATATAGCATCTCCAATTGAAAACAATGTTCTGTTTATTTATAGCTCATATAGTGCTTATTACTCCAGTTTCCATATAGTCGAAGACACAATTTCATTTACAAGGTAATACTTAAGAACTGCACATGTAATGTGAAAAACATATTAGCTCTATTGAAACAATAGCATGTGCTGAAGATAGATTTCAACCTCAACATTTTCAATTTCCTTTGAATCAGCCAATGAATATTGAAACATTTGAAAAATGGAAATGCAGTGAAGATAGTTTCGCACATTTTGATGCATAATTGTATGTCCATACTTAGTGAAAAATATATGTCCTTTTCCACTTGAATGGAATGCACTATTCCATCACTTATAATTTTTAAGGAGTTGCACATGTAATTTGAAAATCGTTTTGGCACTATTGAATTAATAGCATGTGCGAAGGAATTGATTTCAAACACTAAATTTGTATAGGAATTGCAATGGCACCCTCCCGCCATTAACTGTGGCGATCCACCGTCCGCGAATATCGCCTCCAAGATGAAATTATCACACCTTGTTTTTAAAATTTATGAGATGACGCCAAACCATTTGCACATTTATTGGAACTATCAGATATAACTATATCCAATGATATAGTAGGGGAATAATGTGCTTAAAATCTCGACTAGAATTACAGCAGAGAATATAGCATCTCCAATTGAAAACAATGTTCTGTTTATTTATAGCTGATATAGTGCTTATTGCTCCAGTTTCCATATTGTCGAAGACACAATTTCATTTACAAGGTCATACTTAAGAACTGCACATGTAATGTGAAAAACATATTAACTCTATTGAAACAATAGCATGTGCTGAAGATAGATTTCAACCTCAACATTTTCAATTTCCTTTGAACCAGCCAATTAATATTGAAACATTTGAAAAATGGAAATGCAGTGAAGATAGTTTCGCACATTTTGATGCATAATTGTATGTCCATACTTAGAATTTCATGAAAAAATATATGTCCATTTCCACTATAAATGGAATGCACTATTCCATTACTTATAATTTTTAAGGAGTTGCACATGTAATTTGAAATTCGTTTTGGCACTATTGAAACAATAGGATGTGCGAAGGAATTGATTTCAAACACTAAATTTGTATAGTAATTGCAATGGCACCCTCCCGCTATTAACTGTGGCGATCCACCGTCCGCGAATATCGCCTCCAAGATGAAATTATCACACCTTTTTTTTAAAATTTATGAGATGACGCGAAACCATTTGCACATTTACTGGAACTATCAGATATAACTATAATCCATGATATAGTAGGGGAATAATGTGCTTAAAATCTCGATGTGAATTACAGTAGAGAATATAGCATCTCCAATTGAAAACAGTGTTCTGTTTATTTATAGCTCATATAGTCCTTACTGCTCCAGTTTCCATATTAGTCGAAGACACACTTTCATTTACAAGGTCATACTTAAGAACTGCACATGTAATGTGAAAAACATATTGGCTCTATTGAAACAATAGCATGTGCTGAAGATAGATTTCAACCTCAACATTTTCAATTTCCTTTGAACCAGCCAATTAATATTGAAACATTTGAAAAATGGAAATGCAGTGAAGATAGTTTTGCACATTTTGATGCATAATTGTATGTCCATACTTAGAATTTTATGAAAAAATATATGTCCTTCTACACTATAAATGGAATGCACTATTCCATCACTTATAATTTTTAAGGAGTTGCACATGTAATTTGAAAATCGTTTTGGCACTATTGAAACAATAGCATGTGGGAAGGAATTGATTTCAAACACTAAATTTGTATAGGAATTGCAATGGCACCCTCCCGCCATTAACTGTGGCGATCCACCGTCCGCGAATATCGCCTCCAAGATGAAATTATCACACCTTGTTTTTAAAATTTATGAGATGACGCCAAACCATTTGCACATTTATTGGAACTATCAGATATAACTATAATCCATGATATAGTAGGGGAATAATGTGCTTAAAATCTCGATGTGAATTACAGTAGAGAATATAGCATCTCCAATTGAAAACAGTGTTCTGTTTATTTATAGCTCATATAGTCCTTACTGCTCCAGTTTCCATATTATTCGAAGACACAATTTCATTTACAAGGTCATACTTAAGAACTGCACATGTAATGTGAAAAAGATATTGGCTCTATTGAAACAATAGCATGTGCTGAAGATAGATATTAACCTCAACATTTTCAATTTCCTTTGAACCAGCCAATTAATATTGAAACATTTGAAAAATGGAAATGCAGTGAAGATAGTTTCGCATATTTTGATGCATAATTGTATGTCCATACTTAGAATTTTATGAAAAAATATATGTCCTTCTACACTATAAATGGAATGCACTATTCCATCACTTATAATTTTTAAGGAGTTGCACATGTAATTTGAAAATCGTTTTGGCACTATTAAAACAATAGCATGTGGGAAGGAATTGATTTCAAACACTAAATTTGTATAGGAATTGCAATGGCACCCTCCCGCCATTAACTGTGGCGATCCACCGTCCGCGAATATCGCCTCCAAGATGAAATTATCACACCTTGTTTTTAAAATTTATGAGATGACGCCAAACCATTTGCACATTTATTGGAACTATCAGATATAACTATATCCAATGATATAGTAGGGGAATAATGTGCTTAAAATCTCGATGTGAATTACAGCAGAGAATATAGCATATCCAATTGAAAACAGTGTTCTGTTTATTTATAGCTCATATAGTCCTTACTGCTCCAGTTTCCATATTAGTCGAAGACACAATTTCATTTACAAGGTCATACTTAAGAACTGCACATGTAATGTGAAAAACATATTAGCTCTATTGAAACAATAGCATGTGCTGAAGATAGATTTCAATCTCAACATTTTCAATTTCCTTTGAACCAGCCAATTAATATTGAAACATTTGAAAAATGGATATGCAGTGAAGATAGTTTCGCACATTTTGATGCATAATTGTATGTCCAACCTTAGTGAAAAAATATATGTCCTTTTCCACTTGAATGGAATGCACTATTCCATCAGTTATAATTTTTAAGGAGTTGCACATGTAATTTGAAAATCGTTTTGGCACTATTGAAACAATAGCATGTGCGAAGGAATTGATTTCAAACACTAAATTTGTATAGGAATTGCAATGGCACCCTCCCGCCATTAACTGTGGCGATCCACCGTCCGCGAATATCGCCTCCAAGATGAAATTATCACACCTTTTTTTTTAAAATTTATGAGATGACGCCAAACCATTTGCACATTTATTGGAACTATCAGATATAACTATATCCAATGATATAGTAGGGGAATAATGTGCTTAAAATCTCGATGTGAATTACAGCAGAGAATATAGCATCTCCAATTGAAAACAATGTTCTGTTTATTTATAGCTGATATAGTGCTTACTGCTCCAGTTTCCATATTAGTCGAAGACACAATTTCATTTACAAGGTCATACTTAAGAACTGCACATGTAATGTGAAAAACATATTAGCTCTATTGAAACAATAGCATGTGCTGAAGATAGATTTCAACCTCAACATTTTCAATTTCCTTTGAACCAGCCAATTAATATTGAAACATTTGAAAAATGGAAATGCAGTGAAGATAGTTTCGCACATTTTGATGCATAATTGTATGTCCATAATTAGAATTTTATGAAAAAATATATGTCCATCTACACTATAAATGGAATGCACTATTCCATCACTTATAATTTTTAAGGAGTTGCACATGTAATTTGAAAATCGTTTTGGCACTATTGAAACAATAGCATGTGCGAAGGAATTGATTTCAAACACTAAATTTGTATAGGAATTGCAATGGCACCCTCCCGCCATTAACTGTGGCGATCCACCGTCCGCGAATATCGCCTCCAAGATGAAATTATCACACCTTTTTTTTTTAAAATTTATGAGATGACGCCAAACCATTTGCACATTTATTGGAACTATCAGATATAACTATATCCAATGATATAGTAGTGGAATAATGTGCTTAAAATCTCGATGTGAATTACAGCAGAGAATATAGCATCTCCAATTGAAAACAATGTTCTGTTTATTTATAGCTGATATAGTGCTTATTGCTCCAGTTTCCATATTAGTCGAAGACACAATTTCATTTACAAGGTCATACTTAAGAACTGCACATGTAATGTGAAAAGCATATTAGCTCTATTGAAACAATAGCATGTGCTGAAGATAGATATTAACCTCAACATTTTCAATTTCCTTTGAACCAGCCAATTAATATTGAAACATTTGAAAAATGGAAATGCAGTGAAGATAGTTTCGCACATTTTGATGCATAATTGTATGTCCATACTTAGAATTTTATGAAAAAATATATGTCCATCTACACTATAAATGGAATGCACTATTCCATCACTTATAATTTTTAAGGAGTTGCACATGTAATTTGAAAATCGTTTTGGCACTATTGAAACAATAGCATGTGCGAAGGAATTGATTTCAAACACTGAATTTGTATAGGAATTGCAATGGCACCCTCCCGCCATTAACTGTGGCGATCCACCGTCCGCGAATATCGCCTCCAAGATGAAATTATCACACCTTTTTTTTAAAATTTATGAGATGACGCCAAACCATTTGCACATTTATTGGAACTATCAGATATAACTATATCCAATGATATAGTAGGGGAATAATGTGCTTAAAATCTCGATGTGAATTACAGCAGAGCATATAGCATCTCCAATTGAAAACAATGTTCTGTTTATTTATAGCTCATATAGTGCTTATTACTCCAGTTTCCATATAGTCGAAGACACAATTTCATTTACAAGGTAATACTTAAGAACTGCACATGTAATGTGAAAAACATATTAGCTCTATTGAAACAATAGCATGTGCTGAAGATAGATTTCAACCTCAACATTTTCAATTTCCTTTGAATCAGCCAATGAATATTGAAACATTTGAAAAATGGAAATGCAGTGAAGATAGTTTCGCACATTTTGATGCATAATTGTATGTCCATACTTAGTGAAAAATATATGTCCTTTTCCACTTGAATGGAATGCACTATTCCATTAGTTATAATTTTTAAGGAGTTGCACATGTTATTTGAAAATCGTTTTGGCACTATTGAAACAATAGCATGTGCGAAGGAATTAATTTCAAACACTAAATTTGTATAGGAATTGCAATGGCACCCTCCCGCCATTAACTGTGGCGATCCACCGTCCGCGAATATCGCCTCCAAGATGAAATTATCACACCTTTTTTTTTTAAAATTTATGAGATGACGCCAAACCATTTGCACATTTATTGGAACTATCAGATATAACTATATCCAATGATATAGTAGGGGAATAATGTGCTTAAAATCTCGATGAGAATTACAGCAGAGAATATAGCATCTGCAATTGAAAACAATGTTCTGTTTATTTATAGCTGATATAGTGCTTATTGCTCCAGTTTCCATATTGTCGAAGACACAATTTCATTTACAAGGTCATACTTAAGAACTGCACATGTAATGTGAAAAACATATTAACTCTATTGAAACAATAGCATGTGCTGAAGATAGATTTCAACCTCAACATTTTCAATTTCCTTTGAACCAGCCAATTAATATTGAAACATTTGAAAAATGGAAATGCAGTGAAGATAGTTTCGCACATTTTGATGCATAATTGTATGTCCATACTTAGAATTTCATGAAAAAATATATGTCCATTTCCACTATAAATGGAATGCACTATTCCATTACTTATAATTTTTAAGGAGTTGCACATGTAATTTGAAATTCGTTTTGGCACTATTGAAACAATAGCATGTGCGAAGGAATTGATTTCAAACACTAAATTTGTATAGTAATTGCAATGGCACCCTCCCGCTATTAACTGTGGCGATCCACCGTCCGCGAATATCGCCTCCAAGATGAAATTATCACACCTTTTGTTTAAAATTTATGAGATGACGCGAAACCATTTGCACATTTACTAGAACTATTAGATATAACTATAATCCATGATATAGTAGGGGAATAATGTGCTTAAAATCTCGATGTGAATTACAGTAGAGAATATAGCATCTCCAATTGAAAACAGTGTTCTGTTTATTTATAGCTCATATAGTCCTTACTGCTCCAGTTTCCATATTAGTCGAAGACACACTTTCATTTACAAGGTCATACTTAAGAACTGCACATGTAATGTGAAAAACATATTGGCTCTATTGAAACAATAGCATGTGCTGAAGATAGATTTCAACCTCAACATTTTCAATTTCCTTTGAACCAGCCAATTAATATTGAAACATTTGAAAAATGGAAATGCAGTGAAGATAGTTTCGCACATTTTGATGCATAATTGTATGTCCATACTTAGAATTTTATGAAAAAATATATGTCCTTCTACACTATAAATGGAATGCACTATTCCATCACTTATAATTTTTAAGGAGTTGCACATGTAATTTGAAAATCGTTTTGGCACTATTGAAACAATAGCATGTGGGAAGGAATTGATTTCAAACACTAAATTTGTATAGGAATTGCAATGGCACCCTCCCGCCATTAACTGTGGCGATCCACCGTCCGCGAATATCGCCTCCAAGATGAAATTATCACACCTTGTTTTTAAAATTTATGAGATGACGCCAAACCATTTGCACATTTATTGGAACTATCAGATATAACTATAATCCATGATATAGTAGGGGAATAATGTGCTTAAAATCTCGATGTGAATTACAGTAGAGAATATAGCATCTCCAATTGAAAACAGTGTTCTGTTTATTTATAGCTCATATAGTCCTTACTGCTCCAGTTTCCATATTATTCGAAGACACAATTTCATTTACAAGGTCATACTTAAGAACTGCACATGTAATGTGAAAAAGATATTGGCTCTATTGAAACAATAGCATGTGCTGAAGATAGATATTAACCTCAACATTTTCAATTTCCTTTGAACCAGCCAATTAATATTGAAACATTTGAAAAATGGAAATGCAGTGAAGATAGTTTCGCATATTTTGATGCATAATTGTATGTCCATACTTAGAATTTTATGAAAAAATATATGTCCTTCTACACTATAAATGGAATGCACTATTCCATCACTTATAATTTTTAAGGAGTTGCACATGTAATTTGAAAATCGTTTTGGCACTATTGAAACAATAGCATGTGGGAAGGAATTGATTTCAAACACTAAATTTGTATAGGAATTGCAATGGCACCCTCCCGCCATTAACTGTGGCGATCCACCGTCCGCGAATATCGCCTCCAAGATGAAATTATCACACCTTGTTTTTAAAATTTATGAGATGACGCCAAACCATTTGCACATTTATTGGAACTATCAGATATAACTATATCCAATGATATAGTAGGGGAATAATGTGCTTAAAATCTCGATGTGAATTACAGCAGAGAATATAGCATATCCAATTGAAAACAGTGTTCTGTTTATTTATAGCTCATATAGTCCTTACTGCTCCAGTTTCCATATTAGTCGAAGACACAATTTCATTTACAAGGTCATACTTAAGAACTGCACATGTAATGTGAAAAACATATTAGCTCTATTGAAACAATAGCATGTGCTGAAGATAGATTTCAACCTCAACATTTTCAATTTCCTTTGAACCAGCCAATTAATATTGAAACATTTGAAAAATGGAAATGCAGTGAAGATAGTTTCGCACATTTTGATGCATAATTGTATGTCCATACTTAGTGAAAAATATATGTCCTTTTCCACTTGAATGGAATGCACTATTCCATTAGTTATAATTTTTAAGGAGTTGCACATGTTATTTGAAAATCGTTTTGGCACTATTGAAACAATAGCATGTGCGAAGGAATTAATTTCAAACACTAAATTTGTATAGGAATTGCAATGGCACCCTCCCGCCATTAACTGTGGCGATCCACCGTCCGCGAATATCGCCTCCAAGATGAAATTATCACACCATTTTTTTTTAAAATTTATGAGATGACGCCAAACCATTTGCACATTTATTGGAACTATCAGATATAACTATATCCAATGATATAGTAGGGGAATAATGTGCTTAAAATCTCGATGTGAATTACAGCAGAGAATATAGCATCTCCAATTGAAAACAATGTTCTGTTTATTTATAGCTGATATAGTGCTTATTGCTCCAGGTTCCATATTAGTCGAAGACACAATTTCATTTACAAGGTCATACTTAAGAACTGCACATGTAATGTGAAAAACATATTAGCTCTATTGAAACAATAGCATGTGCTGAAGATAGATTTTAATCTCAACATTTTCAATTTCCTTTGAACCAGCCAATGAATATTGAAACATTTGAAAAATGGAAATGCAGTGAAGATAGTTTCGCACATTTTGATGCATAATTGTATGTCCATACTTAGAATTTTATGAAAAAATATATGTCCATTTCCACTATAAATGGAATGCACTATTCCATCACTTATAATTTTTAAGGAGTTGCACATGTAATTTGAAAATGATTTTGGCACTATTGAAACAATAGCATGTGCGAAGGAATTGATTTCAAACACTAAATTTGTATAGGAATTGCAATGGCACGCTCCCGTCATTAACTGTGGCGATCCACCGTCCGCGAATATCGCCTCCAAGATGAAATTATCACACCTTTTTTTTAAAATTTATGAGATGACGCCAAACCATTTGCACATTTATTGGAACTAACAGATATAACTATATCCAATGATATATTAGGGGAATAATGTGCTTAAAATCTCGTTGTGAATTACTGCAGAGAATATAGCATCTCCAATTGAAAACAATGTTCTGTTTATTTATAGCTGATATAGTGCTTATTGCTCCAGTTTCCATTTTGTCGAAGACACAATTTCATTTACAAGGTCATACTTAAGAACTGCACATGTAATGTGAAAAACATATTAGCTCTATTGAAACAATAGCATGTGCTGAATATAGATTTCAACCTCAACATTTTCAATTTCCTTTGAACCAGCCAATGAATATTGAAACATTTGAAAAATGGATATGCAGTGATGATAGTTTTGCACATTTTGATGCATAATTGTATGTCCATACTTAGTGAAAAAATATATGTCCTTTTCCACTTGAATGGAATGCACTATTCCATCACTTATAATTTTTAAGGAGTTGCACATGTAATTTGAAAATCGTTTTGGCACTATTGAATTAATAGCATGTGCGAAGGAATTGATTTCAAACACTAAATTTGTATAGGAATTGCAATGGCACCCTCCCGCCATTAACTGTGGCGATCCACCGTCCGCGAATATCGCCTCCAAGATGAAATTATCACACCTTGTTTTTAAAATTTATGAGATGACGCCAAACCATTTGCACATTTATTGGAACTATCAGATATAACTATATCCAATGATATAGTAGGGGAATAATGTGCTTAAAATCTCGATGAGAATTACAGCAGAGAATATAGCATCTCCAATTGAAAACAATGTTCTGTTTATTTATAGCTGATATAGTGCTTATTGCTCCAGTTTCCATATTGTCGAAGACACAATTTTATTTACAAGGTCATACTTAAGAACTGCACATGTAATGTGAAAAACATATTAACTCTATTGAAACAATAGCATGTGCTGAAGATAGATTTCAATCTCAACATTTTCAATTTCCTTTGAACCAGCCAATTAATATTGAAAAATTTGAAAAATGGAAATGCAGTGAAGATAGTTTCGCACATTTTGATGCATAATTGTATGTCCATACTTAGAATTTCATGAAAAAATATATGTCCATTTCCACTATAAATGGAAAGCACTATTCCATTACTTATAATTTTTAAGGAGTTGCACATGTAATTTGAAATTCATTTTGGCCCTATTGAAACAATAGCATGTGCGAAGGAATTGATTTCAAACACTAAATTTGTATAGTAATTGCAATGGCACCCTCCCGCTATTAACTGTGGCGATCCACCGTCCGCGAATATCGCCTCCAAGATGAAATTATCACACCTTTTTTTTAAAATTTATGAGATGACGCGAAACCATTTGCACATTTACTGGAACTATCAGATATAACTATAATCCATGATATAGTAGGGGAATAATGTGCTTAAAATCTCGATGTGAATTACAGTAGAGAATATAGCATCTCCAATTGAAAACAGTGTTCTGTTTATTTATAGCTCATATAGTCCTTACTGCTCCAGTTTCCATATTAGTCGAAGACACACTTTCATTTACAAGGTCATACTTAAGAACTGCACATGTAATGTGAAAAACATATTGGCTCTATTGAAACAATAGCATGTGCTGAAGATAGATTTCAACCTCAACATTTTCAATTTCCTTTGAACCAGCCAATTAATATTGAAACATTTGAAAAATGGAAATGCAGTGAAGATAGTTTCGCACATTTTGATGCATAATTGTATGTCCATACTTAGAATTTTATGAAAAAATATATGTCCTTCTACACTATAAATGGAATGCACTATTCCATCACTTATAATTTTTAAGGAGTTGCACATGTAATTTGAAAATCGTTTTGGCACTATTGAAACAATAGCATGTGGGAAGGAATTGATTTCAAACACTAAATTTGTATAGGAATTGCAATGGCACCCTCCCGCCATTAACTGTGGCGATCCACCGTCCGCGAATATCGCCTCCAAGATGAAATTATCACACCTTGTTTTTAAAATTTATGAGATGACGCCAAACCATTTGCACCTTTATTGGAACTATCAGATATAACTATAATCCATGATATAGTAGGGGAATAATGTGCTTAAAATCTCGATGTGAATTACAGTAGAGAATAAAGCATCTCCAATTGAAAACAGTGTTCTGTTTATTTATAGCTCATATAGTCCTTACTGCTCCAGTTTCCATATTATTCGAAGACACAATTTCATTTACAAGGTCATACTTAAGAACTGCACATGTAATGTGAAAAAGATATTGGCTCTATTGAAACAATAGCATGTGCTGAAGATAGATATTAACCTCAACATTTTCAATTTCCTTTGAACCAGCCAATTAATATTGAAACATTTGAAAAATGGAAATGCAGTGAAGATAGTTTCGCATATTTTGATGCATAATTGTATGTCCATACTTAGAATTTTATGAAAAAATATATGTCCTTCTACACTATAAATGGAATGCACTATTCCATCACTTATAATTTTTAAGGAGTTGCACATGTAATTTGAAAATCGTTTTGGCACTATTGAAACAATAGCATGTGGGAAGGAATTGATTTCAAACACTAAATTTGTATAGGAATTGCAATGGCACCCTCCCGCCATTAACTGTGGCGATCCACCGTCCGCGAATATCGCCTCCAAGATGAAATTATCACACCTTGTTTTTAAAATTTATGAGATGACGCCAAACCATTTGCACATTTATTGGAACTATCAGATATAACTATATACAATGATATAGTAGGGGAATAATGTGCTTAAAATCTCGATGTGAATTACAGCAGAGAATATAGCATATCCAATTGAAAACAGTGTTCTGTTTATTTATAGCTCATATAGTCCTTACTGCTCCAGTTTCCATATTAGTCGAAGACACAATTTCATTTACAAGGTCATACTTAAGAACTGCACATGTAATGTGAAAAACATATTAGCTCTATTGAAACAATAGCATGTGCTGAAGATAGATTTCAACCTCAACATTTTCAATTTCCTTTGAACCAGCCAATTAATATTGAAACATTTGAAAAATGGAAATGCAGTGAAGATAGTTTCGCACATTTTGATGCATAATTGTATGTCCATACTTAGAATTTAATGAAAAAATATATGTCCAATTCCACTATAAATGGAATGCACTATTCCATCACTTATAATTTTTAAGGAGTTGCACATGTAATTTGAAAATCGTTTTGGCACTATTGAAACAATAGCATGTGCGAAGGAATTGATTTCAAACACTAAATTTGTATAGGAATTGCAATGGCACCCTCCCGCCATTAACTGTGGCGATCCACCGTCCGCGAATATCGCCTCCAAGATGAAATTATCACACCTTTTTTTTAAAATTTATGAGATGACGCCAAACCATTTGCACATTTATTGGAACTAACAGATATAACTATATCCAATGATATATTAGGGGAATAATGTGCTTAAAATCTCGTTGTGAATTACTGCAGAGAATATAGCATCTCCAATTGAAAACAATGTTCTGTTTATTTATAGCTAATATAGTGCTTATTGCTCCAGTTTCCATTTTGTCGAAGACACAATTTCATTTACAAGGTCATACTTAAGAACTGCACATGTAATGTGAAAAACATATTAGCTCTATTGAAACAATAGCATGTGCTGAATATAGATTTCAATCTCAACATTTTCAATTTCCTTTGAACCAGCCAATTAATATTGAAACATTTGAAAAATGGATATGCAGTGAAGATAGTTTCGCACATTTTGATGCATAATTGTATGTCCATACTTAGTGAAAAAATATATGTCCTTTTCCACTTGAATGGAATGCACTATTCCATCAGTTATAATTTTTAAGGAGTTGCACATGTAATTTGAAAATCGTTTTGGCACTATTGAAACAATAGCATGTGCGAAGGAATTGATTTCAAACACTAAATTTGTATAGGAATTGCAATGGCACCCTCCCGCCATTAACTGTGGCGATCCACCGTCCGCGAATATCGCCTCCAAGATGAAATTATCACACCTTTTTTTTAAAAATTTATGAGATGACGCCAAACCATTTGCACATTTATTGGAACTATCAGATATAACTATATCCAATGATATAGTAGGGGAATAATGTGCTTAAAATCTCGATGTGAATTACAGCAGAGAATATAGCATCTCCAATTGAAAACAATGTTCTGTTTATTTATAGCTGATATAGTGCTTACTGCTCCAGTTTCCATATTAGTCGAAGACACAATTTCATTTACAAAGTCATACTTAAGAACTGCACATGTAATGTGAAAAACATATTAGCTCTATTGAAACAATAGCATGTGCTGAAGATAGATTTCAACCTCAACATTTTCAATTTCCTTGAACCAGCCAATTAATATTGAAACATTTGAAAAATGGAAATGCAGTGAAGATAGTTTCGCACATTTTGATGCATAATTGTATGTCCATACTTAGAATTTTATGAAAAAATATATGTCCATCTACACTATAAATGGAATGCACTATTCCATCACTTATAATTTTTAAGGAGTTGCACATGTAATTTGAAAATCGTTTTGGCACTATTGAAACAATAGCATGTGCGAAGGAATTGATTTCAAACACTAAATTTGTATAGGAATTGCAATGGCACCCTCCCGCCATTAACTGTGGCGATCCACCGTCCGCGAATATCGCCTCCAAGATGAAATTATCACACCTTGTTTTTAAAATTTATGAGATGACGCCAAACCATTTGCACATTTATTGGAACTATCAGATATAACTATATCCAATGATATAGTAGTGGAATAATGTGCTTAAAATCTCGATGTGAATTACAGCAGAGAATATAGCATCTCCAATTGAAAACAATGTTCTGTTTATTTATAGCTGATATAGTGCTTATTGCTCCAGTTTCCATATTAGTCGAAGACACAATTTCATTTACAAGGTCATACTTAAGAACTGCACATGTAATGTGAAAAGCATATTAGCTCTATTGAAACAATAGCATGTGCTGAAGATAGATTTCAACCTCAACATTTTCAATTTCCTTTGAACCAGCCAATTAATATTGAAACAGTTGAAAAATGGAAATGCAGTGAAGATAGTTTCGCACATTTTGATGCATAATTGTATGTCCATACTTAGAATTTTATGAAAAAATATATGTCCATCTACACTATAAATGGAATGCACTATTCCATCACTTATAATTTTTAAGGAGTTGCACATGTAATTTGAAAATCGTTTTGGCACTATTGAAACAATAGCATGTGCGAAGGAATTGTTTTCAAACACTGAATTTGTATAGGAATTGCAATGGCACCCTCCCGCCATTAACTGTGGCGATCCACCGTCCGCGAATATCGCCTCCAAGATGAAATTATCACACCTTTTTTTTAAAATTTATGAGATGACGCCAAACCATTTGCACATTTATTGGAACTATCAGATATAACTATATCCAATGATATAGTAGGGGAATAATGTGCTTAAAATCTCGATGTGAATTACAGCAGAGCATATAGCATCTCCAATTGAAAACAATGTTCTGTTTATTTATAGCTCATATAGTGCTTATTACTCCAGTTTCCATATAGTCGAAGACACAATTTCATTTACAAGGTAATACTTAAGAACTGCACATGTAATGTGAAAAACATATTAGCTCTATTGAAACAATAGCATGTGCTGAAGATAGATTTCAACCTCAACATTTTCAATTTCCTTTGAATCAGCCAATGAATATTGAAACATTTGAAAAATGGAAATGCAGTGAAGATAGTTTCGCACATTTTGATGCATAATTGTATGTCCATACTTAGTGAAAAATATATGTCCTTTTCCACTTGAATGGAATGCACTATTCCATTAGTTATAATTTTTAAGGAGTTGCACATGTTATTTGAAAATCGTTTTGGCACTATTGAAACAATAGCATGTGCGAAGGAATTAATTTCAAACACTAAATTTGTATAGGAATTGCAATGGCACCCTCCCGCCATTAACTGTGGCGATCCACCGTCCGCGAATATCGCCTCCAAGATGAAATTATCACACCATTTTTTTTTAAAATTTATGAGATGACGCCAAACCATTTGCACATTTATTGGAACTATCAGATATAACTATATCCAATGATATAGTAGGGGAATAATGTGCTTAAAATCTCGATGTGAATTACAGCAGAGAATATAGCATCTCCAATTGAAAACAATGTTCTGTTTATTTATAGCTGATATAGTGCTTTAGCTCCAGTTTCCATATTGTCGAAGACACAATTTCATTTACAAGGTCATACTTAAGAACTGCACATGTAATGTGAAAAACATATTAGCTCTATTGAAACAATAGCATGTGCTGAAGATAGATTTCAACCGCAACATTTTCAATTTCCTTTGAACCAGCCAATTAATATTGAAACATTTGAAAAATCGAAATGCAGTGAAGATAGTTTCGCACATTTTGATGCATAATTGTAGGACCATACTTAGAATTTTATGAAAAAATATATGTCCATCTCCACTATAAATGGAATGCACTATTCCATCACTTATAATTTTTAAGGAGTTGCACATGTAATTTGAAAATCGTTTTGGCACTATTGAAACAATAGCATGTGCGAAGGAATTGATTTCAAACACTAAATTTGTATAGGAATTGCAATGGCACCCTCCCGCCATTAACTGTGGCGATCCACCGTCCGCGAATATCGCCTCCAAGATGAAATTATCACACCTTTTTTTTAAAATTTATGAGATGACGCCAAACCATTTGCACATTTATTGGAACTATCAGATATAACTATATCCAATGATATAGTAGGGGAATAATGTGCTTAAAATCTCGATGTGAATTACAGTAGAGAATATAGCATCTCCAATTGAAAACAATGTTCTGTTTATTTATAACTCATATAGTGCTAATTGCTCCAGTTTCCATATTAGTCGAAGACACAATTTCATTTACAAGGTCATACTTAAGAACTGCACATGTAATGTGAAAAACATATTAGCTCTATTGAAACAATAGCATGTGCTGAAGATAGATTTCAACCTCAACATTTTCAATTTCCTTTGAACCAGCCAATTAATATTGAAACATTTGAAAAATGGAAATGCAGTGAAGATAGTTTCGCACATTTTGATGCATAATTGTATGTCCATACTTAGAATTTTATGAAAAAATATATGTCCATCTACACTATAAATGGAATGCACTATTCCATCACTTATAATTCTTAAGGAGTTGCACATGTAATTTGAAAATCGTTTTGGCACTATTGAAACAATAGCATGTGCGAAGGAATTGATTTCAAACACTAAATTTGTATAGGAATTGCAATGGCACCCTCCCGCCATTAACTGTGGCGATCCACCGTCCGCGAATATCGCCTCCAAGATGAAATTATCACACCTTTTTTTTAAAATTTATGAGATGACGCCAAACCATTTGCACATTTATTGGAACTATCAGATATAACTATATCCAATGATATAGTAGGGGAATAATGTGCTTAAAATCTTGATGTGAATTACAGGAGAGAATATAGCATCTCCAATTGAAAACAATGTTCTGTTTATTTATAGCTGATATAGTGCTTATTGCTCCAGGTTCCATATTAGTCGAAGACACAATTTCATTTACAAGGTCATACTTAAGAACTGCACATGTAATGTGAAAAACATATTAACTCTATTGAAACAATAGCATGTGCTGAAGATAGATTTCAACCTCAACATTTTCAATTTCCTTTGAACCAGCCAATTAATATTGAAACATTTGAAAAATGGAAATGCAGTGAAGATAGTTTCGCACATTTTGATGCATAATTGTATGTCCATACTTAGAATTTCATGAAAAAATATATGTCCATTTCCACTATAAATGGAATGCACTATTCCATTACTTATAATTTTTAAGGAGTTGCACATGTAATTTGAAATTCGTTTTGGCACTATTGAAACAATAGCATGTGCGAAGGAATTGATTTCAAACACTAAATTTGTATAGTAATTGCAATGGCACCCTCCCGCTATTAACTGTGGCGATCCACCGTCCGCGAATATCGCCTCCAAGATGAAATTATCACACCTTTTGTTTAAAATTTATGAGATGACGCGAAACCATTTGCACATTTACTGGAACTATCAGATATAACTATAATCCATGATATAGTAGGGGAATAATGTGCTTAAAATCTCGATGTGAATTACAGTAGAGAATATAGCATCTCCAATTGAAAACAGTGTTCTGTTTATTTATAGCTCATATAGTCCTTACTGCTCCAGTTTCCATATTAGTCGAAGACACAATTTCATTTACAAGGTCATACTTAAGAACTGCACATGTAATGTGAAAAAGATATTGGCTCTATTGAAACAATAGCATGTGCTGAAGATAGATATTAACCTCAACATTTTCAATTTCCTTTGAACCAGCCAATTAATATTGAAACATTTGAAAAATGGAAATGCAGTGAAGATAGTTTCGCATATTTTGATGCATAATTGTATGTCCATACTTAGAATTTTATGAAAAAATATATGTCCTTCTACACTATAAATGGAATGCACTATTCCATCACTTATAATTTTTAAGGAGTTGCACATGTAATTTGAAAATCGTTTTGGCACTATTGAAACAATAGCATGTGCGAAGGAATTGATTTCAAACACTAAATTTGTATAGGAATTGCAATGGCACCCTCCCGCCATTAACTGTGGCGATCCACCGTCCGCGAATATCGCCTCCAAGATGAAATTATCACACCTTGTTTTTAAAATTTATGAGATGACGCCAAACCATTTGCACATTTATTGGAACTATCAGATATAACTATATCCAATGATATAGTAGGGGAATAATGTGCTTAAAATCTCGATGTGAATTACAGCAGAGAATATAGCATATCCAATTGAAAACAGTGTTCTGTTTATTTATAGCTCATATAGTCCTTACTGCTCCAGTTTCCATATTAGTCGAAGACACAATTTCATTTACAAGGTCATACTTAAGAACTGCACATGTAATGTGAAAAACATATTAGCTCTATTGAAACAATAGCATGTGCTGAAGATAGATTTCAACCTCAACATTTTCAATTTCCTTTGAACCAGCCAATTAATATTGAAACATTTGAAAAATGGAAATGCAGTGAAGATAGTTTCGCACATTTTGATGCATAATTGTATGTCCATACTTAGAATTTTATGAAAAAATATATGTCCATCTACACTATAAATGGAATGCACTATTCCATCACTTATAATTTTTAAGGAGTTGCACATGTAATTTGAAAATCGTTTTGGCACTATTGAAACAATAGCATGTGCGAAGGAATTGATTTCAAACACTAAATTTGTATAGGAATTGCAATGGCACCCTCCCGCCATTAACTGTGGCGATCCACCGTCCGCGAATATCGCCTCCAAGATGAAATTATCACACCTTGTTTTTAAAATTTATGAGATGACGCCAAACCATTTGCACATTTATTGGAACTATCAGATATAACTATATCCAATGATATAGTAGTGGAATAATGTGCTTAAAATCTCGATGTGAATTACAGCAGAGAATATAGCATCTCCAATTGAAAACAATGTTCTGTTTATTTATAGCTGATATAGTGCTTATGGCTCCAGTTTCCATATTAGTCGAAGACACAATTTCATTTACAAGGTCATACTTAAGAACTGCACATGTAATGTGAAAAGCATATTAGCTCTATTGAAACAATAGCATGTGCTGAAGATAGATTTCAACCTCAACATTTTCAATTTCCTTTGAACCAGCCAATTAATATTGAAACATTTGAAAAATGGAAATGCAGTGAAGATAGTTTCGCACATTTTGATGCATAATTGTATGTCCATACTTCGAATTTTATGAAAAAATATATGTCCATCTACACTATAAATGGAATGCACTATTCCATCACTTATAATTTTTAAGGAGTTGCACATGTAATTTGAAAATCGTTTTGGCACTATTGAAACAATAGCATGTGCGAAGGAATTGATTTCAAACACTGAATTTGTATAGGAATTGCAATGGCACCCTCCCGCCATTAACTGTGGCGATCCACCGTCCGCGAATATCGCCTCCAAGATGAAATTATCACACCTTTTTTTTAAAATTTATGAGATGACGCCAAACCATTTGCACATTTATTGGAACTATCAGATATAACTATATCCAATGATATAGTAGGGGAATAATGTGCTTAAAATCTCGATGTGAATTACAGCAGAGCATATAGCATCTCCAATTGAAAACAATGTTCTGTTTATTTATAGCTCATATAGTGCTTATTACTCCAGTTTCCATATAGTCGAAGACACAATTTCATTTACAAGGTAATACTTAAAAACAGCACATGTAATGTGAAAAACATATTAGCTCTATTGAAACAATAGCATGTGCTGAATATAGATTTCAACCTCAACATTTTCAATTTCCTTTGAATCAGCCAATGAATATTGAAACATTTGAAAAATGGAAATGCAGTGAAGATAGTTTCGCACATTTTGATGCATAATTGTATGTCCATACTTAGTGAAAAATATATGTCCTTTTCCACTTGAATGGAATGCACTATTCCATTAGTTATAATTTTTAAGGAGTTGCACATGTTATTTGAAAATCGTTTTGGCACTATTGAAACAATAGCATGTGCGAAGGAATTAATTTCAAACACTAAATTTGTATAGGAATTGCAATGGCACCCTCCCGCCATTAACTGTGGCGATCCACCGTCCGCGAATATCGCCTCCAAGATGAAATTATCACACCTTTTTTTTTTAAAATTTATGAGATGACGCCAAACCATTTGCACATTTATTGGAACTATCAGATATAACTATATCCAATGATATAGTAGGGGAATAATGTGCTTAAAATCTCGATGTGAATTACAGCAGAGAATATAGCATCTCCAATTGAAAACAGTGTTCTGTTTATTTATAGCTGATATAGTGCTTTAGCTCCAGTTTCCATATTGTCGAAGACACAATTTCATTTACAAGGTCATACTTAAGAACTGCACATGTAATGTGAAAAACATATTAGCTCTATTGAAACAATAGCATGTGCTGAAGATAGATTTCAACCGCAACATTTTCAATTTCCTTTGAACCAGCCAATTAATATTGAAACATTTGAAAAATCGAAATGCAGTGAAGATAGTTTCGCACATTTTGATGCATAATTGTAGGACCATACTTAGAATTTTATGAAAAAATATATGTCCATCTCCACTATAAATGGAATGCACTATTCCATCACTTATAATTTTTAAGGAGTTGCACATGTAATTTGAAAATCGTTTTGGCACTATTGAAACAATAGCATGTGCGAAGGAATTGATTTCAAACACTAAATTTGTATAGGAATTGCAATGGCACCCTCCCGCCATTAACTGTGGCGATCCACCGTCCGCGAATATCGCCTCCAAGATGAAATTATCACACCTTTTTTTTAAAATTTATGAGATGACGCCAAACCATTTGCACATTTATTGGAACTATCAGATATAATTATATCCAATGATATAGTAGGGGAATAATGTGCTTAAAATCTCGATGTGAATTACAGTAGAGAATATAGCATCTCCAATTGAAAACAATGTTCTGTTTATTTATAACTCATATAGTGCTAATTGCTCCAGTTTCCATATTAGTCGAAGACACAATTTCATTTACAAGGTCATACTTAAGAACTGCACATGTAATGTGAAAAACATATTAGCTCTATTGAAACAATAGCATGTGCTGAAGATAGATTTCAACCTCAACATTTTCAATTTCCTTTGAACCAGCCAATTAATATTGAAACATTTGAAAAATGGAAATGCAGTGAAGATAGTTTCGCACATTTTGATGCATAATTGTATGTCCATACTTAGAATTTTATGAAAAGATATATGTCCATCTACACTATAAATGGAATGCACTATTCCATCACTTATAATTTTTAAGGAGTTGCACATGTAATTTGAAAATCGATTTGGCACTATTGAAACAATAGCATGTGCGAAGGAATTGATTTCAAACACTAAATTTGTATAGGAATTGCAATGGCACCCTCCCGCCATTAACTGTGGCGATCCACCGTCCGCGAATATCGCCTCCAAGATGAAATTATCACACCTTGTTTTTAAAATTTATGAGATGACGCCAAACCATTTGCACATTTATTGGAACTATCAGATATAACTATATCCAATGATATAGTAGTGGAATAATGTGCTTAAAATCTCGATGTGAATTACAGCAGAGAATATAGCATCTCCAATTGAAAACAATGTTCTGTTTATTTATAGCTGATATAGTGCTTATTGCTCCAGGTTCCATATTAGTCGAAGACACAATTTCATTTACAAGGTCATACTTAAGAACTGCACATGTAATGTGAAAAACATATTAGCTCTATTGAAACAATAGCATGTGCTGAAGATAGATTTTAATCTCAACATTTTCAATTTCCTTTGAACCAGCCAATGAATATTGAAACATTTGAAAAATGGAAATGCAGTGAAGATAGTTTCGCACATTTTGATGCATAATTGTATGTCCATACTTAGAATTTTATGAAAAAATATATGTCCATTTCCACTATAAATGGAATGCACTATTCCATCACTTATAATTTTTAAGGAGTTGCACATGTAATTTGAAAATGGTTTTGGCACTATTGAAACAATAGCATGTGCGAAGGAATTGATTTCAAACACTAAATTTGTATAGGAATTGCAATGGCACCCTCCCGCCATTAACTGTGGCGATCCACCGTCCGCGAATATCGCCTCCAAGATGAAATTATCACACCTTTTTTTTAAAATTTATGAGATGACGCCAAACCATTTGCACATTTATTGGAACTAACAGATATAACTATATCCAATGATATATTAGGGGAATAATGTGCTTAAAATCTCGTTGTGAATTACTGCAGAGAATATAGCATCTCCAATTGAAAACAATGTTCTGTTTATTTATAGCTGATATAGTGCTTATTGTTCCAGTTTCCATTTTGTCGAAGACACAATTTCATTTACAAGGTCATACTTAAGAACTGCACATGTAATGTGAAAAACATATTAGCTCTATTGAAACAATAGCATGTGCTGAATATAGATTTCAACCTCAACATTTTCAATTTCCTTTGAACCAGCCAATGAATATTGAAACATTTGAAAAATGGATATGCAGTGATGATAGTTTTGCACATTTTGATGCATAATTGTATGTCCATACTTAGTGAAAAAATATATGTCCTTTTCCACTTGAATGGAATGCACTATTCCATCACTTATAATTTTTAAGGAGTTGCACATGTAATTTGAAAATCGTTTTGGCACTATTGAATTAATAGCATGTGCGAAGGAATTGATTTCAAACACTAAATTTGTATAGGAATTGCAATGGCACCCTCCCGCCATTAACTGTGGCGATCCACCGTCCGCGAATATCGCCTCCAAGATGAAATTATCACACCTTGTTTTTAAAATTTATGAGATGACGCCAAACCATTTGCACATTTACTGGAACTATCAAATATAACTATATCCAATGATATAGTAGGGGAATAATGTGCTTAAAATCTCGATGAGAATTACAGCAGAGAATATAGCATCTCCAATTGAAAACAATGTTCTGTTTATTTATAGCTGATATAGTGCTTATTGCTCCAGTTTCCATATTGTCGAAGACACAATTTCATTTACAAGGTCATACTTAAGAACTGCACATGTAATGTGAAAAACATATTAACTCTATTGAAACAATAGCATGTGCTGAAGATAGATTTCAACCTCAACATTTTCAATTTCCTTTGAACCAGCCAATTAATATTGAAACATTTGAAAAATGGAAATGCAGTGAAGATAGTTTCGCACATTTTGATGCATAATTGTATGTCCATACTTAGAATTTCATGAAAAAATATATGTCCATTTCCACTATAAATGGAATGCACTATTCCATTACTTATAATTTTTAAGGAGTTGCACATGTAATTTGAAATTCGTTTTGGCCCTATTGAAACAATAGCATGTGCGAAGGAATTGATTTCAAACACTAAATTTGTATAGTAATTGCAATGGCACCCTCCCGCTATTAACTGTGGCGATCCACCGTCCGCGAATATCGCCTCCAAGATGAAATTATCACACCTTTTTTTTAAAATTTATGAGATGACGCGAAACCATTTGCACATTTACTGGAACTATCAGATATAACTATAATCCATGATATAGTAGGGGAATAATGTGCTTAAAATCTCGATGTGAATTACAGCAGAGAATATAGCATCTCCAATTGAAAACAGTGTTCTGTTTATTTATAGCTGATATAGTGCTTTAGCTCCAGTTTCCATATTGTCGAAGACACAATTTCATTTACAAGGTCATACTTAAGAACTGCACATGTAATGTGAAAAACATATTAGCTCTATTGAAACAATAGCATGTGCTGAAGATAGATTTCAACCGCAACATTTTCAATTTCCTTTGAACCAGCCAATTAATATTGAAACATTTGAAAAATCGAAATGCAGTGAAGATAGTTTCGCACATTTTGATGCATAATTGTAGGACCATACTTAGAATTTTATGAAAAAATATATGTCCATCTCCACTATAAATGGAATGCACTATTCCATCACTTATAATTTTTAAGGAGTTGCACATGTAATTTGAAAATCGTTTTGGCACTATTGAAACAATAGCATGTGCGAAGGAATTGATTTCAAACACTAAATTTGTATAGGAATTGCAATGGCACCCTCCCGCCATTAACTGTGGCGATCCACCGTCCGCGAATATCGCCTCCAAGATGAAATTATCACACCTTTTTTTTAAAATTTATGAGATGACGCCAAACCATTTGCACATTTATTGGAACTATCAGATATAACTATATCCAATGATATAGTAGGGGAATAATGTGCTTAAAATCTCGATGTGAATTACAGTAGAGAATATAGCATCTCCAATTGAAAACAATGTTCTGTTTATTTATAACTCATATAGTGCTAATTGCTCCAGTTTCCATATTAGTCGAAGACACAATTTCATTTACAAGGTCATACTTAAGAACTGCACATGTAATGTGAAAAACATATTAGCTCTATTGAAACAATAGCATGTGCTGAAGATAGATTTCAACCTCAACATTTTCAATTTCCTTTGAACCAGCCAATTAATATTGAAACATTTGAAAAATGGAAATGCAGTGAAGATAGTTTCGCACATTTTGATGCATAATTGTATGTCCATACTTAGAATTTTATGAAAAGATATATGTCCATCTACACTATAAATGGAATGCACTATTCCATCACTTATAATTTTTAAGGAGTTGCACATGTAATTTGAAAATCGATTTGGCACTATTGAAACAATAGCATGTGCGAAGGAATTGATTTCAAACACTAAATTTGTATAGGAATTGCAATGGCACCCTCCCGCCATTAACTGTGGCGATCCACCGTCCGCGAATATCGCCTCCAAGATGAAATTATCACACCTTGTTTTTAAAATTTATGAGATGACGCCAAACCATTTGCACATTTATTGGAACTATCAGATATAACTATATCCAATGATATAGTAGTGGAATAATGTGCTTAAAATCTCGATGTGAATTACAGCAGAGAATATAGCATCTCCAATTGAAAACAATGTTCTGTTTATTTATAGCTGATATAGTGCTTATTGCTCCAGGTTCCATATTAGTCGAAGACACAATTTCATTTACAAGGTCATACTTAAGAACTGCACATGTAATGTGAAAAACATATTAGCTCTATTGAAACAATAGCATGTGCTGAAGATAGATTTTAATCTCAACATTTTCAATTTCCTTTGAACCAGCCAATGAATATTGAAACATTTGAAAAATGGAAATGCAGTGAAGATAGTTTCGCACATTTTGATGCATAATTGTATGTCCATACTTAGAATTTTATGAAAAAATATATGTCCATTTCCACTATAAATGGAATGCACTATTCCATCACTTATAATTTTTAAGGAGTTGCACATGTAATTTGAAAATGGTTTTGGCACTATTGAAACAATAGCATGTGCGAAGGAATTGATTTCAAACACTAAATTTGTATAGGAATTGCAATGGCACCCTCCCGCCATTAACTGTGGCGATCCACCGTCCGCGAATATCGCCTCCAAGATGAAATTATCACACCTTTTTTTTAAAATTTATGAGATGACGCCAAACCATTTGCACATTTATTGGAACTAACAGATATAACTATATCCAATGATATATTAGGGGAATAATGTGCTTAAAATCTCGTTGTGAATTACTGCAGAGAATATAGCATCTCCAATTGAAAACAATGTTCTGTTTATTTATAGCTGATATAGTGCTTATTGCTCCAGTTTCCATTTTGTCGAAGACACAATTTCATTTACAAGGTCATACTTAAGAACTGCACATGTAATGTGAAAAACATATTAGCTCTATTGAAACAATAGCATGTGCTGAATATAGATTTCAACCTCAACATTTTCAATTTCCTTTGAACCAGCCAATGAATATTGAAACATTTGAAAAATGGATATGCAGTGATGATAGTTTTGCACATTTTGATGCATAATTGTATGTCCATACTTAGTGAAAAAATATATGTCCTTTTCCACTTGAATGGAATGCACTATTCCATCACTTATAATTTTTAAGGAGTTGCACATGTAATTTGAAAATCGTTTTGGCACTATTGAATTAATAGCATGTGCGAAGGAATTGATTTCAAACACTAAATTTGTATAGGAATTGCAATGGCACCCTCCCGCCATTAACTGTGGCGATCCACCGTCCGCGAATATCGCCTCCAAGATGAAATTATCACACCTTGTTTTTAAAATTTATGAGATGACGCCAAACCATTTGCACATTTACTGGAACTATCAGATATAACTATATCCAATGATATAGTAGGGGAATAATGTGCTTAAAATCTCGATGAGAATTACAGCAGAGAATATAGCATCTCCAATTGAAAACAATGTTCTGTTTATTTATAGCTGATATAGTGCTTATTGCTCCAGTTTCCATATTGTCGAAGACACAATTTCATTTACAAGGTCATACTTAAGAACTGCACATGTAATGTGAAAAACATATTAACTCTATTGAAACAATAGCATGTGCTGAAGATAGATTTCAACCTCAACATTTTCAATTTCCTTTGAACCAGCCAATTAATATTGAAACATTTGAAAAATGGAAATGCAGTGAAGATAGTTTCGCACATTTTGATGCATAATTGTATGTCCATACTTAGAATTTCATGAAAAAATATATGTCCATTTCCACTATAAATGGAATGCACTATTCCATTACTTATAATTTTTAAGGAGTTGCACATGTAATTTGAAATTCGTTTTGGCCCTATTGAAACAATAGCATGTGCGAAGGAATTGATTTCAAACACTAAATTTGTATAGTAATTGCAATGGCACCCTCCCGCTATTAACTGTGGCGATCCACCGTCCGCGAATATCGCCTCCAAGATGAAATTATCACACCTTTTTTTTAAAATTTATGAGATGACGCGAAACCATTTGCACATTTACTGGAACTATCAGATATAACTATAATCCATGATATAGTAGGGGAATAATGTGCTTAAAATCTCGATGTGAATTACAGTAGAGAATATAGCATCTCCAATTGAAAACAGTGTTCTGTTTATTTATAGCTCATATAGTCCTTACTGCTCCAGTTTCCATATTAGTCGAAGACACACTTTCATTTACAAGGTCATACTTAAGAACTGCACATGTAATGTGAAAAACATATTGGCTCTATTGAAACAATAGCATGTGCTGAAGATAGATTTCAACCTCAACATTTTCAATTTCCTTTGAACCAGCCAATTAATATTGAAACATTTGAAAAATGGAAATGCAGTGAAGATAGTTTCGCACATTTTGATGCATAATTGTATGTCCATACTTAGAATTTTATGAAAAAATATATGTCCTTCTACACTATAAATGGAATGCACTATTAGATCACTTATAATTTTTAAGGAGTTGCACATGTAATTTGAAAATCGTTTTGGCACTATTGAAACAATAGCATGTGGGAAGGAATTGATTTCAAAAACTAAATTTGTATAGGAATTGCAATGGCACCCTCCCGCCATTAACTGTGGCGATCCACCGTCCGCGAATATCGCCTCCAAGATGAAATTATCACACCTTGTTTTTAAAATTTATGAGATGACGCCAAACCATTTGCACATTTATTGGAACTATCAGATATAACTATAATCCATGATATAGTAGGGGAATAATGTGCTTAAAATCTCGATGTGAATTACAGTAGAGAATATAGCATCTCCAATTGAAAACAGTGTTCTGTTTATTTATAGCTCATATAGTCCTTACTGCTCCAGTTTCCATATTATTCGAAGACACAATTTCATTTACAAGGTCATACTTAAGAACTGCACATGTAATGTGAAAAAGATATTGGCTCTATTGAAACAATAGCATGTGCTGAAGATAGATATTAACCTCAACATTTTCAATTTCCTTTGAACCAGCCAATTAATATTGAAACATTTGAAAAATGGAAATGCAGTGAAGATAGTTTCGCATATTTTGATGCATAATTGTATGTCCATACTTAGAATTTTATGAAAAAATATATGTCCTTCTACACTATAAATGGAATGCACTATTCCATCATTTATAATTTTTAAGGAGTTGCACATGTAATTTGAAAATCGTTTTGGCACTATTGAAACAATAGCATGTGGGAAGGAATTGATTTCAAACACTAAATTTGTATAGGAATTGCAATGGCACCCTCCCGCCATTAACTGTGGCGATCCACCGTCCGCGAATATCGCCTCCAAGATGAAATTATCACACCTTGTTTTTAAAATTTATGAGATGACGCCAAACCATTTGCACATTTATTGGAACTATCAGATATAACTATATCCAATGATATAGTAGTGGAATAATGTGCTTAAAATCTCGATGTGAATTACAGCAGAGAATATAGCATCTCCAATTGAAAACAATGTTCTGTTTATTTATAGCTGATATAGTGCTTATTGCTCCAGTTTCCATTTTGTCGAAGACACAATTTCATTTACAAGGTCATACTTAAGAACTGCACATGTAATGTGAAAAACATATTAGCTCTATTGAAACAATAGCATGTGCTGAATATAGATTTCAATCTCAACATTTTCAATTTCCTTTGAACCAGCCAATTAATATTGAAACATTTGAAAAATGGATATGCAGTGAAGATAGTTTCGCACATTTTGATGCATAATTGCATGTCCATACTTAGTGAAAAAATATATGTCCTTTTCCACTTGAATGGAGTGCACTATTCCATCAGTTATAATTTTTAAGGAGTTGCACATGTAATTTGAAAATCGTTTTGGCACTATTGAAACAATAGCATGTGCGAAGGAATTGATTTCAAACACTAAATTTGTATAGGAATTGCAATGGCACCCTCCCGCCATTAACTGTGGCGATCCACCGTCCGCGAATATCGCCTCCAAGATGAAATTATCACACCTTTTTTTTTAAAATTTATGAGATGACGCCAAACCATTTGCACATTTATTGGAACTATCAGATATAACTATATCTAATGATATAGTAGGGGAATAATGTGCTTAAAATCTCGATGTGAATTACAGCAGAGAATATAGCATCTCCAATTGAAAACAATGTTCTGTTTATTTATAGCTGATATAGTGCTTACTGCTCCAGTTTCCATATTAGTCGAAGACACAATTTCATTTACAAGGTCATACTTAAGAACTGCACATGTAATGTGAAAAACATATTAGCTCTATTGAAACAATAGCATGTGCTGAAGATAGATTTCAACCTCAACATTTTCAATTTCCTTTGAACCAGCCAATTAATATTGAAACATTTGAAAAATGGAAATGCAGTGAAGATAGTTTCGCACATTTTGATGCATAATTGTATGTCCATACTTAGAATTTTATGAAAAAATATATGTCCATCTACACTATAAATGGAATGCACTATTCCATCACTTATAATTTTTAAGGAGTTGCACATGTAATTTGAAAATCGTTTTGGCACTATTGAAACAATAGCATGTGCGAAGGAATTGATTTCAAACACTAAATTTGTATAGGAATTGCAATGGCACCCTCCCGCCATTAACTGTGGCGATCCACCGTCCGCGAATATCGCCTCCAAGATGAAATTATCACACCTTGTTTTTAAAATTTATGAGATGACGCCAAACCATTTGCACATTTATTGGAACTATCAGATATAACTATATCCAATGATATAGTAGTGGAATAATGTGCTTAAAATCTCGATGTGAATTACAGCAGAGAATATAGCATCTCCAATTGAAAACAATGTTCTGTTTATTTATAGCTGATATAGTGCTTATTGCTCCAGTTTCCATATTAGTCGAAGACACAATTTCATTTACAAGGTCATACTTAAGAACTGCACATGTAATGTGAAAAGCATATTAGCTCTATTGAAACAATAGCATGTGCTGAAGATAGATTTCAACCTCAACATTTTCAATTTCCTTTGAACCAGCCAATTAATATTGAAACATTTGAAAAATGGAAATGCAGTGAAGATAGTTTCGCACATTTTGATGCATAATTGTATGTCCATACTTAGAATTTTATGAAAAAATATATGTCCATCTACACTATAAATGGAATGCACTATTCCATCACTTATAATTTTTAAGGAGTTGCACATGTAATTTGAAAATCGTTTTGGCACTATTGAAACAATAGCATGTGCGAAGGAATTGATTTCAAACACTAAATTTGTATAGGAATTGCAATGGCACCCTCCCGCCATTAACTGTGGCGATCCACCGTCCGCGAATATCGCCTCCAAGATGAAATTATCACACCTTGTTTTTAAAATTTATGAGATGACGCCAAACCATTTGCACATTTATTGGAACTATCAGATATAACTATATCCAATGATATAGTAGGGGAATAATGTGCTTAAAATCTCGATGAGAATTACAGCAGAGAATATAGCATCTCCAATTGAAAACAATGTTCTGTTTATTTATAGCTGATATAGTGCTTATTGCTCCAGTTTCCATATTGTCGAAGACACAATTTCATTTACAAGGTCATACTTAAGAACTGCACATGTAATGTGAAAAACATATTAACTCTATTGAAACAATAGCATGTGCTGAAGATAGATTTCAACCTCAACATTTTCAATTTCCTTTGAACCAGCCAATTAATATTGAAACATTTGAAAAATGGAAATGCAGTGAAGATAGTTTCGCACATTTTGATGCATAATTGTATGTCCATACTTAGAATTTCATGAAAAAATATATGTCCATTTCCACTATAAATGGAATGCACTATTCCATTACTTATAATTTTTAAGGAGTTGCACATGTAATTTGAAATTCGTTTTGGCACTATTGAAACAATAGCATGTGCGAAGGAATTGATTTCAAACACTAAATTTGTATAGTAATTGCAATGGCACCCTCCCGCTATTAACTGTGACGATCCACCGTCCGCGAATATCGCCTCCAAGATGAAATTATCACAACTTTTTTTTAAAATTTATGAGATGACGCGAAACCATTTGCACATTTACTGGAACTATCAGATATAACTATAATCCATGATATAGTAGGGGAATAATGTGCTTAAAATCTCGATGTGAATTACAGTAGAGAATATAGCATCTCCAATTGAAAACAGTGTTCTGTTTATTTATAGCTCATATAGTCCTTACTGCTCCAGTTTCCATATTATTCGAAGACACAATTTCATTTACAAGGTCATACTTAAGAACTGCACATGTAATGTGAAAAAGATATTGGCTCTATTGAAACAATAGCATGTGCTGAAGATAGATATTAACCTCAACATTTTCAATTTCCTTTGAACCAGCCAATTAATATTGAAACATTTGAAAAATGGAAATGCAGTGAAGATAGTTTCGCATATTTTGATGCATAATTGTATGTCCATACTTAGAATTTTATGAAAAAATATATGTCCTTATACACTATAAATGGAATGCACTATTCCATCACTTATAATTTTTAAGGAGTTGCACATGTAATTTGAAAATCGTTTTGGCACTATTGAAACAATAGCATGTGGGAAGGAATTGATTTCAAACACTAAATTTGTATAGGAATTGCAATGGCACCCTCCCGCCATTAACTGTGGCGATCCACCGTCCGCGAATATCGCCTCCAAGATGAAATTATCACACCTTGTTTTTAAAATTTATGAGATGACGCCAAACCATTTGCACATTTATTGGAACTATCAGATATAACTATATCCAATGATATAGTAGGGGAATAATGTGCTTAAAATCTCGATGTGAATTACAGCAGAGAATATAGCATATCCAATTGAAAACAGTGTTCTGTTTATTTATAGCTCATATAGTCCTTACTGCTCCAGTTTCCATATTAGTCGAAGACACAATTTCATTTACAAGGTCATACTTAAGAACTGCACATGTAATGTGAAAAACATATTAGCTCTATTGAAACAATAGCATGTGCTGAAGATAGATTTCAACCTCAACATTTTCAATTTCCTTTCAACCAGCCAATTAATATTGAAACATTTGAAAAATGGAAATGCAGTGAAGATAGTTTCGCACATTTTGATGCATAATTGTATGTCCATACTTAGTGAAAAATATATGTCCTTTTCCACTTGAATGGAATGCACTATTCCATTAGTTATAATTTTTAAGGAGTTGCACATGTTATTTGAAAATCGTTTTGGCACTATTGAAACAATAGCATGTGCGAAGGAATTAATTTCAAACACTAAATTTGTATAGGAATTGCAATGGCACCCTCCCGCCATTAACTGTGGCGATCCACCGTCCGCGAATATCGCCTCCAAGATGAAATTATCACACCTTTTTTTTTTAAAATTTATGAGATGACGCCAAACCATTTGCACATTTATTGGAGCTATCAGATATAACTATATCCAATGATATAGTAGGGGAATAATGTGCTTAAAATCTCGATGTGAATTACAGCAGAGAATATAGCATCTCCAATTGAAAACAATGTTCTGTTTATTTATAGCTGATATAGTGCTTTAGCTCCAGTTTCCATATTGTCGAAGACACAATTTCATTTACAAGGTCATACTTAAGAACTGCACATGTAATGTGAAAAACATATTAGCTCTATTGAAACAATAGCATGTGCTGAAGATAGATTTCAACCGCAACATTTTCAATTTCCTTTGAACCAGCCAATTAATATTGAAACATTTGAAAAATCGAAATGCAGTGAAGATAGTTTCGCACATTTTGATGCATAATTGTAGGACCATACTTAGAATTTTATGAAAAAATATATGTCCATCTCCACTATAAATGGAATGCACTATTCCATCACTTATAATTTTTAAGGAGTTGCACATGTAATTTGAAAATCGTTTTGGCACTATTGAAACAATAGCATGTGGGAAGGAATTGATTTCAAACACTAAATTTGTATAGGAATTGCAATGGCACCCTCCCGCCATTAACTGTGGCGATCCACCGTCCGCGAATATCGCCTCCAAGATGAAATTATCACACCTTTTTTTTAAAATTTATGAGATGACGCCAAACCATTTGCACATTTATTGGAACTATCAGATATAACTATATCCAATGATATAGTAGGGGAATAATGTGCTTAAAATCTCGATGTGAATTACAGTAGAGAATATAGCATCTCCAATTGAAAACAATGTTCTGTTTATTTATAACTCATATAGTGCTAATTGCTCCAGTTTCCATATTAGTCGAAGACACAATTTCATTTACAAGGTCATACTTAAGAACTGCACATGTAATGTGAAAAACATATTAGCTCTATTGAAACAATAGCATGTGCTGAAGATAGATTTCAACCTCAACATTTTCAATTTCCTTTGAACCAGCCAATTAATATTGAAACATTTGAAAAATGGAAATGCAGTGAAGATAGTTTCGCACATTTTGATGCATAATTGTATGTCCATACTTAGAATTTTATGAAAAAATATATGTCCATCTACACTATAAATGGAATGCACTATTCCATCACTTATAATTTTTAAGGAGTTGCACATGTAATTTGAAAATCGTTTTGGCACTATTGAAACAATAGCATGTGCGAAGGAATTGATTTCAAACACTAAATTTGTATAGGAATTGCAATGGCACCCTCCCGCCATTAACTGTGGCGATCCACCGTCCGCGAATATCGCCTCCAAGATGAAATTATCACACCTTTTTTTTAAAATTTATGAGATGACGCCAAACCATTTGCACATTTATTGGAACTATCAGATATAACTATATCCAATGATATAGTAGGGGAATAATGTGCTTAAAATCTTGATGTGAATTACAGGAGAGAATATAGCATCTCCAATTGAAAACAATGTTCTGTTTATTTATAGCTGATATAGTGCTTATTGCTCCAGGTTCCATATTAGTCGAAGACACAATTTCATTTACAAGGTCATACTTAAGAACTGCACATGTAATGTGAAAAACATATTAGCTCTATTGAAACAATAGCATGTGCTGAAGATAGATTTTAATCTCAACATTTTCAATTTCCTTTGAACCAGCCAATGAATATGAAACATTTGAAAAATGGAAATGCAGTGAAGATAGTTTCGCACATTTTGATGCATAATTGTATGTCCATACTTAGAATTTTATGAAAAAATATATGTCCATTTCCACTATAAATGGAATGCACTATTCCATCACTTATAATTTTTAAGGAGTTGCACATGTAATTTGAAAATGGTTTTGGCACTATTGAAACAATAGCATGTGCGAAGGAATTGATTTCAAACACTAAATTTGTATAGGAATTGCAATGGCACCCTCCCGCCATTAACTGTGGCGATCCACCGTCCGCGAATATCGCCTCCAAGATGAAATTATCACACCTTTTTTTTAAAATTTATGAGATGACGCCAAACCATTTGCACATTTATTGGAACTAACAGATATAACTATATCCAATGATATATTAGGGGAATAATGTGCTTAAAATCTCGTTGTGAATTACTGCAGAGAATATAGCATCTCCAATTGAAAACAATGTTCTGTTTATTTATAGCTGATATAGTGCTTATTGCTCCAGTTTCCATTTTGTTGAAGACACAATTTCATTTACAAGGTCATACTTAAGAACTGCACATGTAATGTGAAAAACATATTAGCTCTATTGAAACAATAGCATGTGCTGAATATAGATTTCAACCTCAACATTTTCAATTTCCTTTGAACCAGCCAATGAATATTGAAACATTTGAAAAATGGATATGCAGTGATGATAGTTTTGCACATTTTGATGCATAATTGTATGTCCATACTTAGTGAAAAAATATATGTCCTTTTCCACTTGAATGGAATGCACTATTCCATCACTTATAATTTTTAAGGAGTTGCACATGTAATTTGAAAATCGTTTTGGCACTATTGAATTAATAGCATGTGCGAAGGAATTGATTTCAAACACTAAATTTGTATAGGAATTGCAATGGCACCCTCCCGCCATTAACTGTGGCGATCCACCGTCCGCGAATATCGCCTCCAAGATGAAATTATCACACCTTGTTTTTAAAATTTATGAGATGACGCCAAACCATTTGCACATTTATTGGAACTATCAGATATAACTATATCCAATGATATAGTAGGGGAATAATGTGCTTAAAATCTCGATGAGAATTACAGCAGAGAATATAGCATCTCCAATTGAAAACAATGTTCTGTTTATTTATAGCTGATATAGTGCTTATTGCTCCAGTTTCCATATTGTCGAAGACACAATTTCATTTACAAGGTCATACTTAAGAACTGCACATGTAATGTGAAAAACATATTAACTCTATTGAAACAATAGCATGTGCTGAAGATAGATTTCAACCTCAACATTTTCAATTTCCTTTGAACCAGCCAATTAATATTGAAACATTTGAAAAATGGAAATACAGTGAAGATAGTTTCGCACATTTTGATGCATAATTGTATGTCCATACTTAGAATTTCATGAAAAAATATATGTCCATTTCCACTATAAATGGAATGCACTATTCCATTACTTATAATTTTTAAGGAGTTGCACATGTAATTTGAAATTCGTTTTGGCACTATTGAAACAATAGCATGTGCGAAGGAATTGATTTCAAACACTAAATTTGTATAGTAATTGCAATGGCACCCTCCCGCTATTAACTGTGGCGATCCACCGTCCGCGAATATCGCCTCCAAGATGAAATTATCACACCTTTTTTTTAAAATTTATGAGATGACGCGAAACCATTTGCACATTTACTGGAACTATCAGATATAACTATAATCCATGATATAGTAGGGGAATAATGTGCTTAAAATCTCGATGTGAATTACAGTAGAGAATATAGCATCTCCAATTGAAAACAGTGTTCTGTTTATTTATAGCTCATATAGTCCTTACTGCTCCAGTTTCCATATTAGTCGAAGACACACTTTCATTTACAAGGTCATACTTAAGAACTGCACATGTAATGTGAAAAACATATTGGCTCTATTGAAACAATAGCATGTGCTGAAGATAGATTTCGACCTCAACATTTTCAATTTCCTTTGAACCAGCCAATTAATATTGAAACATTTGAAAAATGGAAATTCAGTGAAGATAGTTTCGCACATTTTGATGCATAATTGTATGTCCATACTTAGAATTTTATGAAAACATATATGTCCTTCTACACTATAAATGGAATGCACTATTCCATCACTTATAATTTTTAAGGAGTTGCACATGTAATTTGAAAATCGTTTTGGCACTATTGAAACAATAGCATGTGCGAAGGAATTGATTTCAAACACTAAATTTGTATAGGAATTGCAATGGCACCCTCCCGCCATTAACTGTGGCGATCCACCGTCCGCGAATATCGCCTCCAAGATGAAATTATCACACCTTGTTTTTAAAATTTATGAGATGACGCCAAACCATTTGCACATTTATTGGAACTATCAGATATAACTATAATCCATGATATAGTAGGGGAATAATGTGCTTAAAATCTCGATGTGAATTACAGTAGAGAATATAGCATCTCCAATTGAAAACAGTGTTCTGTTTATTTATAGCTCATATAGTCCTTACTGCTCCAGTTTCCATATTATTCGAAGACACAATTTCATTTACAAGGTCATACTTAAGAACTGCACATGTAATGTGAAAAAGATATTGGCTCTATTGAAACAATAGCATGTGCTGAAGATAGATATTAACCTCAACATTTTCAATTTCCTTTGAACCAGCCAATTAATATTGAAACATTTGAAAAATGGAAATGCAGTGAAGATAGTTTCGCATATTTTGATGCATAATTGTATGTCCATACTTAGAATTTTATGAAAAAATATATGTCCTTCTACACTATAAATGGAATGCACTATTCCATCACTTATAATTTTTAAGGAGTTGCACATGTAATATGAAAATCGTTTTGGCACTATTGAAACAATAGCATGTGGGAAGGAATTGATTTCAAACACTAAATTTGTATAGGAATTGCAATGGCACCCTCCCGCCATTAACTGTGGCGATCCACCGTCCGCGAATATCGCCTCCAAGATGAAATTATCACACCTTGTTTTTAAAATTTATGAGATGACACCAAACCATTTGCACATTTATTGGAACTATCAGATATAACTATATCCAATGATATAGTAGGGGAATAATGTGCTTAAAATCTCGATGTGAATTACAGCAGAGAATATAGCATATCCAATTGAAAACAGTGTTCTGTTTATTTATAGCTCATATAGTCCTTACTGCTCCAGTTTCCATATTAGTCGAAGACACAATTTCATTTACAAGGTCATACTTAAGAACTGCACATGTAATGTGAAAAACATATTAGCTCTATTGAAACAATAGCATGTGCTGAAGATAGATTTCAACCTCAACATTTTCAATTTCCTTTGAACCAGCCAATTAATATTGAAACATTTGAAAAATGGAAATGCAGTGAAGATAGTTTCGCACATTTTGATGCATAATTGTATGTCCATACTTAGAATTTTATGAAAAAATATATGTCCATCTACACTATAAATGGAATGCACTATTCCATCACTTATAATTTTTAAGGAGTTGCACATGTAATTTGAAAATCGTTTTGGCACTATTGAAACAATAGCATGTGCGAAGGAATTGATTTCAAACACTAAATTTGTATAGGAATTGCAATGGCACCCTCCCGCCATTAACTGTGGCGATCCACCGTCCGCGAATATCGCCTCCAAGATGAAATTATCACACCTTTTTTTTAAAATTTATGAGATGAAGCCAAACCATTTGCACATTTATTGGAACTATGAGATATAACTATAATCCATGATATAGTAGGGGAATAATGTGCTTAAAATCTCGATGTGAATTACAGTAGAGAATATAGCATCTCCAATTGAAAACAGTGTTCTGTTTATTTATAGCTCATATAGTCCTTAATGCTCCAGTTTGCATATTAGTCGAAGACACAATTTCATTTACAAGGTCATACTTAAGAACTGCACATGTAATGTGAAAAACATATTAGCTCTATTGAAACAATAGCATGTGCTGAAGATAGATTTCAACCTCAACATTTTCAATTTCCTTTGAACCAGCCAATTAATATTGAAACATTTGAAAAATGGAAATGCAGTGAAGATAGTTTCGCATATTTTGATGCATAATTGTATGTCCATACTTAGAATTTTATGAAAAAATATATGTCCTTCTACACTATAAATGGAATGCACTATTCCATCACTTATAATTTTTAAGGAGTTGCACATGTAATTTGAAAATCGTTTTGGCACTATTGAAACAATAGCATGTGCGAAGGAATTGATTTCAAACACTAAATTTGTATAGGAATTGCAATGGCACCCTCCCGCAATTAACTGTGGCGATCCACCGTCCGCGAATATCGCCTCCAAGATGAAATTATCACACCTTTTTTTTAAAATTTATGAGATGACGCCAAACCATTTGCACATTTATTGGAACTATCAGATATAACTATATCCAATGATATAGTAGGGGAATAATGTGCTTAAAATCTCGATGTGAATGACAGCAGAGAATATAGCATCTTCAATTGAAAACAATGTTCTGTTTACTTATAGCTGATATAGTGCTTATTGCTCCAGTTTCCATATTAGTCGAAGACACAATTTCATTTACAATGTCATACTTAAGAACTGCACATGTAATGTGAAAAACATATTGGCTCTATTGAAACAATAGCATGTGCTGAAGATAGATTTCAACCTCAAAATTTTCAATTACCTTTGAAGCAGCCAATTAATATTGAAACATTTGAAAAATGGAATTGCAATGAAGATAGTTTCGCACATTTTGATGCACAATTCTATGTCCATACATAGAATTTTATGAAAAAATATATGTCCATTTCAACTAAAAATGGAATGTACTATTCCATCACTTATAATTTTTAAGGAGTTGCACATGTAATTTGAAAATCGTTTTGGCACTATTGAAACAATAGCATGTGCGAAGGAATTGATTTCAAACACTAAATTTTTATAGGAATTGCAATGGCACCCTCCCGCCATTAACTGTGGCCATCCACCATCCGCGAATATCGCCTCCAAGATGAAATTATCACACCTTTTTTTAAAAATTTATGAGATGACGCCAAACCATTTGCACATTTATTGGAACTATCAGATAAAGCTATATCCAATGATATAGTAGGGGAATAATGTGCTTAAAATCTGGATGTGAATTACAGCAGAGAATATAGCATCTCCAATTGAAAACAGTGTTCTGTTTATTTATAGCTCATATAGTCCTTACTGCTCCAGTTTCCATATTAGTCGAAGACACAATTTCATTTACAAGGTCATACTTAAGTACTGCACATGTAATGTGAAAAACATATTGGCTCTATTGAAACAATAGCATGTGCTGAAGATAGATTTCAACCTCAACATTTTCAATTTCCTTTGAACCAGCCAATTAATATTGAAACATTTGAAAAATGGATATGCAGTGAAGATAGTTTCGCACATTTTGATGCATAATTGTATGTCCATACTTAGTGAAAAAATATATGTCCTTTTCCACTTGAATGGAATGCACTATTCCATCAGTTATAATTTTTAAGGAGTTGCACATGTAATTTGAAAATCGTTTTGGCACTATTGAAACAATAGCATGTGCGAAGGAATTGATTTCAAACACTAAATTTGTATAGGAATTGCAATGGCACCCTCCCGCCATTAACTGTGGCGATCCACCGTCCGCGAATATCGCCTCCAAGATGAAATTATCACACCTTTTTTTTTAAAATTTATGAGATGACGCCAAACCATTTGCACATTTATTGGAACTATCAGATATAACTATATCCAATGATATAGTAGGGGAATAATGTGCTTAAAATCTCGATGTGAATTACAGCAGAGAATATAGCATCTCCAATTGAAAACAATGTTCTGTTTATTTATAGCTGATATAGTGCTTACTGCTCCAGTTTCCATATTAGTCGAAGACACAATTTCATTTACAAGGTCATACTTAAGAACTGCACATGTAATGTGAAAAACATATTAGCTCTATTGAAACAATAGCATGTGCTGAAGATAGATTTCAACCTCAACATTTTCAATTTCCTTTGAACCAGCCAATTAATATTGAAACATTTGAAAAATGGAAATGCAGTGAAGATAGTTTCGCACATTTTGATGCATAATTGTATGTCCATACTTAGAATTTTATGAAAAAATATATGTCCATCTACACTATAAATGGAATGCACTATTCCATCACTTATAATTTTTAAGGAGTTGCACATGTAATTTGAAAATCGTTTTGGCACTATTGAAACAATAGCATGTGCGAAGGAATTGATTTCAAACACTAAATTTGTTTAGGAATTGCAATGGCACCCTCCCGCCATTAACTGTGGCGATCCACCGTCCGCGAATATCGCCTCCAAGATGAAATTATCACACCTTGTTTTTAAAATTTATGAGATGACGCCAAACCATTTGCACATTTATTGGAACTATCAGATATAACTATATCCAATGATATAGTAGTGGAATAATGTGCTTAAAATCTCGATGTGAATTACAGCAGAGAATATAGCATCTCCAATTGAAAAGAATGTTCTGTTTATTTATAGCTGATATAGTGCTTATTGCTCCAGTTTCCATATTAGTCGAAGACACAATTTCATTTACAAGGTCATACTTAAGAACTGCACATGTAATGTGAAAAGCATATTAGCTCTATTGAAACAATAGCATGTGCTGAAGATAGATTTCAACCTCAACATTTTCAATTTCCTTTGAACCAGCCAATTAATATTGAAACATTTGAAAAATGGAAATGCAGTGAAGATAGTTTCGCACATTTTGATGCATAATTGTATGTCCATACTTAGAATTTTATGAAAAAATATATGTCCATCTACACTATAAATGGAATGCACTATTCCATCACTTATAATTTTTAAGGAGTTGCACATGTAATTTGAAAATCGTTTTGGCACTATTGAAACAATAGCATGTGCGAAGGAATTGATTTCAAACACTGAATTTGTATAGGAATTGCAATGGCACCCTCCCGCCATTAACTGTGGCGATCCACCGTCCGCGAATATCGCCTCCAAGATGAAATTATCACACCTTTTTTTTAAAATGTATGAGATGACGCCAAACCATTTGCACATTTATTGGAACTATCAGATATAACTATATCCAATGATATAGTAGGGGAATAATGTGCTTAAAATCTCGATGTGAATTACAGCAGAGCATATAGCATCTCCAATTGAAAACAATGTTCTGTTTATTTATAGCTCATATAGTGCTTATTACTCCAGTTTCCATATAGTCGAAGACACAATTTCATTTACAAGGTAATACTTAAGAACTGCACATGTAATGTGAAAAACATATTAGCTCTATTGAAACAATAGCATGTGCTGAAGATAGATTTCAACCTCAACATTTTCAATTTCCTTTGAATCAATCAATGAATATTGAAACATTTGAAAAATGGAAATGCAGTGAAGATAGTTTCGCACATTTTGATGCATAATTGTATGTCCATACTTAGTGAAAAATATATGTCCTTTTCCACTTGAATGGAATGCACTATTCCATTACTTATAATTTTTAAGGAGTTGCACATGTAATTTGAAAATCATTTTGGCACTATTGAAACAATAGCATGTGCGAAGGAATTGATTTCAAACACTAAATTTGTATAGGAATTGCAATGGCGCCCTCCCGCCATTAACTGTGGCGATCCACCGTCCGCGAATATCGCCTCCAAGATGAAATTATCACACCTTTTTTTTTTAAAATTTATGAGATGACGCCAAACCATTTGCACATTTATTGGAACTATCAGATATAACTATATCCAATGATATAGTAGGGGAATAATGTGCTTAAAATCTCGATGTGAATTACAGCAGAGAATATAGCATCTCCAATTGAAAACAATGTTCTGTTTATTTATAGCTGATATAGTGCTTTAGCTCCAGTTTCCATATTGTCGAAGACACAATTTCATTTACAAGGTCATACTTAAGAACTGCACATGTAATGTGAAAAACATATTAGCTCTATTGAAACCATAGCATGGGCTGAAGATAGATTTCAACCGCAACATTTTCAATTTCCTTTGAACCAGCCAATTAATATTGAAACATTTGAAAAATCGAAATGCAGTGAAGATAGTTTCGCACATTTTGATGCATAATTGTAGGACCATACTTAGAATTTTATGAAAAAATATATGTCCATCTCCACTATAAATGGAATGCACTATTCCATCACTTATAATTTTTAAGGATTTGCACATGTAATTTGAAAATCGTTTTGGCATATTGAAACAATAGCATGTGCGAAGGAATTGATTTCAAACACTAAATTTGTATAGGAATTGCAATGGCACCCTCCCGCCATTAACTGTGGCGATCCACCGTCCGCGAATATCGCCTCCAAGATGAAATTATCACACCTTTTTTTTAAAATTTATGAGATGACGCCAAACCATTTGCACATTTATTGGAACTATCAGATATAACTATATCCAATGATATAGTAGGGGAATAATGTGCTTAAAATCTCGATGTGAATTACAGTAGAGAATATAGCATCTCCAATTGAAAACAATGTTCTGTTTATTTATAACTCATATAGTACTTATTGCTCCAGTTTCCATATTAGTCGAAGACACAATTTCATTTACAAGGTCATACTTAAGAACTGCACATGTAATGTGAAAAACATATTAGCTCTATTGAAACAATAGCATGTGCTGAAGATAGATTTCAACCTCAACATTTTCAATTTCCTTTGAACCAGCCAATTAATATTGAAACATTTGAAAAATGGAAATGCAGTGAAGATAGTTTCGCACATTTTGATGCATAATTGTATGTCCATACTTAGAATTTTATGAAAAAATATATGTCCATTTCCACTATAAATGGAATGCACTATTCCATCACTTATAATTTTTAAGGAGTTGCACATGTAATTTGAAAATGGTTTTGGCACTATTGAAACAATAGCATGTGCGAAGGAATTGATTTCAAACACTAAATTTGTATAGGAATTGCAATGGCACCCTCCCGCCATTAACTGTGGCGATCCACCGTCCGCGAATATCGCCTCCAAGATGAAATTATCACACCTTTTTTTTAAAATTTATGAGATGACGCCAAACCATTTGCACATTTATTGGAACTAACAGATATAACTATATCCAATGATATATTAGGGGAATAATGTGCTTAAAATCTCGTTGTGAATTACTGCAGAGAATATAGCATCTCCAATTGAAAACAATGTTCTGTTTATTTATAGCTGATATAGTGCTTATTGCTCCAGTTTCCATTTTGTCGAAGACACAATTTCATTTACAAGGTCATACTTAAGAACTGCACATGTAATGTGAAAAACATATTAGCTCTATTGAAACAATAGCATGTGCTGAATATAGATTTCAATCTCAACATTTTCAATTTCCTTTGAACCAGCCAATTAATATTGAAACATTTGAAAAATGGATATGCAGTGAAGATAGTTTCGCACATTTTGATGCATAATTGTATGTCCATACTTAGTGAAAAAATATATGTACTTTTCCACTTGAATGGAATGCACTATTCCATCAGTTATAATATTTAAGGAGTTGCACATGTAATTTGAAAATCGTTTTGGCACTATTGAAACAATAGCATGTGCGAAGGAATTGATTTCAAACACTAAATTTGTATAGGAATTGCAATGGCACCCTCCCGCCATTAACTGTGGTGATCCACCGTCCGCGAATATCGCCTCCAAGATGAAATTATCACACCTTTTTTTTTAAAATTTATGAGATGACGCCAAACCATTTGCACATTTATTGGAACTATCAGATATAACTATATCCAATGATATAGTAGGGGAATAATGTGCTTAAAATCTCGATGTGAATTACAGCAGAGAATATAGCATCTCCAATTGAAAACAATGTTCTGTTTATTTATAGCTGATATAGTGCTTACTGCTCCAGTTTCCATATTAGTCGAAGACACAATTTCATTTACAAGGTCATACTTAAGAACTGCACATGTAATGTGAAAAACATATTAGCTCTATTGAAACAATAGCATGTGCTGAAGATAGATTTCAACCGCAACATTTTCAATTTCCTTTGAACCAGCCAATTAATATTGAAACATTTGAAAAATGGAAATGCAGTGAAGATAGTTTCGCACATTTTGATGCATAATTGTATGTCCATACTTAGAATTTTATGAAAAAATATATGTCCATCTACACTATAAATGGAATGCACTATTCCATCACTTATAATTTTTAAGGAGTTGCACATGTAATTTGAAAATCGTTTTGGCACTATTGAAACAATAGCATGTGCGAAGGAATTGATTTCAAACACTAAATTTGTTTAGGAATTGCAATGGCACCCTCCCGCCATTAACTGTGGCGATCCACCGTCCGCGAATATCGCCTCCAAGATGAAATTATCACACCTTTTTTTTAAAATTTATGAGATGACGCCAAACCATTTGCACATTTATTGGAACTATCAGATATAACTATATCCAATGATATAGTAGGGGAATAATGTGCTTAAAATCTCGATTTGAATTACAGCAGAGCATATAGCATCTCCAATTGAAAACAATGTTCTGTTTATTTATAGCTCATATAGTGCTTATTACTCCAGTTTCCATATAGTCGAAGACACAATTTCATTTACAAGGTAATACTTAAGAACTGCACATGTAATGTGAAAAACATATTAGCTCTATTGAAACAATAGCATGTGCTGAAGATAGATTTCAACCTCAACATTTTCAATTTCCTTTGAATCAGCCAATGAATATTGAAACATTTGAGAAATGGAAATGCAGTGAAGATAGTTTCGCACATTTTGATGCATAATTGTATGTCCATACTTAGTGAAAAATATATGTCCTTTTCCACTTGAATGGAATGCACTATTCCATTAGTTATAATTTTTAAGGAGTTGCACATGTAATTTGAAAATCGTTTTGGCACTATTGAAACAATAGATTGTGCGAAGGAATTGATTTCAAACACTAAATTTGTATAGGAATTGCAATGGCACCCTCCCGCCATTAACTGTGGCGATCCACCGTCCGCGAATATCGCCTCCAAGATGAAATTATCACACCTTTTTTTTTTAAAATTTATGAGATGACGCCAAACCATTTGCACATTTATTGGAACTATCAGATATAACTATATCCAATGATATAGTAGGGGAATAATGTGCTTAAAATCTCGATGTGAATTACAGCAGAGAATATAGCATCTCCAATTGAAAACAATGTTCTGTTTATTTATAGCTGATATAGTGCTTTAGCTGCAGTTTCCATATTGTCGAAGACACAATTTCATTTACAAGGTCATACTTAAGAACTGCACATGTAATGTGAAAAACATATTAGCTCTATTGAAACAATAGCATGTGCTGAAGATAGATTTCAACCGCAACATTTTCAATTTCCTTTGAACCAGCCAATTAATATTGAAACATTTGAAAAATCGAAATGCAGTGAAGATAGTTTCGCACATTTTGATGCATAATTGTAGGACCATACTTAGAATTTTATGAAAAAATATATGTCCATCTCCACTATAAATGGAATGCACTATTCCATCACTTATAATTTTTAAGGAGTTGCACATGTAATTTGAAAATCGTTTTGGCACTATTGAAACAATAGCATGTGCGAAGGAATTGATTTCAAACACTAAATTTGTATAGGAATTGCAATGGCACCCTCCCGCCATTAACTGTGGCGATCCACCGTCCGCGAATATCGCCTCCAAGATGAAATTATCACACCTTTTTTTTAAAATTTATGAGATGACGCCAAACCATTTGCACATTTATTGGAACTATCAGATATAACTATATCCAATGATATAGTAGGGGAATAATGTGCTTAAAATCTCGATGTGAATTACAGTAGAGAATATAGCATCTCCAATTGAAAACAATGTTCTGTTTATTTATAACTCATATAGTGCTAATTGCTCCAGTTTCCATATTAGTCGAAGACACAATTTCATTTACAAGGTCATACTTAAGAACTGCACATGTAATGTGAAAAACATATTAGCTCTATTGAAACAATAGCATGTGCTGAAGATAGATTTCAACCTCATCATTTTCAATTTCCTTTGAACCAGCCAATTAATATTGAAACATTTGAAAAATGGAAATGCAGTGAAGATAGTTTCGCACATTTTGATGCATAATTGTATGTCCATACTTAGAATTATATGAAAAAATATATGTCCATCTACACTATAAATGGAATGCACTATTCCATCACTTATAATTTTTAAGGAGTTGCACATGTAATTTGAAAATCTTTTTGGCACTATTGAAACAATAGCATGTGCGAAGGAATTGATTTCAAACACTAAATTTGTATAGGAATTGCAATGGCACCCTCCCGCCATTAACTGTGGCGATCCACCGTCCGCGAATATCGCCTCCAAGATGAAATTATCACACCTTTTTTTTAAAATTTATGAGATGACGCCAAACCATTTGCACATTTATTGGAACTATCAGATATAACTATATCCAATGATATAGTAGGGGAATAATGTGCTTAAAATCTGGATGTGAATTACAGCAGAGAATATAGCATCTCCAATTGAAAACAATGTTCTGTTTATTTATAGCTGATATAGTGCTTATTGCTCCAGGTTCCATATTAGTCGAAGACACAATTTCATTTACAAGGTCATACTTAAGAACTGCACATGTAATGTGAAAAACATATTAGCTCTATTGAAACAATAGCATGTGCTGAAGATAGATTTTAATCTCAACATTTTCAATTTCCTTTGAATCAGCCAATGAATATTGAAACATTTGAAAAATGGAAATGCAGTGAAGATAGTTTCGCACATTTTGATGCATAATTGTATGTCCATACTTAGAATTTTATGAAAAAATATATGTCCATTTCCACTATAAATGGAATGCACTATTCCATCACTTATAATTTTTAAGGAGTTGCACTTGTAATTTGAAAATGATTTTGGCACTATTGAAACAATAGCATGTGCGAAGGAATTGATTTCAAACACTAAATTTGTATAGGAATTGCAATGGCACCCTCCCGCCATTAACTGTGGCGATCCACCGTCCGCGAATATCGCCTCCAAGATGAAATTATCACACCTTTTTTTTAAAATTTATGAGATGACGCCAAACCATTTGCACATTTATTGGAACTATCAGATATAACTATATCCAATGATATATTAGGGGAATAATGTGCTTAAAATCTCGTTGTGAATTACTGCAGAGAATATAGCATCTCCAATTGAAAACAATGTTCTGTTTATTTATAGCTGATATAGTGCTTATTGCTCCAGTTTCCATTTTGTCGAAGACACAATTTCATTTACAAGGTCATACTTAAGAACTGCACATGTAATGTGAAAAACATATTAGCTCTATTGAAACAATAGCATGTGCTGAATATAGATTTCAACCTCAACATTTTCAATTTCCTTTGAACCAGCCAATGAATATTGAAACATTTGAAAAATGGATATGCAGTGATGATAGTTTTGCACATTTTGATGCATAATTGTATGTCCATACTTAGTGAAAAAATATATGTCCTTTTCCACTTGAATGGAATGCACTATTCCATCACTTATAATTTTTAAGGAGTTGCACATGTAATTTGAAAATCGTTTTGGCACTATTGAAACAATAGCATGTGCGAAGGAATTGATTTCAAACACTAAATTTGTATAGGAATTGCAATGGCACCCTCCCGCCATTAACTGTGGCGATCCACCGTCCGCGAATATCGCCTCCAAGATGAAATTATCACACCTTGTTTTTAAAATTTATGAGATGACGCCAAACCATTTGCACATTTATTGGAACTATCAGATATAACTATATCCAATGATATAGTAGGGGAATAATGTGCTTAAAATCTCGATGAGAATTACAGCAGAGAATATAGCATCTCCAATTGAAAACAATGTTCTGTTTATTTATAGCTGATATAGTGCTTATTGCTCCAGTTTCCATATTGTCGAAGACACAATTTCATTTACAAGGTCATACTTAAGAACTGCACATGTAATGTGAAAAACATATTAACTCTATTGAAACAATAGCATGTGCTGAAGATAGATTTCAACCTCAACATTTTCAATTTCCTTTGAACCAGCCAATTAATATTGAAACATTTGAAAAATGGAAATGCAGTGAAGATAGTTTCGCACATTTTGATGCATAATTGTATGTCCATACTTAGAATTTCATGAAAAAATATATGTCCATTTCCACTATAAATGGAATGCACTATTCCATTACTTATAATTTTTAAGGAGTTGCACATGTAATTTGAAATTCGTTTTGGCACTATTGAAACAATAGCATGTGCGAAGGAATTGATTTCAAACACTAAATTTGTATAGTAATTGCAATGGCACCCTCCCGCTATTAACTGTGGCGATCCACCGTCCCCGAATATCGCCTCCAAGATGAAATTATCACACCTTTTTTTTAAAATTTATGAGATGACGCGAAACCATTTGCACATTTACTGGAACTATCAGATATAACTATAATCCATGATATAGTAGGGGAATAATGTGCTTAAAATCTCGATGTGAATTACAGTAGAGAATATAGCATCTCCAATTGAAAACAGTGTTCTGTTTATTTATAGCTCATATAGTCCTTACTGCTCCAGTTTCCATATTAGTCGAAGACACACTTTCATTTACAAGGTTATACTTAAGAACTGCACATGTAATGTGAAAAACATATTGGCTCTATTGAAACAATAGCATGTGCTGAAGATAGATTTCAACCTCAACATTTTCAATTTCCTTTGAACCAGCCAATTAATATTGAAACATTTGAAAAATGGAAATGCAGTGAAGATAGTTTCGCACATTTTGATGCATAATTGTATGTCCATACTTAGAATTTTATGAAAAAATATATGTCCTTCTACACTATAAATGGAATGCACTATTCCATCACTTATAATTTTTAAGGAGTTGCACATGTAATTTGAAAATCGTTTTGGCACTATTGAAACAATAGCATGTGGGAAGGAATTGATTTCAAACACTAAATTTGTATAGGAATTGCAATGGCACCCTCCCGCCATTAACTGTGGCGATCCGCCGTCCGCGAATATCGCCTCCAAGATGAAATTATCACACCTTTTTTTTAAAATTTATGAGATGACGCCAAACCATTTGCACATTTATTGCAACTAACAGATATAACTATATCCAATGATATATTAGGGGAATAATGTGCTTAAAATCTCGTTGTGAATTACTGCAGAGAATATAGCATCTCCAATTGAAAACAATGTTCTGTTTATTTATAGCTGATATAGTGCTTATTGCTCCAGTTTCCATTTTGTCGAAGACACAATTTCATTTACAAGGTCATACTTAAGAACTGCACATGTAATGTGAAAAACATATTAGCTCTATTGAAACAATAGCATGTGCTGAATATAGATTTCAACCTCAACATTTTCAATTTCCTTTGAACCAGCCAATGAATATTGAAACATTTGAAAAATGGATATGCAGTGATGATAGTTTTGCACATTTTGATGCATAATTGTATGTCCATACTTAGTGAAAAAATATATGTCCTTTTCCACTTGAATGGAATGCACTATTCCATCACTTATAATTTTTAAGGAGTTGCACATGTAATTTGAAAATCGTTTTGGCACTATTGAATTAATAGCATGTGCGAAGGAATTGATTTCAAACACTAAATTTGTATAGGAATTGCAATGGCACCCTCCCGCCATTAACTGTGGCGATCCACCGTCCGCGAATATCGCCTCCAAGATGATATTATCACACCTTGTTTTTAAAATTTATGAGATGACGCCAAACCATTTGCACATTTATTGGAACTATCAGATATAACTATATCCAATGATATAGTAGGGGAATAATGTGCTTAAAATCTCGATGAGAATTACAGCAGAGAATATAGCATCTCCAATTGAAAACAATGTTCTGTTTATTTATAGCTGATATAGTGCTTATTGCTCCAGTTTCCATATTGTCGAAGACACAATTTCATTTACAAGGTCATACTTAAGAACTGCACATGTAATGTGAAAAACATATTAACTCTATTGAAACAATAGCATGTGCTGAAGATAGATTTCAACCTCAACATTTTCAATTTCCTTTGAACCAGCCAATTAATATTGAAACATTTGAAAAATGGAAATGCAGTGAAGATAGTTTCGCACATTTTGATGCATAATTGTATGTCCATACTTAGAATTTTATGAAAAAATATATGTCCATCTACACTATAAATGGAATGCACTATTCCATCACTTATAATTTTTAAGGAGTTGCACATGTAATTTGAAAATCGTTTTGGCACTATTGAAACAATAGCATGTGCGAAGGAATTGATTTCAAACACTGAATTTGTATAGGAATTGCAATGGCACCCTCCCGCCATTAACTGTGGCGATCCACCGTCCGCGAATATCGCCTCCAAGATGAAATTATCACACCTTTTTTTTAAAATTTATGAGATGACGCCAAACCATTTGCACATTTATTGGAACTATCAGATATAACTATATCCAATGATATAGTAGGGGAATAATGTGCTTAAAATCTCGATGTGAATTACAGTAGAGAATATTGCATCTCCAATTGAAAACAATGTTCTGTTTATTTATAACTCATATAGTACTTATTGCTCCAGTTTCCATATTAGTCGAAGACACAATTTCATTTACAAGGTCATACTTAAGAACTGCACATGTAATGTGAAAAACATATTAGCTCTATTGAAACAATAGCATGTGCTGAAGATAGATTTCAACCTCAACATTTTCAATTTCCTTTGAACCAGCCAATTAATATTGAAACATTTGAAAAATGGAAATGCAGTGAAGATAGTTTCGCACATTTTGATGCATAATTGTATGTCCATACTTAGAATTTTATGAAAAAATATATGTCCATCTACACTATAAATGGAATGCACTATTCCATCACTTATAATTTTTAAGGAGTTGCACATGTAATTTGAAAATCGTTTTGGCACTATTGAAACAATAGCATGTGCGAAGGAATTGATTTCAAACACTAAATTTGTATAGGAATTGCAATGGCACCCTCCCGCCATTAACTGTGGCGATCCACCGTCCGCGAATATCGCCTCCAAGATGAAATTATCACACCTTTTTTTTAAAATTTATGAGATGACGCCAAACCATTTGCACATTTATTGGAACTATCAGATATAACTATATCCAATGATATAGTAGGGGAATAATGTGCTTAAAATCTTGATGTGAATTACAGGAGAGAATATAGCATCTCCAATTGAAAACAATGTTCTGTTTATTTATAGCTGATATAGTGCTTATTGCTCCAGGTTCCATATTAGTCGAAGACACAATTTCATTTACAAGGTCACACTTAAGAACTGCACATGTAATGTGAAAAACATATTAGCTCTATAGAAACAATAGCATGTGCTGAAGATAGATTTTAACCTGAACATTTTCAATTTCCTTTGAACCAGCCAATGAATATTGAAACATTTGAAAAATGGAAATGCAGTGAAGATAGTTTCGCACATTTTGATGCATAATTGTATGTCCATACTTAGAATTTTATGAAAAAATATATGTCCATTTCCACTATAAATGGAATGCACTATTCCATCACTTATAATTTTTAAGGAGTTGCACATGTAATTTGAAAATGGTTTTGGCACTATTGAAACAATAGCATGTGCGAAGGAATTGATTTCAAACACTAAATTTGTATAGGAATTGCAATGGCACCCTCCCGCCATTAACTGTGGCGATCCACCGTCCGCGAATATCGCCTCCAAGATGAAATTATCACACCTTTTTTTTAAAATTTATGAGATGACGCCAAACCATTTGCACATTTATTGGAACTAACAGATATAACTATATCCAATGATATATTAGGGGAATAATGTGCTTAAAATCTCGTTGTGAATTACTGCAGAGAATATAGCATCTCCAATTGAAAACAATGTTCTGTTTATTTATAGCTGATATAGTGCTTATTGCTCCAGTTTCCATTTTGTCGAAGACACAATTTCATTTACAAGGTCATACTTAAGAACTGCACATGTAATGTGAAAAACATATTAGCTCTATTGAAACAATAGCATGTGCTGAATATAGATTTCAATCTCAACATTTTCAATTTCCTTTGAACCAGCCAATTAATATTGAAACATTTGAAAAATGGATATGCAGTGAAGATAGTTTCGCACATTTTGATGCATAATTGTATGTCCATACTTAGTGAAAAAATATATGTCCTTTTCCACTTGAATGGAATGCACTATTCCATCAGTTATAATATTTAAGGAGTTGCACATGTAATTTGAAAATCGTTTTGGCACTATTGAAACAATAGCATGTGCGAAGGAATTGATTTCAAACACTAAATTTGTATAGGAATTGCAATGGCACCCTCCCGCCATTAACTGTGGCGATCCACCGTCCGCGAATATCGCCTCCAAGATGAAATTATCACACCTTTTTTTTTAAAATTTATGAGATGACGCCAAACCATTTGCACATTTATTGGAACTATCAGATATAACTATATCCAATGATATAGTAGGGGAATAATGTGCTTAAAATCTCGATGTGAATTACAGCAGAGAATATAGCATCTCCAATTGAAAACAATGTTCTGTTTATTTATAGCTGATATAGTGCTTACTGCTCCAGTTTCCATATTAGTCGAAGACACAATTTCATTTACAAGGTCATACTTAAGAACTGCACATGTAATGTGAAAAACATATTAGCTCTATTGAAACAATAGCATGTGCTGAAGATAGATTTCAACCTCAACATTTTCAATTTCCTTTGAACCAGCCAATTAATATTGAAACATTTGAAAAATGGAAATGCAGTGAAGATAGTTTCGCACATTTTGATGCATAATTGTATGTCCATACTTAGAATTTTATGAAAAAATATATGTCCATCTACACTATAAATGGAATGCACTATTCCATCACTTATAATTTTTAAGGAGTTGCACATGTAATTTGAAAATCGTTTTGGCACTATTGAAACAATAGCATGTGCGAAGGAATTGATTTAAACACTAAATTTGTTTAGGAATTGCAATGGCACCCTCCCGCCATTAACTGTGGCGATCCACCGTCCGCGAATATCGCCTCCAAGATGAAATTATCACACCTTTTTTTTAAAATTTATGAGATGACGCCAAACCATTTGCACATTTATTGGAACTATCAGATATAACTATATCCAATGATATAGTAGGGGAATAATGTGCTTAAAATCTGGATGTGAATTACAGGAGAGAATATAGCATCTCCAATTGAAAACAATGTTCTGTTTATTTATAGCTGATATAGTGCTTATTGCTCCAGGTTCCATATTAGTCGAAGACACAATTTCATTTACAAGGTCATACTTAAGAACTGCACATGTAATGTGAAAAACATATTAGCTCTATTGAAACAATAGCATGTGCTGAAGATAGATTTTAATCTCAACATTTTCAATTTCCTTTGAACCAGCCAATGAATATTGAAACATTTGAAAAATGGAAATGCAGTGAAGATAGTTTCGCACATTTTGATGCATAATTGTATGTCCATACTTAGTGAAAAATATATGTCCTTTTCCACTTGAATGGAATGCACTATTCCATTAGTTATAATTTTTAAGGAGTTGCACATGTAATTTGAAAATGATTTTGGCACTATTGAAACAATAGCATGTGCGAAGGAATTGATTTCAAACACTAAATTTGTATAGGAATTGCAATGGCACCCTCCCGCCATTAACTGTGGCGATCCACCGTCCGCGAATATCGCCTCCAAGATGAAATTATCACACCTTTTTTTTAAAATTTATGAGATGACGCCAAACCATTTGCACATTTATTGGAACTAACAGATATAACTATATCCAATGATATATTAGGGGAATAATGTGCTTAAAATCTCGTTGTGAATTACTGCAGAGAATATAGCATCTCCAATTGAAAACAATGTTCTGTTTATGTATAGCTGATATAGTGCTTATTGCTCCAGTTTCCATTTTGTCGAAGACACAATTTCATTTACAAGGTCATACTTAAGAACTGCACATGTAATGTGAAAAACATATTAGCTCTATTGAAACAATAGCATGTGCTGAATATAGATTTCAACCTCAACATTTTCAATTTCCTTTGAACCAGCCAATGAATATTGAAACATTTGAAAAATGGATATGCAGTGATGATAGTTTTGCACATTTTGATGCATAATTGTATGTCCATACTTAGTGAAAAAATATATGTCCTTTTCCACTTGAATGGAATGCACTATTCCATCACTTATAATTTTTAAGGAGTTGCACATGTAATTTGAAAATCGTTTTGGCACTATTGAATTAATAGCATGTGCGAAGGAATTGATTTCAAACACTAAATTTGTATAGGAATTGCAATGGCACCCTCCCGCCATTAACTGTGGCGATCCACCGTCCGCGAATATCGCCTCCAAGATGAAATTATCACACCTTGTTTTTAAAATTTATGAGATGACGCCAAACCATTTGCACATTTATTGGAACTATCAGATATAACTATATCCAATGATATAGTAGGGGAATAATGTGCTTAAAATCTCGATGAGAATTACAGCAGAGAATATAGCATCTCCAATTGAAAACAATGTTCTGTTTATTTATAGCTGATATAGTGCTTATTGCTCCAGTTTCCATATTGTCGAAGACACAATTTCATTTACAAGGTCATACTTAAGAACTGCACATGTAATGTGAAAAACATATTAACTCTATTGAAACAATAGCATGTGCTGAAGATAGATTTCAACCTCAACATTTTCAATTTCCTTTGAACCAGCCAATTAATATTGAAACATTTGAAAAATGGAAATGCAGTGAAGATAGTTTCGCACATTTTGATGCATAATTGTATGTCCATACTTAGAATTTCATGAAAAAATATATGTCCATTTCCACTATAAATGGAATGCACTATTCCATTACTTATAATTTTTAAGGAGTTGCACATGTAATTTGAAATTCGTTTTGGCACTATTGAAACAATAGCATGTGCGAAGGAATTGATTTCAAACACTAAATTTGTATAGTAATTGCAATGGCACCCTCCCGCTATTAACTGTGGCGATCCACCGTCCCCGAATATCGCCTCCAAGATGAAATTATCACACCTTTTTTTTAAAATTTATGAGATGACGCGAAACCATTTGCACATTTACTGGAACTATCAGATATAACTATAATCCATGATATAGTAGGGGAATAATGTGCTTAAAATCTCGATGTGAATTACAGTAGAGAATATAGCATCTCCAATTGAAAACAGTGTTCTGTTTATTTATAGCTCATATAGTCCTTACTGCTCCAGTTTCCATATTAGTCGAAGACACACTTTCATTTACAAGGTTATACTTAAGAACTGCACATGTAATGTGAAAAACATATTGGCTCTATTGAAACAATAGCATGTGCTGAAGATAGATTTCAACCTCAACATTTTCAATTTCCTTTGAACCAGCCAATTAATATTGAAACATTTGAAAAATGGAAATGCAGTGAAGATAGTTTCGCACATTTTGATGCATAATTGTATGTCCATACTTAGAATTTTATGAAAAAATATATGTCCTTCTACACTATAAATGGAATGCACTATTCCATCACTTATAATTTTTAAGGAGTTGCACATGTAATTTGAAAATCGTTTTGGCACTATTGAAACAATAGCATGTGGGAAGGAGTTGATTTCAAACACTAAATTTGTATAGGAATTGCAATGGCACCCTCCCGCCATTAACTGTGGCGATCCACCGTCCGCGAATATCGCCTCCAAGATGAAATTATCACACCTTGTTTTTAAAATTTATGAGATGACGCCAAACCATTTGCACATTTATTGGAACTATCAGATATAACTATATCCAATGATATAGTAGGGGAATAATGTGCTTAAAATCTCGATGTGAATTACAGCAGAGAATATAGCATCTCCAATTGAAAACAATGTTCTGTTTATTTATAGCTGATATAGTGCTTATTGCTCCAGTTTCCATATTGTGGAAGACACAATTTCATTTACAAGGTCATACTTAAGAACTGCACATGTAATGTGAAAAACATATTAGCTCTATTGAAATAATAGCATGTGCTGAAGATAGATTTCAACCTCAACATTTTCAATTTCCTTTGAACAAGCCAATTAATATTGAAACATTTGAAAAATGGAAATGCAGTGATGATAGTTTCGCACATTTTGATGCATAATTGTATGTCCATACTTAGAATTTAATTAAAAAATTTATGTCCATTTCCACTATAAATGGAATGCACTATTCCATCACTTATAATTTTTAAGGAGTTGCACATGTAATTTGAAAATCGTTTTGGCACTATTGAAACAATAGCATGTGCGAAGGAATTGATTTCAAACACTAAATTTGTATAGGAATTGCAATGGCACCCTCCCGCCATTAACTGTGGCGATCCACCGTCCGCGAATATCGCCTCCAAGATGAAATTATCACACCTTTTTTTTTAAAATTTATGAGATGACGCCAAACCATTTGCACATTTATTGGAACTATCAGATATAACTATATCCAATGATATAGTAGGGGAATAATGTGCTTAAAATCTCGATGTGAATTACAGCAGAGAATATAGCATCTCCAATTGAAAACAATGTTCTGTTTATTTATAGCTGATATAGTGCTTACTGCTCCAGTTTCCATATTAGTCGAAGACACAATTTCATTTACAAGGTCATACTTAAGAACTGCACATGTAATGTGAAAAACATATTAGCTCTATTGAAACAATAGCATGTGCTGAAGATAGATTTCAACCTCAACATTTTCAATTTCCTTTGAACCAGCCAATTAATATTGAAACATTTGAAAAATGGAAATGCAGTGAAGATAGTTTCGCACATTTTGATGCATAATTGTATGTCCATACTTAGAATTTTATGAAAAAATATATGTCCATCTACACTATAAATGGAATGCACTATTCCATCACTTATAATTTTTAAGGAGTTGCACATGTAATTTGAAAATCGTTTTGGCACTATTGAAACAATAGCATGTGCGAAGGAATTGATTTCAAACACTAAATTTGTTTAGGAATTGCAATGGCACCCTCCCGCCATTAACTGTGGCGATCCACCGTCCGCGAATATCGCCTCCAAGATGAAATTATCACACCTTGTTTTTAAAATTTATGAGATGACGCCAAACCATTTGCACATTTATTGGAACTATCAGATATAACTATATCCAATGATATAGTAGTGGAATAATGTGCTTAAAATCTCGATGTGAATTACAGCAGAGAATATAGCATCTCCAATTGAAAAGAATGTTCTGTTTATTTATAGCTGATATAGTGCTTATTGCTCCAGTTTCCATATTAGTCGAAGACACAATTTCATTTACAAGGTCATACTTAAGAACTGCACATGTAATGTGAAAAGCATATTAGCTCTATTGAAACAATAGCATGTGCTGAAGATAGATTTCAACCTCAACATTTTCAATTTCCTTTGAACCAGCCAATTAATATTGAAACATTTGAAAAATGGAAATGCAGTGAAGATAGTTTCGCACATTTTGATGCATAATTGTATGTCCATACTTAGAATTTTATGAAAAAATATATTGTCCATCTACACTATAAATGGAATGCACTATTCCATCACTTATAATTTTTAAGGAGTTGCACATGTAATTTGAAAATCGTTTTGGCACTATTGAAACAATAGCATGTGCGAAGGAATTGATTTCAAACACTGAATTTGTATAGGAATTGCAATGGCACCCTCCCGCCATTAACTGTGGCGATCCACCGTCCGCGAATATCGCCTCCAAGATGAAATTATCACACCTTTTTTTTAAAATTTATGAGATGACGCCAAACCATTTGCACATTTATTGGAACTAACAGATATAACTATATCCAATGATATATTAGGGGAATAATGTGCTTAAAATCTCGTTGTGAATTACTGCAGAGAATATAGCATCTCCAATTGAAAAAAATGTTCTGTTTATTTATAACTGATATAGTGCTTATTGCTCCAGTTTCCATTTTGTCGAAGACACAATTTCATTTACAAGGTCATACTTAAGAACTGCACATGTAATGTGAAAAACATATTAGCTCTATTGAAACAATAGCATGTGCTGAATATAGATTTCAACCTCAACATTTTCAATTTCCTTTGAACCAGCCAATGAATATTGAAACATTTGAAAAATGGATATGCAGTGATGATAGTTTTGCACATTTTGATGCATAATTGTATGTCCATACTTAGTGAAAAAATATATGTCCTTTTCCACTTGAATGGAATGCACTATTCCATCACTTATAATTTTTAAGGAGTTGCACATGTAATTTGAAAATCGTTTTGGCACTATTGAATTAATAGCATGTGCGAAGGAATTGATTTCAAACCCTAAATTTGTATAGGAATTGCAATGGCACCCTCCCGCCATTAACTGTGGCGATCCACCGTCCGCGAATATCGCCTCCAAGATGAAATTATCACACCTTGTTTTTAAAATTTATGAGATGACGCCAAACCATTTGCACATTTATTGGAACTATCAGATATAACTATATCCAATAATATAGTAGGGGAATAATGTGCTTAAAATCTCGATGAGAATTACAGCAGAGAATATAGCATCTCCAATTGAAAACAATGTTCTGTTTATTTATAGCTGATATAGTGCTTATTGCTCCAGTTTCCATATTGTCGAAGACACAATTTCATTTACAAGGTCATACTTAAGAACTGCACATGTAATGTGAAAAACATATTAACTCTATTGAAACAATAGCATGTGCTGAAGATAGATTTCAACCTCAACATTTTCAATTTCCTTTGAACCAGCCAATTAATATTGAAACATTTGAAAAATGGAAATGCAGTGAAGATAGTTTCGCACATTTTGATGCATAATTGTATGTCCATACTTAGAATTTCATGAAAAAATATATGTCCATTTCCACTATAAATGGAATGCACTATTCCATTACTTATAATTTTTAAGGAGTTGCACATGTAATTTGAAATTCGTTTTGGCACTATTGAAACAATAGCATGTGCGAAGGAATTGATTTCAAACACTAAATTTGTATAGTAATTGCAATGGCACCCTCCCGCTATTAACTGTGGCGATCCACCGTCCGCGAATATCGCCTCCAAGATGAAATTATCTCACCTTTTTTTTAAAATTTATGAGATGTCGCGAAACCATTTGCACATTTACTGGAACTATCAGATATAACTATAATCCATGATATAGTAGGGGAATAATGTGCTTAAAATCTCGATGTGAATTACAGTAGAGAATATAGCATCTCCAATTGAAAACAGTGTTCTGTTTATTTATAGCTCATATAGTCCTTACTGCTCCAGTTTCCATATTAGTCGAAGACACACTTTCATTTACAAGGTCATACTTAAGAACTGCACATGTAATGTGAAAAACATATTGGCTCTATTGAAACAATAGCATGTGCTGAAGATAGATTTCAACCTCAACATTTTCAATTTCCTTTGAACCAGCCAATTAATATTGAAACATTTGAAAAATGGAAATGCAGTGAAGATAGTTTCGCACATTTTGATGCATAATTGTATGTCCATACTTAGAATTTTATGAAAAAATATATGTCCATCTACACTATAAATGGAATGCACTATTCCATCACTTATAATTTTTAAGGAGTTGCACATGTAATTTGAAAATCGTTTTGGCACTATTGAAACAATAGCATGTGCGAAGGAATTGATTTCAAACACTAAATTTGTTTAGGAATTGCAATGGCACCCTCCCGCCATTAACTGTGGCGATCCACCGTCCGCGAATATCGCCTCCAAGATGAAATTATCACACCTTGTTTTTAAAATTTATGAGATGACGCCAAACCATTTGCACATTTATTGGAACTATCAGATATAACTATATCCAATGATATAGTAGGGGAATAATGTGCTTAAAATCTCGATGTGAATTACAGCAGAGAATATAGCATCTCCAATTGAAAACAATGTTCTGTTTATTTATAGCTGATATAGTGCTTATTGCTCCAGTTTCCATATTGTGGAAGACACAATTTCATTTACAAGGTCATACTTAAGAACTGCACATGTAATGTGAAAAACATATTAGCTCTATTGAAACAATAGCATGTGCTGAAGATAGATTTCAACCTCAACATTTTCAATTTCCTTTGAACAAGCCAATTAATATTGAAACATTTGAAAAATGGAAATGCAGTGAAGATAGTTTCGCACATTTTGATGCATAATTGTATGTCCATACATAGAATTTAATTAAAAAATTTATGTCCATTTCCACTATAAATGGAATGCACTATTCCATCACTTATAATTTTTAAGGAGTTGCACATGTAATTTGAAAATCGTTTTGGCACTATTGAAACAATAGCATGTGCGAAGGAATTGATTTCAAACACTAAATTTGTATAGGAATTGCAATGGCACCCTCCCGCCATTAACTGTGACGATCCACCGTCCGCGAATATCGCCTCCAAGATGAAATTATCACACCTTTTTTTTTAAAATTTATGAGATGACGCCAAACCATTTGCACATTTATTGGAACTATCAGATATAACTATATCCAATGATATAGTAGGGGAATAATGTGCTTAAAATCTCGATGTGAATTACAGCAGAGAATATAGCATCTCCAATTGAAAACAATGTTCTGTTTATTTATAGCTGATATAGTGCTTACTGCTCCAGTTTCCATATTAGTCGAAGACACAATTTCATTTACAAGGTCATACTTAAGAACTGCACATGTAATGTGAAAAACATATTAGCTCTATTGAAACAATAGCATGTGCTGAAGATAGATTTCAACCTCAACATTTTCAATTTCCTTTGAACCAGCCAATTAATATTGAAACATTTGAAAAATGGAAATGCAGTGAAGATAGTTTCGCACATTTTGATGCATAATTGTATGTCCATACTTAGAATTTTATGAAAAAATATATGTCCATCTACACTATAAATGGAATGCACTATTCCATCACTTATAATTTTTAAGGAGTTGCACATGTAATTTGAAAATCGTTTTGGCACTATTGAAACAATAGCATGTGCGAAGGAATTGATTTCAAACACTGAATTTGTATAGGAATTGCAATGGCACCCTCCCGCCATTAACTGTGGCGATCCACCGTCCGCGAATATCGCCTCCAAGATGAAATTATCACACCTTGTTTTTAAAATTTATGAGATGACGCCAAACCATTTGCACATTTATTGGAACTATCAGATATAACTATATCCAATGATATAGTAGGGGAATAATGTGCTTAAAATCTCGATTTGAATTACAGCAGAGCATATAGCATCTCCAATTGAAAACAATGTTCTGTTTATTTATAGCTCATATAGTGCTTATTACTCCAGTTTCCATATAGTCGAAGACACAATTTCATTTACAAGGTCATACTTAAGAACTGCACATGTAATGTGAAAAACATATTAGCTCTATTGAAACAATAGCATGTGCTGAAGATAGATTTCAACCTCAACATTTTCAATTTCCTTTGAATCAGCCAATGAATATTGAAACATTTGAAAAATGGAAATGCAGTGAAGATAGTTTCGCACATTTTGATGCATAATTGTATGTCCATACTTAGTGAAAAATATATGTCCTTTTCCACTTGAATGGAATGCACTATTCCATTAGTTATAATTTTTAAGGAGTTGCACATGTAATTTGAAAATCGTTTTGGCACTATTGAAACAATAGCATGTGCGAAGGAATTGATTTCAAACACTAAATTTGTATAGGAATTGCAATGGCACCCTCCCGCCATTAACTGTGGCGATCCACCGTCCGCGAATATCGCCTCCAAGATGAAATTATCACACCTTTTTTTTTTAAAATTTATGAGATGACGCCAAACCATTTGCACATTTATTGGAACTATCAGATATAACTATATCCAATGATATAGTAGGGGAATAATGTGCTTAAAATCTCGATGTGAATTACAGCAGAGAATATAGCATCTCCAATTGAAAACAATGTTCTGTTTATTTATAGCTGATATAGTGCTTTAGCTCCAGTTTCCATATTGTCGAAGACACAATTTCATTTACAAGGTCATACTTAAGAACTGCACATGTAATGTGAAAAACATATTAGCTCTATTGAAACAATAGCATGTGCTGAAGATAGATTTCAACCTCAACATTTTCAATTTCCTTTGAACCAGCCAATTAATATTGAAACATTTGAAAAATCGAAATGCAGTGAAGATAGTTTCGCACATTTTGATGCATAATTGTAGGACCATACTTAGAATTTTATGAAAAAATATATGTCCATCTCCACTATAAATGGAATGCACTATTCCATCACTTATAATTTTTAAGGAGTTGCACATGTAATTTGAAAATCAATTTGGCACTATTGAAACAATAGCATGTGCGAAGGAATTGATTTCAAACACTAAATTTGTATAGGAATTGCAATGGCACCCTCCCGCCATTAACTGTGGCGATCCACCGTCCGCGAATATCGCCTCCAAGATGAAATTATCACACCTTTTTTTTAAAATTTATGAGATGACGCCAAATCATTTGCACATTTATTGGAACTATCAGATATAACTATATCCAATGATATAGTAGGGGAATAATGTGCTTAAAATCTCGATGTGAATTACAGCAGAGCATATAGCATCTCCAATTGAAAACAATGTTCTGTTTATTTATAACTCATATAGTGCTTATTGCTCCAGTTTCCATATTAGTCGAAGACACAATTTCATTTACAAGGTCATACTTAAGAACTGCACATGTAATGTGAAAAACATATTAGCTCTATTGAAACAATAGCATGTGCTGAAGATAGATTTCAACCTCAACATTTTCAATTTCCTTTGAACCAGCCAATTAATATTGAAACATTTGAAAAATGGAAATGCAGTGAAGATAGTTTCGCACATTTTGATGCATAATTGTATGTCCATACTTAGAATTTTATGAAAAAATATATGTCCATCTACACTATAAATGGAATGCACTATTCCATCACTTATAATTTTTAAGGAGTTGCACATGTAATTTGAAAATCGTTTTGGCACTATTGAAACAATAGCATGTGCGAAGGAATTGATTTCAAACACTAAATTTGTATAGGAATTGCAATGGCAACCTCCCGCCATTAACTGTGGCGATCCACCTTCCGCGAATATCGCCTCCAAGATGAAATTATCACACCTTTTTTTTAAAATTTATGAGATGACGCCAAACCATTTGCACATTTATTGGAACTATCAGATATAACTATATCCAATGATATAGTAGGGGAATAATGTGCTTAAAATCTTGATGTGAATTACAGGAGAGAATATAGCATCTCCAATTGAAAACAATGTTCTGTTTATTTATAGCTGATATAGTGCTTATTGCTCCAGGTTCCATATTAGTCGAAGACACAATTTCATTTACAAGGTCATACTTAAGAACTGCACATGTAATGTGAAAAACATATTAGCTCTATTGAAACAATAGCATGTGCGGAAGATAGATTTTAACCTCAACATTTTCAATTTCCTTTGAACCAGCCAATGAATATTGAAACATTTGAAAAATGGAAATGCAGTGAAGATAGTTTCGCACATTTTGATGCATAATTGTATGTCCATACTTAGAATTTTATGAGAAAATATATGTCCATTTCCACTATAAATGGAATGCACTATTCCATCACTTATAATTTTTAAGGAGTTGCACATGTAATTTGAAAATGATTTTGGCACTATTGAAACAATAGCATGTGCGAAGGAATTGATTTCAAACACTAAATTTGTATAGGAATTGCAATGGCACCCTCCCGCCATTAACTGTGGCGATCCACCGTCCGCGAATATCGCCTCCAAGATGAAATTATCACACCTTTTTTTTAAAATTTATGAGATGACGCCAAACCATTTGCACATTTATTGGAACTAACAGATATAACTATATCCAATGATATATTAGGGGAATAATGTGCTTAAAATCTCGTTGTGAATTACTGCAGAGAATATAGCATCTCCAATTGAAAACAATGTTCTGTTTATTTATAGCTGATATAGTGCTTATTGCTCCAGTTTCCATTTTGTCGAAGACACAATTTCATTTACAAGGTCATACTTAAGAACTGCACATGTAATGTGAAAAACATATTAGCTCTATTGAAACAATAGCATATGCTGAATATAGATTTCAATCTCAACATTTTCAATTTCCTTTGAACCAGCCAATTAATATTGAAACATTTGAAAAATGGATATGCAGTGAAGATAGTTTCGCACATTTTGATGCATAATTGTATGTCCATACTTAGTGAAAAAATATATGTCCTTTTCCACTTGAATGGAATGCACTATTCCATCAGTTATAATTTTTAAGGAGTTGCACATGTAATTTGAAAATCGTTTTGGCACTATTGAAACAATAGCATGTGCGAAGGAATTGATTTCAAACACTAAATTTGTATAGGAATTGCAATGGCACCCTCCCGCCATTAACTGTGGCGATCCACCGTCCGCGAATATCGCCTCCAAGATGAAATTATCACACCTTTTTTTTTAAAATTTATGAGATGACGCCAAACCATTTGCACATTTATTGGAACTATCAGATATAACTATAATCAATGATATAGTAGGGGAATAATGTGCTTAAAATCTCGATGTGAATTACAGCAGAGAATATAGCATCTCCAATTGAAAACAATGTTCTGTTTATTTATAGCTGATATAGTGCTTACTACTCCAGTTTCCATATTAGTCGAAGACACAATTTCATTTACAAGGTCATACTTAAGAACTGCACATGTAATGTGAAAAACATATTAGCTCTATTGAAACAATAGCATGTGCTGAAGATAGATTTCAACCTCAACATTTTCAATTTCCTTTGAACCAGCCAATTAATATTGAAACATTTGAAAAATGGAAATGCAGTGAAGATAGTTTCGCACATTTTGATGCATAATTGTATGTCCATACTTGGAATTTTATGAAAAAATATATGTCCATCTACACTATAAATGAAATGCACTATTCCATCACTTATAATTTTTAAGGAGTTGCACATGTAATTTGAAAATGATTTTGGCACTATTGAAACAATAGCATGTGCGAAGGAATTGATTTCAAACACTGAATTTGTATAGGAATTGCAATGGCACCCTCCCGCCATTAACTGTGGCGATCCACCGTCCGCGAATATCGCCTCCAAGATGAAATTATCACACCTTTTTTTTAAAATTTATGAGATGACGCCAAACCATTTGCACATTTATTGGAACTATCAGATATAACTATATCCAATGATATAGTAGGGGAATAATGTGCTTAAAATCTTGATGTGAATTACAGGAGAGAATATAGCATCTCCAATTGAAAACAATGTTCTGTTTATTTATAGCTGATATAGTGCTTATTGCTCCAGGTTCCATATTAGTCGAAGACACAATTTCATTTACAAGGTCATACTTAAGAACTGCACATGTAATGTGAAAAACATATTAGCTCTATTGAAACAATAGCATGTGCTGAAGATAGATTTTAACCTCAACATTTTCAATTTCCTTTGAACCAGCCAATGAATATTGAAACATTTGAAAAATGGAAATGCAGTGAAGATAGTTTCGCACATTTTGATGCATAATTGTATGTCCATACTTAGTGAAAAATATATGTCCTTTTCCACTTGAATGGAATGCACTATTGCATTAGTTATAATTTTTAAGGAGTTGCACATGTAATTTGAAAATCGTTTTGGCACTATTGAAACAATAGCATGTGCGAAGGAATTGATTTCAAACACTAAATTTGTATAGGAATTGCAATGGTACCCTCCCGCCATTAACTGTGGCGATCCACCGTCCGCGAATATCGCCTCCAAGATGAAATTATCACACCTTTTTTTTTTAAAATTTATGAGATGACGCCAAACCATTTGCACATTTATTGGAACTATCAGATATAACTATATCCAATGATATAGTAGGCGAATAATGTGCTTAAAATCTCGATGTGAATTACAGCAGAGAATATAGCATCTCCAATTGAAAACAATGTTCTGTTTATTTATAGCTGATATAGTGCTTTAGCTCCAGTTTCCATATTGTCGAAGACACAATTTCATTTACAAGGTCATACTTAAGAACTGCACATGTAATGTGAAGAACATATTAGCTCTATTGAAACAATAGCATGTGCTGAAGATAGATTTCAACCGCAACATTTTCAATTTCCTTTGAACCAGCCAATTAATATTGAAACATTTGAAAAATCGAAATGCAGTGAAGATAGTTTCGCACATTTTGATGCATAATTGTAGGACCATACTTAGAATTTTATGAAAAAATATATGTCCATCTCCACTATAAATGGAATGCACTATTCCATCACTTATAATTTTTAAGGAGTTGCACATGTAATTTGAAAATGGTTTTGGCACTATTGAAACAATAGCATGTGCGAAGGAATTGATTTCAAACACTAAATTTGTATAGGAATTGCAATGGCACCCTCCCGCCATTAACTGTGGCGATCCACCGTCCGCGAATATTGCCTCCAAGATGAAATTATCACACCTTTTTTTTAAAATTTATGAGATGACGCCAAACCATTTGCACATTTATTGGAACTATCAGATATAACTATATCCAATGATATAGTAGGGGAATAATGTGCTTAAAATCTCGATGTGAATTACAGTAGAGAATATAGCATCTCCAATTGAAAACAATGTTCTGTTTATTTATAACTCATATAGTGCTTATTGCTCCAGTTTCCATATTAGTCGAAGACACAATTTCATTTACAAGGTCATACTTAAGAACTGCACATGTAATGTGAAAAACATATTAGCTCTATTGAAACAATAGCATGTGCTGAAGATAGATTTCAACCTCAACATTTTCAATTTCCTTTGAACCAGCCAATTAATATTGAAACATTTGAAAAATGGAAATGCAGTGAAGATAGTTTCGCACATTTTGATGCATAATTGTATGTCCATACTTAGAATTTTATGAAAAAATATATGTCCATTTCCACTATAAATGGAATGCACTATTCCATCACTTATAATTTTTAAGGAGTTGCACATGTAATTTGAAAATGGTTTTGGCACTATTGAAACAATAGCATGTGCGAAGGAATTGATTTCAAACACTAAATTTGTATAGGAATTGCAATGGCACCCTCCCGCCATTAACTGTGGCGATCCACCGTCCGCGAATATCGCCTCCAAGATGAAATTATCACACCTTTTTTTTAAAATTTATGAGATGACGCCAAACCATTTGCACATTTATTGGAACTATCAGATATAACTATATCCAATGATATAGTAGGGGAATAATGTGCTTAAAATCTTGATGTGAATTACAGGAGAGAATATAGCATCTCCAATTGAAAACAATGTTCTGTTTATTTATAGCTGATATAGTGCTTATTGCTCCAGGTTCCATATTAGTCGAAGACACAATTTCATTTACAAGGTCATACTTAAGAACTGCACATGTAATGTGAAAAACATATTAGCTCTATTGAAACAATAGCATGTGCTGAAGATAGATTTTAACCTCAACATTTTCAATTTCCTTTGAACCAGCCAATGAATATTGAAACATTTGAAAAATGGAAATGCAGTGAAGATAGTTTCGCACATTTTGATGCATAATTGTATGTCCATACTTAGTGAAAAATATATGTCCTTTTCCACTTGAATGGAATGCACTATTGCATTAGTTATAATTTTTAAGGAGTTGCACATGTAATTTGAAATCGTTTTGGCACTATTGAAACAATAGCATGTGCGAAGGAATTGATTTCAAACACTAAATTTGTATAGGAATTGCAATGGCACCCTCCCGCCATTAACTGTGGCGATCCACCGTCCGCGAATATCGCCTCCAAGATGAAATTATCACACCTTTTTTTTTAAAATTTATGAGATGACGCCAAACCATTTGCACATTTATTGGAACTATCAGATATAACTATATCCAATGATATAGTAGGGGAATAATGTGCTTAAAATCTCGATGTGAATTACAGCAGAGAATATAGCATCTCCAATTGAAAACAATGTTCTGTTTATTTATAGCTGATATAGTGCTTTAGCTCCAGTTTCCATATTGTCGAAGACACAATTTCATTTACAAGGTCATACTTAAGAACTGCACATGTAATGTGAAGAACATATTAGCTCTATTGAAACAATAGCATGTGCTGAAGATAGATTTCAACCGCAACATTTTCAATTTCCTTTGAACCAGCCAATTAATATTGAAACATTTGAAAAATCGAAATGCAGTGAAGATAGTTTCGCACATTTTGATGCATAATTGTAGGACCATACTTAGAATTTTATGAAAAAATATATGTCCATCTCCACTATAAATGGAATGCACTATTCCATCACTTATAATTTTTAAGGAGTTGCACATGTAATTTGAAAATGGTTTTGGCACTATTGAAACAATAGCATGTGCGAAGGAATTGATTTCAAACACTAAATTTGTATAGGAATTGCAATGGCACCCTCCCGCCATTAACTGTGGCGATCCACCGTCCGCGAATATCGCCTCCAAGATGAAATTATCACACCTTTTTTTTAAAATTTATGAGATGACGCCAAATCATTTGCACATTTATTGGAACTATCAGATATAACTATATCCAATGATATAGTAGGGGAATAATGTGCTTAAAATCTCGATGTGAATTACAGCAGAGCATATAGCATCTCCAATTGAAAACAATGTTCTGTTTATTTATAACTCATATAGTGCTTATTGCTCCAGTTTCCATATTAGTCGAAGACACAATTTCATTTACAAGGTCATACTTAAGAACTGCACATGTAATGTGAAAAACATATTAGCTCTATTGAAACAATAGCATGTGCTGAAGATAGATTTCAACCTCAACATTTTCAATTTCCTTTGAACCAGCCAATTAATATTGAAACATTTGAAAAATGGAAATGCAGTGAAGATAGTTTCGCACATTTTGATGCATAATTGTATGTCCATACTTAGAATTTTATGAAAAAATATATGTCCATCTACACTATAAATGGAATGCACTATTCCATCACTTATAATTTTTAAGGAGTTGCACATGTAATTTGAAAATCGTTTTGGCACTATTGAAACAATAGCATGTGCGAAGGAATTGATTTCAAACACTAAATTTGTATAGGAATTGCAATGGCAACCTCCCGCCATTAACTGTGGCGATCCACCTTCCGCGAATATCGCCTCCAAGATGAAATTATCACACCTTTTTTTTAAAATTTATGAGATGACGCCAAACCATTTGCACATTTATTGGAACTATCAGATATAACTATATCCAATGATATAGTAGGGGAATAATGTGCTTAAAATCTTGATGTGAATTACAGGAGAGAATATAGCATCTCCAATTGAAAACAATGTTCTGTTTATTTATAGCTGATATAGTGCTTATTGCTCCAGGTTCCATATTAGTCGAAGACACAATTTCATTTACAAGGTCATACTTAAGAACTGCACATGTAATGTGAAAAACATATTAGCTCTATTGAAACAATAGCATGTGCGGAAGATAGATTTTAACCTCAACATTTTCAATTTCCTTTGAACCAGCCAATGAATATTGAAACATTTGAAAAATGGAAATGCAGTGAAGATAGTTTCGCACATTTTGATGCATAATTGTATGTCCATACTTAGAATTTTATGAGAAAATATATGTCCATTTCCACTATAAATGGAATGCACTATTCCATCACTTATAATTTTTAAGGAGTTGCACATGTAATTTGAAAATGATTTTGGCACTATTGAAACAATAGCATGTGCGAAGGAATTGATTTCAAACACTAAATTTGTATAGGAATTGCAATGGCACCCTCCCGCCATTAACTGTGGCGATCCACCGTCCGCGAATATCGCCTCCAAGATGAAATTATCACACCTTTTTTTTAAAATTTATGAGATGACGCCAAACCATTTGCACATTTATTGGAACTAACAGATATAACTATATCCAATGATATATTAGGGGAATAATGTGCTTAAAATCTCGTTGTGAATTACTGCAGAGAATATAGCATCTCCAATTGAAAACAATGTTCTGTTTATTTATAGCTGATATAGTGCTTATTGCTCCAGTTTCCATTTTGTCGAAGACACAATTTCATTTACAAGGTCATACTTAAGAACTGCACATGTAATGTGAAAAACATATTAGCTCTATTGAAACAATAGCATATGCTGAATATAGATTTCAATCTCAACATTTTCAATTTCCTTTGAACCAGCCAATTAATATTGAAACATTTGAAAAATGGATATGCAGTGAAGATAGTTTCGCACATTTTGATGCATAATTGTATGTCCATACTTAGTGAAAAAATATATGTCCTTTTCCACTTGAATGGAATGCACTATTCCATCAGTTATAATTTTTAAGGAGTTGCACATGTAATTTGAAAATCGTTTTGGCACTATTGAAACAATAGCATGTGCGAAGGAATTGATTTCAAACACTAAATTTGTATAGGAATTGCAATGGCACCCTCCCGCCATTAACTGTGGCGATCCACCGTCCGCGAATATCGCCTCCAAGATGAAATTATCACACCTTTTTTTTTAAAATTTATGAGATGACGCCAAACCATTTGCACATTTATTGGAACTATCAGATATAACTATAATCAATGATATAGTAGGGGAATAATGTGCTTAAAATCTCGATGTGAATTACAGCAGAGAATATAGCATCTCCAATTGAAAACAATGTTCTGTTTATTTATAGCTGATATAGTGCTTACTGCTCCAGTTTCCATATTAGTCGAAGACACAATTTCATTTACAAGGTCATACTTAAGAACTGCACATGTAATGTGAAAAACATATTAGCTCTATTGAAACAATAGCATGTGCTGAAGATAGATTTCAACCTCAACATTTTCAATTTCCTTTGAACCAGCCAATTAATATTGAAACATTTGAAAAATGGAAATGCAGTGAAGATAGTTTCGCACATTTTGATGCATAATTGTATGTCCATACTTGGAATTTTATGAAAAAATATATGTCCATCTACACTATAAATGAAATGCACTATTCCATCACTTATAATTTTTAAGGAGTTGCACATGTAATTTGAAAATGATTTTGGCACTATTGAAACAATAGCATGTGCGAAGGAATTGATTTCAAACACTGAATTTGTATAGGAATTGCAATGGCACCCTCCCGCCATTAACTGTGGCGATCCACCGTCCGCGAATATCGCCTCCAAGATGAAATTATCACACCTTTTTTTTAAAATTTATGAGATGACGCCAAACCATTTGCACATTTATTGGAACTATCAGATATAACTATATCCAATGATATAGTAGGGGAATAATGTGCTTAAAATCTTGATGTGAATTACAGGAGAGAATATAGCATCTCCAATTGAAAACAATGTTCTGTTTATTTATAGCTGATATAGTGCTTATTGCTCCAGGTTCCATATTAGTCGAAGACACAATTTCATTTACAAGGTCATACTTAAGAACTGCACATGTAATGTGAAAAACATATTAGCTCTATTGAAACAATAGCATGTGCTGAAGATAGATTTTAACCTCAACATTTTCAATTTCCTTTGAACCAGCCAATGAATATTGAAACATTTGAAAAATGGAAATGCAGTGAAGATAGTTTCGCACATTTTGATGCATAATTGTATGTCCATACTTAGTGAAAAATATATATGTCCTTTTCCACTTGAATGGAATGCACTATTGCATTAGTTATAATTTTTAAGGAGTTGCACATGTAATTTGAAAATCGTTTTGGCACTATTGAAACAATAGCATGTGCGAAGGAATTGATTTCAAACACTAAATTTGTATAGGAATTGCAATGGCACCCTCCCGCCATTAACTGTGGCGATCCACCGTCCGCGAATATCGCCTCCAAGATGAAATTATCACACCTTTTTTTTTTAAAATTTATGAGATGACGCCAAACCATTTGCACATTTATTGGAACTATCAGATATAACTATATCCAATGATATAGTAGGGGAATAATGTGCTTAAAATCTCGATGTGAATTACAGCAGAGAATATAGCATCTCCAATTGAAAACAATGTTCTGTTTATTTATAGCTGATATAGTGCTTTAGCTCCAGTTTCCATATTGTCGAAGACACAATTTCATTTACAAGGTCATACTTAAGAACTGCACATGTAATGTGAAGAACATATTAGCTCTATTGAAACAATAGCATGTGCAGAAGATAGATTTCAACCGCAACATTTTCAATTTCCTTTGAACCAGCCAATTAATATTGAAACATTTGAAAAATCGAAATGCAGTGAAGATAGTTTCGCACATTTTGATGCATAATTGTAGGACCATACTTAGAATTTTATGAAAAAATATATGTCCATCTCCACTATAAATGGAATGCACTATTCCATCACTTATAATTTTTAAGGAGTTGCACATGTAATTTGAAAATGGTTTTGGCACTATTGAAACAATAGCATGTGCGAAGGAATTGATTTCAAACACTAAATTTGTATAGGAATTGCAATGGCACCCTCCCGCCATTAACTGTGGCGATCCACCGTCCGCGAATATTGCCTCCAAGATGAAATTATCACACCTTTTTTTTAAAATTTATGAGATGACGCCAAACCATTTGCACATTTATTGGAACTATCAGATATAACTATATCCAATGATATAGTAGGGGAATAATGTGCTTAAAATCTCGATGTGAATTACAGTAGAGAATATAGCATCTCCAATTGAAAACAATGTTCTGTTTATTTATAACTCATATAGTGCTTATTGCTCCAGTTTCCATATTAGTCGAAGACACAATTTCATTTACAAGGTCATACTTAAGAACTGCACATGTAATGTGAAAAACATATTAGCTCTATTGAAACAATAGCATGTGCTGAAGATAGATTTCAACCTCAACATTTTCAATTTCCTTTGAACCAGCCAATTAATATTGAAACATTTGAAAAATGGAAATGCAGTGAAGATAGTTTCGCACATTTTGATGCATAATTGTATGTCCATACTTAGAATTTTATGAAAAAATATATGTCCATTTCCACTATAAATGGAATGCACTATTCCATCACTTATAATTTTTAAGGAGTTGCACATGTAATTTGAAAATGGTTTTGGCACTATTGAAACAATAGCATGTGCGAAGGAATTGATTTCAAACACTAAATTTGTATAGGAATTGCAATGGCACCCTCCCGCCATTAACTGTGGCGATCCACCGTCCGCGAATATCGCCTCCAAGATGAAATTATCACACCTTTTTTTTAAAATTTATGAGATGACGCCAAACCATTTGCACATTTATTGGAACTATCAGATATAACTATATCCAATGATATAGTAGGGGAATAATGTGCTTAAAATCTTGATGTGAATTACAGGAGAGAATATAGCATCTCCAATTGAAAACAATGTTCTGTTTATTTATAGCTGATATAGTGCTTATTGCTCCAGGTTCCATATTAGTCGAAGACACAATTTCATTTACAAGGTCATACTTAAGAACTGCACATGTAATGTGAAAAACATATTAGCTCTATTGAAACAATAGCATGTGCTGAAGATAGATTTTAACCTCAACATTTTCAATTTCCTTTGAACCAGCCAATGAATATTGAAACATTTGAAAAATGGAAATGCAGTGAAGATAGTTTCGCACATTTTGATGCATAATTGTATGTCCATACTTAGTGAAAAATATATGTCCTTTTCCACTTGAATGGAATGCACTATTGCATTAGTTATAATTTTTAAGGAGTTGCACATGTAATTTGAAATCGTTTTGGCACTATTGAAACAATAGCATGTGCGAAGGAATTGATTTCAAACACTAAATTTGTATAGGAATTGCAATGGCACCCTCCCGCCATTAACTGTGGCGATCCACCGTCCGCGAATATCGCCTCCAAGATGAAATTATCACACCTTTTTTTTAAAAATTTATGAGATGACGCCAAACCATTTGCACATTTATTGGAACTATCAGATATAACTATATCCAATGATATAGTAGGGGAATAATGTGCTTAAAATCTCGATGTGAATTACAGCAGAGAATATAGCATCTCCAATTGAAAACAATGTTCTGTTTATTTATAGCTGATATAGTGCTTTAGCTCCAGTTTCCATATTGTCGAAGACACAATTTCATTTACAAGGTCATACTTAAGAACTGCACATGTAATGTGAAGAACATATTAGCTCTATTGAAACAATAGCATGTGCTGAAGATAGATTTCAACCGCAACATTTTCAATTTCCTTTGAACCAGCCAATTAATATTGAAACATTTGAAAAATCGAAATGCAGTGAAGATAGTTTCGCACATTTTGATGCATAATTGTAGGACCATACTTAGAATTTTATGAAAAAATATATGTCCATCTCCACTATAAATGGAATGCACTATTCCATCACTTATAATTTTTAAGGAGTTGCACATGTAATTTGAAAATGGTTTTGGCACTATTGAAACAATAGCATGTGCGAAGGAATTGATTTCAAACACTAAATTTGTATAGTAATTGCAATGGCACCCTCCCGCTATTAACTGTGGCGATCCACCATCCGCGAATATCGCCTCCAAGATGAAATTATCACACCTTTTTTTTAAAATTTATGAGATGACGCGAAACCATTTGCACATTTACTGGAACTATCAGATATAACTATAATCCATGATATAGTAGGGGAATAATGTGCTTAAAATCTCGATGTGAATTACAGTAGAGAATATAGCATCTCCAATTGAAAACAGTGTTCTGTTTATTTATAGCTCATATAGTCCTTAGTGCTCCAGTTTCCATATTAGTCGAAGACACACTTTCATTTACAAGGTCATACTTAAGAACTGCACATGTAATGTGAAAAACATATTGGCTCTATTGAAACAATAGCATGTGCTGAAGATAGATTTCAACCTCAACATTTTCAATTTCCTTTGAACCAGCCAATTAATATTGAAACATTTGAAAAATGGAAATGCAGTGAAGATAGTTTCGCACATTTTGATGCATAATTGTATGTCCATACTTAGAATTTTATGAAAAAATATATGTCCTTCTACACTATAAATGGAATGCACTATTCCATCACTTATAATTTTTAAGGAGTTGCACATGTAATTTGAAAATCGTTTTGGCACTATTGAAACAATAGCATGTGGGAAGGAATTGATTTCAAACACTAAATTTGTATAGGAATTGCAATGGCACCCTCCCGCCATTAACTGTGGCGATCCACCGTCCGCGAATATCGCCTCCAAGATGAAATTATCACACCTTGTTTTTAAAATTTATGAGATGACGCCAAACCATTTGCACATTTATTGGAACTATCAGATATAACTATATCCAATGATATAGTAGGGGAATAATGTGCTTAAAATCTCGATGTGAATTACAGCAGAGAATATAGCATCTCCAATTGAAAACAATGTTCTGTTTATTTATAGCTGATATAGTGCTTATTGCTCCTGTTTCCATATTGTCGAAGACACAATTTCATTTACAAGGTCATACTTAAGAACTGCACATGTAATGTGAAAAACATATTGGCTCTATTGAAACAATAGCATGTGCTGAAGATAGATTTCAACCTCAAAATTTTCAATTACCTTTGAAGCAGCCAATTAATATTGAAACATTTGAAAAATGGAAATGCAGTGAAGATAGTTTCGCACATTTTGATGCACAATTCTATGTCCATACATAGAATTTTATGAAAAAATATATGTCCATTTCAACTAAAAATGGAATGCACTATTCCATCACTTATAATTTTTAAGGAGTTGCACATGTAATTTGAAAATCGTTTTGGCACTATTGAAACAATAGCATGTGCGAAGGAATTGATTTCAAACACTAAATTTGTATAGGAATTGCAATGGCACCCTCCCGCCATTAACTGTGGCGATCCACCGTCCGCGAATATCGCCTCCAAGATGAAATTATCACACCTTTTTTTAAAAATTTATGAGATGACGCCAAACCATTTGCACATTTATTGGAACTATCAGATAAAGCTATATCCGATGATATAGTAGGGGAATAATGTGGTTAAAATCTGGATGTGAATTACAGCAGAGAATATAGCATCTCCAATTGAAAACAATGTTCTGTTTATTTATAGCTGATATAGTTCTTATTGCTCCAGTTTCCATATTAGTCGAAGACACAATTTCATTTACAAGGTCATACTAAAGAACTGCACATGTAATGTGAAAAACATATTGGCTCTATTGAAACAATAGCATGTGCTGAAGATAGATTTCAACCTCATCATTTTCAATTTGCTCTGAACCAGCCGATTTATATGAAAAGCATGTGAAAATTGGAAATGCAGTGAAGATAATTTCGCACATTGTGATGGATAATTGTATGTCCATACATAGAATTTTATGAAAAAATATATGTCCATTTCCACTATAAATGGAATGCACTATTCCATCACTTATAATTTTTAAGGAGTTGCACATGTAATTTGAAAATCGTTTTGACACTATTGAAACAATAGCATGTGCGAAGGAATTGATTTCAAACACTAAATTTGTATAGGAATTGCAATGGCACCCTCCCGCCATTAACTGTGGCGATCCACCGTCCGCGAATATCGCCTCCAAGATGAAATTATCACACCGTTTTTTTAAAATTTATGAGATGACGCCAAACCATTTGCACATTTATTGGAAATTTCAGATATAACTATATCCAATGATATAGTAGGGGAATAATGTGCTTAAAATCTCGATGTGAATTACAGTAGAGAATATAGCATCTCCATTTGAAAACAATGTTCTGTTTATTTATAGCTCATATAGTGATTATTGCTCGAGTTTCCATATTAGTCGAAGACACAATTTCATTTACAAGCTCATACTTAAGAACTGCACATGTAATGTGAAAAACATATTGGCTCTATTGAAACAATAGCATGTGCTTAAGATAGATTTCAATCTCATCATTTTCAATTTGCTTTGAACCAGCCAATTTATATGGAAAACATGTGAAAATTGGAAATGCAGTGAAGATAGTTTCGCACATTGTGATGCATAATTGTATGTCCATACATAGAATTTTATGAAAAAATATATGTTCATTTCCACTATAAATGGAATGCACTATTCCATCACTTATAATTTTTAAGGAGTTGCACATGTAATTTGAAAATCGTTTTGGCACTATTGAAACAATAGCATGTGCGAAGGAATTGATTTCAAACACTAAATTTGTATAGGAATTGCGATGGCACCCTCCCGCCATTAACTGTGGCTATCCACCTTCCGGGAATATCGCCTCCATGATGATTTTTCCCCCCTTTTTAATATTTATAATATGACACAAAGCAATTTCTACTTTTATGGAAACTGTGAGATAGACCTATATCCATTGTAATCGTAGGTGAATTATATGCGTAATAATGACGGTGTGAATGTCAATGGCGATTATATGAACCCCAATTGGAAAATGAAGCACTATTTATTTATATAACATCTATAGTTCTTCATTGGATCAAATCGCACCTTTGTGGAGCATTCAATTTTATATTCAAGCCATGTTTATGTGGTTCACATGTAAATTGGAAATCATATATAATCCTTTGAATAAATAACATATGCTGGAGAAATTATTTCACCAATAACAATTGTGGTATATTCATTTAAATATCTTTGGCACTACCGCCTTTGCCTTTTGGGGATTTTCCGTCCATAATTACTGACTCCAGAATTGGTATTTCAAACAATTTTTCAAACGTAATTGAAGACATCAAATCAACTTAGTAAATTGTGTTATTGTATGTCTGATGAAGCACATGAGTGTAAATCGGTTAGGCATTATTATATTAAAAATATAGTTCATTGTTAAATATATCGTACAAATGAAAATATAACCATGTATATATATATATATATATATATATATATATATATATATATATATATTTCCTGTACAATGCATATTTCAACAATTTCAATATATAAGTTTAAGACACCAATCCAATTTCGAGGTTATTGCTTAGAACTGCACATGTAACTATAAATTCAGGTTGGCATTTATGAAATATTAACATGTTGATGAAAATATTTCTATGATAACCATTGTTATATATGCACAGAAATAGCAATCGCACCCAACCAACATAACTTGTGGGCATTCCCCATCCATAAATGCCACCTCCAACATGACTATCTCTAGTAATTTTTAACCAAAGTAGAAAGACAGTAAAATATTTTCTAATTTTCTTATTTTAAAACATTAATTACTCAAGCTTATGCATTTCAATAACAGTGGAAATGTTTTTCAAGCTTTGAAATTCCTAATGTTGTAAGGATTAAAGCGCCAAATTTTAACATGAGGAAACTTTTTAGAGAGTTTTAAGCAAAATAATTTCGGAACGATTAATTTCATTACTGTTTAATAAAGGATATGAAATCGGTATGTCAGACAGAATGGTGTTAGTTAAGAATATTGCACATATTTGAAATATTTTGCTGTAGCATTCTTTGTAAAAGGAAAAATATGCCCTATTTCGGGAACTTTATTGGTTATATTTAAACAATAACATATTCTTAAAGCATGGAATTATATAATAATATAATAAATCTTTATTGGATAACAGCAGTGGCACCCACCCATTCTTATTTCTATCGATTGTTCCTCAAAATTGCGTCTCCTCCATCGAGTGTTTTGAGAATATTTTATTTTTTTGAAATGCGGCAGAAGACAAATGTTCTGTTTCGAATTTATGTTGGTAAAAATTCAAAATTTAACGTATTTCTTGCCAAATCTCATAGGTTGATAATCAGATAAAGAAAAGAAGATAAATATTTCCATAAATAAATTGAATATATATTTATGTATGTTGGAAGCTAGGCAATAATACATAATTGCTTTCAGAGATTTCCATGACTGTATATTATAGCCAATATCACTATACACTTTACTGATAACATTTTAATAATTCATAATATTGTCTTTTTACAAAAAAAAAACAAGTTATGTTTCGAAATGAATATCAGACCCTAAGGGGCTAAATCGTCGTTGGTTTTCTATTTTATTTGCCCAAAAAAGTTAGCATTTTACTCAAATATATAGACACTTAAACAGAATATCAGGTGTATAAAATAAGTTAAAACAGAGCAATGAAAATGTATAACGTTTTTAAACAGTTAAATAGAAAATGGTGCAAAATTGGAAATTTCATTATACTACAATTATTAATAGCTTGACATGCATAGTATGTTCTAATAGCAATGTTACATTCTATTCCTACTTCCTTTTTCGCTCGCTCCTAAGGCTTTCTTTCTTTCTATCTATCTTTCTTTCTTTCTTTTTTATTACATTGTTACTAGTGATTATTTTTATGCTCCGAAGTACATGAGATATATTAGAAGAACTAAACTTCCAATTTTAAGTAAAACATGTATTTTAATTCTATTTTATTTGGATTTGCTTTGTAGCATAAATTGATTTGTAAGACATGCATTTCTTTGGTTGTTTCAGGCTGTGTTCTTTAAATAAAATATAAAACTCTTTACTTCTTTTTTAGTAGGGTTCTGTTATAAGGCACGTGCAACGCGAGTAAAAGAACTATGTTAACAAAAACATTAAATTCGAAGCAATATAAGTTACAAATATTTTAATAACTTTGCTGTCCTTATAAATAAGTAATGAACACTTCCAGGACAACACTTGTTGCGTTTACTTTCGTTGCTGAGGAAAGCATACATATTCAAAAACATTGTTTTCCAAGTGTTGCCTTGCCTCGCTTTAATATGTATCAATAGTGCTGAATGTGAGATGCAAATCCAGTTCCAACGAAATAATTCATATCATTCTTTTAAAATCTTTACACACACTTTACTCATATATCGTCCCGTTTTTCGTTAATTAGTGCAAGTAAAGGCGCATTTCCTAATTTTGCTGGTAAGTACGCAAAAAGTGTATGGAATGTTTCAATCATTTAAAAATATCTGAAACCACACCCGTCATGTGATTGCTACGAGAGAGAAAAGATTTTCAAGAAAATGTATTTTATTTCATGATTTATTTTATTTCATAGATAACATTACAGAACGAGTTCATTAACTAAGATGGTCTCATTCATCTGCATGGAAAGTATTCTTTCCTGTGCGAAAAGTTGTCTGTTTATTATTATTATTGTTGTTGTTGTTGTTGTTGTTGTATCATTACTACTATTGCTATTGAAAAGAAAAGCAGAAAGCGCGGTTTTTTTCGAAGGTAACCGATTCCGTGAAAACTCTAAAATTAAAGAGTCATCTCTACCTTTAATACTGCAAATCTTTAGCAATGAAGATGCATTTAAACGTGATTTCTAATTGTTACCTGAATATACTTGCATAAAATGTCACTCAATTATAAGAAATCTCATTTCAGCTAAAGAATTTCCTTAAATATTACGTTTAGTAAACACAGCCGTTTTAAATTGTCAAGTGCCTGGATTAATTATATGGGAAATATTACTTTTATTGCAAAAAGTAATATCCTAGTAAATTGGGTGCAATTCACAATTCGGAAATGGCATTTATTCCTCCCTATTCATCTCTAAAGTCTGCCAATTACCAAGGACTTTTCTCCCACTGACTCTATATCACTGTCAGATGCAGGTCGCTCCTACAGTTTCTTGACTAGTTACCATTTGATTACACTATTCACAGCCTTAGAGATTTCATTACTGCTAAACGTACCGTAATAATAAACGGTGATTTGATTATAGTCCTGATAAACCCGAGGAATATAGAGAAATTATGTGTATTAATGAAAGATTTGATAGTCGAAAACCCGGGAAAATGAATTTCATATATCTGCAGCAAGAAAATTAGAAAAATATTTGTTGAACTAGATACTAATATAAAACAAAATAAGGAGATTAAAAATCAAGCTTGCTTATTGTATATCGACATTCCTCTCTGCATTTCCATTATTTTCCCTCTTTCTTTCATTCTTTCTTTCTTTCCTTTTCCGGCCGAACCCATGAAAAATCTACTTATTTTTAGCTAATTATTTTTAGGGAATTCCGAAGGAATGTACGCTATTGCGATTGTGCCCTTGGAAAGTTTGTTTAATAATCTACCCAAATCTGCATCGATCGTACCTGCTAGGCACCTATTATTAAAGAAAAATAAAATGTATATAAAATATATGTGTCCGTTAACACTCTAGTGGTCGCAATTTTTGTTTTTTCTCAAAGAAGCTCGGCATCTAACCATCAATTAACAAACGATTTGTCGAAAGCCTTAACCAGCAAAATTGGACCATTAGTGGTGGGGGTTAACCTAGAGCGAAATATTTTTAAAAAATGAAAAATCGCTCTAGCGGTCGTAATTGTTTATATCCATCAACAACACTAGATAGATTTCTTTCAAATAAATTGATAAATGTATTTTTTCAAAAAATTAGCGCAATCGGGATATTAGGAGTGTTTATCTGATATATGACTGGGTGTTAAAGCAAAATTTAAAATTTTCTCTACTGGCCGCAATTTTACATATTTTAAAGGAAACTCGGGTGTATGCCATTGAAATAAAATAAGAAAAAAAAATTCCAAAAATCAGTGAAATCAGTCTATAAGAAGCGGAAGTTTACCTGAAACCCTTAAAAATCGCCTTAGTTGCACCAATATTTCTTTCTTAGAAGTACTGAGGTGATCGAAAAGATTGGAGCCAGCGAAAGAGGGTTGTAGGTTTATATACTACCTCTACATCTACTTCTACTTTTACTTCTACCTATTGTACTACATAACAAGCAAGGCACGTAACATATTTCATTTACCTTGGAATCTAGGGAAGCTGCATCTGGAATAAAATAGGCACACAGTTACTAATTTACTAAGCTGAGATTGGCTTTTCCCTAAATAAATACGTGAATGGTAATAAATGAAATATAAATTTAAGGCGTCCAATACCGTAATTATTTGAGATAATATAACCTGAAATTTCAGAATATTGCAAATTTGTTATTATATTTGCAATTTCAAAAACAAAGCGCATCTGTTCTATTTTTCCTTTTTATGTAATCTAGAATAGCTGAAGCAGTGGCATAAAAAATTAAAACTCAAGTATTAGAGCATGGTATAACATTTTTATTTTGCAAACATAAATTTCGTTTCTGTACTTCCTGATTGTTATAGATACCTCACTTTATTTAAAGATAAGTGTAAATACAGATGGACAAATTAAAAAAAAAGTTTAGAATAAGAATAATCTTTCAAAAAATTCTTGCAAGAAACAAATTTTAAAAAGAATGATGAAACTGTGAAAGGCATTCTAACCGTGCATCTTATGCTCTTGTTGAAGATCTGTAATCCCATAAGTCTACTATTCGAATAATTAACTTCGTAAAGTAAAGTTAAATTTGCTCCATAACATAAAGTTTATCCACTTTCGTATTATTCAGTTCGTTAAGGTGTCGACCCTAACCAAAACCAAAACAAACAAAAAAAAATCATAAAATTTATTTATAAAGCCCTTATTCCCTAATTTTTTTAAGATTCCAGCTAAACCTTTTAAGGGCTAAGGAGGGTTCGTAGAGGAAGTTCAACATTGTTGAAACAGCTGTCCCTCGCTGGAGCAATGAAGATCGTGTATAAAGGGAAACACATAAAGAAGCGTACACAAGTCAGAAACGAAGATTTCTTCACTTTAGTCACCTAACCTAACTGGGGAAAAGTTGTACTGAATACCACAGAAATCCATCCTACTTACTAAATTGCATCTATTAAATTAACTGATCCAAAAATAAAAAAAAAGCCGTAAACCCTATCTTCTAGCTTGTTTAATTACCAAATTTGAAACCAACCTACACATGTCCAATCTGTGCAAACTTAAGAAATGCTTAATGTGGCAGTTTATCTGCTAGTGCAATCAGCAAGTTCTATCCTGGAAGGGCATGGGCAAAGACAAGTTCCCGGCGCCTTAAAACGGGTACATCTCGGCTAAGATGTGATAAGCTATTAGAAGAGTCCTTGGTTTTCCAAGTTGGGGCTTGGGAATGACGTCAACAAACTTGTACCGTAAAACATTTAATTGTTGAGAAGCCTAAAAACATGCGCTGAACGAATGAACTAATATGCAACAGGGCAAGGAAGGGGAGAATGGTTTGATAATAGCACAGGGCTCATATGGAGTTGAAAAACATAAAGTAATGAAGAGAGACATGAAAAAAAAAAAATTAATAAAATGATATAGTAGCGATGCTGGAAGTATGTTGTAAAGGAAAAAGGTAATGGATACAGGTAACATTGTCCTGTTAAATAACATCTTTGGCACAGAAGTTTCATTCAATATGAAACTTTAGCAATTTGCAATAATTTCTGAGGCTATCAACGAAAGTTTGCATGCTGCAAATCAGAGTGAAGCTTCACAATCTATCAATAGTACGTCTTCGTGCACCAATAGAGGTAACTAAGTCACTTTTTGTAATACATTTAATGCAATAGTTATGCAGATTCCTACATAAGATACCTGCGAAAATTGGGAAGGAAGAAAGTTATAGAACAATTAGGAAAACGGTTTGTATGATGACTCAAAAAGAGTAAGAACTATTGACTTTATAATTATAGGGTACCACTCTGTAAAGAATGTAGATCTGCGCATGCATGGCCGTTAAGTAGGGAGAGCGCTTCCCTCTTCCCTTCCATACGAGAATCTGCTATTCCACTTACTCCGTCTTTGTCAGAAAAAATTCAATTTCATTTACGATGAATACGTTTATATAACGCAAGGACCAACAATGAGCAGTGGTTAAAAAAGTATTGACTTGTTTATTCACAGAAACAATATAACCGGAAGATTATTGATTGTTCATAAAACGATGCCTCTCATTTTCTTTTCAGCGTGCAAATATAAACATAGCTAAAGACACTTTCCTTGTTGCACGCATTGTTGAATTTTCAACCAGCTGGCATAGTCAGCAAAATTATTTTCTTACACAGAGAGGCTCTTGAGCTGCCACGCCTCCTTTCACGAACGCGAACTTATTTCATGTACTGTAAATGCTCATATAAAAGAAATTCCCCTGTTGCTTCATGACTATTCATGACTACAAAAGCTGCACGTCATTGTTTTAATCGTATCATAGGTAGCAAATCCAAGTTAGCTTAGAGAGGGAGGGGAAAAAAAACCCACCTCTTATACTGTTAAATAAAGTGTATGCCTTTTCCGCATCAGTTATTTAAAACAACGCACAGGTTGCAAATTTATGTTTTGGGCTCTCGGTTTTCTCCGCTTGCGTCGTGAAAGGAGGTGTGGCAGCCCAAGAGCCTCTGTGTGTAAGGATAAGTGCAAAATAATCAGTATAACAATCAGCTCTCTCAAGTTTAGCAAGCTGTACTATCTTTATCGTTTATCTTTCTCCAGTTGTTTAGTTTTTCATGCATTTTCCTATGATGTTTTTGTTTTCATTGTAGTCACTAACATTGCCTCTAACGAAAAGGTTTCGGGATTTGTAAGCTGTTGTGCCAGTCAATCTTTTTTTCCTCCTTTTTGTGCGTAAATGATATTGAATTTTTTTTCAAACACGATAACTCTTACTTCATCAATATATTTATATATGTTTGGAAGGCCTCAAGAAGCCTAGCGCGGGAAATATAATTAGCGCAATACTTTGAATGAATTATTTCAGATATTGCTGATTTTTAATGTTTACCTAATATAATATAAATAATGAAATGGATAATATTATCACAATTAACATCACAAGGGGGTCTGAGATTGCCGATGAATTTATGAACGTAGTGAGTGAATTTATATGGAAAGCTCAGACCCTCAAATGATGTTTATTAGGAGTATTGCACGAATAAAATTGCTTGAGTAAATACACATTTAGTTAAATTTGCAATCACTGAAAAACAGAAAAGAAGTCAGTGATGCATGCTAAGGAATTATACAGTGGAGGTGTAGAGTTGGCAACAACGACCAAAGGACAAATGCATGTCGAGTGATAAAACGGATTTCATAATTTTATTCGATAATTTCACTGCGATATCGGGCTGTGTTTGTTCAAAATTCAAAACTTTGTTTCGTTTCATTGGTCGATTTTATGATGACGTCACATAAGTAAAATATTTAAAGTAAAGCGACTAGTAATGTTAGCACATCTGATGGGACCGCCACGGGTGGCCTGGTCGTTAATCGCGGACTCGTGAGCGGTAGGTCTGCGGTTCGAATCCCGCCTGTCCTCCCTGGCTGAGGTTTTTTCCAGGTTTTCCTCATTCCTCATAAATAGCAAATGCCGGGGAGGTACCCTAGAATTAGGCCTCGAACGTTTCCTTCCTTAATAAATCCTTCCCCAATAAATAATTTCATTTCATGTATCACCAATGTCCTCCGCCTATGGTGCCTCAGTAGTAAAAAGGGGCATTAAACACTATTAAAAAAAGTCTGATGGGGATGACGACAGCAACATTGTGTCAGAGAGGGGAGAGAGGAGACAAGAGGAACTGAGACCGTGGAGGGGAAAACCAACTACGGCGAGTCTTGCCTCAACCTTCTTTTCAGTTTGGTATAGCTATAGTTATAAACTGGTAATCAAGAGTACCTATTTCCCACACTTTTAAAAAATATGGCAGTCACCTGGACACACTAAAAATAAAATTGATCATGTTATGGTGAATAGCAGGCATTCCTCAAGTGTTATGGTTGTTAAAAGCTGTAGAGGAGCAGGCCACTTGGTGTCGCATTAAATATCATTATAAATTATTCACATTCAAAATGGCGCACGGTATAAGACAGATCTATAATGTAAAGAAATTAAAGGATATAGAAATAAGCAAGGTTTATAAAGCAGACCCGCAAAATAAATAAATGTGCTGTAAATAATAGTCAAAATAGAGAATACATAAGAAACATAGGATGCCAAAAAATGTATACACACTTTAAGAAAAGAAAAATCTGTGTTAACATAGCAAAACTGAATTCACACTAACAGAAAACGATGAGCATTAATCATCTTAGGCTTTTACAGTTACAGTAGTTACAAATGTTGCTCAAAAGGCCCTCCATCGGCGTCGATACACTTCTGAGTACGTTGAAGTACTGATTGAGCAATGTTTGCGAAAGTGTCATCAACGATTGCAGTACATGCCGTTTCAATTTCTTCCCGAAGTACTGCCAGTGTAGCTGGTTTTCCACGGTATACATCCTTAAGAATTCCCCAAAGGTAGAAGTCCAATGGAGTTAGATCCGGAGAACGCGGTAGAAACTCACTCGGACCTCTTCATCCTATCCAGTGCCTTGGAATTTTGTCATCAAGGTACGCACGTACATCTCGGTGGTAATATGGGGGTGCACCTTCCTGTTGGAAGCAAAATTTCTCGTTTCCGTAGAGTGTATGAATGGCGGTAAGAGAGATAAGCGTGTCAAGTACACTGGGCCAGTTACGTTCCTTCAAATTGGTTTTCCAATATCACTTCAAAATTGCTTTCCGCTGTTCAAACGATAATCTTGACTCCATTTTGTAATAGCAACGCTAGCATAACGTAAAGTGAGTCACATCTGTTTACAGAACATCATACGATAATCTTGGCTTCATTTGTTCATTGTTGATTTGCGATAATCTTAGCTTCATTTGTTCATTGTTGATTTATCTGTCACGTAGCAACGCTATCATAAAGTATGTGAGTCATATCTATTTACAGAGCATCATACTACACATTACTGTTGTTTTTCGATCCAACTTTGAAATATGTTAAATAGCTATCTACTGTGAAAGTGTGTATACATTTTTGGCACCCTCGGTTTATTAAAGAGATAGTTGGAAACAAGAGTCAAAGAATTTGTTGATTTCGAAATAAAACCAGAATGGAATGAATGGTTTGATAATGAATGCTGCCAAAGAATAGAAAAGAGAGATAGAATAAAGTTGAAGAGTTGAAATTATGGAGAGAGAGAAAAAAAGGAGGAAAGATTATAAGAATAAAAGAGGGAAAGCTAAAAAATATTTTTTGTTCGTCCTGGTACCGAATGTGCGTTCGCAATACACTAGGAAATGCTTGAAATTTACACAAACCAATATTTAACTCTTAAGAGAAAATCAGTATTCCGAGCGTGCCAAAAAATGCATACACGCTTTCACAGTAGATATCTCTTTAATGTATTTCAAAGTTGGACAGAAAAACAACAATAAGTGTAGTATGATATTCTGTAAACAGATGTGACTCACATATATTATGATAACATTGCTAAGTGACAGGTAAATCAACAATGAACAAATGAAGCCAAGATTATCGTAAATCAACAATGAACAAACGAAGTCAAGAATATTGTATGATGTTCTGTAAACAGATGTGACTCACATTACGTTATGCTATCGTTTCTACAAAAAATGGAGCCAAGATTGTCGTTTGAACAGCGGAAAGCAATTTTGAAGTGGTGGCACTGGATAGGACGAAGAGGTCCGATTGAGTTTCCACCTCGTTCTTCGTATCTAACTTCGTTGGATTTCTACCTACGGGGAACTCTTAAGGATGCTGTATACCGTAGAAAACCAGCTACACTGGCAGCAGTTCGGAAAGAAGTTGAAGCGGTATGTGCTTCAATCGCCGAGGACACTTTGGCAAACGTTAGTCAATCCATAGTTCAAGGTACTCAGAAGTGTATCACGCCTGTGGACATTTTTGAGCAACTGTTGTAACTAATGTAAGTAAAAGTCTAAGATGATTAGTGCTCATCGTTTTCTGTTTGTGTGAATTTAGTTTTGTTATGTTAGCATTTTTTTTTTGTTTGCTTGAAGAGTGTATACATTTTAGCACCCTCTATATACAATAATGGCATGAATTAATGAAAAAATATATAATAATGGAACAAAAATCAACATACAAAATAAAATAAATAGAAAAGAGAACAGTGCAAGAGTAAATAGCTTACAAATCCACACATATACGATGTATGTACAAATAATACCAACAGTCTAGTGACTCGTGTTCCCATACCTCCCTTCCCAGTTGTCTGCCTCTTCCGATCTGGGCTGTCTCACTTTATTTAAAATTTTACCTACTCCCTCTTCCTCTTTCCTATTTGCCAGCAAAATCCAGCATTGCAGTAACTTCTTCCTCTGTTAACAAACGGGGGCGTTAGATATCCCTCCTTCCATTCTTCCGTCCCCTTATAGTACGTAAGGAGAAAAACTTATAAGCAAAAAATACTGGAATATATGCAGGAAGCAAACAGCCATAAAAAGATAAGAAATTTTTATATGATAGCAAAGGAAGTGGGAACAAAAATATCTTAACGAAAGTGTGGAAACAACATTTTGAGGAACTTCTGAATGATGGCTTAAGGAAGAAGAAGAAATGTACCAGGTACTAGAATTAGTAAGCGATTCATGGCAGATTGAACATGATATGCGAGAAAGTCCATTAATTTAACCTTGATATACATTTATTGTTTGTTGATTTTAAACAGGCATACGATTCAGTGGATATACTTTTATTCTATATAAAAGCTTGAAAGAATTTGGTATCCCAAATAAATTAGCAATTTACTAAAATAAAACCTCTTTAAGCGGAAATGTAAATCCTTTCCAATTTATTATTGTATGCCAAGTATCATCAGTTCCACCGCCTGTGATGTCTCAATAGTAAAAAAGGCAGTTAAACACTATTAAAAAAGTGTAACTGTTAACCGAAACGTCGAATATTTTAAACATTTCATAAACATAATGTCATTACAAAATTTATTATGCGTTATGTTTTATTGTCCTGTTGGGTTAATTTGAAAATTTTGAAAAATTAAAACTACTGCCCTATTGATAAATATATGAGCTTACGTTGCTGCGAAAAAATCGTTCGCACAAAAATAAAAACTAGAAAATTTGTCCCAGTGTTTGTAATGATTAATGGTTTTTACAGCTCACCACATTACGTGTACAAAAAGTTTTTAATTTTGCATTACATTGTTTATTTAATATACTTTTTAATGTACTGTTGAGCAATTATCGTATCGTTATCCTAAATATTGCTTATCCGAAATTTTGTTCTTCCGCTTTATTTCGATTAACTAAATTTTGTTCGAATTTGAAAACATTCTACACTTAGTAAATATTTTTTATCATTTTAAATGTTATTATTTTTGTTTAAACCCCATGTTTAGATAACTTTATATAACAAACATTTACCTAAATCGTTGTATTTACAATGAATAGTTAGCTGTAGCAGCGAAATACCTGTTCCAGTTTGTCGTACACCTGTTTGAGAACCACTGTTGAAAAAGAAAACAACTATTCTACTCTAGCTACTCCAAAACCCATTACAAGAATTCACTTACATTAGTGATGAACTGATGATTGCAGCCATGTTTTGAATCCTAAAAAAAAACAAAAAAACAACGATATATAATTTAAAATAACTCAAAACTATAGATTAAATATAGTATACTTAGAATTCTTTTAACTTTAGTAAGTAAAATAAATACCATGGTAAACGTGTAATAAATATTTTCTGAATTTTATATATTACTAGCCCACTTCTCGTTTTCTGGAAGTCAAAGCCGTTTTTCAACGCTATGGGTTTTAAAAGTGTATAATGTAACATAACTTTTCTTTGTAATGTAGCATAAATAGTTTTAAAGTTTACATTTATCGTCTGCATTGTCACAGTAGTAAGAAATGAGCTATTTAAAAAAAAAGTTTACATTTGACCATCTTACATTTATGTTAGGAGGAAGGGGTCCCCCCCGATTTCAAATGGCAGTGCAATGTATTGAAAATATTGTGGTGGAAACTCTTGTTCGAAAAATAATTTATACTGGAGTTATAGGTAGAGAGTGGTCCAGTAGGATTGATGCACAAACGAGGGAAATTGTTAAAGCAAGCACTCGTCAAGCTTTCGAAATAGTGTTATATCTCAGTTATTTTCGAAGAACTGAATCAGAGACAAAAACATTTTCTAGAACTTATGCTACAAGTAGGGAGGGGTACAGCGGGCTTTTAAAGAGTTTGATATCTTTAACGAAAAGTAAATCTAAAAATGCAGGAGGATCAACCACTTCTTCGAGCAGTTTGCCTGGGGGAGAAAACTAGGGAAATGCGGGATACGTTGAGCATCAAACATAAGTAAAGGCTTAGACTGAGGTATATTTGTTCAACAGTATATTCTATTGAAGATGTCTCAATCCTGATTTGCAATACTAAACCAAAATGGCAGTGTAGAAAGGTTTCATTTTTTCCTTTAATACAATGAAAAGTTTTACCATCGTCTCTGTGAAGGCTAGCTTTAGTAAAATTAACATCAGGCATTTTACATGTAAAATATGCTTGACTATTTATATAATATTAAAAAACTTAGTATATAGATAAATGTGCAGAGGACTGCAAAAATGCAAATGATGAAGTTAGTGCATGTTGAGAGTAAGGGTGTCAGCATTTTCAAATTTCATCATATCTCGAAAGATTGTAAAAGAACTCATGCTTGCACCCTCAAAATCTTGTGAGATTGGAGAGATTTGGAAAATTAAAAAGTTTAAAATTTAGATTTTTTAAAAGCAAATGTTTCTGGGCAGTATTATGGCCTGTGACAAAAGTGAATTATATACGACAACCGTAAACGATTAGCGATAGCTGCCAAACAAATAGCGTATTTATGTGAAACTAATTTGCCATCGAATATAATGAGCATCCCAAATTTGAAATTTAAAATAGGAAAAAAGGGGGGGGGCATATTCTGTACGGCGTCTTAGAGATAAGTCCTTCCCCTTATAAAACTATCAGAACATAGAAATTATAAGTGAACTGTTGTTACATCTTGGACAAAATTTTTTGTGCTGTTGCCGGGACAGTTAGCATAGATCAAAGAAGAAAAAAATATTTCTTATAGTGTCACTAGTCACAGGTTACGAGTTCTTCCTCCTGATATGTGTAGTGGTAGCCATGCTTGCCTCATAAAAATCCTAAGTATGGCTTCCTTCGGATGGAAATAAAGTGTGGGTCCCGTGTCGTAATTGTACGGTACGAAAAAGAACCTCAAGCCTGAAAGAAGAGCCTCTGAGCAAGGCCGTTTCGCGCCCTGAATTGAATGGTTCGCTGATGACCTGAGATGTTAAAGAGCCTCCATAAATAAAACAAATAACAAAAAATTCTTTCGTGTAGGAATTGCAAAACTTCTTCTTCAATGTCAGGATGTCTTCCTTTGCGAGGACCAATGAGTTTCTTCCTACTAGCTTTAGTTGTAAATAATGTCAGTTTTTGTTGTCACCACAAGTTCTTCCTGTTTGCCCCCAATTCCTAATTACCTACTATTCAAACCTCTAAGTAGTATTAGCATAATCAAGCTATTAGTAATTGGCAAAAATGTATAGATGTTTTTGAATCGTGTTCTGTTGAAAGTTAAACTGTAAAATCGCCATCCATTTCCAAACAACTCAAAAATAAATAGTTTCAAAAAGTTTTATTCTATAATTTATTTATTTATTCTGTTTTTACTCCCTCAGAATTTCAAACCACATCGATTATCTTATGATTACTCCAGACCTAAACGGCAGTCTGTTCTATTTCGATCTGGGTCCTATTCCACAAAAGTATGGTCTAATACATACGAGTGTATTAGTACAAGTCGTTGCAAAGTATGATCTTGTAATTGTCTGTTCCACGAAAGAAGTGCAATACTTGTAAAGTATTATTAATGTTATTATGGCGTCATATAAGAGCAAGATGGAGGAACAGCTGTTTGCCTTATGTCGCCATACCTTGAATTAGGTTATGTTCACTCCTTAGGGGTCTTTATAATATACAGCGGATTATTATTATTCCTGCTAAATATATCTTGTAATTTTTCTCAGACATAATGATAATTTAAATACTGCATTAATCGATATTCAAGCGTAATAATCCACTTTGAGGTGATGCTACCTTACGGCTACATTAAGGAGCATCATCTTCTATCGTCAAGAGATGGCAGAAGAATTGAGCTTCCAGTTGCTCTCGGTCATTTATTTTATGAGTCCACTTTATCATTTATTTTTATTTATTTGTTTATATTGCTTGACAATCACGTTCTTAATATAAGTATAAAAAACACCTGGGAAAATTGCGTAAAAAGGGAATATTTTTTAAAGAAAATGAAGAATGAAAAGAAATTATATTTGTGGCATGTAGCAAAAACCTTAAAATTATGTTAACTAAGATGCTGGTCTAAAATATGCATTTGAAACAGGAAACGCCAATATCAAGTCATAATTGCATTCATTGCACTTTAACTTTATCGATGTACATAAATGATTATTTATTCTTTCTTTATACATATTCCTACCCATCATTGTCATCACTTTCGCCAATACTTAGCACATTTACGTCAACTGACTCCCAAAAGCATTAAAAAGATATTACATTTTGTGCTACTATTTGAAGTTAGCAATATTCCTACACTTTTAGAGAATTTATACAAGTTACCAGTGCCCGACTAATACTAATAATTCTATAGAACAGAACGAAAACGCACCTGTACACTTATAAATATGGAGTTTTAAGGTACAAGAGTAGCAGAAACCTTTGTGGAACAGAATTTTATCAATAACTACAAGATACAAGTCTATCTACATGTAATATATCAGACTAGACTTTTTGGAACAGGGCCCTGGTGGTACTTGCCCCTAAGACCAAGGAAACCCGGTTAGAGTCGATGGATTTTTAGGGCATAAAAATCCCAAATATGGCTTCCTTCGGAGGAAAGTAAAGCCGTTGGTCCCATGTGGTAGATTTATGGCAAGTAAAACAAGTTTGAAAGAAAGGCCTCTGAGCAAAATTTATCGGCCTTTTTACTCCTGAATTGAATGAGAGGCTAATGGTCAAAGTGGTTTTTTTTTTTTTTTTTTTTTTTGGTAGTGTTTAACGCCAGTTTTTACTACTGAGGCACCACAGGCGGTGGACATTGATGATATATGAAACGAAATGATAACTTGGGAAAGGAGTATTTTTTAAGGAAAGAAGCGTTCCAGGTCTAATTTTTGGGTATATCCCCGGCATTTGCCATTTATGAGGATTGAGGAAAACTAGGGAAAAAAAACCCGTCAAGGAAGATGATCTTGGGGGATTCGAACCCCAGACCTCCCCCTCACAAGTCCGCGCCTTATCTACTTCGGCCACTAGTGGCGGGTCAAAAATTTAAAGAGCGTCCTTGTATAAAAATAAACCTAAACCCGATTCAGATTAAATTTAAGGAATGTTGCGAACACGAAAAATATTTTTCAATGTGTACGTGACAGGAGCATAGCCAGATAGGTGTTAGGGGACCGTTGTTATATAGGGAAACCTAAGTTATGGTAATATTTGCTTTATTTTCCACTTCGTTGGCCGTGGTACCTCACTGATGTAAAGGGATATGAATGAATAATGAAGTGACTAATTTCATTTTATAAAAGGAGCAAGTATCTTTTATGCAGAAAACTGCACCTTTGAACATTATGGAATTATGAAAGTAGGTTTATTCAATAACATCTTGCTTTATAAAACATTTAAGCGGCCCTTCGCATTGCCAGACCTAAAGAGAAGCATTGGTATTCAAGGCCTGCCATTGTTTCAAACAATCCTGAAATCTACTCGTACTCAGTTATGACTAGAGCAGTGCTTCTATTTTATTAGATTTCTGAATAACGGTCGTAATTCAGAAAGTTTCATTGTCGCGAAGATTGAAACGATTCACGGTCACATTAGAATAGGAAAATTAAGCAGGGTACAAATTCTTTCTCTTTTAGTTAGAAAGTGAAACTTACTGAAAAGGGCGTAGCCAAAAATGAATTACGCGTTAATGCAGATGCAGATGCAGGTGACTTACTCCTATCTCCGACTCCAGATGTTTACACAACCTTATTTTTTAAATTATTAATTTACGTTATGTGGCCCATAATATTCGTTTTGGACTCGATTTTGATTAATAATTGTTCCTGCCTAATTTTTAAAAATATTCTTTTTCTACGATAATAATTTTAGTCATTATGTTTATAATATCTGTTTATCCAGGATATATTAATATATTGTATACGATTTAAATGTTAATTCAATCTTAATCTTTAAAAAGTTCACACTAAACTGCGCCTGAAATTAATGCTCATTATCTAAATTCTGTTATCTTTGTGTTGACCCGTTTTAGATACCTACAATGACCAAAGCCATTGGTTGTGACCTGGCCTTCGAAATCCAGGATCACTAAATAAAACCTAGTGCCAATCATGTTTGCGACTTTAGCCATTCATTTTGTAACAATAGTTTTTTTTTTTTTTTTTTTTTTTTTTTCCCAGCTAAATAGGTGTCATGCTAGTCTGCCAATTATGGGTTCCGATTCAACTTTGTGCTACTAAAAGATTAAACATTTCAAAACGTTATTTAAGACATATAGGAATCGTGACTATTCCACTGGTATGAGCAAGCATTGCAACGAGCTTGCTTGCATTGCTAGCACGGTTGTTAAATGTCCTTGGCAGCTTTACTCGAGTTTACATATCAGGTATCAGATTCGCTTCACTGGAAAGCTAGCGTCAGCTTTTCTTGGTGTGGGGGGGGAACGGTCAGTCTGCTCCGCACATCTGCACGACACGGACAATCAGTGAGCAAGTGTGTAGCGCTTTACATTTGCGGTTAAAAGCGTGTGAAACATTAATTATAAGAAATAGTGCACCACAATATTCTGCTGCCCATTTGTTGTGGTAATGTGACTACTTTAATTTTCATCATTTTCAGTAATGGATAAAATAATTGGAGCTGCTCCGACTTCAGCCCACCGCCTTTTAGGTTTGTCATTACCTTTTTAGTCTATAGTGTATTATTATTATTATTATTATTATTATTATTATTATTATTATTATTGTTATTGTTATAACAGTAAGTTTTTTTCGTTATATTCCTTTCTTTTATATTAAAGGAAACTTTTAAAAATAGATCGCCTTTTTGATTTGTTTCATCTACCAATTAACTTTGAAGAAGTCTTGTTTAATAATTTATTTGTTTGAATAGGCAATTTTAGAAGCAACGGTAACTCCGCAATTTTATACATCACATACTTTTTTTTCTTTTAATTCGTTTACCCTAATTGTATTGTTATGTATAAAGCAATGCGGCATATGTTTTTAATCTATTCAGTATTAATAGGGTTATTTCACCTGCTCTCAGGCTCTAATTTTCACTTATAACAATTTATTTACAATAAATAACTTTATTAATTCATATACAATGACACATATTTAAAATCGTACATTCGTAAATCCCGCTTACCGCCCTCCCTCCCCTACGTCGCCGACATCTTGAATTCATATTGCCACACACACTTCGGTACTACAAATAAAAAATATAATTTTTGTATTCACTCTTCTTACAGAAGATGCTGAAAGTGTTGCCCATTTTGTGTGAACACCCAAACTTCATTTTAAAGAGTACAAGTAAAGCTTATTTGGTCCCGGCTCAACAAAAATAAAACATTAGATAAAATAGATCACCGCTTCTCTTAATAAGACCTTAGATAGAAAGGTTGGGAGTTTCCAGTATTTATAATAATATTTTTCGAGATTAAATGAAGCTAAATGAAGGAAAATGCTTATATTAGTGCAAGTGCTTTTGGTGGTCTGTTAATGAAAATGAGAAACAAGTATGGGTAGGATTCCAGGCTGTATGTAACAATTTAGGTTGTGAACTAAAAAGGAATAACTGAAGATATGTTGATGTCATAAAATCTTTGAGATATCGTGTGCCATTGAAACTACATTTCCTTTATTCTCATTTGGACTTCTTTCCTGCTATTGTACATAGGTAACCTGAGCGATTAGCACAGAGAACGTTTTGATTAGCGCATTGCTGTCATAGAAAAAAGATACAAAAGAAATTGAACACCAGAAATTTTATGGTTATTTTAGTAACTAGTTGAAAATGTTCCTTATGTGTTTACAAACGGAGTCTTCCAGAAAAATGTTTTGAAGATACAAGTAAAATAATGATATTTTACGTTCATATTTTTTAGTGATATCCGAAAAAATGTAAGATACTTCAAACAATTATTTTTGCATTCTTCATACATATTTTTATATTAATTAATGCATTTTACGCGTTAAATATAATCATACATAGTTTTTTTAGTTTTTTTTTTTTTTGAATAGTATTTAACGCCCGTTTTTATTACTGAGGCACCACAGGCGGTGACACTGATGATACATGAGATGAAATGATATATTGGGAAAGGATTTTTTTTTAAGGAAGGAAACGTTCCAGCCTAAGTTGAGGGTATCTCCCCGGCATTTGCCATTTATGAGGACTGAGGAAAACCTGGAAATAACCTCAGTCAGGGAGGACGGTCCTGACGGGATATGAACCCTAGACCTCCCGCTCACGAGTGCGCGCCTGCCACCCGTGGCGGTCTTCGTACATAGTGAAAGGAATGCTTATATGATGAATGTTTTTTTTTATGAAAAATTTAAAATCTAATTTCCCGAAAAAAAAAAACGGTATATATAGAAAAGTTTATATTTTAGATCTGAATTCGACACATTCCAACTATACAAAGCTATCTATTATCATTTAAGTGCAGAACAAAAGTTCAAATTTGTTGTTCAATGTTAAGCATTTTAAATTTTAGGTTTCAGATAAACCCCCCTCTTAATAGTCTGATTTCGCTTATTTTCAGAAACTATTTTCTTAATTTGTTTCAATGGCATATACCGAGTTTTTTAATATTTTAATTATTTGCATTTTGTATTTTAGGATTGCATTTTCTTTTAAAACTGACTAGAATTGTATTTTAAAATTATTGTGAGGGCAAAATTACAAATCTACTAAAAGCCCGTCACTCAGGAGCTGCGAAAACGGAAATTAAAAAAGCGCTATAGCGATATCAATTTCTCTGCTCTAGCTTTCTGTAATACCCTTCACAAATTCCACTTGTTGAGGAATTCGTTTAGTTTCCACAGCTCCTGTGTGACGGACTCTTTGTGAATTTTTAATTCTGTCCCTCTTGTTACTTTTAGAAAACAACCCTAGTCAGTTTTAAAAGTAAATGGAAGCCTAAAGCAGAAAATGCGAAGAATGCAAATGTGTTATTAATACATGATACACTATAAAATAAGATAATATCACATTATTGATATTTGAGGGCTTGAAGAAGATTGCAGTTTTCTCTAGTTTAATCTACTTCATATATTAATCATATGATAAAACTAGAGAGCATGAACTATCAAAGGATTTCCTTAAAATTGCTTACAGTATACCAAGAATGCATAAGGCCGCCATATTTTAAATACTTTTTAAAAATTCCTTTGATAGTTCGCCTTGAGTTTATCATCTAATTCGCATGCAAATTAAATAAAATTGGAGAAGACTTTAATATAACTATTATATAGGTTTCCCTTTTATATGTCAGATCCTTTAGTGTAAATATCATGTGAATAATTGATATAATTGGTTTTAAGAACCCCCCCCCCTTTAATTGTTGCAATCGTAGTGAGTTTATTAAAAAAGTCCGTCATGCAGGAGCTGCGTAAACTAAGTGAATTCCTTAGCAAGTAGAATAACTTTAAAAAAGGATATAGAATCCAAATTATGAGTTTATTAATTAATGAATTAAGTTATGGCATTACTGTGTGTTAATTAGCATGGCACACTCTAAAGCTAACTAATAAAAGAAAAACTGAAGTATACTACATTACTTAATTAGGTCATTTTTTTTCCCCCATTTCAAAATCACTTATAAATAAATGCCTATAGTAATATTAATCTAATTTATAAAGTAAGGGGAACAAAATTAGAATTCTTGCAATCCAGAAGTATTACAAAAGGGAAATCACAATTTTGGAATAAAAATTATTATTATTATTATTATTATTATTATTATTATTATTATTATTATTATTATTATTATTATTATTATTATTATTATTATTGAGTTTAAACTACAAATATTAAATGTTTTAATATGAATTAAATGAAGTTACCACTGACAGATAAAGCTATATTATGTGGATATTTTTAAATCCTTGGTATCATCCTTGGTATCATCTTTATATTCACTAAAATAGAAAGAAATAACAGAAAGAAAACTTGTGTATTTAAGAAGTTTATATGTGTCAATAAAAATGTATGCCACTATTTAAAAACAATTACAATGTACTAAGCAAACATAAACAAGCAACAGTAAACAATCGAAAGTTCCATCGATTTCCAATGGCTTTGAAATTTAATTTTAATGTTATTGTAGTAAAAGCATGCGTTTTCTGAAGGTTATTACAGAGCGCTCTTACAGACAAATATAGTTCTCAAACACATATTAGATTGATATTTCACATTTTCTATCTTCACGACAATACTTTTACTAAATATAAAACATATACATCGTTATAAATACAGTTTATATGCTGAATTAATTTGAAACAATTGAGAGAAAATTAAATACTTGAGCGTTTTTTAAATTTCGGTTTTCAGATATACCCAAATTTCTAATGGTTCGATTTCCCTAATTTTCAGAAACTATTTTTCATGTTTTATGTAAATAAAATGTTGTGAAAAAACAAATATTGGTTTTCTGCTAGAGCGACTTTTAAGTTTTACAGGTAAACTCCCATTCATAATGGCCCGATTTCCCTGATTTTTATGAACTTCAAATAGTACATATCGAGTTTCGTTGTGAAAAAACAAATATTGGTGCCGCTAGAGGAATTTTAAAGTTTGGGTTTCAATCCTAATAATCTGATTTCACTGATTTTCAGAAACTATTTTTCTTGTTTATTTAAATTGTATGTGCCGAGCTGCCTTTAAGAAATTAAAAATTGTGGCCATTAAAGCGATCTTTAAATTTCGGTTTTCAGGTATAGCCCATTCCAATGGCCCAATTTCCCTGATTTTCAGAAAGTATTGTTCTTATTTTATTTAAACGGAATACACCGAGATTCGTTACGAAAAAAAAATGGATGCTGCTAGAACGATTTTTAAATTTTCGTTTTAAGTTAACTCTCACCCCCAATGGTCTAGTTTTGTTGGTTATGAACTCGACGAATCGTTTATCAATTAATGGTTACATGGCGCGTTTCGTTGATAAAAAAAAATTGCAACCATTAGAGCTTTTAAGTGACATAAATGTATATATAACATGTAAGTATATAAATTTTAACGAATTCCGAAGGAATATAAGCTATTGCGGTTGTACCCATGAAATGATTTCTGAGTAATGTCTCCAAACTTCCATCGCAGCTAGGCATCTACAATGAAACAAAAATTTCCATATGTGCCTAAATGTTATGCAAATTATATATTTTTTATTTATTAGATCTTATCAAATCTTCGGATCTAAAAGGTTTATTAATTTAAAATATTCTAAATTGTTTTAAAACTAAAGATAAGATTTTCATATCTCTCTAAATTTCAAGATATTCACAAGAATTGTAAAATAACTAATCAAACTGCTTTGTAAAAATATCCAATTTTTTCTTAAAAAAATTCTAAATTGAAAGAAGTAATCGCTCACGCCAAATTTCTTTCCTGCGAACATGTTACATGATAGTCAGTAATATGTTGAGTTAGGTAACAATATAACTTCATTTAACCAAAATAAGTCGGCCTGAACCAATTTCGATAATAAACAGACAACTATTTTGACTAATGCCATGAATAAAGAAAGCCCAATAAAAATCGAATACAAAATCATTAAAATATAATACAAAATAAATGAAGTAACGTGTAAATAATATATTTTTCTGCAAGAAACCTGAACATTTTTGGGTCTCCCCCCTCTTTCTCTTTTTTAAGGCAGCAATGTTTCTTTGTACTTCGACCAGCAAGCCAGAAGCTTATTTTAACTTGTTTCACTTTATTCAAAATTCCTTAGCAACAAAATGTAATGCACAATCTTAATTACTATGATATTATTGTATTTAAGTAAAAGGTTTCGAAATTTGACTCGTTTCGGTTAACAGAATTTTTATTGTAAGTGCAAGTAAAACAGCACTTGTCAATTTTCGAGAGGGAGCTTATGTCGTAATTTCCGAAAAGCGGTAAGTTAGCTAGTAAGCGAGCACAACTTTCGATGCATTTTCCTTCCGCCTTACCCACCATTTCCAATGTACAGTATATCAGTTCGCCATGTTTAATCCGCACGCTTTAATGTGCACCAAATTAGCACGAACTGTATAATTTACTAACGTGGGATAATGTTAAGAGAGGTAAACCAATGATTGGAGATTATGTGGCTTAAAAGCTAAAGGCGTTTTTATTGTGTTATTTTTTTTTCGAGTAGGAATGCTTGCTAATGTAGGTATTATTATTATTATTATTATTATTATTATTATTATTATTATTATTATTATTTGGCATAGATGTTCTGAAGTCAGAACAGAATATTTTACTCTGGTTATAATTTCTAGACAACAGTGGAATCTTTTTAGGTATGGACTATTGGTAATTATTAACACTTTATTCAAAATTGATATAAAAACACATTAATTTAACCTGAATTGAAATTTTAAATGCAATTTCTCTTAATGTCGCATTATTACAACTTCAAGTCAGATAAAAACAATCTTAAAACAAATTAAGATTTCGTTTGAACACAAAGTATTAAGTGTATCAATTTCATTGCGTATAGCAAGAATGAATAATGGGGTTGGTGAAGAATGGATGGATGACGACGAACAGACGGATGAACATTCAAATGTATTATTGTCATCACTAACAAACTATGCAATACTAAAGCTTTAGGAAAACAATATAAATATTATATTTAACATCACTAAACAAGCTTGTAATATGTGCGTTGATATGTAAAATTATATTAAGAATGTTGTGAATAAATACCTTTTAAATAAATAAATGTATTAAAATAGCTTGAAATGTTTTAACTCCAATCATCAATACCAAATCACAGAAATTCAGCAAGCGTTGATCAAAAAAATAACTGTGAAATAATCTCACAAGTTACCAGCGTTATAATAGCACTTAAGTACTTAAAAAATGTAACGCAAAAAAGCTGTGATGGACTGGGGAGGGGAAAGTGCATCATTCAGAGTGGCTGAAGTATGTGAGGTCAGTTTAAACCTCTCTAAACCTATAAGTGTTTCCCACATTGGATGCTAAACTTCATTTGCACCGAAAAAAAAAAAAAAACGTTATTTATTGATGAGCTATGAATATTAGATTAGAATTATAAGTTCCGTACATTAATAAACACTTCAGAATTTTGCAGTATACCTATAACGCAGTAAAACAATAATAGTGCGCTTATAAATAACATTTCCGCACACAATGTGCAAAGCAATGAAATGAGCAGCCATATTCTTATATCATTTGGTCAACGATTTATGTTAATTTCTCTCTTCATTCTATATACTTTCAATTGATGATTAGTAAAAATAAAAATATAAAGTGGCAATCGGAGCAAAGTACGTTATTAACACTTCAGTGGGGAAAACTAAAAATAATTCAAGTTAAAAAGCTCACAATCGTATTTCTTCACTAACCTGTAATGGCCGCGCAGTGATGACGTCACTGCACTTGGTCTCCATGGTAACGCTTAATAATGCGCGCCATTATAGATATCCAGAAATTTATCCGAACAAACGCACTTTTTAACACAAAAAATGCCGCATTTTCAATCAGCAGTTTGTTAATAATAGTTTGCGGAACAAATGCGCAACTTTAAAGTAATAAAAGATTTATAGGCATAACAAATTTCATCCGTGCCGCTCCTACACTTCCGATCACTACAATGGCCAGTACAAGAATGAGACATGGAGAACGGTTTGAAGTCAGCTAACATATGTTAAACTATTAATTAAATTAAATAAAATGTAAAATACATTCAAATGTCAAAAAAGTTGGAAAAAATTGTCTGTAAAAGCACTCTGGTTCAAAATAAAGACCCGGATTTAATTATGATACTGTTTTCTAGACACTAATTGAACCACATCATATCGTGTCTTGCGATATATCGATGTTTTATTACATGAATACATTTTTATTATAAAAATTAATTATTTTGCATTTCCGCGAATTTCAGCCTTAACTATTAATTAAATTAATGCTATAAAATTAAAATAAGTTAATTTCTCTCCTCATTCAATATACTCTAAATTGATGATTAGCAAAAATAAAAATACAAAGTGGCAATCGCAGCAAAGTGCGTTATTAACACTTCCGTAGGGAAAACTAAAAATAATTCAAGTTAAAAAGCTTACAATCGTATTTCTTCACTAACCTGTAATGGCCGCGCAGTGATGACGTCACTGCGCTTGGTCTCCATGGTAACGCTTAATATTGCGCGCCATTATAGATGTCCAGAAATTTATCCGAAAAACGCACTTTTTAACCAAAAAATATCGCATTTTCAATCAGCAGTTTGTTAATAATAGTTTGCGGAACAAATGCACAACTTTAAAGTAATAAAAGATTTATAGGCATAACAAATTTCATCCGTGCCGCTCCTACACGTCCGATCACTACAATGGCCAGTACAAGAATGAGGAGGCACAGAGAACGGTTTGAAGTCATGCTAACGTATGTTAAACTATTAATTAAATTAAATAAAATGTAAAATGCATTCAAATGTCAAAAAAGTTGAAAAAATTGTCTATAAAAGCATTTTGGTCCAAAATTAAGACCCGGATTTAATTATGATACTGTTTTTTAGACACTAATTGAACCACGTCATATCGTGCCTTGCGATACATCGATGTTTTATTACATGAATACATTTTTATTAGAAAAATTAATTATTTTGCATATCCGCGAATTTCAGCCTTACCTATTAATGAAATTAATGCTATAAAATTAAAAAAAAATCTTTCTTTCTTCAAATAGGCATTTGAATCCAAAAAATGAGCAATTTTTTCAGTACTAATGAATATCCATTTGACCTTGATAAAGTCACAAATGTAAAAAAAAATTAATTATAACTGCACATGAACCACATGTTTCATGGTGGTATAAAGTAAAAATTTCCTTTTACTTTAGTTCTAGATATTCAGTCCAATTTTCATATGCATGGATTTAACACAACAACCTGCAGAGAAAAAGTGTTTATAATCTGCCATATTGAAAAATATGTGTGCATAATTTTAAAAGAAATATTATGTATTTCTTGAACTAATTATATCATTAAACAACAAATTTGCGTTAGATTGCCCTGTTTTTGTGCAAAATATATATCCATCCAGGCATGGTCTATCTTTTCAGCAATTGTAATGTTGTACTTTTGTGTGAAAATGTTCGTTTCGGGCAAAATTAGGATATTTTTTATAAATTCCAAATCTTTAAAACCACATTAAAATTAATTATATTGGACGACTGAAAACAATTACAAATAATATCCATTGTTAATATAAAACTTGTATTGTACAGAAAGCTTAATGTTGCTTGGATCTTGTGGCATTAAAATGTGGCATTTTTACATAACATTTGTTATTTTTACTTTGTATTTTATAAATTAAGTTTCAATAGTTTCCAACTACCCATTTATGGAACATTACTAAATTTTCTCATGAAAGTATAATGCTTAATGCATACACAATGCTTGCTCTTTATCAACAAAAAATGTGATTGATTTGCATATTAAATAGTGAAATGATGACTAAGAAAATGAAACCTACAAATTTTTAATTTCTTTATATAAAGAATAATTGTTGCAATATATGTAGAAATAATAAATGTCTAATCAGAATTTGTCATTGTTGGAATCAATGTACCAAAATGGCATATTCTAGACCCTGTATTTCTTACTTTATATGCAAAAGAATTTATGCCTTTGGTAAATACATATTTTTATCATTATGCTAATGACACAACAGTATTGTTGGGTTAAAGCAACTGAAGAATTAGAATATAACCTAGCAACTGCTATTATAGTTCTGTAATGACATATTTTAATAAAAAAAAAAAACTTATATCTAATGTGAATAAAACTAAATATATTCAATTTAGACTAAGTAATCCATTTTCAATGTAGGCAAGGCAGTATGTATGAATGGAAAATGATAAAATAAAAATTGTAAGAAAAAATCTCTTTTATGGCATAACAACATATAGTTCTGGAAATCATGGCTGTATAAAAATTAGCAAGTTTGCTCATCTCCCTAAATATTATGCCTTAAAATCTATGAAACAGCTGTATTATGGAGTTATTTCTTCCCTATTTATTGTTAGTTCTTAAAATAAACATTTGAATCCAGAAAATTAGCAATTTCTGCAGCATAAGTAAATATCTGTTTGACCTTGGTAAAGTAACAAATGTTGAAAAAATATGAAAACTGCACCAGAATGGATTCTTTGTGGTGACATAAAGTAAACATTTCTTTTAATCCTAGTTGTAGATTTTCAGTACAGTTTTCATATGTATGAATTTAACACACTAACCTGCAAAGAAAACACTTTTATTATCTGCCATATTGAAAAATATTTATGCATAATTTAAAGGAAATATTATATATATCCATGACAAAAAGGAGAATTATTGCTCATTGGACTCAATTATATCATTAAAAAGTGAATTTGTGCTAGAGTTTCCCGTTTTCTCCAAAATATCTATCCATCCAGGCATAGTCTGTCTTTTCAACAATTGCAATGTTTACTGTTATGTAAAAATTTCTGCTTTGGGCTAAATTATGACATTTTTTTCTAAATTACAAATCTTTAAAATCACACAAAAATTAATTATATTAGGTAACAGAAAACAACTACAGATTATATGCATTGTTAATATAATTTGACTTAGCAGTAGAATTTGTATTACATCTCATTGCTTATATCTTGTGGCATTAAAATATGGCATGTATACTTAACATTTAGTTATTTTTGTTTGTATTTCATAAATTAACTTTCAATAGTTTCCAGCTACCTGTCTTTGCAGCATTACTAAATTTTCTTATATAAGTGTAATGCTTAATGCATACACATTCAACAAAAATATAAACTTTGTATTCAAATAAATGTGATTGGATTTGTATATTAAATAGTGAGATGATGATTAAGTAAATGAGCATTACAAACATGTTAATTTCTTCATATAAAGAATAATTGTTGCAATTATGTAGAATCATAAATGTCCAATCAGAATATGTCATTGTCGGAATCTGTATATAAAATTAGTATTTTTAATTTTATATGCAAAAGAGTTTATCCCGTTAGTAAATACGCATATTTTATTATTAAGCAAATGACACAGCATTTGTTGGGGTAAATCAACTGGAGAATTAAAACATTACTTAGCAACTTCTACCGTAGTTTTGTAATGAAATATTTTGATAAAAATTAACTTGTAAACTTATAAAATAAACTAATGTATATTAAAATATATATGTGTTTTATACTAAGTAATCCAAACTTAAATACAGACTTGGTAGTATTTATAAATAGAAAACGCTAAAATAAAGTATAAGAGAACATCTCTTTCCGGCATAACAAATAGTTCTGGAGAGACCGTATCAACCAAGTTGTATAAAAGTTAGCAAGTTTGCTCATCTCCCAGATATTATGTCTTTAAGCTATTAAGCATGTATATTATGAGGTTTTTCCCTTTCTTTCTTTTTTTCCCCTTACAATATTACATTTTGAGACTTATATGCAAAGTCTTATTTTTTTTTATTGCATTAGATTAGTGTTTCCCTTAAGTGTATTCAAAATCATACCAAAATTTATGTAAAGAAGCTTATATAAATGACTTTGAAAATAAGTGGAGTCTTTTTAGTAAATAAAATGGAGTAAAAAGTTAAAAATTTTAAGAAGAGAAGTAAATTCAGAAGAGATGAGAAATTATGGTTATAGGGATATTGAGGTTGTAAAGTAGTTTAATTATATGGGTGATAGGTTTGGTAGTACTAGGAGTGAAATGAACAAAATAAATAGGTGCCTATGAGTTATTAATAAAAAAGAAGTGATGTAAAAAGAGCCTGTTTAAATAAAATACCAGATACGAGAATGAATATTGAAAAGAGCCCAAAATGCAATGGAGGGAGACTTAAGTTGCTACATGGAATTGAGATTGAAGTGTGAAGGAGGAATGGGTTAAGATAGATATACTTTTTAGATCTTTTTGAAAACAAATATTAATTATTGAAATTAATCAATATTAGAAATGGGGATAACCTGTAGTAAGGGTAAGATTTTAAAAAGAGGTTTGAAATTCTGGTTCACATTTTGACTTCAGAGGAACAGAGCATTATTATGAATATCTAATTATGGAGAAAAAAAATACAGGAGGTATTTTGTATACAAAATATTCAATAGAAAATAGGAATGGGATAGGCAGACTAAGAGGGAATAACAGTAAGGGTCTTTAGAGTAAATTAAGACAAAGTGTAGAAGATACAGAAAATCCAGAAATATTTTGTAGTTGTAAGGATGAAATATCCCTGAGATTGTATCAAGAGCTTGAGGTAATTTTGTGCAAATTAGGGAGAGAAGATATTGCTTGGGCAAGAACCAAGGTGATGAAGCTAAAGAGATAAGAAGGGGAAGTCAATTTAGAGAGGTGTCCATGAAATTACACCTTAGAATGTGAAGGAACAAATGTTTAGAGAAAATAAATGGGCTTAAAAAATGTAATAGGCTACCACTAAAAGCTCTAGCAAGGGAAAGTAAAATAATAATATAAAGTTAATGGGAAAAATCTTAAGTCAAAATTAGAGAAAAATTGTTGAGGAAAATAAAAATAAGGGAGTAATAAATGTAACAACGTAGATAAGGTAGCAAAACATGTGAATCATAATATGCTGTTAATTAGGATGTTAGGGTACATTAGAGCCTTTGTAGTGTAAATAACTTAAGTTAGAATAATTATGGTTTATTTATTGGGGTTGTAAACTTTTATATTTGTGTTAATGTTAATAAGGTTATAAACTGATTAATTTCTCTACAATGCTAAGGGGAAACTATTCACAAAATCTTTTAGAATTAGAGGATGGGGGAATCATTGTTGTTAATGACTGCCACATGTGGCCAAGGTCATTAAGGCATGCACTTGTGAGCCGGCAGTCTGGGGTTCGAATCCTACCATGACTGTCCTCCCTGACTGAAGTTTTTTCCAAGTTTTCCTCTGTCCTCATAAGTGGCAAATGCCAGAAAGGTACCCTAAACTTAGGCCTGGAATGTTTTCTACCTTTGAAAATTCTTTCCCAATATGTCATTTCATGTGGTCACTGCCTGTGGTGCCTCAGTAGTAAAAACTGGCATTAAACACCATTAAAAAAAAGTTATTAATAAGTTTATTTTAGGGCTGAGTTGGTTTTTTTAGCTGTTTTTAACGCCCGTTTTTACTACTGAGGCACCACAGGGGGTGGACACTGATGATACATGCAATGAAATAATATATTTGGAAAGGGTTTTTTTTTAAGGTAGGAAACGTTCCAGGCCTAAGTTTAGGGTACCTCCCCGGGCATTTGCCAGTTATGAAACTGAGGAGAACCTGGAAAAAACCCACTCAGGGAGGACGGTCCTGGTGGGATTAGAACCCCAGGCCTCCGGCTCACGAGTCCACACCTTAATGACCTCGGCTGTGGCTGAGTTGGTGCCTTCAGCATTAACTGAAGGCTAATACGTAATAAAAATAAGAAATTTATTTCTATTGGTTTATTTTAGTTATCATTAGATTGAAAACTTGAATTATAATGCCTTTGTTTTTGATAATAATATATTTATTGATTCATTCGTAATGATATTGTATTCCTTCTATGTATGTAAGGCTATAATTTTTGTTATCCCCAAAATGAATAATATGTACCTCTGACAACTCTTAATGATCCATGCAAAAATCTTATGGAAAGTTAATCTGAAAATGTGATGGAAATGAATGTTAGCATCTAAAACTATTGTTTATTTCTTTCTATAGAATCACCAGAAACTTCACGCAGAAAATTGTTTCTACTGTGGATTTAATCTAAATTTTTACATTAGTAAGTGGCATCCTATTCCTTGAAATGCTGGAGTGAATTTTTAATTTTATTTTGTGAGACATTGTGCATTGTATGCTGTAAAGTATAAAGATCAATTTTATATTCAAAATAATTTGGATACTTTTATTTTTAAATAAAATATATACAATTTCTTTGTATTTTCAAATTAAGTTTATTATTCAGCAACTCTGGTGATGAGTAAAGGCTCATCTGCCAATTGGTATAAGCTGCCATTTCAGTCCTAACAGACTGTCTCGTTTGCATCTAATTTACTTCATTAATTATTTTGAAGGTCATGGTACTTGATATAGATTATAAAAGGTTAAAAATGAAATGAAAATATGAGGAAACATTTTATTTCTGAAAAAAATTGGGGAAAAGTTTTGCAGTGGCAATAATGAAAGCTTTTTTTTAATAATGCACCAAGCCTTTACTGATGATATTATTAATTAATACTTATTAGCATGTGACAAGCTGATTGTCATGTTCAGTCATATTTCATTATTGCAAATATATATACATATTTTTTTTTTCAATAATTTTGCTAACAGCAATAATAAGCTCAATGTATGTATTAAGCTGTTTAATGAATTTAATAACAAACATATTTTCTATCTAATTTATTTAGCATTAACATTCATATTACTCATATTAAGCATTACAACAATTGCAACAAATGTGAAAAAAATTACATTAAAAATTTTAAAATTGAATTTCAGACATAAGTCCAGAGGAGAACTTTCAGAAATAAACATGGGCAACAGAGAAGAGAGGAGAGGGACAGAAGTCAATAAAAAGATAAGCTACAGTTTACTAAGAGCAGTAAATCCAAGAAAATCATCCAAGCAAATGCAGTTCTCATTCCTTATTTAGTGGCAGTAATTTATTCAATTACAATGCTTCAAAAAATGCAAGAAAAAAACATCTGGAAAGTGATTTTTCATCAAATGACAATAAACTTTATAAAAGACATTCATAAGACATTAATTAAACTGTAAAGTAATTTTCAGTGTAATCTTAAATATTGTAAATTGAAAGTGTAATTTAAGAATTGCACAATGCACTGTATGAGTAAAATATGGGTTGTGTCAAACTATGTAAATAAAGAAGTCTGCTCAGCTTGCTTCATCTCCAGCAGTTACATCAATACTTGGTCTTTCTACTATCCATGAAATTATTTCTTTCATATAGCATCTGAAAACAGGAAAAAATATATCAGTTAAGCAAACAGTGCAGTTTGGCCATATTTATCCATCTAGTCTGCTCGTACTCTGTTTGTCTTCTGATCTATTTTATGACAGAATAAATATCATATCTTTATTCCGCATAGTCACCCATGGTTGTAATAGATTTCATCAATTATAAATATGCTATATTAAATAAAATTTAAAAGTATACAATATTAGATAATATCTAAGTTATATGATATAGTAAACTATTAAAAGGAATGTAATAACTCTTTACATACTCAAAATACATATATAAATCAACACATATAACAGTAGATATCAATTATCAGGTTCAGCATTCCATATTGTTAAATTTTCTTCATATTCATTAATATTATAAAAGCCTTGTAAGCAAGTTTTATTTTAAGGTAATTTCTAAAATGATTCATTTTAGATTTATAATTTCTAATAGTAGCTTATTACACAGCTTAATTCCAACATGTTTATAGCTCAACTTACACTCTTGAACCTTATTAATAGTGATGCAGTAAAACAGTATTGATATAGATTAGGTTTTGTGACACTTAAACTTTGCTTACTTGGTGTTTTAATTGGATATATTTCATAAACACTCACATCCATCATCAGCAGAAAAACAACTGGTAGAACTGTCTCTGAAACATATCCGGCTAAAAAATCAAGTAAGTGAAATATAAGTGTCACCAAACCAACCCTATATCAATATTATGATTATAACTGTTATTGTCTTGCATAAGAAATATCAAGATCATTTACATATCTAGTACTAGGAGTATATATCAAGCTCTGCATATATATAATTAACAGTGATAAATGTATAATGCAATAAAATCATAATTTTATATGAATTTTATGCTTGAAGCTATTATCAGTAAAGCAAAAAAATAATGTTGAAATGGAGTTGGTTTGATGACACTTGATATTGAAAAGAATGGATGGATTCCCTTTTTAGATTAGAAGTTTATTAAAGACAATAGCAATTTGGTTTTTACATAGGAAACTTACCCTATAGTGACAATTACATTAAAATAATAGCTTAATCCTAAAACAAACCAAATTGCCATCCTAAGTAGCCTCGCATACACATTAATGAATGTTTCCATCAGTAGAAAAGAATGCAAACAAGAATATCAATACATCATCCACACAGCACTATGTAATGGTTTCCAAAAATAATTAGTATATAAAATGATTAAAAATTTAAATGAAATAAAAATGTCAAAGACACAAGTTTGCTGTTATAAATAAAAGAATTTATGGAATTCAAAAAATTCACGTACCTACCACTTTAGTATGCTCAATAAATTTAAAAAGATTTTTAAAAACAGAAAATCATTTTTACTCTTCAAAATGTCCACAACATTACAAATTTATTACAATTTTCCTGTAAAGATTCTATATTTTCTGACAGATGAGTATTTCCCAAATAAATTTCAAAGGCATGTGATTAGGTATATATTGGAAAAATGAAAAGAAATTTGTAAACCTGTACCAAATAATTTTAGAAATATCCATTACAAACAGATAGAGAAAAAACAGTGGCATTCCACTTTTGGTCAGAAAACCATGAAATTGATAAAAAATCTGAATTATTGAAACACACTTTCAAATCTTTGGAACTAACAACATAGGAAAATATATATATACTTTGAGACGCCATGGTTGGATATATTCCATACATTTATCTGATCACCTACAAAGTATGCTGCTACCAGTTGGTCTTCTGCTAATGATGGGGACAAATGTTTCCAAAACGTGTCCAATTAAAAATGCAAGTTTAGTCAAGTATAAGTGTCGCTAAACCAACTCTATATCAATATTATTATAATTTTATATTGTATAAAATAAGTTCTATATGTTTGCAAAAGGAACAATCCCATAATACACCTTATAGCTTTCTTCTGCTACTTAAATAAATATATACATTTCAAAAAGTTAATCTTCAACAGCAGTTTGTCTTTGATATTTTTCTGTAGAAAATAAAATTATTTTCCTTTAAAAATGGAAGTTAATGGTTGTACAGCTTAACATGTGTGCTCTCAATTGAAATTCCATTTTGAATATTTTTAATCTTCATCTTGTTTCTGTCTTTTAAGCTTCCTTTATAATGTATGTTCCTTTATAATGTATGCTAATTCATGATCCATTACTTTCATCCTCCACCTTTTCATTCTCAGTGTCGACAAATTGCCAAAAATATAAAGTTTTTGCTAAATAAACATATATTTTTTTTAAAATCTGAAAAAAAAAATGAATAATAAAGCCATGTGCAGAATACCATAATAAAATCACTAATAGCTGGTAGTGATTTCATTATAAAGACATAGAATAAGAGAGGATTACCAAAAAAATGTTTGTTTATCCCAAACAAAATCTATTTTATCTGTATCTACTTTTATTAAAATGCATCTAATTTAAGCCACCTATCATAAAAAAAGTAAGTCATTAATTGACTATTGCACAATTTCTGTGATAGTAGAGCTGTCATTAATGCATGCCTATTATTTTAATACACTACTGGAAGGTGCATTTTTTAATATTTTTTGTATGTAAGAACACATTAAAATAACTCAATATAAATTATGATATATTGAATATAATTTAAATCTTTAATAGTAATATTATTACATTAAATGTATAGCATTATTGTATAGTGTAATATAAGATATTATGCTTTATTTTTCTTAACCAGAAAGGAAAGGGAAAAGAACAAAAAATAATTTGTGAAATTAGCAGTGGTATCAGTGATGTTTTAAAACATGACAAATCTGGCAGCTCCTGAGAGCCCAGGGTATAAGGGTCCTATTATTATTATTATTATTATTATTATTATTATTATTATTATTATTATTATTATTATTGTTGTTGTTGTTGTTGTTGTTGTTTATTACCATCTTTATTATTATTATTATTATTATTATTATCATCATCATTATCATTATTATCATCATCATCATCATCATCAAGATACAGTATAATCCCCCACCCTTTTAATTTTTAAATTCAAGGGAACTCGGTTATTATTTTCATTGGGGACCTACAGTACCCTTGATTCGTCCCTACGAATGAGAATCATAAAAAGTTAACTCTAATCACAATATTTTTGTTCAGTACTTAATATGTCAATTTGTTATTGCATTTTTTTCAAAACCCATTCTAGCAATTCGGCGTTATCCTTTGACATATTTCGCATGTTTAAGTTTGTATTTCCCTCGGGCCTGTTTTCAGCCAATAAAAAACCTGGGTTCACAAACGTCTGTCATACACGTGTCCTATCGAACAAGGGAACAAAATAAATAAGCCTTATTGGTGACGAATATTGGTATTACTGATTACAGCTGTTTGTCAGATAACTCTGCAGCTGGTATAACAAAAGTAGAACAATAGCTTATAACAGTATTGGCGTGGCGAAACACAACTTGACGTTAAAAAGAGACGAAAAATTCGCTGCTGCAGGGAATGTTGCTGCTTGTGCTCCTCTGTACTACTCTGCTCAAGGCATGGAGAGAGGGTTTCCTAGGGGGGAATATGTGAGCAAGGTAACAGAATCTTGAAAGGCTTCCATTTAGTTTGTTCAAACGCTACGTGATATGTAGGTAATGTGCCGGAGCATTGAGAGAAAAAGGGAATGGTTATTGCATTTTGAAGTGACGAACTGCTGTACTTCCAATTCGCAACTAATTAAGGAGTAAGATAAGGTTTATGAAGTCAGAATGGCGATTTTAAATGAGATTGAATATGTGAGCAAGTTAAAAATATCTTTTCCAATTCGCAACTAATTCATATACACACACACTAACCTAAGGCTAACCTCGGGAAAATCCTAGAAGCTCTAATTCCAATTCGCAACTAATTCAGGAGTAAAACATTTGTAATTGTCGCAAATCTCCTAACTGGTGCCAAAAAAAAAAAAAAAAAAATGATGATGGGATTTGAACCCGAGTTATAATTACCATACGCCCAGTGCAGTGCTTTTACTATCTACGCTATTACACTGTTAAAATTGAGGTGGTATTATCTAGCTAATACGTTCCCTCTTTCTCCGCTGTCGCTCGGAACTGGCCTCCCCCTAGGAAACCCATTCTTCTTTTCTCTCAATGCTCCGGCGCTAGGAGCAGCAGCAGCATTTGTGGTCTCTTAGTAACGTCAAATGCAAGCTGCAGCAGCGAATTTTTCGTCTCTTTTTAACGTCAAGTTTGAACAACACAACAGAGCTATGTAACAAAAGTCAGCCGGCATACAGATTTAAGTGTAGGTTATGGCGCATTGTGCAGAAAATAAAGGTATTTATGTTAGCAGAGGAGAAAGGAGAAAATCACTTAGAAGATATATCAAATGAACCGAAGAGATTAAGATGAGTGTAGTAACAGTCAAGAATTTTCGGAACACAACCTAAGAAAGTTTTGTAATAATTTGCTGTGCCATCATAGCATTTATGTAACAACATAAAACAGGACAATGTGTCAGTTCCTTCTCAATCGTCAGCAAGTACTTGAACAGGTATGTAATAAACAAGGTACAATATGAATGGGCTAATGTAAGCGGAGATGTTCTGATTTTTAACGGAGTGTAGGTACGACTAGCGCTCAAAAAAGGAGTGTTTGCTAAGACCCAAGGATATTTTTAGCTTAGAATGGAAGCTCTGCAGGTACAACACCACCCCACAATATAAACAGAGATAATGGATTTTGCAATCCGTTTAACAACATTTAAAATGATATACAAGAATAAACATCCACCACTTCCCTGTTCCCCTAACAAAATCCATTAAATGAATGAATAGTGTTTAACGCCCGTTTTTGCTACAGAGGCACCACAGGTAATGGATACTGGTGATACATGAAATGAAATGATATATTGGGAAAGGATTTATTTTTAAGGAAGGAAACGTTCCAGGCCTAAGTTAAGAGTACTTCCCCGGCCATTAATGAGGAATGGGGAAAACCTGGAAAAAAAAAACCCAGTCAGGGAGGACGATCCTGGCGGGATTCGAACCCCAGACCTCTCGCTCACGTGTCCGCGATTTAACGACCTTGGCCACCCGTGGCGGTAAATCCATTAAATAAATATAAAAGTATATGTCACTTCATCTGCAACTTCATCTGTGAGTAATAACTTCTCATTCGTTGTTCCGCTTACAATACTGAATATAGTTGTCAGTGAAAGCTTTGATTTTGAAATAAATCTAAGACCATGGCACAACAGTTTGAGAGCTTTAATTTCGATAATGTTAGAATGATATTGTTGTATACCTTTTATTTAAAGAATAATTTTCTTCAATTACCATTAGTATATATTTGGGATATAATTAAAATGTAATAATTAGCATTTGAGTTTCAACATTACAGTTAATTCAGAAGGAATGTTTAAATTATAGGCTAAAGATGTGCATTTAAAAATATAGTGTCAGGGAGACATTCTTCAATATTTAACACTACAATTAAGAAAATTGATATAGACTCTGTTTCTTATTTGTTAATAAAAGCATTCTTTCTTTAATAGCATTTTCACTTGAAATGAAAAGGAAAATTCAGCAATATTTTAGTAAGTAGTTCTTTAGAAGCAATATTCCTAGCATCTGGAAAATATCTGTGTCAGATTTACATGGTAATTCTTGTATCATTTACTTGCATTTAATTAATTAGCATAGGTAAATGAGAACATTTATAAAGTTGGTAAAAGGAAAGTGCATTTTGTTTGTATTCATTTTTTCATTTTGATGAAAAAAGTATAATTATATTACCAAACAATCTGTATGACACAAGAAAAGATCAAATAGTAAAGATTTTCATTCATTTTAAATGCTTTATTGTATATTAATGACAATGGTGCATGACAGTATGAGACTATAAAAACATTGATATCCTGTGCTTACTCATAATACTTGTATCTTTTATTAGAAACTTTTTAAAAGTGACATCTTTATTTTAAATCCATAAATGCGCACTTTATCTTGAGCGATTCATTTTCATACTGAGTCCAAAAATTCTTATGGTATTTATCTGCTTGCTCCACTATCCACATTAAATTACTGTGTTGAGACTAACACTTTTCATATTTGTGTTGTCTTCTGTTTCTGCCTGCATAAGAATTTCTTTAATAATGTTATTCCCAAGGTCACATTCTTGTGGAAAGATGCCTAAATCTATACAGAGATTTTTGTTATGTGGCATGGATTTGTCTTAAATCCAAATGAAACTCAAAGTTGGATCTTATACAGTATATTGCAAATTTAACTTTTCAGAATTGTGTGAAAATAAAGTTAAATTGGTTGAAGAACAAGTTAGGAAATCAGTTGCAATTTTAAAAGATTTTATTTCCAGTGCTGCTTAACAAACTGTTCATGGAACATTCAGATTTTTATGCAGTCTCTGTAAATTCACTGAGCTTTATCATAAATTTTTATTTGAAGATGAAATTATTAGCCACAAAACACGAGAAACTGCAGCAGCATAAAAATGGAGTTTATAGGTTGTGTTCTAAATAAACAGTTATTTTTTGTTGCATTTATTTTTTTAATAGTGTTTAATACTTGTTTTCAATACTGTGGCATCACCTACAGTAGACACTAATGATACATAAGATAATATGATAAATGGGAAACTTGGGGGGGGAGGATGCATTAGGTTACCTTTTTGGCATTTCCTATAGATGAGGAAAACTTGGAAAAAAACTTAATCGTTGAGGATGGTCCTAGAGGAAATCAGTCTACAGACCTCCCATTCATGAGTCCATGCATCAAAAACCTTGGTTACCAATATCTTCTGCTCTCCCATTAGATGTAAGTGTAAGAACCTGAATAATATATTTTATAATGGGATTATTGGTTTTATTCATATATGCTTCAAATGTAGCACCCAATCAAATATTGTCGGTCCTGGTGGTGTAGTGGTAACCATACTTGCCTTCTAAACCCAAGATTGCGGGTTCAAACCTGGCCAGGATCGATGGATTTTTTCAGGTGTAAAAATTCTAAGTATGGTTCCTTTGGAAGGGAAGTAAAGCCGTGGGTCCCGTGTCATACATTTATGGTATGAAAAAGAACCTCAAGCCTGAAAGAAGAGGCTCTTGAGCAAAATTTGTCGGCCATTTCATGCCCTGAATTAAATGGGATACTGATGACCTGGATTGTTAAAGAGTGTCCGTAAATAAATAAAAAAAAAAAAATCAAATATTTTTCAGAATTACAAAAGAAAAATTATAACATTTTAAGAATGTAATGAATCCTTTCATTACAATTTCAAACTTTAAGAAACATGTAGTTCCTTTATATGTATTTAAAGTAACACTTTTAGTGAAAAATAACCTAAATTTGGACAATTACAATGATGTACATGCATGTAATACTAGAAATAAAAAAATATATTTATAGAAATTAAACTCAAGATATTTTTTGATAAAACTTGATAACCTATTGGCAAAGTTTGTATAATAAGTTACCTACATCTCTCAAATTGTTTACAGAAGCTAAATTTGAAAACAAATTGAAAATATACCATATTGTAAAGCATCATAAAAAAAATTAGATGGTCTTGAGTAATACCAATGTGTTTCTTTAACCAGCTATTTTATTACGTAATCATGTAAGTTCTACAAGTGAATTATAATTACAAATTGATGATGCTTGGAACTTGTAATAACAAGTCTATTTGCATATAAATAAATAAATGTATTATTTAAAAAATTACACTGCTTGCATAACAATCATTAAAGTGTAAAATTTTACTATCAAGTCAATCCTAAAACATCATAACAGCCAGTATATAACTATTGATTACTCAGAATTTCTATAAACAGAGACATTAATTCATCAACATAAAATAGAAGATTCCAAACATTAATTTTTTAAGAAAATCAGTAAATATTTAAGAAGCTGACCAAATAATAATTAACATCAACTAACAGGCAGTGCATAAAATATGTGATGAAATTATGTTAGGTTACGGCTTTTCCTTCATAGGATTCAGTTGGTCGTACAAAAAATTAAAATATAAATTAGATAATTAATGTAAAGATGGAAAGAGTAACTGTTGTGGAATAATTCAACCTTCTTTATTTGATGTAACATGTAATTCATGTATCAATCATTATCAAAAGTTATGCTTATTGTAGTTATATATTTGCAGCTTGTAACCAAGTTTTGCCAGCAATTAAAATACATCTAAAATATTTTGTAATAAGAGTAATAAATTATTAATAAATCTTCCATTCCATATGAGCATTTATCAACTTAATAGTTTTTCAATTCATTCTTGGAAGAGTTGTTTCCAAAATTACCTTTTACACTTTTGCTAAAATATCATGAAGGATCATTCCCATAATGAAAGGGTTTTTTGGGTTGATGCATGTTTAAATGCATTTTATGGTAATTTGCAAAATGTTTTGTGGGCCTTTGTTAATATTCTCCACTGCTAGTCAATCATTTTACATAATATATAGGAATAAAATTAATTTGGACTTATACTCTTGAATATTATCATATCTCTCTCTCTCTCTCTCTCTCTCTCTCTCTCTCTCTCTCTCTCAGTCTCTCTCTTTCTCAAGCAAACTCATATATAGGTCAGGTTTCCAAATAATAAATAATGTAAATAAGCAGAACACCAACTAATCTTTGCTGATGATGGAAATGAATGTTCCCAGAACATGTCTAATTAAATACCAAATAAGTAAGTACATGCATCACCAAACCACTGTATATCATTATTTTATAAAATTAATTATTTTTGGAGAAGAGCCTTTTGAAAATTTTTTTTGAAAACGGGTTTTCATGCCTCATATATTTTTGGGTGCTAGATAATCCCTATGCATTTTCTTCTGTAAAACAAGTATTTTCTTTAATTTAGCTATACCACATTCATTCTAAATTCGAATGTTGCATTTCAAATGTATATGCATATATTATTGCATAATATGTATATAGATTTCATATCTTCTACACTCAAATAATTTTCAATGTGTTTCAATAAGTAAATATTTCTTCTTATTTTTTGCAGGCTTCATTTACATGATTTTCACATATTAAGTGTTTTTCTATGTGTATTCCCAAATAATTTTGAGTTGATATTAGTTGTATTTTTGTATTATTTGGTGTTATTTTTATAGAAGTTTCTTCACATCTTCAGGCTGGTGTTGAAAGTGAATTAGTTTGATTTTTTAATATTTAACTTAAGAGAATTGAAAATTTGAATTTAAGAGAATGGTTTGACAAAAGTTGTGAGATTTTTAATAAATTTTGAATTTATAAAAACAAAAACAATGTAATAAAATTTTTATTACAGTGTTTATATATATACCACTTCATTGTCAACAGCTTCATAAGTACATTTAATTGAAATATTGAATTATTTGCTCTTCTAATGTTTTAAAATGTTTACTGTACATCAGCATAAGATGTGAGTGTGAATTCGGTTGATTTTGAGAGATTATTTATGATGAAGATGAAATATTCAAACAAACTAGATCTCCATATAAGGCTCTTATCCAAACAAGGCTGAATACAGTCAACTCATCAGCTGGAACAAAGGGAAAATGAAAGGGTGGAAGAGACAGTAGCACCACACATGAAGATCACAGATAAGCAAAAAGAAAATATTCTGGATAAAACTTTAACTAGATGCCCAAGCTTACTAAAACAAGCAACAGATCTGAGGTGAAATTAGAAAGAGAAAAGTTAGGGAATGGTGATTTTATTATAGCACAAGGTTTAAAAATTTGTATTTAAACAATGCTCATGAAAAATAATGTGTCATTCTCTCTCCACTGTATACGAAGGTACGCTTACCAGAAGTGTACACTACATATGACTCAAAAGGAGGCAAATCAACATCTTGAAGCTAAGAATGAGTATTTCTGATAAAATGCTTAGTCAGCTTTTATTGTCCATGCAACTTAAAATTAAAATTTTATAGGAATAACCATTTAATTCTTATACTTTTTTCCCTAATTTTAAATATGCACATTCAGTTATGTAATATGATGGTGTACTTTTTAAATAACATTATGAGATTAATTGTATAAGTTGTCATCAAAATCACTGGAAAATTAAATCATATTGCTATGCCCTTCTTTCTCTTTCTCAGCATAAATCATGCTGAAATGTTTCTTGAACTTTATATTGACATCTTAAATGTTCTTTGTGCATTTTTTGTTTTCCAGCCTCATAGGCAGGAAAGAACAATTCTCAGATTATCATAAATATATGTAGTAAGAAATGGATATTAAATTAGAGATAAAGGAAGAAGTACTTGACAATGATCAGATGATACCAGCAAGTAAAGGAGAAAACTCTTGTAAAACTGCTCATGAAGATGTGGTGGGGAATGAGATAAAGGTAAGGATCAGAAACTTATGCTTATAAATGAACCACAGTGAGAAAAAAAATGTTTTCATACTTTTATAATTGCAGTATCTGTAAAGGATTTTAGGTATGTATTTACAACAGAAAAACATGATGAATTATTTTGTCACCTTTCACTATGCAAAGCAGCAGTGCTATAATTTCATTTTCACTTTGCATAGAAAAGGCCTGCTCATCTGTGTGCTATGTGCTTAATGCCCTAATGATGATCTCATCAAAATGCTTTTGCATTTGTCTTTGATGGTTAGACTTTTCTTCTATATGGAATGATGCTATGTTTGCAAAACTGTGTGTGAAGCTACTTCATACTAATTCTTAAGCTTGGTAAGATTTTTCTTTTTGTAAGGGTTTGGGGAAACTTGGTAGGACTGAACAGCCAGAGTAAATCATATATTATGTTCAGTTAATTAGCCTGTTACATTAATGCTTTCAGTTGTTAACACTAACTCCACTTACTTATTTAAAACTTTGGACTAGTTTCGGGAGAGGTTCCTCCCATCATCGGCTGCTGTTGACTCTGATGATGGGAGGAACCTCTCCCGAAACTAGTCCAAAGTTTTAAATAAGTAAGTGGAGTTAGTGTTAACAACTGAAAGCATTAATGTAACATATATTACCACTCCATTGTCTACAGCTTCGTAAGTACAATTTTTACTTAATTAGCCTGTTATTTGTGCTAGGTTGTTGATTTCGTTTATTTATAGATGCTCTTTAACACCTCAGGTCATCAGCATCCCATTCAATTCAGGGAATGAAATGGCTGATAATTTTGCTCAGAGGCCTCAAAAACCTCAGAGACTTGAGGTGCTTTTACATGCCGTAAATCTACGACATGGTAACCACAGCTTCTCCCTTCCAAAGGAAGCCATACTTAGAATTTTTACGCCCGAAAAAATCCATTGAACCTGGCCAAGATTGAGCATGCGATTTTGGGTTTAGGAGGCAAGTACAGTTACCACTACACAACCAGGGTTAACTCTGTGCTAGGGAAGTGTACACTGGTGTATTGGCAGAAAGGTTACAAAACTGGGCAGAACATGAAAATAAACAATCAGAATTTCAAGCAGTTTTAGGAAAAATAAAGAATAGTGGATATTTTTATAGCAAAAGCAATGATAGATAAATAATTAGGCCATAAAAGAGGAAGGTCATATATGCTTTCTGTGAATTTTGAAAAAACATTTGATACAATTAATTTCAATGCATTCTGGGCTAAATTGAGTTTGAAAAGGAGTAAGTGATAAGTTTATAAAAGCAATACAAAATTTATAGTTTGCTCATGAATATTGTATTGAGATTGCACATGATATGGTGACCAGTAATAATTCGAATATAATAGGTTTTAGATAAGAATAGCTACAGAATAGAAAGTTGGGGTATTGATGAACATTGAAGTTCTGGATGGAGCTTTGCAAACATTTTTTCATATTGGAAATGAATTGACACGAGGGAATTCGTTCCTGATGGTTTAAGAAACTCTATGAAGGACATAAGCTAAACAGATTACATGAATGATGTTGGGATAAAAAGTTTTAATAAGTGGAGCTGCAGCAACCATCTATGAGGCAGCACCAATACAAAACAACAGAACTTTAGAATCATATGTATTGTTAGAGTATAAATAACGACTGTAGGCCTTTGTTTATAAAATGTGTTATGGCTTTGCTGTTCACTTTCAAAGTTTCTTAACACATAAAGGTTCAGAATCAAAGGTTCATCAGGGTTGCTACATATATCTATTCATAGAATCTGAGGTTTCAAATACAGATATAAGAATCACCTATATCCTGAGGAATCCTAAAGTTTCATTGTACATTCTGTCTAAATAAATTTTTTATTAGGGTAGATTCAGAGGGGATATTTTATTTCCAGTGTTTTTGTAAAAATTCTCTTAAAACTGGGTTTTCAATTGAATTCCATGGAATGTTGTCAGCAACAAATGCCCTTGAAATTGCTGCTAAGATTAGATTAAGGAGGCTGTGTCAGAAAATATTTTTGCTTTGATTTTTCTGCTGAGTTTTTATGCCCCGCCCCTTTTACATGCTGCCTCAGGTGTTATTTCTTTTCTTGCAAAATCTAAAGAATGTATTACTTAACTGAATATAAATACTATATTGTATTGCCATATTTCTATCACTAAGTGTGATTACTTGGTTCAAATGATGCATAAATACTTTATCAAAATGTAAAAGCTTAAAGTATAGTTGGGTATAAAAGATTTTCAACTTAGTCAAGTGTATAAATATTATTAGACCTATTCATTAAAATATATTTCAACTATTCCACACCTGTTTGCTACAAACCTAGCAGAATATTATTTTCCATCATAAATGAAGTGTGGCTGATATTTGGTCATTACAGTAAATGGTTCTTTTAGCAAAATAAGGAATTCGTTGAAATAATTTTATAAGAAAGTGGGATAAACAGTTAGCACTAGAACTATAATCTGTTATAAAATGTGCATCTATGCCTTGGGCCATGATCATTCTGAATTGGAAGAGACAGTTGATCTAGAATGCACTTAAGGGACTTCTCAAGGTCTGTAATAAAATCAATAGGAGCAATATTATTGCTAGAAAAAATATGCTAATTGTAGTTTTGCTGTAACTATTGCCTTCTCATGCAGTAATTATTCCTTCATAACCAGTACTAAAATGAGATGTTTCAGCAAGATAATGCTGACATGCATCTCAATGCCATGGAACCCATTAGCATGTTCAGACATGCACCCATGCGAAAAGATAGAGAGAAAATGAAACATTTTTTATTAGTCAGTGCTTAATATTCAGTTGCTGATTTTTCAAGAACAGTAATAATGGACTGTCATTCCCCTGGAAGATTATGGCATATCATTGATTTCAAGCAGTATCATATTTGCAAATGTATTGAACTGTGAGTGTGGTCACATATTGTATTAAACTGTGAGATAAAAACATATACAAAAGATAAAATTTATAATTACTGTATCAGGAAGAGTTACTTCATCTCTAGGCATGGTATCTTCATTGTCCTGTACATATAGTCTTTTTTAAAAAAAATGTTTACATGTTGGTAACAACTGTAATTTTCTCAGTGGAAAAAATGTGTACTATATCAGTGATGCTCCTGCCTAGCAGTTACAAAGTCTATAAACTTTTTTTTTTTTTCATTTATATATTCATTAAGTTGATTTTAATGTAGCATGGAAGGGAATTTCTCTATTACTTGAACCTTCTTGTTAAATAAAATAGTTTCAAGCATTTTAATATAAGCACTTAAATCTTTTTGTTGATTGTTCATTTAGTTTATTTATGGATGCTGTTTAACATCCCAGCTCATCAGCATCCCATTCATTTCAGGGCATGAAATGGCCAGTAAATTTTGCTCAGAGGCCCCTTCTTTCAGGCTTGAGGTTCTTTTACATGCCATAAATTTATGACATGGGACTCAAGGCTTTACTTCCCCTCTGAGGGAAGCCATAATTAGGATGTTTACTCCCCAAAAAATCCATCGATCTTGGCCAGGATAACCTGTGATCTTGGGTTTAGAAGGAAAGTATGGTTACCACTACACTACCAGGGTCAATATGCGCCTGCATGTATGAGAACAAATAATTGCAATTAGAACCAAAAAAATATTTTAAAAAATAATATTTAATACCATCACATTCAATATTCACCTTAGACTTAGCCAGTAATATTTTGTTTCCAAATTTCCAATAAGGAAGGCAATTCTAAGAATTGTTGATAGCAAGGTGCATGTTCCTCTTATGTTTTGAATTTTTCATTCATCTAATAGTAGGAATGGATTTTAATGATTCTTTTTAATTTCCTCAGGAGGAGAAAGAAGTTGATATTTCTTTAATGAATGAGGTTATCACAGCTGAGGAATTGCATTTTCCATACAATGGTCCAAGGTAAGTTGTTAAAAAATTTTTTGATTAATATGAATATCTGGTTTATATTTAATACAAGCCAATTAGAAAGTAACACAAGCGTCAAATATGAGAATTATTAAAAGGTTTTAAAGTACAATCAAAATAATAAAATTAATTTCATGCTATTAGTGTTAATTTATATATATATATATATATATATATATATTTATTTCAAGGCTTTGCCTAATTTCTATAGTTTTATATATATTTATTTATTTCAAGGCGTTGCCTAATTCCTATAGTTTTAAATGTCTTCCTTTGTGCAGCCTATAACAGAACATAATTTTATTACTATTGTTATAATTTTACTTTCAACCTGCCTCCTCTGCATCCATTCCCATGGTCACTAATGTAGAACTACCGTGCCCTCATTCTGCTATGCAATTGGAATTTGTATACACTATTGGAAAGCAGATGACTATCAAAACATGTGAGTCTTGGAAGATTGGAATTAAAGTTTCAATTGACCTTGCTGAGTCATGTTTGTCATACTGAATGTTTCAGTTTCATTTCCATAGGAAGTGCAAGTTATACTTTCTACTGTGTATATGTGTATTGTGGAGTAAGTTGAGAGTGGATAGAACATGTGCAAAAGGTGTCCTACAGCTGTTACAGGACAGAAATAAGTAACATCTGGAATTGTGAAGTGCAATTTTCAGATTGGTAAACAGTGTTCAAACCCAAGCTGTTTTTGCTGATTAGAAGCCAAGATCAAAAAAACTGGTTTTAACAGACGAGAAACTTGATGAAATAGACTATCGATTAGAAACTTCTCCTCGAAAGTCTTTTAACATAATTTGCTCAGCAGGTTGGTGTATCTGTCAGCAGTGCATATAAAGCCATTTAGCTGCTGCATCTTCATCGATATAATATTTCTGCTGTACCTAAAATAAAATTCATGGAGGCACAGAAACAAATTCTCTGGTAGGCAGTTTAGAATATTTGGCAGAATAAAATCCAAAAGTGTCTCAAGAATCTTTTCTAAAGGATTCATGGCATGTCTCACAGCAGAGAGCAGGCACTTCGAGAATTTATTATGATGATTCCAATATTAATTACAGCTACTACTAATAAATAATGAAAGAAATGAAAAATGCATGTTATGAGTTTTAACCGCATGACATGATTTCCCTTGGAAGGTGGCAAGATAGTTAAGCAGTAACTTCCCATCAGCAAAATCAATTTTCAATTGAATAGCAGAAAAATGATTGTATAGAACTGCAGGTGATTTATAGAAATTTAATTGTCTCTCTTTGGTAAGAACAGTGAACAGAAAACAATTATAAACATAAATTTATTCTATGTTACATTAATGCTTTCAGTTGTTAACACTAACTCCACTTACTTATTTAAAACTTTGGACTAGTTTCGGGAGAGGTTCCTCCCATCATCGGCTGCTGTTGACTGAGTGCCGTTGTTCGAAACGGGGGATGGACGCCCGTTCGCCCCTGTGGTGGTATCTCGTGGCTCTAATAGAAACTTGCTGAGTTCATCCAGCGGCGGAAAATCAAAATTCATTAAGTTGTTCTTATTTTTTAAAATGAAAATTCTCTCCCATGTGGATAGTTCTATTGGTTTGCGAAGTTGTTTCAATAATTTAATTTCTGGTTTTATTTCATGATTTTTGTTCAATTTATTCAATTGAGCATTCATTACCAAGGTACACTGTTGCAAATAACATAGAGAGTGACAAAGTTAGAACTCCTGTCTATGTACATTTGTATACAATTACAGTTATAATGTTGACATACCACACAAGTAGAAACATTTCCCATTTCTTTTTTACAGGTCAGTAAACAACATAGAAATGTTTCTTTTATGATTTAGTTGAACCACACGCTCTTAATGCTTCACTTATCATAATAAATAGAACTGATTTTGAGAACAAAATGTTCTTGAAACCGGTTCTGTATATTATGACAAGTAAGTGAAGCATTAAGAGTGTGTAGTTCAGCTAAATCATACAATAATATCAATTATATGATTGACTTCACTGTGCAAGTTCCAATTAACATTTTAATTAGTAAATGGGCCTTCGAGCCGTAGGAACACAGACCTGGATTAATTCGTTTAGCAACTACTATAAGATGGAATACACAAACAGAAGATACAATAACGTGAGAATAACTTCAACTATAATTTTTATAACTTGAAAAAGGACATTAAAGAGTATGTAGCAGTTGAATTTTAGCCTAGCTGATAATGAAAACAAAATGTTCTTAAAACCGGTTCTATATATTATGACAAGTAAGTGAAGCATAAAGAATGTGTAGTTCAACTAAATCATACATTAGTATCAATTATATGATTGGCTTCACTGTGCAAGTTACAATCAACATTTTTATTTTAAATAGAAATTTTTGTATAAAATTTGAAAATTACCGTAAGTACAGAAATAGAAAAATCTGTGCTTTAAAGGAACTACCAGAACATATTTCTTCTCTTTCCTAGTGCATGCACTAGTGTTAGAGTAGGCAATGGCTAGATTTCTGTTTGCAGATGTAAGTTAAAATATCATTTTTGCTTGTACTTAGTCATCAAAGCACCAAATTTCATTATAAATTTATGTAAATTAATCTTCACTGTAAGACTCTATAATGTTAAAAAATGTTATGTTTTCAGATTGAAACAGAGCTCAGTTTTAGCTCAGGATTTATCAAGTTCCTCTAGAAATGTACCATCACTAGGAGGCAGCCTGTGCAATAGAAACTTAAAGGATTTTGAGCCGCAGAGTGCCGGTCAACAATATAATAATGCTGAAGAGCTTATACAACCAAAGGAAAAACAAGCAATGCACAACACTGACAACAAACTGGAACTATATTATCAGAACTTAAGAACGACTCAAGAGGTAATTTTGCAATAAATAAAAGTGATTAGTTATTTGAAAAATAAAATGTATAACTTAAAAAAGAATGTTCATTATGTAATGTAATGCCTTGACCATCTTCTTGGTCTAGTGGTTAGCATTGCTGACTGTTGGCCAGGAGGCCCAGGTTTGATTCCCAGTACCTACTTAGGAATTTTGTTAAGTTAGGGAGCTCTGGAATGGGATCTACCCAGCCTCTCAAGGACAATTGGAAAGCTGTCTGATGGAGAGGTGGCATTCTTCGATCATGAAAGTTGCATGATAAGTAACCGGCAGGGTGCCAGCATGCTGATCACATGCCCCCCTGGAATATTACCCTCTATCAAGAAGTCATAAGATGGAGGTAGAGGATGCCATGCCAGGCCAAGGTTCACCCCACACTTTAGCACCAAATAATGATGATGATGATGATGTAATGCTTTATTGAGTGCTATGTAAGTTACAAGAGTTATTGATATCCTACACTAATGTATTCAACAAGTTCACACTAACTCCACTTACATAAAACTAGGACATGTTTCAGAAGCACTTGCTCCCACCATCAGCTGTTAACCGACTCGGTAAGTGGAGTTAGTGTGAACATGTTGAATACATTGCCACTCCATTGTGTACAGCTATGTAAATACAATTTATTGAAAAGTTATTGATGTCTACAGATTGTGATTGTGATTCTGGTCATTATTGCCATAGCACATCAGTTAACACAAAAAGCAAAAGAACAGATACAAAAAAATTGTATTGTTAATATAACAAAAACATTATGTTTTGTAATTCAAGAGTATTTTTTCAGAACTTACTAAATGCAAAATTTTTAAAAATTGAGTTATACATTGTAATAACATAATTTTAACCTTCCATGTTATCCTGTGAATCAAATTTTAGTAAAAGTTGACAAATGTCATTTATAGAAGCAGGTCAATTCATGGGCTTTTAGCAAAAACTGATATATGCAATGTGAGAGTTAAAGCAAAAGTTGACAAATACAATTAATTCTTCATTACTTTAGTTTCATATCCAGCATTTGGCAATAACAGAAATGCGCATAGTTTATGCTATGTTACTCATTGTTTTAACAATGTTTCTTCTTTGATTGGCTGCTTATAATCCTGTAACCAGACTTAAATTTCATCAACATATTCCTGGGTTACTTTTAAAGAATTTATCAATGGTGCAGTTGTGTTTGTAAGAAGAAATATTTCAAGATAAATCAGAATTGATGGTGATTCCATTGACTCTGAAAGTGGTATACAGGTAAAAGAATATTCAGGTGGCAGGAGATCTAGAGACAAGAAGCACCCTTCACGCTATGCTGTATATCAAAATACAAAAATGTATTCTCTAAATATTTTAATCTATCATTTCGGACTTCTCACGCTGATATGCTCTTGTAAGGTTGGTCTCATGAAAATAAAATCAGAGAAATGTTTGGAGAAGAAAAATGAATTAACAACTAGTCACAGATTACACAAACCTCTTGCAAAGCAGTTTTATAGAATAATGGTAGAGCTGATTTTAATGCTAATGGCCATCCTTGAATGAATTAAGAACTAGTCACAGATTACACAAACTTCTTGCAAAGCAGTTTTATAGAATAATGGTAAAGCTGATTTTAATGCTAATGGCCATCCTTGGCCATCAACATTTATATTGCATTACATTAGATCTATGTTGTAGCAGTTTTTATTACTTACCATAAAATAGGGATAGAGAAACATTTAAACATACTGAGCAATGCCTTAAAGTAAAATATATTATAATTGACTGAGAATAAGTGCATGCTGTTTTATTTACCAATTTCACTGAAGTGTAAAATTCTGTAACTGTTTAATTCTTAAGGTTTTCATGTCTTAAACATAAATTTTTTATATGAACAAGGATTCTGGTTCTGGGATAAAAGTAGGTTTTTAAGTGATAAATTAGCATGCCATAGTAAGTGATTTATTACTAATATCATGAAGTACCATGAGCACAGCAGATCATGCTGCTATGAATTTAATGGCATGGGAGCTGTTGCATGAATTTTCATGGACGTCATTTGATTAACTCTGTAGTTGCCATGGTATTTTTTAGCATTATTAGTGCTGCTTGTAGCTTAAGACTGCCATCATAAAGGGAGCTAATTTTCTTTTCTTCATTTTGCAGTCTCCAATAGTCATGAATGAAAGTACTGACCATGAGAAAATTAACATCAAACTAGAGATAAAGGAAGAACTGCTGGACCCTAATATGTATTCACTTGAAATGAAGCCAGAAGCTATGGAAGAAAATGCATGTATTGGTACTCATAGTGCTGTTTTGAAGAATGAGGTAAGTAAAAGGTTATAAACTGTATTTAAAAATGTACATGCATTCATAAAAATATGCAATTTTTTTATTTCCCTCATAATAACAGGCTCTGCACAGTAAAATGCAAATATAAAGTAGAATAGTTTGCCTTAAGTTAAATGTTCTTTTTTTCCTATGGGTGTGCTTTGACTTTTCCTATAAAAATGGCAGGTACTACACATTTGTAGCATTGCTCAGCAAAGAAAAAGATGGAAGGAAACATATCCTTTTTTTGATATTATTGTATGATTTAGTTGAACTACACATTCTTAATGCTTCACTTACTTTTCAAGAGTGTGTAGTTCAACTAAATCATAAAGTAATATCTATTATATGATAGGCCTCACTCTGCAAGTTACAATTAACATTTTAATTAATATCCTTTTTTTCTTTACCTAAAAACAAAATCCCAAGGAAGCAGCAGCTATTGAATTTTCAGGAATTTAAATGCAGGAAAAAGCAAATTTGTTTCTAATATTTTGGTGTGAATTATTTTGAAGATGCTCTTCAAGCAAAATTATTTAATAATTCTCTCAAAATATAAGTAAAAATGTCATTAATTTGTTGCTCCCTAATTAGATTTTCATTGATATAAGGAATTAGATAATTTATTCACTTTAATTGTTATTTATACAAAGAAATATTTCGTCCCAAAATACACCAAGAGTCTGTAAATTTTGTGAGGATGATAGTGAAAATATGGTTAAGATTCCTGTAGTGTCAAAGCATGGAACAAAGATTCCTGTTTTATTTCCAGAAACAATTGAGAATTGAAATGGAAATGTGGCTTAATATCTTGTCATGATGCATCCAGAATTTGTGTCAATGACATGTGCAGCTGGGATATTAGGCAGTATATTAGAGCCTGAACTGTAGTTTTATAGTATAGGTAGTTGAAATTGGTGTTTTAGCTACAAGGCAAATACTTAATTTTTCCATTATAGCAATATGCTGTGCTAATTATTAATCAGTAATATTTTTCAAAATAATTGGTAGTCTCAACCTTTCTCATAATGTCTGAAGTTTGGCTAGTCTTAAGTTGCAGGCTGCTTGCTACTTATCCTTAGAAATGAATTCCATGCAAGCTTTTCTCTTTTACTTTGTTCCATGCATTGACACTACAAGATTGCAGATGTCAGTATATGCAAACTATTGTGACACAGACATCTTTCAAAGCAGTCCACACTACAAAATTTCACTTACATGTTTTTATAATAGCATGATAACTGTAGCTTGTGCTGGAAAAATTGTAATATAATCATACAAAATTGTTAAATTTCTGCATTGTTACAGACTTGTGTTACATATGCATAACCTTGATGTTAAAATGTAACAGGAATGAATAGGGAAAAGCAACTCTCAAGATTAATGGAGCTATAGATAGGTTGAAATGAAAATTGATAAGGGAAGATAAGGATAGTGTGGGGTAGGGGCCCCTGTCCATGGAAGCCAGAGTACAGAGTCCTTTGCTATTCTACATTGATCCCATTCATTCTCTCAACCCTGTTTATGCATAAAATGAGAATATGAACATGGTTGTTGAAACATTACAGTATATTGTGTTATGTTTATATCTTATATTTTGAATTTTTCTCATTCATGTTTGCACAACAATAACAAATATGAACTTTCAGTGAACTTTTTCTTTCATAAGATCATTGTATGATTGAGTTGAACTACATACTCTTATTGACTTCACTTATTTGTTAAAATTATAGTGTTTAAGAAAGGGGGTAAATTAAGAAGGGATGAGAAATGGTTATTGAACAGGGAGCTATTGGAAGTGGTTAAGGAATTTGATTATTTGGGGGTGAGGTTGTCAAGTAGTGGAAGGTAGGAACCACAAGGGAAGAATGTTATTTTTAAAGGTAAAGTAGCTATGAGAGAAATTAGAATATGTTTGAAGAAAATGCCAAATATGTCAATACTTGGTTGGAGAAATTATAAGAAGTGATAGTGGAATCAAAAATGTTATATGAAGTAGAAGTATGGGGAACTTCTAAAAGATGGTTGAAAATTATTTAATGCATAGGATGTTTTGTAGAGAGATATTTGGATTGCCTAAAGCTTCACAAGGGAGTAGCTTTAGCTGAGTTAGGAAGGGTTTGGTGATGGAGAGAATTTTAAAATATTGGTACAGGATAGTGAAATTAGGGGACCACTGTTCTAAAAGAGTGTATGAAATATCAAAGGGAATAAATGAGAGGTAACAGCTGGATGGAAGAAGTGGGAAAAATATTACAAAAACTTGGATAGGAATTCGGAGATTAAAAGTAGACAAGGGTTTTGGAAGGAAGTAAGACAAAGAATTGAATATATAAAGAGGCAAGAGATTTGGGCTAGTGGTTTTAGAGATAAGAGTTCTTTAAAATTATGTAGAATAATTAAAAAATAGTGGAGGAGAGAGAAATATGTAGATTGTTATGATAAATTTGGGAGAGAAGTAGTGGCCTGGATGCAAGCAGGAGCATTGTTGTTAAAGGGTTTCAGAGGAAATAATGGGGGACATTGTGCTATGTGTAAAGAGTCTGAAGGAATATTTCATTGTTTATTAGAAAAGATATGAATGGGGATGTATGGGAAGTGAAGTGGAATAAATTGCAGAAAGAAAGTATGACACATATAATATTGACTGATATAGGAACAAAAAAAAAAAAAAATAAAATGTTAGGAGAATATTTAGGAAAAGTAAGAGAGAAATGGATTAGAATAGTTAAGGAGGATGAGAGAAGTGGTGCATGATTGATAAAATACTGCTAACAAGGGAAATACAAGAAGTGGGGGGTTTCATTATGCAGATAACCTGGGGGTTGTGTATAATTAGGCCTCTTATAGATAAATGTTAGATTTATTTATAGTTTAATGTAAGTAAAGGATGTTAATTTATTAAATATTCATAAATGATTGTTAAAAAAATGAATTTCTTGTTTATGTTTTCTTATCATCAGCTAAAGAACAATTGCTGGATAATTTGTTATGCTTTGGGGAATATATTCTGCTCTGGTGGAGATGTGATGAACTCAGCATTCACATACATATTTAAAATCTGGTACAGGTATGTTAACAAAAAACACATTGACGGTACCATAAACCTTCTGAATATATAAATTAAAAGCATATCATTCACCTAAAGAACAGAAACAGATAACATGTAACTATTCCTGGACATTAAAATAATAAAACATTAAGGAAACTTAGAATTTGGAATCTACAGAAAGAACACGCATGCAGATAATCACATCAAAGCTGACGGATTTAACCCCCCAAAAAAACATAATCATGGAGTGATCAACACTTAATACATAGGCTAATTAATCTACACATTAACAAGGAAGAATACTCTAAAGAATACAAGCAAATAGAAAAAAACAGTGACAGAAAATGGATTTAGCAAAGAACTAGTTCACAAAAGAGTACAGAAGTTCATAGGCAGAAACTTATTAAAGAAACCACTTTCAGCAGGAAAAGGTAAAATAATTTTTAAAAAATTCACACATCATCCATGGGCTACGCAAAAATTTCAAAATATTCTAAAAGATTTTAATGTCAGATTGGCACATATAAACAGATTTAATATTAATAAATCTCCTGATGATAATATTGACAGTATTCCACTGGAGAAAAAAGCAGGTATTTACCAAATAAGATGTGCAGAAAGCAAAAAAGTCTATATTAGAAAAACAAAGAGAAATTATAGGCACACAGTTAAAAGAGCCCTTCAGGAACATACAATACAAAAAATGGAGAAATCAGCAGTAATATCTCATTTCTGTACGAAAACCATTACATAGTTAAAAAAGCAAAATATTAAAAACAGTACAAGGACCTACAGAGTTAGTAACATGGGAGAAAACCTACATTTATAAATACAGAGACGGATTAATGAACTTTGACACTTCCAAGAATAAAAACATAAATTTTAAGTTCATCACACCTCCACCAGAGCAGAATATACATCCTCAAAGCATAACAATTATCAGCAGTTGACCATTGGCTGATGATGCAGACAATGGTCTATGAAACATGTATTATAATTAAATAAGTGGAGCAGATAAGAGTGTGTCATACAGTAATCTTAAGAATATGATTAGTTTCACTGTACAAGTTCCAATTAGCATTCCAAAATTTTTTTCTTGTTTGCCACAGGAGCAGAAGGAGCTTAACACAGCTGTAGTGAAGGATGAAATCATAGATAAGAAATTTAATTTTTCATATAGTTATCCAGGGTAAGACATTAGCTTATTTGTTAGTTATTAGCAATGTGTACATTTTATCTATAGAATCAAAAAGAATAACCAGAGGCTCACAGTCTCATATATCAAGATGAGTGCAACAATTTTCAATTTTGATGGTCTATCACAAAGAAAAAATTTATTGGATTATACCATTTACATTTTTGCAGTACCATATAATACATAATCTAAATGTTTATGCTTATTAATTAGCAGTTGATGCAGTCTGCCATTAGTTTCCTAAATTGTTATTTTGTGTTTACTAAACCAATATGTAGAGTTCAGAATTTTGGATAATATTTTCTGTGATTAAGAATCATTAAAATGAAGCTCATATGAAACGGAATAAATTGGGCTAGTGAAAAAGTATCCAGAGTTTTAAACAAATCAATACTTTTGGAATACTAACCTTTTCTAGATGCACCTTGTGTAGCAATATGAAAAATCTCTCAAATTTTGTATTTATACTGCTTTCAAATAGTTTGATCTATTCTTAATTAGCTAGTGAATCAATATAATACTCTTATTCCCTACTTACCATTAAATTATACAGAACATGTTCCATTACCTGAATCATCAGCTGCAAGCCGACTACCGGATTTGTTGATGGTTGGATGGTTGGATGGACTTGGTATAGTTCTCATGGACATCTTATGAACTTTTGGATTAATTTGGTTTTTTTGGATCTTGAAGTTCATAACCTTATTTTCATATTTTTAATAAACATTTTTTCCCATATGAAGATAAAGTTATGAACTTCGAGATCCCAATAGAAGACAAATTAATTCAAAACTTCATAAAATTTCCATGAGAGCTATATTAAGTTGATCTAACTGTCAATGAATCCAGCAGTCGACTCACAGTTGATGCTGCGGGCAATGGCCTGTTAAACATATTCTGTATAATTCAATGGTAAGTGGAGTATAAGGGTATTAAATTGACTAACCAGTTAATTAAGAACATATACTTGTTTTACTGTATTAGTTTAACACAAAGTTGGTCTTAAAATATAATAGTATGATCTGTTAACCCCAGATGTTTTGTGAAAACTGTGGCATAGCAGCAGAGAAGACATTTTGTATGCTGGAATTCCATGTGATTGTAATCAAAATTCAACATCAAGAAATTAAATTTCTCAAAATTATTATTTAAATTTAAATTTATTTTATTTTATAATTAGTATTAAAGAACATCTGTTTTAACTATCTTTCCTCTTTGCATGAACTTGAAGGTGGTGGAAGGGTTTCCATGTATCTGTGATCCTGTGGGCTGTGCTGGAGGTGGTGTCATCCGAAGAGTTTCTCATGCCAGGGAGGCCACAGGGGAGATACTAGACAAAGAAGTGGTTTACCAAGCCCAACCCTAAAGTGTAGTGCTTCCTGTGCTGAAGGGGTGTATGGCACAGAGCATGTGTGTATTAAATGGAACCTCTGGAAACCAGGCAATCTCCAGAGTATAAGTCTTATCAGGTATGCGGGGTTCTGTCTGTATGGACCTTATAAATCCCTAGCTGTGGAAACCATCTTAAAAACTAAAAATCCTCCTCTGAGAACCACTCTAGTGAGCCCTCAGCAATAGCAACCATTTTCTGTAACAAGGAAGCTCTTTTGGAGCAAACCTCAGGCTTAGAACTAGATACTAACTCTTCTAAGGGAATCTGGGCAAAATAACCTTATGGGCCTCTGTAGAATTACAGTTGTGACTCTAGTAAAAGATAGAGCTAAAGATCCTCCAGATCAACCTTCAACATAAGAAAGCAACCTCAGTCTTCTTCATTCTTTCAATGAAGAAGGAATAGATCTAGTCCTGATTCAAGAAGTCTAGATTAAAAGGGGCCGAATCACAGGACTAGTAGAATGTCAAGGTTAGTTGATACATTGCAACAAGGACAATCGACTTAGGAGTGGCATTGCAATGGAATCCAATGCTTACCTCTTACAGAATTTTGCTCTAGTGCCATCACTATAGTGAAAATCGACTGCAATAGGAAAAAAGGCTTATTATTGAGTTCTATCTTTTTCCGCGGCAGCAATCCACCCACCAGGAAACTAGAACTGTTGGTTGCACATTACACTCAAAGAGGGGAACACACCATCTTTGGGTGTGATGCCAACTCTCACCATGAAACTTGGGGCAGCAAAGATATCAGCAAAAGGGGTAAGTACCTTTTAGACTTTCTGCTCTCTAGTAATCTATATATACTTCGCATCGGCTACAAGCCTATCTTTGCCAATCGCATAATGCAGGAAGTTATTGGCATTACTTTTTGTATGGAGTGCATTGCTACTCAGTATGGATTGGAAGGTCTTAATAATATATACTCCTAGGTCATAACTGCTTGTTTATATTATTTAATGTTAATGTAATTAAAAGAGCTAATCTCTACAGAAATTCCAGGAGAACCTGGTCGGAGCCCTAATTGGAGGATCTCTCAGATAGGATTGAGTAGATTGATAGGGTTAGATCTTTGGTGATATTGGCAAGGTCGCTTTCTATGAGGCTATACTTGACAGTTATAATAATAATTGTCTCATGCAATCATGGATAAAATACAAGAAAGTGTCATGGTGAACTAGACCTTGAACATAATAGAGGTAGAGTACAACATCTCTTTAACAAGGCAAAAAGAACTGGAGACTGAAGGGAATATCATATAGCCCTCACAGACTACAATAAAAGGCCTAAGGCCAAAACATCTTTTTGGCAAGCCTTCTGCCAGGAAATATCTAGCCTGTTAGAGGCAGCCAGGTTACAAAGAGCATTGGTCCATGGACCAACAAATCCTGTAGGAACAATATGTAAGCCTACAGGTGGCTTTACATGCTTGGCTGAAGAAACATTCAAAGTTCTAACATAACAAATTATTATTAAGGATATCACTCAAATTTCACTCTTTTGCTAATTCAAAATTAGTGGAATTTGAGTGATTTCCTCAATAATAATTTGTTATATTGTACTTTATTTCACTGTGAAAATATTAAAAACTATTCAAAGTTCTTTTTGAAGTACACTTTCCCGAGTGCATTTTTGATGACAAGACATGTGAATCCATGGATCACTGTGAAAACTCTAACCAAGAGCATTGCAAGAGGACTGGGAATAGGCAGCTAGTAAATTAGACCCATTTAACTCTGCAAACTGAGTCTTCCAGGCTGTAAGGCCTGGTCCAATGGGATTCTTCTCCTTCATCTTACCAAACTTTTGTGCACAACTGCTGTGGATATCATCAGTGATGTGCTCAACATAATCTTGAAGCCAAGGCAGTGACTGACTCATAAATGGAAATTGTGGCAGGTTGCCTGTGAAACTGATTGGTTCGCTTGGCTGAGGGGGCTGGATCTAATATGGAGCTCATAGGTGTTTCAGCAGGGTAATGGTTATTGATTGGTTTATGTCCTTTTTTTTATCTTGGTATTGTAAAGCCTGATACTATGCTGGATGCTGTTTCTGAATTCTTCTTTACATTAAATTTGTTACTATGCTTGTAAATTTCAATTGCCTACCAACATAAGTAATGATAATGAAATATTGAGGCTAGTATGTCAGTATCTTGAAAACCAATTAGATGCTCTCCATCAGCTAGGAGGACATGGTCAGCAATAGTTGATTTATCCATCTGACTGAGATGGCAGTGTCTTTTATATTCTGAAAGACTTGTGTTAATGCTGCACTGTGTGGTACCAATGTACACCACACCATATGAGCATGGTATTTTGTAGACACCAGTTGAGGCAAGTGGTTTCCTTGTGCCCTTTGTGGAGCAGGTGCATTTCTTAACTATTTTGTAGGTTTAAAAACTGTCTCTACATTGTGTCATCTAAGTAATTTGGAGATGTGGGCAGTGACATTTTTCAGAAATGAAAGAAATGCTGTGCCCTTTTTTTGGACAGTGTATCAATCTGTTCTAGGATGTAAGGCTTTTCTCACTTCCTTAGCTCTGTACCCATTAGCTACTAAAACCTGTTCCAGGTGTTTCTTCTCTCTCCTCTGACTAACCCTGAGTTAACTCAAATTTCAGTATTTTTCCATTTACTCAGATGTTATTTGACATTGTGTATTTTATAGCACTAGATTGTATTGTGTTTGTGGTATTTTCTCATGTTCTTTTGCTGTTAAATGACAGTTGTTATCATTTCTGATCCTGTGGCATGAAAGTTGCCATTCTTATGCAAGTTGTACCTCCCTGTAATACATCATTGTGCTAAAAGCATTTGAAATATGGAAAGTGAAAAGAATTTCCTAAGCAACAGTGATGCTGACATTTCATTTTTGGAATTTGGTTGCACTTCTTTGGAATGTTATTAGAAAAGTGATAAGCTGTAGAGATTCTGCCATGTAGAATAAAATTATTTTTCACACACAGAAGAATGACTAACTCAAATAAGCATTAATAATGACAGTTGTTCTGAATATAACTAGACATTTCCAAGCACTAAAAGCAAAATGAAGGTATATTGATATCCCTGTAGACAATAGGTGTAGGGTTACAATTGGTTAGAAGCTACAGATCACTTCTTCCCTTAAGCCTGTTGCTCATCAGTTCTTGTTTACTGCAAGGCAGTTGCTCATAGCCTGTATTTGAGTATACTAATTATATTAAGTGCTTAAGATAAAAATTCAGATGGCTAGCTATAAACATGATTACACATTGTGAGCTAATAATAAAGCAAACATTTTTCTGGAGTAAACATTTATTTTTTGACATATATGAGTAATCTCAGTATAATACTACCATTCCATTTTCACCCCAAATTTCTATTTAAAATATACAACAAATAAATGTTTTGAGTTTCCAAAGATATTTCTTTTCATGTAAATGTAAAAACTATTATAAAAAAATAGGTCACATTTATTCAGATTACTTTAAAAATAGAACATTAGGAGGTTAAACAGGCTGACTGAAGCATTCACTTCACATAAGAATTTGTACAGGTAAATATTCTAACTTAAAATTTGCTGAGGTCACTTATTAATCACAAAAATAGTCATCGGTATTGATGGCCTAGTGGTAACCATACTTATCTCATAGACCCAAGATTGCAGTTTCAATCCCAGTCAGGTTCCATAGATTTTTTGGGGTAAATATCCTAAGTATGGCTTCCTTTGAAAGAGAAGTTAAGCTGTGGGTCCTGTGTTGTAGATTTATGGTACATAAAAGAACCTCAAGCCTGAAAGAAGAGGCCCCTGAGCAAAATTTATCTGCCATTTCACACATTGAATTGAATGGATCACTGATAACCAAAGATGTTAAAGAGTGTCCATAAATAAACCAAATCAACAGCAAAAATAGTCATTATAACTATCCAAATAATTGGCAGTTTAGTAACAAATATCACAAATATACATATATTGCCCAGTATTAAAGTCTTCATAATTTTAGTGACATTATTTATACTAAAGTGTTGTGGCCTCTAAAGGGTTCATCACATCATAAAGGAAGATTATTTTTATTCAGCTCTATTTCTGATAGTACAAGCCAAGTACATATCCCTATATAAAAGAGACTAGCATTAGTAAATGTTTGTATTCATTTACATAAATTTGGAACATATGTTCCAAATTTATGTAAGTGAATGGAGTTAGTGTGAAAAAAACTGTATACATTGTTTATAAATGTTTGTATTGTTTGTGAAGGAATACTGATATTACACTTAGTGCAAGTTATGATTGCAATTATAGGAGGGTTGTAGTTTTTTTGAAAGGTAGTTGTATAAGTAACATTTTTTTTCTCAATTTCAATTACATTTTAAATTTTAAACAGGAAAATATTTGCCCAGGAGTTCAAAATATGCATTCGCAGTTTTTATTATTTATGGATGCTCTTTAATATCTCAGGTCATCAACATGCATTTGGAGTGACTCTTAGTAAGGTTTTATGAGGATGAAACATGTTCACATATTTAAATGCCCAAAAAACAGTAGCTGAAATTGATGGCATATACAGCTGCATTGTTCACCTGCACAAAAACTTCTGTAAATTTTCTCTTGCTGTTATATTGTACAATGTTTATAGGATTTATGGCATAGAAATCAGGGTTGGGCAAGTAAATGACTTGGGGGTATTAATGTGCCATTTACGTGTAATATGTAATAAAACCTGTTTTATATGTTGTATAACAAATTATTATTAATACATTTTTTCAATCTAATGACTGATCTTAGTTAATTTACAGACACTTTATACTGTAATATTTTACTATTATTACTGAGTACTGCCTTGGGTGGCCAAGGTTGTAAGGTATGGACTCATCAACTGGAAGTCTGGAATTTGATTCTCATCAAGACCATTCTCCCTGGTTGAGATTTTTTTTTTTCAGATATTCCTCAGTCCTAATAAATGGCAAATGCTGGGGAGATACCCTAAACTTAGGCCTGGAACACTTACTCACTCACTCACTCACTCTTTTTTTTTTTTAAATTAGCATTTCATCTTGTGTATCATCAGTGTCCAACGACTGTGATGCCTCTGTAATTTAAATATGCATTAAACACTATTAAAAAGATTATTAATGAGCAATTCACAATTTAATAATTACATACAAAAAATTAAATCTTAACATAATTCAAAATAGGTTTAAAACTCTTTCTAAGCTACATACGTAATCATACTCAATCCTCTAATGTTGATTAATAATTATTTAAAGTGAATGTAAATATGCAAAGTGTTTTTGATCTTTCAAATGATAGTGTCCATTAGCATCGTGAACAAGTGTCCAATTGGAAGACACACTCTTCATTTGAGCAGATGAATCTAGAATATTAAGATGTTTTACAACCAAATCAGCTAGTTTTCATGTGGCTTTTGGTGAAGAACTAACATGTTTTTGGGGAATTTTACATCTTTGTTTAGAAGTTCACCAAGCTTTCTTGTATTGTTTTCATGTCTTCTCAGCAATATTTGTCATCATTGCAGTCAGGTAACTTCAGAGACATATCCATAATTCCATTGTAATAATAATAATAATAATAATAACAAGTGCTTTCTGAACTTTTGGCATACATGATGGGTTGACTGACAAGTTCTAAATGTGTAATTGTCATATTCACCTTGAAAGAAAAGCATCGTCAAATAAATAAAATTTCATTGATTTTGGAATTTTTCCTTGTATCACTGGCTGACACTTTGTGCATAAATTGATGTTATTTTTCACAGAAAAATAAGCACTGTATTGATAATTCTAATGAGTATCCCCATTGAGACAAAGTCTAGAACTATCTTTGGACAGAAGGTCTTGTTACTGATTGGGACGTTTTAATAATTTAAGTACCTGATTCAGTTAGACTCATACTTGTTGAGAGAAGGTACTTGGCAAGCAGATTCTCAATATGTTAGTTACAAATTGAGTGACATAACCTATGTGCCTTGCTTGTTTTTAGTTTATTACTAAGTATTATTAGTTGTAGTACAGTAAATGTTTATATTATGTTGCATTTTGGCTAATTCAGTTGCTTACTTGATAATTTTATTTAATGTATCTCCACTCTTTGATTCACTGCATAAATTGGAGGCCTTTATAAACATCTTTTTTTTTTTTTTTTTTTTTTTTTTTTCCCTCACTGTTTCCAGTAGCATATGATAAATTGTCACAACATTTTTTATATTTGGTTCTTTTTTCCATCCTTTAATTATAAGAAATAAATCAGAGTGAATTTGCAATATTCTTGTTACTATTTCATATATTCATCTAATAATTTATTGAAAATTATATTTCTGGAAGAAGATGGTACAAAGAATGCATTTTGGGATGTAGATTTTTAAAATGTTCACCGTTAACAACACTGGAAGGACAGCAAAAGAAGAATCCAGCAAGCGCTTAGTTGACTTTCATTGTTTTAAATGTTCATTTTATCTGTATTAATGTGATTGGAGCTCCATAATTTATCTGAGAGAATTTGGGGCTTAAGTTGTATTTATTTTGCATATTTAGTGAATAAGTGAAATAATATATCCATAAAATGCACTTCACAGTTATGAATGTTCATTTTGACATTTTAATGTCCACTAACAGTCAAACAAAGGAACGTTGAAATTAAAACTATTTACAGAATACACTGTTTTTTTTTTTTTTTTTTTTTTTTTTTTTTTTTTTTTTCCATTTAAACTCTTTGGTAACAAATTGAAAACAACTGAAGCATGATTAAATGTACAATCGATAAAAACACCATTTTGAAAATCAATAACATTGGTTAAACTGGTTTCACACGCTATTTTGCTTAGTATTTTTTTGGCTTGGAACTTTAAATTATAAGGTTGATTTATACATTTGATGTCTTCAAAAACATTCATTTGCCTATCGTGTTGATTATTGATTTCTATTGCACACCAATTTTAGGCCAAAGAAACTATAAAAATATTTCAGTGAATTTGCATAAAAACAATTGCATATAGGTATGATAAATTGGAAATGATAAAATTGTGGCAATAGACAGTTGTGATAGGTTGGAATTCCTGGTATTTTGGTCCTGATTCATAAGCTAAATAGTCAATGTAAGCTGTTATTGTAGGTGCAGAAATGGAGGTAAAAGGTCTTTTTGCTGAAAGGCATGCATTTATTTTGCACAGCTTCCAAAGTTTACATAATTTTGTACAGGAGGATCATCCAAGTTAACTTTATATTGGATGTGCACTGCAAGCATTCCAAATATTGGTTTTTGAGTTCTCCTTCCTTCACATATCCATTATATGAGCTTTCAGTTTTGCATTTCATTGGCCAGTGAGGTTATTTGAGTTATGGGCTTGCAGAGTGTAGCTGTGTACTGTCAATCCTGGTGGTGTAGTGGTAACCATACATGCTTCCTAAACCCAAGATCACAGGTTCAATCCCAGGCTTAAAAATCCTAAGTATGACTTCCTTTGGAAGCCAAGTAAAGCTGTGGGTCCCATGTCGTAGACCTCTTTGCAAAATTTATTGGCCATTTCATGCCCTGAGTTGCATGGGATGCTGATGACCTGAGATGTTAAAGAGCATCTATAAATAAACCAAATCAATAATCAACAGCTTTGTATTGGGAGGAGCCAGTCATCAAGACTAAATAATACATGTTCAGGTAACACTTTATAGTTTGAGGGAGGCTTTGTCACTGAGTAGTAGTGCATTTGTGTGTTACTTGGTGCTCTCATTGTGTGCAAGTTAGTTGTACTTTGTTAATTATGCCAATACATAAATAAAAGTTTTTATCTACAATGCATATGTGAAAATTTTCATACAGAGAAGTGAGAAGACACTTCACAAAAAAAAAATCTTGGTAATCTTGTTTCAGGTATAGAAGTGTTAACCACATTGTTAAAAAACTAAGTAAATGTGTTTTGAACATCCAGGGAAGAAAATTTAAATGAAATTCTTACATAGATGCTGTCAATGTATCGCTACTGAGAGGCATAATTTTCAAGGTCTTTAACACAGTGTATTGTTTATCATCATCACTTTTAAATACATTGTCATTTTATGCTTTCAGTAAAATTATTAATACTCACTCTTTGTGTGGGACCCTATCTCCCCATTTCTGAATGCAGTAGCTGCACTTTCCCAGTAAGTAGCTGTGCTCAGATACTTGTAATTCAGCTGACTGTATAATTATGTGACAAAAGGAACATATAGCACAGTTCTTCTTCTCAAATCCTAAATGAATAAATGTGGTTTGTTAACTTTGAGAACTGGCCTGCCTTCTTGAACTAATGATACTAAATAAGAAATTGATGAAAAGAGATTATTTTCTGCACTGGTCAGTATCTGCTGAATCACCATATGTACCTAGTATCATAGATACAAATTCTGTATCTATGTAGATACATGTAGTAGACATACATAGATGTAGATCTATGTAGTAGATACAAATTCTGTATTTATGATTTCATTCCAAGAAATAAACATGATACCCTGGGTATGATGCATTCCCTGAATGTTTTTTCCATTTTTATAGATGACATATTTGAACTAAAATAACAGTGGTCCTTTCCTCCATTTCAAATAAGTTATGATATGCTACTGTTAAAACTTGTTGGCTACAGAAAAGCCAGATTATGCATTTCCATTACAGAATAAGGGGGAAAGAGATAGCAGAGAAGTTTGTTTGATAGTAAATAGAAATGTAATTATTGAACAAATTTTAGAAACTATAGACCAACAAAGAACAATCAGCAAACCACTTTATGTTTCAGCTTGTTTTCACATTACAGAAAACCTAAGCTCTCTGCTGTCATTGTTAATAAAATGAACAGAATTGCCATGCAGTACAAGGAATGGATTATAAATAGAAACAAAGCCTTTACCATGTATATTAAAATGTTTTATTTTAGTAGTTGCTGATTTATGATAGTTGTGTTTCATATAAAAATAAATAGTTAATATTCATAAGTGAAACTATGGCATATGAATTTCTAGTTAAAATGTTATGAATGTTTATAACTGAAATATCATGGTATGCCATTGGCTGGTTTTGGTGCTTGTGTTATCTACATCTTTTATAGCATCATGGCTTACTAGAGGTATTTTTGTATATTTTGTAGGGGTATCATTTTGTTTTCAGCATTACTTAGTAAATTGTACTTTATACAGTAAGATGGGTGCATTATTAAATGATGGCCTTAATACAAGCTTTCAGTGTGCATTTTATTTTCCTCCCTTGACCCAAATCAATTTAATAGTAATAGAAGCCAATGGGCTTTCAGATGTATATTCTGGAACTGTATTATTGCAACATGTTTGAGAGAAAAAAATTTATGCCATGAATTCCTCATAGCCTTGAAATTGGTGACCATCTCCTTCCCCAGATGTTGAGAGTGTGATTGTTAGGAGGCTAAATCAATACCTCCAACTCTGAGAATTATGCAAGAAGGACTAGGTGGTAAAGCTTATGAAATATATTAGAGCGACATTACTCTTGCAATTCTATTTGATTTCAAAACTATGTATAATCATATTGAAGATGCTGCTACTAAATTGATAGGAATAGATGTGACTGGAAGCTTTAAATGTGCAAACACTTTCTGGCTCAGTGCATATACAGGATTTGCTATTGTAACAGTGCCTCCAGATACAGGATATGGGAAGGCCTCTTACAAGGAGCAGTTCCTACCTGCACATTGTTTAATTTGGTGATCACTGATGTAATCAGTGTCATGCACTCAATATCATGAGTCATTGTGTTGCTAAATGCTGATAGCTTTATTATGAGCCACAAGAGGTAAAGTAAGATCTGAGAAGATCATAAATCAAAACATCTTGAACAAGAGATATCATGGGATATCTATATGAGAATCAACATAAGTTGGAACCTGCATTGAAAGGTAGAAGAGAATTTGATTGCCAATGAGACTCAAAGCTAACAAGTGAGCTTGCCATGCAAGATTCACTGCATATATTAGAGTGTAACATGTTGATTTTATATTGGTGAGTAACTGAAATCTTGCAAAAGTCAATAGAGTTCAAACTGCAGCTTTATGGATAGCAAACATCACCAAACCAATGTTGCTTGCTTCATTGTAAGGTTAGGTTGATTTTTTAAGGATGCTCTTTAACGTCTTTGGTTGTTAGCATCCTATTCTCTTCAGGGTGTAAAAATGTTAATATATTTTGCTCAGAGGTCTCTCTTTTAGACTTGAAGTTCTTTTAACGTTCTGTAAATCTATGACATGGAACCACTGCATTAAAATGAATAAATGTTCTGTAAATGCAATCAGTTTAAGAAGTTGGTTACATACTATTAATTTTTTATGTTATTTTAGACATTTTTAAGATCTGAAACCCTCATTTTTCCATGAATATCTATCAAATATCTTTTACAAATTTTTATTCATGAAATATTTCAGGAGTTGAATGAGTCTTTGCTTAAAATTCAAGACCTACTTGTTGATATAAAGTATCAACACTTGTGACATAAAAATTAACATTTAATCCTGTATGATATCAGAATAAGAGCTTGTTTAAAATTAGAAAAATTATGTAAAATTTTATTTGAAATGTAGAATTTTACTTCCCTCAGAAATTAAAAAGGTTCATTTAGATTATCTATAAAAATTCATGTGTGCAATTTATTTATTACAAAATATACATAACTGTCATTGCGTATTATCTCCAACCATTCACAGAGAGGGAAATAGCATTTAATCAAAATTGGGTCCATACTTAAATGTATTTAAATTTAGTGCAGATATTTTTGAATACTTAAGATTACTGAAATTGATCTATATTTAAAGTGTGGTTGACCAGTAATGGGAAAAGGGTTTTCTTTACAAATTAGCCACCAAGATGTAATGAATTTAACTTCTCAAAGGATAATGTGCTACTGATGAGGCCATTGTACTACTGGATTGAGTAAGATAAATAAGAAATATAAAGCTGTACTTGAACACAAGCCATTTTAAGAATAAATTAATAATTAAATTTTTTAAAGAATTTATATTAGCATAATGAGCCTAGGGTATAATAATGCAGGATTCCCTTATATTGTTAAGATACTCTGCTATTATTTCATGTTTTTCACATTTCAGGCCAAATATAGAAGACATTTCCAGCTGTTTTGACAGCTCATCCACCACTTCTGTTCATGTTACACTGGTAAGAAAAGAAAGCAACAAGCACCACAAGTGCAAAGTATGTGAGAAGAGCTTTATCCAAACATCTCATTTGAAAGAACATCTATTGATTCATGAGGGTGAAAAGCCCCATAAATGTGAAATTTGTAAGAAGAGCTTTCCCCTCGTATCTAATTTGAGAAACCATCTTTTGATTCATAAGCACAAGAAGCCCCATAGGTGTGCAATTTGTGGAAAGAGCTTTATCCAGTTATCCTATTTCAGGACACATCTTTTGATTCATGAGGGTAAGAAGCCCCATAAGTGTGAAGTATGTGGGAAAAACTTTACCCAGGCTTCTACTCTGAGGAAACATCTTTTGACTCATGAGGGCAAGAAGCCACATTATTGTGAAGCTTGTGGGAAAAGCTTTACCCAGGTATCTCATTTGAGGGAACATTTTTTGATTCATGAGGGTAGGAAGCCACATCAGTGTGAAACCTGCAGGAAGAGCTTTACCCAGGCATCTAATTTGAAGAAGCATCTTTTGATTCATCAGGGAAAGAAGCCACATAAGTGTGAAGTTTGTGGGAAAAGTTTTACCCAGGCATCTCATTTGAGAGAACATCTTTTAATTCATGATGGCAAGAAGCCACATAAGTGTGAAGTTTGTGGGAAGAGCTTTACACATTCCTCTAATTTCAGGAAGCATGTTTTAATTCATAATGGCAAGCAATCACATAAGTGTGAAGTTTGTGGGAAGAGCTTTGCTCACTCTTCAAGTTTGAGTGGACATCTTATTATTCATAAGGTCAACAAATGTGAAATTAATAATGAGAACTTTACCAACACATCTAATTTGGGAAAACATCTTTTTAGTCAAGAAGACAAGAACCCGTATAAGTGTGAAGTTTGCGGGAAAAGTTTCACCAGAGCACCTTATTTAAGAGTACATCTTTTAATCCATAATAACAGGAAACCCCATAAGTGTAAAATTTGTAGAAAGAATTTTACCTACTCATTTAATTTGAAGAAACATCTTTTGGTTCATGAGGGCAGAAAGTCACACAAATGTGAAATTTGCAGGAAGAGCTTTAGTCAGACATCTAATTTGAAGAAGCATCTTTTGATTCATCAGGGCAAGAAGCCACATAAGTGTGAAGTTTGTGGAAAGAGCTTTACCCAGACATCTCATTTGAGGCAACATCTTTTGATTCATGAAGGCAAGAAGCCACATAAATGTGAAATTTGTGGGAAGAGCTTTACCCATGCATCTAATTTCAAAAAGCATATTTTGATTCATAATGGCAAGAAATCTCACGAATGTGAATTTTGTGGGAAAACCTTTAATCGGGCATTTAATTTGAAGGAACATCTTTTGATTCATGAGGGCAGGAAGCCACATAAATGTGAAATTTGCAGAAAAGACTTTACCCAGGCATCTCATTTGAAAAATCACCTTTTGATTCATCAGGGCATGAAGCCACATAAATGTGAAGTTTGTGGGAAAAGCTTTAGCCGGTTATTCTATTTCAGGACACATCTTTTGATTCACAAGGGCAAAAAGCCCCATGAGTGTGAGGTATGTGGAAAAAGCTTTACCCAGACATTCAATTTGAAGGAACATCTTTTAATTCATGAGGGCAGGAAACCACATAATTGTGAAGTTTGTGGGAAGAACTTTACCCAGATATCTCATTTGAAGAAACATCTTTTGATTCATTAGGCAAGAAGCCACACAATGTGAGCTTTACCCATCCCTTTAATATTAGGAGTCATATTTTGGTTCATGATGACAAGAAGTCACCTGAATGAGGAATTTGTTCAAAGAGCCTTACTCAAGTAATTAATTTAAAGGAACAACTTGTCATACAAGAAGCCACATAAATATGAAATTGTATGTAGATAGAGCTGTGAGAATACATTTAAAAGATGTATTTTTAAGGAAGTACATTTTTAAAATATTGCATTACAGCACTGTGATCCTAATTTTGTGCCTACACAGTGACTGACTTCATTCATTGGCAAGATATATGCAGCTATGGGAGACAGTCAAATTGTGTTCACATCTTCTCTTCTCTCAGCATATTAGGACAATTGAATGATCTGTCAACTCTGATGTGTCTATGGTTTATAACCCGCTTCTTGAATACAAGAAATGTAAAAATCAACTGACATTCATCATCAAATATGTGAGATTTATGGGGAAATGTAATGACTGATGCAATGGTAAGAAAATGGATTAATGTTTATTGAAGGTCATCAAAATGTGCATAACAAGCCTTGGAGCAGCTGACCATCTTTAGTCAATGATATGGTAGTGTGCAGTTAGAGTGAAAGTTTGTGAAAACAGTTCACAATTTCCAGTTGTCTACATTTTTCACAATACTCACAGTCAGTTCCATAAAATGTAACATCATTCACAGTTTTGGAAATTTTGGACATGATTAGTAACAAAAATTTCTTGGGGGGGGGGGGAGAGAAGAAGGAAAGAAAGAAAAAGAAACACCTGCCAGTGCATTAGCCTTTCTCACATATATGCAAATGAAGGAAGTTTTAGGTGACTGGGTATTCCACATAACTTCTCAATCAAAACTGTAATTCATGGAGTGGAAGCAATGAACATCACCAGTAAAGAAATAGTCAAAACAGCCAAGTTTCTACCAGAGGAACATGTGCATGGTTTTCTAGAACAGGCAAGGTGTTTTCCTCATTGAATGCTTTCCTAACAGTACAACAATAAACAAAAGTGCCTTCTTGTTGATCCTAAAAAAACAGTCTTATGATCCAGAGCAAAATGTATTAAATGCTTTTGCGTGGAATTTTCTTCCTGGCTAAACACAGCTACAAAAGCTCAAGATCTCTTAAATTCATATGTTTAAAAAGTATTTCATCACTCCCATACAGCCATTGTTGGAACCAAATAAATTTCATGTTTCTTTTTGTGAAGAATTTTCTTGCTATCAAGCATTTCTGGTATGTGTCAAAGGAAAATTACAGAAATAGTAGGCAGCATTCTATGACGAATACAAAATTTGTTGTCCCATTATCACAAGTATCTAATGGTGGAAGCTATAAGAAAAAATTGTCTAAGGTGAGAAGAAACTAAAGCAAGTAAATTTTTTAAAATAATAATATGCCATTTTAATAACCTTTAAATACTTATTTTTTTACAATGTAGTAATAAATAATTTTAGGAAGCATCTTTTGAGTCATGAGTGTATGAACTTCCTTTATTGTGTACTTTGTGAAGAGAACTACAGCCATGTGTCAAATTTGCAGAATCATATTTTGAATCATAAGTGCAAGATGCAACATGTGTGTGACAGTTGTGAAAAGAACCTTACCCAGGCAACTAATTTGATACATTTTAATTAAAAAAAGGCCAAGACACATTAAAAGTAAATTAGATACACTTATTTAAATGTATGTAATGCTAAGAAAATACAAAATGGTAGCCACTTGATTTTTTTCAAAAACCCATTACAACTTCACACAGTCCTACTGTTGTAACTAGTTTCTTACAACTGTACATCTGATTTATTAATAATTTTTCATTGCAATGCTAGAAATGTTTCTCTGGTGAACTTCTACATCACATTATCTAACCTAGCCATATCATTTAGGGTCTATCTTTTGTTTAAATGGACAAAATACATTATTGCAAAATTTATGGAAAAAGCTTTAACCAGAATTATTTTTTTCCCCTGTATTGTGCAGAAACTTCTCATATCTTTGAAGTTAATAAGAACTGTTTAATTTGACAGACTGTTGTTTGATTCACTAGAGCAACAAAGCTAATTTAGTTCATTAATATTTCCATCATTTTGAATATTCTGTATGAAGTATTTTTTGCAATCTGCTATAGAAGCTTTACCTCACAGTGCTAGCAGCAAATTTACTTATTAATTTGTAATTAATGATAAAAGTATAAAAATCATCAAATAACTGATTTGCAGCAAATAATGATCTTTTTTTTAATAATGTTTGCTGCTGTTTATATTAGAAATATGTTGCCTAATGTTGAAGTGTGTATAATTTTAATGAGATTATTTATCCTAAACTTCGGTATTCATTTTTTACACTAAACTTCATTTACTTGTGTTATAAAGTTTAATGATGTCAAAAGGACTGATAATACAGTGAAGGAGGATTTTCATTAGTCAGCTCAATTTCAAGACAAATGCTTATCTATATATAAAAGCAACCAATTTAAAGAGAAGTATTGTATTGTATTGTATTATATTGTATTGCTTGTATACTGTAAAGAAATTCTTACAAGCACTATATTCAGTTACAAATATGGGATGTTTATGGGCTCTTTGAAAACTATGGTTGTGTACTGTATAAATATTCAAGTCATCTTTTTAACATTTATATTTGTTTATTTATTTATTCATGTACTGATTATACTCTGCACTATAAGAAACAGCATATACACATGTAATTCATTTTTTTAAACAGAATATTAAAGTAGACATGTACAAGAAAGAAAATTACAATAAAATTAAATATGCTTGCATTTATTCACTCAATACAGTAAACATAATGATCTTTTTTTTAATAGTGTTTAAAGCCCATTTTGACTACTGAAGCATTGCAGGCAGTGGACACTGATATTACATAAGATGAAATGATAAACTGAGAAAGGATTTTTTTTTTTATTGAAGGAAGCATTTGAGACGTAAGTGCAAGGTACCTCCCTAGCATTTGCATTTATAAGGACTGAGGAAAGCCTGGAATAAACCTCAGTCAGGAAGGAACATCCTGGTGTACACCTTAATGACCTCGGCCACCCATGGTGATCGTAATAAACATGACTGGAGCTGCATACATTGTTAGGGTACAAACATATACACACACACAAGGCTTAAATAATATTACAAAATATAATTTTAATTAAATTAATAATAATTAAGTGCAAATATATATTTCTACTACACACAAAACATTCTACAAATTTAAAATATTCGTTAATGGTTCAAGAATTTATCTTATGAATAAAGCATGTGTAATAAAATGTTTTTTCAGACTGTTTTCAAATTCTTAAACAAATCAGTGTATTTTATACCTTGGACAAAACTACTACTGACTTGACACTTGCACCACCATAATCACTAAAACCAGCCAATTAGAAAAAGCTCTAAAACATGGAAGGAGTCAATGGTGTATGCTAGGATCATGACCTGGGCATCACTGGATTCCATTGGGTTCCAATATAATGTAAAGTTACAATTAACGGAAGACAAGAATTATAGATGGTTATTTAAAATAGTTTAATTCATAAATTTTTGGAAAATAAAATTAGCTCCTGTAACAAGTAAGAAAAAACATTAAATATGTAATCTAGATAACATATAAAATAATAAAATTGATTATAACACAATTCTTTAATTTTGCATGAATTCCAGTCATCTTTCTTTTTGAATGAACTGTGTTATTCTTTGAAAGAAACCTCATTGTGTCTCAGTGAAACAAGTATTTCTCATTCTATTTATAGTAGAGCCAAGTTGCTGAGATGAATTTGTCCTTGCATTGTCTGCAGATGTATTAATTCTATTCAAGGCTGAAAAACTTCTTTCAACACTTGCAGCATAGAAGAAAATACTAAAATTAGCTCAGTCAACTTGTACACTTCAGTATACATGTCATGAAATCCATATATTTCATGTTTTAAACAAATTTTTGAGAGAATTTTTTCAAAGAATATCATACTTTTTTCCAAGACACTCAGAAGAGTAGTCATGCTGCCCCAGTACTTTTTCTGCAAATTGGGAGCACCCTGCTTTATTTACACTTTTTAAGGTAGTAATAATAACAATAAAACTTTCACTATTAAAGTGTATATTATTTATTTAACTAGCACTAAGTTCATAAATATTACAATATGGCCTGGTTCAACCCACCTTATATTCCAGGCCAATATTTTAAATCACTCCAATATAAAAATATTAATTAACATAATTTTCAGCAGTCAACTAACTATATTTAACAGTGTCTACTAGGCAAAGAAACACCATCATAAATAAACTAAAATATTTTATACAATTCAATAATTACCCAAATTAGCAATAAATCTATTCTCATTTGTAGAACCCTTGTCCTTAACTAGCTTACATCCAGTCACATTTAAACTTTTATCTACTACACATATAGTCACATTACCATTACCAGTCAATTACAGAAGGTTAGTCACAGATCCTCTCACTGACTGCAACCATTTGTTCTTTACTGTATACAAATATTCCCCAAAATTTCTATTTTGTCTTTGATCACCAAACACTTTCTTTGCTGCAATTTGCTTATTTAACTTCAACCATTTACCATACATTGCTTGTTATCTCCATTCATTTGTTCCTGAGCATTTAAACAAGATATATATTACATTTTCCAAATTTCCACATATGGGGCAAACTCCAGGCTGAAATTACTCCCAAAACCCAATCCATATTCTGTACATTGGATATGTTTGAAACACACAATATCTAAATTATTTTTATAATATTAATCAAAACTAACACAAAAATCAGCATTTTGTTTGTAATGTTCATAAAGTTTAATGGACCATCAATTTCTAGATGGAAGGCAATTCTGTACATTAGGTCATGATTAATTGATCATCACTGCTCAGCAGATGACCACCAATCACAACAACCAACAGAAAGTAAGCCATAGGAATAGAGGCAGATATGGAAAATCTTTTCATTGTATATATGTACATAACAGTTATTTAATCAATCATCTTTTTTATTTGTGTGTGATAAGTGTGGACTAGTAGTTTTTATCAAAATAGTGGTAATGTTACTACTACTTAAAATAATTATAACAGCAACAGAAAAACAATGTTTTTGTGAAGCCCCTGATATTATTTCTTTTACAATTACACTCTTGAAGACATTGCATAAATACACAGTTCTTTTAGCTTACAAAATAAATATGTGTGGAAGCTTTTGTTCCAGTAATCAAAATTTTTAGAATCTAATAAAGACACAACTTCAAGTATTTTGTGATTCAAATCTTAACATAATTTCAGGCATAATTGTGTCTAGGACCGCACAATGTATTCTGGAGTGTATGGAATGCATTTCATAATCATTGCAATTTCTCGTTTTAGTCAGTCTAGTCAGATTCAAGCTGGAGTCGTTTAACAGTTGATGATGTAGACAATTGTTGGGTGAAAGTTGTTCTGAGTGAATTTAATGTAAGTGAAAGCATAAAGCATGTCCTAAATATTTTGACTCACAAGAGATTGTAAGTACTTTACAACTTGTGTGTATGGTTTTTTTTTCTTCTTTTTTCTTTTGAGTCATGAGGGAAAGGAGTGATTCACAATATTATGACAAAAACTGAAGTTGTTCAAATCTTAGCTGTACATGCTTTATTTTTGTTCTCTAGGATAGTCTTAATTGCTTTGTACATTATGAAAAAATGTTTAGATGCTGCTCCACTCTAACAGTTTGTGTAAATTTTTTTAGGTATTATATGTTTATTAGTTTGAGTTCTTTGGTAAAATAGCTCCCTGGAAAGCCAATCTCCAAGTTGTTGACAGCAAAATTATCATATGGATCAGATATCCAATGTGTACAGCTCAATCATTTGAAGGAACCCCAAACCCTTCCAGATAATTACAAATTGGCTTATGAAACTGCAGTTTCAATATGGCAGTGTGCAAGGATTCCAACCCAGCAAATAGATTCATCTATTTAGAAACTTTCCAAGATGTATGAGAAATATCTGCAGCTAAAGAAAAACGAAACTAGATAGCAAGAAGGTGATATAATGAAATACATTCAAAAGAGATCTGAACAAGTTATTTGGTATTACTATGAAGCTTGCAATGAAAGAGATTAGGAATGAGGAAGACTGATATTTCTTCAAAAGCAAAGAATTTTCTGTAGCATGGGAGGTACTAATCTAAAGACAGCTGACAAGAAACTGTAAGAGACAGTGAGAGAAAAGAGAAAGAATAGAGAGCTAGGTATGAAGAAATTTATTTATTCCTGAAAGGTATGACAACTGACATTCCTTCTATACTTCTTTTGTGAATCTGATAGCAAAAATGAATGTTGACCATCCAAGCCATTATCTACACCTTCCACATCATTATCTGGAGATGTTCCCTCCTCACCACCTAGTGCATCTAAAAACATATATTTAAGTCACCTAAAGTGTCAGTGCTTTGGATAGAGTCAGTCTTCCAGATCGCAAAGCAGTATTTGTAGCTTGCTGAGGGGCTAGGACATAATGTTTACAATTTAACAATTCCCAAAAGTTCATTCAGACAATCTAGAAGGAAACATGGCAAGTTGTTGCAGTGGTAGGAGAGAAAGAATATCTATTCTTTAGAATATCCTCTTTTTTTGGGTTAGAATGGTAAAATGCTGCCCCATATCATTAAGTTGAAGAAAAGATTGACCAAATTGCTATCCTTGTTACTAAATATGGACAAGAAAAACTTCTGGGCATTCCAAAAATATAAATAGAAGCTGGAGAATCTCAAGTTCATGCTTTAATACATTTAATTAAAAAGTGAAATCTCATGTCAAAAATAAAAGGATTTGCATTTGATACTTACAGCTAGTAGTGTAGGGTTTGTTGACAATTAGCTGAGGATCCAGACATTGATCCGTGAAACATGTTCTACATATAAACAAATAAGTGAAGCCACAAGAGCATGTAACTCGAATCAGTTGTACAAATATTTAATTATAAGATTTGCTTCACTGTACAAGTTCCAATTCACACTTTAGGTTTGGCCTTCAAGTCTACAAGGAACAAATGAAAATTAATAAATTCATTTGTAATTAAAGAGTTGACAATTAACCAAGTATGCAGGTCACTGTTTGCGAAACATTTTGTGTGTAGTTTGACTCATACAATAATTTAATTAATAAATTATTTTGTCACTTTTAGTCCTATGATTGAAAATAAAAATAATTTAGCTGAAGAAATAGTTGGCAAATAGTGTGCTCTCAAGTTTACTGGAGGGTACAAAGTACATAATATTTATGGACACCCTGCTGGGTTGTATACTGTACTTTTACTGTGGGAAGTGGAAAAGCACCAGTTTGAGACATTTTGCCAATCTAGTAACCCAGTGGAAGAGCAATAAAACAGAAATAGGAGTACTGCATTTTTATCTCATGTTCATCAGTCTTCACAACTTTTAACCAAATTTGTGATCTGAGACATTTCTAATGAAAATAGCAATAATGTTGAATGGCTGTAGATGAAATAATGAATAAAGATTGTTTCTAAGAAAATGTGCATATATTTTGTATTTGAACAAAATGAATGGTAGTTTTTGTTGCAAACTGTAGGCAAATATAGTTTTAAAAGAATTTAATTCCAAATATAACTAAAATGTGATAAATTACTCAAAATTTAAGATTATACTTCCTCTGTGTTGAACAAAATATATTTTAAAAGTATTAAAAAAATTATTTTGAAATAATGGTTACCTTTATTTAACTTTTCCTTCTATAAATTTGCATCAATATTTCCAGTAGTATGGAACAGCTGATCTTAAAAATGGAAGCCACTTTTTATTTACTGCAAAAATCTTTAATTACTAAGTTCTTAGAATGTTATAAATGTGGATTAGGCACTTCAGTTATGCTCATTGCTTCCTTGTTTCATAAGTACAAATTTCTTTCACTCCTTTCATATTGCTCTTTTTTTTTTTTTTTTTGGTGCAATAACTTATTTTCCAAGAGTAAATTGCACAGATATTTCTTACTAATTCATCTTTTTCTATGAATAGCTTCAGCCACATCTGTAGCTAGAGCGTAAATCTGCAGCAGTTCCAAAAGTGAAGGGTGACAGGTTCAAATTCTATTTAGGCCAAGTTCTTTTGTTCAACCCAAAAAAGATGAATGCAGGGTAACTTCCTTTTCCAACAGATTTATCATCATCTCATTCTCCTGAAGATGTTGGTTGATATGCAAAATTTTATTTAAACAAACAAAAAAAAAAAAAACATAAAAAATTCATAAAATACGATACGTACCAACAGACACTATAATGTAAGTATATAATTTCCTAGCCTGCATTTTACTAGTTTGAGTCTTGCCAGTTGCAAAGGAGTTGGGTTCAAAGTCAGTTTGATTGATTTTGTGTATTTATGGACGCAATTTAACATCTCAGTCGTCAGCGTCCCATTCAAATCAGGGCATGAAACAGCCGACAAATTTTGCTCAGAGACCTCTTTTTTCAGGCTTGAGGTTCTTTTTCGTGCCGTAAATGTACGACATGGGACCCACGGCTTTAATTCCCTTTCAAAGGAAGCCATACTTAGGATTTCTATGCCTGGAAAAATCCATTGGTCCTGGCCAGGATACCCGCAATCTCAAAATCAGAATAGCTATAGTAGAAACATTCAGAAATATATAAAGAGGGAGAAAACAAAGGATCAAAATATGGAATACATGGTTTTAACCCTCAGCATTGAAATTCATTGCAGAAGAATGAAAACTCAACAATCCTGAAACTAATTCATATCAGCAATGAGAAATCTACTTTTGGAAATGTGCAATCAGGAACGTTCATAATAAGCTAAAATTCTTAAATGATAATCAAACATTGACCAGGGGCACTGAAATTGAGATTTTAATAGAGTTGAATAAACTAAATGTATGAATTATGTGACCATATTGTTAACTTAGAATAAATTAATGTTTTGTTTCCTAATGCATTTCTAATAATTTGCATGCAAGAATGAAATGTGATAAATGTTTTGATTGTTTTTACCTGATATATGTATTACACTCTGCTATGATATTATGTTCTCCATATTTCAGGCAACACATGAAATACTTGTCCAGTTATTTGGACAATTCATTCACTTCATTTAATGATGTACATCTGGAAAATAAGAATAGCAAAGCCCACAAGTGTGAAGTTTGTGGAAAGAGCTTTGCCCGTATATTTCATTTAAGGGATCATCTTTTGATTCATGAGGGCAAAAAGCCTCACAAATGTGAAATTTGTGGAAAGAACTTTACTCAGATATCCCATTTGAGGGTACATATTTTGATTCATGAGCGCAAGAAACCCCACAAGTGTAAGTTATGTGGGAAGAGCTTTACCCAGGCAACTCATTTGAGAGAACATCTGTTTACTCATGAGGGTAAGAAGCCCCATAAGTGTGAAATTTGTGAAAAGAGTTTTACCCACAAATCTACTTTAAAGACACATCTTTTAATTCATGAGGGCAATAAGCCAAATAAGTGTGAAGTGTGTGGAAAGAAATTTACCTATGCATTTTATTTGAGGCAACATCTTTTGATTCACCAATGCGAGAAGCCACATAAATGTGAAATTTGTGGGAAGAGCTTTACACAAGCATCAACTTTGAAGAAGCATGTTTTGATTCATGAAGGAAAAAAACCACATAAGTGTAAAGCTTGTGCAAAGACTTTTACGCAGGCATCTACTTTGAAGGAACATCTTTTTATTCATGATGGTAAGAAGCCCCATAAATGTGAAATTTGTGAAAAGAGCTTTACCCGGCCATCTACTTTTAGGAAGCATCTTTTGACCCATGAGAGCAAAAAGGGAAATGAGTGAAAGTTGTAGAGAGCTTCACACAGGCAATTATTTTGAGGAAATGGATGAAAGTAAATATACAATTGTTATTATTCATTTTAAATGGTTTTATTTTATGACAAATCTATACCAATACAAATAATACAAGTGTGAAATATTGCTTGCCTTGATGCTGTCATAGTAATGTTTGCAAACAAAAATTCAGATAAATATGACTGATAATATAACCAACAAAAGTCAAAAGTGGATAATCGATTAATGCCTAAAGACTGAGAATATTGAAAGTGTTAGGCAGAATTGGGCTGAAGTATTTGGTACACCTCCAGCTAGAGAAACAAGTTACAGAACATATGATAAATGTAATGTAATGGTATATCTTAAATTTCCTAAAGAATAGTAAACCAGTAAGTGTTACTACCCCTGAAAATGAAATGTATGTTGCTATAACATTTACTCAAAGTTCAAAATAATTAAAGAACTGAGTTTCTTTAATTTCACTATTTTCTGCAAAATTTTGAGGAATCTGATGAAACAGTTTGAAAATGTATCGTCTACATTTACTTCATTGTTTATTGAATGATGATTCAGATCATCACTTATAGTTCTGTGAGTATTTTTGAATGAAGAAAGACAAAATGACATTATTTATAAAATTACTTGTTCAGATGAAGTAAATTTTAAATATAAAGGCATTGTTAGCTCACATATGTCTGTCTGCTAAACAATAGAACAAGTTGAATCAACCAGGAGTTACAGTTTAAGTGGGCCTTTCCTCTTCCATGCTACCATTAACAAAGACTGTTTCCTGGCATGCTGAGGTGCTCTAATGCCAGAATTATGGTTGCAGCATAGTAAAAGAGATTTTTGCAGCAAGATGGAACTGCTCCCCACTCTGCTGTAAGGATAAGTTTCTTAATCGAAAATTACTCAATAGATGGATAGGTCACCAGGACCATGATCACCCCAATAGATTTCTCTTTTTGAGGTGTGCTCAAGTAGAAATATTCTCAAGAAAACCACTCACTGATGATGGCATAATTCAGTTCATAATAACAGAAGCATGCCAAGAAATTGCAGATAGTATAGAACCCTGTCTAAAGCATGCTTCATTTGTTGTGCTATTAATCATTGTGTGTAAGTAATTTTTTCCCCATAATTGTATAATTATTTAATGTTATTTTAATAATAATTAAAACTGTATATCTACTTTTGCCCATCCCAGTATTCTTGAGGACAATAAGCCATGTAAGAGTAAATTTGTTGCAAAAGTTTACTTTGGTTTCTTAGAAAATGCATTTCTTGAATTATGAAGGCTGAAAACTCTAAGTGTGAAAATGGTGAGAAACATGTTTCTTTTCACCACACTTTAGATTCATATTTTGAATCAGAGCCAAAAGTCCCTTAAATGCAAAGCTTGTTGGAGGCTAGTTAACGGCATAAATATGATGAATCTTCTTTTATTGTATTTGGGCAAAAATTTCCTTATATGTCAAGTTTAATGGAAATGTTTTTAGAGCTTTTAAGATTTTGAAATAGTCTATTTAATATGCTGCACATTATTGGCTAATGTATATAGATAATAGGCAACTGATAAGTGATATCCTATGCCAGCATGCTCAGATGCTTTACTTCACATGGTCATTTGGACAGGTGAATATGCTAATGGCAATTTGCAGACATTACATCTTAATAATTAATACAAATAATTTGAGTTACTATAGGTATAATTGCAAATTTTACAAAAATTTAATACCTATAAATATTAACCAGTATATTTTTGCATATGTGTAAATAATTGTTGCCCAAAACAAAAAAAAAAATCTTACATTATTTTAGTGTGATAATTTCTGTTATAAAAATTAGTGAATCCAGAGGAGTTGATGGCATCCCAAAGAAGAATTTTAATTAGGCATTGATTAGGAAAATAATTCTATTTACAGTAGACCAACTACTTTTCCATCCATAAAAGCGAGTATTTTTGGAATGCAATTATGTATTTATATATATTATAATTTATTTCAAAGAAACACTGAAATGTAATTTTTTTCCTTAAATGTTCTTAATCAAAGCAAAAAATGTAGTCTCTAAGCACAGTTCTGTTGTAAAATTTGGATTCTGATTTGAATATAAGTGTGAAATTGTATTATTGAATGGTATAATAACATTAATGTTGTGCTACAAATATGAAATAAATTAAAATATATACATATATTAGCTATAATGTATTGTATATTCATAATATTTTTTTGTTATACCATAATTATTATTTGTTCTGCAACAGAAAATTCTGTATTTTACAAAATAAAAATATCATTTAATAAAAACTGATTGTATCAAAATAATTAAAAGCCTTTTAACTTTCTGATTAGTTTACCTAAACTTACTTGAATGTTTTCTAATTTTTAACCTGTTGTCACTGCACAAAGATTTGAAAACACTTATAACATCTAATTTTTTGGAACTTTATGATCTTTTCTACAATATTACATATTATACATATCCTTATTAAAATGTTAACATTTACGTTATATGATCTTTTCTCCAACTAGAAAACTAGATTGAGAAGGCTCGTACAGAAGTAGCTTCAATCCCAACTATATAATAGCACATGTAAACTTACTTGATGAATGCAGGCTGTTGTGATTGCTATAAAGTGGATCTTCAAGTAATTGCCATTTTTTCCTTAATAAATATGAAGAAGAAAATCATATTATTTATGTTTTGAGATATTAAAAATATTAAAATATTTTAATTTTACACTGCATACAGCCTATTCTGATATTAGTGCCTTTTTCTTACTTTCATGCTTAAAGTATGCAAACAACGATATCACACATATTTTTATTTGTTTATATTTTGCATAATTTTTATGTTGAGTTGCAGCGTTTTGTCTGGCTGAAAATGAGAACTCTGGCAAAGACAATAAATATGTCATCCCACCGCTTTTTCTCTTGCATTTGGTGCATTAAAGTGAGTGATATAATTAATTAAATGTCTATAATTGGGTAGATTGGCTTGAAGTTGGCAAAATTTATAATGCACATATACCATCACCATGTATGTAGCGGTACAATGCACTGTCTATTATTACACCTTAATTGTGCTCTTCTGAAATATGTGCAATGAAATAGCATGAGGGAAAAAATAAAAACTAAAACAATGGGTGTTACTGCTGCACTAACTTACTAATTATTATAGTAAGCTCCTTGCAGGTATTATGTGGAATGGATGAAAGCAAATCTGCCTCACATTATTGAAGCAACGGCCAATGTTTTGACAAGAAACAAAACTGAATTTGACTGTACTGTTGATCTTATGCACATGTATAAGATGGAATATGCTTCAGGAATAATGAATAAATTGTGTTTAACGCTCGTTTTTGCTACAGAGGCACCACAGGCGATGGACACTGATGATACATGAAATGAAATGATATATTGGGAAAGGATTTTATGGAAGGAATTGTTCCAGGCCTAAGTTCAGGGTACTTTCCCGGCATTTGCCATTTATGAGGACTGAGGAAAACCTGGAAAAAACCTCAGTCAGGAAGGACGGTCCTGGCGGTATTCGAACCCAGACCTCCCGCCCACGAGTCCGAGACTCAACGACCTCGGCCACCGTGGCGGTATATGCTTCAGGGATATCTGTAGTTCGAAAATATATTTTTCTGCCTTTAAACTTATACTTACAGAAAATATTCAATTTTTTGAAGAAAAATTTGGAAAAGCACTTGTAATTGTAAGGCAAGCAAGAGGAAATGATAAATGGCTAATGTTAACGGTAAAATAATTATTTTTCTTAACCAGATGTGTTTCCATTTAAAGTTTATTGAAAAATTATTATTGTAGTTTATTTGGAAAAATTAAACTATCAACTGCGTCATGTTTTTTTACCATGGAAATATTTTCATATTAAAATTTTCTAATTGCCTTTTCAGACAGGCACATTAAAATAGTTTTTAGGTTATATACTATATGTTTAAATAATTTTTTTAAAATAATTATTTCCTTGAAAATGCTATATGGAATGAATGGATTTTATTACAGCAAACATTACAATTTAAGTTGCATAAACAAACAAAATATCTTAAGAATTTAGCAATACCAATACTAAGGTTCTCCCATACCTTAACCATTTGTTGCATGTATGATAAGGAACCCTACAATGAATCACCATTTTCACAACTGTGCGTGCTCAAGCTCCTTCTTAACACATCTCCACTTATACCGTACTTTTTCTAAGAATTCTCCAATCTTACTTATTTATTTTCTCTACCCACATATGATACATCCTTCTTTCAAATTTCTTCTTAATCCTTTTGAAATAATATCTCTATATGTATCCATGCAAGACCTATTCTTTCAAATTGATCACAATTATCTACATATTTCTCCTGTCCCCAATTTCTTTTAGCTATTCTATATGAGTCTAAAGAACTTTTATCCCCTAAACTAGCCCAAATTTCTTGCTTCTCTATATCTTCTGTCTCACTTCTTTCCAAAATGCACTAATGTTACTTTCACCCTGTCACATCCCACATTCCAATCTCTTCTAATAGTTTCTGCACCTTTCTATACAAACTCTCTCTTTCCAATATATCTCTTTGGTATATAAGACAATTCTTTTAATACACTGTTATTTTTATTATCTAATTTTAGACATCTATGCCAACATTTCAAGATTCTCTCAGCTATCATACCTTTCCTTCCTAATCCTCCTAGTTCTGTCAAACTCACTCCCTTTGCAAACTTTTTAGCAACCACAGAACTACAAAACATTCTACATAAATATCACATCAACTTTTGTCCACCCCTTTGACACTCCCCAAATTTTTACTGCATACATCATCTTTAACTCAACCACAGCCTCATATACTTTTTCTAGCCATTTCATTGGCAATGTGGGAAAACTTTATACAAACTTATTTTGACAGCTTTCACAACTAATTCACTTACTAGTGCACATTTAGCCTGTACCATCATCTTCCATTACTAGTAAATCTTATCCCCAAACAATAAATTTCTTTCACTACCTCTATTGGGTCTCTATTTATGAACTATCTCTCATCTTTCCTTAATTTAAATCCTTTTTAAATACTGTTTTATTTGATTTTTTACTATTTATCCTTAGACCATATTCTGCTCAAAATTGAGTAATTCCATTAATGGCATGTTGTAATCCTATCATGGTTACTGCTCCTGTTATGGGATCATGAGCGAAAAGCATTCCTGGTACTTCCTTCTTTCCAATAATTGGACAGTGCCTATTGTTTTCATGGTCCTATCTAATATATCATCTATAAACAAATTAAATAGTATTGGGCTCAATTTACATCCTTGTCTCAAATTCGAAATTTGACTCATATAATCTATGATTCTATTACCTTCATGTCGACTTAAAACCTGATTCCTTCATATTACTTTTGAAGTCCTAGAACAGTTAGTTCTGGCTCCGTTGCACCTCATTGCATTCCTGTTTAATATGTATATTTATAAAAGTGAAAGAAAAGTTTTAATAAATATATTTGCAATGCTTATTTTCAAATTTATAATGCTTATTTCCTACTTTTTAGAGCTTATTTTAGGTGCCAAAAACCATTGTTTATAATACTTAAAAATTCACTGTTTATTGATGACCAAGTTAACTAACAGCAACTGTAACCACTCATAACAATAGCTGCTATAACCCAGAATCCTAACTGTACAGGCATGTTACCCACCACCTAATTCCCCATTGATCATGAAAAGATGTATATCTCCTGGTTTCTAAAATGTTTTTTTTTTTTTTTTTTTTTTTTTCCATTGCATGATTTATATGAGAACGCATCATCTCTCTCACTAACTTGTGCGTTGCAACAGCGGTACTCGAACACATTCGGCATGTTATAATGACTAATCGCATGGGAAGAAGTGGCCACTGAGGAGGGGCGAGATGGTGCACCTTCTACGTAATTTAAGAAAAAGGCTCTGACGGATCCAGGGATGGAGCATTGAGTAAAGGAGGAGCCTTAGGCTAGCGCTTCCCACTGCCTCCGCTGCGACCCGGTGGTGCCACCTCAGAGACACCCCTCCATAACTGCAAGCTTCCACCTTATTGATGCGCTCAGCACATCATCGCCTCCCTCAGCATAAATCAATTTTGAATCAGTAATGGCTCTACACAACTACAATCGTCTCATCACCGTCAACCTGCATAAAATTGCATCACGTCATCCAACATGGACCATGGTGCAGATCTTGCACACCATCTGAATCTGAGGAACACATTAATATATATCGCAGTGATTCACATATAAACGTCTCTCTCTGTGCAGCTAACCCAAAACCTGTGCTCCGTGCAGCTAGTAACCTGTGCGGAGAGTATTTGCTCGAAGCCCATCTCCGCTCATCTGCCTCATATTCCTGAAAGAAAAGGAACACATGGATGCCACCAGACGCGGATCATCAATCACCGGCCAACAGCTCAAGTAAAACGGAGTCGTAGCCACCACAATCCAATTGCTGGCGTTGCTGCTAGTATGGCTACACGACGCAAATCTATACTGACAGTCCACGATGCCACTACTATGTAGCTGCAGCACTCACGTCAGAATGACGTGCCACTACAATTATAGCCCCTGCCCTCTTCCCAGACGCTTCGCTAGCACACTAATTCAACTGAAATTTTGCTCTTCGCTAACCACCGGACTGGTTGCATCTCACGACATCCACAGTTAAATCGCTTCAGAATCAAGTTTCCACTTGACCTCCATTGAACAACTTTGCACCAAGACTGCCAGTTATACCAGCGCATCTGCACAATCACGGAAGCACTTACGGTCCTCGACGGAAACTTCGAAACGTTGTCTGTCGCGACCACAAAAATAGGAAATAAACAGAAACTTCAAAGCATCCCAACTACACATGCCACCGACAGTATCAAGCAACATATGCAGGATACAAACTCAAAAGTGGAAACAGTCTACAGCGACAGTGAAGAGTTTACTACAACTATACGCCTGGATATTCGGGACATGAAATAACGCAAACACATCATACCTTGCCCAACTAGATACTGCCTGAACAGAAACTTAAGTCGATTTAACTACTACAATTGGTAAACCAATTCAAGGATCCATTTTAAAAACGACGTTTAAATATTTCTTCGTCTTCACGAATTCCCTCTGTGTCACTCAGGGCATCGTGCTCAAAAATGCTTCAGACATCACTGCAGCTCTACAGTTCCATTTTTAAACATAAGAGCTTATGTTTCCGATTGGATTCAAATCTGGAGAATTAGCCTGCCACGGAAGAGGAAAAGAAAAACTTTCAGCATAATCGTCCACAATCCCGGGAAATGTGAATACTGCTATTTCCGTGGACATAGTTTTTATTATTTTAATATCCAGTAAGTAGATGCAATTTTTGTAAATCTAGAGTTTATTGTGTAATATATATTTTTATTTATTTCAACATGGCAATGTACCTATGTAAACGTTTTATACTGTTTTAATAGTATACTGTGATACTATTTTTTAAAAATTATATGTACTAATTTGAATATCATATGTCATTGCATATGATCAAATGGGCAAAATAACTTTGACAGGATAACATTGCCAATCGGCCACATGCAAGACTTCTACATACACTACTCAAGAGTCCATCAAGCCTGAGAAAGCGACACTATTCTATCGCTTCTTGCTCCAGCCTCTACTTGTTCCAGGCGAAAGCTGGTTTTTCCAGGGTGCCAAAGTGTGATTCCCTCATTTTCGTCGGAAGAAAGTGTTCTCTTTGGTTCTTATTACCGTGTCCCAAAATTGTTTTGGTCTTGGAAACCGGACATAAACATCCTAATGTTTGGTTGTCAGGTCCTCTTTTCCGGCTGGTTTGATTTATGTGTCCTAGAAGCGGGGTGAAACCGCCTACACAGAGGTAAATGCTCCACCTGTAAGTTAAATCTCACAACAGATTAGATGAACGGGTGTAAAGTAGATTGCCTCCTCGTTCTGCACTCTGGCGAATGCAAACACTTTTTTTTTAATAAAAAAAGGGGAAAAGGCCGCTTATCTCAATGCAGCGCGATAGATCCACGTAAAATGACTAAATTTCGTTTACCACACTGGAAAGCAATAAAGAATTAGTTCCAAAGCTCGCCATTGGAATTAAAAGAAAAATAAAAAAGATTAGAGGGACTCGACCGGGTGATTCAGAATGAATACGACAAACTCCCACATTATGCAGGTCCCCGCAAATGGGGGGGAGAAAAAAAAACAGCGTCCGGACTGCATTGGTGCTGGAGTTACAAGGAATTAATGACTCCTACTATAGGTGTGTACCATTACTTGTGAATAACGTTCCTAGCAACCAAGCTACTCAGATGGGCCTGCCTTCCCTATTAACTCTGTACATACTACGATTAGTTACTTCCTGCACTTTGTGCTAAGAGAACATGGCAAAGATCTCTGTGAGCGAAATGGCTGACATGGTTTTTGTATATGGGCCAGCTAATGGGAATGGAAGACGGGCAGCGCGGGTTACGCAGTGAAGTATCTATTATGCACGCAGCCTCATCGTTCCATATTTGCGCGGCTGTTTCAACGACTACACGACACGGGCATTATAACCACAGACACATCTCAAGGAGAGAATGAAGTAACGTGTCACACAGGAGATGGAAGTGGACATCTTGGAATAGTTGGACAAGATCCATCGACAAGCACTCGTGCTGTTGCCTGGACAGTTGGCGTATGTCAAAGCAACGTAAGGCGTGCACTTCATGACCAGCAACAGTATCCATACAATAAACAACCTGTGTCGTATTTGACACCAGCAAACTATACTCGGAGGGTAATCTACTTCCAATGTTTTTACAACAGGTTGAGTAGGTACCGATCTAATTTTATTTAGTAATGAAGCTACCATCACACGAGATTGTCCGTTTAATGTGCACAATGAGCATGTATGGGCTGAGGAGAATCCACGTGTTACTCTATTGACAGGCCTCGGGTACTGTTTGCCCTAAATGGTGGTGTGGAATTGTTTCTGGCAATCTAATTAGCCTTGTCTTTCTGCCAGCACTTTTCCCAGGGCTTGTTTACCGTCATTTTTCTTGCCAAACACTTTACCAGGACCAATGGAGAACGTATCTCTTCGATGTATGAAAGCAAATGTGGTTTAGGCATGATGGTGCACCCTCGCACTGCGGCCACCTGTTATGGCAGCACTTACTGCGACTTTTGCAGGTCGATGAATAGGCAAATACTGTTTGATTGCATAGCCTGCCAGATCACATGATCTCTATCCTCTGAATTTCTTATTCTGGGGCCATGTGCATATTATGATGTATGAAGAGTCTATTGATCGAGTGGAAGAACTGCTTAGGATAGAAACAGCCTGTAATCGCATGCGCCATATGCCGGGCATTTTAGAGAGGATGAAGCAGTCGATGAGATGTCAATGCTGCCTAAAAATAGATGGACACTTTTGTACAATTATAAAGTTTACGCATTGTATCGTACAATTGTGCAGCTGATGCTGCGGGTTTCAATGTGTGTAATATAGTCTTTCAGTGTTGTAGTGTTATACTATTTGAGTTGCAATGTGACTTTTGATTTGCTGGGTCAGCTACCTACCGACCTACCTACCTACCTACCTACCTACCTACCTACCTACCTACCTACCTACCTACCTACCTACCTACCTACCTACCTACCTACCTACCTACCTACCTACCTACCTACCTACCTACCTACCTATCTGCCTGCCTAAGCACCCACCCACCCACCTACCTACTTTATTACATTCTGAACAATCGATATTATGTGCAATGCATAAATGAAACAAATAAATGTATACATTGTGACTCCTTCACCGCCCACAGTCGGTGTCTTTAATTTCGCATTTGCACGGATCTGCATTATAAGACAGTTTGTTGCAATCATTCTTAATCACCCGGTATGGTCAAATCCGCATATGGGATAGCCGATTTTTGATCTTCCGCATTTATGTCCAATTGGAAGTCATCTGGTGAAACTGTAGTATATGCAGAGAGGAAGTAGAATCTTACCTAAAATAACTAGGAGTAGGTAGAAATATTATTAGAATATGAAGTGAATCGTTCCACAAACAATCCCAGGAAAAATGCAGCTACTTTTTTTTAGGTGAAATTCCACCCAAAAGAAAATGGCGGTTCGTGTACTGATGGCACGGTGCACTAGTATGCGCTACTTACCCATACAGCAAGAAAAATCTCAGTCTGCTGGAGCGGTTAGAGGAGCGACAGCGGAGATTGCCGAACTCCTCAGCCGCGAACGGTATATAGGGCACTCTTCTTTTTGCATGGCCGCTTGTAACTGTTGCATGTACGAGGTGCAATCCGCAATATTCAAGGTGTTGTAATCTCGACAGTAATTGTAGTAGAAATTTGTACCTATAGGTGGCAACACTAGCACATCTGATGAGTGAGTGTTTAAAGTTTCATGCAGCTGGGTAGATGTGTTGAGATTCTATAGTACTTTTCATGATACTCTGTGTATAGTTTGTGGTGATTTTTACGCTGGATTCAAGATTAGAACAGAGAGTGTGCATCAAATTCTGTGCAAATCTCGGGAAAAATGCTACGGAGACCCTCGCAATGATTCAACAAGTATTTGGGGGACAAAGCATGAGCCGTACACGTGTGTTTGAGTGGCATGCTCGGTTCAGGGCCGGCCGTACAGCTATTGAAGACGATGCTCACACTGGTAGGCCCGTCAGCTGCATAACGCCTGACATTGTTGCCAAAGTTCAAACCTCATTCGTGAGGATCGACCTCAAACTAGTAAAGACCTTGCTGATGAAGTGGAAATTGGTTATGGGAATATGTCAACGAATTTTAACTAATGAAATGGGCATGCATCGTGTTGCCGCACAATTTGTGCCAAGGATCCTGAATGCTGATCAGAAGGCGCGGCGTGTTTGCACGGAGCTTCGTCAGGCCGTATCCGATAACCCATCCTTCTTGTCCAGGGTCATCACCGGCGACGAGAGCTGGATGTACGCTTATGACCCTGAGACAAAACAACAATCTCCCAGTGGAAGAGCCCGAACTCACCAAGACCAAAAAAAAAAAAAAAAAAAAAAAAAAAAAAAAAAAAAAAAAAAAAGTGAAACAAGTGAAGAGCAAAGTCAAGAGCGTACTCATCGTTTTCTTTGATACCAAGGGGATTGTGCACAAAAAATTTGTCCCACCAAATCAAACAGTGAATTCCACGCACTACTGTGACATTTTGCGACGGCTCCGTAAAAATGTGCGAAGACAACGGCCGAACTTTGGCCACAAGGGAACTGGCTGTAGCATCACGATAATGCGACCTGTCACAATTCCTGAAAATCAAATTGAATGGACGTCGGTTCGACTCAATTGAGAGGGTTCAAGAAGAACGCTGTCTGCGCTAAACACCCTCAAAGAACATGACTTTCAAGATGCACTTGGTAAATGGCAGAATCGCTGGGATCGGTGCATACGTGTGGAAGGAAACTGCTACGAGAGTGACGGCGGTCATTAGTCTCAAAGTAAGTTTTTGACCAGAAAATAGCACATTTGTTTCTACACCCTTTTATAAAAAGAACTCACTGTGTGTGTGTGTGTGTCGGTCCTGGTGGTGTAGTGGTTACCATACTTGCCTCCTACGCCCAAAACGCGGGTTCGAACCCGGCTAGGACCGATGGATTTTTTCGGGCGTAAAAATCCTAAGTATGGCTTCCTTCGGAAGGGAAGTAAAGCCGTGGGTCCCGTGTCGTACATTTACGGCACGATAAAGAACCTCAAGCCTGAAAGAGAGGCCTCTGAGCAAAATTTGTCGGCCGTTTCACGCCCTGAGTTGAATGGGACGCTGATGACCTGAGATGTTAAAGAGCGTCCATAAATAAATCAATCAATCAAAAGTGTGTGTGTGTGTGTATGAGAGAGAGAAAGAGAGAGAGAGAGAGAGAGAGAGAGAGTAACGAGTAACACTATTAGCAATGTAACACATTAACAGTAATTATGGAAGCTTTAAAAGGATAAAACACTAAGATAAAGTCACACTTGAAATTTAGTAATTATGGAAGCTTTAAATGGATAAAACACTAAGATAGTCACACTTGAAATCGCAAATTTCAAGTGTGACTTTATCTTAGTGTTTTATCCTTTTAAAGCTTCTATAATTAATGTTAATTTATATGTGTGCGTGCATGCGTTTAAAATTGTATAATCATCCATCTAGATATCTATGCTGCAAATATTTAAAAATGAACTGTTGGAAATACTGTATACTATTTTATAGCAATGATGAATTTTTCGAAATAGTAATAAATTAAATAATTATATTTTATCCAAGTTGATATTGTAAAAATAAATATAATTATATTTTATGTGTTAATTACACACACACATTTTTTCTTATATTAATGGTACGGTAAATCCTGTATTATATTTAGTGAAAAACTATTTGTATGATGGTAATTTTTTTTTTTGCATTGATTAATTGAATTGTTTTAAATCACCTATCCCATATCTTGTATTATCAGTGGACTCAACAAAATGAAATTAATTTAAATTAAATATCGAGCTCCTTCTTGAAATCGCTGGATAGTATCGGACGCAGTCTAAGTATGTATGACATCCTGCATAGACAATGTCAGAACCATTCTCTCACATGCCGACAGTAGGTAGTGCGCGATTTTGGAAATATTGACATAGTTATTTATATTTACATTAACGCTAAACAATGATGTAGCTCTTTAATATAACTTCAGGAGGATGGAGAAATCAAAGATTGCATATGGTGCACAGTATATTTCAATGGTGTTACATTGGTAGGTCTCTTTGTAACGTCAAGTTGGCACCATGACATAAAGTATTGCCAATGCGGGGATGCGAATTACCATAAACAATGCAGACGAATACGCACCAGTATGTCAGTGTAATTATCGCTATTTTTAGTAATTTTTTTGATAGTTTGGTGCAACAATGTTAACGAACTATGCATGAGCTAAAAAGCGATGCATTATGGATGTTCGTCAGTGTCAAATATTGAATGTTAACAGGTACATGAAGAGGGTTTATGGGATGCTTGGGGTTAAGTTAAAAAATTATTTGTATGTTGTGTGTGGTTATGCTCTTCAACCTGACCAAAGAGACATCCTTAAAGCCCATATTAGATTGCAGGATTGAATAGAGCTTACAGGTAAGATTTAGGGTATGGAATGAACATGTCCAGTACTATGATTGTTACAAGAATATTCCCAAAAATTTTAGAGGCTTAGAAGTAAATTAGCAAACGTTAGTTCTACGGACACCATCTCTATCATTTTCTGTGTTTATTTTAATTAAAAGGCACATTCTTTCCATTGCACTCCCACTTGTAATCATGTAAACTGCTATTTAAATAGTGCTCTCATCAATAAAAAAGTCAGAATTGAGGAACATGCCCACCATGAAATCAAGTTAATGCATCAGCATTTAGATTTATTTTATTTGTGTAAATGGTATTATTTATCCTGCCTTGTTTTTTGTTATTGAGATTTGTTTTTATTTACAGTTGCTAACTGGCATTAAAGTATAGTTTACTTTACCATAAAGCATATATAAGTGTGAACATATTTGTCGCTTAGAAATTGCAGTAGTTGTGGCATCTTAGTTTATGGTTGTGTGGTAGAAATTGATGTTTATTGTATGAATCTTGTATTGAATAATCACATTTATGCTGCTTCATTTCTCTTGAAAAGGAGAATAGAAAGTGAGCAAACATAGCAGTCGGGCAAACATTGGTGAGGAGAGTATAGGAATTTGTTAAATATTAGTGAAGCATACATCAATAAAAATTCATAGATAAATACATCAAGCTCCCAATAACCTAACATATGACAACAGCGAATTAGTTGCCCAGCATGTGGGCATACTTTTCCTCTTGAGTCACACAAATCTATCACATATGGCTATGTATGCTGAATGTTTTATCAGGCTCTTGACAGTTTGCCTTGGAGGAATTTATATTTTTCTAAATGTTTTGGAATTTGTTAGTATTTTATAATAATTTTTATTTCTGTAAACCATAATTATTCTGAATTGAAACTTATAAATTGAGTGTAATATGTATTTTTTTTTTTCATTAAAATTTGAGACCTGATTTTTTTTTTTCATGTAAACATATAAAAACTAATGGATTGTTTGAATTTGGTGCACCCACCTCATTTATTTTATGTTTACCAGAGTTAACACTAGGGATGCACATTATGAATGCTGCAAACTCATGTAAATACACACAAGCACAAAAATTGCAAAACACAAGCGCTGAAGGTGCGTATACTTTAAGTCACATTTCAATAGACCAATAATGCTCTTTTGTGATACATTGGTGACTCCTAAAAGAGCCGTTGTTGCCATGATTGCAATGAAAAGGTGCAGGTTGCCTTGTTGAAGATGGTTTGTTTCTGACTGCCAGCCACTCCAAAACTCTCATTCAATCACATTCCTCAATCTGCAGGGCCAGCTGGAACAAGTTAATTAATTGGGCTTCCATTATACTTCTGTCCATAATTTGGGATATGATTTTTTCCTGCCCTCCCGAAAGGGAGTTGTCCGGATTGGGTTGGACTCGGCGTGGCAGTGGTTCCCGGAACTCACGGGTAATTGAGTACTCGCAAGAGCGGAGTGTCCCAGGGGAGTGCCTACGGCGTGTACCCTGGGGGCTGGTGCGCAAGTGTGTGCCAGAATCTCAGTTTTTGTGAGGCGGTGGTGGCTTCCTTAATGCTGGGGTCACTCACCCCTATAAAGGAGTAGGTCTAAGCTAGTACGACCTATCGACCAGTGAAAATCTGGCAACTGGGTGCGCTCGGCTCTAGGAGCTGCAGTTCACTCGGTGCGTCTGGGCGACGTTATCGCCTGCGGCCGTTAACCGGCGGGTCGGAATAGACTCTAGGTGCCGTCCCAAATGCAAAAACCATTGAGTCAACACGGACCTCTGTGTTGTACCTTGGAACCACATATACATGTCCATAATATGGGATATGATTTTTTCCTGCCCTGCTTGCCGACCTCCTGCATCTTCCAAGGCTGGAAACAGCATTATTTATTGTAATTGATGAAACAGCAGAATCACATGCATTTAAAAACATAAAGGACAAATTGTAAAATGTCTACACATGTAACAGTGCATATAAATTACCTTTCATACAAAGGAAAATGACTGAGAAAAAAAAAAAGCTACAGAAAATAGTTTGTTTTGTGGCTATTCCGGACATTTTCCGCTTGTTCAATTTCCTATTACACAAACATTGCTCTACTTTGACTCCAGCAGTTTCTCTCCCACAATCTCCCATGGAATGTCCCATGCTTCATGGGAAATATAAAAAAATGAGCTGGTGCAAAGATTATGAAAATTTATTTTACCATTTTTTTCAATGCTAATTAAATATTTTGCAAAAAAAAAAGTATAAACATTAAAGAAAAATATACATTTCTTCATGTTTGACATGTCACTGAAGGAACATGTAATGTGAAACTGGTCAATTTTAGTTATTTAAGCAGGTACTAATAAAACTTAAAAATTAAAAAAAAAAAAAAAAAAAAAAAAAAAATTGAGTTGCTCTGGTTGAGTGCCTTAATGATTTGATGTGGAATGACTCAATAACAAGACCATACAATGTGAAGAGTATCAAAAGTATGCATGTAGGCTATTCCTAGGACAGTCTGACTGCATTTCAGAGTCATGTGAGAATGATGTAGCTGATAATCTCTGTTCTTTTTCTGATTTCAAATGAGATAAGTGAAATGAATGTAGTGATGAAAACTAGCAATAATGAAAATGCAATTTGTAGGGTAAAGCAATCTACTGTTAGTACCTAGTTTTCCATATTTATATTGCACTGAACAACAAAATTAATTGCATAAAGCATTACTTGAAGGGTATGAATGTTACATATGCAAACATTTTATGACTGTGGTAATGTTTTATCTTCGTCCTCTCAGCTGATGGGTAAAAATCATTTGGGAAAATGCAGATTGTATCATTTCGTATTAATTCAGCTTGGAATTGAACACAGTGAAACATGCATTAATAATCTCTTCTGAGTTGAAGTATTTAGAACACTCTTTATGGTTATGGTATTGTTTCGTGGAACAATTGTCCTGAGTAAATCTCATGTAAGTAAAACCATAAAGAGTGTTCTGAATATTTCAACACAAAAGAGATTATATCATGTTTGTTAACTTTCTGCTATTTTATTCATATCATTTTATACTTTAATTAATATGGCAATGATGTGCAGAATAATATATTACCATGTTACAGTGAAGAACATTATACTAATTTGTTGTTGGATTTCTGATATTTCACATTAAAACATAAGTTGTATTGGAATTTTTGTAAAATATTACAAACTATCACAAAAATATCACAGCCCATTGAAGTTATCCACTTGGGAAAAATTTTTTCATATTAAAAAATAGAGAAAACCTAATGAATTTCGAGTTTCCTCCTATGGAAGAGCTCAGCAACTTCCTACTTCAACCACCACAGGAACATCCATTTGTCCAGCCATAGTTTCGAATAATGGCGGTTCAGTGAGCAACTGAAGATGGGAGAGATTCTCCGGAAACGCATCTTACTTTTATGTAAGTGAATGGAGTTTAGTGTAAAAAATGAATACCCAAGTTCAGGTTATATTACAAACAATTCATATTGTCTAAAGTCACAACTCAGAAATAATTTAACCATTTATAAACGGGATACTGAGCCATGCTTTTCAGTTCTTTGTTGTTAATGGATCATTTGCTATAGAATTATGATTTGGTGCAAAATATCTGTACTCTGTACTCTCCAATTTTTTTTGACCAAGTCATTTCGGTTCCTTGTTATAAACAATTTAAAGAGACCATTATATCATTTGCAATCACTAATGTTAAAAGTTAAGAATGCAAAGCCCGTCAGTAACAAGGTAAGAATGGAGTTTCAGTTTTGGAAATTTGTGTTTGACCAAAGATTTAAATAGTACTCTACATATGGCACAGAAATGTTTAAATCAGCATTCTGAAGTAAAAAAAAGATAACATTATGAGTAGTAAGTTTTTTATGTCTGTGCCATAATGTAAAATTTATGTAAACGTAAAATTCTCAAACATTTGGTTCTTAAATATACAGATGATGATAATTGTTTAAGAACACTAAACATACAGATTCACATCATCCTCCATATATAAACAAATTTGTAAAAGAGAAAAAAATTGGGGAAATTGTGTAGGTGTGCTAATTTTTTACTAATAGACACCACCGGAATTAACACCAGCTCTCTGTAACATGTCTATATGTGTACAATGTAAGCTTGTAACATGTGAGTTAGCATGGAATAATTAGGATGTTATGAACCATTTAAGTTGTTATCTTTCAATATTTCTCATGATGCCTCTTTACTTGTACTTTACATTGCAATCTCAATTAAGTGTATTTTCTATTTTTTTTTTTTTCCAGCCTCTGAGGATCATAAATAAAATCTTTGAGTTTGAGAAAATGTTTGTCAAAGTTGATATTAAGGAAGAACCATCAGACTGTGATGCACATTCGCTTGAGTTGAAACCAAAAACTAAAGAGGAAAATTGTTGTGGTGGTACTGCTGACACCAACTTTGAAAAGGAGGTAAAGATAACAATCACAGATTTATATACTTAAATGTAAATTGGAACTTGCACAGTGAAGCTAATCATACAATGATATCAATTAACAGATTTATATTTGTATAATTTCATTTATTGCAGCTTAAGATGGTGTTTACACACAAGTAAGCCATGTCAAATAATAGTATATACATTAAATTAAAAATATTTAGAGTTAGGTAAGAGATAATTGAATCACAAGCACAAAATTTATATCTTTCATATTTCAAATGGCAGCAGGACTGTACTTTTAATACATGTTAATGTAGTGGTGACACTTGGTTACATTTTTCTGCTACATTTGACTTGCAAATTGCTTGTTCATTTCTTTCAATGTCAATATAATTGATATCCAAATATTTTCCATTAATCTGTAATATATTCAGCAAGCAATGTATTACTTTTATTTTGCTGTTACCAAAGTATTGTGTTTTTATACTTTGTAATGGTGATATTTAATCAGAGAATATAATATTGATAAATTCATGTATAAAGTTGAAGTTGTTTTCAAACAACTTGTATTGAAGACTATAACATTTTAATGAAAATCAGTTGTGTTTGAGCCTAAGGGTAAATAAGAGAACTTTTGAAATTAATTTCTGCATAAGTCTTGGTGATAATGGTGATGGTCCAACAGCAGCATCAACAATGACAGACAGTGACAGTGATGACAATAGCATAGCAAGCATGGGCACACTAATATGTAATATCTGAACTAGCTAAAATGAAGACATGGCATTGTATAAAGAAACAGCAAAACAATTACCAACCATGCAGTAAGAATAAAACAAAAATTATATATACTTAAAAAGCAAAGTGAGAAAGAGAAAGAATAACATGAGACCCAGTCTTAAGAAAATACTAAGAGCTGAAGGCATAAAAACCATAAAAGAGAGCACTTCTTTCAGTTATAAGCAGGGCCAGGATGTTGGTGATAATGTTATCTTTTGTATAAAAAGTTGTATGTAGTGCTAATATGTACACAAATTCTGATTGTGGATTTGTGGATGAAAAATGAGAATTTTTAATGTCGCTCTTTTGCTGAAATTTTATGTCAATTTTTTCAGTTTTAGTGCATTGTTTTAGCCTTATTTATTAAGTTCACAACTTTACCTAATAGCTTGCCAGAAGTTTTATTTAAGCAGCCAGTCACACATTAAGAAGAAGAAGTGACACAATGGATAACAAAACCCTTTCATCATGTAACTATTGGTTTGAATATGACTGGTGATAACATATACTAGTTGTAACCTCCCCACTCTTTTTAGGCAAATAGCAAACATAAGAAAACAGTTTCTTTGGTTCTTTATTAATTAAAAAGTTAAAATAATCAACACTCATGAGCGTTTCACTCCTTTAATTATTAAAATAACAGGACATGTTTCGTGAATATATCGTTCACATTGTCAACTGAGTACAACTAATGTTCATGCAGGGTTTGAATAATGGGCGACTGTAAGGCGCTCTGGTGGATTCTGAAAGAATTTAAACAAAATATTGTCTGCTGCTGGAATTTCAAAATTCGTAAGAATTTTTTCTTTTTCCTTTATAAAGATGTTCTCCCATATGCTGAGCAAATAAGTTATATTTCGTTTTACTGTGTGGATTCCTTCAACGGTATAAAAAAAATAAAAAGTTTCTTTGGTTGTCCTGTAAATCATTTAGTGCAGAAGGATCCATTTTAGTTGCAGGCTAGTTACACTCTAAAATTGCTGAAAATAAAGTCATTTAAACAGTATAATTTAAACCAAATGGTTTCTATTATTGGCAAACAGATATTTGTAACTGATAGTGGATATTAAGCTGCAAGGTTTGTGGAGTTACAGTAGCAGCAGAGAAGAGATATACAAAACAACAGCACAACAAACCAACAAAAGCATACAGACTTTGAGAATTGTGCCAAAAACAAATCATCAGCACAAATGCTGTTAATGCAAGCTGCAACAAGTAGCAGTAAATCTTCAGCCTTTTTCTTATGATGCTTTCCTTGCTTATATTTTAGACTTTAAACTCAATTATATGTATTTTGTTTTCTTTTCCAGCAGCTCATAAGTAAAATCACTGGATTTGGGGAAAAGGATGTCAATCTTGGTATTAAGGAAGAACCACAAGACTGTGATATACATTTGCTTGAGTTGGATCCAAGAACAAAGGAGCATAGTTGTTGTGTTGCTGTACCTGACACTCTTTTTGAAAATGAGGTAAAGATAACAGTCTTAGATATTATAAATTCATCTCATTAATGCAGTTTAAGAAAGTGTTTTACACTCAAGTATGACATATCAGATCAAGTTTATTTATATAAAGTAGGGGAGTTTTTATGGAAGGTAAGGATGAAATGGAGCAACAGAGAAATAAGAAATTGAATTAAAATATTTCAATTGTATTCTATTACATTATTAGGCAGTATGATGTTGTTTATGTAATTATTTGGATATCTTCTATTTTGAAATAGTATTTTGGGGGATCTATTTCAGATGAGGAATTTAGGAGAAAATATATATATATAGTGTTAAAAATAACTGGATGTGGATGATAAACAAACGAGTGTTTGGTGGTTTATTAAAATAGTATTAGAATTTTTAGTACGCATATAATATGTTTAGGGTTATATAATAGTGGGCAAGTATTGTTTTGAATTGGAGTGGCATATGAAAAGTTTATTTGTTAATAAGTGATTAATAAACTCAAGAACAATTGCAATGAAATAGGAGCTTAAAAGAGAACAATACTGAGGAAAATAAATTAGGAAAAGAATGGAAAGAGAACCCTCTGATGTGAAAGAATTACTTGAGGCAATAGCTAAACCTCTGTCTTCTGAAATTCGAGACTACTGATGAACCAGAGACAGGGTTTAGAAAGGATCATGGATGTTACAACGAGGATACTCTAATTATATTATTATTTTATTTTGTATTGTTTCAGATATTGAAACAAGAATAATTATATAATTTAAATCATTGTATGAATGAGTCCAATTAAACACTATTATTGCTCCACTTACTTGTTTATAAATGTAAAATTGGTTTCACGAACCTTTGTTCCCATTGGCAGCTAAAAATCGACTGTTGGATGCTTTGTTATGCTGTGGGAATGTGTATTCTGCTCTGTAGGAGGTGTGATGAACTTAAAGTTTATGTTTTCATCCCTGGATTTGCCAAAGTTTATTAAACTCTCTTTGTGTTTGTATATGTAGATTTTTTTCCCAAGTTGCTAATTCTGTAGGTCCTTGTACTGATTTCAATAATTTTGCTTTATTCAGTATGTCGTGGTTTTCTGTTCAGAAATAAAATGTTACTGCTGATTTTCTCCTTTTGCTTGTATTTTATGTTCCTCAAATGTTCTTTTAACCGTGTGCCTATGTTTCTCTTTGTTTTCCCAATGCTGATTTTTTCACATTCTGCACAACTTATTTTGTAAATACCTGCTTTTTTTCTCCTGTGGAATACTGTTATTAACATTGTCCATCAGGAGATTTTTGACATTGAATGTGTTTACCAGGGCTAACCTGATATTAAAATCTTTAATAATATTCTGAAACTTTTTTTACACCATGTGTGAATCCATGCAGTAGGAATAAAATAAAAATTATATATATACTTAAGGGACACTGGGAGTGAGTTTTTGGCCAAAATCAGCCAAAAAACCAAAAATAATTTTTTACTGCAAAAGGTTCATTTTAACCATTGGATGTCCACAAAGAGTCAACATTTAAATGTAACCCCCCTCCCTTCTGGCTCTACAATCATTTAAATAGCTCCACATCTCCTTTTTCAGCCACCACATCCCCTCAGTATAGAAACATGGAATGAGTTACACACTGTATTATCTGATGGAGATGCTACAACTCACCAGCACCTAAATGAAGTTTTGATGGTGCTAATGTGGAAATTGTGAAGAAGAATGTGTCAATCGTGTAGCAAAAAGGATGACTAGAGCTTTCCTCAAGCTAAAGAAAGTTACTACTGACACTAAATTGGGTGTTGTGGCCATGGTAAACTGAAGTTAGAAACTATAAAAAGACTAACCAGCTCCATCCAAGATCATCTGCCATGAAAAATGTCATATATTTTACACTTTACCATTACAGATCAATAGACCGGAAGCCAGAACATCAGAAGTCCCCCACAGGGACAGGCTCTTGCTGTTTCTATAATAGGAGCATAGTCCTTGGTGAGACCCTGCAGAGCCATTGCAAGATGTCTCTTCAGTTTGATTGGGAGAATTCTCCCTATCTACCACAGACTAGCTTGCACTGAATTATGGCATGCTATACTGGTAAAGGTACACAAACATCAAATGAAAGTGTTCACTCATTCATTTGGAAAAACTATTTTGTTTTCTTAGAAGCAGCTGGAAATTGAGGCATTTAATGGTGTTTCTGCTTTTAATATGGGCTGTTCCGCTTCTCAGGAGCTGAGATACGTGGTAAGATGTGAGAAATAATCAGCAGCTTTTTCAAAAGTTAGTAATAAGACCCGGGATACGACTCTACTGTATGAGAGCAGGAAGTCAGCTGCCACAAGCCGGAAAGGACCTGGAGGTGACAAAAGTAGCAGAACAGAAGCATACGTTTTATAAAACTGCATTATTATCAAAACTTCATTTTCACACATAATGTCCCATGTGTCTCAGTTTTTGTTCAAATTCAGTTGACATTTACCAGAATGTAAAGAAGTATTCATTATAATATTCTAGAAGACAAAATACATGCTAACACCAATAAATATTTAAAAAACAATTGTATGAAAAATGGTTAATTGAAGACTATAATTTTTATAGGAAAAATGAATTATCACTGTTCACTCACCAGATTTGTTTAAAATATTTCTTAATGCACTGTTTGTATGTGGTTCAAAGCTCCAATTGCAAAAATGCCAACCAATTTTCTCAACTCATAAAACATATGGGAAATTTTGATTATGAAATATATTTATGTAATAAAATTAATTAAATAATTTATAGCTCGTAAAATATATATCCAATTTGAATGAAATTTGTTATACATATTAATTTAACACCAATGCAATTACAGTAAAAATTTCAGAGAAATGCATACAAAAATGTGGAACTTTAAAAATTCATCCCCAATGTCCTTTAAAAGCAATATGGGGAAGAGAAAGAATAACATTTGACACAGTCTTAATAAAATAGTAAGGTGCTGAAGGCAGAAAAATCATTAAAAAGAAAGCATGTCATCTTTTATATAAAAAATTGTACTTAGTGCTAAAATATTCGTAAATCATAATGGTGGATATGTGGATGAAAAATGAGCATTTTTAATGTTACTTTATATACATATATACATACATATTCCTGCAGAGGGCCCTCCACATTTAAGCAAGGTTGGGATGGAATTTTTAAATGAGATATGCCTTAACCTTGAAATAACTGCAGCAGTAGGAAAAGGTATTGAACCTTATGTGTTATGTTCACAACTTTACCTAATAACTTGCCAGGAAGTTTTATTTAACAACCAGTCACACATTAAGAAGTAAGAAGTGACACAATAGATAACCAAACCTATCATCATGTAAACAATGGTTTGAATTACTGCATATGACTAGAGATAATATCTATTATTTTTAACTTCCCCAATTTTTTTAGGCAAATAGCAAACAGGAAAACAGTAAATTCTATCTAATCTGTCATTTAATACAATCTTATGCTTCACTTTCTTTTAAATAAGATGGGACCGGTTTCGAAGAGACATCCCCTCTATCTTGAACCAACTTGATGACTCAGAAACATTTACATTTAACAAGCTTCACTACGTCAGTTCCAAAAGAATTTTTTAAAAAATTTATTATAATTTTTCGAAAGTTCTTAAATAAAATAGTAAAACATTTTCTTTGGTTGTCCTGTAAATCATTTGGTGCAGAAGGATCCATTTAGTTGCAGATCATATATACTCTAAAATTGCTGAAAATAAAGCTATGTAAACAGTATAATTTAAACCAAATGGTTTCTGCATTTGGCAAACACATATTTGCAACTGAGGGTTGGATATTACACTGCAAGGTTTGTGGAGTTACAGTAGCAGCAGAGAAGAGATATACAAAACAACAGCATAACAAACCAACATAAGCATACAGGCTTTGAGAATTGTGCCAAAAAGAAATCATCAGCACAAATACTGTTAATGCAAGCTGCAACAAGTAGCAGTAAATCTTCAGCCTTTTTCTTATGATGCTTTCCTTGCTTATATTTTAGACTTTAAACTCAATTATGTGTATTTTGTTTTCTTTTCCAGCAACTCATAAATAAAATCACTGGGTTTGAGAAAAAGGATGTCACTCTTGGTATTAAGGAAAAACCACAAGACTGTGATATACATTTGCTTAAGTTGAATCCAAAAACAAAGGAGCATAGTTGTTGTGGTGCTGTTCCTGACATTCTTTTTGAAGATGAGGTAAAGATAACAATCTTAGATGTTATAATTTCATCTCATTTATGCAGTTTAAGAAAGTGTTTTACACACAAATATGCGATATCAAATAATGAATACATTAAATTAAACATACATACAGAATTAGGTCAGGAAATGACGGAATCACAGGCACAAAATTTATAGTTTTCATACTTTAAATGGCAACAGGATGTTGTTTTCAATACATATTAATATAGTAGTGATACCTGGCTGCATAGCTTTACTACAGCAGATGTTTCCTGCCCTTCCAAATTGCTTGCTCATTTCCTTCAACATGAGGACAAATGATAACCATATGCAGCTGACACTGGAGCCTTGACAGAGTTGGGAAAGATAAGTATGAGCAGATTATTGATGGACAGGATATTGAGATATTTGTTTCAGGTTCAAGAGTTAAGACTATTTTGAAAATATATCTGAGATATCAAGAAGAAAATTTGGGTTTTATAGCTAATACCTGGTTAGGAAAAGTTATGGAGTAGTTGTGCAAGAATGATGTAGGAGTTTTTTTTTTTTTTTTTTTTCCCCCCCCCATATCAGGTCATCAGCATCCCATTATATTTAGGGCGTGAAACGGCCGACAAATTTTGCTCAGAGGCCTCTTCTTTCAGGCTTGAGGTTCTTTATCATGCTGTAAATGTATGACACAGGAGTCACGGCTTTACTGCCCTTCCAAAGGAAGCCATACTTATGATTTTTATGCCCAAAAAAATCCATTGATCCTTGCCAGGTTCGAACCCGCGACCTTGGGTTTAGAAGGCAAGTATGGTTACCACTACACCACCAGGACAGACTTTTCTGGGTTAAAATTGGAGATTTCATAAGGGGTTAATGAAGGGAAGTGAGAATAAGTCTGGAAGATATGGGCAGGCATTTTTATTCTCCCAGATTAGAGTGGAAAGTTCATTGACATCGTATACAAGGATATTACATGGATCAGACAAGGAAAAGTATACCATAATTTATAGAAAGGCAAAAGCTAGCTTACTTTTTTTTTAATTAGTGTTCAAAGCCCATTTTACTGCTGAGGCATCACAGGCAGTGGACACTGGTGTAAAGTGAAATTAAGTGATGAATTGGATTTTTTTTATGGAAGAATACATTCAAAGCCTAAATAATGGGTACATCCTTGGAATTTGCCATTTATGAGGATTTAGATCTTTTTATTTTGAGGTAGTTATTTTGTGGGAACTATTTCAAATGGAGTTATTTATATACAGTTAAAATAACTGAGTATGGGTGGTTAACAAATTATGTTTGGTGGTTTGTTAAAATAGTTAAAAAAAAAATTTAGTATGTATTTAATATATTTAGGGTTATGTAATAGTGGACAAGTACTGTTTTGAAATGAAGTGGCACATGTAAAGTTTATTTGTTAATTGGTGATCAATGAACTCAAGAACAATTGCAATGGAGTAGGAGCTTAAAAGAGAGCAATACTGAGAAAAATAAATTAGGAAAAGAATGGAAGGAGAACCCTCTGATGCGAAAGAATTGCTTGAAGTGTTAACTAAACTTCTGTCTTCTGAAATTCTAGTTGGAGACTACTGATGAACCAAAGGCAGGGTTTAGAAAGGCTCATGGATGCTACAAAGCGGGTATTCTAATTATGCTATTATTTTATTTTGTATTGTTTCAGAAATTGAAATAAGAATAATTATTACTTAAATGTAAATAGGAACTTGCACAGTGAAGCTAATGATATTAATTGATATTATATGATTCAGTTGAACTACACACTCTTAAAGCTTCACTTCTTTTCATAAATGAATGGAACTGGTTTCGAGAACATTTAGTTCCCATCTTCAGCCAGGCTAAAGTTCAACTGTTGGATCCTTCGTTAGCTATGGGAATGTATATTCTGCTCTGGTTGCGGTGTGATAAACTTGTAGTTTATGTTTTCATCCCTGGCAATGTCGAAGTTCATTATGCTGTCTTTGTATTTGTAGATGTAGATTTTCTCCCAGGTTACTAATTCCGTAGGTCCTTGTACTGATTTTAATAATTTTAATAACATAGGCACACGGTTAAAGGAACATTTCAGAAACATAAAGTACAAGCAAATAGAGAAATCAGCAGTAGCATATCATTTTTGGACACAAAATCATGACATAATAAATAAAGCAAAATTATCAAAATCAGTACAAGGACCTACGGAATTAGCAACCTGAGAGAAAAGCTACATCTACAAATACAAAGACAGCATAATGAACTTTGACATTGCTGGGGATGAAAACATAAACTACAAGTTTATCACACCACCACCAGAACAGAATATACATTCCCACAGCTCTACGAATGATCCGACAGTTGACCTTTAGCTTGGCTGAAGATGGGAACTAAATATTCTCGAAAGCGGTTCCATACATTTATGAAAAGTAAGTGAAGCTTTAAGAGTGTGTAGTTCAACTGAATCATACAATGATATCAATTAATAAGAATAATTATGTTTAATTTAAAATTAGGTAAAGAAACTTATTGCAACAGCAAATTGCATTCATTGGGCTTACACCTAAGAATGACCGGGGTGTAATAGGTGAAGTCGTTGTAGCCATTATTTATTTGTGTTAGCATTTCAGTAAATAAATATGTTTTCCATTAATCTCTAAGTATTCAGTGAGCAATGTGTTATTTTTATTTTACATGAGTAATGTGCTTTTATACTTTGTAATGCTAATGTTTAATCACAGAATATAGTAATTTTGATAAATTTGTGATTAAAACTGAAGTTGTTTTAAAATTTGAGTTGAAGACTATAACATTTTAATTAAAATCAGTTGTGTTAGGGCCTAAGTTGAACAATTTTTATTAAATTAATTCCTGGATAAGCATTGGTGGTAGTGGTGATGGCAGTAGCAGCATCAATGGTAGACAGTGGCAATGGTGATGGCAGCAGCATAGTATTCATTGGTATATTAATAAGTACTAATATCTGGACTAGATAAAATGAAGACCTTAATATAAAGAAACAGCAAAACTATTACTTGCCATGCAGTAGGAATAAAACATAAATTATGTATATTTAAAAGCAATGTGGAAAAGAGAAAGAATAACTTGAAACACAGTCTTAAGAAAATACTAAGATGCTGGAGGCATAAAAACCATAAAAAAGAGCATATCTTTTAGTTATAATGTCGCTTTTTTGCTGAAATTTTTCTATTTTATGTTAATTTGTTCAGTTTTAGTGCATTGTTGACTTTTTTTTTTATCTTTAGCAATTACTTAATTTCATTTTTCTATTCTGCAGGTAGCTTTCCTCATTTAAGCAAAGCTAGGATGGAATTTTTAAATGAGATATGCCTTAATCTTGAAATTACTGCAATAATAGGAAAAGTGTTGAGCCTTATAAATCAAGCTCAAAGCTTCACCTATAACTTGCCAGAAATTTTATTTAAAAAGCCAGTCACACATTAATAAGTGGATAACCAAACCCTTTCATTGTGTAACCATTGGTTTAGGTTACTGCTGATGTAAACATATGAACATAGATGATGCTATTATTTTTACCCCCTCCCCCATCCTTTTTAGGCAAATAGCAAACATAGGAAAGCAGTTTCTTTGGTTGGCCTGTAAATCATTTGGTGCAGAAGAATTCATTTTAGTTGCAGGTCAGTTACACTGTAAAATTGCTGAAAATAAAACCATGTTAACAGGATAATTTAAACTAAATGGTTTCTATATTTGGCAAACACGTATTGGCAACTGATGGTTGAATATTACAGTGCAAAGTTTGTGGAGTTAAAGTGGCAGCAGAGAAGGGATATACAAAACAACACTACATCAAACTGACAAACATACAGGCTTTGAGAATTGTGCCAAAAAGAAAACATCAGCACAATTACTGTTAACACAAGCTGCAAAAAGTAGCAGTAAATCTTCATTTTTCTTATGGTGCTTTCTTTGCATTTATTTTACATTGTAACCCAATGATGTGTATTTTTTTTTCTTTCTTTTCTAGTCCATGAGGTTCATAAATATCACTGAGTTTGAGAAAATAGATGTCAAACTTGGAATCAAGGAAGAACCACCAGACTGTGATGCAAATCCACTCGAGTTGAATCCAAAATCTAAAGAGGGTAATTGCTGTGGTGCTGCTCCTGACACCATCTTTAAAAATGAGGTAAAAATAGCAATCTTAGATTTATGTTTTATAATTTCAGCTTAATACGGTTTTTACACACAAGCCATATCAAATAATAATGAATTAAAATAAAAATATATACACAGTTATTTCAAGAGATGACTGAATCACAGGTACAAAATTTGTAGTTTTCATATTTCAAATGGCAACAGGGCTGTGTTTTCAGTACATTTTAATATAGCAGTGATACTTGGTTGCATTGCTTTGCTACATTATATGTGTCTTGTTCTTGCATATTGTTTGCTCATTTCCTTCAACATCAGTATAAATGTAATCCATATGCAGCTAACAATAGATCCTTGGTAGGGTTAGAAAAAGTAAGTGTGAGGAGATTATTGATGGTATATTGAGATATTTGTTTCAGGTTTAAGAACTACCTGATACTCAAATTGTGAAAATATGTCCAAGATATCAAGAAGAATTTCGGTTTTATAGTTAATTCTGATTAGGGAAAATTGTAGAGCAGCTGTGTGAGAATAGCTTAGGAGATTTCTGGGTTAAAATTGGTGATTTTATAAGTGCATTTTGAAGGGAAGGGAGAATAAGACTGGAAGACATGGACAGGCAAGTTTTATTCTCCCAGATTAATGTGGAAAGTTAATTAACTTGGTATACAAGGATATTAAAAATGGATCAGACATGAAAAAGTATACCATAATTTGTGGGAAGAATGAAAGGCAAAGACTAGCTAGTTTCCTTATTTTTTTTCTTTCTTTTATTATTAATGTTCAGTGCTTGTTTTTACTGCTGAGGCACCAAAGGCAATGGACACTGTTGATATGTGAAACAAAATGATAAATTGGGAACAGAATTTTTTTAAGGAAGGAAACATTCCAGGCCTAAGTTTAGGTATCTCCTCTGCATTTGCCATTTATGAAAACTGAGAGTCATCTGAATAAAACAGTCAGGGAGGATGGTCCTTCCAGGAATCGAACCCAGAACTCCCACTCACAAGTCTACCCATAATGATCTCAGGCACCCATGGCAGTAGCTTGGTTTCTATTACGTGTTTTGAAATAAAGGGATTTGAAGAAAGGGGTGTTATTCCAGGGTCTTCTCTCTCTTCAGAGAGAAGGAAAAAGAGATACATATTATTTTTCAATGTAAAGGAATCATTAAATAAAGAGCAAGTTTAATAAGAAACTTTGAGAAATAAGAAATTATAGTAAGGAAGCTTTTTGAAGATCATACTCAGCTATCTAAATTAGGAGAGTTTTTTGGAAGTTAAAGGTAAAATGGAGGTCAATAGAGAGAAATAAGAAATTAAATTAAACAATATTTGTATTCTATATCGCTCATCAAATTAGAGCAACATGTTTAAATTAAAGTCCCAAAATAAATATTGATCCAGTGTAATTTTTGACAGTCAGATGTTATTTTTTTAAGTATTGTTTAAAACTGGAATAAAGATCTTTTAGTATTTGTTTTTCTCTGAATAAATAAATGAAATTCTAAGAACTGTTGAAACAAAAGTAATACTCTTAGACTTTAGTTTTTGTAAATATGTTTTAACAGCAATCTATGGTAAGAAATTATTATTTGTGTTCTGTTATACTAATACAAAGCAATGAGACGTCTGAATGAAACATCAGTTCACAAGCAGTTACATGGATTGAAGAAAAATGTCTTGCTCCAGCCACGATTATTGAACATGAAAGATTTGGACGTAGTTCAATTATTAATTATCAATTAACAGCTGGCATTGCTGTTGAGTCTCTTACAGAGATTGTTGTTGTCCCACACCGCATGAATTCTGATGTTTATATTACTGCTATTACCCTTTCTTGGATTACTGCTGATGTAAGCATTATATGAATATAGATGACACTATGTTTTGCCCCCTCCTCCATCCTCTTTAGACAAATAGCAAACATAGGAAAACAGCTTCTTTGGTTGACCTGCAAATCATTTGGTGCAGAAGAATCCATTTTAGTTGCAGATCAGTTACTCTCTAAAAGTTCTGAAAATGAAGCCATGTAAACAGAAACATTTAACATTTAAGAGAAATTGAGTCGAAATAGTAACATACACACCACTAAAATTGAATTAAATGGAAGACTAGAAGAAAAATCGGCGGTAGCCTGGCACTTTTGGAAAGAACAACATAACATTAATAAAAACCCAAAATTACTTAAATATATTAAAGGAAAAACTGAACTTACAGTCTGGGAAAATATCTATATTTGGAAGAATAAGGAGAAAGTTTTTAATTTCGAAATCCCGCCAAGTGATGTACTAATACAAAAGTTCATCAAACCTCCACCAGAGACGAATCGATCTATCACAAACAACGAGGCCGGCAGTCGACCAGGAACTGATGATAGGAGCGATGGCTCCCGAAACTAGTCTTCCATTTAATTCAATTTTAGTGGTGTGTATGTTACTATTTCGACTCAATTTCTCTTAAATGTTAATAATTTACACCACTGTTACAAAAGTTCACTATATTTTATACAGAAACATTTAAACTAAATGGTTTCTACATCTGGCAAATACATTGGCAACTAATGGTTGAATATTACAGTGCAAGGTTTGTGGAGTTAAAGTGGTAGCAGAGAAGAGATATACAAAATAACAACACATCAGACTGACAAACACATACAGGCTTTGAGAATTGTGCCAAAAAGAAAACATCAGTACAAATACTGTTAACACAAGCTGCAGCAAGTAGCAGTAAATCTTCATCATTTTTCTTATAGTGCTTTCTTTGCTTTTATTTTAAATTGTAACTCAATGATGTGTATTTCTGTTCTAGTCCATGAGGTTCATAAATATCACTGAGTTTGAGAAAATAGATGTCAAATTTGGAATTAAGGAAGAACCACCAGACTATGATGCAAACCCACTCGAGTTGAATCCAAAATCTACAGAGGGTAATTGCTGTGGTGCTGCTTCTGACACCATCTTTGAAAATGAGGTAAAGATACCTCATTTATTTTGTATTTTGTGTTTTTTTAAAATTTTATTTCATATATTGAAGCTTAAGATGGTATTTATACACAAGTACTCCATATCAAATAATAAATACATTAGATTAAAAATATTTACAGAAATATGTCAAGAGATGATTGAATCACAGGCACACAATTTGTAGCTTTCATACTTAAAATGGCAATGTTTTCAATACATGTTAATATAGGAGTGATACTTGGTTGCATTATTTTGCAATATTAGATGTGTCCTGCTCTTGCAAATTTTTGTTCATTTCCTTCAAATCAGTATAAGTGATATACATATGCTTTACATTAATTTGTACTATATTTAATGAGCAATGTATAATTTTTATTTTACTTTTACATGAATATTGTTCCTTATATTTTGTAATGCTATTGTTTAATCACAGAATATAATAATTTTTAATTAATGTGTATAACTGAAGTTTTTTTAAAACTTTTATTGAAGACTATAACATTTTGATCAAAATCAGTTGTGTTAGGACCTAAGAGCAAATAGGTTGAACTTTTGAAATCAATTCCTGCACAAGCATTGGTGGTATTGCTTGTGGCAGCAGCAGCAATAGTAAACAGTGTCAGTGGTGATGACAGTAGATTAACAATCATTGGCACACTAATAAGTGCTAATATCTGAACAAGCTAATATAAATATTGGCTTAGTATATAGAAGCAGCAAAACAAGTACCAGCCATACAGTAGGAATACGACAAAAATTATATATATTTAAAAGCAATATATGATAGAGGACATTTACAAGGCAGTCTTAAGGAAATACTAAGATGTTGATGACTAGGTCATCTCTATACAAAATGCTGTAAATAATGCTAATATACACATAAATCTTGATCCTGAATGTAAAATGGGCATTTTTAATATAAATTTTCTGCAATGTTTCTATTTTAGGTCAACTTTACAGTTTTAATTTCAATTTGGTGGATCCATTTTAGTTGCAACTCATTTTGCTTAAAATTTAAGCCAAGCAAACAATATGTAAACCAAATGGTTTCTGAATTTGGCAAAGACATATTTGCAGTTGAAGGTTGGATATTATTGTGCAAGGTTTATGGAGTTCAAGTGGCAGCAGAGTATAAATATACAATAACACAGCATCTCATATTTGACAAACACAAAAAATATAATTGGATAAATTTGAGAAGCAATATACTTTGTGTTTTTAATCATATACTAGTATCATCAGCAAAAAGAATTGGATAATGAATGAATGGTGTTTAGTGCCTGTTTTTGCTACTGAGGCACCATAGGCAATAAACACTGATGATACATGAGATGAAATGATATATTGGGAAAGGATTTATTTTAAGGAAGGAATCATTCCAGGCTTAAGATTAGGGTGCCTACCCAGCATTTGCCATTTAAGAGGACTGAGGAAAACCTGGAAAAAACCTCAGTCAGGGAGGACGGTCCTGGCATGGTTTGAATCCCAGACCTCCCGTTCACGGATCCGAGCCTTAATGACCTTGGCCTCCTGTGGCGGTGCGAATTGGATAAGTATGTTTATTTATTACTGAGGGGAGATCAGTAATATGTATTAAAAATAATAATGGTCGTAAAATAGAATCTTTAGGGAAAGCATTCATTATTACTGACCATTTCGAGTGTGCATTGTAATTATATGAAGAATTAATCATAATTTTTGCTTTCTGTTTGATAAGTGTGATGCAAATCATTAATAACCTTTCCCCTTAATACAGTAACAGGATAATTTTGATAAGAGTATGTTATGATAGATTGATAGATCACAGAATATTCCTAGTGTAGTGCCTCTTAATGGCATATTTTTGTTAACCTCCCTAATTTCTCAAAGTGACTATGTTAGGCAGTAGTAAGTAATTTTTTTCATTGTGGCAACTGATAATAAGGGTTTCTAAAGGGAGCATTAAGGCATACCTAGCCATGTGCTATTGTTTAGGCCCTGAAGGCAAGTCATAACATTGGTCTACAAAAGACTTATGATTATTCCTATGTTGCCAGATCTTCCAGATATTCCCAAATCACTACATAGTGAAGTTTAAAGTAAAGGGAGTACTTTTCAAGATTGAGTGAAGAAAGTATTAACTAATGTCTTTTTCATTTGTAATTGGGAGCTTATATGATCACGTCACCTTATAGTAGATCTGATTCTGGCAGTAAGTGAAAGGAAATGCATTCTTAGATCACTGTGCCATTATATTGTAATGATTGGAAATCTTTTCAAATCCTGGTCTACACATCAGTATTTGTTTTCAGAGTGCTATATTGCCACTTTGTCTTAAAAGGGAAGGTCTTATTCTTTTATGGAACCCATGATTAATCTGCTTAAATTCTATTCTTACACAGTTTTGAAACAAATTATTACTAAAATTCAACAGTTTCACAAAATTTTCAATAGTTTTTTTATGACAGTATTATTCTGTCCAATTCAAACACCAATAACAATCCAGGCTGCCAGGCAGTAATAAAAAAATTAATAACAATTGCATTCTGTTGAATAACCATCAAAAGTTAGGAATGTGAATGAAATTTCTAAGTAGGAGTGACTGGGGATGGGAGGGTTGAAACCTAGAATGTAATCAACATTGATTTTAAATCTCCCCCTCGATATCTAAATGTGCTTAAATTAAATTTATGTTAAATAGAGCCTATTCGTAGTTGGAAGTTTTGAAATGAATAAAGTTATAGGATAAAAGCAATTTTTTCATTGGCAAATTTGTACATAGTGAACATGTTTGTTAGTAATATTTATAAACACCAGAAACTCTTTACATGATGCTATTGTGAGTTTTACAGATTGTAAGAATTTCACATAATGTGCCATTGAAACCACTATTAGCAGATATGAAATGTTTGCTATTATTTTGGGTTGCATTTACAAATGATGCAAAATAAATGTTTTGTTGTTTTTCACAGGCTCAAAGGGCCATAACTGAATGCAGTGATCATGAGAAAATGGACATCAAAGTAGAGCTTAAAGAAGAAATACTGGACTCTGATGTACGTTCACCTGTAGTGAAACTTGAACCCAAAGAGGAAAATGTATACTTTGCCACTCATAACACTCTTCTGGAATATAAAGTAAGAACAATGCATGCAAATTTATGCTTAAAAATACAGCCAATAAAAAGAAAAGGCCCTTTTATATATACATAAAAATAACAGAAGGTGCAAGGTTTTTACTATATAAGTTTAGAGAATTGAATGTGAATTCATTACTCTAAATTATTATTGTTGTTGTTTGAAATTAGAATTAGCTTCATGTAACACTATTTCCCCTGTTGCATTCAATAAAGTTATAGGATAAAAGCAATTTTTTACTGGCAAATTTGTACAGAGTGAACATTGTTTGTTAGTAATATTTTGAAATACCAGAAACTCTCTGCATGATGCTATTATGAGTTGTATTGATTATAAGAATTTCACATGATGTGCCATTGAAACCACTCTTAAAATCTGTATCTTATAAGTGTGTAATATACAAAATGTTTGCTATTATTTTGAGTTGCTTTTATGAATGGGGCAAAATAAATGTTTTGTTCTAATGTTAATTCATTTAGGAATCAAACACAGTAAAATGAGCATAAAATCTCTTCTTAATTAAAATATTTAAAACACTCTTTATGGTTTCACTCCCATGAAGTAAAATTCAGGACATGTTTTGTGGGGCAATTGTGCACATTGTAAATTGTTAAACAACTGACAGATCATACTTGAAGTTGGGGAGGTAGGTATCTGTGAGGACTCTGGTAGTCTAATGATGAACTTAGGGTGCTGTCCACTTCCGGAATGTCAAAATTCATTAGTTTATGTTCATGTTTCTTTATAAAAATCTTTTTCCATATGCTAAGTTCCTTGGGTAGTTGAATGACTTTTTAATATCTTTATGCCTTTTTCTATTCATGATGTTCATTCCAAAAATGTGCTGCCACAGCTGATTTATCTATTTGTTTTTTAAGGCTGCTTCTTCAGTGTTCCTTCAACCTGATGCCTATATTCCTCTTTTCCTTGCCCTATGTATATTTTATCACAATATTTGCAATTAATCTGGTATTGAATCTGAAGATTAAAATGCAACAATAAACAGGAACTTGGCATTTACAGAAAGGACTCACGCACAGACAGTTACATCAAAGCTCAGGTTTTAATCCAAGATCACATAAGGTAGCAGCTTTTAACAGCATCATATATAGATTTGCGAATGTGCCGTGCAACAAAGATGAATACAAGAAAAAATATCTGCACATAATAGAAGTAGATATATCGAATGGATTGAACAAATAGATGATTAACTAAAAAAAAATGAAAAGATTTTGGAAACAAAATACAATTAAACCTTAGCTCCTCAAAATCAATGTAATATTAACAAACTATTGAAATTAAACAAAATAGATTCCAGACCCAAAGAGAAAAAATCAGGTATATACCAGATTAATTGCAAAGATTGTGATACATAGGCAAGACAAAGAGGAATATAGGCATCGGGTTGAAGGAACATTGGAGAAACATCCATTATAAACAAATAGATAAAACAGCTGTGGCAGCACATTTTTGGAATTAACACCATGAAATAGAAAAGTGCATCAAATTATTAAAAGCTGTTAAACAACCCAAGGAATTTAGCATATGAGAAAAGAACTCAAGACAGATTTCATTCCTTGGGAATGAAGGCATAAAGAGTGCTTTAAATAATTGAAATATTTTAACTTTGAGAGATGTTGTTTCATTGTTTTTCACAGGCTCAAAGGGCCATAACTGAATGCAGTGATCACGAAAAAATGGACATCAAAATAGAGCTTAAAGAAGAAATGCTGGACTCTGATGTATGTTCACCTGTAGTGAAACTTGAACCCACAGAGGAAAATGTATACTTTGCCACTCATAACACTCTTCTGGAATATAAAGTAAGAACAATACAAGCAAATTTATGCTTAAAAATATAGCCACTAAAAGAATAGGCCTATGTATACATATAAAAATGATAGAAGCTGCAAGGTTTTTAAAATATAAGTATAGAGAATTGAATGTGAATTCATTACTCTAAATTATTATTGTTGTTATTTGAAATTAGCATTACTTCATATAACAGTATTTTCCCTGTTGCATTCATTCTTCAGGTTCTCAAATAGTAGTTTTTTGTTTGTTTTTTTTATCCCCATTACTCATAATTAAATTACAATCCACATGAAACATTTATGAATACAAAATTGAGAATATGTGCAAACATATCTGCATCCATGTCTACTATAAATATATGATGAGCTCATACTACAAAACCTAGAAAACTAATTGCAGATATAGGTCATATTATTCCATAATTACCAAAACTTCTTATGCTTCTCTGTATCTTTACTAATCTGGCTTAAGCATAGATGACATGTCCATCATCCTGTTCCTTTGGGCACCAATAATATTAAAAATGTCAGCATGGTGATTTTTGCCATCCATACAATGAGCAAATGTTCTCTATATAAGTGTAGATATTTAATATTCAGGATTGTACTTGGAGAAGGTCATTACTAGAGCCTGGGTTTTGTGTAATATCGATTTGAGAAAGATGTAGATAAATATGTAATGGAGCAATTATATGTACAATCAAATATTTAATTCATTTGCTAGAAAATAGATTTGTTATAGCTAGTCAAATTAAGATTATAATAATTATCAATTTGCTTCTGCTGCAAATATTAAATTATAATTGATTTTAAAACTTTGGAATAAATGCAAAAGTACTGAAAGACAAATATCCTTCATTTGTTTTTAAGTTACATTGAATGGGATGCACAATTAATTATTATATGCTTTTCCAAATGTTCTGCAATCATGCACAATGTCCTGTCTGACATTGTTTTTGTATGCAGAGAAACATTGCAAGAAGTCACCGGTGCATATTTGTACAGAAGGATGTGCTAGCAATAATATTCTCAGGGGGTTCTGTAGGTTTATCAATTTAAATGAGACAAAGTAAAAAAGGTTTGAGTAGCTAAGAGTTCTCATTCAGCACAATGGAACTTCTTAACTGCATAAAAAATATAATTAATATAATATAATAATTATTATTCCTTGTTCTCTCAGTTTTTCTTTGAAAGTTAAAAACAAGAGAAAGTTACAGAGAGTCAGATATGTGTACAGTGAGTAGCTGACCAGTATCACTCCCAATTTTTGCAGAAAGTTCATTGTTTTAAGTGATATGTACAGAGGCATTGTCATGGTAAATCAACAATCCTTGCAACCCAAACTTTCATTTTCTTTCTGTTAAATGTTTTGAAGACCCTGGGAAGGCAAATTCTGATGTACCAGTTTGCAAACCAAATAATGCATTGAACCTTCTTCTGAACTACCTATCCAAATACTAAGTGATGTGGTTTACATCACTGTCATATGACTACTTAACATATATCCCAAGTATTATGAAACTCGATATGGTCTTTAATGCAGTATAAGTACCATAAATTTATTTTGTTTTATTTGGATACCGTATGAGCCTGAAACTCCATGATGTTACCACTGTATTTTGATGCATTGTTTTGTAATAGAATTTATGCCAAGGAAAAATACTCATCAGTTTAACATATGATGTTGGCAAATTTATGCAGAATAGTTGATTCAACATGCAGCAGACATAAGAGATTTTATATGAACTTGAAGCTATTAACAGTGAAGTATTAAAATAATATTGTTTTAATTGGTTTGGTGGCACTTATACTTTACCTATTTGGTTTTTTTAATTAGACAAGTTTTGGTAACTTTTGCTCCCTTCATCAAGTTGCCTTCTGCTGAAAATGTTCTTGAAACGTGTCCAATTAAAAAAACAAGTAAGTGAAGTATAAATATCACCAAGCCAGTTCTATATCAATATTATAAGAGAGTTTGCTTATCTTTCTTTACTCCTGTTTATTTTTCTCCCCTTGACTACATCTCCCTTCTCTGCTCAATCACTTTTTTCCTCTGAGAGTTTGAATATTGTAACTGAACATTTATAATACTTTTTTCTTTAATTCTTTATTCATAATTTCAGGAAAGAACTAAAAATGAACTTTTATTTTTACCTTAGGAGGAGAAAGAAATTGACAAAGCTGTAATGAAGGAGAAGATCAAAGTTGAAGTATCAAGCTTTCCCCATGGCAATGCAGGGTAAGGCTCTATATTGGTTATCTAATATTAATATGCTTATATCATCTAAGTATTCAGAAATAACAACAAAATGTCCAATATGTGAATTAGATAATTTTAAATACTATCATCAAGAAAAGTAACTTCGATCATATATCATTTTACAGTATGTTAACAATACATTATCTAGAATACCCTATGTTTATTATCAACCATCAACTAAAGTGTGCCGCCATAAAATTAGGTGTTAATTCATGCTATAACTGTTGAGGAGTCACAGCTGATTTTTCCTTGGTTTAAAAACAGAACAAGGAATTGTAATATCAGATAAGCAATCTGTAGGTCATTATTTGTCTCAAGAATGATGGTATTATTGCTCTTAACATGCTACTGATGATAGACCATATGCACAGGAGTTTTTCATGGTAAACCTCAGATTTCCAACTTTAAATATTAGCTATTGAAAATGTTGAAGACTCATCATAAAAACAAATAATATTACACCATTGTACGTCAAGTTTCTTTCATTAAGGTATATACTTGCATAATTTCTCTTTCCTGAGATTTTTGGGATGTATTTGTCAGAATTTTATTTTACTTGTGTAATTTCAACCTTTAATGTTAAACTTCTTTGAACATCTCTTTCCTCCTCTGAGTGCCTTTTGTAAAGTTTATATTAAATATGAATAGAAAATCCAATGTCATTATCAACACTTTTCACTAATAGTGATGGCAGTTGACCTTGCCTATCTGAGCCAGAAATTAGGAAGCAATTAGCATTGTTCAATTCTGTTAATACATAACGCAGTGTGCAATGGGAAGAATGATTATTTTTTTACAGTGAAATTTAGACTACAAGTTGTTAGTGGAGGGGGACTCGGTGAAGTATACAGAAAGGGAGTTCAATGTAGAGCCAAAATAATCCATTATTAGAAGGCTCAAAAAGATCAAATCACAAGTGTGGTAAATTTCCTAAGTTTTACCCCCCCCAAAGCTGCATTATTTAATGGAAATCAAAAAAGATCCTTTGCAGTAACATTTGAAAGGTTACAAATGAAAATGTGGTAAGTAGAAATAAATAACATTTATTGTCCGTTATGATATACCTTATACCAAAGAACATTGTCAGATAAATTTGACTGTTATTTACAGTATAAAAAATAGTAGTATTTGTTCCATTGCCAAAATTACATTAATTTGTATACATAATACAGATTGCAGATATTCAGACTTTATATACTTTAATATATACTGTGAAACACCTTAAAAGACAAATTTTACTATACAGATATATATTGCATGATTTTATCAATGGTACTACTGAAGTGAGTAATAGATTATAATAAAATTATGAAAAGTCATGTTTTATAAGTCACAAAGAAGTTATAAATATCGAAGAATTTATGTACAGGTGGCATAATCACTAAATACATTAAAAATTGATTGTGCACTTAATAACTTCATACTTCACAATACATAAACAGAATAAAAGGAAACTAGTAAAATAATATGTACAGATCAAATTTATATAATTATGATCCTGATTGTCCTTATAAGCATGTGGTTATTACTGAGCATGTCATGAATGAGAAAATATTAACCAGGTTTGATTAATTGAGCCAAATTGTGAATGGTTCTTCAACTGACGTGTTGCCATTTTTGGAATAGCAAATATACTCACATAACATATTATAGTTAAAACATAGTTCCTAATAGAAACAGTTGGAGCTGCAACTTCTATACAAATTTTATACAGAAACAAGATATACAAGATAATTTTAATGAACTACTTCCTTCATGTTGTAACTGCTTTACTGATGCAAAGCACTTATACAATAATTTGTAAACATGAAGTTTTATTTTCTCTCCCCCCCCCCCCCCCATTGCATATGGATGCAGTAATAGCATCTAAATTATCTGTTTTGATATTTTTCATTGTAGATAGATCAGTGTGAAATAAAACATAAATTATGTAAATGAATAAGTAGTACACACACTTCTGTTTCAAATGAAACAATATATTATTGCTCATCAGAATTGGTGGAATAATTCATAACTCAGTCCTTAAGATTTGACTTTTCCTAGTTTCTTAGGCAGAGAAATATTTCCCATTGTAGGAAATAAAAACACACACACACAAGGTAGTGGATAGTTAGACTGCTCTACTGAAGGAGCAATATTATCATTACTGTCTTATAGAGGTCCTGTTTGAATAAATGCTCCAAACATAAAATCACCAAAGTCTTCCGAACATCCTCACATGAAGCACTTTGTATACTGGCTGGAACAACTCAAATTAACATTGAATATAATTCAGCAGAACCTTAATCTGTTGTTCCCGATACCATCTTTTTACATCATTAACAACATCAATACTCCTTCTTACTAAGCAAAATGGTAGCTAATAGATTCAAGACATTACCTAATTTCAAAGCAGGAGTATAAACAATTCATATCAGTTAATAGAAAAAATTAAGGACATAAAATTACATCCCTCTGACACTTTAATATCTTTTGACGTAGGATCTCTGTTTCCAAGCATACCAAAAGAAAAACTCCTAATTTATCTATAAGATTGGCTTAAAACAAGTGGAATTAAAGATACACACATAAAAGAATACATCAAATTCACAGAAATTTGCATAAACCAAGCCTATTTTACTTTCAAAGGAAAATGTTATAAACAACAAGCAGGACTTACAATGGGCAGCCCCTTATCTCCATTTCTAGCTAACCTCTTCATGCAGATTGGAAACACACATCAGTACAGCTTTTCCATACATATTTAAGTTGGTATAGATATGTTGAGGATATATTTGCCATAGTTAACAAAAAACTCATTGATGATGCTTTAAAACTTTTGAATATACAGGGTAGAAACATATCATTTACATACGAAACAGAAACAGATAACATGTTGCCATTCTTAGATATTAAAATAATGAAATGTCAAGGAAATCTGGAATTTGGAATATACAGAAAGAATACATATGCAGATAATCACATCAAAGTTGACAGTTTTAACCCCGCAGCGCACAAACATGCAGTTATCAACAGTTTAACACACCGGCTAGTTAACCTACAAATTAGCAAAGAAGAATATTTTAATGAATACAAATAAATAGAAGAAACAGCAGTTAAAAATGGTTTTAAAAAAGAATTAGTATTCAAAAAGGTGCAGAAATTCAAGGGACAAAAATTTATCAAAGAAACCACAACACTTTCAGGAAGAAAAGATAAGCTCATTTTTTAAAAGTTCACATATCATCCATGGGCTACAAAAAATTTCAGAATATTCTTAAAGATTTTAATATCAGGTTGGCATTGATTAATTTTAATGTTAAAAACTAATTAGACAATTTTAATGATGGTATTCCACAAGAGGAAAAAGCAGGTATTCACAAAATAAATTGTGCAGAATATGAAAAAAATCTACATTGGAAAAACAAAGAGAAACATAGGCACACAGTTAGAGGAACATTTCAGGAACATTAAGTACAAGCAAACAGAGAAATCAAAAGTAGCATATTTTTGTACACAAAAATCACGATATAATGAATAAAGCAACATTATTAAAATCAATACAAGGGCATGAGAACTAGCAACCTGTGAGAAAATCCACATCTACAAATACAAAGACAGTCTAATGAACTTCGACACTGCCGGAGATGAAAACATAAACTACAAGTTTATCGCACTGCCACCAGAGCAGAATACACATTCCTTAGCTCAACGAATAATCCGACAGTGGATGGCCTGGATGAAAATGAGAACTGAATGTCCTCGAAACTGGTTCCATACATTATGACAAGTAAGTGAAGCATTAAGAGTGTGTAGTCCAACTGTATCGTCAATGATACCAATTATATGATTAGCTTCACTGTGCAAATTTCAATGTACATTTTAATTACAAAATATAGTGTTTACTTATATACTGGCTTTATTTATTTTTGAACATGATTTATGCAATTTCCATATCTATTGTTTTCCTACATCCATAATTTTTTTAACCTGGTCCCTTCAAAAACGATAAATCAAGGTTCTACTGTATAATGTAATAAGGAGAACATCAAAACACATAATAGAAACAACAGAACTTGACATAGCCAAGAACCACATTGTATGGCCTCACCCTGCAGTAAATATAACATTACATGAAAAGAATGGAGATGGTGCGTACTCAGTCCAAACATACAGGTGGTGGAAAAACTGAGATAGGGTTCCAATTCGGAATGGCAGTATACATCTACAAGGGTTTATAGCCTCTATGGAAATAAATAAATCTGTAATGTATCCAATCTATTAACTCTGATACAGACTAGACAACAGATGCTTGATTGTGTACTACTCCAGGCTCATTTATGCATTCATTTCAACAGATATGTATATATCATGTTAGACCTTCATTGATATGAGGGGTAAGTAAATTGTGCCAAAAAAAATAAATAAATGCAGATGCTTGAGTAATGAAGTGGAGCAAGTAGGACCTTGAGAAATCACAGAACCTGAACAGCATAACAATAAAATCTGCAACAACTTGTACCAACCATAAAATAACTTTGAATCAGTGTTAAACTAAATACTTTTACAGAAGAGATAAAAATAAAGTTAGGAAGCAAGCCACTTAAAAATTGGAAAGGGTGAAAGCCCAAGTTGGAAATGAAGGCACTGAACTTGCAGATCAACTGGCTAAACAACTGCCAGGCAGCTTAAAACAATAAAATGAGAACTGAACTGTCTTTGAAAGAGCTAAATGCCAAATACTTCAAATGGTAATCTATCAAAATTTTACTTCCTTAGTGTGCAGAGTAAACTGAACACTAAGGTAGTCTTAAGCCATAACATGACAGCTAAGACTATACGGCATGGGAATTTGGTAAATACTTCCTGCAGTTTAAAATCATTGATGATCCCACATGTATGTGTAAAAGATACTGAAACAATAAACCATATACTCTGTTTATGTAGGATATTCAGTTCTGACATGAATTTCATAGAAGTATGATATGTAAGGTAGGCGATACCTTTGGACATAAAGGAAATTATAGACAGAAACCTTAAATATTTCCAAAGAGTTGTAAACAAAATAAATTTTGACATCTTACAAACAAATAATGGTCAGTTTTAGTGGCACCTAATACTGACTCATTTGTATATGTAACAACTTCACTGTTCCTAACTTCTTTTAAGATTACAAATAATATGGTGTAAGTCACTGAAAACATGTATAATAATGTGTTAAATGATTATTTGAACCAACATTATCAATATTGTAACATAGGGCATATAATGTTACACCTTCTAATGGAGTATATAGTATCTAAACTGTTATTAAAAAAAAACACACACAAAGCTTTTATAACAAAATATTAAAGATATTTTTTCTTGCATCTGCATTGAAAAATACAGTGAGATTATATGAGTTATGGGCTGCCTAATCATTGTTGCTTATTGCAGCCATTGGTAAAAAGGAGATAATAGTCACTGTGTATAATTAGTATTTTTATTTTAGCATTTATATTTATACTGAAAGCATAAAATGATACTTTATTTCAAACTAATAATACTAAGCACTAACCTGTGTCATAAGAGAAGTTGAAAATTGATGTCCCTCAGTGTTTCGCATTCCTGGCATCTGGTAGGAAATTTCTGTATTTTCTCAAACTTTTCTTCTGTTTGGAACACATTTCTTCACATTTAAAGGCCCTATCTCTCGTAACTTTTTAACAAGTTGGCAAACAGTTTCTGTATCTAGAACATAATTGTGAGGATTTTCTTGTGAATCATGTTACCACTTCTCTGCTTAAATCCAGTTTCATAGCTCAGCCTTCAGGACTATATTTATGTACTGGCATAATGAACAAAGAACAATTAGCACACAGTTTACACATAATGAGAACACCAAGTAACACAAGAATGCAGAGCCATTTGCTGACAAAGCCTTCCTAAACTAACTATAAGTTGCTACCCTCTACATGCATTGCATGGTCTTGGTTGGCTTCCTAAGTACTCAGCTGTACTTTGCCAGCATGTAACTGATATAAGTTCACTGAATAAAAGAGCACACATATATTAACCATTCTTAAACTTTTAAATTTAACTCCGGGAAGACTAGAAAATACATTAGCTTATCAGAAGCAAATATAATCCATTATCAGTCTGACTTTAGTGGCTTACTCCACTGTTTTAGGCAAATTTAAACATTGCACCTTACATTCATATTTTAATTTTGACATTTAGGAGATAAATTAAAAATCAATTCTGAGTAGTCAGAAGCTTTCATAGCCGGAGTCAGACTTATAACTAGAAGTTTCTTCTGGGCTTTTTGTGTGCTAAAAATCTTGTATTTCCAATTTTTCCTGCTCAGATGTAATCGGAAATCTAACTATTCATCAAGCATTACCATGAAAGTGAGTTTACATGCACCATTTACACACATTGAAATTGTCTTGTTCAGAGGTGTTGGCAGAGATCCTACCTATATCATAAGTCATTAATATAGTTATTAGAATAATATATTAGAGGGCAACCAACTATTTAGGAAGCACTCAGCATACAGATGTCTTGCAGCATAGCTGTTTGTATGATGTCTTTTAATAAATGAAATGCAATCCACCAGCTTCTAGAACATAGTCTGCCAATAGAATCTATCACAAATGAAAACCATGTACGAGAGTAGGTCCATAAGTTTCTGTCCTTGCTGATACAGGCTATTGCCTTCACAAAAGACTTATCTGGTGTCATACATTATCTATTAAGTAAATAATTGCAGCTGTAACTTCTGCTCCACTGCTCAGTTGTTTAGATATAGTTGCATAAAGAAGGTTATGTGTAGAAAATTGTGACATTTTAATGGATATCATTGTATGATTCAGTTGAACTACACACTCTTAAAGCTTCACTTACTTTTCATAAATGTATGGAACCGGTTTCAAGAACATTTTGTTCCCATCTTCAGCCATGCTAAAATTCAAGATGGGAACAAAATGTTCTCGAAACCGGTTCCATACATTTATGAAAAGTAAGTGAAGCTTTAAGAGTGTGTAGTTCAACTGAATCATACAATGATATCCATTAATATGATTGGCTTCACTGTGCAAGTTCCAATTTACATTTAAGTAAATTGTGACATGTTCAAAATGGAGTATCATGCTGTTATTTACTTCCGCACAAAAGGACTTACTCTAAATGGATGTGTCAAGAAAACATTGAAGACAAAGGGCGTGCAGGTCGACCCTTGGAGGTGCTCACTCCTGAAAACATTGCTTTTGTGGAAGAAGAAATTATTGAAGACTGGCAGCTCAAAGTTACAGAAATAGCAGCAAGGTTGGGCCTTTCTAAAACAACAGTCCTTCGAATTATTCATGAACATAAATAATGTTAGTGCAAGATGGGTGCCTAGACTTCTTTCCTCCAAAAGTCCAAAAGCAGCAATGAGTCATATGTTGTCAGGCATTTTGGAGCTCTCCATGGCAACAAGAGAAAAGTTCTGCACACCATTGTTACAGGAGATGAAACTATGGTCCTTTTTTATGATCCCTTGTCCAAAAGAGAATCAATGGAGTGTCAGGTGTAAACCTGGCAAAGCACCGCTTCTAAAGGCCAAGGTCTCTCAATCAGCCAAGAAGATCATGGTCACATTCTTTTGGGATTGTGAAGGAATATTCTTCATTGACTTCAAGGAGGAGAATACCACAGTAAATGGGGAGTACAATGTGGCCTACTGCACAGAATACATGCTTCCATCAAAGAGAAAAGGGAAAGCTGAATGGTGGTGTGTGCCTTCACGACAATGCACCAGCTCTTATTGCAAAGAAATCTGTGAAGAAATGTGGCTTCAAAGAGATCGACCACCCACTCTACAGTCTGGATCTAGCTCCCAGTGATTTCCTCTTCTCAAAACTCAAGATGGAAATTTAAGTATGACGAAGGAGTAATGGGTGCTGTTTATGCCCATTTTGCAGACAAGACTTCTGAATATTTTGGGTGGGGGGGTTGAAATGTTAATTCAATATCCATATATACATACTTAAATATATGTAGTCATTTACGTCCTATTATCTTAAATAATATTTAATTGCAACTAAAACATTCCATAGCACTTTTGTGTTGTTCTTGCATTCTCAAATACACTTTGTATTTGCATTAATAAAGTTTTTGTCTTTACCATACCTGGAAAGTGGTTAGGCCAGAAACTTATGGGCCTACCCTTGTACATACTGTCAGTAAACATTACTGGAATGACACAATCAACAGGCACATATATTACAATAAACAAAACAACATGAAGGCTTACCTTTCTTTGCAGCAGTGTCACACACTGTTTTGCCACCTGCAAAATGAAGCAAGCTGATCATAACACACGTTTTGGTTCACCACTGTAAACACAAATGGAAGGTCATGTCATGGAGAATGAGCAATCCTGCATTCCAAAATGATCCATCATATCAGCTTCTTTAACAGAAAATAGTAAAAATACAAGATTTTAGCACATTAAAATCTGTTCTTTTTGACCTCCTCTATCATTCCTTGAACGTTATAATTGATGTTTCGAAACATTGTATTGACAAATTACTGCGTTAATTTATGAAAGTTATTGCACATAAATTTGTAACCATTAATCTGAATTATTTTGCCAAGTTAGTTTGTTAAAACGGTTTCTTTGTGAAACTTAGCTAACACCACCTTGTTTATAGGGTAGTAATTAGGGCACACATGCATATCCATTAATATTAAATTATGCACTCTGTATTTCACAAAATTAGGATTTTTCTTAATTTTTTTTAAATCTTAAATGTTCAAAGATAACATCACCCTATTTATAGGGCAGTAATTGTGGCACATGCATATTCATTACTATTAAATTTCTCACTATGTATTTCACAAAATCAGGGTTTTTCTTAAGAATTTATTTTTTAAATCTTAAATGTTCAGAAAATTTTGGAAAAATAATTAAAGCTATCTCTGTAAAAAAAAAACTCTATTTTTTGTACAATGACAGTCCATTGTTTTCATGAGCTTGTGGGCATTTTTCCCATAACACAATAAAGTAATTCTGATGCCAGAATGCCCAGAGGGTTTTGCTACATTGTTCCAGGAGAGATATGGTGAAGGTGATAAGTTACAGTGCACCAGGGGGACCTTAAACTAATAGGTGATTAAACATAGTCATTAGGGATGGGTGAAATTAAATTAAATTAATTAATGATACTGGAAATGAGCTGAGAGTCCTAGATGTCTTCAGCTACCTTTGCATTCACCTTCTCAGGGATGGGAGGAAGGAATCGAACCCAGGACCTCTGGATTAGTAGTTGCCAATGCTACCATCAGATCACAGAGGGGTTCTGTAAGAAACATTCTCAATATTAATATTCAAAGGGTAGTAAATATATTATGTATGTATTTTTATGGTTTTTAAATTGGTTAATATATATTTAAAATTTTATTTGTTTAGTCATTTCAGAAAGTCTTTATTTGTCGTTATTCCCTAGGTGGTTTTTAACACTGGGTGAGGCATAATAACACTGAATTAATTTTAGAAATGTATCAGGGATCTATACAAGTATTTTCATTTTCATATAGGGAATATATGTCTGCTGATGTTTTGTGACCATGATACACAGCATTAAAGTTATTAAATAGCCAGCATCAGGTTATATGAAATTCTGCCAAAGAGGCAGCTGTGCTTCTCCTTTCTCCTGGAGTAAACAAATCTAGCATACAGTACAGCAGTCTAAAGGACACTGTTTACTACCTACCCAATAGGACTTTAATTTATTTGGATTATTGCAAAGCTCAGATTGATGAAGCATACTTCACTTTACATTGACAGATGTGAAAGTCTTACAGCAAGCTTATGGTACAACTTGAAACAAATGCAAATATGGCACATAAAACTTGTATGATCTGTATCTGTATCCAACAAAACATTTGCGTGGTTGCAACACTTTTACCTGAATACATCAATGACTGGATGAATCAGAACATTTTGGAAAAATATACATCATTCATAAACCCAAAGAAGAGTTAGAACAGTGGATCTAAAGTTAATGTTCTTGAATGATTCCATGAATCTCCATCCAAAAAGTACTAGAGCAGTAGCACATACTATGCATACAAGTCAGTCTTTATTCCTATCACCCTTTCAATCATTTGTCATTGGATGATTTTCCTGTGCACTTGCACTGTCCAATGGTTTTCTTCAGAATGTGTTCACCAGCCAAGATTTCCCACTTTATACTGTGTACAAATGAAGCATTGTTTGCATGAGAAGGCATGTTTAACTTATCACTTAGTCACATTTGAGCAATGAAAAATTCAAAATTTATTTGAATGTCATTTACAATTCCTGTACAGAGATTTATTTCAAACCACTTATTGGACTGTACTTATTACTTCCATGGTTGACAGGAAACTTCAACCTGCAGTTTTTAGAACATTTTGTCAGCAATCCCAGAATATATTCCTCTGTGAATACCTCAGGTAATGTAGTTAGTTCCTGAGTGACAGGGCACCTGTATGTTGAATGAATTTATTCAATATTAACATAAATTAAAATACAGTATACATAATTATACAATCCACATATTATTCTATACCATTTGAATTTTGAATAGTAAATCTTTCCACTAATATTTTGGCTTAATTTAAGCTATTTTGTTATTGATTCCTATAATGTGAAATATTGCAATTTTTCAAAATATGTACTGTTGTGTGACTGTTAGTGTTTTATTCATTCCTGCTTCACTAGTTCTTATTATTTTAGTTACATTGTTTTCTGCAAGTTACTTTAATTTTTTTTAGTACACACACTGGGTTAGTTTAAAGTTCTGCACCCTCTGAATAACTTTTGAAGTATGTGGTCGGTGACATGAAACTTGGTGTGTGGGGATAGCCATGAGAATTAAAATAATATAACCAACTTTTTTCACTTCCAGTTTAACCAGAAGTAACTCCAACTCTCTTATTTCAAATGGTACACCCATGTTTTTATATTTTTGAATATAAATGCTCATTAAGAGCTTTTCAAAAAGTACCAGTGCTAGATACTGATAAAAATCCATAAAAGTGCCAAGCAACATTCTTATAAAATTCAACTTTTTCAGAAACTTTTAGAGGACAATCCCAATAGAAGAATGCAATTTTGTGAATTATGATGGGGTGCATTAACAACAATCCAGTTTTTCTTAGACAAATTGTATTTTCAGATAAAGCCACATTCTGCCTAAATGGATATGCCAACAGACACAATTGCTGATATTGGTCAGAATCCATAATGGATGGGGAAGAACCAAATGCAGTATCCACAAAAACTTAATGTTTGGACCGATATTGTTAGTTATCATATCATTGGTTTTTTCTTTTTAGAGAAATGCTAAACATTTATAGATGTTTGGAATTTCTTTGAAATCATATAGTACTAGCTGTTGCAAATTAGTTTCCACATATGGATGTGGAAATGACATCTTATTTCCAACTTTATGAACAGAATGTTCATCAGCACTTAGACCAGGTTTTTCCACAATGATGAATTTATAAGAGAGGCAACATAGAGTGCCCAGCCAGATCCCCAGTTTTATCACCAATGCGTCATTTGAAGCTAGTAGTATATCGAAAAAGACCAAATAACTTAAAAGCTCTGGAGTATCGAATAATGAAGCAGTGCAAGACATTTCCTTAAATGGGTTTTATGATAGACTAGTACATTGTCTACTAGCTGAGGACTACCAGTTTAGATGTTGAGCTAGTTTTGTTTCATTTTTATTAAGGAAGGAGCATTTTATTATTTGTTACACTTTTTATTTTCTTGATTTAGCAGAAATAAATTTGTACAGAAGTATCTAGTGTGGATACGTTTTGAAAAGCTCTTCAGTGAGTATTATACGAAATTATAAAAATATATCGGGTATTTCAATTGAAATAAAAGAGTTCGAGTTACTTCTGGTTAAACCGAAAATAGAAAAAGTCATTAATGTCATTTTTAAGTTCTGATGTGTGGTTATCCCCCACATATCGACTTTCATGACACTGAACCACAAGTTTCAAAAGTTATTTAGGTAGTACAGGATTTTTAACTAACTTTGTTTATATACATAAATACATACTAAAATAACATGTATGTATTTTTTTAACTATTTTCCAGTCTTTTTTGTCCTTCTACTTGTTCTTTCTTTGAAATTCTTCAAATAACTACTTTTCATTGCTGACTGCCATATCTCTTGCAGAGAGCAAACTGTGAAAAGAAAGATTTGCATTTGCTTACAAAATGGTATCTGCCTTTCTCATCATGTCATAGGTGACTGAGGTCTCAAAAACATGAACTCATGAGGAAACCTGCAGTTCGAATCCTGTCAGGACTATTCTCCCAGACTGATATTTTTTTCTAGGTTTCCCTCATGCTCATCAATGGCAAATGCTGGGGAGGTATCTAAGCTTAAGGCCTTTCTTTCCCAATTTATAATTTCATCTCATTTATTATAAAAATCCATTACCTATGATGCCACAGTTGCAAAAACAAGTGTAATACACAATTGGAAAGGAACTATTCTCATTTATCCACTGCAAAAAAAGTCTGTTCTCTCATTAATGTAATTTTCGACATTATTACTCTTAGATTCTAATACATATTAGCAAATTTAATTATAATTGCAGTTTTAAATAGTGAGAATTTTCACAGTGATATATGATGTAATTTTATAATTTTTTAATGAGAAAATCATTCAAATTTCACTAATTTTATTCCATTTATTAGGACATGTTCCTAAGGCTGTTGTTTTCATCATGAGCATTAGGAAGGTAACAGCCTTCAAAACATGTGCAAGTAAATGGAACAAAATTAGTGAAATTTGAGTGATTTCCTCATAAATTGCAAAATTCATTATATTTGCTTGTTTTTGTAAATATTTTCTTTGTATCTTGTTTACCAAGGTCTTAAGCTAATATTGGCTGCTTCAATTTACTTATGTTTAGGTTTTACATAATTAACTTTACTTGTGCATTTAATTTGTATTCCTTTAAGGTCAATGCTCTAAGACCATGTAGGTTAAGTGATGTAAAACTGCATTTTTGCTATTACTATTGAAGCGTTATTTATCTTGAAGATCATTCGTCTGTGAATATCTCAGGTAATGTGGAAGCAAAAGGCTTGCAGTTTTGCCCCAACAGTCACAGATGTGTGTAAAGGTACATTATCATGATGAAAGAGAACTTTCTTTTTCAAAGGTGTGGACATTTAGCTTGAATAGCATCCTTCATTTGGTCCAGCAGTGAAGCATAATACTCCCCGGAGATGGTTCTGCCCTTCTGGAGGTGTCTATGAGAACTGTACCATAAGAAAACCATAGCCATAACTTTTCCTGCAGATGGAACCATTTTTCCTTTCTTTGGTGCACTTGTGAACTGTTGCCAGCTACTGTTTGGACTAATTCTTCATTTCTGGTGTATAGTGATGAGTTCATTTTTTAACTGCTGTTATGAAATATTGAAGAAACTCTCTGGAATTGCATTTAAATAAGTGTAAATTCTCTTGTGAAATGTTCATTCAAATGTGTTTTTGACAAACATGGCACCCATCAAGTGGAAAGCTTTCTCATAACCAAAACTTCATGTAAAAAAAGTATATTCCAAAGGCCCTAGCTAGGTCTTTGCAGTTAGCCAACTCACATACCTTCTATCAGTGATCATTTAGTATGGGATTGTAAATCACAGTCTTGATCGTAGCAGTTTAGGGATGCACTGAGTGCTCATCATTTTGGATACATGTACAATCATGTTTAAATTCAAAAGCCCACTTTTTAAAGTTGAAAACAAGGAGAAAAGACTCTTTAAATATGGAATCTAACTCCTTTTGTATTTTTGTTGAGGTTAAACCCTTCAAATGGAGTGCTTTGTATTTCAGCTTTATTGATTTTGTAGAAAGTGTTAACACTAGTGTGCTTATACTATTGTCACAAACAAATGACTAAAGTTACGCACCTGAAACTATACAGCACACCATCTAGAAAATGCTAATTTATGAATCTTCATGACATCTCTGAGTCTGACCAAGAACTTTTAGAACAATACCTAGTACAATCAAGTTAACAATAATGTAATATTGATTGTTTCCTAATAAATGTCTATCAATTTGCATGCTATGAACTAAGGTTTGGCAAATGATTTGATTCTTTTCATCATATATTTAATGCACTCTTCTATTATATTTGTTCTCCATATTTCAGGCCGCACATGGAAAACCTATCCAACTATATGGGCAATTCATCCACTTCATTTAATGATGTAAAACTGGAAAATAAGAACAGCAAAGCTCATAAGTGTGAAATTTGTGGAAATAGCTTTACCCGGGCTACCCATTTGAGGGAACATATTTATATTCATGAGGGCAAAACACCCCATTTATGTGAAATTTGTGGGAAGAGCTTTACACAAACATCTTCTTTGAGGGGACATCTTTTGATTCATAAGGGTATTAACCCACATAAATGTAAATATTGTGAGAAGAGCTTTTCTCGAAAATCTCATTTGAGAGAGCATATTTTGATTCATGAGGGCAAGAAGCCCCATACGTGTGAAGTTTGTAAAAAAAGCTTTACCCAGGCATCTTCATTGAGGGGACATCTTTTGATTCATCAGTGCAAAACGCTACATAAATGTAAATATTGTGAGAAGTGCTTTACTCATGAATCTTCTTTGAAAAGACATCTTTTGATTCATGAGGGTATTAACCCACATAAATGTGATGTTTGTGGAAAGAGCTTTACTCGAACATCCCATTTGAGAGAACATCTTTATATTCATGAGGGCAAGAAGCCCCATAAGTGTGAAGTTTGTGGAAAGAGCTTTACTCAGGCATCTTCTTTGAGAGTACATCTTTTGACTCATGAGGGTAAACAACCATGTTGCGCAATATGTGGAAAGAAATTTACCTATGTATCTCATTTAAAAGAACATATTTTGACTCACCAGAGCAAGAAGTCATATAAATGTGAAGTTTGTGAGAAGAGCTTTACACATAGATCATCTTTGAGGAAACATATTTTTATTCATGAAAGCAGGAAGCCACTGAAATTGTAAAGCTTGGAAGAATTTTACAAAGGATTTTACTTTTAGGAAGCATCTGTTGACTCACAAGAGCTAAAAGGGAAACAAGTGAAGGTTGTAGAGAGTTTTACAAGCATCTATTTTGACGAAATATGTTGAGATGGGTGAAGGTTTACAATTATTTATATTCCTCTTCCATTGTTTTATAATATTATAAATCTATACTTGTAAATGGCTCAAAAGACTCCCATATTCATTAGCACAATCATTAATTAAATTTAATTCATTGTAGGTTTAAGGACCCTGCCAGTGCACCAGAACCTATCATATCGCCTTCATCTTCACTGGAATAATATAGCAGCATCCTCTGGGCATCGTGGCCTCAAAAGTCCATTACAATACTGCCATGATGGGGGGTGGGGAGTGCCCACAAAAGTTCATGAGAACAGTGGGCTGGCATTGGAACAAAAAAAGTAAATAAATATCAGTGTAAACAATACAAGTCTCATTAATTTGTACGCAGGTTGTTTTTTTTTTTTTTTTTTTTTTTTTTTTTTTGGTACACAAAAGGGGCCATATGTGCCTGGGCCTAGGATAGCCAATTCTTAGTGACAGCAAAGTTTTGAGAAAGGAAAGGCAAGTTAAATTAATTTTCTAGTGGAGAAAAAAATAGATCCATTTTTGCACAGGGAAATTATATTTATGTGAAGGAGATAGTTTTTTCACTCTTCAGGTCAGTGGTAACAATATAGCAATGTGATGCATGTTTCACCTGTTTCTGCTTGCTTCTGTGTTATCTTGTAGTTTTAGCTTTTAAGCCTAATTTTTTAACTTATTTCTCCTTTTTTGGAGGGGGGGCTGGTTTCTTTCACCATTAAAATGCTGAATCATTTTGAAATCTGGATAGATTAAACATGAAAGCATTTCATTAATGTTTGGTATAGAAAATTAGCCAAAGAGAAAAGAAGAAAGGAGGATGAAGTGTTAAATCAAATGTCAATGTACAAGTCATTTTTCATGAAAAAAGTGTAGATGCTGTATGTTCTTCATCATCTGAAATCTTAAAATTAAAAATAGATGATTTGCACTGTAGCATTGACTCTATTCAAGAGAGAGAAACAATGTAACTTTGATGAAGCGCAAGTTAACACACCCAAATTTAGCGAACCTTCACTATGTGATTCCAAAAGTAAAACTTTTTAAAATTACCTAGAATAAAAGGTTACCTCCTAAGTGCAAACCAAATACATATAAAGTTGGCAAAAATGGAATTCCTAATGAGTTCATATACTACACTAACCTTGAGTGAATTCTATAAATCTGAGGACCCAGGTGCATTTATTACTTTTGTAATAATATCTATGCTTCTGTTATATTAAGCTTAAAACTGACTCACATATTGAAATTTCAATGTTTTGGGTCTAGGTTACATATTTTTACAAATGGACTTTGGTGCTCTTGAAAACCCATTTAGAGAAAGCAGTAAAAGCATTATATTTATCTAATTAAGAAGGGACTCAGTGAAAATAAGAACTATGACTACATAAAATCTGTATGAGTGTATCTTGATAAACAGAAATTTCTTTGAAAGGATCTGCTTTAAAAAAATTGTTAAAGCATTAAACATGATTATTTTATTTTCTTATTCAGGGATTCATTTATTGTGCACCATGTAAATTGTTCAAGGGTTCATCTCAGTTTACAAGTGGTTTTAGTTACTAGAAACATGCTATTCATGCTACACATGAAAATTTCACTGGATATCATGATTTGTGTTGTGTTAAAAAGAAAACAAAACAGACTTTGCAGAAATATTAAACTGTTTAATAGTTAATTGAAAGAAATGGTGAAGTATTGGAGAAATGTACTTCAGAGGATAGTGGCTGTGGTGAAACAACTTGCTTCTTGGAGATTACCACTTCATAATGAGATAAAGTTTGGTTCCTTAAGAAACTTCATATACGTCAAAACTGAATTGACTGAGTTCAGAACTTAAAGAGGCATCTTGGTATCCACAAAGAGTTTCCTGAGAGATTCTCATTTTTGTCCAATTTGATAAAAATATATTCTGATGAAATCTACAACTCTGGAAAGGAGCTGTAGCAACTTTAATCAGAAGATATAGAGGACTCTTGAACAGAATATCTTCATCTCAATATCTTCCTTTTGAGTTCTGAGTATAAAATGTGCTTCTTATTACTTCTTTTAAGCAAAATGATATGAGAGAAACACCTCTGGAATATCAACATTACACTTAAAATATATTAAGCACCCCAGCAACAAACTGATCTGCTGAAAGATCATTTTCATTTCTTGAATGTGTGAAGAACTGCCTGCATTTATCCCAGACTCAGGAGCATTTCAATCATCTGGTTATACAGGCAATCGAAAACAGTCTCACAATGAAAATGGAATTGAGAGAATGTTCATTGTATTAAGGCAAGAAGGATACTATTTATGTAGAGCAGCCTATCCTAGTGATTAATAAGTTTATGTATTTTGTCATTTATAGTGTTAATGTTTCTATGTACTGATTTTTTAATAGTTTCTTCAGAATTTCGGACATTCTACAATTAGCATGAATCATGATTAAAGAAAAATTGTCTACTGTTAGTCATCTTGACTGCTGAATATTTTGCATGTGATATTTTTCCACTTTGATCAGATAATAGCACTTTCATTAGATAGTTCTGCAGTTTGAAATAATATGTGCACCTTATGTAGTGTTAACTGTTAAATATTATTCAAGATATTCAAAATTTATATGTTAGGGATGCATAAAATTTCTAGGGATCTAGGAATGTATCAGTACCCAAATATGGTGCTGATTAAAGACCTTGATGCTGCCATAGTGATATTATGGTTGGTAATATAACCAACAAGCAGTAAAGGTGGATAATAAAACACTATTGAAAGACAGAATGCTGAAAGTTATGTAAAACTGAGCAGAAGAATTTGATACACCTCCAACTAGACTAACATATTATACAAGTATGTGAGAAATGTGATGAAATTGCATTCATCTTAAGCTTCCGAAATAATGGTCAACCAGTAAGTATTACTAGCCTCTGAAAATGAAATTAATGTTGCTATGACATTTACTTAAAGCCCAAGAAAGTGAAAGAAGAAAGCTTCTTATGAGTAGGCATTTCCTGCAGATTTTCAAATAATCTGATTAAACATCTATGCAAATATATTGATGCAATTACTTCATCTATGAGGGAGGATGATCCAGATCATCACTTACAATTCTGTTCAGTAGTTTTGAATGAAAAAAGATAAGGTGTTGGCATGATTCAAACAATTATTTGGTCAAATGAAACAAGTTTTAAATATTAAGTCACTGTTAATAGTCACCATTGTGTCTGTTACCCAACAGAACACGTCCATCTAACAATGGAACAACAGTTTAATCAACCAGACATTACAGTTTGAGAGGCCTTTCAAGTAAAGGTGTATTGGATGCACCTTTTTCAATATAGCTTTTAACAATGACCATTTGCTGAAGGGAATTGTACCACAATTATGGTTGCAGTATTGTAATAATTTAGGTTTTTTCGGCAAGATGGAGCTGCTCCACACTGTACTATGAGTATACCAGTTCCTTAATCAAGAATTATCCCACAGATGTGTAGGTTGCAGGATCAGTTGAATGGCCATTACAATCGGAGAGAGATTTAGAGGGCAGACCATGCCCCCCCCCTCAAGCTGACTAAAATTATATTTTTCTGATGTAAGAAAAATTCTGTAACTAGTTCGGCAAAGAGACTGTTCTATGTACGAATAATAAACAATTTTTTATATATATATTTCGTTCCTGTTAAGAAGGTTGCCAGGCGCCGTCCTATTGTAATATTTTAGCAAAATTTCTTGGGTAGGGAAATTGAGAATTAAATTATATATTTTTATTGCTGTTATGCACCCTCCAGCTGAAAATACTCTAACAAGTTTTCTTTAGTAAGAGACTTCATATTCACAATGTAAATGTATTTTATTGCTGTCACACAGACACACCTCCTATTGTAAATACTCAGCAAATTTTTTTCTGGCAAATCCTGCTTTACCTTTAGAAGGTTAACTGAACTGCCATATATTGTTGTCCATTGGAATCTTATACAATAAAAATGTCAATGGCACGAGGGCTTTGCGGATATACTGTCCATTTTATTACTTTGTTAGAAAATGCTGGTTTGCAGCAACAGCAAGTGAATTTAGTATTAAGTTAGAGATGTTCGTCTGCCTATAGTGCCTCAGTAATAAATATGGATGTTAAACACTATTAAAAAAAGTCTTTTTGTAAGCATCAGAGTGCATAATATTGTGAAGTGTTTCATGTTTGGTTCTGAGAATCTCAAAATTAAATTCAAGTAAAAAATTAAATTAATTTAGCAACCAGGCAACTCTGCATTCGTTTTTTCATAGCTCTAGTCAGAAACAGAACAGTGACAGTGTAAATAGTGTTAATGATCAAAATAGAGTTGATAGGAACTGATAAAAATGTGGGCCTACAGGTATCAAATTTGAACATTAATATGGAGCACGTTTCAATTAATCCTGAACTAGATATAGGTTTATAAACAATGTAATACAGTTTTTTTCACACTAACTCCATTCACTTACATAAAATTTGGACATATGTTTCGGGAGGCATCACTCCCGAATATAGGTTGTTACATTAACGATCAGACAATTTCTGATAGGTTGAAATATGAGCTATTGTGTAACCATGGGCACCTGATAAAATATGAATTCCCTGTGAAACATAACAATGGCCACAATAATAAGTTTCAATCGAAATGGATGAAGGATTTCCTTGGCTAATTTATAGTGCTAAAGATAATGGTGCATACTGTCAATTTTTTGTGATATTCAGCAGAAGTAGGGGGCTAGGGGTGACCAAAATCTTGTAGCTCTTTCAGTAAAATCATTCAATTGATATAAAAATGCAATGCAGGAGTTCAACAACAATCATTCTGCACGTCAATATCACAAAATGGCTCTTCTTAAAGTTAATTATTTTAAGGAATCAATGGAAGGAAAATGTCAAAATATATCCATCCAATTTGAAAACCATTTGAAGGTACTAGTAGAGAAAAACAGACAGCGGCTAGTTCCAATTATAAAAACAATTATTCTCTGTGGCCTTCAAAATATACTCTTGAGACCATCAAAATATTCCTGTTAGGGTTCATAGGGATGACAGAAAAATCATTCTAAGTGCGGCATCTGAAGAAACTGAAGGGGAGGGAACTTTTTGTGCCCTCCTTAGAAATACCAAGTAAGTGGGGTTGATGCAATATTGAAAGAAAATTTAAAAAAAAAATGCAACTCTTGTTAGTAAAACTATTCAAAAATTTAATTCATTGCTTTCAGGAATTAATACTTCAGAAAATTGTAGATCATATAAAAATTAGTCAATATATTACAATAGTAGCGCATTAGACAACTGATGAAAGTACTTGTAAGCAATTAACATTATGCATTAGGTATTTAGATATACAAAGTTATACTGTAAGAAAAGATTTTATAGGATTTGTAAATGTTGATAACCTAACAGTAGAAGGACTAATGAACACCGTACTAGCCATGCTTGGTAATATTGGTTTATAAGTTCAAAACTTACGAGGACAAGCCTATGATGGAGGGTTCAATATGGCAGCAAATATTGTAGTGTGCAATTGCAAATTATCATGTTGCAACCATTAGCAATGTATAGTCATTGTAGTGCAACAGGTGGCCGAGATCGTTAAGGTGTGGACTCATGAACAGTAGGTCTGAGATTCAATTCCCATCAGGACCGTCCATCCTGACTGAGGTTTTTTCCAGGCTTTCCTCAGTCCTCATAAATGGCAAATGCCGGGGAGGTACCCTAAACTTAGGCCTGGAACATTCCCTTCCTTAAAAAAATATACTTTCCTAATTTATCATTTCACCTCATAGGTCATCAATGTCCACCATCTGTGGTGCCTCAGTAGTAAAAAGGGATATTAAACTGGGAAATTAGGTCAAACATTGACAAACCAAAATCAGCAGCTGAAGGGCTCTCTTTAACTGGGAATGGCTGTTATCCTAATATACAACATCTTCTACAATTAATTGCAATTAACAAACAACTACATGCTGAACAGAATGGTGATTTTCTTCTCTTAAAAGAGTGAAAACTTTGTTTAACAATGACTGAAGAGAAATTAATTGGCTTGATACTTTTACATGTACACTAGAACATCGACATTACTTGAAGAGAAATAATTTATATTTTTGCACAGAAACACTAGCCTCAGTTGCAACTACTATATTTGTAATTATGTGTAGTGCCTTCACTTTTAGTTTTACTTGCAATGGGACATATGTATCTAGTGTTGTGGGGAATATATAGATTTTAAATGTTTTAGTATTGACATTACAGTGATAAGATTAGTTTACAATTGGATACAGAAAACAATGGATATTTAAGTGACTAGTTAGTGTGTGAAAGAAAAAAGATATGAAAATTTGGAGTTGTGAAAATTATATCTGCATGGAGTGAGTACAAATCTACAGAATTTCACATTTAAAAGTTTTAAAATCTTAAATTATGTTTTTGAATGTATCTAGTAAATTGTATAAGATACTTGTATCCTGCCCCTCTTAAGTCGATCCTGGTGGTGTACTTGCCTCCCAAACCCAAGATTGTGGGCTCAATCCCAGCCAGGATTGATGGATTTTTTCAAGTGTAAAAATTCTAAATATGACTTCCTTCAAAAGGGAAGTAAAGCTATGGGTCCCATGTCGTGTATTTAATGCATATAAAAGAACCTCGAGTCTGAAAGAAGAGCCCTCTGAGTAAAATTTATTGGCCGTTCCAAGCCCTGAGTTGAATGGGACACTGATGACCTAAGTTGTTAAAGAGCATCTGTAAATAAAGCAAATCAGCAACAACTCCCCCCCCATTAACATTTTTCTGGACCTGCCCCTGATTACAATCACCATACATTACTCTAATAGACTTCTTCTATTAAGGTATTGTCAAGGAGAAAATATTAAGATGCAGTCACTGTTGATGGCATGATTCAGTTCATAATGGGAGCAAGCCAAAAATTTGCAAGCAATATAGAACGCTGTCTAAAGTGTGCTCAAGTGAAGAAACTACTAAATGCTTAAAGATTCCAATTTGAGCACTTAACAAAATGAACTTAATTGTTAATAATCATTTGATGTAAGTCATCAATTCTTATTCTTAGCATTCACAATCATATCTTTAATTAACAATGTTATTGCAATAATAATAATAATAATAATAATAATAATAACTGTATACATACTTTTGCCCATCCCAGTATTTTTATTCATGAGGACAAGAAGCCACGTAAATGTAAACTTGTTGCAGAAAATTTATCCACGTATCTTCTTTGAAGATATTTTTTTTTTAAACATGTATGCTAAAAGCTATAAATGTGAAACTGGCAAGAAACATGTTTCATGTTAACCATATTTTAGATTCATATTTTGATTCATGAAAGCAAGAAGCCCTAGATGCAAAGCTTATTGAAAGCTAGTTATTTGCATAAATTTTATGAATAATCTTTGATTGTATTTGGGCAAGAAATTTTAATATGTGGGAGGTTGATGTAAGTGATTTCTAGGGCATTTAATTTAATTTATGTTTTAAAGCAGTCTGTTAAAAATGCTGCATATTACTGGTTAATGTAGATAATCAAATGATAGCAATATCGTGTGCCAGCAAGTTCAAATGTTGATTTCACATGGTGATTTGGACAGGTGAATAGGCTAATGGCATTCGAGACTTATAGCTTTCCTGGTGCCAGCATTCGTAGAAGATTTCTCGCAAGATCAGCCAGGTGCATTCAAGAACAGTTCTGACAATTTGGCAATTTGGTGACATTGTTATATGCTAATAATTAATAATATCTTAATTACTATTATAAGTAAAATTGCAAAAAATTTAATACCTATATATTCACCGAATGTTTGCAAATCATAGAGTTGTCATATTTTTAAATGCTGAAATGAAGACATCTCTCTAAACAGCAAATGGGCCATTATGCAATGTTTTAAAGATGTCAGTATCCATATTATATGATTAATTATGTCAGCATTTAGTAACTAATTACAAGAAATAGTATGCTTTATATTTAAAATATACTCAAAGTTTATGTGACATAAATATAAATTAACTCAAAATACCTGGGAAATAAAAAATTACAATCATAAGTTCTTTAAACTCTCACCATTACATGTATACTTGTGTATGCCATGCACATTTTTCAGATAACAGCTTATTTTCAGAATATCATTCTTTTTCAGCAAGTACTTGTAAAATATGTGGTATGTGAAATGCTTGAAATTTAATTTCACTAGTACAATTGTTCTGACTGAATCAAAACTTAATCTGTTCCTCTCGTCAATCCACTGAATTTTAGTCAAAGAAAAAAAAATCTTTCAACAGAAGTTTGTGGGCTAGAATAGCAAAGAACAACTGTGCAATCTTCATTATTTCTTTATACTGTTCCTCGCTTCTACAGTTCTCAATATAGTCCAACCAGTTTTTTCTATGACTACTTGGTTTTTGTAGGCAACTGCAAATTTCTTCAAATTACAATACTGATTAAAACATTTTGCATCATTTATGTGCACCCTTTAACAGTAAAAATGTAATGGAGGCTTGCACACTTTCCAGTGACATATTTTCAAAATCCAGCCATTCAAAGCATGAAAATTCACTCAATGGTTGAGTGCTTCAAGCATTCTTCATTGAATGTTTCAACATTGTTATAAAACTGTTTAATTTATCTTCATGGCCTCATTTTCCATTTGTTTGACTATGTCTTTCACCTTCAGTGGGATCAAGATTTTGTTTTTTCTTTCTTAGAGTATCTGCAATAATTAAGAATTAATAAAGAAATTGACCTCCTTTTCTATTTCATTCAAATAGGAATGAAACATGCTGATTGCAAAAAGCACATGATACAAATACAATTCACATACAAGCTATTTGAAAAACTTTTTATAAGTAACAGTTCAACAGTAAGAATGATATAAAGCTGGGAACAAAGAGCACCAGCAAATTTTAATGTGATAAAATAGCTGTTGATATTCCATATCATTGAAGTCACAAAATTCCTTCAAAGATTTGACATGAACTGTGTAGATTGAAAAATGGATGTAAACTTTAAAAAATCAGTGACTGCAAATGAATATCCAAGTCTGCCCCCACACTGAATGAAGCTATTAAGAATATCCCAATTAATGATATCTTAATCAGTTTACTTACATCCCTTCTGTTAATGCTTCCAAATGTTGTATTGCGGTTCTCTTATGCACAAGCTACACATTTGTTCTGCAGATAAAATTTATGTAACACTTCATTCACGTAACTTGCTATGGTCTAGTTATTTCATTGGATTTGCTTTCAAGCTCCAAAACTTTTACGTGTAGGCTACTATTTTTGGGATATAAATAATGATCCACAATAGGAAACAACTTGAAAGTACCATGGTTATTTGCATCCAAAAATATCTCTATGAATGGGATACTTTGTATGGACTTTATTGCTTCCAAAGAATGAGGAGCCAGTACAGAATTAACTTTGCATTGTTTTTGCAGCTGACACTTTGTAGTTATTTTTGAATCAGAAAATACATCTTTCAAAAACCAGTTGTACCATTCATAGAATTGTAGTTATTATGACATGTGACAGCATGAAAGACAGCAACACCCTCTGCTCCACGCACCAAATCATCAATTCCTGTGTCGGTTCTGGTGGTGTAGTGGTAACCATACTGCCTCCTAAGCCCAAGATTGTGGGTTCAATCTTGACCAGGATCCAAAGTCTCTGAGAAATTTGCTCCCCTCATACATCTGGAATGCTTCTCTGATTTATGTGAAATTCTAAATCTTAAGCATCATGGTTAGCCACTATACCATATATAGGTACCAGGATTGCAGGACATGCATTCTGCTTCCCATTTCCTTCGACCAGGGAGAAAAAAAAAAAAAGGAAATATTTCCCAAAGTTTATCCATAAAAGACATCTCCCCTTTGATATTGCAATGCAGATCTGAAAATATAACTCAAAGAATAATAAATTAATAAATGTTGGTTCTTAAAATGCATTGCACTTTTACAGTTTAAATAGTTTTAAATATAATTTCATAATGGTAATATTTACCTTTTAACTGATTTGCAAAATCTGAAAACAGTTTACATCAATTAGATAATGTTTTGCTTGCAATGATTTTGGATTATATTTTATACAAGACACACACAGTGCACAAACAAATATTACATTACTGGTTAGAGCTTCTGGAAAAAGATGCAAAAATAGTATAATTATTGAATGGAAATCCCCATAATGTGCCCGAAAGTCTTAATTGTTCTCTGCAAAGTGATGCTGTTTGCTTAGGGCATAAGAGAGGTTTGGATCTGTCAAGTATTATTATTATTGGATGGAACTTCCCCATAATGTGCCATCACCAACTTCCAGAAGCACTTAAAAGAGTTGAAGAGATGGCAATGGATAACATGTCTGTGGTTGGATGAAAAGATTACCATTTGAAAAAAATTGAAGTATTCACTGATTATGTTTAGATTTCCCGCTTAAGTCTCGCCCGCAATGATAATGTGCCAACATGCATATTAGGAACGATTTGCAAAAACCTTTTTATTGGACTCGGACTTTTTCTTTTCAGTACCAACACAACAGTCCATAAACATATCATCAATTGCATCATTAATCTCCTTTATGGCTGCAACTTTTGTAACAGTTATTCAAAGATTTGTGCTAAATGAAACCTTTCATCTTAAGAAACAGGAAACCACTTTCTGTTTAGAATCACTTAGTTGTTAAAAGGCTGAAGTGATCTCTTTTGTAGCATTGTAATGGAAAATTAAATATGCATTCATCACTTCAAACCTGACACCAAAAATTAATTAGAATTGCATCAAAACCCCTTGGAAAGAAACTATAAGGTAGTACCCCTTTTGGAATGCTTTAGCAGATTATTTTGATCGATATATTGCTCATAGTGAAACAATTAACTTCAAAGCACTATTAGAACTCTTCATAAGCTGAGGCGTTTCAGTCATACCCGTCCTCACAAAGGTATGATAAAAGTTATTAACTACAACGCAAGGCTACACAGAAATTCTAAGCACCGAGATGAGATTATTAAATCAAGATGAACTGCCCTTCATCACCCAATGCTACAGCTTGGACCACACGGTTTATAATTTCAATTTCTTCGGTCCTCTAAAAGCTGTAATCCGCAAGAGGATGTTTGATGATGACAAAGAAAGACGCAGTAAGATGATTGTTGAGAAGCAAGTGGAGTAAACCTTAGAGCTGCAAGGAAAGTGTACGAAAAAATGACCAAAGAACCGAGAAACAATTGTCACCGCCTCCGTAGTTTAGAGGTAGCATTTTCGGGTTTTGCGTTCCCAGTCAGGTCAACATAACTGATGAAGTTTTTTTCGGAGTTTTTATTCTGAAGAGGTGAACTTCAAACATATTTAAGGCGCCAAGGACTCGAACTAATTTGCGCCATCATTAATTTAATTGAATTCATCCTTATGTCCACAACTGACAGACGTCGCGAGAAGACCAATGCAGCCAAAGCGACATAAATAAAACATTAAAAAATATCTGCGATTTTGAGATGTATACAAAGAAAGCCTGAAAGAGAGAGAGAGGAAAAAAAAAACATTACATCGTTGTCGCATACTCCATAGTATAAAACCGGACAATAATGCATAAGGTGTAGTCCTTGTCGAACACGAATGATGCTGTCAGAAAGAACTTTCCTGGAAGGCAGGATTTCGGAAAGGCGTTAGCCCATTGTAATTTAAACAAATTCAAGCAAAACTAATAAGGTAGCAGATAATTCTCTATGTATGATTACAAAGCCGCTATTAGCTGTCTTGTTAGGAATAAAAATATAAAGCCAATGAAGCATACAAGGGCAGAAATGTACACAAAAAAGTTAGGTTTTATGTTAAATTGGTTTGATGGTGGAGGGTGGGTACGGTATATCCATGTTTACCCCTGTGGCATCACAGTGTGATGTTATATGCCATGAAAGAAATTGTGGGCAGGAAGCCTTCCTGGCCAAGTTTAGGAACCTCCCCAGCAATAGTGACAGTATTTATAGTGTATGAAATAATATTAATTTTATTATAACAGCTACATTCGAAAAGTTGTGGAAATTAATATACTTATTTTTCTTTGCATAATTTAAAGATGCTAAATTTTTGTAAATTAAAAGATTTTCTGATCATATAGCTGTCATCATTTATGTGAATTGCAAGATTTACAAGGATCAATATACATATTGCCATTGGTGAGGTCGGAAGAGAACAAACAGTCTTAAAGAGATTCGATTCACTCGCTGACCTCCTGGTCATAAGTCTGCCCTGTGTTATAGCACTTCTGCCACCCGAGTTGGTGCAAATGTTGGATCAAAGTAAACTAACTCATGTAACTATGAAAAAATCCTAGGTTAAGAATTGCTGGCGAAATAATGTTTTACAACATATTTTTTTTCTTCTGAATTTTGGGAGCATTTGTACTTGAACTAGGATATTCTAGAATCTCTAGTTGGGTACACTGGAGGAGCAATGGACAGGTAATACCGGTGGTCACGTGGTTAGTTTACTTTTTTCAGCACAGACGACGGAATCTGCAAGTTATACGGGCTACGTTGTTTCTTGTTTGTGGTTATGAAAAGTACGTGCTGTATGGCAATTCGTATGTAAACAAATATATGGGAATAGACTGCCTGCGACGTCTTTTGCAATGGAGAAGCACGAAGGTGCAGATAGTGATAAACCAGTATTTAGGAACTTGTCGGGAGATGACCCTGAACCAGAAACTACAGAAATTGAAAGTCTATGCATGAACTGCAATGAAAATGTAAGGTTATCCTCGAATGTAGCGTTATGATTCAGTGCGAACCTTGTGAACGTCATTGAGGAAGACAGTAGAGATTGGTTGAATTTTTTTATACCTGTTTAATTTCAAGCATGCTTTTAATACCCATGAATGCAGTTTGAAATATTCTGTCATTATATAACTCAAAAAAAATTTAAATTGTAAAAGAGGTTAGTGGCAATCATATTTGAAAATAGGTCGTCTTAATCATTTGTTTCCCAATGCTGCCAATATAACCGATCACATGTAGAGCACCGCCAGAGTCGAAACACAAGCTATTTTCATAATATACCGGAAAATTTGAAGCAGAATACTAACCAAGAGAGTACCATGGCATAACAATACAAAACTATTAATCTCGCTATTGCTGTATGTAGCTGCAAAGCCTCATTAAAACATACAAGCACCAAAATCACAAACATAAGCATTGGAAGTGCATAACGTTTGAGCTACATGGACTACTGCCCTTTAACGATATATTTAGTGGCTCCAAAAGAAACTGCTGATGCCGCTATTGGGATGAATGGCTCTAGTTATTGACATTGTAGATACTCAAAATACATGTCATATATCATGGATACACATTGGTATGAATGAATGAATGAATTTCTCCACAGGAATTCGTTAAAATTATTACCTTTAACACAGAGGAAATGCCTATGAGGCAAGCCGCGCGTTTCTTTCCTACCTAACCTAACAGTAAAGTTATGATATGACAATAAATTAAGCGGAATCGTGGGTAACCTCTTACCTATAGCAGCGTGAAGGTTTATTAGTGTTATTGTTCGGATCCTCCATGTAGAAACAGTCATTTCCGCCTCTTTTGAACATCTTACACGAACATGAACTCTTGATTTGATTCCAGCGGTTGTACTCCACACACCATGCAATCTGGGTTATAAAATAAACGAATAAGGCGACCTAATCTCAAACATCAGCACTCTGTTGGGTAATTAGCGAAATAACTCCTATTCCCCTATCCCACACCTTCTCAGACATGCGTCTGAGTACGCATGGTAATCAAAGTTTTAAATTAACCAAAAATAACAAAAGAATAAGATTTCTGTAATCATTCTCCTATTATTCCAGAAAAGTAAACTTTCTATCAATGTTGCATTCCTGTATGCAAACTTTAGCAACAATGTTTATGTCTCGTATATTGATCATATATTTGCAATACCTTTTCTTGTGGCATAGCCAAAATTATTGGTCATTTGTTTGCAATACTTTTTCCTGTGGCATAGCCAAAATTTTCTAAGTTGATTCAATTTTGTATTTGGAATAAATAAGGAATAAAAAAAAAATTTAAGAAGAGACATTAACAAACAAAAATTCTATTTGCTTTATGTTATAAATTAGGCTCGTGAATAAAAGAGGCACAGAATCCAAATAAAAATACATTGTAGAGTGCCATTATAGAAATAAAGTATGCATGGTTCGATTGAAGGAGGTCATTGTGTAAAAGTGGTCGTGGACTTCAAGTCTTGTCAAGAAGCATAAGTTCTGTTATGGAAATCCCTCTTCATTTGTTTTAATGAACAGTAGCAGTATTAACAATAATGATGCAGTTGAACATGTGTCAGATCGTTTTATAATTATTTTATTTGTAGGATGATAGTTAACCATTTTAACATCTATGATTCAGCTGCATTCTAGTAGATTGATATGTCCAGATATTACATGTCTATTAGCATAACTCATGAGGTCGTTTAGGCATGGACTTGTGAGCAGGAATTCTGGGAATTGATTCCTGCCAGGGCTGTCCTCCGTGACCTAGATTTTTTCCATTTTTTCCCCAGTCATAACTCATAAATAGCAAATGCTGGGGAGAAACTCCAAACTTAGATCAGGAACTGTTCCTAACATTCCCCTCCTTTAAAAAAAACAATTGCTATGAAAATTAAATAGCATTGTAATATTTGCAATGTTTATTTGAGCACACTGCTATTTATTCACTACCTATATTCATAAACTCCAAGCAGGGCTTCAGGGCAGCTCCTGTGAATATCACTGCCCTACAAGAAAGATCACAATGTAAGTGTATTAGTAAGGAATTCCAAAATAGCCTGCCTGTATTATAGTAATATTAATAACTGATATTTTACCGAAAATAAACTTTTTCCATCCTAAAACTGACTGACTTATTTTTTATTTTTCCAAATTCATATAATAATTAAATATAGGCTTGAAATTTAAAGTAAATATTCATTAAATTTTAGGTTTCACCCCTTCAACCCCACACACTCCAACTTTGAAATTTCAAATTGCATCCCTCCTTTTGATACTTACATTTTAAAGTGATTAAATTATCACATCTTTTACTTTCTATCATTGCCTGGCAACCTGGATTGCTATTGTTATTTGAATTTGGATGGAATAAAAATAAGTGGATCAGTTATAGGATGAAAAAGCAATTTATTTTGGGTAAAATTACAATAATACTTTTGTTAACTTGTGATTAATCCACTTACATTCTGTTCACTATACACCAGTTTGATATTATTTATTACCAAAACACAACTATTACATAAATACTCAGTAGATTATATGGTAGTATTATTCTGTTAAAATTCTGTACTTGTATCTGTACCTGTCTTCAAAGTTTATTATTATTATTATTATTATTATTATTATTTACTTCTAGAAGTATTGTAACTATTTATCATAATTACTGTCCCTTACTCTGACATAAGGCTGCCAATTTCTCAAAATGAAAATAAGGAACAAATTTATGGCCAGGTTTAGAAGCTATTGACAGTGAAGTAACTAAATATTTCAAATTGAATGTTTCCAAATGTTGACTTGAACTGCAGTTAGAGGGTTTTTAGTTAGGATATATTTTGAGAACTTGTTACCATCCTCAGCTGTTCATTTACTGCTTGTAAGTTTCGGGTTGCTTGATTGATCATGACTGGATCTGAGCTGCCACTCTATCAACATCTATTGGCTTGAACAGGGATTTACTGAATTTGTTTGAGGGTAGCGTGTCTAAATTCATTAAATTTTTTTGATTTTTAAGAATTACAATTTTTTCCCATGTGGATAATTTCTATTTCTTTTAACAAAACAGCTTCTTGCTTAATTTGAAGTCCCAAAAGTGAATTGCTAGTGCAAATTTTTCCAATTGTTTTAGCTGGACATTACTATAATATTCTTTCCTCCTGGTTTCCAAATTTCTTTTCATTTTTCTTATGTATTTTAAATTGTAATCTAAGCATTCTATTGCATATATGACTGATTTTTTTTTCTCTTGTGCTATGTTGTCTTTCAACAAATAAGCTAATACATTTTAATATTGTATTATAAATTTAAATATCTAATGTTGAAATCTTTAAAATATTATTAAGGGTAAATATAAATATTTTATGATGTTATAAAGTATCAGAGTGCATATAATTATAGAAAAAGAAGCTTACTAATCAAAAATGCATACAATATAGGAATGCTTGTAGGAGAGCAAGGGGCTACATCAACATAGGCTGTAGTCTGTATTTAAAACCAGAAAACTTCTGAATCTTCAGTAGTAGTGATAAGGAGTGCAATACTTTACAATTATTTAATATCTGTTAAACTTAAAATTGAGTATCAGCATTATCTACCATGCTTGATGTGACAAATGATGACATGGCTGAAGGTTGAAAGATCCATGTACAGATATATGCTGTAAATCAAGTGCTGAGCCAAGCAGTTAACACTTCAGGAAATTGCCTTTTTTTATATAGGGTGTACACTGAAAGTTTGTTATGTTCATTATTAATGCCTTTAATTTTTTTTTCCTTCTAGGGAATTACAAGATTACTACTAACAAAAATACCATTTTATAAAGAGGTAGTAATTATGTCCTTTGAATGTGAAAAATGTGGTTTTAGAAACAATGAAATACAGCCAGGAGGGAAGATAGAAGAAAAGGGTGTTTGCATTACCTTAAAAGTAGAAAACGAACAAGATTTTAACCGACAGGTTGTAAAATCTGACTACACATCAGTAAAGATTTTGGAACTTGACTTTGAAATACCGTCAAGATCTCAAAAAGGAGGTAGGATGAAGTTTTTTAGCTGTCTTCAACTAGTGGAAAAATTTAATTTTTCTACTTTTAAATTTAATTAAAAAAGATTTACAATAACTATTTGTTATGAATGTAGGATATCACAATTAGTATTTTTCCAAAGAATTAGGAAGCTCAAGCATATTCTTTAGTATTACAGAAAGAAAGTCAAGGTTTTTTTTTTTAAAAATTGTAATTTTGATTGATGGAGTGAAAACGTTTGTTGTATTTCCTAAAATTACTTCATTAATAGAATATAAAATTCTCTTCCAGAGGTTACAACAGTGGAAGGAGTAATTCATCGTAGTATCACAGGGCTGCAGCAAGACCAGCCATTGAGAAGAGCACATGATCCTTACACAGCTGCACAAATAGACCTGTTTCTGGCCAAACTTCAGAGTCTGAAATTTATGGAGACCCCATTTATAATGGTAATTTAGCCTCATTTTAAGCTTTTTATGTTTTTGCCTGTTCTAAGAAACCATTTCTTTCATGGTCTGTTCTGAGTAGGATATTGAGAATACTCTTTATTGTTTCACTTACATGAGATTTACTCAAAATTTAACAGCTGATGATGTGGAAAAAGTTCCATGAAACATATATCCTGAGTAAATCTCATGTAAGTGAAACGATAAAGAGTGTTCTAAATATCCTTCTCAGAAGAGATCATTAATGGATGTTTCACTGTATTTGATTCCGAATTGAATTAATATTTATATTTCTTTCATGCTTAAAACTATAGGCAGGGACAAGTTTTCTAATTAGTGATGTGTTTTTCCAGGGCTTTGTTTACCCTGAAATGTCATTAGTCTAAGTGAAGCAATTATGCTATTATTAATTTCTTTCAATCATAATCACAAAGACATTTGGCCATAGGCTCAAATGTCTACAAACTTGGAAAAGGATCTTATGTTCTGCTTGCAATTTCTTGAACTTGAAGGAAAAGCTTCCAAGGCACTGAAATGGATAGAAAGCAATACATTTAGAACATACCAAAGTTAGTGCAGCCCCATTTTTTTGATTGGAAATGAACTTAGCCACCCAAATCATAACTAACTGTTGTAACTAATAAGAGCCAAATTAATACATACAAATTGACTGGAAAGGTAAAAAAATATAATAGTCTCTTCCTTAGCATATTTGTTTATTCTCTGTTAATACCGTTCCAACTATTCAGAAGTTGATGAGGATGGTGGTAGGTTTGGAAAGAGATGTGTTAAAGTTGATTAGTACTTAAGCTGTTGTGCTATTCCATAATATGTAGCTCATATCTTATGTGTTGAATTAGGTTTTTTCTTGTTTTTGGAAAACCTTTTAGCATATTCTTGCACCACCGGACTTAGCATAAGAAGAGTTTAATTAAGATCATTATATGATTGAGTGGATATGAGTGTGTAGTTTGACTAAATCATACAATGATCTTAATTAGATGATTAGCTTCACTGTACAAGTTCTGATTAGCATTTCAAAATAAGAAGAGTGCACTTATAAGCACTATCGCACATTTAATTTGTGTTCACATTTGCAATTTTCATTGCTATAATTTGATCTTGTTAGAGCAGTTAATCCACTGCTAAAATTATAACATTCCGAGTTATACCATGGTTGGTGGTGCATATTGAGGCCAAACCTTTTGCTAACTGATTTGGTAGGCATCATCAATGGAGATCTGGAACTGGCACAGTCCTGATGATGAATGCATAAAAACTGTTTTCTCTATGGCTATAAAAATAGCTAAGGATCTCAGGGACCCTCTCCTACTACCATGGTATGTAAATTCTCTGTAAGTGTGGTAAGGTATATATTGGCATGACCACACAATCCTCAAAAAACAGAATATGTGAGCATAAATATCGCTTTAGACTGAACTAACCAAAGTGATCTGCTGTAACTAATATACTATTTGAAAGAACTGAAACCATTGCAAGGACTAATGGTTATTTTAATTTTGTCAGAAGTGAAGCATTAGAGATAAAATAATGTCCTTTTAACATAAACAAAAACATTGGGCAGGAGATCAGCCAGATATGAAAACTCTCAGGACACATGCAACCATCATTGACACTCTCCACTCTCAATATGAATACAAACCTAATTGCACCTTGACACTTCCTGATAACATGGCATTCACCATTAGTACTGCATCAGTTCCATATCTCTAATGATGATGCTAACTGAAGTAGTTAGTGAAAACTTTGGTTGTAAAATGCACCACCCACCATGGCATAACAGCCCAGAAAGTTGTAGTTGTAGCAATATTAATGCCAGCTGTAAAATCCTTAAAAGCATTATAATTAATTCACTAATTCAGTGTTTCTATTTTTGGTTTTAAGATGCTGTGTACTCAATTGTTAATTGACAGTATCCTCCTTTTTGTATGAATTGTTTTCGATCTGTTTTTAGAATCAAGCACTATTCTGGTCATAATTATCGAATCGACTCACTAGATAATTAAGAACATAATAGTCGCTTCACTGTATTGGATCTGACACGAAATTAAATGTTACATTTACTATTCTGGTGTTAGAAGACATAGTGAAAACAAGATGTTGCAAATAGGAGCCACATAAAAACCATTAAAATGGGATTCCTTTTATGAGCTCTAAATGGTTTCTGCAGCTTTAGTGAAAGGAAGGAAAGGCCAAGTCCTTTACAGCCCTTCAGCAGGCAAAGGATATTTACATGTGTACACTCTTTATTCTCTTTACAGTTGCATCAAACATTTTTTCCAATAGTGCATTTTCTCTTTAAGCAGCTAAAAACTATATTTGTATAGAGTATCCCAGGTTTCACATTTTTAATTTATTTCAGAGAATTCAACATATCCACAAGATCAGAAGAAATTTACATATAAGATAGGTTTTCATTTATCTAGAGTCTATTGAGAAGAATTTTCAATCTAGCATAAAAATTTGCAAGGATTATATAAATTATACTGCATGATTCCTTTAGAGAAACTTTTAAAAAATAGGAATGTACCTAACTGTATCTACAGGGTTATAACTTATGGAAGACAACTTAATGCAAACAAAATAAATAAATAATAGGAGATAATTTCATTACCACAAATTTTCTTTTCAGTAAAATGGCAGTAAGCAAATATCTGTAAATTGCAAAAGTCATTTAGTACAAAAATATACCTTGATACATAAAAAATGTAAGAATTAGAAATTGATTAAATATGCAATTGATAAAAGAAGTATAGTACAGCATAAAATAATTGTAGATGATGATAATAATAATAATAATAATAATAATAATAATAATAATAATAATAAATAATTATAATGTGATGTTAATATTATATATTGTCCCTCTACACAACATACAACTTTATGTCACTCACTGTAGATGAAACGGTGTAAGCCTTCATAAAACCATATTTACCCATGATGAAAATAATGCAAACATTATTTTCATCAACTTGACAACTCTGTCAAGTGTGTTAGACGACAGATTAGACATAATTTACATTATTTTCATGTTTTATGAAGGCTTAAACCGTTTCACCTAGAGTGAAGATAATGTTTACAGTATGGGTAAATGTGGTTTTATGAAGGCTTAAAATGCTTCATCTAGAGTGATTGAAATAAGTTTTGTATGTATGTTGCATAGGGGGCCAGGAACTAACATTAACATTTCTAATGTCAGAATTTGTAAAGTACACTAATGATAAATGACTATCACCAATGCCACTGCAACCACTGCCACCATCACCAAATGGTGGTATTGCAGCTGAGTATAGCCACTATATACACCTTTCACCTAAGTAATGACAGTTCTTTTCCAGGAATGGCACAAGGAATTTATGGGGAGGGGAGTGGAATATAGGCAGAGTTCTTCTGTGTATCTCATTTTCATGATTAATTAATTCATTCATTTGATGTTACACACCTTCCACCTAAGTAATGAGTGCTCCTTTCTAGGAATGGCAAGGAATTTATGGAAAAAAAAGAAAAAATGTTTCTAATGTCAAAATCTGTAAAGTACTCTAATGATAAATGACTATCACCAATGCCACCGCAACCACTGCTACCATCACCAAATGATGGTACTGCAGCTGAGTATAGCCACGATATACACCTTTCACCTAAGAAATGACAGTTCTTTTCCAGGAATGGCACAAGGAATTTACAGGGGGGAAGTGGAATATAGGCAGATTTCCAATTTGTATCTCATTTTCATGATTAAGTAATTCATTCATTTGATGTTACACACCTTCCACCTAAGTAATGAGTGCTTCTTTCTAGGAATGGCAAGGAATTTATGGCAAAAAAAAAAAAGTGGAATATAGACGAGAATTCCTTTGAGTATCTCATCTTCGATTAATTAATTAATTCATTCAGTCCTTTATTCATTTTCCAAATCACTCTATCTGTACCTTTTCACCAACCTAATGATGGAGTACTTTCAAGGATGTACATGATAAATCCAACTTTATTCCATTTTCATGGTGTGTACATGTGACAAATTTTTAATAAATCTCAAAATGAGAAGCAGATCATTAAATATCAGCACTATGAACTAAATTATGAAATAATTTCTGCATTTTAACTTAGTTATTAACATAATATTTTATTCACATGACACTGCCAGTGGTAGCTGAGGCTGTTAAGGGCAAACTCGTGAGTGGGAGGTCTGGGATTTGATTCCTACCAGGATTCCCTGACTGAGGTGTCTTCCAGGTTTTCCTCAGTCTTTGCAAATGGCGAGGAGTTACCCTAAACTTAGGCCTGGAATGCTTCCTTCCTTTAAAAAAAAAAAAAAAAAAGAGTCCTTTCCCAGTTTATCATTTCATTTATGTATCATCAGTGTCCATAACTTATAGTTAAAATAATTAATACTATTAAAAACAATTTCACATGATTCCATTACAGTTCTTTTTAGAGGAATATTTTTATTCTCCACTAAGTATTTACCCAACATTATTAAAATTTGCTAATTTACCTTATTAAATTATCGCTTCTGGCATCTAATGGTAACATTTTTGCCTCATAGACATAAGATCAAGGGTTCAGTCCCACTAAGGTCGATGGTTCTTTTCAGGAGTAAAAATCCTAAGTATAGTTTCCTTCAGAAGGAAAGCCATGGGTCCCATGTCATAGATTTATGACACATAAAAGAATATCAAGCCCAAAAGAAGAGGCCTCTAAGCAAAATTTATCTGATGTTGGATGCTCTGAATTGAATGGAATGCTGATGACATGAGATGTTTAAGAACATCTGTAAATAAACCAAATAAATAAATAAACCTATGAAATTTGCACATTTCCTGGAATCATCTGGTAGTATTAATGCTTAGCCTCAAAACAAACTTAATTCTGACATTTACATTTGAAATTTAAAACTTATGCCCTCTCATTTCTAGCTAAGATTTAAGTTATAGAGATCTAAAAAGCGATTTTTTTAAGCAAGCTCATATTTCAAAAATATTTAGTACCTGATTGTTAGCTACATCAAAAGATATCTAGGTTGTTAATAACATAAAAGTGGATGGTAACAAATTGCAAGTATCACTTAGGAGTAGAATGCAGCACAGAAATCATGTGTCAATGTATTAGAATTCTACTAATCCACACTAATTGGGTCAATGTCTGTTCAGATTAACATATGTTCCAATTATTGGAAAATATTTTTACAACTATTTATAACAATATATATAGCAATAAGTACATTATTTGGTACTTGCCCATTCAATGTGTATATCATCAATGCATTGTTCCACTTAAGAAGTGGAGGGGGCACTGCATGTTGCGAGAACTCTGTTAAAGGGAAATGATCAGTATGTATCAGTTTCATGTGAGTTAAATTTGAAATTAATTTCATGTTGGAACTAATACAGTGAAGCAATTAATTTATTCTTAATTAGCTAGTGAGTTGATTTAATACTCTTATGCACAGATATATGGATGATATTTTGTGGTGGTTAATAAGAAACACTTGGATGATGCTTTGAAATTACTAAACCTACAAGATAGGGAAATTAAATTTACTTCTTAGAACAAGAAACATGATTCCTTTCCAAAGATTATGAGAACAGGCAATAATTTGAAATTTGGAATATACAGAAAGGATTCGAAGACTGAAGATTATATAAAGGCCAGTGGTTTCAATCCCACAGCACACAAACATACAGTTCTCAACAGCTTAGTACAGAGACTCATTAACATATCCATTAATGAGTTTAAATACAGCAAAGAGTGCTCTCACGTAATATAAATGGCAAAAACCAATGGGTATGGCCAAGAAATTGTAGACAAGAAAATTAAGAAATTCAAACAAGAGAAGAGGTTAAAACAGGTTGCAATATTGTCGGCAAAAAAAAACAAACTACCATTCACAGAAATTTACTTATCATCTTTGGGCCACCAAAAATTTCAGAAAATGCTCCAAGAGTTTGGGATTACTTAGTCCCAAATGAACAAATTCAGCCTAATAATCTGCTCAACTCCAGTAATAATGATAGAATACCTGATGAGAAGAACTCAGGAATATATAAAATCTATTGTTCAGAATGCAGCAAGTATATATTTGCAAAACAAACAGAAGCATTGGATTTAGGCTAAAGGAACAATGTTGAAACATCAGGTACAATCAGATAGATAAATCAGCGGTTTACATCACTTTTGGAGTGATGAACATGATATAGAAATGGAAGTCAAATTATTGAAATTTGTAGATAGGCTCTTAAACTTGGATATGGGGAAAAAAATTTATAAAAAAATATGAAGATAAGGTTATGAACTTTGAGATCCCAACAGAAGACAATTTAATCCAAAAGTTCATGAAATGTCCACGAGAGCTACAACAAGTCCATCCAACTAACAATGAGTCTGGCAGTTGACTAACAGCTGATGATGCTGGCTAAAGCGTGTGAAACATGTTCTGTATAATTCAATGGTAAGTGGAGCACAAGAGTATTAAATTGACTCACTAGCTAATTAAGAATTTATGTGAGTTGTTTCTGTTAACCATTTTTGTAAACTGCACAAATGGCCACTAATAGAAAGCAGGTAGCTTTTAAATGCAATCACTATATGGACTTAGTGGCTTATTATTTGCTCAGAAAGCTCATTTTCCCCCTTCCTTTTATTTATAGATGCTCTTTAACATAACAGGTTATCAGCATCCCATTCAAATCAGGACGTGAAAGACTGACAAATTTTGCTCAGAGGCCTCTTCTTTCAGACTTCAGATTCTTTATCATGTCATAAATGCATGACATCTGACCCACAGCTTTTCTTCCCTTCCAAAGGAAGCCATACTTAGGGTAGAATTTGGTCCGAATTATTCAAAATTTTGAATTAATGGGGTTTGGATAAATGGATTTCTAGTTTAAATCTAAGTTATCTTAACCTTTCTAAAATAGCATTGTATGATCAATTTATACCAATTTTAGATAATTTTTAAAAATCATTAAGTTTGTTACTTTGTAGTTGTCAGTTATTTGCTTCTTTGTAGCTCTCATAATAATTTGAAAATGCTGGTTTGTTATTAAAACATAATAGAAGCTTTCTTATACTTAAAGGTATTTGAAGACATCAGTGGCAATACATTTGTGCAGAATCCAAATGCTCCACAGAAAGATCCAAGAGCACAAACTGTGTGGTTTACTCGCACTAAGGAACAAGACCACATCCTTGGAATCTACACATCAAGTGAAATAGGAGTGAAGTCAGAAGAAACAGATGCTAATGCAGTATTGCTGAGAAAAATAAAAGAGGGAGAATTTACTTATGAAGACCTCCATGGCGAGGTGTATCAGTTTCCTACCTTCTGTCCAGACTGTGGCAAACAATGTCCAACTAACATGAAGGTTACAAGTATCCTTTGTAATTTTTGGAAGTATGTTAGAGATAGATAATTGTGTTGTAAATATTTGTAATAATTGTAAACATTTAATTGCTCTGAACAAAGGTAGAATAATTAAAATTGCATAGTATTTGAAAATTATGATGTGATTTCCTTTGTCAATGTTGACAGGATACATTTTGGCATCATTAATGACAGAATGTTGCAATTTAGGTAATATGTGTTCTGACAAATTTTCAATCGCTTCTGAAGAAAGGAGGTTTAAGAAAGTTCTTCTGATTTAAAAAGTAGTAAATTTAAAACTTTTATACTAAAAAATTTATTAACATTGACTGGAATGTAATCCATCATTTTCAGTTCAAATAAGGTATACTAACCACGAGATACTACAGATACATTGTCAGCAATGTAATATTTTCTATGGTTATAAGTCTTCTCTATTTAACAAAAGTACTATAAACAAGTTCATGAAGACTGGATATCATTTGTGCCTGAGCTCATGTATTTTTTTTAGAACTACAGAATAGTAATTTTTTATTCAGGCTTCTTCAGCATGTGTAAAAGGAAATCTAGTTAACCAAAAAATCATGTGTTTTCTAAATAATCGGGGAAAGTCAAAAACTAAGTTTTGCTATTTCATTATTCCAAAACAAATGCACACGGCGCTCATTGCAATTTGTGTACTGATAGTGTATAGTTACACTTCATGGTGTCATACAGCAGCATTGTGCATTGACATAGGTGCAGCAACAGTTACAAAATGGCAAGGACAATGAATGAGTGGTTAAAGGAGGCAGTGCACATAATTACTCATTTTGGTGGGCAGAAAATATGGAACCTGTTAACATCCACCACTGAATTGTCTCTGTGTATGGAATGGATGTTTTGTCCATCTAATAGGTGTGAATATACAGAGAGTGGCATGATTACAAATGGCCTGTTGAATAACTGACTCTGGTAAAATGTTCCCCACCTCTTCTGACTTTCATCTGTTTGGGAAATTGCAAGAGCATGCTCTTTACCACATGGATATTGTAGAGTGGTGATGACATAATCATTTGACAATTTCTTTAATTACTTTAAAAGGTTTACTTACCAGTTTTATGAAAGGTGGTGCTGGAACTGATACTGTCATTGTTCATACATTCTTGGCACCTCTTTAAAAACTACCCATCACTTGCTGTAATTCACAATGAGTAATGCTGACTACTTCTTGACAGATATTCTATTTCAATTCTTCCTTACACCACAGATAAAACTCATAAGGGTTTAGGTCAGGGACTGAGAAGGATTTGTGGCCTCTTAAGTCATCAAACAAAAACCTAGTGGTTTTTATCTCTGGGATAAATTAAAAAATACCCTGTACAAAATTAACCCACATCCCTGGAAGAACTGAAACAAAATATTCATCAGGAAATAGCGAGCATTACTCAACATGAACAGCTAGTGATGGATAGTTTTTTAAACAGATAGTGGCCAGTTTCAACATTGTTTTTCATAAAGTTGTTAAGTGAAACCTTATAAGAATGAGTGAGGGATTTTATTTCTTCCAATTCTAAATTTACATGCGCATATTATTTTTTTTATTTTATTATATATGATTTATTTATTTTATTTTTTATTGCAAACCATAGACTCTACACTTGAGTTTCAGTCATTGTCAGAAGATACAATCACAAAATACATTGATAAACCAAGCTTAATTTACCTCATATAATAATGGGTATTTCCATTCAAACTGTAAGCAACTTTCAACTATATTTTATTTACATATTTACAATTCATTTATTGTATACATTTATCTATCAAGAAGTTTTTCAATTCTGTTTGAAACTTTTTTCCTTCTTTGACTTTTAATAGATAGTGGTAGTTTATTATAAAAACTTTTTTACCAATAAATCTTGAATCTCTTTCATTAGTTTTTTTCTTGTTTTTGTTTATATTTAGACGACAGTAATTATTCTGAATCCAAGTGCTATAATTGTGGCAGTCCTTGTTTAGGATCTTGTCTTGTTCACTGTTATGACAAATACCTTACACACACATATAATGATATTATAGTTAACATTTTAGAATCCTTAAAAATACGTTTATGTGAGGCTCTCCCTTCTACCTTATGTATACACCTCAAACAACTTTTTTGAAGGATTAGTAGTCTATTTATATTTACACATACTTCCCCAGACCTCATGTGCATAACAAAAATATGAATAGATTAAATCACAATATACTAACTTTAGACTGTCTGAATTTAAATATTGTGATAATTTCCTTAATAAATATATATGTGCTCACTTTGTTACAATATAGTCTACATGGCATTTGAAAGTTAACTGATTATCAACAATAACTCCCAAAAATTTCTTTAATTAACTTGCTTCTCCATTAATCATAACATTTATGTTTAAGATTCTCATGCCTATTAGTGCAGTAGTGAAACATAAGTACTTTAGTTTTTTGCACATTTAGTGTTAAATTATTACTTAATAAGTATTTGTATTTTTATTTCTTTTTTTTAATAGTGTTTAATGCCCATTTTTACTGCTGAGGCACCAAAGGCATTATATTTGTAAATGATATTTGATTGTTCTGCTATAATTTCTCCTAATTCAGTAAGAGATTTACAAGAAAAAAATAGCAAGGTTGATTCATCAGCTTACCATATAGTATTACATTTGCCAAGATTAGGCAAATCATTTGCATATATCGAAATTATAGTGGGCCCAATTACATATCCCTGAGGTACTCCAGCGTTAACTATTTTACAGTTTGATTTAGCTGTAGTTATAACATTTCCATTTTTATAGTGAATTGCTGTATATTATTTGCAGTTTTGTAGATATAATTGTAGAATTTCTCTGGCTTTACCCCAAATTCTATATTTTCGCATTTTTTCCAATAATACTCTATGAGAAACCAAGTCAAATGCCTTGGACAGGTCAAGAGATAATCACATCGATTTCTCATCATCTAGAGTTTTAAGAATTGAGGAAAAGAATTTATTACTGCTGTAGTAGTAAATTCTGAAGCCATGCTGTGATTTGCTTAGTACATCATTTTTGTTAAAAAAATCTAATAATCTTATGCTTAGTACTCTTTCATTTATTTTGGCAAAGATTTCTTTCCTGTTACCTTTTGTATAAATTGGTTTGATTGTACTAATTTTTAGTATATCTGGGTTTATTCCTTCACTTATAGAGGAATTTATCATAGGCATTAATATTTCAATTACCCCTTCTTTAAAGGTTTTAATGTTTAATATGATATTCCATCCCACCCAACTGAAGTTTTATTCTTCAATTCATATATAATTTTACCTATTTCTTCATTTGATATCATCCTTAAGAAAATTGAATCTTAACCTCTTTGATCCGATATACCATATTCTTTTCCATATTTGGTTTTTCATTTATCACATTTACAAAGTAATTATTAAATATTTGCAAACTTTCTGTGGGCTATCAATGAATTGATCATTTACATTTAATGTTATATTATCATGTCGATTCTTGTTTGCACTGTTATCCTTTGCTATCTCCCAAACTGGCTTAATTATATTCACTGATTCAGCTATCCTATTAGTAAAAACTTGTTTCTTTAAATTAATAAATGACCAAGGGTATAGCTTTTTTTAGATTTCTCTATTTGGTGTTCTGTAAATATCCATGTTAGTAGTTTTGTAGAATAGATAGTAGTCTTTAATTTTTTTCTAAGATTTTTTATTTCATTGGGTATCCTTAAATAATTACCTCCCAATTTACTCTGTAAATTCTCTTTGTTGGGCAGTATTTCTTTAAATATGCTGTTAAAACACTGAAAAATGTTTCCTATTTAGTGCTTATGTCCTGGATGTTATAAACTCTTTCCCAGTTTTCTTGCTTTAAAGTTTCACAGAGCTTGTTCATAGGGCTTCCTTAAATAATTACCTCTCAATTCACTCAGTGTTCTTCTTTTTATTAGGCAATGTTATTTAAATATGCTGTTAAAACACTGAAAAATGTTTCTCATTTAGTGTTTATGTCCTGAATGTTAAAACCCTTTTCCACTTTTCTTGCTTTAAAATTTCTGCTGCTTAAGATTGTATTGATTGATTGATTGATTGTATTATTAGTGTATTAGTTAATATAGATTATGTTTGTAATACATTTTACCTTGTAATGGTAATTCTAGTTGGTAGTCTGATAGTGTTATGCAAGTTAAAACTATGTAGTAAATCAATTAGGTATATATATAATTCATAGTGTCAATAAGTGCATTAATGATTAAATTGCCCAAGATAATGATTTTTGACTATATTTTGCAACTTTTATGAATTCATCCACCTTTGAGTTTGGTAATCTATATATATATATATATATATATATATATATATATAAAATTAAAAATTATATATATATATATATAAAATTAAAAATTGGAAAAGGATTTCCTTTCCTTTCCAATTTCCAATTTCCTTTCCTTTCCTTTCCAATTTTTAATTTTACATGATATTTTCAACATACAAATAATATATTTCAAATTAATTGTTTTCTAATTTTGACATGAATTTCACTTAAAGGTTTTAAATTAGAACATATTTTGGGAATGAAGGTTCCTGAAACATGTCCTAATTAAAAACCCTGCCCTAAAATAGGGGTGTAATGATGGGGCAAGGGGAAAGTTGGCATGATGAAGCCATGCTTTAGTTAGAGTCGGTCAGGAGTCAGAGTTGGGAGAATGTTGTGTGATAGTACCATGCCAATGGTCATATATTTCCCCGGGGCCAGAGAGAAAGACAAATGTGGCATCATGTATAAAAGGTAATCTAGACAAATGTCATTTTTAAATAATAAATTCTGAAACATGTTATTCATAGTAGATGCTTTCATTATGAAAACCCATACATTCCAATTCTGTGATCCGGTACATTGAGTTTATGAGGAAATGTTAGAAGTTTATTTGTAATGTGGTGATGTGGACAGGGCATGAACCCCGGTTCGCCGCAATACAAGCATTCAAATAGAAATCAATTGGTTCCTAAATAACAAACAGATATCCCTTACTTCAAAGAAGTGGTCATTATGGCTACAAATTGTGATAATTGTGGTCATCGTAGCAATGAAGTGAAGTCTGGAGGTGGTATTGAACAAAAAGGAGTGCGCATTGAAGTCAAGGTTACAACTAGAGAAGATTTTAGTAGAGATCTCTTGAAGGTTAGTGTTTGAAACTAATTTCCCTTTCTAATAACTTTATGAACCTTTCTCAACAATTTTTGTCAATTTTCTTGGGATCTTAAGCTTATGTTTATCAATTGGATCACATTCTGCAGAAAGGAACCAACCCATAATATGCCTAAACTAAAAAAAATTGCATTAAAATGAAACTTATTGAGCTTAACAAATCACCTGCAATTTTAGCTGATGCTGCAGAATAAGTTTTAATATAAGTAAAAGATAACTTGAATTTCATTAATTGTTGATATAATAGCTACTATTTTTTGCAGTTTGGTTCCTTTCTGCAGAATGTGATCCAATTAAAAGCCCTCCTTGGGAGCTCTACTATTAGTTCTACCATACTATAGACTATTACTGTGCATTCATCATAATTATCTTTACTTCTTTATTCATATATTTTTTTCCCATTTTTACAAAGGGTTGTGTGCAATCTCTGGGAATTAACTTTGCTTATGTCTTATCATAAAAACATGTCTCCACCACCAATCATGCTTTGATGTTCCTTTGTGTCAAATATAACTAACTCTTTACCTCAAATTTCCTCAATTCTGTAGAGGAAAACTTTTATATATATATATAATGAGACACATGGAAATTTCTCCATCCTCAGACTTTCCAGAGGCCATTTGTTTCAGATGCATGCTCTGACAGTAGATTACCCTTGGTTACAGTTGTTTATTCAGTTCATCAAATATGCTGAACATATTCTTCCAAAGTTATAAGATCAATAGGAATGAGATATATAAAAATGATTACATTAATTACATAGTACTAGGATGCCTGTTTCCCAGTGCTTTTACAGTAGTGGGAAGCTGAAAAAAAATTTATCAACTAATTTTTTTTATTTTACTTTTTATTTATTTATTTTTTTTTTTAAACCTTTTGGAGGCAATAAATGATAATGTCATTTAAGCGATCACAAATTTTTGTTATCTTCTGTCAGGTGATTCTTATGTAGCTTCCTATGTTTGTACAATGTTTTGAAATAAGATAAAACAACAATTGTGTATTCTGCTTTTGTGATATTTTTCCAAATTGAAATCCCATTTTATTGTAGTATTAATAGATTCCTAACTTATTGCATTTGTGGTCCTAGTGGTGTAGTGATTACCATACTTGCCTCCTAAACCCAAGATTGCGGGTTTGAACCCAGCCAGGGTTGATGGATTTTTTTGGGGCGTAAAAATCGTAAGTATGGCTTCCTTCGGAAGGGAAGTAAAGTCTTGGGTCTTGTGTCGTACATTTATGGCACGAAAAAGAACCTCAAGCCTGAAAGAGAGGCCTCTGAGCAAAATTAGTCAGCCGTTTCATGCCCTGAGTTGAATGGGACGCTAATGACCTGAAATGTTAAAGAGCGCCCATAAATAAATCAATCAATCAAAAAAAAAATATAACTTATTGCGTTAAGTTGGCATATTGCAGAGACAAAGAATTTGGCTTTCCTCACATAACATCTGCAATTTTGCTAGCATATTGACAGCTTTGTCCCTCTCTTTGAATAATAATATAGGCACTTGTATATTTCTTAGCAATCAATACCAGAGATTGCAAACAACCCTTCATAGTTGCAACAAGCTAGGACACTGGTATTTAACTGCTTATCTGAAGCAGTTTATAGGATGGGTAGTATTTTTTGCATTGGTAAATAGTTACTACAATCTCTGAAACAGTTAACCGATCGCCACCAAATAACAATATTGTTCAATCCAACTTAGCTACTTTTATTTATTTTTTTATTTATTTGGTTTATTTACGGGTGCTCTTTAATATCTCAGGTCATCAGCATTCCATTCAATTCAGGATGAGAAACAACCAATAAATTTGCTCAGAGGCTTCTTCTTTCAGGCTTCAGGTTCTTTTACATCCTGTAAATCTATGACTGGGACCTACAGCTTTACTCCCCTTCTAATGGAAGCCATACTTATGATTTTTATATCCAAAAAAATTCATCAACCATGACTGAGATTGAACCTGTAATCTTGGGCCTAAGTATTGTTACCACCAGAACCGGCAACTTAGCTTATTGAGAACAATGATGCAGTGGTGAATGAAATAGATTTCTAACTTAAAAATATACCCATTTTAAATTTGGTTTCCAGAATATTGTATACACATACACGCATGAAGTCATTTGTCTATTTTGTATTATAGCTGACTATTTCATTATTAAATTCAGCACATAATTTGATTTTTCTTCCAGCTAAAACTGTTCTTCATTGTTTCTTTGAATACTGGCTTACAACAATTAATAGAAGAACTTAGTTTGGGAATATCTTAAAAGAGATAAGTCATTATGATGCATTCTTATTCTTCTCCTTTTTTTCTTCTTCCTTTATTCTTCCATCCCCTTGTACTCCAAATAGAATTATAACACTATATTTATCACCTTTCTAATTATTTTAAAATATGTAATATTTCTATAACTATGTATATTGTACTTGTATTTGCTGTTTCTTCACCTGGTAGAGTGGAAGAGAAGGTCGCATATCCTTAAGTATTGCCATGGTAAATAAATAAATACTGCTATCAAATCAACACAGGGGAATTAAAAGTTATTACTTATCGATCATGCAACAAAATTAAAAGAGGATTGAAACAGTTGTATAGTATATTAGTGCAATTACATTATTGATATTATTTGTATATTTCTTAAATCCCTTAAAAATGTATAAGGATTGTAAAACATTAGTTCTAGCATACAAAGTCAAGCATATTTTGGCATTAGTTATCCCTGTTTGAGAAATAAACTTAAATATAGGTTTGTTTATGTCTTAACTCAAAATGAGGGATAAATAGCTTGGTGGTAAGCCTTTTCTTCTGAGTGTTCTGGTCACTGCGTGTTCAGAAGCATTGTCATAGTAAAGCAACAGGTGAGGGTTCTTGGATCTTGGATGCTTTGTTTTCCATGTTGCAATGACTGATGGCAGATAGTTAATTTACATAGCACTGTCCAGTAACTCTTTTTTGGGGGGGTATCCAGGATGACAGATACTAAATGATTGGTTTTTGAGAAGAAGCAAGCCACTATCTTCTTTTCGACACTCCTGCATCTTCATACTTTTGTTGGTGGGTCATCTTCTGGAAAGCATCATATGGCCGATTGGTGCTTTGTTTCAGAATCATATTGATATATCCATGATTCATCTCCAGTAATGTAGACATCCTTGCTTCTCCCATTATTCAGTTTTTCCAGCATGAAATGGGCACCATTCCATGCAAGTTGCTTTCTGATCCTCTGTTAATGAATCCAGCATCCAACAAGAACAATGCTTGGTGACTTGGAGATGTTTATGAAGGATGTGATCCAATGTTAAGGGTACTCTAAATGTCAACATGGTGGTGTGGGGATCATCCATTAGTAACTTCCATGCAGTTGCAGTTATATCTGGTGTTACTGCTGTCTGAGGGTGACCTGCAAACGGCTCACCTTCCTGGGATTCCCAACCTCTTTGGAAGAAAATCATGTCATGATACTCCATTGAAACTGCCTGTATATGCAACAATGAGTGCATTTCCACTGCATTTTTGCAAAATCACCTGCCACATTGTTGTGTAGTAAAGTATTACATCTTTAAAGTATCTGTCTTTCAAATGAAAGGAATTATATTGCTGCTACTTTTAAAGTTTAACTGCTGCTAAAAACTTTTGGAGTGAACCTAACCTCATATAAAAGTGGCAAGTGATGCTTTAATTTTAATTCTCATAGCATTGTGGGCTGCAAAAAAAAAAAAAAAAAAGAAAAGAAAAGAAAAGAAAAAAGAAAAAAAAAATGTTACTTTTTTGATTTTAAGTACATATTATGCTTGTATAATTTCATACTAAACATGTATGTAATAAATTCGCAGTCAGAGACATGTTCGCTGGAAATTCCTGAGCTGAAGCTATCTGTAGGACCCTATGCTTTGGGTGGTCGTTTTACTACTGTAGAAGGCATCCTGACAGCTATGAAAGATCAACTGTCATCAAATGGAACATTTTTCCAAGATAGTGCTGACCCAGATAGCAAAGGAAAGGTGGCAAAGTTTATTGATGAACTAAATTGTGTACTGAATGCTGAAAAGCAAATAACTCTTGTATTGGATGATCCTGCAGGAAACAGCCATGTACAGGTAATGAAAATACCATTTTTTTACATCTTAATGAATATTGTTTCTTTTCTCTTGCAGTCCTGATGAATTTGTATTAATCATGCCAAAAAGAATGATATGACTCATTTTGCCCATTTGACAATAACAGAGGCAATATGCGTTAAGTTGGATTCTGTTTTCTTCCTGCAACATTGAAGGAAAAGTGAAAATTGAAAGCAGGAAGCTACAGCAAAATGTAATTTTTTCTAAGTTTTGCAAAACTTTCAAATTTCACAAGGAGATAAAGAAAAGAAAGATAAAGTAAAGCTAATTTTCTGCTCGTTTTGAAAAAAGTTATGTAGATGGATTGACATATTTCTGTAAATCTTTAAATGATGAAAAATACATGGAATGGTCAAAAGTCCTTTTCCAATTTTATTGCTTTTATTCTCAAATTTTCAAAGTACTCCTCACCACCTCTATGCAATGTCCTATTTTCTCAAACCATTTTATGAATGCTGATTGCCATATTTCTTTGGTAATGCTACACCCCTTAATGTGCACTCATTGCAGATTCAGTTAATTCAAATGGATGAACAAGAACTTTTACTTTTATTTCAGGAAATAGAAAAACTTTGCATGGATCTAGGTCTGAAATGAAGGGAAATAGAACAAGCATTTGACTCATGACTCCTCAAAGTTCAGTTGTTTTCCCTGCAGTTTTGAATGCATTACAGTGGTGTAGAGAGAATACCATCAGGCCTGTCTTTGGACACTTCATTCTTAACACATTAAAGACTTTGGACAGACATTCTATAGAGCACCATCTGGCAGTGAATATATTTTATCCCTTAAGCATAGCTGTTGCAACATGACTGCCAGCTGAGAGGAAAGAGCAGATCACCTTCTTGCCAACACCTCTTGATCTTTCCACTTTTGTTGGAGGATCCTCTCCTGGAAAGACCCAGGCCAACTCTTGGCCTGCAAATTACAACTGCACTGTTTACAACTCACAATTAGGAATTTGAACCAAATGTCATTTGAATCTACAGATAACTTTGGTACAAAATTTTGAAGCCAGAAAACAATACCTATTCATGAGACAAGACTTACATTCAGACCAGGAAGCTCCAATTATGATGTTTGTGTTTCATTTACTGAGAAGACAGTTCATAACCAGTAGAGCAGTCAACCAAGCATAAGGCAAGCAGCACAGGAAAGTGTATTTAACTAGATAGACATGTCTTTAGTTAGATGTAATGTATTTAATTAAGCTCTGGCATGTAAATATGTGTAAAATTAATTCATCATGCATTTAAATTAGATTGATTTATTCAATTCTAGGTTGGCATATATTTAATTAAGTTAACTGGTTTCTTTTTCAAGTATTTTCTGTAAATAATCATTGTATTTTCATTATTCTTCACTACCAGTTGCAGTTAATAAATACATATATACAAAAATGTAAAATTGGAACTTAAACACAGTGAAGCCAATCATATTAATGGATATCATTGTATGATTAGTTGAACTACACACTCTTAAAGCTTCACTTACTTTTTATAAATGTATGGAACCGGTTTCGAGAACATTTGTTCCCATCTTCAGCCATGCTAAGGTTCAACTCAAGCTTTAAGCTTTAAGAGTGTGTAGTTCAACTAATCATACAATGATATCCATTAACATTATATACACTTTCAGAAGTAGATTTACAGATTTAGTAGATACCATTACATTTCATATCCAAGTAAAAATTCAAACAAACAAAAAAATCCTATAAAGTAGAAAAGAATGGAAGCATGTACCATACAGATTTGAATAGTTTGGGATTTTCACAGTGAAATATAGTATCATATAACAATTTATGAGGAAATCACTCAAATTTCACGGTTCTGCGGAGGAAGTGTGCTGATGATGAAGGAAATTTGCCTTTGAAACATGTCCATGTAAGTGGAACAAAACTAGTGAAATTTGAGTGATTTCCTCATAAATAACAAACCATACAGGTTCAGTAAATGCAGTTCTCAGTAAATATGTGGGGAAAACAAACCATATAGCAACCCCAAAATAAAAATGTATTTCTTTCTTTATATGCAGGCATGCATTCACATCCACATAGACACCCACATATATAAAGGTTAGTTTAGGTTTATTTTATTCAAGGACGATCTCTAACATCTTTGGTCATCAGCATTCCATTAAATTCACAGCATGAAACAACCAATAAATTTTGATCAAAGGCCACTTCTTTTAAGCTTGAGATTCTTTTACATACCATAAATCTATGACATGGGACCCACGACTGTACTTCTCTTCTGAAGAAAGCCATACAGGATTTTTACACCCTAAAAATTCCATCAGCCATAGCCAGATTTGAATGCATGATATTGGTTCTAAGTAACAAGTTATGGCTAAACTCCCTTATTAGTTACTACTGAACTACCAGGAGCAATACACACACATGCACAAAGAGTGTTCATTGGGGCATGAGAGAGAGAAGAAGAAATTAAGTGAAACACATAGTAGTTACATTAATAGAGTATTTCAGCATTTAATGGTTTGTATTCTGAACATGATGTGTATGAAAAATAATCAAGTGTATAATCCTTTCAAGATATTAATTGTATTTAATTGTTTAAAATGAAGCAAAAAGTTTAAACAACGTTATAATAGTCAACCTTAATCTCATTATGGGAAATAAAGGTACACAGAATCTAGTACATTTAGTTAAATGTTATTCATACAAGTGCAATGATTACTGAAATTTTTGGAAATTTCATTAAAAGTATTAATTACATTTTTTGCTCCATTTTATAAAAGAAAGAAAAATAATGCAGGACCTTGTCATGTGAATTACATGTCAAAAAGTCACAAATTTAACTCATTTTTATTTTCTATCTTTTTTCATTATTGCTGTATGTTTCCCTCTTTTTCTGATAGTTCACATCAATCTACAAAGTGCTAAAGATATGCAATTTATTTTATGGATGCATATGCAGTTTTGTTCCACTAGATATGATTTCCAGCTTGATTCTACTCCATACTGCCAAATGGGAGCAGAATCTGAAAAATTACAAAAAGCATAACAGAGTAATGTTACAAATTTTCTAATTTAGGTAGCTAGAATAGAATAAGTGCTTTGCATTTAAAGCTTCTATGGAAAGACTGCCTTACTTCTGAAATTGAGCTAATAGGTTCACAGGATTATTCTTGTGTTTATGATATTTGAAAGAAGAGGATAAGGAATGTATATCATTATAAACATATCTTCTCATGTAATCTCCTTCTTCCCATCCAAGGTCTGAGTACTAATTTCCCAGTTCCAAAGCAACAATTTTCAGAAATAATGGTCTTTTCATCTCTTCCTTGCACATCAGATTGATCTGGATCCTCTTGGATTGTATTGGAGTGTAATCCTAGGTAATCTGCCCCCTCCCATCCTATTCACACGATCTTGCCATTTCTTTCTGTATAATTGAATTGAATTTCCTCAGTGATGTTTTGGATGCCGAGTTGTCTGCGAATATATATGTCTCTTCTAGTCACTCCTACTAAATCTCTTATAAATCTCATCTGAGCTCTCTCAATTTGTCATTCTTCATTTTTTGTCACAAAGCAAGGAAAATAAGAGGGAAGGAGGTGAAAAGATCTGCACTAATAGTCTTAAATACAGCACAAATTTAATAAATGCCATTCACAAATGAGTCTATTGTAATATAAGTACAAAAACATATATATGCTAGATAGTAAAATTGTTATAGGCTTAATGATCAGGTCACAAGGCATTAGCTAAATTTTGCCCTTATAGGGCGAACAAAATTCATACCTTCCATATTTTGCTGTTACTGCTCTTCCTTTCAATATTACAGAATAATCTTTTACAATTCTAAATCTTAATTTTTATATAAAAAGCATTATTATTATTATTATTATTATTATTATTATTATTATTATTATTATTATTATTTTATATAATCTGTCAATTTTTTTGCTAATATTATTATTGTTATATATTTTAGATTTTATCATGTAATATTTCAGTTGTTTATATTCATTTTTATCCTATGACATTCCTAATTCTCAAAGTTATTGTAAGCAAATGTATATAACTTGAGACTGGTAAGGCATCAAATATATCAATCAGATGAACTGATGAGTAAATATAATTGATCTGTTTTATATTATATATTGTACTCTTAGTCATATAGGTATGAAAATATTTACTCTTTTATTGGTATTTGAATATAACGTTTCTTTATCAACAGAGTTTCACCCATCCAAATCCAGATCCCAATTTGATTATAACACACTATGAACGAACCTTTGAGCATAATGAAGAATTGGGCTTGAATGATATGAAGACAGAAAACTACAGTGAAGACTGCTGATATACTTTACAAATTTATATGAAGTTTTTGTCTCGCCTAACTTAAACATTATAAAAGATAAATGTTTGCAGGAATGAATTTTATATAATTTGTAAATGAACTTTAATATAAGCTCCTGTATTTAATTGTATCAAATTTCCAAAGCATTTAATACAACCAGCTCTTTAAATATGCATCCTTTTTATGTAAAACTATCTCAAGCCAAGGTAATAAAAAACAAAGCATTAAGCATTCCATTAAATAGAAAAAAGTTTTAATGCTATATGTTATTCCCCGTCTTCAGTTTGCTTTGAATGTTTAGTTTTATATTGAAGCTTTGCTGGATGGTTCCCAAAAAAATTCATACTAGAGCTGTAGCTAATGTTTTACTCAAAATGGGATGTTTGATATATGAAGGTTAGCATAATGTATTCATTTACAGTTATATGGTCTTGATGTATTATAGTTTGATTTTTAATAGCTGTATATGGCAGAAAAATGTGAAATAAACATAAATGACATTTTATACTAATCTTTTGTTTATCATATTTGGTTTAATATAAGTGTGTGCTTATTTGCTAGGAGAATATAGTGATTTTTAAAAAGATGAACTGCAGAAACTAAACTGTTCTGAGCTTCCAATGTTTAATTGGAAAGAGAAGAGGGGAAAACATAAAAAGCACATTTTATTTATTGGTTAAATAAAAACATGAGTTAGTTTGAAGAGGGAAGAATAATATTAATAAAATAAAAATAATCATAAAAAAAGAAGAATAGTATTTATGAAAAGTAGGATATGAGTACATAATTTAAGAATTCATTAAATTAGAAAGTGTCTTGTTTTGAATGTCTAAGAATCATTTATAAAATAGTTCCTGACAAAATGATTAAGAATTGAGATTGCAAGCCTAAATGAAATAATAATTCTTTACTAGATGATTAAATACAACCATACAAATAAAGATTAGACAAGCAAGCACACTGGGTGGAAAAAATTAAACTGACAAACTTTGAAAGCTGCACAGGACACCAGAACAAACTTTTTTTAAATATATTTTCCTATGAGACATTGTTTTTTGAGGATACCATATATTAAGTAATGTAAACAATTTGCCTTGATACACTTTAAAAACATATACAATCACTTCATTTTACAACAGAGGTTCAAAATTGTCTCCATTGACCTCTACATTTACATCATTGGAACATAAACTGTCTAATAATGTGGCCAAAGTCTGCAGAATTGTTTTTTAATGTTCCCTGTTGCTGCAACTATTATGACTACCAGATGTTCTGCCGAGTTCTGTTTCAACTGGGGTCTTGTAAGCAAGGTTACTCGTGTGGGGGAAAAAAAAAAAAAAAAAAATCCAGAGGAAGCAAATCAGGAAATGGGGGGAGGAGGCAATCAATCAGAACCACCTTTGCCAATACACATCCTTGGAAATCATTGATTTAAGTATATACAAAACATTAGTAGCCATGTTAGTAAAGAAGCACTGCACTGAATCAAGACAACCAAATGCAAACTTTGAGCAATCATTACATCTGAAGATCACATATTCCACCTAGCAATTTCAAAAATGCACATAGGAAAATATGGTATTAGAAAACAACGTTTGATTTAGTGTTCTATGGAAGCTCTCAAATTTTGTTGGTTTAATTTTTTCCAAACTATGTATTTTTTTATTTACTTTGTTATTGACTCTCTCTCCGTCCATATTTCCAAAATATTGCAAATAAGTATTGAGCAGAATTAAAGATAATAGAGCATTTTCCTCAATTTGCATATTCATTGTGTAATAGTAAATTAAAAAGGAACTGATCTAGTAAATCATTATATCAAAGGATTCGTAAACAAGGAAGCAGTTACAATCACAGTAAATACACATTGTTGAAGTTTAATGTGTAAACATAATAAATCAAGCTGCATTATGTGAGTAATATTTCCATAAAAAGGTTTCAGTCATTGTAGTAGGGGATTACTCAAAAGCATCTCCAGAGGTGTAGTAAGTGCATATACTTTTGAAGCTGCTGTCACAGAATAAACACCAACAGACATAGCAACTGTAATAGTTTTTTTATTTCAAATATGGTTGATGTGAATGTTTTAGGCTTGTATTGTATTGCTTGACATCACACAATCTTTGTTTACTGCAGATGTAGATGGGTATACAGTTCATTTCCTCTTGCACAGACAACAAGAACACTTAAATTGTACATGCAAAATTAGATTACCTATCAGTGAATCCTTCCTGTATTCTGCATAAAAGAAACTGATTAATGAACTTAGTAGAATGGAATTCCAGCACACAAAATGCTGTCTATGCTTCTGTGGCCATCATTTTCACGAAATGCCAACTGGTGGTCAGCAAACTGAACTAGATTATCCAGGTCAATATAAATACAAAGTTCTGCAGTTTCTTCATGTCCCTAAGTAAGGTACAGCAAACACAGATGAGTATTCAGAAAGTATTGATTTTTTAAAACTCTTCAGTTCATTTTAATTAATTCTGTATTTATTAATTAAATCAGCATCATGGCGTAGTGATCAGAACTAACTGCTGTTAAACTTGGGGGTTTAGTTTTGATTATTATTGGCCTTCATGGGAATTTTTCCTTGACTAGGAAGCTTTCCCATGACAACATTGATCTGGTTAGGTTAATGATTCTAGGTTAAGGCATAATAATAATAATAATAATAATAATAATAATAATAATAATAATGATGATGATGATGATGATGATGATGATGATGTAGATGAGCCTTCCAGGCAATCCAATTGCCTATGCTTGCTAGGCTGGGTGAAAATTTTACAAAGACTTGGTGGACATATGTCATGGCATGAAAAATAAAAATGTATTTACTAAATCGTATTTTATTAAGAATGATAACAGAGTATTTCCTTCTCTTTCAAATTCATAGGCACTAAGACTTATTGAATGAATTAGTAGAGCTTCTCCTATACAATTTCTGCATTTTTGGTGATTTTAATTTATTGATTGATAGGTTTATTTAAACATGCTTTTTAGCAACTTTGGTTATTGGTGTCCCATTCAATACAGGACATGAAATGCTGATAAATTTTGTGCAGAGGCCTTTTCTTTCAGGCTCAAGCTTCTATAACATGCCCTAAATCTAAGACATGGAACAAACAGCCTTACTTTACTTCCAAAGGAAGCTAGGATTTTCACAGGCTAAAAAATTCATCAACCCTGTCTGGGTTTGAACCTGCAACCTTGGGTCTATGAGGCAAGTATGGTTGCCACTAGAACACCAGTACCAACTGGAGAAGATCTGAAGCTAAGGGAAGTTTTCATAAATGAAAATAAAATAAAGCAAGGTTGATGCAAATGCATAATCCAACATTCAGGATTGTAATTGATATTATTGTATGATTTAGTTTGTTGTGGCTAATGCAATATTGCATATTTTCTAGTTGCTCTGTAGGTAATGATGATACTTGTTCCACCATTGTGTCTCCTCTCTAATCACCGGCTCACCATCAAGTTTCTTGAGCTTTGGGAGACACTTAGCTACTTCTGTTCGCTATACTGCTTCATTTCCACAAGCATCAAACAGTGGATTGCCTTTGATCATAAAATGTGTATGGAAAGAATGAATTTTTAAAGCAGATTTTTTCTACAAATTTATATGATTGGCTTCACTGTGCAAGTTCCAATTAAAATTTAAATTCTGGCTTGTGCTTGTAGTGTTACTATATTCATTGTGCCATAAAATTGAGAAAAGTCCACAGCTATTTGGTTGACCATGGCAAACACTGACTAAACACCAGTAACTTTTTGCATGCCATCTAATGTTATTGTGGACAAGAAAAATGCAAAATCAATTTTAGGTAGAACTACTACAAAAATTAGCACATAACAAGTGTAATAACATGCTTTTTACATGCTTTTTACAATTATAAGTATAGTTTTTTAAATTTAACAATTACATAAACAGAATAGAAATTTTGTTAAAAGGGGAAGAATACAAACCAATTGAAAAGAATCCTCTCAGTACTTACAAAAAAAAACGTTTAACCAAAACACTGAAGGAGGTTAAAATATTTTCCACCTCTGAAAGGCAAAGAGTCAAACAAAGCAATCCAGTACTACCTAGACTTTATGCTCTTTCTAAAATCCATAAAAATTAAAACAGCATGAGACCAATAATTCACAACATCAATTCACCCATGTGCAAAATAGCAAAAATATTAAATTACACATTCAGCTTGTTTAAAAAATTTCATAGCTTGGGCATCAAAAATTCATTTGACATGTGGAGAAACTTTACAATATCAGAATTGTAAGAGGAGATGTAATGGTATCTTTTGAATTTACCAACAGGTTTCTGGTACAGAAATGGAAAACATCCTGTCTCCTTTTCTGGCAGTTTTATTCATGAGTTCCTTGAAATTCATATTACAAAAGTCTTCCCATTGATTTTCAACATAGTATAGATATTGGGAGACATATTGGCAATAATACTAAAAAACCATTCAATAGATGCTCTTAAGTTCCCTAATTTACAACATAAATCTATACACTTTATCATGAAAGAGAAGAAAAATGGGTGGCTCCTATTCCAAGATTTAAAAATTATAAGAAATACAGACAGACTGAATTTTGGAATCCTTAGAAAAGATACACACACACACACAGAAAATGACATAATAAAAATTATAACCCCATTCCACACAAATATGTGATGCTCTACAGCTTGGCATACAGAATAATTAACATCCCACTCACAGAAACAGAGTATAAAACAGATATCAACAGATAATCAATACAGCAATGATCACTGGTTTCAACAAAGACAATAATAAAAATTATTAATAAATTTAAAAGACAAAAATCTATAAGAGACATTTCCACACTGAAGAACATCAAGAAAAGGTACAAATTTAAAAGTTTCACATCATCCAACTTAACACAATAAATTCAATAGGATATTCAAAGAACATGGCATAAAGTTAGCCCCAAAGAACAAATATAATATCAAAAAATTTTTAGGTGCCATAGTAAGACACCATACCAATAGAACAGAAATCAGGAATATACAAAATTAAGTGTGCAGATTATAATCAAAAATACATTAAAAATGAAGAGAAATTTAAAGCCTTGGAGAAAGGAACACTACGAATATTTGTTTTAAACAAATTGATAAATCAGTAGTGGCAGATCACTTTTGGATCCAAAATCACAACATTAACCCAAAAGTAAGCTGCTGATATAACTTCAAAACAAAATAGAGTTATCTACATGGGAAAGAAAAAAAAGTGAAAATATTTAATGAATTTTGATGTTCTACTCACTGATGAACTTAGCAAGTTTCTATTTGACCATCAGATACTGCCAGAAGCACAGAAGCACCTTGGGATCCAGCCACCCCATCAAGTAATAAGTACAAGTAGTTGGTCAGGAGCTGATAATGGAGTCCATGAAGCCTTAGCAAAAATTCCCTTTTATCCAACATCTCCAACTTCTGTTTAAGTGATTGCCCCCAAAACATGTCCTAATGTTGTATAAGCAAGTGGAATTAGTGTGAACATATTTAATAAATTCTAAGAGGACAAATTATCATCCATTATCTATAGTTTTGCAAGTATAATTTGAATAATAAATAAAAAATGTATATATTATTTAAACAGGGCTTTAATATGAATTCATAAGATGGCAGTTGCTAAATAGTTATGAAAAAATTCATTACTTCAATCACTGGATGCATCTATATCCTGCATTGGACGTGCACACTTAATGCTCACAAATATGAAGGAAGGTATGAATTTATTTCATACTCAATATAATACACAGAAAAATACAGTATATTCAGTTTAAATATATATTAAAACATCTTTCTCTCTTATTGTATGTGAAGTCAGGGTCTCTGAGTACCCTAAAGACACTGATTCCCTTCTGAACTACCTATACTGGTGCCCCTTTTTCAGAAGAGAAGGGCCAATATGCAACTTATCATACTATAAAATTTTGTATTTATTAATTATAAAATTTTCTATAATAATTTACCTCAATTTTGTTGCTGATTTTCTTATTGATCCAATATCCACAAAACACACACAAGTAAATTGTTGTGTTTGCTGTGGCTAATGCAATGTTACATATTTTCTAGTTGATCTGTAGGTAATGATGATACTTGTTCCGCCATAGGTGTCTCCTCTCTAATCACAGGCTCACCATCAAGTTTCTTAAGGTTTGGGAGACGCTTAGCTGCTTCTGTTCGCCATACTGCTTCATCTCCACAAGCATCAAACAGTGGATTGCCTTTGATTATAAAATGTGTATTGAAAGAATGAATTTTTAAAGCAGATTTTTGCTAAAAATAAAATTAATAAATGCTCAAATGTTGAATAAGGATCCCCTAAGCATATGTTTCAAAAAGCAAAAGATGGAATAATGTGCATGATTGTTTTAATCCTTGTAAGAAAAGCAAGAAGAAAGAAAGGGAAGAAAAAAGATGATACAGTGTAATCCCTTGTATCCAGCACTCAAATACCTGGCAATACCAAAACAATGGCACCTTTAAAGAAGAAAAACATTACAGTTTCAGATGAGCAGTTATATTATTGAAATTCTTATTGTCTTCTATTAGTGTCATGGATTCACAGTAGTGAGCATATTAATACCAACATGGTGTGACTTCACACTTCAAAGTATCACATTAATGAGTGTGGTGACATGGCTGTTACACACCACCACAACTATGGATAATAAATAAAGTGAATTAATTCACTGCTGGATGATGGAGTTCATGAAGCCTTAGCAAAAATTCTAACACTTAAACAGAAGTTGGAGATTCTGGATAAAAAGGAAAAGGGTGTTAAAAGGACACAATTAATGGAAGAATCATTGCGAGTCACAGCTTCATGACCTTCATAGTTGCAATTGGTTGTGATGTTACCCTGATCTTGGCATCATTTGGCCACCAATTAACATGTGATCACCAGGGCTCAATTTATAGGTTTTTATAGATCCTGAATTAGTTTTTTTAACATGATAAAATATTTTTCTTTAGCTTTTTTAACACTTTTAGAGTAGTTTTCAAGGTTTCTCTTAGCTAAAGTAAAATAAACACATTGAAACAAATATACGATAATATGAATTTATTTAAATTTAGTTTTATTTGTGTTTTCCAAAACTATGTGAATACTTACAATATCCAAGTCTTTATAATGTCAGCCCATTGCATTTTTTTAAAGTTGTAAAGCACTAAACTTACTTAAAATTTCCAAGTATTTATAAAAGTTTTAACTTTTTTTTTTAAATTTTTAAATTGTAAAGTACTAAACTAGCATATTTTTTCAATTAATCAAACTCGATTAGAACAAATTTTCAGTTATTTAGGTTACTGTTGCAGTGCACTGTTAAATACAATGCTAGGTTTTCTATGGTGAAACATTTTCTGTTGTCTTTTAAAACTTTCTTTTTTAATTTTATGATTCATTACCCAAAAATAGTTGATCATAGCTAATTTATCTATACAATGATATTCACATAGATACATAGAGCAGTGGTTTCAATAAAGAATTGGTGGATAAAAAGATACACAGTTTCAGAAAATGAGAACAGATGAAAAAGGCTATCAATAGAGAAATCAAACTTTAGAAAATGCACATTCAACCTTGAGCTTTTGAACATTTCAAAGAATTGAACATCTTTCCAGAATAAATACAATACAATTTCATAACATAAAACCATATAGATAAAATTATATCAGGAAATAAACCAGGTTTTGGAATGTAATAAAATATACTTAGAAAAATAAATTGCCATTATAAATATCAAACTTAAAAGAGTATCACAGAAATATATATGTAATTGACTCCTAGTTAAAACATTTAGTATAATCTTATAATTGCAATCCTGTAGTTCACTGAAACACATTATAGCAGTCAAGCCAACTATTGATGAGAATGCAGAAAAAAAATCATAAATATAAATTTAATTTCTGTATGAAATTATCACTTACCAACAAAAAGTAGGTCTTCTAAAATAGGAAGTTCCTGAAGTTTTACAAATTCTCCCCAGTCTTTCACAAGGTTGTTTGACATGAATAGAACTTTAAGTTTCTTTAGTGAAGATAAACCTTTGAATTTTTCAATTAGATTATATGAAATCCATAATTCTTCCAAAATGTCACCAACAGCCTCCTAAATTAAGAAATGGAAAATATGAGATTTCAAGATATGTCTGTGCCACTGAGCTTTATAATATAAAATCAGATTATGTTGTAGTTTGTATTACCAATGCCAGGTATTAAGAACAGCTGGATATTTAAATTTTCCTCAAATATAATTACACTTTTGGTTATTAAAATATATTACCCTCAACTTATGAACAGCCAATGTAAGGGATACCTAAACTTTTTTTAGTGTTATATTCAAATTTCACTTACTTCTAACTTGTTTTTGTTATTGTTGCTGGTATTGTATTATGATATTTTATATATTTGTTGTTACTCCTTGTTTTTGTTATTATTGTTGCTGTTATTGTATTATGATTTTTTATATATTTGTTGTTATCATCATCTTAAAATGTTAGAATTTAAACAAGATACTATATTCCCCCCCCCCTTCCCCAGTATTTTATGAAGCTTTCCTCTTTCCCATCATATGATTTGCTGTTGTAAGCTATTTTCTAGTATAAATCATTATTATCCAAATGCTTGAAAAAGAATAAGATTGAGATGGGGCTTACCAATCCTTTTTTAAAATAATTTCAAATATTATCTAATAGATAAAGCCTTCTATAGCATTGGCAAATATTTATTATAATTTAGATTTTTATTGTACTTTCTTGCTATTTATTGTAATTTAGATCTTATTTTACTGTGCATATTTTAATGATGAATACCTATTACAGTCTATTTTATTGTTCTGTTGCTCTTATCTATTTTTATATATGTTTGACATTGTAACCTACATTTGTATCTTTTAAACTGATTTTTGTAACAAGTAAGCTTACAGATGAAAATAAACTTTCATTACATGAGGCAATTTACAATTTTGTTTCAATGGAATTATCAACAAGTTGTTTAACTTCAACAGAGCATCATCAATCTTCTCTCTCTCTCTCTCTACAGTGGAGTAGGGATGACAGAGAAGAGTTTTCAATGCACCTTTTGAACCTCTCAGTTGTTACACCTACTTTTTTTGTTACATGCATGCTCCATTGTATTTGGTGATGCTTCCTGGTTAGCTATACCTAGGTTTTAGGTTCACAGATACCACAGCAATAAGCCATCTTTTGGATAGTAACTGTAGCAGTACAGCATGCACATCTTTTAAGTAGTCTTCCTTGTGCACCCCATAAACATAGTAGTTGTACTAAAAGATATTTTCAGAATAGAACATTTTGGCTATGTGTATTCTATATTAGCTTATGGTATATCATTCTGGGGAGCAGTAAGTTCATCATTTATGGTTTTTAAGTAGCAAAAGACAGTATTAAAAATAATGCAGCAATTACCATCTAATGCTCCCAGTACATCAATTTTTAAGGAATTAAATGTTCTGTCATAACCATCCATATATATTAGAAACTGTATCTTTTGTGCATAATAATAAACAGCTTTTTAGGAGTAATGAAGATTATCATGTGCATCACATTAGGTCACTTACAATATCACAGACGTACATAAAGTATCAATCATTTGTTATATAGATCCTGTACCATAAAATGCCAAATCATTTAAAAGCACCATAAAAAAAAAAAACAATTTTTATACTGTGGAGGAATTGTTGGAAACTACGTTAAAAGGTTAGATATGTATAATTAATTTCTAGTTATGATTGGTGAAGCCAAATGTGCAAATTGTATAGGTATCACAAACTTACCAAAATCATTTAAAAATACTTCAAGCACAAAATTTTAAAAATGTGTTAAAAACCTAGTGTTAAAACACCATTTTTATACTGTGGAGGAATTCTTAGAAACAAGTTGTAGAGTTAGGTATCTATATAATTAAATTGTAGTTATGTATTAATATTAATTGATGAAACCATATGTGCAAACTGAACATAATCGATGAATAAAAACCTTGAATTTTGAATGCACACACACACACGTGCATTTAAATCTATCTGTTTATATGCATTATTTCGGGCGTAAAAATCCTAATTATGGCTTTCTTCGGAAGGGAAGTAAAGCCATGGGTCCCATGTCGTACATTTACGGCATGATAAAGAACCTCAAGCCTGAAAGAAGAGGCCTCTGAGCAAAATTTGTCGACCGTTTCACGCTCTAAATTGAATGGGATACTGATGACCTTAGATGTTAAACAGCATCCATAAATAAATCAATAAAAAAAAAATTATATGCATTAACTTACTTTTACAAGGTCAAAATTCTTGGGAAACCTATGATATAGTATATTTATTCTTTTTGTTTATATACAATAGCTTCCACACAAAATTGCAGTTCAATTTGGCATTTTGTCAGTCACTCTAATGTATTATTTATACAATATACTTACTACACATGTTGACACATCTGTTAAAGCATTTGAGAAAATCTATCTGCCTTATACAACATATTCCTGGACTGATCTTTTTATTTTTCCTAAAATGAGAGACAAGTTTAGTTTGCAAGTTTTCAATTAGGCCATTCCCTGCTCTTAAGGATATCGCTGTGAATCTGAAAGTGTGATTAAAATAATATTTACCTTAACACTCCTTTATTTTATCCCTTCCAACATAATATAAATATTCAAACTTACCAAACCAGAAAAACTTTTAATATAATTCCTGCCCAGGGACAATATTCTAAGGTTCTTTAATGTGCTGAGACCAGATATCTTTTCTATCATGTTTGTTGACAAGGAAAGTTTTCTGCAATGAAAGGGCATCAGGTAATTGTTTTAATATAAATATGTATCAGGTACTATAGTGATCCTGATAGAATTTTCTTTCTTTTATTTAAAAATAAATTATTTATCTTTATTAATATTAATTTGAAATGTTTTATAGAACAGTTCCATTGAATTATGTTAAACTACAAAACAATAGACAGTCATAAAATCTGTTTTACTAAAGATATTCAGATTGGTGGTTCTTCAATTACCAAATAGCACTTATGGGGAATTAGAAAGTTAACACTTTAAACTTGATGACAGCAAATGCTCTTGAAACGTGTTTGGATTTTAAACAAATAAGTGAGGTATAATAGTTTTACTAAGCAAACTGCTATGATCAATTTATGGGCTTAATTTAATATACAGTATGTAACTGCTTGTATTAAAAGGATGTTCATTTTATGTAAGAATAATGTGCAGTTAGGCAAAACATCTGAAAAATGGCAGTATGGCAAAGTAAGACTATACTCCAGTTGGTTATTTGCTTTCAGTTAAACTTGGAGCATACATTTGACAACATACTAACTCATTTATATAAATTTTGGCTCTTGTCATTCTTGGTAGTATTGTCAGTGGTTTGGCTGACATAAATAAAAAATGGGTGATTTTTCACTTAAAACTTCTTCAGATATAATATAACATTAAAACTTTGCTTCCAGTCCTTTATAATCTAATTAAGCATTTACCTGGTCTCCTATAAAAGCTCTGAATATTAAAATTGCTTCTCAATATGATGATTTAGTACCTGATTGGTTCTGCCATGCCCTAAAGAACATGTTCACAATGCTTTTTATATCGTATTCATGATAAGTTATATTTAGTAATCACCAATTTGAATATCTTTCAAAATCAAGAGTTTATAAAAAATTAGTGATAAGCCTAAGCCTCATTTCTAATTTGAAATGTTAATTGGAACTTGTACAGTGAAGCTAATCATATAATTAAGACTGTTGTATGATTAAGTCAAACTATACATTCTTATTGGCTCCACTTACTTGTTTAATTGTATGCAGACATTGGTCAAACATGATCTACATTTAAATAAGTAAGCCCACACATTATTGTGTAATTTTATACTTTTTTATGAATTAGAGTTGTTGGCCTAAATTAGTCATGTCCATTTCATGCCATGAATGAGAATCACTACTGCCAAAGAGAACACAAGGAAAACAAAAAAGAGTATTCTTTATTTTGCAACCACAGAGAACACAAGGAAAACAAAAAAGAGCATTCTTTATTTTGCAACCACATATCTAGTATTTGATTAACTGTCTTGTGAAATTTTCTATCAAACAAACAATTTTATTATCTTTTCTTTTTCAATTTATAACAAATCGTTTAGTACTTATTGACCACTTTATTTCAATTTTTATTTCTATATTTCTCCTAGAGAATGAACTGAAAAATAACTCTCAACTGAATACATTCTTCAGTACAAAAAATAACACTAAAATATGCTTATCATCAACACATGCAGCAATATGACAATTCATGCAGCTACCATTTGAGAACTCTGATCAGCATAGCACTTTGGTAATGGTATTCTGAATGTAGAACGTTCAAAGCACAGAAATGTATTTTTCACCTCAGCCAGTCAGCCAAGCAATGTCATGTTCTGCTGCTGAGGCACAAAGCACACACTTACTATAACTGTAACAACAAATAACAAAGAAAAATAAATAAGTCACTTCCCATTCTTGGTCTTGGTCATGACTTTCAACATGCAAGCTTGCTATATGATGTAATATGGTATCAACTATGCACATTTGATACAGATGGTGCAATAGAAATTGTAGTCGTGCACACAAAGAACTGAGATATAATTTTGTATTCTATATTAAAATGTTTTCACTTTCTTTGATTTTGAAGTGCACCTTATATTCAGAATGTAATTTTATTTAATTCTCTGTAGTTTTGATTTTTGGATGCATCTTAGATGCATAAATTCATGGTATGTGCTTCCCATAATTATCAAGTAATTATTGACATGCATAAATAAAAATGATCAAAATGTGCATAGATCAAGCATTTTATGTATTTAGTAAAAAAAGTTTTTAAACAAAAAGTAGGTTTAGTTTTGAGTAGTTCTTTATTACCTTTTATAGCCAACTATTTATGAGTTACTTAAAAATACATATCACAAGGCTTTTTAAAAGTTTGGTACTGATATGTAAATTATGTATTTGCCATAATAAACAAAAAACATATTAAAACTCCTAAACATACAAGAGCCCATGATTAAATTCACAGATAAAACTAAAACAGAAAATTTATTCCAATTTATTTATTGATTTGGCATCTATATTTTTTCACACATTAAGACATTTATATTAAAGCCCATAGCTTTAGATTAAAAAAGAAGCAGCATTCAACAGAAGACATGTACACACACTAATAAACATATACCATTGAATAAAAAAAGAATATATTCATGAATATCTACACACACTACGAGCTGTAAAGCCAAATGGGATCTGCAAAGAAATGATTGATAAAAATTAGAAAATTCCAAAATCCAGAACAAACTTAAAAATAAATAAATAAATAAATAAAACTCTACCTGATATACCAAGAACTAAAAGGATAAAAATAATTTCACATATCACCTGGGAGCAAATCATGAGTTTCAAAAACGTTTTAAAGATTATGAACTCTTAATACTCTAAAAGGAATATAGTGATAAAAACCTATTAAAATAAAGCAAACAGATTTCCTGCTAAGTAGGAAAAATCCAGGATTTTCCAAATTATTTGTCAAAATTGTGAGAAAATTCATGCATGAAAAACAGAGGGAAATGCAGGTGTTCAAGGAATAGTGGAGAAACATTAAATATAAGCAAATACAAAAATTGGCACTGGCTAGCATTTTGGAAACAAAAACCATAAAATAGAGAAAAAGGTCAAGTTATTAAAGACATTAAAAAAAAAAAGCATCTATGAAAATATTAATAAATATTAAGCAATATTTAATTAATTTTGACATTCCAGAAGCAGAAAGCTCAATATTCAATTTCATGATCACCAAGAGTTACCAACTAACTTAATTATAAACATAAATCCAATATTTATATATAATAGCTGAGGGTTCATGAAAATGTCCTTATTAAAATTTGAGAAAGTGAAGTTAGGAAGAGTATTTTTTCAAATAGTTTGATTCAGGAGAGATTATTAATGTGTTCTTTACTGTGTTTGAATTTAATATTGAAATTAGATACTATATTTTAGTCTAATAGAAAAGCATCACTTGTCACACTAGCAACGATTTCTAAATTTTTTAGTACATAACAAAATTTAACGCATAATCAGTATTACAGTGATTATGTGTTTAAGCAAAATTTTAAAAATTTGACGGGTGAATTGCGTTAAAAGTGATTTTAATGTAAACTTTTTCTCCAACAAAGAAGTTTTAAGATGAATTTGAAAGCAAAGTTATGCAGGAGCTGGAGAAGCTGCAGCAAATTTGTATTTTGAGAACATCCGTAAGATGCAAAAAAAGGAATAACATCTAATTTGATTAATAAAGTATTATCATGGTTTACATCCTACCTTCACAAAAGGAAACAAAAAGTGTAATAAATTGTCCCTTTAAAAATAAAAACAATGTATCAGAGTGAGGAATGATTAACCATGAAGTGCCTCAATGATCTGTTCTGGGCCCTCTTTTTTTTCTGATGTATATAAATGACCTCTCCTTATCTATCCAAGATGTAGGAAATGCTGTTCTGTTTGCAGATGACACAAGCATTTAATATAATGGTTAGATAAATGGTTAGAGCCTTATGATTGTGTCATGAAACTAAATCTGGTTCCGAGTTCTTTGTGTGTATGGTTCAAAGCAAACAAATTGTCTCTAAATCTATACAACAAATGTTATGAAATTCATCACTCAGAGATCTCCAGATTCACAATTACGGATAGGATATTATAACAGTATACTTCTTCCAACCAAATATTATAAATTCCTTGGTTTGATAATTGATAAACATCTGATTTGGAAAGATCACATTGATCTTATTACACCTAAACTAAGCAGTGTATGCTATGCAATACGTGCATTAGTAATGTTGGGGTCAATTAAGACTTTAAAACTAATTTATTATGCTTATTTCAACTCAATAATGAAATGTGGTAAAATATTTTGGGGAAATTCAATTACAAGTGAGCGTGTCTTCCTGTTACAGAAAAAAGTCATACGAATAATTACTGGTACACATAACAGACATTCATGCAGAAACCTCTTTAGGAAATTTGAAATTTTAACTTTTCCTTGTGAATATATTTTATCCCTCATAAACTTTTATATAAGAAATAAACAAAAATTTGATCAAAATCAAAATATACATGATAAGAATACTAGACAAAGCAAATCTATATCGCCCAACTTCAAAACTTTCATGCCATCAAAAAGGCATTTATTATGAATGCATTTTAATATGCAATGCTCTTCCCTCTAGCCTAAAAGCTAAACAATGATACTTTCTTTAAATCTGCTCTTAGAAAATACCTATGTAAAAAGGCCTATTATTTTGTAAAGGAATATATCAGTGACAAAACTATATTGCACAATATAGCAATGTACATGTAAACATGTATATAGTAAAATTTGTATGACTAAGTGACTTATCTGTTTTTGTTGTTTGGTTGAGTTGTTCTAGGTGTTCTTTTTCATTTTTATTGTAATTATTTGTGTAGATGCAAATTTTTTGTAAATGTACATTGAAAGTTTCTGTGGTAATTGTATATGACAAATTCTATGTTCATAGGTCCCTGCAAACTCAATGAATGCTCCAGGAACTAAACTAAACTAAACGAAACCATAATGCTAAAGGTTGATGCCACAACAAAGTGTTCATTTCTTATCATTTATACTGTTAATTTTGTATTAGATTGATAATAAAGTGAAGTTTATGTCTATTTTATGATTTCCTTTTCCTGTGACTTATGAACAAAGACATTTTTATGATATATCAAACTTGACTACATATTACCTTTGCAAAGAATAATAAAAGTGTGTTAATGTGTATGAATAATTTAGCTAGGCAGGAAAATGGATAACTCACATAAATACCATCCATTATACAAAATAAACATATACATTTTGCTTCTGAGAGTTAAAGTTTCATTTTTTTGGAAAAAATGTTCATCTTCTGATGGGAAAGTGTAACTTTTTATAAGCAGAAAAAAGCAGCTCATTTTAATATCAACATCCTCTGCATCTTGCTCAGCTAGGATTTTATTCAGAATCAGATAGGTACCCAAGAATTACTCATAGCTGCAGAAGATCCAGGAATCAGCTAATGCTTTTCATAATTCAACTGTATAGGTTTACTAGAAAATGCTGTTTTGAAAACACATACAAGAGAAGTCTTAAGGTTCTTGGCTTTAACAATGAAGGAACAACATTCAACTTGAACATTGTTTTAATTTTTCAATATAATCTTTCTAAAGGTCAAAACATTTTTTTTTCTAACAAAACTCCATTGCCATTATCCAGTCTATGAAGAGATTTTTGGAAGATCTGCAAACCCATCTTAATTTGCAATCACCTCTTAATTTGATGAAAAGCACTGACTGTGAAGAAAATTTTGAGCTTTGGGAATGGATGAAAGTCAGAGGGAACCAAATCTGAAGAGTAGGATAGATGCTCCAACAAATCATACATCAAATCTTTCAATTTTCTTAAAATACTTTTGTCAGCAGCTGCATTTTCTTGAGGAAAAATTATTTTGTTCTTTGCAAAGTAGCTATATTATCATACTTTTTTCATCTAATTAGTTTAAAAGTTTGGAATAGTATTATCAGAAGATTAGCAACATTCCTTTAGCATCCCAAAAGACTAATATGCGATATCTTGTCTGCAGATAGAACCAACCTATCTTCTTTGGCACTGAAAAACCAGCTTCTGTTCACTGTTTTCATTCTGGTGCGTGATGGCGGATCCAAGTCCCCTTCATAATTACAAGTTGATGCACAAAGTCATATCAATTTTGTTGTTATTAAAACACTCCATTAAATGCTGTGATATTTCCATAAGAATTCATTTTTGATCTTCTGTTTGCAAAAGCGGCACCCACCTTGCACAAAGCTTTTTTATCTGCAATTTTTCCACTTTTATAAATTTCATGTGAACTTTCTTTGGCATTAAACTGTTCATAGTTACAATAAGCTTTAATTAGAACACTGGTATTTAATTGAAGTTATCTGAAGCAGTTTATAAGTTGGATAGTATTTTCTGCATTGATAAATAGTTACCACAATCTCTGAAACAATTAACAATTTTTTATTAAGAACTTTATCCCCGCACAATACTCAATTTTATCCATTGACTTTATAAAACTGTATCAAATACTTGATATTTAAAATGAATGATTAAGATAGGTGTACCAATATAAAAACCAATATTTTTACCAATTGCATGGTCCCTATAGTCAAGACCAAGAACTTTTCAGACTTCTCTCTCCTTCTACATATCATGCACCCTCAAAGAAAGAAAAAAGAGCAAACAGCTCAAGTGTGGATGAACAACATCTAAATATAAACAGGTTACATAGTATCTCTGATCTGTATACTTCCTTTTACAAACGTTTACTGTTTTTAAATTTTGGGGATCTATTTTTATTTATATATAATTTGATCCAATCCAAGGTATTATTTATGATAGAGAAAAGAAATATCTAAATATGGCATTTGTAACAAAACACAACCAAGCATCTTAATGGACAATGATTAACAAACTGATAAGTAGCATACTCCATAGTAAAACAATGTGTGTTTGTAATTTTAAATACTTAATCATATTCCATTATCCTTTTACAAAACTTCTCTTTTAAGTTGTGTCAAATTACATCCAGGGCAAAGTAAGTGAAAATAGGCTTACTCGCATTTTGGTAACATTCCTAATGAATTATCCATCTTTTCAATTGGTGGCCATTGAAAGCAGAGAACAACTTCTTTGGCTTCTGCAGCACTTTGCCCATGCTTTTCTTCCCATCTTTTAATTGCATCCTTTATACTAGTACCTTTTGACTACAAAAAAGTTTCAATTAGATCTCAACTATAGAACATTTAAATAAGAAATAACAACAGCTCTGCACCAATTAAAGCCTTGTGATAAGAAATAGAAATATTAATATTAAAAATAGGCAACAACAAGATTCCTGAAATTTGCTAATCCTGCATGCTCTTATCACATGACTCCTAATTTATAGGTGCAGCTACATAGTATAAGAAAATAAAAGCTAATACATTACACATGAATTCAAAATCAAGAAGATAGTGAATGAGAGAAAAAGAGAATAAAAGTAGAGAGAGACAGAAATATTTATATACTATCAATATCTTCACTTTTCAGAACAATGGAATATATTCTTGTGGAATAAAGATAATTGAAACCATCTCCTAAAAGAATTTTGCCAATGATTCTTCTTTGCATTCAAATATTAACAAATGATATCTGTTACACAAAATCTTAACATTTTATATATGCACCACATAAACTAATGTGATTAAAATGCATTATTAAGCACAATCTATGAACTAAGGATTATATATTCTGACATATATTTCTTCCATTAGTTCTGTTACACATTAAAAAATGCCAGGGTGAGGTGGGCTGGTGCGATGTGATAGTGACTCATGTGCTAAAGATTTTTGCCCTGGCATCTGGTATGGAAATAGAACTTCTGAGGGGCTTAAACTCCTTGGGTGGGGGCTCCACCAGTTTCATTGTGTTCTATCTGGAAACATGTTAGGGATCCTGTCTACAGTCACTGCTCATAGATCCTGACTGCCCGGTATTTCCCTCACCTCATCCCTTCCTCCCAGAAGTGTCTCCATTAAGGGACATAGACACAAACCAATACACATTGTAGATATTTTTTTCTAAAAACATTTTTTTATTTTGGAATCAGTAGGAGGAGTTGATGATTTGTTCATGTTTAATAATACTGCAGAATTTTAGTAAAAAGTTCCTTTTCTTTCTCTCTCTTTAGATTGGTATTTTATGATTTGACCATTTTCTAATCAAAGATATATTATAAGCTCTTTTTTTACGGACATATGCTTTGAATTGACCTAACTTTTAAGTGCTGATGCTGCATAAACATGCTTTATTACCTATTCCTACCCTATTTTAAGGAAATATGAAGAATATCACTATTCACAATCACAGGTCTTAATCTGCTTCCTTCAATAAACCTGTTATTTTTTTTTAGGTAATTCTCCTATATAAGTCATGTTGTGTCATGGGTACAGGATGGGAAGAAGAAGCTTGTCAGCAGATAGTGATCATACATATACAAACAGATCTGTTACAGCTTTATAAGCCCTCTCTTAAATCAAATGCCATGTGGCTGAGGTCCTTAATGCATGGACTCATTAGGGAAGGTCTGGATTCAATTCCCACCAGAACCTCCTCCCTGATTGAGAGTTTTTCCATGATTTCCTCATTCCTCATAAATGGCAAATGCGAAGGAGATACCCTAAACTTAGGCCGAGAATGCTTCATTCCTTAAAAGAAAGAGAGAGAGAGAGAGAGAGAGAGAGAGAGAGGAAGGTAGATAGGTAGGTTATACCTATGGTTACCAACAGTTCCAGCTAATAGACAGTGAGATTGATGCCTTCTGTAATTAGGAAGGTACACTAAAATTTAGGTGGAAATATATTATGGATCAAAATATATTTTGATATTTTAAAGTTTTTGTATGGCCTGTGATGAGACTAGAACTGAAAAAAAGTTAAACAGATTTTTTATTTATCAGCACATTAAATGTAATTTAAATAAATAAGCAAAGGTCATAGAAGAAGATTCTTGTAATTTTATGATGGTATATCTGTGATGATTTTTTTATTTCATTAGGAAACTACTTATGAACTGAAGATTTAAGAGTAGGCCCATAGTATTCAGAGAGAGGTGTTTTGCTTTATTACAGAAAATAGAACAAAACATTAATTATGAACAGCTTATATAATTTGTTAAGGAATTGATTTATAATTGTGGTTGGGCATACCTATGAATGACCTGGGCCTATTAGGTGGATTCCATTTTGTACTTTTCTTCGCATTTCAATAAATAAAAAATAAAGATACATCAGTTAGTCGTGTGATCAACCTAATATATATTAAGCAGTATTTTTTCTTTCTTTCTTGTAATATCTTCCTTGGCGGACTTTCATTTATTTTTACACCACTTAAATGGCCTTTTCCCATTTTTTTCCAAACCTTTTTCTATTTTTATTTTTTCTGATATTCACGATTCTTCAGGTATTTGCTATCGTGCAACTATTACGAAATACTGTATTTCAACCGCATCCATCCAATTTTGGCAACCTACCTAAATAGCGTGCAATTGCCGCAAAAATTCTAGTCCTCCAGCTTAGGGGTGAGGCTTACCTACTCACCAAATATCGGAAGAAAATCTAATGAAAAATAAAATTCTAAACCATGCTAAGAAATCGTGATTGAAAGACAAATAAAAAGAAGAGTAATTAATACCATCGTGGTTGCTTATTCAAAATACTTCGAGTAGTGCTCCTTCGAAGTTGTTTACATTATAAAGTTGTCAATCGCCAAGGTAACCCAGGACCATGATGCAATGGTAAAAAACAATTACCGACTACAATCCAAAGAGGTTGTCAACATAAACATTGCTTCGGAGTAAGGAACTATGAACAGCATTCTTAGCATTGAGCATTGGGACTTTCAGAAACATGTGTTTACTAAGTATATGCTTCATTTGACTGAATTATAGTGCCTGGATGGCATTTAAGTATATATATGAAATAAAATCCTTGCCACAAGACAGTTTAATTTCATTGAAGTTTATAAAGTTTATAACTCCTAATAGACATGACCTCTTAGATATGGCCACGTGATCTAAATCAACCAATTGTGGCGTACTTTAAGATTCTAAGTGGTAGTGTTGTGTCTACATGTTATAAAACATCGAAAAATGCCAAATAAACCGAAAAAGGAAAAGGTATGCTGGTCCTTCCTTTTACAGTATTTCTCTTCATGTGTTGTAGTGACATGGTTTATAGTTAAGTTAATATAAAAACAAACTATCCAAAGAATTTCGTGTAAGAACATGAGGGTGTAACTTTTGACGCCGTGTCGTGTTTGGCTTCGCAAAGTAACCTCTTGTGAATTTTAATGGGTGAAAATGAAAGGGTAGCGATGTGCAGTATATCCTGCGTCCGGTTTTATAATAAATGTTAGTGAATAAGAAAACTCTAATTTATGATTACAGGAACCAACAAAAAACAAGGCTGGAAATGGAAAGAACGGTGGAAAAGAAAATTCAGATAACGGTGAAGAGGTAAGGGATAATTTTTTCAGAAATTATTACACATCCGTAAAGCACCGCTTACATAATATAACATCCCAAATATTGGTATTACGTGAGCCAAGTGTTCGTAACTGTTACCTTAACCTAAATGTCATGTTTCGCCTTCCACGAGTGCATCCTCAAAGTCGCATGCCACAGTATTGTGAAATAATTATATGCAGTTCGATAATAGCACTATTTGATAAATAAATAGTGGATGTTGTGTTGTATTGTAAATGTATTACCAGTAATGTAGAAAGAGGGGTTCTTTAGATATATAGTTGAAGCATGCTGTCATAGGCTGTGTGAAGCAGCATTTAGTAAATTTTATTATGTATGAGGCATGTTATTTTAAACTTGAAGTAAACATTTTCAGCTGCATTTCGGAAAAAAAAATATTCCAGACTTGCATTAACTTATTAATATACAAAATTTTGTGTCAAACATTTAATTATTGGGGGTTTGTAAAAATCACATATACAAGATTAATAGAGCATTTTTTTTTTTTTTGTTTCAAAGAATATTTTCATTACTGGTTGAGTGGAGGAAAAGACCCAAAGGTCGTATTTCTGCCGATATAAATAAATAAACAGCACTAGCATGTTAAACTAAACAGTTAAATATGAGCAAATTAAGCATAATTAGGGTACTGGTATCTATTGCAAGTTAACAGTTACTCATTTTTATTGCTCTTATTTTGAAATTGACAAGAAGTGCATTAAAATATTTTTTTAAAATATATAAATAATACTGTTAAAATTTTAATGCAAATGACTGTAATTGTGAGCACCTTATATGTATTACATGTAGATATGAATGTTAAAAGCTAATACTGAAGTCACATTTTGTGTGAATCAGTTGAAAATTGTTTACAATAAAATGATTTGTATTTAGGATGCTACAGTTATCTCTTAATTTTGAGATGTGTTTAAATAATAATAATAATAATAATAATAATAATAATAATAATAATAATAAAAATCATAAAAACATAGACATAAGCATACATCTTAAGATGTTGGGGTTACCCAGATTGGATTCCTCAAATTATTTTACATTTTACATTTTGGAGATTTTCTTTTAGCCAGTTCTCTAATTTTTTTCTAAGCTATTGCAAGATTATTTCAAATGCCTTGGTGGATAATTTGTTGAATACATTCCGAAATATTACAATGGTTTGATGCTTTGTATGTCTTACTGAACAAATATCAATTAAACATTTAATCTCTTGTGTTATATTTGTGAGTAGTGTTTCTGTAATAGCTATTATGGAAAATAAATGCAATTTTTTTATAAGCATAAGTACAATGATTTGATATATGGACCAATATTATGAATGTCATAACTTTTCATAAAATAAATACATAAATAGGCAAAAACTTATGTACATCATAATAATTATGTGAGACACGTACATATAAAAGGGCATTATTACATATGCTTTGAAATGAAATATGAAGCATTTTTGGGGTTAGTAATGGTTAAGTGCACTATATAACTGGAAGGTGAAAAACGGAAGGTAACAAAATAAAATATTTTTGGGTGGTGCATGTATGGAATAATAGTTAAAATTATGTACACCATTAATGCAAGAAGAGAATAAATAGAATGCTGTCTATGAGTGACAAACCAAAGTTAGAGATGCACAAAGAAAAATAATCAAGGTAAATGATTTTATTTCAGTTAGGCTTCTTTTCACTCATGAAACAATTTATTACTTTTTTTTTTTTGTAGATAATTAGGGTTCACTCTATTTGTCTTTGCTAATGAAAGAAAATACTTTTGGTGTGTATACATATGGTTCACAGTGAAAAATTATATAGAAAATATCAATTTCATAAATAGTAGGGAATATATGTAAGAAAATGGCATATGTATTGAAGAATATGAATGAGTCTATCCTTTTGGAAAGAAACATTCATGCTATTACATTAAATTAATAATATATAATAAAATCGATCCCTAATCTCCCGTTAATTTGATGTTATCTTAAGCCATAATAGAGTTTTACTTCAGAAATGAATAGAGACAAGGCTGCACAAAATTGAAGGGAGGATAGAAGTTTAAGCAAACAAGAAAATTTATGGACATATAATAACAGGAAAATTGCAAAGTTTATTCCAGCACCAATTAGCATAATGAAATTATTAATTTGGACCAAAAATTTCTGCCGCTCTCATCCATTACTTAGTGAAATTGGAACTGAGAATAATTATTTGATAACTCCTACTTTCTATCAAGTGTTTCTAAACTAATTGTGTGCGTAGCTTGGTATTTCTTCTGTAGACAATTAGGATCTTCAAGTAAACTTAATCTAAAAGCATTAAATTTTATACATTTTAAACCATCTACTTAAATGAATGCAAGCTAGTTTAAGGTTGAATAATTACACACATAAATAGCACTAAACAGCAATTAAATCAAATGGTACACATAGCATACATTTACGTGTTACTGATTACCATGTTCATTAAAATTCAAGCACCTGCAAGTGTAAGAGGCATAAATTAAGGAATACTGAATACTTAGAAATATACTTTTAAATGTTGTTATTTCCATTTTAAATAACAGCTGCATATAAAAGTTTCATATCTGGAGAGGATTTTTTTTTTTTTTTTTTTTTTTTTTAAGTAGCAATTACAAAATCCCATTTTCAAAATGAGCTAATTGGTAATATTACTCAGTTATTTGAAAAAAATATTCAGTAAGGGAATTACACATATCGTTCACTCTTATCAAATGGCTAACCTAAAATGTGCAGTTTAGCAGCAACAGTATGCATCATTTTTGGTTCTGCTAACCTTTGTGAATGTGAGCAAAGGCTAATATAAATTCTCACATATCAAAACAAATATGAAACACTTATCATTATTGAGAATTGTTCAGTAACAAATCAGAACCCTAACATTTAGAACTTTTATTTATAGAAAAGATGTCACACCTGACATAAACGGAAATGTCATCTATGAAAGTTTAACTTCCTTTGACATTATTTAACTTTTTAATTTAATTTTATTAAGGGTAGTACATATTTGTAGAACTTACAATTGCTAATTGGGGTATTTATGAAAATGTGTGATTAAATTCCATCGCAGAAATTAATTTTTTTAAAAATAATGTTAACATTTCACTTGTTAAATAAACAAAAACTAATTTTTATTCCTGAATACTGCTTGATTAAATATTTTTAACAACTTTTCCAGCTTGCTAAAACTTTGGTATAATTTGGTAATCTTTCATAACATTTTTCAGTTATTGTTTTGTAGCTTATGAGTCCTGCACATAAATAAAGTTTGACAATTGTATCTTTGTTTTAATAAGAGAGCAAGAACTTTATCTTTCCTGGATACTCTATGAAATGTAATTTTATGAGAATTTTTAGTTTGAAAATGTTTAATTTGGTATGGAAATAATGGAACCCCATTTATCCAAAGCATTAGAAGTGAAGGTAATTTGAATAAGTTTTGTTGGATAAACCATAAAATCTAGAAACCAGTCATATTTGGACACCTTAGAATACTGCTCTTCCAGTTTGAATTTCATTTTCGCTCAATCTGAAACGGTTGATATCTCAACATCATAGTCTGCAGCTGCACTTTGGAAAATTTCATTGTTTTTGTCACTGCATGGAGCTTCTCTTCATTTTTATCAACTTGTATTTTTGTTTGCGTGCCATTTTGCTGACAACTGTAATATGAATGGTAAAGATTGCACACTTTGAAGTAAGTTTTCAAACTAGAGATAAATGGGAGTTCTGACTGGAATTCCACATTAGAATTGTTTTCATTTTATCATTTGCTAAAGTAACATTCTAAAGTCAAATGTGTTATCTGATAGATCACTCTCATTCCACTCTGTTGCAGAAGGGTAATCTGTTGGTTGTTAGGAGATGCCCATTAGCACATATTTGCTCCAAGGATGGAGGAGGGATTAATGAGAAACATATGCACAAAAATTATGTTCTGTCTTAAAAACCTAATCTTGTATTGAAAATAGTGAGAAAGAGAGAGGTGCTTTGTTTTATTTGGGTTTCAGTTAGCTGAAGTTTGGCTAAACATGTATATAAATGGTGTCAAACATCTACAAAAAACAGGACCGGCATCGTGTGTGAAAGCTGGGGTTTTTGTGATATCATTTTACTGTTACTTAGAAATAAACTGCATTTTAGTAAAGTTATATCACATCTAGTAATACTTGTGGAATTTAAGAATTGAAAATTATTTTAATTCTTGTTGATTTGGTTTATTTATGGACACTCTTTAACATCTTAGGTCATCAGCTTCCTATTCAATTCAGGGCATGAAACGATCGATACACTTTGCTCAGAGGCCTCTTCTTTCAGGCTTTACATGCTGTGTGTCTGTGACATGGGACCCACGTCTTTATCTTTCAGAAGGAAGCCATACTTATATTTTTATGTCCAAAAAATTCCATCAATGAATCCAGGAATGATTCTGCAATCTTAGATCTACAAAGCAAGTATGGTTACCAGTAGATCACCAGGACCAACTAAATTACAATGTCAGTTGCTAAATGGTGTAATTTTTTTATTTCCTCTTTAAGTTTTATTTTTTAAATAAACAAAACTTAATCCTTGCTACTAAACACTGCTGATTACAATTTCGTTAACAACTTTGCTTTCTTTTGGAACATTAATCAATTGGTTAATATCTCATAACATTTTATACTGCAGCTTTCAATTATTGTCTTGTGGTTTATACACGAAAATTACATTTTACATGGCAACTGTAAAATGTGTGTAATTTTTTTAATAGAATAACAAGTACTTTGACTACTATATATGGGATATTTCTCATTTATAAATATTTACTTTGATATGGAAATATGACATGTAAACCAGTGTTTTATTGCCCTCTGCATCTTTGTATTTCTTGCATTGTTAGACAAATAAATAACAGTGAAAGAGTGCAGGTTGTGCAGCATCAGGATAAGCTCCAGTGGTTCTGTTGTTTTGTGCGGCACACTGAAAGCTGTGTCAATAAAATAAATAGCCATTCAGATTTCAAGTCAAATGATACATTGTAATTCTGAATGAATGAACACATGGTTAATTTGAAAGTTCTTACTATAGAGTTAAATGTTACCAGCTTGTTAGCAATTTCCTTGACTGATCTTCGGTTGATTTCAACATTAATTGTACTTATCATAAGGGCTGGTATGTTTTTTCTTTAATATGTGTATGAATATATATCAGATATTGCATTGCAATTTTCTGTTAGGTTCCTGTAAGATGTTTGTCTGTTTGTTTGCCAAGGTTAATTTGACTGGCATACCTTATCTGCATAATTTACAAATGAAAATGTTTTATTCTTGTTCTCTTATCTGTATTTCTGCAGTATATTACAAGATTTTTCTGGAACATATCCTTAATAGAGTGTCCTCCTCCTTTTTTTTTTTTTTTTTCCTTCTTCTTCCCTTGTTTTGCTAATAAGACGCAACATTGGCTGAATGTGCATTTGTCCACTATTTAAGTTCTGAAAGAGCCTATTTTTGAAATCCAAACTATAAAAACTTCAAGTGCAAAAACATTTTATGCATTTCTGTGGTCAGTCCCACCTACATTACATGCTTAGAAGTGACAATAATAATTAAAACGAAATTTATACCAAAACCTATTTTGGGAAGTTAAATACCCATGTTATATGCAGTAGTTCCTGAAAGAGGTGCTCATTAAGAATTAAATAGAATTTTATAGTTTATCAGGACAGTTTTTTTGTTGCATGTATGCATTTTAAAAAGAATGGTATTGGAATTAGCTGATTATCGTAGATGTGTCAAAGTATATTACATTTATTTTAACTGGTGGCATATCAAAAGTGCCAATCATGTCTCAGTGGGACCTTTCACTTTTATTTTTCCTATTACAGAATGGCATTACAAAACATTCCACAATTTTCTTCTTTTTTCTTATTCTATGGTAATTTATAGGAATTGCAGAAAAGGGGAAAATAAATTGGTAAATAAATTATTTTAAATCAAACATAACAGTTACACTGTTCATTTGAGCAATGTTTCTCAAACTGTTTTCAAGTGTGAACTTTTTTTTTTTTTTCAAGCAAACTCTTGTCTTTTTCAAAAACAATTTTATCATATGATTTTTTCTATATGCCTTTTTTTAAAATAGCATTAATTATAATTTCCTTCATTTAATATTATAACTAATAGCTGGAAGAATATCAGTGCTATTTTATAATATTGTGAAACAATAAACCATTTACGTTTTAAAATACTGCTTGTATAATCTCCATATTATTAACCGAGAATATATAAGATCGCGGGTTCGAACCCGGCCAGGATCAATGGATTTTTTCGGGGCGTAAAAATCCTAAGTATGGCTTCCTTCGGAAGGAAAGTAAAGCCGTGGGTCCCGTGTAGTACATTTACGGCACGATAAACAACCTCAAGCCTGAAAAAAGAGGTATCTGAGCAAAATTTGTCGACCGTTTCACGCCCTGAATTGAATGGTACGCTGAAGACCTAAGATGTTAAAGAGCGCAAGAAATGAAAATAGATTATACTTATATTAATGAAATGGAGAAAACTAACGACCCTTGAAATAATTTTAATAATTCAAATTGATTTTTTCTCCAGTTTTTCTTGGGCTAATGCTCAATTTTATGAAATCGTTTGCAATGTATTCTAGAGGAACACAAGGGCATATCTTAAAGACTATTTGTGATCTCTAAACTATAGGTTGAGAAATGCTGCATTAGGAGTGTTTGGTTAATGAAATTAATTGAACAGTTTTCTTTATTTTATAAGCAACGTTTTTTCTGTATATTTTGTAAATGCCTTAATGAAGTTCATACATTACATGTCTTGTTTTGATTATACTGTCTAAACGTAAAAATAAATAAATAATAATTTGTGATGTTTAAACAATTAACAAAGTTAAGATTAATTTAAAGTTATAGACACACTGTAAATGTTAATACAGAGGTTAGTATGAGTTCAACTTTTCATACCATTAGTGTTATAGCTCATTGACACAAAACTAATTGTATGTTTCATATGTAGTATTCATACAGGCTTCTATTATAACATCAGTGATTTTAGTATAGTTTTTTAATTAGGTTAAATGAGAAACATGAAGGAACAAGTATATCTGAATAAATTTAAGTGTATATATATATATATATATATATATATATATATATATATATGTAGAATTAGTTTCTATATAAAAACAAGTGTGATAACTTGTCTTAGTGTATATTTAAAATTATAGAAACAGATATCTTTTTCCTTTTTGAGAAGAACACAAACAGCTGAAAATACTGGGCTATTTGTGTGACTTTTTTCTGTGTTTTATTATTTTATGCTTCTCTAGATCGTGTTATTATAGCTATATTGCTCTTTGTGATTTACTTTCGTTTTCCATTTTCTTTATTTATTGTAGTTACCGTACACAATATTACAACGTTATTGTTGGAAACAACCAGATCTTCTAGTGCCAGTCATATAATAGGGCTGAAGGCATTTCTTAATCATCACATGCTTGAAAGATAAAGAGTAATAAACTCCTCTTGCGTTAATGTAGCAGGATGAATAGAATACGGTTTAGGGTTGAATTGTTAGGGACTGAGGGGACATTAGGTCACTTCAAACTTGCTCAAGGACTGGTCATTTATGCCTATGTCCCCAATGGGAGGAAGAGATCGAAAGATATATTCCGGGTTCCTAACGTTTCCAGATAGAATATCCCGACGCCGGTGGTCGAGTCTGTCAGAATGATCGCTTCCACGCCAGAAGTCGGAGCAGAAACTTTTCCAAAGCGCCAAGCATCATAACATCGCACACAGCCTATTCGCCTGGCATGTGCAACCTTATAACAGAACCAATGGGAGAGCAGAACATTTTTGAAAAGTAAATATTCATCCAGCATTCGCCTAAGCGACTTCGAAATAACCGAAGTCTGAATGGCCGGCCCCAAGGAATTGGAACCCGGGACCGCTCGGTTTAGAAGTCACGAATCCTTCAGCGTATATAGACAACAAACTTGTTTGAAGAATTTACAATGATTTAATTAAATAATGCATATAATATTTAGAAATATTCTGGCATACAGTTGAATGTAAGTAAAATAATTCATATTTTTTTTAAATTGAAGGCTAACTCAGAGGCATTTGTTAGATTCTTTTTACCAAAAGGACAAAGTTATTTTCTTTATTTTCAGTGTTCTTCAATCATTAGTTCCCCTCAACTTTCAGGTCTCTTTCACGTAAAGAGAACGTAACTGAACCAGATTTCAAAAGTTCGTCCATGATTTAAAAAAAAAAAAAAAAAAAAAAAAAAAAAAAAAAAAAAAAAAAAAAAAAAACCACTTCGCAGCGTGACAAGACCAATGTGCCCAGCTGTGCTAATAGAAACTGAAATCCGCAACGGAGCTGCCCCACTGCATGACACTAGTTTTAGATACCGATAATTACGAAATAATAGAAATCTGTGTGCCTTTTTTAAACTGGTAATTTATTATCTTTCTGGCTGCTTTCTTCTCGCCTCGACAACTATATCTGCAATTCACCTTCTGCAAAACAAATTGCCTGACAGTCATCTTCGATACCACCGACTTCGAAACTTTTAGTTGCATAATTAATATCTTATATTTTTTGTTTCATTTTTTAACAATAATAATTGAAGGGTACAGACTCAGTGATATTTTACTAACTTTCTGGAGAAGCATTCTAAACTTTGTTCTTGTGTAGAACCTGTTGAACGCTTTTTAAAATCTTAACAGTTTAATATTAGGGATAAGTCATGGCAATTATTTTTTAACTCGCCAACAAAGGGAAGCACGAAAAATCTAAGATATACTATTGAAAATGTATAGAATGTACTTTCGGATGAAGCCATCGGATGGTGTATGTAAGCAGAGTTGCGTGTCTCAGCACGCTTCGAAGTTCAGATGGTGAGCTACTGTGGTCAGGAATGGAGGTCACGAAGAGTGAACATACATCTGTAAAAATTGCATTTCTCTGCTCAGAATGCAGGAGAATGCCACGCACGCACTGGTTGACAGACTAGCATATCTTGACTGCCGTATGCCAGAATGACCACGACTGTTGTTGGTGAAGGAGTTTTGCGAAACATGTGTATGTGTCGTGATCTAGGGTGGCGTCATTCACTGGACTATCACTTGAGTTCTGGTTTATATACCCTGCCCATGTTTCGCCATTTGCAATGGTGCGATTCATCATGACATTCCTTTCCTGAAATCACGCCAGATTGATGCGACATGTTTTGAAGCGAATTCACCTATACCCCACTTAAAGGATGCCCACTGCGCTGCAGATCGAACTCGATATTCTACCCCGTTCGAAGGCATCTGACCACCTCACCACTGTTCGATAGGGCGAGAACTCGCGCCCAGTGCTTCCCATAGCTCTCTGTGGTATTTCTGCCGCGGAGAAATGCTATTTTCACAAATGCACGTTCATTCTTCGTGACCATTCCTGACTACTATCGCTCACCAACCGAACTTCGGAGCGTGCTGAGACACTCAGCTCTGCTCACATACACCATCTGGTGGCTTCATTCGAAAGTACATTCCATACACTTTCATTTCTATATCTTAGATTTTTCGCGTTCTCCCTTGTTCGCAAGGAAAAAAAAATAGTTGCCATGACTTATGACTTATCCCTCATAGTAAACTTGTAGGTATTTTTATTATTTCTTATAATTATAATACAGATGTAAGAACACAATATACATAATTACCGTATGCTTTTGTGGGAAAGGGGCTCATTGTATTAGCATATTTGTATTATTCATGAACTTAACTTGAAGCTGATGATGAGCTTTATGACTTAATCTTATTAAAATCTCTGTTGTTGTTGTTATTATTATTATTATTATTATTATTATTATTATTATTATTATACATCTATTATTATGTTAAATTAAGTATGCAGATCATAAACTTCATAATACATTGACCACCTGTGGGTTTATATTCATGTATGGATCTAGTGTATGCATAACTCATGGTACTTTGAATCTTGTCAATAAAAAATAAGTGGGAAAACTTTCCCCAAATTCAGGGACGAATGAGGCAGTGTATAATACATTACCTTCATATACATACTTTAAATTGCCCTTTAGGAAGAGTGGAAGCATCATGTTTATTTTGTCTTGGTGCTTTAGAAACCATTAAACTGTTTCAAAATCTTACTTCTTGTCTCTTAATACACCAACTCAAAGCATTACCACCTACATTTACGGTGATCTCCCGCTTCTTGTGATTGTAAATTCAATATTTTATTTTCTGCAGAGATCCTGCCATGACTTACGTTTCTTCGTTTTAGGTTCCATCATACCTTTTACTTTCAAGGCTCCGTTGTGATGAAACAAAACAACTGAATATCATATAAACAAAATCACAGATTCATACTTCTCATGTTATATAATAAATGTGTACAATGTATAAGCAGTGCTATTCACTTTAAAGTGGCGCCGAATGGGATAGAATGGCATCCTGGTGTTTCTCATATTAACAAAAAAATTATCGTATTACTTTTTCGAATTGATGGACCATCCTGAAATGGCCCTTGATGCTTGAAATATATTGCACATTTTCTGTTCATTTTAGATTATATCCAAACCCCCTTTAATCGACCATATTGCACTGTATTGTGGTGTTTCTGTCTTTCCATTATTATTAAACCGCCATGCAGCTTTGAAAGATTTTATTTGCCACGTACGACTGGCAGCATTGGACTTTAAAATAAACATAAGAGAAACGATAATCGCTTTCTGTATCACTCAGTAGGCTAATGTTTGCTGCGCCAGTAACAATATTCAGTTCGCGTCGTGCTAGACGAGGTACAGTCGATTAGATTTACATATAAATGTTGAAAACTTAAGGAAGTTTTTTTTAAGGTACGTACGTGAAACACACGTGTTTTGCGTTGTATTAGATAGAGGTATAAGAAGTGAAATAGTAAAAATTCAAGGTATTTTTATATCTCTTAATTTTTCACCAATATTAACAAAAAGTATAACATGGCTATATTTGTGTGTGTGTGAGCGCGCGCGCATGCGTGCGTTTCGTGTGCTCTCGCGATGAGAGGAAAATCACCCTGCTTCCTTTTTGTACCTACTTGATGACAATATGATTTCTAATGCATTTAAGTTCCGCATTCTGGTGATTGAGGTCAATGGCATTGCCAGTTTTCAACTGGAATTCGATCGACTATATTACCTAATATGATGGAAAGAATGATAGTGGGGCATTTGGGGAAATAAAGTAAAAATAACTGAAACACCTGGAGGAAACCTTTAAACATATCACCTTGTTGGTCACAAATTTCACTTACACCATCTGAGGGTAGAAAGCAAGCGATCTAACCACTAGGTCACTTTAATTATATTATAAATGATAAACTTTTATTATTTATTTGAAAAAAAGTTTGTTTCTGAAAACAGTATATGTAGCAGCGTTCGAGAAGTATGAAACACGATACATTTTTTGACTTAATCACGTGGAATGTATGAACATCTCCAACATTCTACAAAGAAATCAATTTAAAAGAATAAACCAGTGTTGAATTTTATATAACGGTATGCATGAGAGCTTTTTTTCCTCTCTATATTTTGCTACAGCTAATATTTTTTGCACCTAGCAAAAAGCGGACTTTGGTGCATAACGTCTGTAAATGGCAGTTTCGTATTAGCCTGCGGGTGACAGCCGTGTTTTGTTTTCTAAACAATGCTTGCGTTTCGCATACTACTAAATGGAAGTGATGCGAGAGAGTACGCAGCAATAAAAATTCTTGTTTTCAATTGAAACATACAGGCGCAGAAACTTAGGAAAAGCTGGAGCAAGCTTATGGTGAAAGTGCATATACCATTGTTTAATGAATTTAAAGAAGTCACTATTAAGCAATATGCCCCGGTGTTTCTGCTATGATTACCCACGAAGATCGGGGGGTAAAAATTAGGGCTATTCAGTAAGGTGTTGAGAATTTCATGTGGCAATGACTTTGCAGTTATTCTTGACCATTGTGATATGATCTTGTACAGAGTGTTATTTGATTTTCGGGATCGCGTGCTCCTCGCAATCTCTATTACACTGGGAGTTTTCCGTTCTAAAACTGCCGTAGTTAGTTACTTTTTTTTTTGAATAGTGTTTAACGCCCTGTTTTACTACCGAGGCACCTCAGGCGGATAATACTGATAATATATGAGATGAAATGGTAAATTGGGGAAGGATTTTTTTAAGGAAGGAAACGTTCCAGGCCTAATTTTAGGGTACCTCCCCGGTATTTGGCATTTATGAGGACTGAGGAAAACCTAGAAAAAACCTCAGTCAAGGAGGACGGTCCTGGTGGGATTCGAACCCCAGACATCCCGCTCACGTTAAGTTCGTCTATGTGTGGGGAAACCATGCCTCATGTGAGAAAATTATTAAATGTGGGGCAACAATACCGTCAACGATATTTTGTAAAATCCTGTTACAGATATATTTACTCTTTTTTCATTGTCATCAGGTTGTAATTCATGACCCTTAGTCACTCTGTAGGGTTTCAAATTTAACATTTTAGCAGCTCTATGAACAGAGGTTTTTAAACAACTACTTGCTGTGCAATATGCCTTACAGAATTCTTTGCAGAGCGTTCGAATGATGCACCAATTTCGTCAACTTTTTTCTCCTTTAGAACGTTTCTTTTTCGCTTCTTAGGTTTATCGATCCGTTTGTCCTAAACTTATTAACTATTTTCTCTACCTGAACTGGAATACTAGGAAATTTCTCTTTGAATTATCTACAACATGATTCGGTTTTTACGTATGTATCGTACATAAACATTCTTTATTCAAGCGTGAATTTTTCGGTAGGTATTTCAGTGGACTAATAAGAATAATCTAATGTAATTCCACATAACACAGATGTCTTGAAAAGCTTTCACTTTTGATATGCACAATGAACAAACTGTAGTCTTTACAGCTCAAACAGAAGGCAGCAACTGACACAGTATAACACAGATAATAAATATACCCTTGAGCTAGTCATTTACCGCTAGTGCGCTACTGGAACAATACCAAGGTCACTGCAGTGTAAGCGAACTACGAATATACGCGATCTATGGCACGACTATAAATGGAAAGCATAGTATTTGTTCTCGACGACTCCTGAATAAACAGCTATTTGAATGGAGACATATCATGAGGTACAGCGATCCTTTGCTGAACCAGAAAATTAATTTGCCACTGCTGAAGAAGTCATGCCTGCGTCATTACAACTGTGTAGTAATTAATACATTATTCGGGGGGAAAAGTTATTCAAGGGCGGCCAGGAAAGTTCTTGGAATAACAATAAAGCAATGAATTTTTAACTTGAATATAATGTTTGTTTTGCAACATTAACTCCCAGGGATGTTCTAATGTCACCTAAGTGCTTTTTCGGAAAGTGTGTAAAATGCTCCTCTACAGCTGCAATTGATGATGAAACACGCCAAGCCCTGGGAGAGGGAGAGTAGCCAAATCTGGGGTGTAGGTCGGATGCCTATTCCAGATCTCATAATTTTCCCATTGCTGAAACACTTTGATCAGCGGGAGCATATTCTTGATGGCAAATTATATTTTTTTCTTCTGCAAATCGGAGGTTTTCTCATGATTTTTTTTTTTTTTTTTTTCCATGGGATTGGTTGGAATAGTATTCTCCAATTGTGATTTTACCCTCCTGAAAATAACAATAAAATTTCTTTAGTACCCCAGAATACTACTGCCATAGTATTTCCAGCAGATATGCAACCATCTTTGTCTTCTTTAGCGCTGAACGACCGGCTTCTCTCGACTGTTTTGACTGCTGTTTCGATTTGGATGTATAATGGTGTATCCAGATCTCATACACAGTTTCAAGTCGAAGCACAAAATCATTTCTGTTGCTGTTAAAACGCTTCAAACACTGTTGCAATATTTTCATACGAAAAGATTTTGGTGACTTCTAATTTTGTTTGCTTTCAGAAAATGGTTTACTAACTCGCAGTTCCGGCGCACAATACAGTTACAGAAGTCCGTGGTGAACATTCTGAAGTGGCATATTGCAAAAGAAATGACTGAACTGCGACTTTACTATAACTGTGCGACACCTCGTCTCACAGTTGCAAAATTCAACACTCTGTATTTAAAGCACCTTATAGCCATGATCTTGACCCAAGTGACTCCCACCCCACCTCCCATGACTAAAAGATACGCAATCGGTAATCAGAAATCTCTGAAGCGATTCTCGAAAACGTCACAAAAATGGCATAAAGCGTATGTTTGAGAACTGAAATAAAAATTGCAATAAGTGCATTTAAGTGACTAGGAATTAAAACCGACTTTGAAAAAAATAAGCATCTGTCTAAGTTTCAACCTCACCATTTGATGTCAATCCTCGTCCACTGAGCCATTTCTTCAGGTTTGAGAACAAAAAGTATCGCTGGGAGCCAACTCCGGCTAATATGGCGGATTTGAAAGTAAAGGTCATGCAGTTTATAGTGATCTTTTTCTCAAGGTTTGGAACTTTAGCCTGAATAGCATCCTTTAGTTAGTCCAGTAGTGAAGCGTAATACTCCGCGGTGATGGTTCTGTCCTTCTGGACGTTTCTATGAGCACTACGCCATGAGAATCTCAGAAAACCGTAGCCAAAACTTTTTCTGCAGTTGGAACCGTTTATGCTTTCTTTGGTGCACTTTCATCTGTTGCCATCCACTGTTTGGACTGCTCGTTCGTCTCTGGCGTGTCGTGATGAATCCATGTTTCATATACTGCTACGAAACGCCGGAGAAACTGGAATTGCGTTTGAACAAGTCAAACACTTGCGAAATGTTCATTTGAATGCGTTTTTTGGGTCCATTGTTAACAAATGCGACAGCCATCGAGCGGAAAGCTTTATCATACCCAAAACTTCGTGTAAAATGCACGAGCACGGCCTATCGAGGTCTTTGCAATGTCAACCTTCAATCGGCGATAATTGATACGGCATTTAGACTTTTTATCACAATCTGGTCGGTCGTATTAGTTTTGGGATGCACTGAGCTCTCATAATCTTGAATGGATTATGACAACCCTTAAATTCAACAGCCCACTTTTTAACCGTCGAAAACGAAGGGGAAGAATTCTTTAATGTGGAATTTAACTGCTTTTGTATTCCTGAGAACACCCCTCGTATACAGAATGTGTTGGAACCGACTGATACATCTTTAGGCCTATGTTTACTTTAATATAACGAGGGCTTTTAATTTTGAACCCTGCGCCAGTTGATTGATAGTGCATATCACACAGGATTATACATTAGTTATCCTAATTAGCCTGTTTAATTTTTTTCTTAATTAGCATAAGAAAAAAATTAAACAGATGCCCATTTACAAAATTTTGTTGTTTTCAAATATTAGTGGATAACTTCACAGCTGCTGGGAAATAGAAAAGCACTTTCGAATGTGGTTACTTTAAGGGCGAACTTTTTATTACTCATGATGATGCTAGTAATATGGGGAATAGCAGAGCGGAGCAAAAGTTTAACGTGAAATATGAACCACAGAGAGCCCACATAGCTATTATGCTCTTTGGAGTAGCTGTCAACTGTCCAAGCACTGACCAGGCTTAACCTTGAGATGAACGGATGGAATCACCAGCCCAGAAGAGGCCCGTTTTTGTGAAGTTGGGGAATCTGCCGCCCCCTACTCACGGAGAAAAAACAAGTTGGTTGTTATATTGTTTATAACTTTATTGAATATCAAAACATGTACCATTGATTGTTTTGCTTTTTCTGTCTCGCTTTCGTAATGATGGCTATCAAATGCACAAATATAACGCAAAACAATCTGTAGTATCGTTTTCTATTCAACTTAAAAAAAAAAAGTAAACACAGGCGAGTTAACTATCCATTGGTTGGATTGGCACAGAAACATCGTTTTAATGTAGCACAAATGTCCTCAGTCCTTAGGAACAGTTTATAGTTGGTTACAGTACACAACATACATTTTTTTTTGTTTCCCCAATGAAAGTAGCCAAACTGTACTAATAAATAGATTTTTTATTAACTCTATATATACTTATAGTAAAAAGCAAAATTTTAATTATATTACATTATACTCTACAACGTAAATGAAAAATCCTTTTCGTCCAATCAATCGTGAATGACACAAAGTAAAACAAATGAAATGACAAAACATACAGACATTTAAATTATTACTTGAAGTATAGAAATAGTGGCCTATAAATGGATGCCACTTCTCTGTAATTCTGTTCTGGAAGCATCTCTTGTTAATGTTGGTATAGTGTTTAACACCCGTTTTTACTGCTTAGGCATCACAGGTGGTGGACACTGATGATACATGGAATGATAAATTCGGAGAGGATATTCTTGTCAATGTTCAACAGTAGTCTGTACGCATTGCACAGTGCCATCGACCCTGGTACCCTTGCTTCCATTGTTGTAATGTCTTGGTGGAACCATTCACTAAGATCACTACTCAGAAATCTAGATGAGAATGAAGATGGTGCAGTTTCAGAAACGTATTGCAGTGTAAGCGATGTTACTACAACTAGAAGGTTTGTTTACAAGCCTGAACATAATTTCCAGCTCTTTAGTTACCCAAGAAGTCATGTAAAACAAGTATTAATGAAAGGTGCTGTGCAAATATATTACAAAACCCTCATTTGGACGCGTGGCCGGTTTAACGGGGACTTACTTGGCACCGGGAAGCACGCTGTTTTCCGGCTAAGTCGAATATTCATAGCCTTTGAAATTCAGAGCGTAGATTTCCACAGAGCACCAAATACGAATTTTTTGATCATACAGGGGCATTGCGCGTACACGATCGGGCTTTTCTGCACTCCAGTATCTATTGTTTTGTGTCGCTACATGTCCATGTAAATAAAACCATGCCTCGTCAAAAAAAAAAAAAAAAAAAAAAAAAAAAAGAAAGAAAGAAAGAAAGAAAAAGAAAAAATAAACGCTTGTCAATAGAGTGTACATTATATTATCCGGCGCACAATTGCAGAAACTAAATTATCGCGTGGTTGAAATTCTTGAATTACAGTTATCTTATAGGTTGTGTTGATTTTAAAAGTTTGGTTGCATTTCAAGCGGAAGTTTGTGAAATTCCTAATTCCTGTGCAAATTTCTCAGAGATTTATTTGGATTTCGTTCTAACTTTTCTCGATGTCTTGCGTTTTTCCTCCTTAAGAGCAGGGCGTTTTATTTTCGGTTTCTTATCAAGAACAGATCCCGTTTCCCTAAATCTACTCACAAGATTTCAGTAGGGAATCTATCAATAAATCGCTCTCTTACTTCTACCCGAGTTTGTTGTCACATAAGAATCATACATGAAGATTCTATGTGCTAAAGTACATCAACTTTTTGGCATTATAACAGCACTAACACGTTGTAACAACCCCAACGTTCAACTTGTGTGTAGTACAAAAACTTCGCGTCAGCACACGGCGAGGCGGGAAACTGGAGGAGGGGGCGGGAGAAAGAACCGGTTATAAATAGGACAGACAAATGCCCGTTAAGTCGGCCATGCATCCAAATGAACGCTCTTTAGCTGCTAATTGTACGGCTAAGGTCCTAGGTCCTTGGTCGGAAGATATTTCTAATCGTTTCAATACACACTATGAACGGTATAAGAAGATTAGGGGTATTTTGATGGTAAAGGTCTCCCAAGTTAATGATATGCACTTATGACCTGGACTTCCACTTTAACCACCAACTATTTTAACTTATATATGGAAATTGTTCTTTCGCTCTAGCCGTATTTAGGACATTTGTTGAAAATGAATCGCATTTGAAAAATTCGGGATTCGAAGCACCAAAGCGTCAGTTCTGAAGGCTGGATAGTAGTTACCCTAAAATGTCAAGTCTAATGCTTCAAAACCAATTAATGTTCTACATATGACCAGTGTGAAAGAACAATTTCCAGAATTAATTTTCTTAATGTCGGTGGACACATTGCAGGATCGTGTGTTCAGCAATTGATGATGCTAAGGCAAACCAGATTTTATTTTGTATAAAAAGAGAAGCAAGTTTTAGAAAGGTAGGTTAGGACTTCCCCGCAAGATAGGGCCTTTTTGTGGTAAAGCAGCATGAGGTAGGTGCGGAGTTTGGCAAGTGCTGTCGACACCCGTTCCACAGATAAGAGAGGCGACCTTGTGAAAACGATTAGGCAACTTAAAATAATTTATTGCGAATACAAAGTGCAAGGGGAGAGATGAGCATGACACGCATGCTCGACACTGCATACAAAACATGAACACTGCCAGCAGCCAGCTGAATATTAAAACTCCATTTCCCTTTCGTAACTAATACTTGGGACTCAGCATTCTATATGCGAGGCCCAACGATGGTTCAACTGAGAAGTAAATCCCAATTTGTTGTTACCGTTTAAAAGAAATGTCTTAAATATACCCCATTGCGCAGCATGCTAAATGTCGAGAATTAAGTTTGCATTATGAGGACGAGCATTGATTATATAACTATTGCTAGTTACATTACTTGTTTTTGGACAGAATTGTAAGCGCCATTTGCATGTGTGGTAAATGCTTATAATTGCCTTCACTTTATGTTTGTAATCATCAGGACTACCTACCTCCTTTCTAAACCCCCGAATACATTGAACACCATTTTATACAGAGCGTTAAAAATTGTTTGTATTGTTCTCCATCAGTATTTTGCGCTAATTTTGTGCAAATGTTAATAAATATGGCATCACTATTTTATAAAACTAAATAGCCTTAATGTTTTATACATTTTATTTGAATCACATACATGTTTTTTTCTCCTACCTGCAAAGCCTTCCTTAGAAAATTCAAAGAATTTAATGTTTTTCTTTATATCGACGGTGCCAAGTATGTATATGTATAAGTGTGTGTATATATACACTTTCACAGTAGATATCTATTTAATATATTTCAAAGCCGAACCGAAAGTATGATGTTCTGTAAACAGATGTCATTCACATTACATTATGATAGCGTTGCTACGTGACAGGTTACGTCAACAATGAACAAATGAAGCATAGATTATTATATTGTAAACAGATGTGACTCACATTACGTTATACTAGCATTGCTACAACAAAATGGAGCCAAGATTATCCTTTGAATAGCGGAAAGCAATTTTGAAGTGATATTGCAAAACCGAGAATGCTAATGGAGACGAGTGTACAGTACAGAACAGAACCGACAAAGCGAGTAATAATTGCACGCATTCCAGACAAATATGGTTTTGGAACGTTCTGAGCACTCACCGCAGAAATCTACACGTTAGACTGGGAACCAGCGCACACCGTATTATTAAAACAATAAAGAACTCCGTTGAACTTCTACCTATGGTGAAGGATGTTGTATACGGTAGAAAACCAGCTACACTGGCAGCACTTCGGGAAGAAATTGAAACAGCATGTGCTGCAGTCGCTGAGGACACTTTCGCAAATGTTGCTCAATCAGTAGTTCAACGTACTCAAAAGTGTATCGACGCCGATATGGGCATTTTGAGTAACTATTGTAATTGTAAAAGTCTAAGATGATTAGTGCTCATTATAATTTAAGTTTGTGTGGATTCAGTTTTGTTATTTTGACACAGATTTTTCTTTGCCTGAAGCGTGTATACATTTTTTGGCACCTCTGTATTTGTGCTTCCCTGTATATTATTTCGTAAGAAGTGTCGATTAAGGCGCCTTTCACTGATTCCGTAGATTCCTAGATTCAGGAATATAGTTCAACGTTGTTCAGAACATAAAATGGGGCCTCCGCTCTCCCGTACGCTTCTATCCCAGAAATATTTTGTTAGATCTACAAACATTTCTACATGTTATGCAGTTTAGTTTACATGCTGTTTCTGTTATTTGACTTGTAGAGTCATCAAAAATGTGTAGCGACGCTGTTGTAATATTGTGTACGTTTAGTGATGCTTTTTATGGATTTTTTAGGGAACATTGGGAAAAGATGGATTGATTATATTGAAAGTGAGCGAGAATCAGGAATGTAGTGAAAACATATTCCTCCCACCGACTACAGCAATTTTTTGGTACTTTTTAAGTTTAAACCTAATTTTGAATTGAGTTATAGAATATACCATTGGTAAATGTGTTTAATTATGTTCTTGAATGCATTATATAGGGTTTGAATGTCTCATCTCCATGTAGTAGGCTAACAATGCCTTTTATCCCACTTGAGGGTGTTAACCGCATAGAACACGAGCGTAGACATTAAAAGACGTTTTATTGCGCCACTTCCTTTTGAAATCTGGTACTCTTTCTGTTTGGAATGGCTTTTCATTTTACCACTACGTTTAATTGAAAGCATGCCTTTGAATACTGAAGACGTTGCCGGGGCTGTTTCCCTGATTGATGATGGACGCGGCTTCCGTTACGCCGCTACAACCATAGGCGGGCCTTAAACCACGGTGTAAGAGGCTATGAAGCGGTTCCGAGAAATGCAGAGTTATTCCAGAAGACCTGGATCTGGCAGAAAAAGGAAGAACGTCAAGAGATTATCGCAGTTGAAGCTCGGAACCATTTACTCCGTATGCCAGGTGTTAATGTGAGCGAGAGAACTGTTCGACGACGCCTTGGAGAACAAAATCTTCGGTCACGACGGCCTGCTGTGTCACAATTCTGGCCAGATGCACCTGTGCTTCGATTGGATTATCTCACTGTCTCTCAAAAGAAGTTATCAAAATACAAAAAATGATGTAATTGATACAAAAATAGTAGTAAATGGTAATTGTTATAATAGTGTTCAGTTATATTTTATTTAATTTAGATCTCCACGCAGTTCTGCTTGGAATAAAAGCTAATTAAATCAGTGTATGTTTGCAGTCTCGAAATATCATGACAAACGTTCGTTAACTTCAATTAAATTATCGAAAAATTATCAGCACTAGTATTGCTGAATATAATGAGTGTCTAGTTTCAGATCATGTGGTTAGGTTGTGAGAGGAAGAAAAATAATTTAAAATCAAAAATATTTAACCATTAAACAATCGCCAGACCTGCAGTTTTCTGTTACTGTATCACATTGACGTGTAACACAGTCTGTATTATTATGAAGCATTAACTTTGTTGTAGTAGTATTGTTATGTTTAAACCGTCTGGCTTTAATGAGGGATTTTCCCTTCACCCTACAAGAGGAATATTAGGGGATTTTTCGGACTTTAAACAAAAATAATTGATTAAACAAATGACAAGTAAATTAGTAGAACTTAAATAGTTCTAGTATTTATCACATTATTCGTTCTAATTCGTCCACCGATGCTAACCGGCGGGCTCGGGGTTATAGTTAAGCTTGCCAAGGTAAACGTTGTTTACTCGGAGTTTTCTCTTAAAGGGAGTAAAGGTGAGTACCAGGTAATTCCAGACGCTAAGAACTACTGACTCATCAACGCCGTAATTTCACTCATTCCATTCATCGTCTCGTAAGACCTTGGCAGCTATGGGACGTTAAATGTTTACATCGTTCTGGTCCAGGCAAAAAAAAAAAAAAAAAAAAAAAAAACTTCACATCCTTGGTGATTTGCACTTCTCAACTACTGCGGTTGCCTATATGAAAGGGTGTGAAGGACTACAGTTTCATAATAATGGTGAGAGAAGCGAAGCTCTTTTCTTTTTACTTACGATAATTTCGACATGTTTAACTACCTGCATCGTTTAGACAGTAATGGAAGAATAAAGGAACAAGAACGAATCTAAAGGCGTGACAATTGATAACTTTGAACTAGCTTTTTTTTATAGTAAGGGTAAATCGTTTTTAGGCGTTGATTATAAAGTTCTTGAAGAATCAAAGTGTCCGAGAATGAACGGAAGCAATATCCAACTTACAGCATACACTAAAGTAAGAAAATACTCTCGTTGCTCCATTCCTTAAAGATACTCGACTTTTTACCTTAAGAAAGAATATAATTCAAACCGTTGTAAAGCCTCACTTTGAAACTGTGAACAAATATTTGTGTGAAAGATTTAATGTTGAGCATTACCTTACCTCAAGCTTCTGTCATGCACCTGCCTTAAGAAATGAAGAACCGTGCATTCATTAGCATTGATGTTTAAAATATTGCATTCTGTCTCTCATAACGGCTAGAAATAATAATTTGTCATCTTTTTAATTCCTTTATGCAATACCAGTGTTTGAAATTAAGCTGGAAAATTCCTTGTATAATAGCATTTATTATTAAGTTGGTAAGTGTGTGAATTACATCCTTTCCCCCTAACTGTTATCATAGAAATTACATTTTCTTATATTTATTAATACAACTTGTACGCTGTATTATGTAGATTGTGTACACCCTTTGACGAACAAAATGTATCATCTCTTGAACGCAAAATTCTTCTAAGTCCTACTCGTTACAGCGCGCGTTTCACAAGCTTGTAGCCACTGCAGCATGCACTAAAGACGCTAACTACAGTAAGCGTTCCATTAGTTCTGTGGCAGAGTGTGCAGTGATACAACGGTTAAGAGCGCAGGTTCACCTCCCAGCATGAAACACTTTTTTTAAAATAAACATTTGCAACATATGACATATTCGTTTAAAACATATAATATTTCCATCAGTATTTGTTCATCTAAAAGCAATACACTGCACACACGCTTTCCCTGCACAGGCAAGAAGGACAAAAGATGGCTTATGAGCACAAACTCTGTTGATATCTGACATCTATACTCTGAAGATTTAGGGCAGTTTACATGCTGAGGGTTCATACATCCAACATTAATTTGTGTTTATTTCATGTGTTTCACTTTAGAAGATGTTTCTTGTAATGGATTTAGTTATTTGTAAAGAATACGCTAGTTTGTGATTAGTTGATTATGCTTTTGTGTTCGCATTGGTAATTGCATAAAACTCAAATGATGTGCACAACTTATGCAAAATAAGTTAGAATTCTGAATAATAAATAATTCTGAAAAACATGAAATTAATTTAAATACTCGTTCAACTGACAAAAAGTACAACAATAATAGTGCAACTAATCTTTACAACATTATTAAAACTTATAAATGCAAACTTTAAATATTAGAATAAAATATGATGTTCTACATATGCACTTATAAAATTCACAATAAAATTATAACAAAATTGTTGTATGGGATTTAAACCCAGGAGCTTACAAGAAGAGCAATGCCATTTAAACCTCTGGGCTACCGCTACTCTACCCTGTTCTTTCCAGGTGCTTATGATTGTAACCGTTACGTTTACAGTCAGAGCCCCCACTGCATTGTGCCGTCGTTGCACACTCGTTTTAAGTACAGCGTTTATTAGCGTCCCCAATCTCTCCGACCGACACATAGAATCTGGGAATGACTCTCCCCCCCCCCCCAAAGGGTGTATGTACTGTATATTAGTTTATTTGTAATTATTAATTTATTTTATGTGTATTTCTGGCGGTGTATAAGAGAAGGCTTGGTGGCCTTCAGATAAAATAAACAAATATAAATTGAAGGTTGAGGAAAAACGACGAGGGTTCATTAAAAGGTAATGTTTTTATCTATTCAAGTTGAAAACTAATAAAGGATTATGTGATCATTGCAGAAATTGAAGATGGTCCACAGATATACAGGATTTTCAGAAACACCTTTTTGGGGAAAACGGCTATAATCCATTAAATTTAAGGAAATAACGATAAACTTGGGTGGCAACATTGGACGAAACGCGGATTGTTATCAGCTGTTATGTGGTGTGGTTCTTTACATTCTACTTAATCTTAACAATAAAGTGCACATATTATTTAATTTAGTGCATTTATTGTTTCATTTAGTCGAAAAAGGAAGAACAGAATTCAACTTATCCTGCATTGAGTATGGGCGAGATAGACTCTGCAGTGGAAAATTGCCAATAACGAAGAAAAAATTCAGCACCTGTAAAAATTTATCTCGAAAGAAAACGGAATATTTTGTGATAATGTTGTAAATATTTGTCAATTGCAGAAATGAAAGTAAAAATTAGAAAATGTTCAATACATTTACTTATTGTTTATTTATTTATTAATAGGAAGATATGAAGTGATCCAAAGGAGTTTTGTGAATAAATGTATTACCATTTTCAGTGAAATTACCCCATGAAGAGTATAAAAATTCTAATAATGGTATATTTAAATATCGATAATATAAAATGATAAATGAATTATGTACTACGTCGAATGGGATCGGACTGTCATAGTTTTTTTTCCCCAAAATGTTTTGTTTTCAGTAAGTATTTAATTTTTTAAAATTGTATTATCAACGGTGTAAATGTTTGTTTCGTAGATGGCATCATAATGTACAACGTAATTCATTAAACTTTATAAAAAAAAGCACGAGTTTTTAAAAGTCAAAGTTCACTTTTATCTACATTCAGATATTTGGACCCTCATCGCCCTCCCCAATTGGGAAGGGCATCTAAAATGTTTGAGGACATTTCTCAAACCTCACTTGCCCCAGAAAGGTCGGGAGGGGTAAAGATAAAGTCATAGCACTCAGCTAAAGGTCGAAGATGCGAAAGAAAAGCACTAAAAACATGCGGCTAAAGAGGAGAAAGTAACAGAAACATATGTAGTAGGAAGTAAAAGAAGAGAGAAGAAAATGTAAGTAGATATACTAGCATTAAGAGAGAGAGAGTGAAAGAGGTCTTGCATCATTTCATTCTCTTTTACGTAGCTATAATTCAGTGTTTCGAAAGCAGAAGCAAACAGAGAAAGCCAAGGAAGAGGAAACATATAAACTGGAAGAAAAGAAAGAAAGCTGAAGAAAAATAAACATTACTATTCACTGTGTTCCTTTGCTCTACCTTTCGTTGTCCTTGTTTTTTCAAAGCATAAAGAAAGGTGAGTAGCAAAATACAAGAAAAGCGGGAGGGGGGGGGGAATAAATATAGAGGGAGGAATAAGAAGATAACGGCGATTTGCTTTTTTCTGTTAAGCTGTTTGAAGAGGAGAACGCAGGAGGGAGGAAAGTAGACAGATGATTTTACTCCCTTAAATTATTTCTTTCTTTCTTATCTCTGAATATTTGCTCTCTGAACTTTACATAGCGGGGGGGGGGGGGGGGGGCGAAAGCAAAGGCAGAGCAAAAGTAGAGGATACAGGTGAGAAGGAAAGATCCATCCATTCTTTAGTTTCCTAATTTTCTTTCCTTCATTGTCCTTTCATATCTCTTTGGTCTTTGCTAAGATTTGAGTACGAGAGGAGGAAGTTTTGTACGTTCCGCTTATCTCTTTGTTGTTAGGGAAACATGAACTGGAGAAAACGCCCCTTGTCTCGAGTCATGTGCAGAATGTAATCAACATACGGTTGACGCATCGTCACCAAGGGCGGAATGCCACGGGAGGCACGTTCCACCCGCGCAGGTGTTGCCGTTGCGGACACTTGACGGGCTGCCAAGTGGCGATATGTTTATACTCGATGTTCCTTGGATTGGCTGGCGCGCAGGCTGTGGTGCCAGTGGTGGTGGTAATAGTGTTGTGCAAGGGTTCCCATTGTGTCCATCCGTCAGTGCTAGTACCGGATGTGGTCGGATCGCAACGGTAACACCTTTCCGCGGCGGTGTCTGCGTGTGTCGTTTTGTAGTGAATGTCAAGTGCGCATACAAAATATGGCTTCTTTGGTGTGGTGTAGACTGCCTTATCTTGTCAATACTGACAACGTGCTCCTTTGACTTAATTGTATCAGCTACTTTGAAGGTTGTTAGCACCATAGTGTAGTTGAATAGTGGAGCCGTATAAAGTACGCGCAATTGCGCACACTATCATCCAATCAGAACACACTCAAAATTTAAGGGAAATGGACATGCGCTTTCGTCTTATCAGTCTCACGAACTGGGGAGGGGGGCATATGCAAATCATCTCTTCAACTTTAACGAAAGTATCTGACACTGATGTTAATACTTAGCTTTAGAACTAACGTACAATATCTTTATTCTTTTGCTGCAAAAATAATTTAATATTTTGAAAAGAAAAAACTTAATACATAAGTTATATATACGCTCATATGATATAATGGCATTGTTAACTGTTACTATCATTTCTCGTAGTTTTATTTACTGTTAACGTTTTACGCTGTGTTTGAACTGCTAAAACACACTGAAATTCCAAAAATGGCTTGCTTCATAGCCTCATGTCTAAAAACGTTCATAGATAAAACAAAATAAACAACAGGTCGTTCGGAAATTAAAAGGTAGTTTGTAGCATAAACTTAAAAAAAAAACACCAATAAATTAAAAATTAACTGCATTAATCATACAGTTCTTGGTTACTTTAAGACTTTATTCTTCAGGAAACTGTTCAGATATTTGAATAAGTGAAAGTTAGTTGGTGAATGGTCCGTGAAAATGCTTGGTGAGGTAAAGTTTGGTAGCCCAGTTCATTCAGTTTCTGGAGCGTTCTTTGAGAAATAAATAGACAAGACCCTTTTGTTTACTAGTGCTGACCTCTTCTTGCAGCTTCTGATGCATTTTGATGATTTCTTGACAACGAATCTGCAAAAGTAATTGCAGAGTATTCTAGGACTTTTCATCGGCCGCAGAACACCACACGGTCTTCATAACTTCCTCTGGCGTAGTCTTGGGTTTTGTGGAATTGTTCTAGTGCTCTACGAGATTCAGCCTTTGGGTTGTCCTAGAGAATTCACTTTCCATCACCTCACACTTCGACCAAAACAGAAATTTTTATGTTGAGCAAAAGCAATGAAGACTTGACTTCAAATGGACTACTTTTTTATGCTGGTTTAATTTATGAAAGATCCATTGAAGTTTTTTTTTCTTCTTCTCAGGCTGAAGTGCAAGGCTGAGTTCCTTCGCAAGTTCTCCAGTAGTTTGTCGTGTATTTGCTTACATTTTCCTTGATCTGACCATCAACTTTAGCCATTAATTTCAAAGCGATTTAATATAATACTAGACAATTAATTTTGATATCTTTTTGTCATTCCCAGCAATTGCTCTATTCAAATGTGCTAGAACATAATGCTGTATGAAGAGAAAAAGGCCCCCATTTTTAACAACTGTAGCGAACACAATGAATACCAGAAAACTACATTTTCAACAGGCTAGTTTGAACATTGGTACGACAAACACGCGCTTTTGTTATTTTTTTATTTTGGTAGATATGCTAAACCCTCCTCCGCAGTTTTCGGATGCTTAACATATTACCAATTTTCATAGGGCGAACAGTATCTTTGATTCTACTTAACAAGTCTTAATGCACTATATAGCAGTGCGCGGTTTCTATCCATAACTTATTCCATATACTATTTAATGGTAGGAATGCTAGAATAATGCGTAAACTGAATCTGTAACCCAGATATGGTTTGGTTAAACTTTTTAAAATAAACATTCGGTATATTCCTGTTAAAATACGGATTGTGATGCTGTTGGGCCTTATCCTACGATAGGCCAATTGCGTGCAGAAACCAAACACTACACTGAGTCGTATGTGTTAGCATTCTATTTATAAACTTAATGCTAAAAATTCATAGCGTGCTTTATTTTTTTCAGAAGTTTTTTTCGGTAGTAATGAGCATTATACATTTTATTTAAATACATAGATACCAATATACTTTTATAGAATCATATTTCCCTTAAAGTAACATTCTTTTTAATCTCTCGGTAAGTTTTGAAACTCGTTTGGAAGGTTTGGAAGTAAATTGCGAATGGAGGAAAAAATGAGGGGGAAGGACGGCTTAAGTTGGATGGTGGTTTGACACAAAACGGTTTGAGAAGTATTCCTTTTAATGATAAATTAAAAAATTAAAATTAAAATTTTATTTATTTATTTTCTCACTGAGCATAAGGCATATTAATTTTGGGAACCAAACACTTAAGAGGCTATCATATCTTTTCTACAGTTAGTCAGCTCTTGTAAAATGCAGCATTTTTATGGTCTGTTAGCTAAAAAAGTGTAGGCTTGAACAGTAAGTGTAATAGTTTAAATAAATTTGCAAATGGTGCATAAACGTCAATGGAAGTAATGACAATTTAACGCTTTGCTGATGTAGATCTTCAGAAATATGAAATGATATTTATGAAGAATAATTTTTGGAATTCAATGAGCTCGGGGGACCAAAAGGGGTAAATTATGTGATGTTCTTCCTTGGGATGGGGAAGATGCCGTATAAAATGTCATCTGCTAGGTTGATGCAAGTAGGATTCGAACGTTAGCCCAGATTTTCTTAATCTGTCTTATGCCCTAACCATATATTATCAGTGATCTCTTTCTCTCTCTATGGTGCAGGATTATGTCCCATGCCCAGGTACCAAGACCTTAGGAGACGAAGAATGGAGTGAATAAATGAATAAAGACTAGAATTAGCCCGATTCCGTAAACGCTTAGTGTTAGGACCAAGACGACATTTTAATTGTTATATATAACTTACAGTATAGATACAAAATACTTGAAAACATTTTAACAACACTATAACATTAAAATATGCCCAATCAAACAAGGTGTCCATGATGGGGGAAACAATGGTTTGCACATTGTTCTCTCTGCACTGCAGGTTTGTTTCCATGCATTTATAATTTTAAGTTTTGTTGGCCTTTATTTTGGAAACTATTTAGAAATCCCAAACTTCTCTGCAATGTACTTGCAAGTCACACCATTGGACAGACGATTAGTACTTTCTTCTTTTCGTTGGTTAATTCCACTAACAAACGCGTACTCATATTAATCATACGCATTAAATAGCCCTCAACCTCAACTGATACCATCATTCAAGTGAGAAACAAAATTTAGGCAACTCTCACTTCTGTAAGTTTTAACTAATGGCTCTGCATAAAGTAATAAATTCAATAGCATTCAGCCCTAAACAGGTGGCAGAGCTGTAGGTAATGTCCATGTTATATAAGGGATGTTCAACATTCAGGAATGAAGACAGAGTATTTTGGACTCATTACAATATAGCAATATGAACGTTTTCATTATTAAGTGTCCAGGATATAAGGTGAAATTTAAATCAATGTTTTCGTTCTAAGCTTTATTTCTTAGATTAGCTTTGGAAACATAAGGCGTGTTATTTTTGTTATATGTGTTTATGAAAATAAACATGACACGAAATGGCGTCGTGGCAATTTATCAGAGAGGAAAATGTCTCACAATTTAAAAAAACCTGCGAAATTAAGGAATAGCAAAGTCTATTAATTTATCGTCCAAACACGTGTAAGAAAATACATTTATTAAGCCAAGCGTGCATAAAAAACTGCAGCTTGTTTCAAAAGCGTTGAATCTTTCCCTCAGCAAGAAGACGTTTTTTTCGGTCCGATTCTGAGAAGGTCTGGGGGGGGGGGGATCAGTTGGTTTGTGAAGGCTTTTTCTTGAAATAATTTCTTAAGAGTCGAAGTAAAAACTGCCATAAAGAACACATTTTGGAATCAGCTGTCAAAGTGTCCACGTTCTGCTCCTTTGGATATCAACATGTCAAGACGAATAGACCTTCCAGCAACACTGGACTCCCTCTCATGGCGCTAAGATTACAGATATGACTCATCCTTTTATTTCTAAAGAAGATAATGCGCCACTTCATTTGTTCTAGTCTCTCGATAAAAATAATGGCCAGAACTAAAGAAGAAGATGCACTCCAGACTTCGTACTGGATTGGATGAATTCAACAACTTTTGTTTGGAGTTGGTGAGCTAGTTGCGTTCAAGGTGCATCAATTGTTAGACTGTGTCATATTAAAAGTGCAGCACTTTTACAATGTGCACTTCACATTTCTTAGAAGTTGCTGTTTTTCCGTGTGATTAAAACTAGTTAGGGAATTTGCTGATAGCCTCCTCCTGCGCACACCAGGTCGCACACGGACCTTATTTCTACGAGTTGTAGATGGGTTTATCCGAGTTTTTTTCCTTATCCCGGAAGACAAATTTAGTGTCTTTTGAACACTTTTAGTCTCAGTGCTAATTATTCCCTTGTGGCATACGTACATTGCGTCACCGCTCTCCATCCTAAGCTAGGCATCATCAGTAAGTAATTACCTTTAGTAGAATAAGAAACTTCATTAAGAGGCTAGGGGTGCTTTAAAAGTTGTAGGTCTGACTCAGAGGTGTAAAAATGGCCACATTACTATGATAGCTAAATATTATCCTTTAAATGTTGCGCTGTAACGTTTCAGACACGTAAGTGTAGTTACATGTTTTTGACGATAGTGTAAACAAACTAGTGTTAATATTTTCTACAAAATGAATTAAACTGAAATATGAGCTATGATAAAGTACTTCGTTTTGAAGAGTTTAACCCAAACAGAAATACAAAATCAGTTAGATTCCTCAAAAAAGGATTTCCCCCCTTCGTTTTGGACGGTTAAAAATGAGCTGCTTAATTTAAGCGCAGTCGTACACCCATTCGAGATGATGAGCGCTCAGGGCGTCCCAAAACTGCCACGACCGACGAGATTGTGACAAAAATTCACAATGCCGTACTCAATGATCGCAGATTGAAAGGTACGCGAGTTGGGTGACATTGCAAAGACCTCGATAGGCCGTGTCCACTACATTTTACACTAAGTTTTGGGTATTAAATAGCTTTCCGCTCGATGGATGCCACGTTTGCTTACAATGGATCAAAAAGGCATTCGATTGAACATTTCGCAAGAGTGTTTAGACTTGTTTAAACTCAATGCCAGTGAATTTGATAACAGTAAATGAAACACGGATTCACCACTACACCCAAAGACGAAGAAACAGTCCAAACAGTGGGTAGCACAGATGAAAGTTCACCAAAGAAACCAGAAACGGTTCCATCTACAGGAAAAGCTATGGACGGCTACGATTTTCTGGGATTCTCATCGTTGGTGCTCATAGACTACCTCCAGAAGGGCAGAACCATCACCGGGGAGTATTACGCTTCACCACTGGACCGTCTGAAGGATGATATTCAGGCTAAACATACACATCTTAGGAAAGAGAAAGTTCTCTTCGACAATGCGCCTGAAATTGTTGTTGCAAAACTACATGACTTTTGCTTCCAAGTGCTCCCACATCCGCTGTTCTCGGATTTGGCTCCCAGCGATTACTTTTATGTTCCCTAAACCTGAAGAAATGGCTGGGCGAACAAAAGGCTCACATCAAATGGTGAGGTTCAACCGAAATAGACTTTTTTTTTTCTTCACATTTGGACAAATCTTATTTTGCTTAGTGGATTTAAAATTATCAAATTCGCTGAACTGAATATATTGCTTTACAAGGTGACTATATTGGAGAGAAAGAAAAAAATTCTCTTGGTCAGGCTAGAACTCTTAAGAATGTCCCTAGTAAAGAGTGCATTTTGGCCGAACTTGCGACACCCACTATTTGGGAGTTTTATTTTCTTTTTCTGAAATTCAAAAATACGAATGTTGACTTATTTATTTATGGATGTGATCTCCCTCTTTTGGCCCGAACTCAGCATAGGATGCTATTGGTGAACGTAAGCCATGATAATTTATAATTGAATCTCTTGTTTATGGAAGTACATAAATGAAAAAGAGAAGAAATTTGGGAAAAACAAAAGAAGTTTAATTAATAAATATCCGTCCTGGTGGTCTCCATACTCATCTCGGTAAGGTCACGGTTCAAATCGGCCAGGATCGATGGATAATCGGAAGTAAAAATCCTAAGTATGGCTTCCTGAAATAAAGCCGTTGGTCTCGTGTCGTGGTTTTACGGTAGATAAAGGAACCTCAAGCTAAAAGAAGAGACGTGAGCATTTCACGCCCTGAATTGAAAGGGACGCTAATGACCCAAGATGTTAAAAGAGCGTTCTTTAATAAAACACCTAACTTAAGATTAATACATCTTCCCATATTTCATTGATGTTTAGTTCATAAACTGTTTGTTTTTGATTTTGGCCGTAGTTTAGTTACGAAACCAATTAAGTTTTTTAAAACATTTTTTAATATTGTTTAAAGTCTGTTTTCACAGCTGATATATCACAGGTCATTGACATCGATGATATATGAGATTAAATGATATATTGGAAAAGAAATGTTCTAGGCTGAAGTTTAGGGTACCTCCCCCTATTTGTCAGTAATGGGAACTCCCTCAAAATCTGGAAATAACGCCAATCGGAAGGATGGTCACTTATTTTAGAATTACACAAGGCGTCAGGGAAATAGCTGAGAAAAATAATTAGAACCAGTTATTTGTGAGGGGATCTGGGTTTTTGAGATGCTATTCTGTTATAGTTTTCTTGCTTTCTTTAATTTTAACCTCATTGGAAAATTTTCACAAGTATGTGTTTTCTGAATTGGAATTTTGGACAGAATGTATCTTAATAGTAAAAAAATGTAGCTTCCTTTTGTGTAACTGTAATACTGTTGAATGAAATTGGCAATTAAAATATTTTTGGAATTGCATCATTGCAATGGATTTAGATTCTTTAGACAAGCATTATCTCGTATAAAATTTGACCCACGTTTTGTAATTCGGTACTCGTCTCTTGTAACTGTGTTAAAATAGAGCCCGCGTTGTTACAGAGATAAATGAATGTATAATACTCACCCCCCCCCCCCAAATGTACAACGCACTTGATGTGTAAAACGAATAAGGAAAACAAAAGACCAACATTAAAATTGAAACGAAACAGTAAGTATATTTTTGTTTAGGAAGGAAAATAAGTTCACCTTCTTGAACACACATATGAAATAAAAAATAAAGAAAGAATTCACTTCGTATATTTATTAAATATTCGACTTTAGCAAACTCGTGACTAAAGGATGTCCCTGCATCTAAAAAAATTAGTAAATAAATATTTGTACTAAAATTATTTTATAAATAAGTGATTCATTGTCATAGAAAGTAACAAAAATATTGAAGCATTAAAATATCATTGAGAACAATGTATTTGAACAAAGTTGAAGGTATTTGGTAGTTTTGAGATGGAACTGAGGGCGGTCCAGAAAGTTCTCTGACGAACATATCAACTTGAACATTATTTTAATTTTTCAGCGTAATCTCCCTCAATTTCTGCACCAATGCCATTTTTTCCTCCTCTTTTTTGGGGGGGGGGGGCAAGAAAAATCGACCCTTCAGAAAGATCTTGAGCTAGCTTCAAGAACAAATGGAAATCAGAGTAGAAGAATGGATGCTCCAACAATTCACACTTAAAATCTTCCAGCATTCCCATCTCTAAAACTCCTTTGAGCATGTGCAATGTCTGAATGAAACATTTAAATATCTCTGCAAAGCAGGTCTTTTCTCGCGAATGTTTTCATAGGCGGTTTAAAATATTGGAATACTTCTTTCCGGTTATGAGGATATTCAGTAATTTTAAGTCCTCTAGCATCCAAAAAGAAATCAGCTTTGTCCACTTCGTTGAACAGCCGACTTCTGTCCAATGTGTTGACTACTGTTTTGATTCTAGTGTGTGAGGTGGATCCAGATGTCATCAACTCGACGTACAAAATCAGTTCTGTTGCTGTTAAAACGCTTTAAACATTGTTGGGATCTTTTCATCCAAATGCGTTTATGATCTGCTGTCTGTAAGCGTGGCATCCAATTTCTTCATGTGATTTTATTAATGTTAAACCTACACACCTTTTTGAAATTCCTATGAAGCAGAGAGCTTTTCGAACAGACTCTTATAAGAAATACTTTAGACGTTCTTTGCCATCAGATTCAAATCTTTTTCTATGTGGAGAGCAGACTCAATCAGGATTATCTGAAGAATGTGAATGAAGAAGCCGATCCGTTAAACAGTTTCATATATATTAAAATAACAAAAGAAATCATATTTGTATGCAGTTGATTAATAGAAATATGTTTATTTCGGCGATAGTTTTACAGCGGCAAACAAGGACTCTCGTAAAAACAAGACCTGTTCGAAAATGACAGTGCGGAAAAATAATAATTGGATTAAAGATTGGATTAAATTATTAGCAAAAAAGAATTTGGAAGAATTAAAAGAATTGGAAAAGAGTTGGAAAGGATGCGTTTAAATATTCGTCAGAAACCATTTCGGTGCACAAAACATGAATAAATACTAACAGCGTTTTGTAGTAGATACTGCAGATATGGCTGTTCTTTGTGACAGCCCTTCCCGTTGCTTTGGTTCTTGTGACTACGGTGATATTCATACGTTAACTAGAGGAATTCTTAAATAGGGTGAAGAAGTTCTCCGAAAGGGTGCTCTGTATCCATGGAAGATGAACAAGCCATGACAGGGTAGCAATCATCAGCCTGTATGAAGCTTTTTATGAGGGCTCTCTCAATAGAAGAAGAACAAGAACGAAATTCCACAAATTGTGCAAGGCCTTGCAGAGAGGTCCCTTGTAGTAATGCTGTAATTCTGTCATTATAAAGTAACGAACTAATATTAGAAAATTGCTTAAATACATATATGCTCTTATCCACCTGCTCTTATTAAATGTTCTATTGCCAGGTAATGCGTTCCCTTAATTCTTCGTAAACTCACCCGGAGAACTTGGGAAGGTGTCATCGGTGGTTAGCCAGAGCAGAGCGACCAGTTTGAAGTTAGGTAAACATTTCCTATATTCGTCAGTTCATGGAAGGAAATGTTTCAGATATGCAAAAAACTGTAATAGAATTGAACATACTTAACAGTTTTATTAAAATCATGTTTCTTACATCAGAGTGAGGCTGCTATTTAATTACGCGTACAAATTTTCATATACTAACAAAAAGCAGAGGAATAACGATTTAATTCCTTCCCTTTCCTAGCTCATTACAGCATTTTGACTCGATGTTTTACTCTATAAAACCTGGTCACAGCATTGTGATCACTTCCGTTTACATTATTCGACACACACACACACCCACATGAAAATGTGTCTTTAATTGGACTCCATTTTTGTCGATACGTAGTTTGGTTGGAAATTGCTTTCATTGGAAGTTGTGGGATTCACAAAGGCCGGGCCGTAATAGGAGACATGTGCATGAGTGTAATAAACATTATTATACTTTCAATAAACCCATATTGTAATTTTCTTTGAAATGATCGTTAAATTAATAAGATACAAATAGAAAATGAAAACATACGACAATCAAAACATACACTTTATCCTCTTTCATATTTAGGGAACACATTGAAATAGATGAGAAAGGGATCTAAAGTCTAGTAATGTCCAGTGTAGAAGTCTTCTGTGCCGACTGCATCTCTTCAAGTATACTGTAGTTGCTGTTTGTGTATGTAGGAGGTCTTACTTGAAAATATTCTCCTAGTAATTGCCGAAAGGAAAATGGCATAGCAAGCACAATGTTGCCTCAGTTTCGTTGAAATCTCACGCACTTACTCCGTGTATCTTTCACTTTTCAAAGCAGTACGGCACCATTCGTTACCGTGTCAATCTCTTCCAAAAACAAAAGGTCCAACTGGGCTCTAGGGGACTGACAGACCTGGATTGTGTGATGCTTTGTCTCTCTCCCCCCTCCAAAAACAAAATGCTCTAAATCTAAACAGGCCCTGACGGTCATCACGAATGCGATGGTTACATAGTACATACCTATTTTGAAGTGATTTCTTTATGCATGCGCAGAGCTGTCAAGCTGCTACTTCTATCTTAACGTAAATATAATCATATGGTGCAGTTCTTCTCTCATTCGCTCCAGGACGATTATATCCCTAGTGTTATAATACGCAAAGTAGTCCCTAAAGGAAATTACAGTTTAACCTAAATAAGCGCTAGTTGTATTTGAGAAATCTACATTAGTGAATACTGTAATATTTTTGAGAGATACCAGTCGTTAGGAATACTTTATTATGTATTTTAATCGCTAGTAATTTAGCACATGTTGCTCTCTGTAGAGTGCAATCGGTTTCAATTAAAAGAGGCGGCATGACGGAAGCATGTACTGGCCCTGCAATTGTTGTAAAAGGAAATTCATTGAAAAGTAGCGACAAGGTTATTGCACAAATTAGTTATTAAATTGTTTATATATTGTAACTAGAGCTAACAATTAAGTGCGTTGCATCAGCTGTTATGTTGCACTAATAATGCCACTTAAACAATCGGAGCCATGCACCGCGGAGTGATACATTCGCGTTTGTTTACGGTACAGAATGCGCTACATTATAGGTAGCGCAACCTGTTCTGGAGATGATAAATTGGTTGAGTAATTTCGGAGATGGACAGAGGTTCTATGTTACAAAAACAGTAGTGAAAGTCTTGGTAAAATACACCATCTTAACTAATAGTTTTTCCGTTTAAGCATTAAGTAAGCATCTTTTTACTCCACTCTTCCCTATTAATAGTCAGATTCTGCTACGGCAAATTCGCTAAGCAGCCTTCAGTGGTAAAGAAATGTAGATCCTGTGTTTAGTATTGTTTTTGGATTTCAGAATTTCATGAACAGGTGTTGAATCTTGCTGGGAAAATTTAAGGGCCTTTTACAAAGTAAAGACACTCTGATACTAAATTGATCAAATTTGTGATTTTTGCAGAATTTTTATTTTTTTGAAGAGATAATGTCTTTGACATGTTTGCAATGTAGCCTGAGGTAATTTTTCCCATAATCCTTTTAGAAAGTAGTAAAATGTGCCTTTATATGTTGTCTTACAGTGGGAAAAATGGGCGTGGTGCTTCTCACCTGATTCACAGTATAAACAATCATGCTCTTATAGGGTCTTATCTTATTTTTGCATATGTGTTGGTGTCTGTTGACTAAAACTATAATAAGTATATATATGAAAAATAATGTAACACTTAACAATATAACTAAATTAACAATAATTAGAAAAGCAGAAAAGGATAAAACTCTAAGAAAAAGTCGCAGATTTGCAATCTCTATATTTCGAACTGCTAGAGTTCTTCTATGGCAACAAGACAAGTCAATATATATATATATATATATAAACAGTAAAGTTTTTTTTAGAAAACACAGAGAAAGTAAGAAATAAAATTAAAAGAATAATAGATAAATAGCAAAGAAGTCAAAAGCAAAACAAGCAAAAGCAAATAAAACTTAATAAGCAAAGTTAAAAACAACACCAGAGGTGCAAACAATATAAATGAAAAATAAAAATAAAGTAACACTATTAACAATGTAACAAATTAACACTAATAATAAAAGTAGATAAGGATAAAACACTGAGAAAAAGTCACACTTGAAATTGCTATATTTCGAACTACTGCGAGTTCTTCAATGGCAAGAATCTAGACCAAGAAGTCCATGCTTTAGAAATCTGCATTTAAAGTTGCGCATTCAGCAAAAGGCTTTTAAGTGATATATTTCAATGTGTAGAAAAGGCATGCAGAAAGTCACCAGAACACCAGACTTTGAAATAACTACAAAAGATTTGTCATACTATTCTGCGATTTTCCTCTTGTAGGTTTAACTTTGGTGTAACAATACTACTAAAGCAGCTTAGTAAATTAATCCGCAGTTCCTAGAAAAAACACTATATATCTTTGTCGGTTACTGTGTAAATGTAGGTTAGACTTTTGCAATCATTCATATGAAAGCGCAGTATATTTCTACAGAAACAAATAAAACGACATCGGAGATTAGAGGCAATGACTCCGTATCGCCTACTTCTGCCTGGGGAAGTTATTTCGGGCGGGTCTTGTGATGTCAGAACCATTAGAGGCACTCGGGCGTAAAAATAAATTGCAAACATGTTAAGAGGACGCTGTTTCAATTCCTTTATGGACTTCATAACCCGAGTTGTGTTGCTTCCATGGTTTTGCTTGGTTAGCTGCACTCAGTTAGCCCTAATATTAGTCACGCCCAGTTCTCGACTAACAGGAATGAGTTGTTTTACATGGCTCACTAATGAGGTGACTTTTATGAGGTTAAGTCACGCAATTACTATCTACATGATAATAATGTAGGACGGACATTTAAATTTAGGGAAGCGACTTAGTTAAAATAAAATTTCGTTTCTAGGTTCCGTGACACTTTGGGCGTTTTATTTTGTGACTTGAGACTATGCGGGGTGACTTAGGTGGTAACGCTTGGGACTCGCATTCAGAAGGACCCTGGTTCAAACCCCTTAGGGCGGGCCATCCTGATCTTGGGTTTTCCCATGGTCGCTTAGGCGAATGCTATGATGATTATTTCCTTTTCGAGAATCTGCCATATATCATTTTATTCTGCGGTTCCGTTACAGGGTCGAAAGTACAAAGCTTTTATTTGGACGTGTGGCCGGGGATTTGCCTGCCCTGTTTCTCCCTGCACCTTCCTGTCTCACCGTGTGCTGACGCGAAGTGTTTGTTGTATCGGACTTGGGTCGTTGTGAGACCACGTGTTTCACTGTTATGGTGTGCTAGTGCTGTTATAATGCCAAAAAGTCCATATACATTAGCACATAGAATCTTCATGTAAGTTTCCTATGTGGCAGCAAACTATGTAGAGAAGTGAGACGGCGATTTATATACAATTTCCCTGCTTCTCATGCACTGAGAAATAATTCGTAATCTTGTAAATAGATTTAGGGAAATGGAATCTATTCTCGATAAGAAACCGAAAGTAAAACTCGATGCCATCGGAGAAAAATTAGAACGAAGTCCAAAAAAAATCCTTGAGAAAACTTGCACAGAAATCAGGAATATCATCAACTTCGGCTCGGAATGCTACTAAACTTGTAAAATTAAAATCCAATAAGATAACTGTAGTTCAGGAATTGCAACCAAGCGATAATGTGAGTAGAGTTAATTTTTGCAATTGGGTGTTGGGTAATGTTAATGTTCGCTCTGTTGACCCGCGTTTAATATTTTTTTTGCTAACAAAGCATGCTTTATTTACATGGCCATGTAGATACAAAATAATAGATACTATAATGCAGAAAACCCCGATCTTATGCACAAAATGCCATTGTAAGATAAAATATTCGAGTTGGGTGTGGTGTGCAAATCTGTGCGCTTGAATTTAAGGGGCTATGAATATCCGACTCCGCCGGCAAACAGCGGCTTCCTGGTGCCAAGCATCTCGTATCTCGTATGTGAAGTAAATATGATTTCGGTGTATGCTATTAACGGTTATAATAACATCACAGTATACGATAGTAAGGCAATTTGCAGAGAGAAATCTCCAAATGTGCAAACAAATGTTTAACCATTTCTCGCAGCATTGAGACTGCATGAACTACTTTTAATGAAACTGAATTTCATTTAATGTATAGGTTTTCTGTAAATCTGCAGGAAATGATCGTTGGTGAGATATTGAGAAAAGAAAAAACCTTTGAGAGTGACGTTCCTGCTCTCGTGCCAACAAACGAGAGTTGCTGGGATTAGCCGCGAGGCGGGTGGAAGTTCAAACCAAAACAAAAAAGAATATTCGCTGAGCTGGGCATCCACAAGCACGTTCCTCCATCGATCCCACTGTAGGGCATGTGACAATGGACTTTTGCTGGATCTGCTGCCGTATACACATTATTTACTAATATTCTTAAGCATGCGTAAGGCGAAGCCCCGCAGGTGTTTATGTTAATATAACTCAATAATTTTGTAACGATCTCAGTCTTGTGTAGTGTTTTTTTTTTTAAAAAAAACTTTACATTTGATAAATGAAGGCAGTATACTCTAAAATGATTGAATTTAAATTAATTTTTGTATTTCATTCAATTTACTCTCTTGTAAAACATATGCAGTTATCTGAAATAACATTATTTGTGGATGTAACGGCAAAATATTTTATTTTTAATAAAGCTGAATGCCTTATTATTTCTGTAGTGTATGGTAAAACTGATTTTTTCTGCAACTTATCTAATTTATAAATAGATCAGTAAATATTTTGCAATTTGCAGATATAGTATTAATTTTGACAAGGAAGCTACATAAAGCAGTATACCAACTGATTAAAATAAATATAGAATACAATATGATGATTTCAAAGACTAAATAAAAAATAATAGCGTTCCAAAGTAAATATTCAATAAGAACAAAAATTGTGTTAAAAGAAAAAATAATCGAAAGAATATAACACTTAAAATATTTATGGTGTGGTGTAACATATGAAGATCAAGATGTTAGTAAAAATACAAGAGTTTCAAGCTGTATATGGAACAATTAGAAATACTTTGAAAAACAAAGTGAAAAAAGACACACAATTAAGATTTACACAGCCATGGCCTTACCAGTTTTACTTTATTCCACACACAGCTATAAAGATATTTCGTTGTGCTGTTCTGATGAATTAAAAAAAAACAACACTTAGGTGGGAGAAAATGAAAGCGTTAAAACGTGCGATAAAATGAAATTGATAAAACGGAAATAATAACATTTTTGGGATAGGCAGCTGTGATTGGTTAGATTTCATGATTGGTCAGTGGTTCATAAGCTAAATAATCGGCGTAAAAACTTTTCAGCCCTTCCTCTTTAATTTTAAAAGTTATATTTCTCGTCTCAACCTCATTCTTTCGTATCAGCTATACGAGTTTTATAGAATTAAGATGTGGACGGTACGAGACATTCTTAACACGGTATGACCACGCTTCCTTAGCATCTCATCAATAACGTACGTCTTTTCTATAGACTTTCACAGGTTGATACAATTCTACTTTTCTTATAGACTTTAAGAATTCCAGAATTCTTCATTGCTCATGGAATGATGCTCGCAGCACACCTCTGTTGTTGTTTGTCTTAATCCATTTGGATCCAATTTCATTCGCTGTTTTTCTCCCATCCTTGAAACATAGATTCCTTTAATCTGATGAGTAATTTTGACATTGTGGGAACTGCTACTTCATTTAAATTAAAATGTTGAATTGTGCATCTGATAGCTTGCTTATCAAAATCATGCAAATCTGTCACACGCTTTGTAATATTGCCTGTAACTGCTAATACTCTCATTTGTATTTCACACACTTGGCTATGTAATGTTTTTCTTGATAATTTGGGATTATTTCTCATTAAAGGTAATCACTATGCATATACAATGAAGGTTGCACTTTAACACTACATATGCAAAGTACTTGTATTGCCAAGGATGACGAAACACACATATATACGAGGGTAAGACCATAATTTTCTGGCCTCTCCGATAAGGATTTCGCCATCACAAAACCCTTATATGATATCATACCTTATCTGTTAAGTAACTTCCGATCCCATGTGTTCAGTTGTTCAGATATAGTTCCATTAAGAAGGCTATGTGTAGAAGATTGTGACATGTTCAAAATGGAGTACCGAGCAGTTAGTAAGTTCTCCACAAAAGGAGGACTTACTCCAAATTAAACAGTGATTGGACGGTGTATATGGGGAAGCATCTCCCTCATATTCTACCGTAAAAGAATGGGCCAAACTTTTTCGAATGGATCGATAAAGCATTGAAGATGATGAGCGTGCAAGTTGGCCCTTGGAGGTACTCACTTCTGGAAACATCGCTCTTGTGGAAAGAGAAATTATGGGAGACCGGTGGCTCAAAGTTACAGAAATAGCAGCAAGGCTGGGCCTTTCTAAAACAACAGTCCTTCGAATTATCCATGAACATTTAAACATGAATAAGGTTTGTGTAAGATGGGTGACTAGACTTCTTTCCTCAGTCCAAAAGCAGCAACGAGTCATCTGTTGTCAGGCATTTTTGGAGCTCTGCCATGACAACGAGTTGTACAAGCCATTGTTACAGGAGATGAAACTACGATCCTCTACTATGATCCTTTGTCCAAAAGAGAATCAATGGAATGGCGTAAACCTGGCGAAGCACCGCCTCCAAAGGCCAAATCACTGAGTCAACGAAGAAGACCATGGCCACAATCTTTTGGGACTGTGAAGGAATACTCTTAATTGACTTCAAAGAGAAGAACACCACACTAAATAGAGAGTACTATGCTGGCATACTGCACACAGTACGTGCTTCCATCAAAGAATAAAGGCGAGAAAAGCTGAGTGGTGGTGTGCGCCTTCTTCACGACAACGCGCCTTGTTGCAAAGGAAGCTGTGAAGAAATGTAGCTTCAAGGAGATCGACCATTCACCCTACAGCCCAGATCTACCTCCCAGTGACTATTTCCACTTCTCAAAAATCAAGAAGGACCTTCGAGGAAGGAAAATGAAGTGTGACCAAGAAATTATGGATGCTGTTTATGTCCATTTTGCTGACAAGACTTCTGACTATTTTTGGAGGGGAGATTGAAATGCTAATTCAAAGATGTGAGAAGTGCATTGCAGCAAAGGGTAACTATATTGAAAAGTGAAATATACAATTTTCCTATATCATACCTAGAAAATGGTTGGGTGGAAACTTATGGACCTACCTTCGTATAAATATATGTTTATATGTACCGATTTTTTTTTCCTTCTCACAACAACTCTCGCTGGCTACTAGAAACCACGTTAGTTTTAAAACCCAGGTTGGCCGAGGTCGTTAAGGTGCGGCCTCGTAAGCGGGAGGTCTGAGTTTGGAATCCGGCCAGGACCGTCCTCCCTGACTGAGGTTTTTCCTAGGTTTTCCTCAGTCATAAATAGCAAATGCCGGGGAATTAACCTAAACTTAGGCCTGGAATGTTTCCTTCCTTAAAAAAATCCTTTCCCAATGTATCATTTCATCTCGGCTTAAAGGTCTCGGCCTCCCTGGCGGTCATTTCTTCCTGAATTTCGGAATAATGCATATCGGTCGTTTAGAAATAAAACTCTTATGTGATTCGCTTCCGTTTTTGAAGCATGGGCTTGATTAGCGTTGAATATAGTTCAAAGGAGAAAAGGCCATAATTTTACGACGCTGAAAGAGATTCAGTCAAAATTGCCATGTGACATGACTGACATTTTAGAAATGAAAATACTGTGACACTCAGAGACTTATTTGCAGCACTGTATGTGCCTCAATGATTTATTGAAATTGATATATCTTTCAAAATTATTTTAAAAGCTAATTTTTAAATCTATTAGTGTAATTTACAACAGTGAAAAGCCCCACTTTTTATATTGGTTGTTAAGGATATCGATCCTAAGAAAAGTGCTGAAGTCGAGGGGTTTTCTTTTCGGTTAGTGCTTCTGAACCTCCAGGCTCATAATTCCGTAAATCTTAGGGGAAAGGGGAAGGGAATATGGCGTTGATGTACTGAAAGTAAGATGTGATTGCTTCTTCGGACTTATCCACACGCACACAATGTATTCCTTACATACATGAACACATCGCGTGGCTATATTAAAAGGAGTTGTTTGTTTCTCTGTTATCGACCTGGATTTCGTCAGGTTGAGTGACATTAAGAATAGGAACATTATGGATAGCAGTGCGCACTTTCACGCAAGCACTTGAGAACATATGTTTGCACAGTTGGCACAACGTGCATCGTCAATTGGTATTGCTTGTGTCCCGCCATGCCGGAGTTGATGAAACAATGCAGCGGATGTTCAGAAGAAGGAAGAGCTGGACTCTGGAGCCGGTATGTGTTATTTTGTTACCTCTGTACTTGCTAGGGGTGGTTCTAGTGTTAAGTTCCCCAGTTTGTGCGATATCCAACAGAACATACTTGTAGAGAGTTTTGCAAACTGCATTGGTGATCAAGAAACTCACAAATATACATGCTATCACAAATGTTTTTAACGTCGAGATTTCAGATTTTTACTGGGAGCAAGTCAAGAATTTGAAAGGCTATAGTTTATTATAATTAATATTAAAATATAATGACATTAATGAGAAAAATATTAGTCTAATTGCCCTTACTTTCCAAAATAAAGAGGAAAATATATAACAGCTTATATTCACCAGCAGTTTTTAATTAGCTGAGCATTAAGTACAAGCAATGTGGTTGATATTCCATGGTATAGTTTGGAAAAAAATACAGCAATAAGTAAAACACATTATGAAATTGATTAAAAAATTAAAATATTTGAACATTACAGGTAATTTTTGTTGTCGTTACACCATGAGGAATCTGATACGTTTCTGTAATACATAATGATTTATATAGAACTAACATATTTCTTTCTTCCTCCTTCCTTTAAACCATGCTAGCCAGAACTTATTATATCTCGAATGTAGAGTATTTTTGTGAGCATATTAACTTCTATAGTGAAGCAGTATTTATGAGATGCCGCCCAATTAAAATATCACTGAAATTAGCATAATCAATTACATATATTATAAATAGTACTACAATCAATATGTACAATTTATACGTATTCATATTAGTAGTTAAGTTATTTGTTATTTCCTGGGTGTGAGAAGAAAACAACTGGTGGACGGGAACTTTTGAAATAAACCAGAAAATGTTGATTGTGAATGTGTTTTGGGCAGGACAAAAAAAAAAACAAACAAACAAAAAAAAAAAGATGAGTATGTACCTCCTTTGTATTTTATTATAAGAGCCTTTGTGTAAAAAGGGTTGCCCCCTTTAAGGTTTCTGGAAAAGATTAGCTTTGTTAAAATCTGAAGGCAAAGTGTAATATGAAACAGACTAAGAACAAAACAAGTCATGAGAGTTAAATAAATCAGAATGCCCGACATATGGGAGCCAAAGAGGAAAGTAACTTAAAGGCCTAAGGAATAAGGGATTTTAGGAAAAGTATATGCACGCCCTCGGCGAATAGATAGAATTTTGTTGAAGAATAAGGGTTCGAAATGGTAGATGGTCTAACAACCGGATGAGGGAATATTTGATAAAAGATTGAGATTTGAGGCCCGAGAAAAACAGAGTTTTAATTATTATGACAGAGAGAATTCAGCTATGGGGGTGTGAGTTCAGCCATCGAGAGAAAAGCGAGATCCTGGATAGAAAGTGAGAGTTGATCTATAAAGGGGAGTGTGTTTTAGCTATCCGGAGAGAGTGATAGACAATTCGGTTGTAGTGCAAGTGTGATCTAAGAACCGCTCCATCGAACTTAAAAAGACGAACCTTAATATTGAACAAGCAACATAAGTAAATAAAAAGTGTCATCTCCAGTCTTAAGATTTTACTTTTATATATTACCTAGTTCCCGACTATATCCCCCGTTGACCTGAAAGGTAACAGAATTCCAGCGCTCTACCGAATCTAGCTGTGGCATAGCGACACTTCGAGACAGCGGCGGGAGAGAAGATGAAGAACTTCACTGATTCTACAAATATTATGAGAATCCTAATTAATTAAAACCCATCTATCATCAGATTATCAAATCATAATTTTTCTTCCCCCCCCCCCAAACTGTCTCAATAGAAAACGTTGAAAATATCCTCCCTCCTGCTTAAGGCCTCCTCAACACGTCGTTAAATGTTTCTGGTTTCTCGTTGGAGGATGTTGTCGTTACCATTAATCTGCGTGTAATGTTGTGCTTAGATAGTCCCAATGTCTGAGGGCGTGTGGCGTAAACTCTGTCTTTTAAGTAATCCTATAGGAACAAGTTTGATGTTGTCAAATCAGGTAATCTTGGAGATATCATAGAAACTTTCAATTAGCGCCATGGATTGGTTTGGTGAATGGCATATAGCGCCATCTTGTTGAAAATATCCATAGCCCAGCTCTACATCGTCCATTTGCTCAACAAGCTCAATGAAAATTCGGCGGTACTCTGCAGTGTCCACAATATGGTCCCCAAAAAAAAAAAAATTCTCACTATTCTCTGTGCGAATATTTCACACCCAACCCCGATTTTAACTGGGTGCATAGGTGCTTCGTGTGAATTTTGGATGACCCAATAGCGTGAGTTTTGTGAGTTCGCGTGGCTGGTCAATTGGAATAGTGCTTCATCTGTGAACAATGTGATGGACAATATTCCAAGATTTTGCACAATGAATGCCGTGTTGTGTTAAGCCTTATACAAGAAGGAGGACGTGTTCAACATTTTCTATGGAAGTTAATCTTCCAAAGATGCTCTATATTGAGATATAATAAGTTGTGGATACAATAATGCGTTTTAAAATAAATGAAATAAAAGAGTTTTATATAAATCACTGTATAACTTATGTATACATGTATATAAACACTTAGGAATGTAGAAATCTAGCTCTGGTGTTATCTTCAGAAGGACACTAAAGCCGTTGGTTCCTTATCGAAATTTACGCACGTAAAAGAATCTCTGAGCAACATTTTTGAGACGCTAATTCAGAGTATTTTTTATGATGGGTATTTTTATCACGTTCTGTAACATCTCAGGTCATCAGCGTCCCATTCAATTCCGGGCAGAAACAGCCGATAAATTTTGCTCTTAGGTCTCTTTTTTCAGTATTGGGATTCTTTTATTCGCAGTAAATCTACGACACGCCACTGCCGTGTTACTTCCCTTCCGAAAGAAGCCATATTTAGGATTTCTACGCCCGAAAAAATTAATCGACCCTTGTGGAGATTGAACCGGCGATCCTGGGCTATGACTAGAGATGTTTAAGGGTGTTCCTAAATAAAATAAGTCCAATGAGTTGCGGTCCTCTGAATTAGTAGAGAGATAAACTATTCAGTAATCACTAGACGACAAAAGTGATCTGTTAAATGATAGTACTCACATATAAATATTTCATTATGATGAAAAATATCTAGTCGCCTAGGTGGTAGATCTGAGACTGATATACAGGGAATTACAGTCGGCGATCTGAGCCCCCTCCCCCTGTCCTGTAATTTTCCTTCGCAAATAAAGTTGTCCAGTTGGATTATTTTCTCAAAAGATCCTTTACACGAAGAAGTAATAAAAACTATGGTAGGAGTAAAGACACGAAAACTACAAAGTAGATGAACAGGGAGTGCCATATAATTACATTTAGTTTTTTAGCGAGGGGTAGAGAAAAGTGTGTGTGGAATTATATACTTCTAGTTTCATGTAAACAAATGGGATAAGGCAGGGTTGCCAAAGCGATATTAAATAATCATTGGGGTCGTTAAATTAATATCTCAATTTCCGTTCATTAATGGAATAATATGGGCTTCTTTGGATTAATATAAATGAAGTCAAGTAATTCGCTAATTTGTAGTGTATAATGCAGTATTATTACTATTGTAAACTATTTATACAGGACATGGAATGTAAATTTCTTTTAATTTTTAGAATATACATTTTAATCAATGTGCGGAAGAAACTCTTATAGCTAAGTTTAGGTATGATAAGATAATGTGATACTTCCAATTTAGATGTTTATCAATTATTAAACCAAGTCACTGTTATAATATCCTATCTAATTGTGAATCTGGAGATCTGTGAGTGATGAATTTCATAACATTTGTTGTATAGATTTAGAGACAATTGTTTTCTTTGAACCATACACACAAAGAACTCAACCAGATTAGTTTAATGACACAATAATAAGGCTCTTTCCATTTATCAATATGCTTGTGTCATCTGCAAACAGAACAGCATTTCCTACATCTTGGATAGATAAGGAGGGATCATTTATATATATATATATATATATATATATATATATATATATAAATGAATATATATATGATGATATATGATATATATATATATATATATATATATATATATATATATATTAGAAAAACAAGAGGGCCCAGAACAGATCCTTCAGGCACTCCATGGTTAATCATTACCCACTCATGTATTGTTTTTATTTTTAAAGGGACAATTTATCACTACTTGTTTCCTTTTGTCAAGGTTGACACAGTCGAAAGCCCTTGTTAAATCATAAAATAATTGAAATACTGTTAGCAGCAAAATTCCTGTGTAGTTAAGTGGCGTGGAACAAAATGTTAAACGTATAGGTAAAATTCTGTGTGCTTTCAGAAGTTTCTGAGAGAGAGAGAGAGAGAGAGAGAGAGAGAGAGCGAGAGAGAAAATCCTTAGTTTTTCCATTTTTTTTTTTTTTTTTTTTTTTTAATTTTTCTTCGACATTTTTTTTCAGGGATTAAATTATTTTCATTCACACTATAGTATTTATGTATAAACATGGAACTCCCGATACATAATTATATATAACATAAAATAAAAAGAAAAATAAAGTAACACTATTAACTATGTAACAAATTAACAGTAATTATAAAAGCAGAAAAGGATAAAACACTAAGAGAAAGTCACACTTGAAATCGCTATATTTCGAACTACTAGAGTTCTTCTGTGGCAAGAAGACAATGCTTTTATAATTACCGTTAATTTGTTACATTATATATATATAATGTAAACATTGAATATTGAAGCTTCATTTGGATCACGTTCTGCAGAAAGGAACTAATCCGCAGAATGCCTTAACATCAGAAAACTACCTATTACAGTTTACCACACATTATCACTACAACTTTAGGTATACTGCAGATAAAGTCCTCATTAAAATACTGTTTTAATGTGTTAATTACCTGTATAACAGCTAAATATTTTTGTGGTTTTGTTCCTTTCTGCAGAACGTGATCCAATTGTGCCGAGAAATATGCGTATTTCGTCAATTTAGTGTATGTTCAGATAAATCATATACTTCCTCTTTTCTTTGTTCCTATAAGGGTTTAGTAAGTACTGTGTAATTTCGCTTAAACTACAGGTACTTCCGATACAATTAACCGATCCTTATTTTATATTTTAAAATGAACACACACAGAGTTCGTAAATTTAATCCTACAGTTTCATCTCCCTGTAGGATGATTAGTATTTATAATTATGATCGGAAGTCGTCAAAGCCCGATTGTAGGAAGGTTCCTAATAGAGGAGAGCAAATGCATGTACACCTAGATGATTGTGGCTTGCACATGAAAACATTTCAAAGATAATGAATTGTCCACATGCGCCGTGTTATCCTCGACTTTCAGACCACAAAGTGCATTATTATATTTTACCATATTCCTTTTCGTCTTTGCTTTGGATTGGTTTTTAATTCCTCATTATTCAGAAACGTAATTGTTGTATAGAGCAGCGGTATGCATGCCGGACAGAGCCAGTTATACTATGCCCGCATAACACAGCAGCGCGAAGATTCCCAATGTGTTTTGTTTATGACGACTCGGAATTTCTATCCGGCACTTTGACATGAGTCGATGCGGATTGCAAACGTTTAATCCCGCCTGGTTGAAGCTGCAGTTTATGTTACTTTGATGTTACTTTCGCAAATATAGACCAGAAGCACTGAGAAAGTATTGCTATTCTCAGAATTATCTGAAGCTGAGATAAATCTGGTTACTATCTCACACATTGCTAAGATGTGTGTATTGATCTGAGCTGTTTAGTATATACAGTATTTAGATATGGCATCTTTAATATGTGAACGAAATAATAAAGTTAAGATGGTTTAACACTTCTTAAAGACGCTTAGGGAAACGTTTTATATACACATAGAGTGAACAATGTCCGCGCAACATATTGAAATGCATTACACCTCTCTCTCTCTCCACCCTCCCTTCCTCTCCCCCAAATATGTTCAGTTACTATAGACTTGAATCGTTGAAGCCCATACGGTGAATCTTAGAACACAAATGATGGATGGAGTTCCAAAATTTAACTTATGATTAAAATGAAAAATCGTAGCGAATGCAGTAGTTGAGAGATGTTCAGTAATGTTTTTCTAATGGCTTTAACTTAAAAATATACGAGGTTTATTTTTCACACACATGGCATTTTAAAAGTGTAAATATATAGCTTTTTGGAAATATTATTTTCCGATTAGCTTTAATTTAATCTAATGTAAAATTATTGATAGAACGATCATGAACCCAAAGAAGTAAGTGAAGTTTCAAAAGCTATCTATAGGTAACTAAGAAAAGAAAAACTCGCCGACTTAGGAAAATTTTGTGATTTTAGTGTGATTCCCAAGAATTCGACCAGAATAATAATAAGTAAGATTAGGAATGGGGAATGGTAAAATTAGGTTTTGAAGGCCTCATAATATTGGGTCATCTAATTAATCTGGGGGGACATTTTTGACGTTATGAAAATGGGTGCATGCCAACAGATTATTATTATTATTATTATTATTATTATTATTATTATTATTCAATGTTATATTGAAAAAATATCACTATATAACCATAGAATGGAGGAACAATTCAGTATATTTCATACTGAAATAAAACAAACCATGTAGGAGATAGAGATTGTTGTTGCTTTGATTTATTTACAGAGGGCCTTTTAACATCTCAGGTCACCAGCCTCCCATTCAATTCAGGGCGTGAAACGGCCGACAAATTTCTGCTCAAAGGCCTCTCTTTCAGGCTTGAGGTTCTTTTTCGTGCTATGAATGTACGACACGGGACCCACGACTTTACTTCCCTTCTGAAGGAAGCCATACTCAGAATTTTTACCCCCGAATAAATGCATGGACCCTGACCGGGATTGAACCGGCGATCTTGGATCTACGAGGCAAGTATGGTTACCGCTAGACCACCAGGACCGACAAAGAGAGAGTTGTTGTTTACTTATTAAATGTCCCTTGCGCAAGAGAGAAATGATTAAGCTTGTGCAATTAGATGATTAGGATTTAAAAAAAAACAGTAAAGAAAGACAGCGTAATGTATTGTTATAAAGATGAAGGACTAACATGACTAGTAAAACATAATCAGATAACAAAAAACTAATATATACTACAGGAGTGAACAGTTTTGAGAGTGTGCTATACTTTATTAGACAGAAGAAATCTTCATTTTGGAAAGAATAAAATACGAACTGCCTGAATTACATAGAAATAAACTTCTGGTTTTGAGGCGTAAAGAAAAACCCTTGTAAGGAACAAGGATCTAAAGCGACAAGGAAACTCATAAAATAAGGTTGCAGAAAATGAGCTGTAATAATTAAATGAATGAATAGATAGGTTACTAGCGTCTTGAGATTGGCATTTAGAAGGTCCTGGAGCTTTGTACTCATTTAGAAAGGTAAAGATTTCCTCTCCATCACATACAGAGCGTAGTTACAGTTAAAACCTGTAAAATTGAAATGACATGACATGCAAAGAAGGCTGCAATATCAGCTGAATAAATCAATAAAGTAGATAAATAGAGGAAGGATTCTGAAACTCCTTGAGCCAAATGGAGTTGAGGATTGGCAGTAGTGAACTCAAGCAATGCAGTGTCACCATCAGTGGAATAAAAAGAAATGAAACGTGGCTTCATCACCTCAAATACAGCATCTGCGCGGACATTTATTTGCAAGATGACATGGGGGCTGGAGATACGCACGAGTTGCAACCCGAACTAATGTAAACGTTTAAAAGCGTGTCCTTGTTAACCGAAGTGTTCATAGCAGCAGCAAGCACGCCAGAGCACCAGCTGTCAGTCGTATATCAGTTGTCTGTTGCAGGTGATTCTTCTGCTGCACTAAAAAGTTAACGAGTTTCAGTTTCACAATGCTTTCAAGTTCCAGCTGCTTAGGAGCGCTAACTTCCTCTACCAGGCAAAATCGTTGAGAGATTGTTTGGAAAAGCTAAAACTGAAACAGTTACTTCACGTGGCATAGTCTTCTGATTTGTGTACACATTTTATGCAAGTCTACACAACGCATGAACTGCTCAGTGTGTGTGATTGAATTAAAAACACACATTTTTTTTTTGGCGGTAATCGCTAATTTACTTACAGCGCATCAAGATGTGAACGGCAACCGTAAAATGAAATGTATCATCGGTTGCTTGATGAAAGGTTAATTCATGGGCTCTTCGAAAGAAATTATTAACTTTTCCATTTTAGCACTCGAGACATTTGGGCCGGAGCTCAAGAGCGTTAAATTATTGCCGAGACGAATTAAAAAAAATTTTCCCTCAGCAAGTTCGTGATTGAGCATAGTTATTGTCCTTTTTAGGAGATCTACAATGCAATCATGATTTCTGAATGCTAAAAAGGTGAAACCTTTCGAAACTTAATGAAGCGATAGTCTACAGCAAGGTGGGAAATATTAACAATGAACGGTACAATATTGCAAATGATTCCGATTAGGTCAACAAATGTACTGTCATGGTGCATCATTGACTCACAAAGCAAATATTGAAGCATTGTTACGGAGGATACTGTGACGAACTCTTTACACTTGTTTATACACACTATGGTGAACATTTAAAAGTGCCTCACTGAATGACTAAGCTTCCAAGACGTCTTTAAGACTTAAATTGTAATTGTGAAGCGTATGATAATGAAAACGATATTCCTCAGAAAAATACGTAAAAAAAAAAAAAAAAAAAAAAAAAAAGACTACTTTTTCCAATTAATACTAAACTGTTTGGTTCCATTGCATTCATTCAACGCCACTCAAAACAGCTGTTGTATGAGATCATTCTATGAGTAACGTAGCTTTTAGTTCTTCTAACTTACTTCCAAGATACCCCAACTATTGGACCATTGAAAATGCGTTTTTCAGACGCACAGAGGCATCTGGCCCTACTTCCAGCTTTCAGGACGAGTAACAGATCTTAATTGCTCACTTTTCATTATTCTTTTTCAGCGTCCAGACACCTGAAGATACAAGTTTCACTCATTTAGTGAGCTTAGTTATCTGTGTATTCTAATGTGACGCGGTGTTTTCTAAAGCAAATGTAAATATATGTACAGTCTGCGATCAGAAGAAGGCAAGTGCGGGCTAAAGTGCGAGGGGGGCTTGAACTGTTTGGAGTGTATGAGGGATACCCATGCTGCCACATGAATGAGGACTTCTCAGACTCAGATCTTGCACGCCCGCTGGACTTCTAATAGTGGGCGAGTATCTGGCAACACTGTTTATTTTTATCGGCACTAGCGTGCATGAACTTAATGAGGAAGATAGAAAATGTTTACGTAACACATTTCTCTCGATTGCCTCCTGATCGCCAAGCAGTAGAGATGCATCCTTTGAATGGCAGCCTATGCCAGCTCATTTTTGAGGAATGAAAGATTAACCATAATAGTTTTAAAAATAGATATCATCAGTTTACACATACTCTGAAATTTTTTGTAATATTTCTTATTAACAATTGCTGTTCTCCAAACTCCAAATATTATCTGAAAAATGTTATGGCCTGATGATTAATATATGCGAGAAAAGGGCATTTAAACACGAAATTGTATTTATTATAGCAATTGCTACTGCTGTACTTTTGAAAAAAAGTGTTGTATTCTAACAAAAGGCTTTCGTTGGCACTTGTAGAATTCAAAAATATGTTTAGGGTTAAAGCAAAAAGATCCTAGAAAAATTCCTGCTCTTTTTTTTTTTTTTTTTTTTTTTTTTAAGAATTAATTTTTCCTGCTTTATTTGAATGGCATTGAAATTATAGAATTGGGAGTTTAAAAGAAAGTTGAACTAGTATAGTTGATGGAATATTATGTATTTGCTTTAAATATTTGAAGAAAAGCGCGACGCAAGCATTAGGTCTAGAGGTCTCTAATCTATAGATTCGGGAGGTGGTATCATTTGCAACGAGGATTTTCGGTGCAAAATTGAATACATGCAAAGAACTCTGTCACGCAGACAGACAGTTGTAATCCGATAGCAATCTAACATACGGGGGACCTATCGCACTGTTTGCTTCCCTCCACCCCTCCCCTACACTCCACATCCTGATTGGGATGTGCAATGACGTCATATTGGCGGCGCAGCATGCTGTTTATCTCACGTGCCAAAAATAACGAATTGTATGCTTCGCGACTACAAAACTGAATACAACCCCAGTTTGTTACGCGTTCTTCGCACGAGGTATATCGTAGACTAAACCATCGAGATGGAAGTCTGAAAACTGGAAATCTTCCCGTAAAAATCCTGGTGGAGTGTTTTATGTCTTACGTTGCATCGGTTACTCTTGAAATATTTGTACTGAGAAACCGTAGGAGGAATGAGGGAAATGAGGATATCACGCGAGAGACCCGTCGTTATGCTTTTTCAGAACATCAAACTGAGGGTTATTAAAGATATGATTCACGCTTTACTAAAATGCATTCGCGGCATTCCTAATGCACACATGCGCGATGAGCTAACTGAGCACCTCCACTTTTTGAATGATGCAATGAGCATATGAAACGAATTACAATTACAAGGTTGTGTTACTGCCCGCATAGAACTATATGTCAGTGAAACGCAGAAAGCCATGATAATTGGCAATTTACCATTACATCTCTTCAGAACATTCCTCCTCAGCCTCTAGAACCATGGGCATCCTTCGGAACCAAGACTGGAAGGACCATTATAAAATTCATCTACCTGGTTCCTTTCTTCCTACAAATACATACATATAATTATCTTTAATGTAAACAAAAAGGGGAGAGAGAAAAAATACAAGGGGTATTCTAAAAGTTCTAGTCCTGACACAGATATCGTGAAAATTTCCAAATTACAATGATAGTTGTTAAGTATCATCCTTTAGATGGCGCGCTGTAAAGTTTCAAACGCTTAAGTGTAGTCGCTTGTTTGTGACGGTCGTGTAAACAAACTAGTGTAAACATTTTGTGCAAATTGGATAAAACTGAAATACAAACTGTGATAAAGAGGGTTTAATCACAACAGAAATATAAAAGCTATTAAGATTCCATATTAAAGGATTCTACCCCTTGGTTTTCGATGGTTAAAAATTGTACTGCTGAATATAGGCGTGGTCGTATATCCATTCGAGATGATGAGCGCTCAGAGCGTCCCAAAACTGCCACAACCGACGAGATTGTGACAAAAATTCACAATGCGTACTCATTGATCGCCGATTGAAAGTACGAGAGTTGGCTGACATTGCAAAGACCTCTACAGGTCTTGTCCACTACATTTTACACGAAGTTTTGGATGTGAAAGCTTTTCGTTCCATGGGTACAGCATTTGTTAACAATGAACCAAAAACGCACTCGAATGAACATTTGGCATAAGTGTTCAGACTTGTTTAAATGCAATTCCAGTTTCTCCGACGTTTCATAACAGTAGATGACATGTATTCACTACACACCAGAGACGAAGGAACAGTGGATGGCAACAGGTTAAGAGGCATTATGGAAAGCAAAAAGTTCCATCTGCTAGAAAAGTCATGGCTACGGTTTTCTGGAATTCTCATGGTGTGGTGCTCGTAGACTACCTCCAGAAGGACACAACCATCGCCAGGGTGTATTACGCTTCACTACTGGACCAACGGAAGTTTCCAATTAGGCAAAACATCCACACCTTGCGAAAAAGTTTTCTTTCATCACGATAATGCCTCTACTCACACTCCACGACCTTCTAAGTGCATTATCATCCACCATGTTCGCTGGATTTGACTCCCAGCAATTTCTTTTCGTTCCCAAATCTGAAGAAATGGCTGGGTGAACGAAGATTTACATCATATGATGAGTTTAAAGCTGAGTCAAGCTTAATTTTCACAGTTGGGCAAATCTTATTTTACTGCGGGTATTAAAGAGGTTGAAAGTCGTCATTGGACTAAATGTAAAGATTTACATCGTGACGTATGCTGAAAAATAAAAACATAATTTTTCTTAAATGTTGTGTTTTCTTAGTCAGGCCGAGAACTTTTAGAACGCCCCTCGTGAAGAAAATACAAAAATAAAGCTCAAAATTATGCCGATATTCTCTAAGATAACGAATATTTCCTAAATCTTGAAATATGCATCTATATTCTGAATCAAATTTTATTTTTTGAATGAATTTACGCAGAAACATTCATAAACTAAATATCAGCAACGTATATTCTCTCGAATAAAATATATTCATAATAAACTTCTCATCTATAGTATTTATTGAAGAGTGTATGTGAAAAAATGCATCTAAAAGGGAATAGTCCGGTCAAAGAATTACAAATAAAGTTTTTATTTTGTTTAGGTATGTGGAAATACTGTAATTTTGAACATTTCCAAGTAGAGTTGTTTAGATTGATTCACTTCTGTTCAGACACTTGGAATGTAAAACATTCTATTTTAAAAAAGTGAAGTACTGATAATGGCAGTAAAGTGTATCTTTAAATATGACGAGGATTTCTAGAATTCACTGTTTATCCAAAATTACCTCCGTCCCCCATTGTTTCGTTATGCGGGATTGAGTAATTTAGAATTAAAGAAGAAAAGAGTGTCAAAATACCACAGTTAAAATGCTGAGTACAAAATTGAGAGAAAATGCGCCTAGGGAGTGCTTATATTTGAGAGCGTTCAATGTTTAACCAGATTAGTTAATGAAATTAAACAACATAAGGGTATACCTAACAGTTAGCGTGTAGCGAGATGGGCAATAGTAGATTTTTTAAATATATATGTGCAGGTTGAGAAATGTTAAAAGAAACATGTTTCGGATTAGGAGTTTGGACTAACAGACTACAGGAAGGTATTTGCCCTGTAAGTTGGAGAAAAAAGTTTAATACACATTTTATTAGAATGCAGAGTATGAATATTTAGGGAAAAGAAATAATTCAAAAGAAATAACTGATGATTTCGAAAATAGTATCAATTCAAAAAGGTGTTATATTAACAATCTCAGATCAATGAATTGGGACAGCTTCTATTGTGTGTGAGAGAGGGGGGGGGGAGAATTTGGTCTATAAATTGGAGGGAAGGGTAGCTGTTATTACATTAAATTTAAATTAAGGTTGTGATGTATAAAATTAATTTGTTCCTTGAGGCATAAGGCTAGGAGAAGGGAAAAGTACCTTCTGGTCGGCTTTCCTCATTGGTGTAAGGAAGCGAGTGTAACATACTTTCCGGTCCCTGAAGGCGAGGATGCTGATCACAGAGATAAAGAAGTTTCAAGATATTTGTAATTGTATAACTTACTATCTGTTAATTACACCAATGTACGAAATAATGTGACCAGAGCCAGTACCTTTGGACTCATATTTCTTTTGTATTTTGCTTAGTACTCGATATTAAATATTGAGAGCGTGGTAGGTTTATTATTAATCTCTCTTTGAGTATTTAGACAGCAAGGTTAATCGTGGCCGGGTTGGTTACAGCTTCTGTCCGAAGCCAAGCAGCAAAATGCTTTTCATAATCGTCCTGGAGTTGTAGGCAATTGGCATGGCAAGCTCAAAGCAGCAGAGGCAATCTGGTGGGACTGGGCGAGCTAGTTTGTATTAATCTTACTTCTTTCTAAGATGGCGGATAAATAGCAAAAAATTACTTCCATTAAACAGTTCAATTAGCTACCAATTGGAATGTAGCTTCTCGTGAGCATGGACTGGTCTCTGCATAATACACGCTGCTGTAGTAATTATGGGAGTAATCTCTCTTTCGTATCCGTGCATTGTATGTACAACCTCCACAAACAAAACAAATGCAAATTAAGCGACATATTTTACCGTAACATAATTACGAGGAAGGTCATCCGTGTGCAATGCTTGCTTGTAGCACTTTGTGTGGGAATACTTTCGTTACGAAAGTGTACTTGAACATACCTTTCCTTCATATACGCAATGCAGATGTACAAATCTTGTGATCCACTGACTTAATTATGGACTTTGATAATTAAATTTCACATTATTTTTTATTTTTCAAAGGCAGTAATTGAAATGGAAATTTACTAAAAACATACCCCAAAAAACTACATAAAATAGTACTGCACTCAAATACACATACGTCATACAAAAACAAACAAACAAACTCAGTTCATAACTTTTATAAACTTTTTCTTAACTGTACTGGGCCTCAGTCTCTGGCTCATAAGCAATTATCTACTGGAGTTCCAAGAGACTGGAGCCCAATAAAAATTCCTAATAAAATATTTGCTTTACTATTGTACTATTACACTAATTTAGATTCAAATTTATTTCAACAACTAACATTCAATTATATTTGCATACTATTCAATCTGCACAAAATAAATGTAAAATAAAATTATACGAATCTTACTTATCTCTTCTACATGTTTTCTTCCTGAAGTTGCTTGTTTACATTCTGGTCTTGATGATCATTATATTTGTTGCTACATTACCCTTTCCTTATTTCTGTTATTCTTCTAAGATTATTCTCCCTCTACCTTGCCCATTTCTCTTTATTTTACCCAACCCGTTCTCTACAATTTTTATATTCTTCTCTCATTTTATACTTAAAATCTTTCTAATGAATATTTCCTCTCCAAATCCTTTCATTTTGTTGGCAAGCTTGTTCTTTCCCTAACTTTGTTTCCGTGCAGTATAATAAAAATGCATATCCGCAGTAGTTTCTCCACATGTTTGATATTTTTCTTCATCTTTATCATATCTTAACCCTTTTAAATTCGTAACTCAGTTATAGCCCATGCAAATCCTTCCCGGCCTGCTTTATCACTTGTAAATTTCACATGTATAATCCCTATTTTATTTACACGTTGTTTTCAGTCAAAGCACACTTTAGAAGTACATTATTTACACCAATACAATGAATACACAATCTGCAAAATTAATGTTCATATGAAAATAATACAAATCACAAGTTCATTGATTGTTTATACTTTTTATTTTTTAAAAAATAAGTAACTTTTCGAAATAAACCTTAAACCAAAACAAGAGCTGATTTAGATAATAAGAAAAAATGAGATCAAAAGTTTAATATATTCACTTATTTTTCTTTATTTGCCTTGCAATTATATATGTAATTTTGAGATAGCACAACAAACATTCAGATAACATTAACAAACTATGTTTAGCATTATAGAAGTGACGTTGTTTCATTTTAAAAGTATTGAATATATTTTATTTTATTAGAATAAATTTAAAATACAAAGGAACTGCTTACAATGTTACAAATAGAACAAAAAAAAAAATCACCAAATGTTACGCAATAATATGCACAATGAAAGCGAATGTTCTTGTTCTGGCTTATGAACAGTGTTAAAGAAAATATGAGAGACCAGACCAGTTTAATCAACGTTAAAAAGGACTTATGTTCATCAACTTTGGCAGATCTTCCAAATATCTCCGGGTAAGCCTGTGGAAAGTTCAATGTTCCCTATGCCCATTTCGGTTGGCTTGGTGAGGTGCCAGGGCGGTCTCCTTTATCTCTGGTAATGCGGTAGTTTCGTGGGAGCAACCGTACTCCATAGCCTTGGAACAGTGGCGTAAGTTTGGTTGCTGAAGTATTTTATCATCATGTGCAGCAGTTGCACAAACCTGTATAGTTCTTGGTTTATAGCGGAAAGTTACTTTTGAAGGTAAAAGTATCGGATCTTATTCTTTCATTATTCGATAGAGAGGGGGGGGGGGCAGCAACATTCTTTAGCTACAAGCTACAGGGTTATTCTAAATGAACGGGAAAACTTTGCTTATTTATTACAGAGAAATGGTTTATTACAGAAAAACATACTTGAAGTTTAACCATTAGCTGTCATGCTGTTGACACTGCACCGTGTATGTCAAAAAGCTCACTATCGCCTATACCAGTGTTGTCCAATTATGTTAACCTGAGGGCACTGAAGTATTTACTATCAGATGGCAGGCCGCATCCTAAACTGTTAATCATTTTCAGCAGTACTTGAAATATTAATAGACATTTAATGCGACAGATGAGGCAGCTTCTGTACCGATTCTTAACTAACTTCATGGTGGAGAATGTGCTTCCAAACATTGATGCAGTTTAAGTGCACATATTAGCAAAAGTTCGATGGAAGGAAGCATGAGTAATTCTAACCCTTTTCCCTTCCTATTTTGAAGGAAAGGTTCATTCTAATGAGGAATGGCATAGTAATCTGAACCTTATAGTATCAGTTGTATGTTTGGACAGCCATTGTTGCAACCGTTATACTACAATATCGCTGTACGCAGAAGTTATTTATACTGGATCAGACCGTTGCTTATGGGGTGGAGGCCGCATCATTATCGGCGGAACGCATTTGGCCCTCGAGCCGCCTTTTGGGCAGCCCAGGCTTAGACATATACGTTGAGCATTGTAAATATTTATGTAAATAAACATTTCAAGAAAATTCTTTGCAGGGAACATAGTGCTAGCTTACTGGTGGTTTTGGCTTTCAGATAGCTGATATGGAGTAATGAACATTAACTACTTTGTTCAGTTTATACACTGTACCAAACTGAGAGCTTATATCAATATATTCTTCAGGATCCGTTATTGTTTTCGTTTTCTTTAAGAAAAAGAGAAGAAAAAAAAAAAACTAATAATGAATTTGGTAAGTGAAAAGCATAATGTATTATTGATGTAATGAGAATATTAAAAGTAAAAGAACAGTATCCCTTCTTTGCTAAAAGGGATGATATATTAATTAGTAAGTGTAATAAGCAGGAGGGAGAGGGAATAGCACGGTTTAGGTTACGAATCTGCAGGTTAAGACGTTTTACAAGTAATTGTGAGCATGAAGTTTGTCTTATTATTACAAATTTGGAATTTGAATGCTCAGGAACAAGCAATATATGGCAAATAATTGAAGCTAAATAGCAAATTGTAGCAAAGAAAATGTTCGGTAACCAAAGAAAATTAGGAATCTTCGGGAATATATGTACAGAATTAAGAACAAATGTTATGGTCAGTGGGGAGAGATGATCTGTGTTTGCCTTGGGAAATTGATAGTGGTACTGTGCTTGTATGTGTAGTAGATCAGAAGTTTAAATGTGCATGAATGTTAAGGGCAGGGGTTTACAAACGAAAACAGATTTATTGACAATTTTGGGTAATTAGTAAATTGTAGAAAATATTTTGGTGTGTTATTGTAGTGTTTCTCTTAGGGGGCAAAGTCCTCTGGATAACCGAATCTCAACAAACGTGGTTAATATATTTAGTTGAATGGTGTAAATTAGGGTGTGTTAATTAAAAATGTTATATTGGAGCGAGTTAAAATATTGGCCTGGAATAGACTTGGGTTAGAACCGGGCCACATTCTACTTTTTGTATATTTAGTACTATTTAAATTAATGAAAAGTATCTCTCAAAAGGTTCACCGCTTCTACTTCTGTGAATAAAACCAGCTTTGGAAAGATATGTCAGAACTGCATACTAAACTTATGAATTAGGCGAGTTTTGATTCTCGATAAGATAGCAGAAGGAAAATTAAATGATTGGATAAGTCGGATTTCTGAACATCGGAGCATTTTTAAACAAAATTTTAAATAGGAAAATTAGAGATTTGGTAAATAAACTGTATAAGAAGCAGTGCGTTTTTGACAGGATAGTTCATCTATATAATTAACCTTATTTTTATTTGTTTAAATTTTTAAAAAAAATTATTAAAAGTGGATAAGAAGATGAGTTTTGGAACCGCACGCCTCAGTGGTACAGGCGACACTATAATTGTTTCGGGACCAATATAAATTGTTTTGTTGAAAAAAAGCATAGCTTTAGTTTATTAGAGATATGCTATGGAACTGCAGTGATAATATTTTGAAATGTAATTAATTTGTTGTATTATATAAAACTATTTTTAATTTTTAAGATTAACGTGTTCGTGCACAGATCATGATCCTAACGAACTAATATGTTCGTATTTCCATCTTCCCCATCTCCGCGGACATGGGAAGTAAAAATCGAAGCAGATAGAAAAATTTGTTCCGCTTTTCCCGAAAGCACACTTTTCAAAACCTTCATGCTTCAGTTTGAGCCACACTATTTTCCAATAAATGTTACAAACTTTAAGTATAGCGGATACAGCTGGCTGACCAGACCCTTGAGCGAAAATACCTAAAACACGAGGGTTTCTTTGATTTTACTGCTGCCATAAAAAGGGGAAAGGAGCTTGGAACCTCATAGAGGAAAACAAGCGCAAGGGGAAAATATTCGGCCAAGTTTTATCTGTTTTACCGCGAAAGAAATAAAGTTTTTATAGCGTCCATCTAGTTTTATACAAGCAGCTGCAGATGACTTGTTTGGTCGTTGACTTCAGCTGCATGTAAACTTTAAATAATTATCATTTAAGTGGTGTATATAATTTGGAAAAAAATTAGGTTTTATTTGGTACCTCGCCGGGGAAACTTTGGAAGCCCAAATTTTTTAGTGTACAGGAGTAGAAAAGACGCTTGATAAGATCCATGAAAAAGAATACCACTATAGACGAAATTCATTTTCATTTTTTTATTATTCGATTAAAAACTATACTTCAAGACACTGTATATATACTGTATATATATATATATATATATATATATATATATATATATATATAATTTTTAACATTAATGTTTTTACTGTATTTATAATCACAATTGCCAGGCATCAATAGAGAAGGTTTTTGTAATAAAAGATTTACGTTTACTTTTGTTATATAAAATTAGCATATCTCGTTGCTGCCCCCAGTATCAGCAGTGTAAATTAAATTTTATTGCAGATCCTTACAGTAGGTATAATCATATTTGGTCGTATTTGTTTACAATATGCTCTCAACATCAGTTAGTTGCAGGTTGGTTCTCATAAAAAGATTTTCTGAATAAATTTAGTCACTGACATATCTTAAGATTGACTTGAGTGGCCAAGGTCGTTAAGGCACGGACGCGTGAACGGGTGGCCCAGGGCTCCATTCCTGTTGAGATTGTTCTGCCTGACAGTTTTTATTTTTCCCCTCCAGATTTTCCTCAGTCCTTATCGACGGCAAAGAATGGGGAGATGTCTTAAACTTAGGTATTAACTTCTACCTTGATAAAATTCCTTTCCCAAATTATCGTTTTGTTTCATGTGTCATCAGTGTCCACCACCTATGGTGTCTCAATAGTAAGAACGGGCGTTAAACACCATTCAGTTATAATATATAAATTTTATTTTTAAATAGAAGATATTTCTGTTTGCAACACACGTTTTGTAGGTACATAAATACTGGCAGATACAATATTTTTTAATATTTACGGCCTCATATTTTTCCCTCATGGTTGAATTACCCATTTTTCAGTACCGCTGTGGCCCTTTCACGTTCTGTGTATAGTTCCTATTAGTCTAGGTGATTTATATCCTTCCTGCTGTAACTAAAAATACTTTGATGCTGTTTTTCGACAGGAGAAATGTTTGAAAGTATTTATTAAAATTGATTTTTTATAATTGCTAATAAATATCTCACATTGATGTTATTATTCTTTCCCAAAATTAATTTTAAGAATATTATTGCATCCAAATCATCATTGGTAGCGTTTTCGCATTTATTTTATCTAGGGAAATTTCGCAGGTAGAAGAATCTTTTGGTTTTTTCTTTTTTCATCTTTCTTCTAGAAATAAATGTTTGCTTTTTGTCATTGTTGAGCTTATATTGTTAAACACCGGCGAAGCCATTTTTGTCCATATGAAGACAGGTCATTTTCGTAGCTCTACGGATTACTGCGCCTGGCAGTTTTGAGGAGGAAAGGCAGTCACTTGCCTCCATAGCTTGTCATAACTCTCGGGATTTTGGATAAACTCGAGATCATTATCAGTGCTGCTTGGAGACCATGCAAAGGGAACTGCAAAACTTTCAGTTCCTCGTCCACGAAAGATCTCATTCAAAGCGAAGTGTGTTTTGCGCCATCCTGTTGCAGGACAGCAGTCTCTTTGATACTCGCTTGTTCCAATTGTGGCTGCAAGCATGTCCATATATGATATGCAGGTCCAGTAACGGAGCTTTGGAAGAAGAGAGAGCCAGAAATTTGCGTTGCACTCATTCATGAGGTGTGGTGGCTTTTCCTTTGCCCTTTAAGAATGCATGCTCCGGTAGAAAGCACACAGCGCTGAGAAGAGGGCCGCATCATGGGCACGTTGAGTGCGGAGCGCTGCAAGGTGCTCTCTGCATGCCGCGCACCCTTTTTAGCATCAGTTGGCTTGAGCTTAAAATCAAGATCTAACGAAGATTATCAAACTCAGCATATTTTTTTCGATTACTTTTTAGGAGAGATTTTTTCACTGTTCGTACTACTACAAGTGCCATGTTTCCCTTCTCATTGTCGGTCTGCTACTTAGGGGACTTATTCACGCTACCTGTTGCAAATGAGCGTTTTCCCCATATCAGCATCGTTGCTTTCCTTGGCGGCTCAAGACCAATGCAATTTCGAAACCGTGTCGCCGTTTTGAGATCTTTCATGCGCTGCTGGATGATACACGGATTCTCATCAGTCATCGAACTGCATACTGGGAGGTTACACCAACACAACTTTTCGCAAAATAAACGAGTAGGGTAAGGGGAGTGCGTCTACTTTGTGTCCATGCTGCATAAGATCGCCTGCAGACTTTTTAGTGAGATTTTCTCTTTATCGTGTTATTGGAACTTTTCGGTATTATTGGTTGTACTTGATCACCTTTGAACAGTTGTTATGCAAGTAAATAAAGCGTATTCCATCAGAACAGCAAAAATAAACAAACATAAAAGAAGGAATACTGACAAGATAAAAAATGGGCGTTTGTAAATCAGAGACACAGTACTGCATAATTACCTTAACGATTTAGGTATGGAAACAATTCAAGTATTCCGCATGTGCCTGTGGCCTTTTCATGAAGTACAAGGAGCGGTGCATAAGTTTTTGACCGGAGCATATTAGGTAGCTGATAAAATAAAAATAGAAGTATAATTTTTCAACATAATCTCCCTTTACTTCAATGCATTGCTCGTAATTCTGCACTAACATTTCAATTCCCCTACAATAAATATAAATAAATAACACAGTTCGAAGCTTTGGATGTAAAAATGCTGGAAAACAGCGTCCTTCAAGCATTATCGTTCACGAATCTCCGATCTCGAATGCCAGACTTCAATTTTGAAAACATGTCATATTTGCTAGGGACAAGGTATGGGCTGTACAATCCAGCTTCTGAAAGCCGCATATGCCCACAGCAGCCGTGTGAACTGCTGCGTGATGTGCAGCAGACGAACTCATTGTTGGTACTGCTCAATTTATGCAGTAGCAGCTTAGAACTACCCAATCACTGTCTGTAATCAGAACTCCGCCGCAGTTCCAAAAATTGTCGCCATGCTCTTCTTTGTGGACTGTATGACCTTGGCCTTTCAAGTGGTGAAAGAAGGTCGTAGTACAGAACCATAGTTTTCTTCCCTGTGATGATTGATTCCAATACTACACTCTCGTTAACAAGGCAGAGGTTCAAAAACTCCTGACAACATTCCACGCGCACTTGCATTTGAACTGCTGAAAGAATTTCGGGCACCCAACTTACATTGACCTCATTCATATATGATGGTTGTTTTAAAATGCCCCAACCTTGCAGCTGTTTCTTTTGTCTTCAGATGCTGTCACTCATATTTACCTGCTCAACAAAGGAGATGTTTTCTTGTATGAAAACACCCACCAGCTTACCTTCACTTGGGCCATCTTCAAGGATCTCTCTGTCTAAATAAAATGACTTTAGCATTCCTTCACAGGGGATTATGAAGGGGAAACTTCTCCATACACACCATTAAGACGTTTAACATCAATGGATGAAAATCATTTGGTGAAAAATTGAATCACTGCTCTGCATATCGTGTGTTGTTTTAAGCAATGCGTAAAACTTGAGCATGCCTTAAGCTAATGAATAACGCGCGGAAAGAAAATACTTTCTTACATTCCTAAAACATGATTATCGGACAATATAAGCATTGCAACAATGATTTATAGTGATTTATGTCCCGTCGGAAACTCATGGTCCGCACTTCTTTGATTAGTACGAACCTAAACACTGTTTTTGCTTTAACTTTAATGTATATTATTATTAAAACATATTTCAACTTCCGTGCATCAAATTATATAATCTTTATCACATGATTAGTTGCAAACAAATGCATTCCTTTCAGTGACTGCCCAATAATAATAATAATAATAATAATAATAATAATAATAATAATAATAATAATAACAAACACTGTTGCAAAATTATACCACTTGTCATTAATGTCCAATAAATGAACCATTTTTCAGAACAACGTAAATCACATGATTCATCATACCCTCTACAAGCTTCTGTAACACAGACAGTTCAAGTTAATTCCATGCAGATACAATATATGTATTTAATTCCTGCACACTGTCATATTGCTTCCCATCGAGCTAAACTGACCTGCATAAGATTTCCCACACTTTCTCCACAGGGTTTAGATCTGGGGAACTGGTTGGCTATTCCATGACACTTAGAACTTTTACGGCGAAACCACTCCTTTGTGAATCTGGCATTATGGATGGTTGCATTGTCCTTCTGAAGTATCCAATTCTATTTTCCAATCCTCTCTGCAAAAGGTAAAAGTTGCTCCTCTTCAAGCAGTGTCTGATAGTGTATGGCTGTTATACGACCTGCAGAGAACGCAGGATGTATTTTACCCTCATACCCGCTTCATCCCAGACCATCTTTTCTGAGGTATACCAGTAATATGCCACCAGGACCATCAAAGTTGAATTTCTTTACACCGCTGAATATAATGCGCTTCCTTCCAAGTGATGTGTTCCTTAGTACAGTCAACCTGTCTCTGTTTTCGATGAACCATTAGTTGTCTGACTAGTCTGGACAACGTGGATTTGTGAACATTGTCAGTGGAATCACAAGCAAGGTGTCCCAGCGTGATTCACCACACTGAGCTCTCTGATCACTGGCCTCTTTTGTCGAGGCGTGAGATTTTGATGTCTTGATTTTTTTTCATTCCATAATTATTTCCTAGCTTCTGAAAATTATATACATGGTGAGCTGCTCATCTTTTTACTAATTCCTCAGACGAAAATCCTTCTTCATAGACTTTAACCTGACTTCGAAGCTGGGCAACCCTGCCTTCCGACCCATACTTAACTTAATCGTGCACTCTCACTCACTACACAGCTACAGAAAAGCTTTTGCATTTGAATCCTCATGAAGTATTCAGACTGATTGTTATCATTTTGCAACAGGACTGTTTCCTGTCTTCCGACCTGTGTGCAATGAATGCAACTAGCCTTACAGCAAAGGTCATACAATTTCGCCACTTTACAATTATACCTCCGTTTATGTTTGTGTCACATTGCTTCAGCTTTTATGCAGAATAAACTAATGAAATTAATAGTGTTTGTAGATAGTATTGTTAAATATGTCTACTTTAAGGGAATTTAGTATTTAGAAAATGATATTTTAAAATCTGAAGATCATATTTTGTAGTACATTTTGAATATGGAGAAAGTGTTTAAATCTGTTATTGAAGAGAATAAGAACATTTTTTATTCAGGCATCATTGTAAATGAAGAACCAAAAAGATTTTTTGGTTTTAACTTGTGTAACTAAATCAGTACAAATTAATAGAATTTTTACGCCCTTGTTAAATCTGCGGTCCGGTGTAAAAACAAACGGGATACATTTTAATTAATAGTATTTCTGAGAAATGCTGATCTGGACACGAAATCTCAGAGCTGGCTACAGGTAGATGTCGCACTATTTACATCATTAAGATGCTAAGTGTGACGTAAATACAGAATTCCCATGGACTGACGTTTCTTTATATTTAAAGTTAACGTCCATGAACACTTTTAGGAATTGAGTGGGAGGACGGAAATGCCAAGTAAAGGGGAATAAGTATTAATGTGTATTTTTAAACGGTTGAGTGATGACGCAGATCGTCTGCCTGTATGCAACTGCGTGTAAATAAAGTATCTCTTTTAAAAATTGTTGTTCTGTGAATAAACGAGCATTTTCTTTGAACATGTACAAATTTAGCACAGTTTGGGTCCCCACCTTTTACTCATTAACAAATGAAGAGTCCTTTAATGTAATTAAACATAAATACTAGCCTAGCGATAGAGACTCCCTGCCTAACCGCACCGATAGTATTTTGGCCTCAGCGAATAGCATTATACAAAATTTTTGTGGAAAGGTATGGAATAGCAGCTTGCCGACAGCTGAGAGTTTTTCCGCGTTATCGTTATACTACTATTCTTTGAACTGCCGGTGGTTAACAAGGATACTGTCAGTAATACCTGGTCACAGTGACATAGGCCCCTCTCAGCAGAAGAAATTCATAACGTTATGCGTGTAATGTGCATACAGTTGATTCACCGTCAATGAGTTGAATTTGAAAAACAACTTAAACAGTGGTATAATGAGGTATAACAGCATCCCGTCATAATGAAATTAAAGACAGGAAAATGTGTTGAGGGCTTCCCAATGTACATCCGGAAGTTTTTTCCATACGGCCAAGTGTATATCTCTTCCGTTTTATCTTCTCTCATGAATTGGATATTACATTTGTTCCGGAATTTGGTTTTATAACGGATTAACACTATCAATAAGCAAATAAACTTTTCTGTCCATCTTGGCGACCTCAAAAACTTGGCAATCTTTGTGAACTAAAGCGTTGCTGTAAACAATGACAATACATTAATTGAGCTCTGCGTCTGGTCGCTTTCGATACATGTTGTAACCTTCGCTTTGAACGAAGAACATCGTGAGTGCAAGTTCCCCTCTACTATCTGAATATGTGCAAGTAGTATGGGTTGCCGCCAAGCAATACTTCATGCACAGCTACATTGTTGCGGATTGCTTGGAGCTTCTCAATATGCAAACCAGAGCCCTATACATAAGCGAACAGTTATAAGTACGCTTCGGAATTCTTAAGCACTTCACATCCAATTAAATGCACTCAAACACAGACTATGAGCACCGCCCGGCAGGTAAACACGAACTGATGAGTGACACATATAAGGGGAGAGAATGGTTTGTAGCTCGTGACCTGTTGTCTACAGTCCAGTAGAAACATTGCTTCATTCCGCCTCTGGTTTTAGTGCTTAGAAATGTCGATGCCTTCTGATGTTTGAATTAGCTGCAGAGCTTCATATGCTGTATGAATAAGACCTGAGAACTGAGAAGTGTAACAGCCTCTTGAGACTAGAGGAAGTATCAAGTTTCTTGCATTATACATTTAATCTGATAAGTTCAGTATCTTAGCCGCTTAATTAAGTGGCTGATGTGAGCATTCCAGTCAATTATGAATTTAGGATCGATTGTAAGTATTAAATTGTTAGAGAATGTTGTATGTCATCTGGACCGAGTATGTAAACATCACCATTTTAGATTTTATAGGGTTAATTTTTATTCTGCATTAATTCGTCCAGATACAGATTTGGCCTACATAGTTCTGTAATTCATGCTAGGAGCCATTGTAAATTGAACCATTGTTACGTTCAAATTCCAAAGTTGGAAGATCTTGAGTGTAATTTATATATAGCAAAGGACCAAGAAATCACCTTGAGGCACACCGGCTTTAATTGCATTATACGGTGGTAGAGAATTTTTTTTGAATGGTGTTTAACGTCCGTTTTTACTACAGAGGCACTACAGGCGGTGACACTGATAATACCTGAGATAAAATGATAAACCCGGGAAAGGATTTTTTTTAAAGGAAGGAGGCGTTCCAGGCCTAAGTTTAGGATACCTCCCCGGCATTTGCCATTTATGAAGAGTGAGGAAAACCTGGAAAAAGTCTCAGTCAGGAAGGACGGTCCTGGTGGAATTCGAACCCCAGACCTCCCGCTCATGAGTTCGCGCCTTAACGACCTCGGCAGTGGCGGTGTGGTAGAGAATTATAGGCTATTTACGTAATTCATCGAAATGAATTATATGTACTTAAATATAATTTGTAATATAATACGTTAATGTATATAACAGTTTAAAAATACAAAACATGAATAGTGAAATATGCACTTTCTGAATTGTCTAAATACAGATACGATATCATTGGTGACTCTCTCATGGTATTAATGCAAATAACATGCAGATTTATCTGGAGAAGGAAAGTACAGGACTATTACAAATATTCAAGATAAAATTAAAACACTGTAGGCAAAATAGTCCAATTACAGGCAACGGCGGCGAAACTTGCTTGGTAAAGTTGAATTCTGTAGGATCAATTTGTTTATGAGTACCACATTTTCGGTGGATGTTTTGCACGTTACGCGCGTGCACACACACACTAGTGCTCATCAAAGCTTATCTACATACTACAGCCGATTAGCCCAGCTGTGAAAGAGGAAAGTTTAGTGTTCTCGACACTACGACCCCTTGCACCTATGGTCAATCACAAACTAATTTAATCAGAATAAATAAAACACTTGATCACAACACAATTATCTAATCGATTCAAAACAATGGCTAAAATAAGTAAAACCCTTTCCCACGAGAAATTTTGCTGATGAAAACATATGTAAAGAAGACGCTGTACCGAAGTGAATTTAAGACGTATTCAGGCTACAATAGTCGAACCTCCCCCCCCCCCCCCCTTAAGGTGTGTATCTTGGGAAATGCAGAAAAGTCTGGAAGTGCAGTGTTAGTTGTCAATTCACCGAAAAGGCAGTGCGCCTATAGGGAACAATTTGAAAGATGAAGTCTTTAATAAGAGAAGGTACTCATGTGCAGGGATATTAGAATGCACAATAAATAATACCACTCGTTTGCGACTGCTAATCTGGAGGGCTTATATTCGATGCCGGGCCGGTTCAAGCTGTCTGGGTAATTTTTTTTCCCCCCGAAATTTTTCCCTACCCTGAGAAGTTAAATACCAGATAGCTTTAAGGCGCCAAGGACTGTCAACATTTGCGCCATCATTAATTCATTTCGTTCTATTCATACTACAGACAACCTGCATAATTCATATCCAGTTTACAGATGTCTCAAGAAAAGCAATGCAGTCAAAGCGACTATAAATAACACAAAAAATAACGAACACCTTTTTGTTCTTCCCTCGTGCAGAAATTTGTCGTTTTCTCTCTTTTCTTTCTGTCATATTATTATTATTATCATCATGATCTTCTTCTTCTTCAAACTTAAGAACCTTAGGATAATGCAGAGACTAAAAATGCGATACCTAAGTTCTATCATAGAATTCATATCAAACTGTTGAAAAAAATTCAGCTGTTGGAAATAGATTCAAAACCAGGAAAGAGACAGAATGGTTGAATGGGGTACGAACCAATAACTTTTCAAATCAAACGAAAATTCAGCGCATATCAGGACCAAAAAACGAAGCGATCTAAAATACCATAACATGCTTCATCCAGTATATGGAGTAACCCATTATTGTAAACGTGTTCCTTTTCTGCATTTTCCCTGGCCGTGTATGTATATAAAGGTATGCTTCTCGCGCGCTCTCTCTCTAGTGATACACTTTTATGAAACAGAAAAGAAATCAAAATAAACCTGGGTTACACCTGAAAGCTGCTGACATTTTGAAGATGCTTAAATTAGAAGCAAAGGTTTACCAGCCAAGTGCGCACAAGAAGATGGCAGTGACTCATGTTAGCGAAAGCTCGCACCAAAACGTGCTCCAGGATGCATTTCAGGCCTTTCCTTTTTAATAACCATCTTCCTTGTAGAGCTCCGTGCCGATAGCATTACTTACCTGTTTTTGGTATTTCCAGGGCTAGAACTGTCAATGTGGTTGACTAACTCCATGTTCAAATTTAAAGTCTGTGGTCATAGTTTTCATATATTGATTTTAAAGCAGTGGTGTCAACAATGTGCTGTGTTTTCAAGATATTTTGCAAAGCACCGCTGTAGTCGTGCTGTATAATCATTTTCCAATATAATTATCATGCATCTCTCTTTTCACTTCATCTCTAAAGGGTAAATTGTGACCATACCACACGCCCAATGATCCAGGCGTTCCCAGCACAGGGATAGATGTTTTAGTTTGTTTCCCTCTACAGAATGAGAGTGATCCTGTCATGAGCAGATCTGAATATGCTTAACCAGCATCACCTACATTTCCTGCATCTATTTCCACAATACCAGATATAAATTCATATATAACACCCTTAAAACAGTGAGTAAAATAGGGCAGTGTGAACATTTTCGTCTCTAGTCTTAATGTGCATATGTTTTGTAGTTTCTATATATGATGTTATGCCATGGCAACTATTTATGTTCTCGCAAGCAAGGGACATCACGAAAAATCTTAAGATATACGATTGAAAATATATGGAATATACCTTCAAATGATGCATCCAGGTGTATGTGAACAGAGCTCCGAAGTTCAATTGGTGAACGACAGTGGTCAGGCAGGAATGGAGGTCACAGGAGTGGATAATGTGTATTTCTCCGACTCAGGAATGCACGAAAATGCCACACACAGCTACGGGAAGCACTGGGTGCGCATGCCCTGCCCTATCGAGCAGTGGCGAGGTGGACAGAGGCCTTCAAACGGGGCATTATATGTTTTTTGCTTATGCCACAATAAACCATGTTGTTCGGCTGCCTGTGTTTTGCTTCTTACCTACGAGGAGCGCTTACTTTCAACTCTTCGTTGATGGCACCATTCGGCAATAAATGCCATCAACTTGCAATCGTATATCTTAGATTTTTCGTGTTGTCCCTGTTCGCGAAAAAAAAAGAGAAAAAAATAGTTGCCATGACTTTCGACTTATCCCAGGTAACAACAACAACAACAACAACAACAACAATAATAATAATAATAATAATAATAATAATAATAATAATAATAATAATAATAGTCCCACGGCGGCCAATTATGAAGCGTCCCTCCCATTCCCCCCACCCATTTAACTGCAAAAGAGTCCCCTATCATTAAAACTCTTTACTAGCCAAATAGACTATACAGAAAGGTGGAAATACATCTATTCGACAGACACTGCGCTATAATGTTGCTACAGTTTTCAAGTCATTGGTAACCGACAACAGAAGAGGAATATTTTTCCTTGGCTAGGAAGGTCCCCATGACATCCACGTTCTGTTTAGATTAGGTACTCACCAACTTTAAGGACCCCCTAGCGCAACCTAATCATATCTTCACCTCGGCCCATGTTTTACGGTTGTCCCTCTCAGAAGACAGCTGCAATATTGAGACGTATGGTGTGAAATGCCCAATAGGGAGATTGGTTTTTTTTTTTAAATGTTATATACTTAAGTATGGAAAATGGCAAATTCAAAATTATTCCTCCAAAGTGATATTTGAATCTTAGCAGAACACAGATTATCTCTAAAGTATTCACTTTATAATGAAACATAATAGCATTCTTGTTTAAAATGAACAAGACTTTTCAAACTGCAGGCGTGTTTCAACAAGTTATTAATTGTTCTCAAAAATAAATTGATTTACATAACAATTATAACAGCTTTTCAAAATAATCCTAATTGAGTTGCATTTTTTCATTTCCTAAAACCATCTAAAAATGCCCAAGTTCAAGCATATTGGTCTCATCGCTTTGCATCAAACGAGAACAGATCTTCGGGAACAAGAAGTTAAATGAAGCCAAATCAGACACCACGAGAATCCCAGAAAACCGTATGCACGACTTTTCCTGCAGAAGTAACAGTTTTTGCTTTCTTTAGTGCACTCTCGCCTTTTACCTTCCACTGTTTGGACTGCTCCTTCGTCTCTGGCGTGTAGCGATGAATCCATGTTTCATCTACTGTTTGAAACGTCGGAGAAACTCACTGGAATCTCGTTTAAATAAGTGAGCAATGTTCATTCAAATGTGTTGTTTTTGGTCCATGGATAATTATACGCGGCACCTATCGAGCAGAAAGTTTTCTGATGTCCCATGTACTGGAAACAGCCTATCGAGGTCTTTGCAATGTCAGCCAACTCGCTTATCGCAATTTTGGGACTCCCTGAGCGCTCATCATCTTGAATGGAAAATGAAGGGGGAGAATCCTTTAATGTAGAATCTACTTCTTTTGTATTTCTGTTGGGGTTAGACCCTTCAACATAAAGACTTTTCCACAACTCTTTATTTCAGTTTTATCCGTGTTGTAGAAAATGAACATTAATTTGTTTACACGATTGTCACAAACAAGTGACAGCACGTATTAACTTTACCTAAAAGATGATATTTAACAACTATCATGGTAATTTTGCAATCTTCACGACATCCTGAGTAAGGTTGAAGACTCCCCTAGTAGCACAAAATATTAATTCATTCACAAATGAACACAAAACCGGAAAAATATTATAGAAAGATATTCTATAACTTATAACTTATTTGAATATAAAATTATTACAAGAAATAAATACAAAAAATATTAATCTTAAGGAAACGTGTATAACAGTAGTTTTATAACACATTATTTCTTAATATACATTATTAAATTACTGACCATTATTTGTAAAGTAACAAATAAATTCTTATAGATTAAACGATGTATAAAATTTTGTAAATAAATCATTAAATAGAAAATAAGAACAGATACTTTTATAACAGTAAACAGTAAAGTATGAGAGACATAATGACTGTTCCAGTAAAATAGGAAACATATAACGCAATATTGGTACGGACCAGGGTGCGAAATCATTAAAAAGTGGTGGGGGGGGAGATAAATCCAAAGTAGAAATTGGATAAATTTTACTGATTTGGCAACAGTGCATTTAATAATGTAAGACTTTGCAGTTGTAATGTCAATGCCCGCAGAGTTGCCACAATACTCGAAATGTGATCGCCATTCTATTATTTCTATATTATTATTGCTGTTATTTTCATAGAAATACACAGAATAATACATTATTTTCAGTAATATATGTATTGTATATTTTCTTTGTTTTATAATGAAAGGAATCCTCTTCCCTGGAAACTTTTGAGGTAAAAACATCGGTCGGGGAAACCCCCCCCCCTTTCCATTTTGGCACACTCGTACGGACCTATAAGAGTAATTCTTCTCACACACGCAAATGTTGGCGTTAATTGTCTCATAGTAAGAGTATGAGTCATTGTTTAACATTGCAGTGGAAAGTACAAACCGCTGACGCATACACATTCAACCCTCTACCTGGTTACGAGTATACTGTACGCTTGCTACTGCCGCCTGGCGCAGTTGTCTTGCTAGTCAAATCACCCGCCCTTAAAGCTGGAGGGGACCTGAAGCTATAGACCCGAGCGACAGTGGAGAGAGCCAAAACGCCGAAAGCGGGACGAGCCGCAACCAAAATGAAAAAGACATCCGATTGTGCCATTGTAAATGTTGCAGGCATTTTTTTTTGGGGGGGGGGGTTAAACTTTAACGTAACCTATGCGTTGTCCTCCGTAACTTTCTGGCTGCAATATGTTGTTCCTTATTACAAAACTGAGTTTTTCAGGTATGATTCAACTTCATTTATCACTTCCTTGTCTTGTTGGAATTTGCAATACACACACACTAACTTTAATCTAACATCGGGTAAATCCTAGAAACCGGTGAACCCTGTGGTTTGCTGCGGCGAGTTACGGCCTGACGGCCTACGCTCGCCTCCGTTTCATAAATGTAAATTGATAGAAGATTGTGTGATACTAAGTAGGCGGGTAAATCACTGTAATGGTGGCAACTCTTCTTTAACTCCAGCAGAAAAATAAATAAATTAAACTTTGGGCCATGAGTATTTGAACTATTATTTACCTATATCTGTGGAAGTCACTACCTTCGGCTTTCTCCGCTGCCGCTCGGGACTGGAGCTCCAGGTCTCAGGCTTTAAGGATTACTGTCAAATCATGCCAGTGCCTCATTCTTTCGGAAGTTGGTGGATACCGGCCTAGAACGAAGCGATGACAACTTAAGAATTTGTCTTTTAACAAAACCCAAAACCCAATTTAACCAATTAGTGATTTAAAGAATAATTACTTTAACGAACAACGTATGAAAAAATAATAAAGCAAGTGCTTAAGTTGCTATGGTACGGTGAAGGATTGAAGTGACTTAAATATATGCAGATTTTATATAATAATTAATGTAAATTAAAACGTATTTCCCCCCCGAATTTGAAGACATTTTATTGGTGATCTAGATGTAAATAAAAAAAAAAGTGGGTTCCGAAGTATAGGAGAATTTTTTTTCTGACGAACGTTAACAACATATTCACAGATTCCTGACACTGTTTTTAATTAACGACCGTGAACGCAAGGCACGGTTTATCAGAAATGACATCAGTTGAACAAATATGTTTAACGCGTTGATAAGGCACTTGCACCTCTAGTATGGTCCCGCAGTCTGCATTGCATAAGTCAAGGGAAATTTTAATGACAGAAGATTGGCCACCGCCCTGTGGTTAATGATCGCAACAATTAGCTATGCACTTTGTTCTAATCGCGTTTATCGATCTTTGCCGAAGTGACAAGGGTAGCAAGTTTCATCGCATTGCTTTCCGGACATCAGTTCGGCAAGCCTCTCGTTGGCATCGTAAATAAAATAACTCCCTTTCCTCCCATCCTCATTGCAGTAAGGGAAAGGGAAAGTCACGGGCGCGGTCGATATTTTCATAGACGAAGGTTCCTCATGCCTAGCACTCAAGTTCAGTATGTTAGTTTTTTTTCTTTCTTTGCTACGGCCTGGCAAAATGCAGAAACGTCTGCGGCTGCGTTTTACATAAAACGAATAACACAATTGAATTCAGAGATAGGTAGAGGCAGTGTGTGTGTGTGTGTGTATATATATATATATATATATATATATATATATATATATATATATATCTGATGAAGATAAATGGGGACAGGTATTTTATGCTCTAATAATCCCTTTATGTATTGAAAGTTTCCATAATATGCACATATATATGCCCATATAAATGTATAAAGACATTAAATAAAAATGTAATACAATTTTATGTAATGTCTCCGTGAATAAAAATACTGTGGAAACTATATGGATTATTTAACTCATCAAAATGTATCTAGTTGGGGTATATTTTCCTTAAACATTGAAAATAAATGAATAAATAATGGCACTCACATGTTTAGTTCTACACAATCTGAACTTCTTTTATGTTGCAATTTATTATCACCAAATGTTTAAGTTTTCCATAGTTAGCCGCCTTCTATTGCTTCTTAAGATATTATAGCGGGAAAAACTTGCGTGTGAGTTACCATCATTGCTACCAGTTTTCAAGACATATTATTCGGAAATCTAGTATTTGTAAATCAAATATGAAGATTAAATAAACGAAATAAAGATATGTTTATAAAATATACATGTAAAACAAGCAAATATGTAGCGTAATATGCAACCTGCTAAAATATTATGCTTATTAATAAAACGTGCAAAATATGCTTTATATGCAACATGAAGTATTGTTTAAATTGTTGAAAAATTTGTAATTAACTCACATACAAAGTGAGCATACTTTTCTAACAACAGAGAAAAAATGTGCACTTGCATAATATCCTATCATTAGTAATACACTATTTAGAATAATTGAAAGTATTACTAAACGAAGTATGAAGAAACAAAAGATTGATATAATCAGTGAAGAACTATGTCGGATTCATCTATATTGTTTACTGGTCGTAACATTGACAACTATTAGAAAACTTAATTTTCTGACTTACAGTTAGATATTTATTATTTTCTTTATTCCCTTTATTTTTACTGAGTCGGGCAGACAGAACACTTCAGATAAAATTCCATGTCGTAAAATTCGTTGAAAATTGTATGTATTGTTAACGTTTTAAATGACAAGAAAAAAAAATATATAAATTAAAGTTTCCATTAGCCGTTTGCTTTTAGCACTGTAATTATGTACCGTATACATGAAAACCTTAATGTTATTTCTGTTTAACACGCTTTAATTATTAACCTATACTATAACCTAGTTAATGACATTTACTATTACTATTTCAAAAGATTAATTGAAACAGCTGTTGGATACCTCTGCAGTACACCGGAACATTAACTGTATTCATTGATTTGCAATCATTTAAAACCCCAAATAAGTTGGTCAATTACTTAAAAATAGAGCATATCAGTTATTTTCAGTTATACTTAACAATAACACAACTTTATCATTCCAAAATTTATTTGCGTTTTCTGTGTCTGAATTCGATATAAATATTTCTAAAACTTAACCCACAATATATCTGGGTATGTTCATGATTTTAATAATAAACATCGATAAAACTAGAGATAAAGTGAGTAACATTAATAAAGCGCAAGTATATAAAAAAAAATCAATAGACTTAAGTTTAAACACGAGAATTATATTTCACTCAACTTAGCAGAACAAAACCGGGGAAATTGTTTAAAGAAAACATTCTACATTTTTCATTTGAAGCAGCGAAGACTGCCAACATAAGCACTAAGCTGGTACTGTAGACTGATTTTGAACATAGTGATAAGAAGAACGCATTATAATTTTAGTTGTCATGCAATAGTCTAAAATAAGTTTTTATGCACAAAAATTAAAACAAAACAGGCAATAGATCACGTGCAGTAGCGAAGTAATTTTCTTTCATAATTATTGGCTTAATGTTGCATCAATGTTTTTTTTTTTTTTTTTAAAAAATCCCTTTGTTTTTTTAAAGCTGCAAAACATTGCATTTTTTTAATTAAGGGAAACATTTGCAATTGTTCTTTTCGCTCTCTACGTTTCTGCTATTTAGATTGGGATGGGATATTTGAATAGAATTCTAAAAACTGTTAAAACTTTAAAAATATTAGTTTTAAACTCCATTGACATCTAATAAAAGCGTTCGCGTAACAAAAATATTTTTACAATTGATGCTATCAGGGTCATTGTGGGTCCTGATAGTCTAGTAATAACCATGTTTGTCACGTAGACCTAAGAATACGGGTACAAACCCGAATATAATCGATGGATTTTTTCGGGCGTAAAAACCCCAAGTAAGGCTTGCTTCGGAAGAGAAGTAAAGCCATGAGTCCCGTGTCGTAAATTTACTGCACATAAAAGAACCTCAAGGCTGGAAGAAGTAAACGTTATCGGGCGTTTCACGCCCTAAATATGGAACGGTAATGACTAGAGCTGTTAAATAGCGTCCTTAAATAAAATGAACCTAACCTAACCTAACCGCATCGCCAACCTTACTTGTGGCGGCTCGGGTGCCACCATATTTTCTCTGGGTCATCTAGAGAATCATTTAGCCGTGCACTGCGTTCTGGAGGTTTCTAGCAATCCATGTCGAGATATAAACTCAACGTCGCGCACATGACTCCAGTAGTCTACCAACTCATTCTACGGCTCCGTATTTCTAGTTCAATTCAAGTCTCATTTGCATAAACGATCAGTGTACGCTGGGCGTATGTTTTTCTTGGCGTTTCTCACCACCACGGGTAGCCGAGATCGTTAAGGCGCGAACTCGTGAGCGGGAGGTCTGAGGTTCGATTCCCACCAGGATCGTCCTCCCTGACTGAGGTTTTTTCCAGGTTTTCCTCAGTCCTCATAAATGGCAAATGCCGGGGAGGTATCCAAAACTTAGTCAGGAACGTTTCCTTCCTTAAAAAATGAATCCTTTCTCAATATATCATTTCATCTATTTATCATCATTGCCCACCGCCTGTGGTGCCTCTAGCAAAGACGGGCGTTAAACACTATTCATTCATTCAGCGTTTTTCACAAAGAGAAGTAGAAGAGAGTTCATTGTGATCCAAAAATTTGTTCAAATAACGTAATATTTGGCAAACATGTTTTTTGAAAAGATTTTCATTATTTTAAAAATGTTTGCAGTTTTTATTTTTAATTTTTATTGTTATTTAAATCAATCTATATCTTTGCAGATTCATAATAGATAGTAGTTGGAGAGAGCAAAAGAAAGTTTGTTAACCTTCGCTTTTGTAAGCGTCAGCCTTTCTGGAATTTTATTCGCTTAAAACAATTCTGACAACAGCTACGTCAAAATCCTTCATTTTGGGAGATTTTGTCACTTGGTGTCTTTTAGGCATATGTGCTAAAGACGCCCAGTTTAGAATAGTTGTTTTATTAAAACGTATAAAAATGTCATATTAATTCTTACATTCTTTCTCTCTTTTTAAATTTTTATTTTATGTGAAGTTAAATTGCCGGTAGTCAGAAAACAAAATAAGTTTTAATAAGCATAAATACACGTCCTTTTAAATCACGTGCTCTAGTACAGAGGTAGTCTGTATTAATGTTCAAATTGACTGAAGAGAAAGAGAAATGTGTGTTCCGTAAATATGAGTTAGTTACTATTAACATTTGTTTATGAAATCAGTCCTAGGCGGTAGAATCTCTAAGCTCTTAAGACAAAAGCTATTTGCGATTCTTGGAAGTGGCTAGTAAATGTCTTGGTGCAGCTGCCTCGCATTTCGAGTTAAGAGCCGTGTAGAAGTGGAAACAGCAGTGGTTTCGTTACTGTTACTGTTGGCAGCCGTGCTATAATACAAAACATTTGGTGGCAGCGATTAGCAATTACCTGAGAGTGTAATAGAAGCGAGGAAGCAAAGTAATTCATAGTGAGAGAAAGTGGTTCATTATAGAAGAATAAGCAAATTGAAACTACACAGATATTAGAGAGAGCCGTTGTCAACTATAATACAGGGGGTATGCCACAAGAAACATTATTATTATTATTATTATTATTATTATGAATTCTAATGCCAGCTCTCGCAGCGGACCACGTTGCATATGGATGATAAAATATGATGAAGGTGGGGGTGACAATGGAGCGATTCGGAGAATGAACGAAAATAAAACCGAAGTATTCGACTACCAAATTCACTTAGGATCACTGAGATCAAACCACGATGACTTCTGTGGAAGGCAAGTGGTCTAACCTACGGCCACGACGCCGCCTTACGATAGAAACGTGAAGCGCCTTTGGTAATATCATAAATATGTGATATAATTCCTTAATAAATCTTTAAATATTTAGAGAACAGGACAAAAATATATTAATTTCACAAATTTAACTGTACACCACTGTGCAAGCCCAAAATTTAACAACGAGAAAAGGAATTATGTCACAAATTTTTAAGCTGATAAGGTCATAATATAACAACTTTCATACCGAAATGAAAAATGAATAGTGTTTAACGCCCGTTTTTGCTACTGAGGCACTACAGGTTATGGACACTGGTGATACTTAAGAAGTGATATATTGGGAAAGGATTTATTTTTAAGGAAGGAAACGGTCCAGGCCTAAATTTTGGACACCTCCCCGGCATTTGGCATTTATGAGGACTGAAGAAAACCTGCAAAAAAAAAAAAAAAAAAAAAAAAACTCAGTAAGGAAGAGCAGTCCTGACGGGATTCGAACCCCATGCCTCCCGCTCACGAGTTCGCGCCTTAACGCTCTGGTCCACCCGTAGCGGTTATACCGAGGGGAGTGGCTCAGGCAGTAGCGATTCGGGAAGTCCCGGTTTAAATTCCTTTGGGCCGATCATCCACCGTGGTTTCCCTAGCGCTTAGGCTAAGTATGTGTGGATTCTTGCTCCGCTAGGAACTTTCCAATTCCTTTATCACTATACTTGTTGACACATAATAGTCAGCACTCGTCTTTGGTATAGATAGCAACTTGTGAACTTCGGGTTTACCCTTGCTCGAGGCTATCGTCTGGCTCGGTTCTGCGACGATGTCCTTCAGACCAAGAGTTTTGCACGATATTTTGGGCATGAGAAAGCTTTCCACTCGATGAGTGTAGTATTTATTAACAACGGACTCGAATGAACATTTCGCAAGAGTGTTTATATTTGTTTAAACGCAATTCCAGTGAGTTTCTCCGATGTTTTTCATAACAGTAGATGAAATATGGCTTTATCATTACATACCAGAGACGAAGAAGCAGTCTAAACAGTGGGGTGGCAACAGGGGGAACCACACCAAAGAAAGCACAAAACAGTTTCATCTACAGAAAAAGTCTTAGCTACAGTTATCTGGGATTCTCATGGTGTGGTTCTCGTAAACTACCGCCAGTAGGGCAGAATCATCACCGGGGAGTATTACGCTTCAGTACTGGACCATGTGGAGGATGCTATTCAGGCCAAAGGGCGAATACCCTGCGAAAAAGAAATTTCTCTTTCATCACGATAATGCGCCTTCACGCACGTTTGGGGTTGTTGCTGCAAAACTGCATGGCCCTCACTTGTAAATGCTTCCATGTGCACCACACTCGCCGGAATTGGCTCCTAACAATTGTCGTTCCCAAATCTGAGGATGGCTTGGTGAACGAAAATTCACATCTTATGATGAATTTGAAACTGAGACAGACGCTTATTTTCACAGTTGGACAAATCTTTTTTTACTGCAGGTATTTAAAATGTAGAACGTCGTTGAAATAAGCGTATTGGTTTGCAATGTTGAAAAATGTAAAAATCTCTTAAATATTGTGTTTTCTTGGCCAAACAGAAAACTTAACACCCCTAATATTGTGAAACAATTATAAGAAAATGCACAAAAATGTAAAATAACTGCATTTTCTGATTCGTGTTTGTTATGTAATTTAATTTAATTGTAATATCATCTTTCTTGCCGGCCATTATTGTGTTTATCTCATCGGAGCAGTAGAATTCTTGAACTTCTGGTTGAGCATGGGCATTTTCCTAGCCAATGTGCGGCAGCTAGAAGCAATTTATTTTAGTTGGCAAATACGATAAGAAGTTTTCTGGTTTCGGATTTGATGAAGGAAATTTTTTCCTTTTCTTTTGCCAGTACTGTAGCTTGCCGAATCATGGTATTCAGAAGCTGTAGGAGAATCTCTGATCAATTTATTAATGCTCCAGCTTTTAAGCAATAATAAGATGGTAATTTTTTCTGTTTTCTTCGAATTTTGAAAAAAAAAAAATTCTAAAGGTGAGTCAAAATTTCACAATAAAGGTGATAAACGCCCTACTCCTGAACATCGCCAATATCAAAGACTTTTTAAGACTTTTTCGTTGTTTTTCAAACTTTGTTTTCTAAGTTTCTTTACTTGTTTAATAGGGGACACACTTAAATGCAAAAGACTAATATACAATGCACTTAACACTAGAGCATTCTCGGTAACATCCCGCATCACACTTTCAATAGCAACATATTGTATTTTAATTTACTTGCAACGCATGAAATTAAGAAACACGTTGTATACCTTTGGCATAATACGTCATACCTTATCGTGCGATTATAAAATTTCCCAAAGCACTCGTAGATATTAAAACCCCATATCAAACGAAGCTTCCACATAAAAAAGTCTACTATTCTCGAAGCCATCCCAAAATAATACATACCAAGGGAAGAATACTTTCATTTCTTGAAATATTTGTTTTCTGCAAAAAATTCTTGGGCTGCTTTTTTAGTTATTCAAGTGCATCATGCGACCATCAAATGGAAAAAGTAAAAATATATTCTCTTAGCTCTAGAACAAGCTCAATGTGAAGATTCTACGTCATTTAGAAGCGAAGTTATGAATTGTTTTTGCTGAACTTGCATGGGACGTATTTACATTTTTTCTTAAGTTGGCAATCTAGCTATATGAATATATTATATTATTGATGGCTAAACTTTTACGTATGTAAATTATCTAACGCTTCTTACCATCTTACCGAATGTAATGAAGCTCCTAGTTGGTCAGGTCGAAAAGTTCACCGTTTGTTTGTGGTTTGACACGGAATGATCCATATGTCAACAAAATAAAGTAGTTGTGATGTGGAACAGACCCCCGGTTATATTGAATAATAATGAAAACGTAAACATTTACGAGTGCGTGGTGCTGAAAATTCATTCTGAGTCTGATATTCTGCAGAAACCACATAAAGATCTGGACGAGTTAAGGAGCTTCCTTACGTGCCCTAATTTGCGAGCGGCTGTTGATGTTAGCAAGTTATTTGGGTCGGCGTCTGGCACACAGCTTTCAGTGCATTGCCTTACCGTCCAAAATACTGTTAGTACATACACACTCGGCAATGGAATGTCGCACTACACCAAACATTACGCACGTAGCAAATTGTGATGAATTGATCGGTGAAGCACGTGCTATTTCTGCCAAATTGTCTAGCTTGTCAATTGCGCCGATTTATATTGTGGGCGGCATATGACCAGCAGATTAGTTTACCCCAGTGACAAGCGTACAACAAAATTAATGGTGCTTACTTTGAGATGTTCTGCTTTCGGGAAAGAAAAGATTATAGATAATATTGCCCTCTTTTCAAATATGTTGTACATTATTATTCTTAAAAATAGCCTAGTTCCCTTAAAAATAAAGCAATGTTTTAAGACAGATGAAATTAGGCGTTCATGTTCTTTCTCTCCTATCTTAACAGAGATAACACCATTATATGTCTCAGCAATGCAATTCCCCTAAGGTTTTTTGGTGTTTTATCGGCTCAGGTGCGCCAATTGTCAGTTATGAAGGCCTCTCATTCGCATAACATCCACAAGTTTCATAAAAGTTGTTAAAACTGTAATCTAGACGTGGTCTACCATTTTTCACCACACCCCCTTTGATTGGCCATGTTTCTTAGTTGCCCCTCCACTAGAATGAGTAATGGGTAACTGCACATAACCATAGAAGCTTTGCTTGATTCATATAAATTACACCAAGGATAAGGGCATGTAATAAGATTTATTAACATTTCAGGAAGCAATGCAGCATACAGCCCAAAAATAGCTCAATATATTAAAAGCACTGGCATTAACATTAAGACTTTCAACAAGGGCCAGGAGTTACTCGAACAATAAAGGTTAAATATATTTCCCTGATACAGGACGCCGCTACACAATGCATCAAGTTAACTTTTATTTCCCACCCTAAATTAAACAAACTCATTCATTATATATTTAAAAATATTAGTAAGGCTCCTTCAATGTAAACATTTATTTCTGATAAACGGGAGTGACGAAAACATTAATACCAAACACAGTTTACCTTATAAGCAACAAACTATTAGGAAGGTTCCAATGAGCAAGCAAGTGGAAACCGCTCCCGAGGACAGGCTGGGGAGCACAGCTTGTCGCTCTCGAGCCGAGTGACAGGAATCAAGTAACTTCCGAAGGGAGACAACCCCCTTTGGCAGTGACAGTGGCGCAGAGAGCGGATATTTAAAATCAGCTCAAAACCGCTGTAACAACTTTGATCTATGAACAAGGCACCAGCCTCTAGGTCTTTTCTTCATTTCATTTCATTTCATTTTTTTTTTTTTTTTTTAACTTTTCCTTTCTAAAATTTATTCACTGATATTTGTATTGTAGAAAGATTTGCAATTCTAAGCCTTCTCCGATCTTCATGTGCGATTCTATTAAACATAAAGGGATCTTTTGAAACGAACTAATTCTGAGCATTAGAGATTTGCAGTATAATTTATAGAAACCAATACCATATAAATAAATATGGAGAGGAGAAATATAACAAACGGTAATGAGACACTGCTTATATTTTAGCACTTTTAAATCAACTGATAAATAGTTTTGAAAGCACTGAGGACTATTCCTAGATCTTTTAAACATTTCTGCGTGAAATTAACACCAAAACTGAAAGTCTGATCTTATTGGCATACTATAAAATCTAGTGTAAAACTGAAGATATGCTGCTTTAATTTTTCCCCTGCGAACTGTGATCATATGGTTCTCCATACAAAATAGATTTTGTTAGAGTTCTATCAAATAAGCTGGGGATGACAACTGTATTATTATTTGCTCAGCACAGCCTCTAACCTCGGACCTCGGATGTAACCGGCTGTCAAATGTGGCTTCACGATAATGTAAAAGTACATTACATATATTTACATTGAAGGTTTTTGGGACGGAAGCCTTGGGTTGCTATTAAATAATCAACGAGTTACTTTATACCGTATGGTTGTATTGCCTTCTAGTGAATAGAAGCGTGCTTTGTATGCTTTACTTATGTGCATACATGATTAATTTCTTCCTTTATATGACACTAAAATAAAAATGCCCTATCGCCAGGGATGAAAGTTGGGACAGCAAAAGTGTGAAGTTTAACTACGTCAGGTGTTATACATATCGTGTTGTTTACATCAAGTCAGAGCTCCCTACACGTGACGTTTTTCATTTTCTATACGATCTTAAAAGTAGACAACTGACTGCATCCTTAAGTTAGCGTTTCTTAAACCTATTGCTGCATCTAGGCAAATGTTTTGATGTGCAGATTTCGTTTCCTACTTATCCATTGATGATTCTTTCTTGTGGGGAACCTGAAGAGTTTTATTTATAATCTTCTTGTAGGCATTACTTACAAGACAAAAAGTCTGACTGGAGAATCCAGTTCTGGTTCATGAATTTTGAGATATAGTGTAAAAAGTAAAATTAAAACAAATGCCAATACCTCTCTTCTCTCATAAAGATGTTTTAGGGAGTTTATTTGTTCCAGCATTGAAATAGTATTATACTCGTATATTATATTTAATGTACTTTATTGGTGTGCTTTGAATAATGCCGTTTTTATTTTCTAATTAATTACTTTGAAATCAGCGCCTTCATTTATCACACGTATGAAGTCATTGTATCGATGGATATTATTTAGTTCATTTGCGTATTGTTATTTTTGGCGAAGATAGTTTTTTTTAAATATGTTATTTATTGTCGCTTCGAGTGCTTTGGTATTTTCGCGACATCTTGGGACATGAATTCTTTAGGTGTAACTCTGTATGAATGGAATGAAGTGAATTAATGATTGCGCAAATGAACTAGGAGTCCTTGGCGCCTTAAACTATCTGGCGTTTATCTTCTCAGAGTAAGTAAAACTCCGGAAAACCTATCCGGATAGCTCAACCTGACCAGGAATCTGTAAATGCCCCGGTCGACGGTGATAGAGCTGAGGTATCCGTCAGCAGACACTCAGCTTGGTGATGTTTATGGCGGATGTCGTCACAAATTCCTACTCGATCCCTGGTGGCAAAGATAAGTTAGTAGAATCTAGTATAGTAGGTGTAGGTTAGGGGCAGAGCTAAGTCCTACCCTCAGGAAATGAGAGGTGCTTCTAAGAGACAAGTACCAAGTCCAACAAAGAAATAAGAAAAGTTTATTGGTAAAGTAAACTAGAGCTCGCAACAACCTGCGTATCTCTATAGTAGTCCAGCTGGTATCCTTCTGTCTCCTTTGTCCTGGCTGAGCCTTATATCTAAGTTACAGTTGAGTCCACTCGCCAAACATCCCAAAACTCCTAACTTCCAGTCATCTCGTGGTTGCGACGCGAAGAAACTATCGCAAATCTAATCTATCAGTATCTCTTGCATCGCCAAATGAGAAGACGCAAGCGGTCAAACTTAAAAGCAAACACATATGTTACATATATGCTGACCATTTATAATTTGCACATATTTCACATTAAAATTACAAACCCACACTCGAGTTGGCCATGGCTTCCCGGAGTAGCCTTGGCGATCACATCTTAGCTCTCCCTCTGCTCTCTACTTACTGACTGACTGACTGACTGAAGCCACGCTATCTTACCAACGACCATAATCGCCCATTTTCTTCTTTTATCCTCTCTCTTCGCTTACTCGTGTTATCAGTCAAGCCGTGCTCCCTAACCAACTATGTGTAGCTAAACAATATGTCATAATAATGCATTAACAATATGCTGTAATGCTGTAAGTGCATTTTTACTACCCACATGTGCCACAATATATACCTTGCTACACCTTGCTGCGTCTTGCTACATTGCATTTATTACTTTAGTAAGCTGAATAAAATTTAGAATAAGGTGTACCTTGCTCAGTACCACGAAGGCGGTCTAAAATGGGTTTATCGCAAGAAATCTTAGCCAAAGCTGAAAAGCCTGAACTGTAGAAAATCTTATGGATCTTTCTGAAGGTATACGACAGATTCCATAATTGGATGGACAATGAAACTATTAAGTATATTTCGGAAACCTTAGTGTTGACATATATTTCAGAACAGATTAATATTATCAAATTCTACTGCATCATCTGGTGGGTAATATTAACTTATTAATTTTTAATGCTTCTATATTTGTGTGTTCTGCAATGAAGATTTTTTGAGTAGTGTTTAACGCCTATTTTTACTGCTGAGGCACCACAGATGGTGGACACTGATGATACATGAAATGATAAATTGGGAAAAATATTTTTATTTATTTTAGGAAGGAAACGTTCGAGGCCTACGTTTAGGGTACCTCCCCGGCATTTATCATTTATGAGGACTGAGGAAAACCTGGAAAAACCTCAGTTAGGGAGGGCGGTCCTGGCGGGATTCGAACCCCAGACCTCCCGCTCACGAGTCCGCACCTTAACGACCGGGGCCACCCGTGGCGGTGCATTGAAGGTGAATAATAGAATTTGTACGCAGTAATACATGATTTATACTCTTAGTATTATCGTAACATAATATTCATTAATGACAGAATTTTAGCAATGAAAAGAGTTTAGTGACGTAATTGTTACTATGGTAACTATAATTTTGTCAAGAAAAGTGCCCTCCCCAGTCTGCTTTATTTCTATCTTTCCTGCTTTTATATCGTTTTACTATTTTTATTTCCTCGTTCCTATTTTTTAAATGTTCTTTTCTCTGTTCATTTCTTTTCTTTTCTCTCTGCAGCTTGAAGTACTTACGCTCTTAACTTAGGTACTTAGTCCTTTTTTCTATATCAGGTCTTACTCTAAAGCCTCCGATTCTGAGCGATTGAAAACAAAAGAGCAGCGGACATTTTCTTTACATTCATGAATCAAAATCGGATTCTTCAGCCAGCCTTTGTCTTGTAAGTTACGTCATTCTAGCCGGTGCTACATTGCTGGCTAGGGAAGATCTTTTAATTCGGTAATGTTATCATTTATAACTTATTTATTAAGTTTTTAAAGGCGAATTTCCGCCGTTTGCAAATGACTTGTTGGAGAGGGCCGGTATTGACCTTCATGTAAGGCACAAGGCTTTTCTGTAAAACTTGATATGTGTGCTTCCCACTTTAAATCATATCGCTAATGTAAAACAAGTATTTGGTCATTTATTGCACGATAAATCAACCGTGAATGTCGGGCAAAAATGCAAACTGGTCATCACGTGATTACATGAAACATAATTCCTTCATCCACTTTGATAACGTAAATATTTGATAACGTAAATATGGTTAAAAAGAACAGCAACTTTCTTCTCTTTTTCTCTTTCTTTTGTCCTTCTTATTGCACTCTTTTCTTGTCTATCTTCTACTTATATTAGAGACTCTATAGTATCGTTTTTGCATTTATAATTCCATTTATTATGCCAAATTATTCTCATAATGTTATTTCGTTTTACCATCCGAGTTTCACCTCGTTGGATGGCACGGGACAAGTAGACATACTCTGCAAAACTTCTATTTTAACAAAGATTTCAGATACGCCTCTTGTTGCCATAGGTCTTCGGACATTAAAGAAACGCGTTACCGGCGCATATGAACATACGTTTGTAATCCTTCAGCTTTGAATTTTTCAGAATGGGGAAAAGGAAGATGGGCATTTTACTCTAGCTAGTATACGAACCAGTTGGTAGACAAGACACTCAAATTTCAACATACTGCAGTACGAGGGCAAGTCGAAAAGTAAATTTCCTTATGTTATTACTCCGATACAAAGGAATAAAGCTCGCTGCAAGTGATGTATCCTCTAACTTGTAGTGTCAGCAATAATAGGCACACAGGTGTACAAGCCGGTGAACCAGAACCTTGGCGTAGCGATAGTTACGGGAGCAGGTGCCTGTAGGCTCATTGCATACGGGGAGGGAGTGATGTGTACACAACAAGTGTAGAAATGGTGCCGTAACTGTGAAGAGGATGGAACAATTGTGAAAGACGGAGAGCGTAATAGTTATCTATCAACATAGATACATTTGTTAACGCCGTTGATGCAATGGTGAGGAAAGACAAGACACGCGACGCTGAATCAGTGGAGAAATATCTTGATCGTTCTCTGACACTTTGTTTTTGCTTCTGAGGCTTCACAGGGAACTGGTGGTACATAAAATGAAATAATAAATTGGGAAAACAAAATTTTTTAAGGAAGAAAACTTCCCAGGTCTAAGTTTGGGCACCTCCGCAGCATTTGCATGTACGACAATTGAGAAAAATCTGGAAAAAAAAAAAAAAAAAAAAAAAAAAATATTCCGGGAGGATTGATTTAGCGGAATTCGAAACCCAGACTCCCACTCTTAACGACTTTAGATCCCAAAAATGATTAGTACGTTAGTTTCTGTCATCGGAGAATAGAAAAACTCACGTCACGCTGTGACAATTCCTTGAACAACTTTGATTATATCGAAAAATAAATATTGAATCCGAAATAAACATCTCATATACGAGTTCATATACAAAAAATTATGGAAACTTACTTTTTGTCTTACTCTTCTTGCTAGAGCATCGGCACAGCTGATTTAAAGCTCTGTGGTAGTGCAGTGGTTCCGCACCAGGCGTAAAACATTAAGGTAATACATTGCAGTGCTGGTCAAGGGCACGGGTTGTGTCTTGATTTAACAATGGGATTCTCGATACCACTGTGGAAAATTTCATTGTTAAGAAAATCATATTAATTTGCTTTCTTTAGGACAAGGAACTGTAGCAGTTTTTTGATTCCATCTTCTTAACATCTTCCTTCCGTTTTTCTTTCTTTTTTTTTTTTTTTGTCTTTCTTTTCCTCCTCCGGAAACAGTTATCTCATTACTAGATCTTTTTTTTTTTATTGTTTGCAGTATTATTTTGTATTTCTGTCGCTGTTCAACTTTTATTGCTGCTTTTCCATTTAACGGGATACTACCTATTTTAATTCCTTGTTATTTTAGCTAGTTGTGTATTTCTTGTACATTCAGTACCCGAACAGCTTCAAAGAGTTAGCTCGGAGTTTCACGGTAGGATACGTTATCCCGGTCAGTAATGGAGTATAATGGTCCAGCGTCTAGGCAGATGCAGCAGCCAAGACACATCAATTCCGCTAGCGCCCGAAATAGCCTCTCACGGCGTTGCCATTGTTTTGTTTATCACTACTCGGTCGCGTTTTATTATTACAATTCGATCACGCGCAGCTGCCATTTCGGGTCGGTCGCGAGATCTCCGTCACATATGGGTTGCGTTTCGCTGCGAAATACCCTCTCCTGTTCAGCTCCTGCCCGATCGAGGATATCAAACTGGTTGGTGCGAAGTAGAGATGTAAAATAACAATGTATTATAATTTTCACTTCCTTTTAACGTTTGTTCTGTGCTTAGAACATGTTTATGGACAAGATTTTGTGGTAAATCTGAACATGTCAAATCCCTACAATGAACAAATATTCACAGTTGTTTATGTGAAAACAGCGGTTAATACTTGCAATTCAGATTTCATCCAGAGTCGTGCATTTTGTCAATAATTGACTTGACACAGCTGTTTTCAACAAGCTCGAAGTTTGCACGTTTATTTCTGTGCTGTCTGTCTTTACGTTCTGCCGACGGGAGCAAGAATTCGGAAATCAGGGGTTGCCATGTCTTCGATGCATTAGAGAAAAGTATCATCTGCAGGTATTGTAATATATGCAGAACATAAGGAATCGTTTCAAAAATTAAGATAAACGCTAGGTGTTAAAAGGCAGATTTCGCTAAATAAAGTTGGAAGAGGAAGTTGCAGAGAACGTTCATGGAGGCAATTTTAAATGCAGATGTACAATTTCGAAAATTTGTATCGCCCATACATTCTAGATCAGGGATGGCCCACGTCGAGCGGAACTAGAGGTTTGCAACTCTCATCGCTTCATTTTAATGGCGGACAGCAATTTAGTCTCATAATCTGTCCATAACGCACTGAGATTCTTCCGATTTCGCTCGGCCTACACACCCCTACAGTGTAACGGGGCCTCACCGACAAACTTTCAGAAATTATTTGCTACGAAACATGTGTTTGCTGAAAAATGCAAAGGATCTATGCATTCAAAAGTCAGACATTGTCTGTGCATTTTTTTTTGCCAATTTAGTACATTGTTTCTGCAATTGAACATTTATTTGGCCTATCAGTTCTTCTGTATATGTACATGATTCCCTTAATATGCTTCCGCCACCAAAAAAAAAAAAAAAAAAAAAAAAAAAAAAACGCACACGAGGCGTTCGCGCTAAACATGGGATCCTTTCCCGAATCCTGCGGTTAAATGTGCGGTGGGGCTGCATCATGCTGAAACCACATTTTCCTACATACACCATCGATCAGATCCGGAAGTGTGTTCTGCATTAACACAGAGCAGCAAACCTATTTGTGTGCCTGCAATGTGGCAGGGAAAAACTGAATGTGCACTACACAGAACAAGCCTTAAATCAGACCAAATGATTTTCTTTCTTTCTTTTTTGAATGGTATTTAACGCCCGTTTTTCTACTGAGGCACCACAGGCGGTGGACACTGATGATACAATAAATGAAATGATATACTGGGAAAGGAATATTTTTTTTTAAGGAAGGAAGCATTCCAGGCCTATGTTTTGGGCACCTCCCCGACATTCGCTATTAATGAGGACTGAGGAAAACCTGGAAAAAAGCTCAGTCAGGGAGGGCGGTCCTGTGGGAATCGAACCCCTCCCGCTCGAGTCCGCCCCTTAACGACCTTGGCCACTGTGGCGGTATAACACACAGACCTGTAACAAACTGCAATAGCAGTGAAACAGAGCGTACACTTCATGTGCGAAATGCATAACTCATTAGAGAGACAGCGAACGCATGTTTCTTAACAAAAAACGATCTGTGTGTGACCATACAAAATTTGAATCAGCCTTTCAGAAGCTGGCAGTTTTAACTTCTGATTAGCGAACGGGCTGCTGTTTATTTTAATGTGTTGCATTCTTAAATTTTCTTCAACTTCATATGCACTTTCATCCCCATATGAGTCGGCCCTGGTGGTGTAGTGGTAACCATACTTGCCTTCTAAACCCAAGACGCGGGTTCAATTCCGGCCAGGATCGATATATTTTTTCGGACGTAAAAATCCTAAATAAAGCTTCTTTCGGAAGGGAAGTAAAGCCGTGGGTCGCGTGTCGTACATTTACGGCACGCAAAAGAACCTCAAGCCTGAAAGAAGAGGCCTCTGAGCAAAATTTGTCGGCTGTTTCACGCCCTGATTTGAATGGGACGCTGATGACCTGAGATGTAAATAAATCAAATCAAATATATAAATCCCCATATGAACTTTTATGTGCATTTTATTTACGAAAATTCTGTCATATTTTGAAGCTTATCGCTGTTATAAGCGTTTTGCACTCTCCTCGTCCGCTTTTTCTGCATATCTTTATTCTCTTCCGTATAATAGTTTTGTTCTCTTGTGCTGTCTAATTTTCATCATTGTTACTTATTATAAAGGTCTTTCATATTTCCTCGTCCTTCCGCGTGGTTCTTAGTGGCTTTATTGTTATAACCCCTAACTTATTTCTTCTCCATTTTCTTCATAATAAAATTGTTTGTCCTATTGTTCTGCCCCTCGTCCTCACCCTGCTCTGCAAAAACAGCGAAGAAACATGGCTGACGTTTTGTCCGACGATTGTTGCGTCATCAGGTTTATTTAGCGCGAATACATTCACTCTGTATAATATTGTGAATATTCATATAATGCGCTCAGAACTTCCTCTCTTGATGCTTTTTTTTCTCTCTCTCTGTACTTTTATTTTTCTTTTCTTTCCCTTCCCACGATTTCATTCATCATTAACATAAGATAAGAATCTTTTTGTATCTGTTTCTCTACAGCGTTCGTTCGTCACTGCCCCTTCCTATTTATAGTTACCACTGCGTCATGTTACTCTTTCGGTCATTACTTACTCCCTGTCCACTCTTATACCGCTCTCCTGTCTGACTACTCTGATCTGTTTTTCTTCTTATCCCCACATTTTCTTCATCTTCCTCTTAAACTAGTGCTATATATTGACTTTCAGAAGGAGCATTTCAATAAGCACTCAGAATCTACGTAACCACGAGGCGGCATCCCGAAAAGAAAGCGTCGCTGACCTGAAGTTACTCGCAACGCCTGGCAGATGGCAGTGGTGGCCGGCTTGATAAATTTGTCGTGATTTCACGATGACACCAGGCGGGAAAACTGAAACCTTTTTCCTCACTTGCAATTTGGAATTCGTCTCTCGTCATTAACGAAGGTTTTCTGGCTAAAGTTACAAACTTAATGAATGGTAAAGGCGTCATTAATATGCATGGTGTTAAACAGCACACAATCATGCAGTATGTCTGTTAAGAATTTGACACTTTACTGGATTATTACAAAATTCGGCAATATTTCGACTGTGTAATGAACGAAGAAAAAGTTTTGCTGCTACAAGAGAATCTTTATTAGTAAACGAAAACATTGTTTGTTCACGATATTAATTATTAATGCACATTAATCAAATTTGCACATAGATTTTTTATTTAAACGATTATAAATAAATAGCATAAATATTTTGTCATTTAATGAAAATTGTAATGATTATACAGTAAAATTTAGAACAGTTATCAATATATGATAAATAGATTAAATTAAAATTGGTTTTAATTTTTTAGAGAATTTGAAATTTAGCAGAATGTTTTCGTCCACATTTGTCTGAAAGAAACTAGCGTAACTTCTTATTTTTTTAAAGATATTTTCAAACACGTATATCTTGTCTGTCACATAGGTTTTGATAGTTAAGCAGTTTTTAGACTGACCTTGACTGATGTCAGTATCTAGTGATAAAGGAGTATTAACTAGAAAAGTACGTATTAGCAAATGTTAGTGAATATCGTTTTTCATTTTCTCGATTAAAATGTTCTACAGTAGATCTAAACATACAAATTATGTGCTGTTCAAAATATATACGCTGTTCAATTGATGTGAATGTTATTGGTGGTTTTATTTTCTAAAAATTAACAAGTTTCTAATCGCTGTAGTGAAGCCTTTTGATATAATCATCTGAAGAAAAGTTATTTTTTTATTTGATTTATTTGCGGAAGCTCTTTAACTTCTTAGGTCATCAGCGTCCCATTCAACTCAGGGCCTGAAACGGCCGACAAATTTTGCCCAGTGGCCTCTTCTTTCAGGCTTGAGGTTCTTTATCGTGCCGTAAATGTGCGACATGGGACCCACGGCTTTACTTCCCTTCCGAAGGAAGCCATACTAAGGATTTTTATGCCTGAAAAAAATCCATCGATCCTGGCCAGGTTTGAACCCCGATCTTGGGTTTAGTAGGCAAATATGGTTACACCATCGGGACCGACAGTTAATTCCAAAAGTAAGGTATAGTTATTTTCTAACAGTTTTTTTTGGAACATATTACTTTTTACGATAGTACATGACCAGCTTTAAGGCAAAGACGTGTGTTAGTGCACTGCATATTTCTAAACTAAATTTCATCCCTTTTATAAAATAAGCGCTCGGAAAGCATAACTCACAATATCCAACAACTTATATGTCACTAATCAGCAATATATCGCACTTAATTTAAATTTGCCATGTAATATATTTTAAAGTACCTTTTAATGACATTTTAAATTAAAATAATTCGGTTTTAAGTAAAATTTTGAGTTATTAAAGAGTAAATTGTAGACAATATTAGTTCTGACTTCATGTTCTGGATATTGTTAGCTGACATTCGGAACACTTTGGATGTTAGTTTTAAAATTTGGGATTAGGGCTTAACTTATTTGCTCCAGTTGTTTGAAAAAAAATTACCTTTACAGGATAAATTGAAATCTAAGTCATGTTGAAACACAAATGCTAAGATACAGATAAATTATTAAATTAAATATTTTTAATTTGTATACCTTAAATGAATTTATACCATCATCCCTGTTGTCGTCATATCCACATAAAGGACAAGAATTTCAACAACACACAAGATAAAACCGGTAAAAATTATGAAAACAGATTTTTCTGGAAAATCTGTTTTCATAATTCCCACCTGTTTTACCATGTGCTATTCTTTCCCTATATGATCTAGGAGTATAACTTTTTCTTCCCAATTGCGTACTTAAAAATCCCCGTCTAACTTCTCAACTTCAAACTCGTAATTACAAAGTGAATTTTCGCAGAAACCCCTAACATAGGTTTATCGTAAAGTGATGCCGGGGTAAATTGTTTTTAATCTTTTATAAAGCAGTTAATTTTCGTGTTTCCAACTGAGACTTAAAAATTACGTGTAATTAACAGTTAACTGTTATCATTTTGGCTAACTTCGGAAGGGAAATAAAGCAGTTGGTCTCGTGTCGTAGATTTACAGAGCGTAAAAGAACGTAAAGTCTGAAAGGAAAGACCTCTGAGAAAAATTGATCATGTGTTTCATTTCCATGAACTGAATGAGACACTAATGATCAGATGTTAAAGAGCGTCGTAAAAAAAAAAAAAACTATTCAAATAATAGGAATCCAAACCGGAAGGAAATAAATGGGGATACTGTATTAAATTTTTACATAAAAATATTAAACTTTAATAAAGCTAAGCTCATTAATGTATTATATGAACCCAACACTGTAAAACCGCCACGGGTGGCCGAGGTCGTTAAGGCGCGGACTCGTGAGCGGGAGGTCTGGGGTTCGAACTCTGCCCAGGACCGTCCTCACTGACAGGCTTTTTTTTTCCTTCCAGGTTTTCTCAGTCCTCTTAATGGCGAATGCCGGGGAGGTGCCCTAAGCTTAGGCCTGGAACGAGTCCTTCCTTAAAAAATAAATAAAAAAATCCTTTCCCAATATATCATTTCATCTCATGTTCATCGCCTGTGATGCCTCTAGTAAAAACGGACGTTAAACACCTTTAATTTTTAGTACTGTAAAAACCTGTTATATTAAGTATACCCATTTGCAAGACACTGATACCCTGTATCGGCGTGCCAGTTCATTTATATTATCTCAACGATTTTTTAAAGGTAATTATGTGAAAGTAATTGAAGACTGATACGTTTTGTAGGAAGTGGAGTCTAAGAATTAATATAAGTAAATAAAAAAAAGTGTGGTATTTAAGAAGGGTAGCAAGTTGAGGAAAGATGAGAAGTGGTTTTGACAAGGAAGATAAATCGAGGGGATTAATAAATATACCTGCGAATAAGATTAAATAAGATTAAATAGTAATGGCGGATGGAGTGAGTAGAAGAAAGGGGCCGAAAGAAAACTCCTTGAAAGTCATAAAAACATGTTTAGTAAGAGTACCAAGGATGCAAGTAAAATGGTTGGAGAGAGTATACCTGGCGGTAGATAAGGTTAGGTTCTTTATAGAGTGTGGATCTGGGGTGGGCAAGCGTGAATATGATTCATAGATTCGCCTAGTGTGTTGCACAAGTAGAACTAGATAACTTTTGAAAAGAATACGGTGTTTGAAAGTTCAGGAAAGGTTAAATCAAGGAGAAACTTGGTAGAATAATACTGAGGAAATTTTTCCAAAAAAATTGATTTTGGGGAAATTTGGAGAGCTAGAGAATCATTAGAAAGTGGTTTCTGGAATGAAATTAGAGCAAAAATTGAAGATGTTGAAAGGCATGGTATATTCGCCAGTTTTAATTCCAAATTTTCATTGAGTATGTACAGAGATGTAAAAAAGATGGAATAGAGAAGATTATGTTGACGAGTGTGATAAGCCAATAAGAGAAGGTATTGCCCGGATTAGAACTATTATGTAAGTGTAAGGGGTATTTAGAAAATGTCGTCTTTATAACCAGAAGGGTAAAATTGAACATATTGTTAGAATGTGAAGAAAAACAGCATTTTAGAGGGAAACTAGAATTTAAGAAGTCTAATTTGCCAAGAGAAATTAGGGGGGAAAAGATGACGAATGTAAAACTAAGAAAGAATCTAAGGGAAATAAGAAAATATTGAGGCATTGTAAGAGTTAAATGACTTAGAAAAATTACTAAACAAAATAACGGAAAAGTAAGAAGTACTATGTTAGAAAATATTTGGGGCCTCTGTGGAAACTCAGCAACTAATAGTGATTTGTGAATTTATTTATTAGATGAAGTATTATAAAGGGCTAATATTAGTTTGGTAGTGTTAAATTTTTGGATATTGTTTGTTATGGGGCAATAATAGAAATTGTAGTTAAATGGTTAGTTTATGATTTATGTATAAAACACTTAATACCTAAACAGTATTTATGTATTTTTGGTTAGATCGGAGCCTGGTCCCCTTAATATTCCAGTAGGTACCTGCTGATCAAATGGGAAACTTTTGAATTGAAATATTGAGAATTAAAATATTGTATTTGTATTGAATGATAATGTAATATTTAATAATACTCAAGATAATTTTTAAAATGGTATATAGTTAAAGGTGTCCACAACCAAATGTGATTGAAATGAGACGATTTAAAAGTCGTATAAGGATTTGTTAAATAAATATTCTACTCTATTCTAAATGTAATTATATGTACTTGCTACCCAAGTAAACGTTAGAATTATCTAACCTCACTCTTTTCAAACACGTTTTTTCTTGGTCTGGTTTATGCTTTTTATACTAAGGGAAATCCCGAAAAATCTTTGGAAGTCTCACTACTGCCTCAGTAGTAAAAACGGGCATTAAACACTATTCAACTACAAATATCTCACAATCAGATAGAACCTTTTATGGGTTTTAACGCCCGTTTTTACTGGAGGCACTACAGGCGGTATTATACTGTAACTATGTTATTTAACGATATTTTGGGTTTTCAAAACAGAGATAGCTAGTATATTAATAGAGAACGTTAATTGGAATTTGATTATATTTTGCAAGGTAGTTATTCATTTTTCTAAATATTGGTCAGATTGGTAGTTTTAATAACCTATAAAACCTGGATTTCATATTTTTAACTTCTTTAATAGCGATATTGGAAGAAAAGCGAAATGCTACAAAATTAACATTTTCTCGGATTCTGAAAAGTAGAACATCATCACGATATAAAGATTAGGCTTGGTAATAGATAGAATAATAATTGAGGTGAATTGAAAGAATGGGCCCCTTACATGTGGAACATGATATTCACTGGAACAGGAACTAGTTGATCTGGGTGAAATGTCGGTGCTGCATGCCAATGACTGTGATCTCTGAATCTGCCACACAGCTGTGACATTTATGAACCATAAGAGTGCAGCAATACCTAGACTGTGAGCATGTCTTCAGCATTAAAGGTCATATTGTTACGAGATATAAGCAGTTTTCAAACATGAAATAATTTATTTGAAAAATAACGACCATGTTAAGAAATGTGTCTCTAGAACAAGTCTGATCAACGCTCTAAGTCAAATTGTTTCTGCAAAGCCTGAAAGAAAAATGCTATCCATCACAAAATTTTGTTTGAATCCTTAAGAAACTTAGCTTTAGGCCAAACTAAGGTGCTAAGTGTTCATCGGGCAACTTTGGCAGGAAATACAAGTATCGTATTATTCTGTACCTAGCCGTTTTTTAAACACTGGACGGCAATGATCCTAAAATATTTGTGGCTCAGGGTGGCCATATTTTAGTCTTGCAGTGCTGTGTTTATTTAGTTTTACAAATGCTTGTGTCAAACGAAAGCGAGCTTCACTGAAGCTGGGCGTTTTCACTAACTTGAAACGCCTTTAGTGTTCGAATTTTAAGCTTGTTTATTTTCTTGTGTTTTTCACTCAGAGAATTTTTAAACGTTATTTTTATAGCGAGGTTATTTGAGTTAGGGACAGGGCGGCTGTTTGCTGCAGCCACTGCAATAGAAAAGAGATATGAGTCGCCGCGCCGTAAGTTAGTATTTATATTTTTACTGAAAGCATAAATCGAAACTGTATTTAAAACTGATAATAATAAGCACTAACCTGTGTTATAAGAGATGTTGATAATGATTCCCTCAACGGCAGTACATTGCTAGTATCTGCATAGAAAATTCCTGTATGTCATTATCTTTTCTGTTGTAAGAACATGTCATTTCTTGTCATGGAGAGATCCGCTCTCTCGTAACTTTTTAACAAGATGGCGAAAGTTTCTCCATCTGGAATAGGATTTCCGGGATTTATTTTTTGTACGAATTGTCTCTCCACTTTTCCGCAAGAATCAGTTTTTACACATGTCATAATTTTTTAATAATCACCTCGAAAAAAATCAAGCTGCGACCATGAAACTTAGTGATGGTTTTAGTCATTCTTTGCATATTCACGTTCAATGCGACACATTTTTCCCAACGATGGATGACTTGGCGGAGACCTTGGTTATAGAAGTCTGCATTTTGGCTGTTCAGGAAACGTTCCACCGCGAAAATCAGCTCGTTGCCATTCTGGAAATGCCTGCCACACATGGTTTCTTCATCCGAGGAAAGAGGAAGAAGTCACTGGGTGCTATGTCAGGAGAATACAGGGATGAGGCAAAATACGATAGCCCAAAGGAGCAACATGTAAACTGTCTCCTGAGCAGAATAAGCTGGTGCGTTGTCCTGGAGCAAAATGGCCGCTTTGGACAGCTTCCCGCGACGTTTCGTCGTGACAGCCTCCCGTAACCCCGTCAGGAGATTTCGGTAGTATGCTCCTGTGATAGTTTGCCCGTTACAAGCATAATCTGTTAGCACCACACCATGACTGTACCAAAAACACTCAATATCACCTTGCCGGATGATGGGTGGTGAATCCACGTGTTCCACTGCTTGCTTTGCTTCTTTGCCTCGGGGTCATAGTGATACACTCAGCACTCGTCCATAATGAAGTCATCTGGGTTGGACTGACACAGGCAACATTTCCCTGCTGTCTCGGTTCGGAGTGAGCAGTCGCGTAACTCAGCGTGCAACATGTTGAAAACATGACTGATTTTCACTTTTTCCACTACCGCCTCGGTTGTAATACGCCGGTCTTCCAGCACCAGGACCTCCACTTCTCTTGCGGTTCCCGGTTCTTCACAGAGAGATGGACCATGTCATTCAGACTTGTTTGTCCGCACTGAAAGCATCTGCACCGCCTAATCACTGTGTCACTTGTGCATTGTTGCCGTACACTTCTACCAACTCAGCAAGATTGTTGCAGCGTTGTTCCCCTTCGAATTACAGCACGATACTCCACTATATCAATGGGCTGCGCCATTTTGTTTTGGCTCCTCTAGCGGCGTGCTACGGTACTGTGATGCAGGGATTTAAAAAAGGGGGGCTTGTCCCCAGGCCGCGCGTGCGCAGACTCTAAATTTGCTTATGTACTCCTCTGTAGATGATGAGCGCCCTAGATCGTTTTACGTCTCAGTGCTACAAGACTTTTCCCCACATATTATTACTCCCCTATATCCACACTGACGACAACATTTTCAGCGATTCCAAATCTAATTTTGTGAATCCAAATGATTTAAACAAAAGTTTCGTGTTGTGAAAAAAATATCAAAATGCATTATTTATATTACCTCTTGCCTGTATATTATTATAATCGAAATGTATATATTGTTAAACAACACGTCGGCGGTCAAAGTAGTATTGGAAAATTTTGTTCCATTTCTAGCAGGAATCGCCCACTAAAATTATGGCACTGAATTTGTTTGTGTATTGTGTATACAGTTGTTATTATTATTTGTTTGTTGATTTTGCTATAAAGCGAAAAAAAGCAATTGTAACTTATACATATATAGGTATGTTAGTGGGTTTAAGTTTGTCAGATATGTGGTTTTAGAGAAAGTGGTATAGAATAATAAAACATAAAAAGAGCAGTTGATTGAAAAAAATACAATGACTTAATGAAAATGAGATAAATTGAAAATTAGTGAATACCCGTCAAAATCTTTCCTTAATATAAAAGAAAAACAAATCATTTGACGTAAAATTTTTTCCTGTAAGGTAAGTCATATATGCGGTTAATGCTCTGAAGCAGATATTTTCTGGCTTTGCGTGTGAATTTTGTTAGAATGTGCACATTTGAGTGTTCAAATATAGTATCGTAAATATGTGAATTAAACAGTGTAGTATATTTTTAAGTTTTTAATGACAAAATAAAATGTAGATATGCAATAAAAGTGATTCAAGGCTGGTGACGCAGTGACTATAGTGGTATGCACTTAAATCATTTGCCACGTTGCTAAACACGTTCTGCAAATGTGATCGTAAAACCTTCATAAACATCAAAACGTAACGACCTGAACAGCTGACTGACGTAAGTCTGTTGGCTCTGGAGCTCTAAGAACAGAACTGTAGGGTTTCTTGGGGATTATGGACATTGGTTTTGCTGGAGCGCTAGACGAAGTTTATGGTCTCTATCTCTCTCTACCTTCTCTCCGGAGGCATTTATTTCTCTGTTTATACTCGTAGTAGAAAAATAAATTTCCTTATTATAGGTTGGAGGCTACTGCAGGCTACCATGTGCGATATAATCTGGGATCAAAAATGTCCCTCACGCAGGAGATGTGTAAACTAAGTGGATTCCTCAGCAAGTCGAATTTTGAAGGGTATTACATAACGCTACAGTAGAGAAATTGGTGCCAATAGAGCGCTTTTTAAATTTCAGTTTTCAACCCCCATTTCTAATCTTTCCATTTGCCTGAATTTTCAGAAACTTATTTTCTTATTTTATTTAAATAGTATATACCTAGTTTCGTTCATAAAAAGCAAATATTGGTGCCGCTAGAGCAATTTTTGGAATTTCAGGTACCATTGGCATTCACACATAAGTCCACTTTGTGGATGGTTGACGTTCTAGATCGTACCTAGAAAACGGTTGGGCCGGAAACTTATGGACCCTCACTACCTACATTGGGTTAGTAGTTTGTACAACCAAGGCATTAAACAGTTTGGTTTCTTCAATAACTGTGCACTCCTGCACATCTACTGTTATTTGTCCTGCCGAATACCCGAATATTTGAACGATCAAGATGTGTATAAATAATTAAACTTCCAAATATGAGGGACATTCAAAGCGTTTGCAACCAACCTATCCTTTGTTAGAGAATAATCCACAAATATGTATCTAACTCATTTGACAACAATGGACCATAAGCTATCAAAATTTGCGTTAGTTAGTGCAAATTTAAAATTGCATAGTCACTGTCATACAGTCTGTTGAGCTCATCTCTGTGTCAATAGCTGGTGAAAAACCATGAAAATTTCTAAAGAAAACTTGAGATTTTACATTTTCACTCGCTATAAGCTAGGCGAAAGAGCGGAAAAAATCCACGAGGACTTGTAGTTGTTCGTGGTGATGAAGTGTATTTATTTGATACCACTGCAAGTTGGTTCGATCATTTGAAGAAGGTCGAGAGACTTTAAAAGACAACCCTCGTCTCGTAAAGTTGCGAAGAGAGAACAATTCAAAGAGTGAGGAATTTGTTGGAGGAAAATCAACATATTACGTTGAAATGCAAAGTTTAAAAGTGGGTATCAGTGTTGGCAACGTTGATGGTACGTTCCATGAATATTTAAAGCTGCGAAAAATCTGTACAAAATGGGTTCCATATTACCTAGCCAATGAAAAGAAGAGGAGAAAGGAATGTGCAAGGAAACTGCTGAGCATGTTTCCACCAAATTGTCCTGAATGTTTAACAGATAAATGCACTGGTGATGATAGTTGATTTTATTACTGTACACCCCAAATAAAGCTCAGAAATGCGTGTGGGTAAATGAGAATGTCAGTTGTTCTTCGACACGATTTTCATTCTCGGAAACGATTGTTCACTGTTTTCTTCAACTCTGTAGGACATTGGTACTTACTATATGCCAGAAGGAATGACAGTGAATGGAGAATACTATGACACTTATATTTTGAATCCTTTATTTGAATAGTTGAGGCGACGACATCCAAAGAAAGGAACGTCAAGGCTGTTGCTTCGGCACGACAATGCTTCTCACAGAATAGCTGCAAATGTGAGGAAACTGGAAGTCGCCAAAGTCTAGTTGCTTAACCATCCAGCTTGACCATCCACCCTATAGCCCTGGCTTTGCACCCTGCGATCTCTGGTTATTTCCTCGAGTGAAATCTTGCATTGCTGGAAAACCTTTTAAACGAGTGCAGGACGCTATAAATTCAGCTCTGTTGACAATATCTCAGATCGAGTGTCATAGTGCTTTTAACAAATGGTTGCACTATCTGCAATTGTGTGGGGATATTGAGGGGGATATTGCAATTGCGAGGGGGATATTGAAGAGTATTTTGAAAGATTGTGAGGATAAGTTTACCAGTTCTATCCTTAATTTGAACTAAACGTGACACTTGCAAAAACTTTTTGAATGCAATGGTTTGAAGAACATTTGCATTTATTATTTAAATGTCTGTTTCTCTCGGACAACCTGCATATGAAGCAAACTTATAATATGTATATTAAAGGATTCTTTAGCGTTTAAAACTACTTTCAGTTTTCCACATATTTAAAAATGTCAATCTTCATATGCCTTTTTCTCAGCTGTTAATGAAAAGAACTGTGTATAAAATTTATAGCATGTCATTCATTTATAGAGACAATATTTAAGTAGAGATGGGTTTGTAATAGTAATACTTTCTCTCGAAAGTCATGTCTAAGGAGCATGTTCAAAATAATTAACACTGGTAACATAGGAGATTCCAAGCCTGTTAATGTTCACGGTCTCTTTTTTTTTTTCGGCAGGTCAACAAAGCAAACACAAACTCAAACCAGCCCCAACAGCAGCAACAGCAACCGCCACAACCAGGAGTGGGCGTGGCCCCTCAGCAACTGTCCCCTGGAGCTAATGTTCCACCCCCAACACAGATCAACAAGATCAAATACCCAGGACCCCCTCACATCAAGAAGGACAAGCGGCAAAGTTCGTCTCGCTTCAATATCAGCAAGAATCGGGAACTGCAGAAACTGCCCCAGCTCAAAGGTAAGTGAAACAGAAGCAGCACTCACTAGTTCTTGAGAGGTGCAACTCATATTTGGGACGAACGTTTTAAGTGTTACTGTTTCCTTGATCTGGATGCCGAAGGTTAAATTAGGTAGTTAACTTCCTGTGGAAGTAGCTTCCTCGTGGCGAAATGACATACCCACTCTTCAACATGGAAAGAAATAGCAATCCGACTTTTTAGTTTAGAGTTGACCGTTTAGGAATAACTTTATATAACTTTACAGTTATGTTGTTGCATTGTGATACAAGTAATTGTATATTTTTCATCATTTTCTTGAACAAGAGAAATGCAGATATTGTTTTGGTCATCTGTAGTAGTAGTAGTATTGAAAAAATAATGCATCTTCTATTTGAAGGAAAATTATCTCCAGGGAGAAATCTTCTTCTTGTTAATGAATTTAAAGTTAAAAATTATTATGTAGCGTCAATCCATTTAGAGTCTATCATTGTTTTGAGCCTACCATTTTATACAGAGCCCTCGTTTGGACGCCTGGCTGACTTTAAGGGGATTTGCTTGGCACCTGGAGGCACGTTCCTCTCCGGCGGAGACGGATATTCACAGCCCCTTAATTTCAAGCGATAAATTTGTACAGCACACCAAACGCCATTTTTGTTTGTCATACAATGACAATCGGGCTGCACTCAAGTATCGTTTTATGTCGCTACATAACCATGCAAATAAAACCATGGCTCATCCTTAAAAAAAATTAAACGCGGATCAGTAGAGTGAACATTAACATTATCCAACACCCATTTGTAGAAATTAACTCTACTTACATTATCGCGTGGTTGCAATCCTGAACTGCAGTTATCTCATTGGGTTTTAATTTTAAAAATTTATTGACATTCCAAGCCGAGGCTTGCTAAATTCGTGATTCCTGTGCAAGCTTTCTTAGAGCTTTCTTTGGACTTATAAACGCAAAAAAAAAAAAAAAAAAAAAAAAAAAACAGTTTCTTATGACGTTTCCAACGATCTAAAATAAATCTTTTCTTTTTATCAATTTTCGAAATTCTTTCGGCGTAATATGCTTTTTTAAGGCTATCAAACTAGAAAAATGAAAGAGAAAGAGTTATCCGTTCTAACTTTTCTCCAATATCATCGAATTTTTCCTCTGTTATCAAGAACAGTTCCCGTTTCCCTAAATCTATTCACAAGATTACTAACCGTTTCTCTTGTGAGGCGCACGAACAGCAAGGAATCTGTCTATAATTCGCCGTCTCACTTCTCTACAGGAGTTTACTGCCACATAGGAATCATACATGAAGATCGTGCGTGCTAAAGTATACGGACTATGTGGCATTATAACGGCACTAACACACTGTAACGCTTAAATTCCTGGCCTTACAATGTTCATCCCCTATACAGCACAAAGACTTCGCGTCAACACATGGAGAGGCGGGAAAGTGGAGAGGGGAACAGAACCGGTTGTAAACAGAGCAGGCAAATACCCGTTAAACCGGCCACACTTCCAAATGAAGGCTCTGTACATTAGCTGAGTCAACACTGATTCTTTCACGCGAGCAACGGAGGATAGCACGAGAATCAAATAATTTTCTCTACATGGCAACTACTACGTCTGTACCCAATAACTAACAATGACTGGATATTGTCAGCAAAGAAACAGTTACAAAATTCCGATTGTGTAACTTTTCAAGTAACAAGTTAAGACTAATTATGTAGAAATAAAACAGCATTCTTATTCACCTACAATAGTGCGAATACATAGTTGTATCTTAATACATCGGGCTTCATTTAGCAATGATATTGAATTCCTTTGTAGAATCGACTATCTGAGATAAATTGTATCTTGGTAACACTTTGAAGTCATTGCGGTCTACTAGCTTCAGTGAGAAGAGCAGTCACGAGGCAGAAAAATATAGATATTTTTCTAAAGCGATTTTGGAATTACAAAGTAAAAATGATCACCAAGGCAAGGGATTTCAAAGGACAACACTGACACGTTTAGGACGTCATATTAAGAAGCACGGAAAAGTTTCATTCTTCTTTAATATAAAGAGAAAGTAATAGCACACCATTTGCTAGTTGTATCCGAAAGAATATTTTCTTTTTCAAAATTGATCTCGGAATTCTAGCAAAACAAATGTACCAAGACTATGCACATTTTCAAGAATAATTTCCACACTAAAAATTGAGCAGTAAATGTCATCAGTTTTATTTATTTGGTTTATTTATGGACGCGTCTAACATCTCTAATCATTTGCGTTCCATTCAATTCACGGCGTTAAAATGCCGATAAATTTTGCTCTCAGGCCTCTTCTTTCAACGTCAAGGTTCTTTTACATGCCGTATAATTGCGCCACTGAACCCACTGCTTTAATTCCCCGAAGGAAGCCATACTTAGGAGTTTTACGCCCTTGGATCTACGAGGCATAAAACAAGTTTCATCAAGCTAAACCCCATCCTATCGATAAGCGTTGTGCCTCTAAAAATAAATGAAAAATAAAATAACACATTTTGTTTGTCCCAAAATGTCCCCAAAATTATGAATGTATTTTTTAGTTCTGGTAGCATTTCATGATTTTTACGAAAGAAAAGAAATTGCGAAAATTTGTGGGGAAGTAGGGCAACTCTAGGCGTGCCGAGGTATTTGCATTCCAAACAAACAAAAAGTTACGTTTAAGAGTTAATATTCATGAGTCGAATGTGCTTAGACATTCTCAAGGTAAAAGTCATGTGGGAATTTAAAAAATGCGGTTTTGCTAGAAGAGCATACGTGAAAATTTACGAGCTCTCCCGAGTGTTATCAAGTATCACATAGTTTTCCTGTCAAAGGGAGTATAACTTAATTGATAATAAACACTTTTCAGCAATTTAGTTGTAATTTAAACACACAACCTCGCAACTTGTCAACACATTGAAATCCGCAACTTAACTATACTAACAGATCCTGGGAAATTTATGTCGTTACATTAATTTAACGTGTTAGAGATTATATCGACGTTTTGTTATAGAGAGTGTAACAAAAATGCACGTGCAAACTTTGGGGAAACATTCTTTGCACGTAGAAGACGCAAATATGTTATATAAACTTGGGTTGGATGGATGAAAAAAATTCATCAAAACTTTATAGGGAAATAAACATTGTATGGAATAGAGAAAATATATAGAACATTGTGATAAGGTAGGCCGGGCTCTCCCTGCATATGTTGCTAGGCCATCTCTCCAGCTCCCAGCTTTTATTATTATTTTTTTTTTTTTGAAATAAAAATTGTGGTTTTGGTGCAGTCAAAAAATGCATGAAATATCTAAAAAAACAACAGTTACAAAACTGTTAAATTGTAATCATACAAAATCTTAATTGGATTTTAAGTTGTGTTACTGGCGGAGAAATTGATCCAGTATTATTTTTTCCCCTTTCTTTTTGTTCATGACGAAAGTTGGTTTTATCTACGTGGGCAAATAGCATCTCTACTCGTTTTTTACGGATATCTGACGCAGGCCGGACGACGTGCGGACAAGAGGCCTCCGCATCTTCCTGTACTGTCTTGTCATTCAAGTAAGTAAATTTACACCTTTTGCGGAACAGTATAGTTCAGGCGTGCGTGTATGGCAGGTATGAAAATTAAATCAGTCTAGTTCACAGAGCTAGTGTAACCGATTTTCATTTCAAAATTGAAGTATGTAGTTGCTTTGTCAAAATATATGCCAAATGCCATGAAACTGAAAATTTACATGTAGCTCAACTAATGACGCTATATCTATATTGAATATCAATTGAAATAGGGAAAAGCTATACACAATGGACAAGTTCTCGTATAAGTACTTTCCTTATAATCACTGTGACCCCTTATGGGAACGCCTGACGAAGAATATCGTTTCTGTTGTACGAGGAAACAGCTTGTAGTCTGTTTTGTTCTTAAGCATGCTTTCCCACCTTCTGTTGAAAATATGGTAATTGGTCTGTTTCAACGGCCATTGCTATTGATATTCGGAACTGTAAATGAATGACATCTGAATTTCGGAATTCACTGGCATCCTAAACTTATGTGACTGACCTTTGGAGGATGAAGCCTACCTTTTACCTAGACATACTTAATTCCAACGCGGCCCATAATAGACAAAGTTCATGCGATGGGTGCAATTCGTGCTTTGCTGATGAGAATAGTTTTCTGCAGTTTTTGTGTCCTGTACGACAATCGGTTAATTAGGCTCGAGTGCAATATTTAGTCCACATTTCTGAGCACGAAAAAACTAGTAGTTTACTAGTTAGCCGTCATCCACGAGACCTAATAAAACATGTTTCACGAACGATAGAATCGTAAAAGTTTGCCATTACTCAGTTGTCAAATTTATTAGTGTAGCGACTGTATCCGAGCGTCGAGAAGGCTGTTTCCGGGATATTTATTACTCCGTGGACTGTTGATGCGATTTTGTTTACCCGGTATGTATTTTAATTCGTATATTCAAGCCAAGAATCAGCATTATGTCTACTACATCTAGTATTCAAAACAAAGTAACAGTGCTGCATTTAATTAATAAGCTCAAACAAGCTGTATTTGGGCAATTCTACGACAACATTATGAAGAAAGACAAAGACGAAATGTGGAAAATAATAACGAAAACTGTGAAAGCTTTGGGGTTAATTACATCGAAGAAAGATTACGCATGTGTGAGGGACATATTTTGGCTATTATTTTTATTTTTATTTTACATCCATATTCGACATTCATCTTATTATCTTCAAATAATGGTGTAAGTGACTCAGTTTCTAAAGTGTTTTTTTCAGGGGAAAATAGATCATTCAAGAAGTACGGGAATTTGAGACCACATATTCCATAAATAACCCTTAGTGAGCTTTATAATTTTATAATTAAAATGCGTCGAGTTTGATTGATAGAATGTATTCCTAACCTAAAATATGTACACTAGTATATAAATTCACCATTCGAGATTCGCGGGTGGAGTTTTAGTAGTTAACAACATGCAATATTACAAGACCAAATGTTTCGTGAAATAGAGCAGTGATAAAACAAAATCGCAAGCCGATAAGACCAGCCTTGACATATTAGTAACTACTAGTTTACGCTCAAGTTCTAGAAACATACACTTGTAAAATTAACAAGTAATACTAGAATGGAGGCTAGTTTTACTACATCACGGACTTCGTAAAACAGGCCACTGTTAGACTAATTGCACATGCATGTGCTTTTGTGACAAACGTGGATAGTTTTCTACAAATTTTCGTGGCGTTATAATTTGCCAGGAACTAAAACGTTTATACTTTCTGTAGCGCTTTTTCATTACTAAGAGACTTTTCCAGCATATTTCGACTAGACTATAGATTAATTTGTTTAACTAAGTATAATTTTCTTAAAACAGAGCGTAACCAATATAATAGTTTCAAGAATGTTAATAACTAAGAAAAACTGGGGAAATGGACTACGAAGCACGAGAACATTCAGATAGATAAGGATTTGGCTTACCTAGGAATTAAGTAGTCAAGGACATTCGGAAAACCAGAAACAGTTGGGTTTTACAAAGGCTAAGCTAGCTTTGAAATGATAAGATGTGTATATAACACCAAAAATGAGTGCTAATTGGATGGGCTATAGAGAATGGTTGAAAGAAAATTGGTAGTAATTGTATTTTCTAAGATGCTTACAAATGTACCCACAAAATTGTGCAAACTTGGGTATATTATTTGAAATGGTAACAGGTCAATGTGACATATTTGGTAATGGAACGAGTCGATTTAATGCTACAGTCGGCAAAAATGGAATTTCTAATCAATTCATTTATACATGCACACAAACCTAGACATAATCTTGAGTAAATTCTAGATGCCAGAGAATCAGTGCTTTATTACTTTTGTATATACTTCCTCTACCTGCTCTTCTGTAAATTACGTAAGTTCAAAACTAGCTCAGATACACGGAAGGGAAGCTTGAACGCGGGATGCATATATCAAAACTTGAAATGAAACGCTGATAAGTTCGTGTTGTAGCGAAGTAGAGCAAACATTTGCCTTAGAATGTTTTCAAACCTGCTTTGCGAATGAGGTAAATCGATTTTCAATAGCTCATCATTAGCGTTTTCAAGATTTAGTGCTATAAAAATCTCACGAGACTGAACAAGTTAAAGAATTTATCATAATATTATGCAGCTCAAGAGGGAGCTACCCATCTGCTGTAGAGGGCTACGGATTATGATTTCTAAGATAGTTTGAGCACTGCGGAGAAATTATGAATTTAAGTTCCACATTTTTGTATGCATTTTTCTGAAACTTATTGTGATTGCATTGCTGTTAAGTTAATATGTATACCTAATTTCATTCAAATTAGATAAATACTTTGCCAGCTATAAATTATTTCATGAATTTTATTATGTAAATATGCCACAATCAAAATGTCACGCGGCACATGAGTTGAGAAAATTGATTGGCATTTTTGCAATTGGAACTTTGAACGACATACAAAATTGTCTAGAAAGATATTTTAAATAAATTTGATGAGTGAACTGTGATAATTTTTTTAAATCTACAAGAATTTTGAATATTTAAAATTAGCATTTTTTCATAGAAAGTGTTTTTTAAAATTATTATTGGTGTTAGCATGAATTTTGTCTTGTAGAATATCACATTCTCCACATTCTGGAAAATTGTAATTGAATATAAAGAACTGTTACGCGTGGGACATTTCGAATGTGTGAAAACGAAGTTTTAAGAAAAACGATGTTTTATTTATTTATTTTTAAGTATACTGGAAAATAGGTGAGATTCAAAATGACACGCCGGGCCGAGTTTTTTTAAAAGGCTGAAGAGCCCGAAGGGACCAGGGGAGGAGTGCAAAATGTTGATAATCTGTGGACGCTCAATGGTTTTAGTGACCGTTTACAGGGAGAGAGAGAGAGACCTAAAACTCACTCCCATATCCCTTAATGCCATAACTTTGAAATTTGAATAGGCAGACCATAGATTCATAGCAATTTCTTCATTGTATATTCAGAATACATAACTTTAAAACACTTTCTTATTTTATGTGTTTTTTTAAATAGCTAATGGCCTTATTCCCAGTGTGCGAGGTTTTAGTTATCACATAATATGTGGAGAGGTTAAATTTTATAGCAGCCCATCATGCAACAACTTATAATGGCTGACTTCTCAAACACGCTGTATTCAATCAAGGGAAAGATCACAAATCATACCAACTTCTAGATTCTAGATGTTAATCCCTCGTGGTATGGAATACCTAGTATTCGTATCGAATTAACCGGCACAACGCAGTGTAGCTGTACATAACTAGGAGCGCTAGAGGTGCCGTAGTGTGCTGCTCCCAGCGGCGCCACATGAAACTCGCTGACACCTGCTAATGTTGGCGAGGCCGCGTAGAGATCCAGCGATGTCTTAGTCTGACAGTTGTGCGAGACGAGTGTTAGTTGTCATGGTAACAGTATTGGTAAGAAGAGCGCAATTATTAACAGCCGTGCCGTAGTTTTCTGAGTGCGTGCCCATTGATCGAGGTACGGGGTGTGGTGGTGTAGTGCGTGCATTGTAGTGTTGTTAGTGTTGTGTTAGTGCTCGTGCAGTTCCATGTTGCTTTTCATCGACCGGCCTGGCTGGGTCTCCAAGGTAGCATGAATATTTTGTGTGCGTAGACCCCGTGCACATTTGCCCAGGTATTCTTTCTGAAAAAAACATTGATCTCTTTCAAATACGAAAACCTTTCCGTAACAGGAAAAATGCCAACAAAATGCACGCATCGCCTAAACTTTGTTTGCGTTCTTGAGCGTAGCAAATTACCAAGGGGGACATAACAGCTTTGAGTCCATCTTGACGATAGTTGATCCTAATCATTCTTTATTACAGCATATTTATCATATTTAAAGCGTAATTTCGCCCGAAAGGTGAATTTCCAAAACTTTTACACAATATAGTAAACTGGAACAGACTGCCCATGATACCGTTGTATTTCAGGCGTTATTAAGGTATTTTAACTATTCGATTGGCGGCAGTTTAATGTTTATTACTGTTATTGATCATTGTTAAAGTAAAAGCATGTTAGCTGGGGAAAACAGCAAAAGAATGGCGTCTACTTGTCAGTTTTGGTGACCAGCGATAGATAGTACCTTAGTAGATTAACTTTTACATGAGTATTATATTTTGTTTAATGTTGTAACCTAATGTCGACATTTTCAAATGTTTTGCCGTTCTATAAGGTCGCGGATACTGATAAATTGTGTTTCATTTCGCCGAAAATAGTAAAATATGTTTGAGGGGGAATCGTAATTTCAAATAGAGATTTATCAACGGCTAGAATCGACAGGCGCAAAATGGTTGTCATTTTGCTGAGTTTAGAAGAGAAGAAATACTCTTGAAAGTTTATACCTTGCACTTTAATTTGAGATTCTTAAAACAGTAATTAAAAAGCCTGAGGCGGAAAAATGGGGCTAGAAGCTAAGACGGAAAGATTGCATTCGAGTGTATTTTTAGGTGCTATTTTTTATATTATTTTTTTTCCCGGACTATAAAATCGCCCTTATCAGAGCAGAGAAAATTTTATTTTGTTAAGCTTGTTATTTAAGTTGCTAAATTATTTGATGGAAGGAATTTAACTATGCCTTCACAAAAAGACGTCATATTTCAAGCAGTAATTATCAACTAGATTGTTCAGAAAGCAGCCTTCTCTCTCCCAATTATGATTAATATCTGTTAGACAAAACTTTCTAACTTGCCATTTCTTAATTTTTATTGCAAAAAACAGCCCTTGTCAAAAAATATGATTTTTCAGAAGAACAAAGAAAACAACGTCCAGCCTATGTCAGTTAATAGCTTTCAAATAAAGAAATAGATCTTTCAGGATATAAGAATAAGATATGAACATTATGTTTTTATATATCACAGGCCGGTAAATAATTGCTGAATATGGAAACATTGACATGGTCTATTTTCCTACTAATTTAATACAAATGTACAAAATTAATAAATTAACAGCTAATTAAAACACACAAATGCTGTTATCAGACCTATCTGTTTCTGTAATATATATATTGGAAGTATCTGCTTGTGAGATATTTTGGGGAGTTTAAAAAATCTGGCGACTTTCTGCAGGCAGTATTACGTACAGCTTTTTCAGGTCCTCCATTTTTGATTCCTTGATCTTGAATGGTTTACTGTAAAGAGTGGCAAACACTAGTTGTTTTTTAAAGTATTGATATCACTTTGTGGATATTCACTAATTTACTAGTGGAGAATCTCTTGTCACTTTTATACTTTGCGTTACTTAGCTTTTGACATCTAGAAAATAGAGCTGTTATGTTGAGAATATGTGGTGTTGATATACCTATAAAGCACATAAACCATTCAGTCCAGAAATATTTAACCAGTGTGAGCTAACTGGAAATAACTACAAAAGCTGCTTTTATACAGCTGGTATTTTTTCTGATAAGAGTTGCAAATGGTATAAAAAGCGCGTCATCACAAGACTCTTCTCACCTCATATTCGTTAAAATTGGCAAGAGATGCTTTTGTAATGATGATGCCTTTCATATAATTTGCATGTATTTTGCACACCAGCACACAGCATGCATGTTCATTTCCTGCTTACTTTACACCAAAATCACCCAATTCGGTATTTTTTAAAAAATAATTATGAAAATAGTTGTAAAGTTTTCACATAGAAATTTTGTAAATTAATATGTAATAATTGTACTTTAGTTACGAGCCTAATTACCACCGTTATTATAATAAGCGTATAAACACACCCGTGCAAATGTCAGTAATTATTTAATCCGTCGTCAGCCAAGGCACTAAAACCTTTTAATTATTGTTAGTTTTGTTTTGTTTATACAGGGGTGCTAATGGAGAGCAAAATATTTTCACCTTATATAGAAGGTCTTAGAGAAGCTATTTGAGACTTAAAAACTATGTAACAGATGTAAAATATCAAAGCTATAGACCATTGAAGTAATTGTAGTTTGATGCTCGGAAATTCATATTAAAGCTAAATAGCATTAAACTTTGTATTAGAACGACTTCATGTCTCCCGAAATTAACCTGGCAGTTAATAACGAATGAACAGCGTTAAAATAATCAGTTACAACACACGATTGCAATTGAATTGGTGTACTAATATGAATTCAGTTGTTAGAAACTAAGTCGCTATTCCGCAATATTTCTGTGGTGCGATGTATGTCATTTGTTTCATGCACAGTTTTTTGTTTCGTAACCGAAAGATATAAGACAAAATAATTCGCCAAGTTAATTAATTACAAACAGAAAATGGAGAATAGTTGCAGCTTTTATGAACTTGCAGACATGCACCTGGGTTATGGGGAAGCAAGAAATTTTATTATAAGAACTGCTTAGATCTGCAAATAAAGATTTTCTAATAGAAGAGCTATCCACATCACACTACATTTAATGATAAGAGTTTAACTGGGGTGCTTTAAGGTGCTTGTAAAAGAAGTCAGTGGCGTGCATACACTTTTGAAACTTTAGGCCTAATACATAAGTTTGAAGCCTGTGACGCTGGTTTCCCTATCTAAATTGCTTGTCCAAAACCCCTCCGTATAGGATTACGATGTATTGCGTTAACGCTCTGTATATAGTTACTGACTGGCAATAAAGTATATTGTAATTTAGATATACAAAGCAGATTCTCTTGGCATCTTGATTCAGAGTAGTGAGCCAGATATGGATGAGTGCATTTGTTTTATGTTACGCGGTATTTCACTAAAGGAGAATGTTGCCGTTTTATAGAGAAAGATTAGCATAGGTAGCGAATTGTTAATATAATTATAAACGAGGCATATGCATGTGCGATTATTTTCGTACTTATAGACGAAAAAAGAAGAGGCGAATAGATAAAACATTAACTCAGATGGTTTTGTTAGTACAACTTATATTGTACATGGATCGCCATTGTTCCCTTGGAAGTAATGGCAGTTTCTTGGCAGCCAGCTAATCTCTCTAGTGCCAAACTCGTTGTTTTGATTAATGTAAGCAAATCGTATACAGTATTTGTATTCAGTGTTCTGGAGTTCTATTATAGTATGACATTTCTTGACTTTACAGTCCTTGTGAATCGTTTAAACTGGAAATGGTAGTACATTACAGCTATACCAAATTAAACTATCTCATTAGATTGCGGAATAATTTTAACTAAGTCATCACTTAAACTATATACTCTATTTTCATTTTATATTGAAATAGGGAATAACTTTTTAGGTAACTCTCGGTAGACAACAAAAAACACTTTTAAACTGCGGACATTTGTTTTATAATATAGGAGTTTTAACCCTGCTATTTGAATATATTTTCTCACTTGTATTATACATTAAAAATGAAACTACATTTACTAGAAATCTTCAGGTATACAGTTTCAATGCAGGACATAAAAGAAATTTCCATGAGCCAGCAGCAAGTTTAACGTTCAAAAGGAATTTATTATTAGTGTGTTACAATATTTAATGAACCATCAGATATCAGCCGCCTGTGATGCCCCAGTAGTTAAAACGGGAGTAAACACTATTTAAAACAAATCGCATATTGTTAAATACTTATTGGATAATAAAACGTAAGTATGTTAAATATTTTTATTGCATTCTTATGTCACATTCTTCCATATTACATAAACATTTAGCGCCAAATAAAACAATGTTACATTTTGAATGCAGATTGAAATAAACTTTCACTCAGCTATACAAAAACAGCTAATTGAACTGCACTGGAAATGCGCTTGCACCACCCGTTCTCTTAATGAATTGAGTATATATATTATATAAACTTCAACTTTTTTTAAAATTGTGTTTAACGACCGTTTTTACTATTGAGGCACCACAGGCGGTGGACACTGATGATACATGAGATGAAATGATACATTGGGAAAGGATTTTTTTTTAAGGAAGGAAACGTTCCGCATCTAAGTTTAGGGTGCCTCCCCGGCATTTGCCAGTTAGTAAGACTGAGGAAAACCTGGAAAAAACCTCAGTCAGAGAGGACGGTCTTGGCGGGATTCGAACCCCAGACCTCCCGCTCACGAGTCCGCGTCTCAACGACCTCGGCCACTCGTGGCGGTGACTTCAGCTTATAGTTTTATACAAGAGTGTTAATGAACTACACTGAAATGATTTTCGAGAGTGTAGAGATGTCGTATATAAGCAATTTGAGGTAGGCAATGTATGGTCCACAACTAAACATAACGCAGTTTATGGTGTTAAACATTTTTGTGTCGGATGGTAATATGTCGGTGTTGAAGCCAAACCGGAAGAAATTTTGGTTTAGAATGTCTTTAAAACTGCCTTTCGAGCATAAAAATATTGATTTTCCGCAGCTTGTTAGCAGCGTTTTCCAGATTTAGTGCCATAAAAATCCCTCAAATCTCGAACTAGTCATTTGACAGTGCGACACTGTTCTTGCATTATGTAGCCTACTCTAGAGGAAGCTTTCTAATTGCTTATGTTCCGTAATGCATAACGCAAAAGCCGATGTTTCTCTGTCCTCGGGTTCAATTTTTGTCACACCTTATATATATATATATATATATATATATATATATATATATATATAAAGTACTGTGATAAGCATGCTACAGAATTATGTATGAATGGAATTTTAGGTAATCTTGGAATATACGATACCCATCTCACTAAGATTAGCCATAATTCTACCTTTTGTAAACAAGGTTGTAATTATATGAATTGTCATTTAAGTGTATAAATTGAAACATCAATTTAACACGTAGACTAAAAGCGGCCATATTCAGAAAAAAGTGATGAACAAGACTCGAACTCGAAAACAAATGACCAACTCTTACTCGAAAGTTAATAACCATTGCGTCAGAGTGATACGTTCAGAAACCTCCCTTTATTGTGTGTTATACTTTCGAGGGGCATCTTCATTAGCCAGTGGCGTACTGGCCCATTAGAAACTTACAGCCATAGCTTCGAAATGTGAACAGATTGGCCACATGTTTTCTATATACCACATCCCTACACTCTCTGAAATTATTTTGGCGTAGTTCATTAACATCCTAAATACTTTTTGTTTACATACCACAGGCTGGGCAAGCACCAGGATTTTAAATCTGCAAACATTAGCTGATTTAAATGGGTCATTTGTTTTGCATAACATTTAAAACTTACAAAGGAAGTGTATGCACGTAGTTGGTAGCATCTTCAGAGTAAAGCCTGTGCCTTTGGTTGCCTCTCATAAATAATTTTGTGGTACTAAATCACAAGCCTTCTTTGTGTGTCTTGCAAGTCTTAACCTGGTTGTTTACATGGCCTCCCTAGTGGAAAATTACTGCGCTCTTATCTTTCGTCTTGCTCAGTTCTTTTTAATAACAGTTGCCAATCCGTGTGTCTTTTCTTCTTTTATGCACTTTTAAGCATTCCTTGAATAAATTTTAAGAATCAAGTGGAGGCGTGTTCAGTAACGTATGTGGCTGCTCGCCAGGGCACGGAGAGTGACATTTTAATGGCTTAAAACTGGAGAGCTCTGAGGTTCTTTACCTACAACGACAAACCATGAAAAATCTGTTTTGTCTCTAAATTTTAAAATGTTTATAATATTTTTATTCCAATATGACTAACTTTCAGTTCATATAAGTTGACAAGGTTAATGGATGTACAGTTAAGACATGGGTAACAATGAATCAAATGCAAAATAGAGCACATTTGTTCTACTGATTTTAAAGTTTAACCATGAGAAAATAATGATTATAAATATAGTTTATAAGCATAAAACTATAATTTAGGCATATAAGCTGTTGATATTCTCAGCGTGCTAAGCGTTTGACATAAATAGATATATTTAATTTCCCACAAATAATTTTCTTGTAAAGCTTGTATTTACTGACAATTTTATTCAGCTGGAAATTACACATATTGCTGCAATATCAATACAATGTAGCTATTTGAGTTATGGGGCGCCTGAGCGTGGTTTGTTTACTGGTTAGGTGCAGTCGGCGCAACTGGAAAAAGAAAGATAGAGCCGCCGCGCCGCACTAAAATTTTATTAATATTTTAGTGTTTTTGTTTTTACTGAAAGCATAAAAACATACTCTGTTTAAACTGATAATAATAACCACTAACTGTGTTATAAGAAATGTTGAAAATGATGCCCCTGAGCGGCAATACATTGCCAGCATATGCGAAGCAAATTCCGGTATTTAATCTAATTTTTCTGCCTTAAGAACACGGCGGTTCAGAACATGTTTCTTGTCATTGAGAGACCCTGTCTCTCGTAACTTTTTAACAAGTTGGCGAACAATTTCTGTAACTGGAACACGATTACCAGGCTAATTCTTGCGCATTGACTTACTCCTTCTCTGCAAGAATCTGTTTTCACACATGTATCATACTTTAAACCTCCTACAAGACTGTATTAATATAGTGGCATAACAGCGAAGAACAATTGCGTACCACAACCAGCTAACAAAACCCTCCCTCAAACTGCAAGCTGTTACTTGCAAATGCAAGTAGCTTCTTGACGATTGGATTCGCTCAGTCCCAGCCGCGTTCTACTGCCCCTTAACTCAACCTCTTTGTAGAAAGCATGAACAGGCCATCTTCTCGATAAAGTCGTTGCGTGGGATATTCTCTTGTTATTTTTTTCTGCAGCCTTAACAATGCCACATACATTTAGTACTTATGCCAATAGTACACGGGCTCTGCAGTATTTTTCAACAATACAATTAAAAACCATTTAATGAAAAGCACACGACCAAAAGTTTGACCACCATAGGTTGACGAGAATCACAAAAGTTACAATTTGAAGAGAGGTGGGACCTCATGTTTCGTCAACAATCGAAAGCGAGTGACAGCAGCTTTACTTGGGCCGTCAGGTACACAAGTAGGGTTCTCATTAAAAATCGTCCAATTTTTGTCTTAAGTTGCCACTGTAGCTTCCGATTTAAAATTGTGTTTAAAAGTCCTATTTGTCAAAAGATATAGGGAATGAAACTGTAATGTCCTCGTGGGTCTCCGAGTCAGCAAGGCTCCTTTTGTAACAAGTAGGTCTGCGTATTCTTTTCCCACAATGCCACAGTGTGCAGGTATCCATTGAAAAGAGATGTTATGAGCAAGATCCTTCAGCAACAGTCTGCGTTCCAGAATTTGTTGCACGTCGCAATGGTAGTTTTGTGATAAGGTCTTTTCGGACTTTGAATCTGAGAGAACCGCTGCTCCGTTAAAACCAGATTTCCTCAATGACATGTTGGACTGCCACTGCAATAGCCTCTATCTCACCATCAAAGGCTGTGGTGCACGTGGCCATAGGGAAGCAATAATTAAAAAGCTTACAAAAAATCTCCAGCTCCAGCTCCATGATCTCTGTCTAACCTGGAGCCATCTGCGAAGACATGTTACCATTCACTTTCTTGGAATCGACTTCCAGTAGTTTGAAAAGCTATAACTTTTAACTGTTCTGGGATCATATCCTTCTTTGTACCTTCATAGTAGGATGGAGGTTTACATCAAGGTGTAATGGGCACATAGGCAAGGGCAGGGCAAAAGTCTCATGATAGAGCCCTGAAGGTCTAGCTAGCTACCTTCTGAGCCGATTGTACGAAACCATCTTGCGTTTTTAAATTGCTAACACTATTTTTATTATAATTGCTCCATAATGAGTTATTTGGTAAGTTTATGGTATACAATAACTAACCTTCTCTGTATAGATTTACGAACAGGTTCCGTGTTTGTCAAAATGTGCCTAGCAAGTATTCTCCGTACCTGTTATGATATGGAGGACTTGATTTTGAAGCACCTCGAGGCATTGGATGGTGTGATCCGGTACAGTAATAAACACTTCATTGCAATAATCAATAATGGTTGTATGAACGTTTTGTAGTAATTGATACGTTTCCACGTTCTTTTCTCATTTGTGCTGACATTGACTGTGGAATGAAAGGAGCTCATTGTCAATATGCTTTTACCCTTTTTCTTTTAATATGCAATTAGGGCAATAACATAATGCTTTAGAATGGTGGTAGTGTGTTATGAAGCTTTCATTGATTATAGTTGGAGAAATCTCTTTCTCTTATTTGTTTATCATACCATGAGGCCAGTCGATTTTTCTTCGTTTCTTAGGCAGATTTAGAAATTGTGAAATAATCTGGTGTTGGCACAGTTTTCAGATATGCATCGCCCACTAGAATCTTCTTCCAGAATTATTAGAAGCTCTCGGAACATGCACATAAAGGAACTAAGCTTTTATTTAGCATTCTCCTACTAATCGTGCTTTTTCATTCTTTTACAGTCACTGCTATTTGAATACATGCAATAGCCTGAGAAAAGAAACCTGACAAATGGCAACAACTAAGCAAAAATGAACTACTTACCTATATACGGGTCAAAGTGACTCATTTGGGCTTTTTGTTTAATCGCTTAACATTTGAAAAAATGATTGGTTTACAACCGAGTACTTTTCTGTAGATAAATGACCTCTAAAAGGAGCAAAACTGGAGAAAATTTTGATTATAACAATTTTAAATATAGAAAGACTGGAATTGACCCTATTGGGCGTTTTAGTGCTAAGGGCATCATAGATAGAAATACTAGAATAAAAATCTAATTCATTCTAACGCATTTAAAAGACTATATATCGACAAAAGATATGCTAGAATTGTCTACCTACATTTCTATTATATACTTATGAAATTACCCTTCCTAATTTTCTTTGATAAATAAAGCTGATATCGTGACGAAATTTAGGCCTTAGTTTGTCCGTGGTGTGTGAATATATTAATTTATGAATCTCATTACGACTTGGAACTCGGTCACCTAGGAATTTCTCTTCAAATAATCTAACAGCACAAACGAACTCTGTACGGACATACGAATCATGAATAAACAAACCTTTTATGCCATTTAATATCAATAGTAGTATTCTTAGCAGATTTTACTGTACTGTTAGACACATGATGTTTCTTCATTGTTCAAACGACACTGACCGAGTGACGTGTGACAGGCCAACGTAGCAGTTCAGTAAACTGCCCGCTCGGACTCGTGCAGCTCAGCTGGACTTGAACGATGGCTTATCGGCCGATACCGTTCCCGCCCCCCACTTCGGTCACCAAATAATTTTAATAACTTGATATTAAAATGCTCAGACTCCGTAAGAAGTCGGTCCTGGTGGTGTAGTGGTTACCATACTTGCCTCCTACGCCCAAGAACGCGGGTTCGAACCCGGCCAGGACCGATGGATTTTTTCGGGCGTAAAAATCCTAAGCATGGCTTCCTTCGGAAGGGAAGTAAAGCCATGGGTTCCATATCGTACATTTATGGAACGATAAAGAACCTCAAGTCTGAAAGAGAGGCCTCTGAGCAAAATTTGTCGGCCGTTTCACGTCCTGAGTTGAATGGGACGCTGATGACCTGAGATGTTAAAGAGCGTCCGTAAATCAATCAATCAATCAATCAATCAATCACACTCCGTAAGAATAAATTAGTAGAATGTTAAATAATACCACATTATTGTAATTTAAAATATATGAAAAATAATCAAGTTAACACTTTTTGATTCTAAAGTTACAGTTATATACAAAATAATGTTGCATTTCATTTTGTAAATCTGAAATATTTCAATAGAAACGAAGTAATGGTATTCAGTTGCACATTACAATTATTGTAACGATAGAAAGGGAACTAACATAGAGCTTAAATTATTTCTGGAACTATAGCTAAGTTCTAGACATTTAAACTATGTTAAAAAAATTCATAACCATTTGCATTTTGGAAAATAGTTCTCGCGACTTCTCCACTGTTTTGATATATTCAGCAAAGAAAAATATTTATGTTGGGCAAAAAGCAAGATGCACTTTTTAATTAGCGTGTCCTCTGCCAAATTCTTGTATTCCAGATTTCAACATTTTTCTGCGACTTATAAATATATCTCTTAATACCGTGTGAATGTTTAATGAAAAACTCCAACATGCAGTTGGGATGCGCTTTTATTTACTGACCAAATATTGCCATGAAACAACAAACGAGCACAAGCAGTACTAAACGTAAAACTATTCGAAGCATTCTGTAATAACAAGAGTATTTTGGGATAATTGATCACCTTATTGTGTTTTATATGCACATTAATGGAAGTTAATCAATACAGCTTTACTCTTTGTGTATTTGGAAACCACCTGTAGGAGCGCTGTATAGCTTTATATTTTTTCTTGCGGTTGACAGGAGCTCCTTTGTACTGATTTACTGCATCGTTTGTTTAGCTTCTGATCCGCCTCCCCATTTCTTTTATTTTCCTTCCCCCCCCCCCCCTCAATTCCACTGCGGCTCTCTCCAAAATCTTTTTTTGTTGAGTCAGGCATTCATTGAAACCGAAAGTTAAATGAAATGTCAATATGGCAAAAGCAAAAGAAGATAAAAAAGAATTTTTTCCCCTCCATTGAAGCTTTCGTGGTGCTACTTCAAATTAATCGTTAATTCCGCGAACGTCTTTTGACCTTAGTCATTATAGACAACTAGTATCGGTAGGTAAACGCCAGGAAGTGCTCCTTGCACGAGAATTGTTTTGTATTAAGTAACAGGAGATATGTTGGGGGTGAGGACTAATGATGGAATCGACAATTCCTTCACATCTTAATATAAAAAATGTTTCACCCCCCTCCTAGCTTTACTTATTTTTCTGTCGACAATTTAATGAGCGGTGTACAAACGCTTTTTCCCACTATAGTACGTAAAGTAATAATTTGCCCAATATTGTTAACCTAAGGCGAGTCTAAAACTCTTGTGCTTAAAGAAATAAATTAGTTATATTACCCATTGCTGTTCGGTTTAACACCGAAAAAGAATTGTCATTTTCAGTTTACAAACTTCAGTCAGTAAGAAATGAATAATTTACCTGGATCGTTCGTGACGTAAATATTGCACGTAACACAAATTAGTAGGTAACAAATTTAACGTTTCTATTCACATTTTAGTCCGTATTATTTTGTGCCTGCATTGTTTTAACCATCTAAAGTAACTTCACTTTGCATCGCTCTATTAGGCTGTGATTCCACAGTCACTTATTTCTGTATGGTTTTGAATAATTCTGAATAGGTAATGTAAATCTGATATAATGAATTTCGAAACCTGGATAATCATTTCATTTTCCATTTCATATACTTTACACTCGGGCATTGTACAGATTATTTACTTTGTTCTCTAAATTTTCACCGCAGATTAGAATTACACGTTTCCTAAACGTTTAGTTGATTACGGTCGGTTTAGATGGCCACGAAATAGTGATCTTATAAACCTGCCAAACTTGAAATATTTATTTAATGTATAGTTTTTCCGTACTAGAAATTAAAATTGTGTCTTGTACACTCGTTCAAAAAAATAACACTTAAAAATTTGTATCACAAATAACTTTTTTTTTTTTAATTCAATAGTTTTTTCGTTCATATTTTGCCGTATAAGTAAGTGGACCATAAGTGTATTTTCGATCATTTTCCCCCTTCAGAGGCTAAATTTTATTTCTAAATGTAACCGTATTTATTCGTGACTTTAATTTCTAATAATTTCTAACCATTTTAGCCAAACAAATTTAAATATTATATAATTATTTTGAAGTTATCATAATGTGATTATCAGCTGAAACGAAACATTTTCATAGCTCATTTGATTAGCTTTGTTTATTGCACAGTTTTATTATTTTAACTGACCAAGGAAAGCGTGTTATTCAGAGAGGGCTGGAAAATGTTTATACTATTTAAAATGGTTCTATTTAATTAGTGAAACAAAATATTTAATTACTACCATTTTAATTGAATATAGAGAGAGCAAGTGAAACATTTAGAAGTTCAAAAATGAATTACTTCATTGCCATTCTTTTTAATTACAGTTAAATATGTGCTTGCTTAAACGAATCACACTGGAAAACTCATTAATACCGAGAATGTTACAAAATAGAGTTCCTACTTTTCTTCCAATGAGGTTAGTGAACAATTAGGATACCAGCCAGTCATTTCAGAATATCTTATTGGTGTTCAAATAATCAAACCTATCTTTATAGTAGAGCAGCAAATAACATGTGCTCGTCTTGCAAACAAAATGGTTTAGTAACTCGCCTCCCCCCAAAATATATTAATTGTATACTAATTAGAAATATATTAAATATGTTTTATTTTAAAATGTATTTATTTTATTAATATATTTTATATTAATAGTCGCATATTCTCAACAACTGTGCTGGCTCTAGAAACAAAAAGGTATGACAGAGCATATAAATTGAGCAAGCTATCGCACACAGCACCAACCCGCCTTGCCCGGCATACCCTGCAACATAACCAACGGAATGAAATAAGGTGAAATCGGAAAATTCATGGAAAAGAAAGATCCATTTCATCATTCGCCTAAGCGGCCAGGGAGAGGGGAAAATTGAGCCTAGGACTTTCGTATGCAAGCTCTAAGCTGGTACGACCTTAATTAAAATATGTCAAATCTTTCTTTAACAAAAGCTCAGTGTTATTCTTTATAAAGCTGCAATATCGCTTTTAATTATGTTGACTGAACTTTTCCTCATTTTGGAGATTCTGGAATAAATTATGGAATTGTGGAAATTCTTTTAAAGCAATATTAATTGAATGAATCCATTTCTTCAGCTTCGGCCTTAAAGCCAATGTAAGTAACAGCTATGTATCGGTGTTTATTCTTTTAGATATCTTTTATTAAAGTATCGCTGGAAAAAAATATTATATCATCTGGTATGCCCAAGTTCATATCTTATCGCGCGCTATAATATCACGAGAAAATGTAATGCTACCTTATATAACGGCCGATGTGCGGCGGCCTCTACTTCTCTAAAACGCACATCACAATAGCACACTGACTATAGAATTTTTGTTAAGTGTTGTCTATTGCCAGCCCATTGTTCTAAAGATATTGAGAGCATTCTCCCTGGCATGGTGGTATTGTAGCAGAATTCTGAGGCCATAAAACCTTAGGGCGTCTCTACGTTGTTCCAGTGATAATGGTGGTGAATGGGTGAAGGGACAGGGGCTGGGTTCTTAAACCTAGATAGCTAAACCTACCTCCGAAAAGAAAAACTAGTGAAAATGTTATCCAGACAGCTTGACCTGCCTGGAAACCGATCCCAAATTAGTAGTTATTTTTTAAACAGTGTTTTACGCGCGTTTTTACTGCTAGGCATCACAGACAGAAGACACTGATGATTCATAAAATAAAATAACAAATTAGTTTTTTTAATTAAAGAAGAAAATATTCCAGGCCTAAGTTTAGGGTATCCCTCAACCATGTGCCACTTATGAGGACAGGAAAATCTAGAAAAAGAAATTCACTCATGACAGAGGTCCTGACTGGAAATGTACCCCAGACATCCAGCTTACTAGACCGTCTTAACGACCTCTACCTCCCATGGCGGTGGGTTTAGTAGCAGTAAACTCTACACGGTTCTGCATGCATATAGTGGGAGTAGGAAAAAATTACTACTGTAAGTAGAGCTCGGAAGTTTAGGCATATATATATATATATATACACACACACGCAAAAGTAAACACTTACGACAGAACATTCACCTTTCAGGACATCGTGGAAATGTTGATCAAGACAAAGTACAGTCATTTTGAATAGTCCTGGCGAATGAACAAAAGATGCGCAGTGGTTTCTAGTCGAGTTCATTTTCTGTTTATGCGTGTATAGGGAAATCAGTATCTTTCTTACTTCCGCACTGAACGCATTGTAAGGAAGGTTTATTGCACAGTTGTACTGCTCTCATCATTCTCGCTTACAATTATTTGTTGCATTTATGCAGCTGAGAAGTTAACAAATTTCCTAGAATTTTCCCGTGCAGATCGATACAAGGTCATACGCCGGACTATTAAAAACTACAACACTTTCCTTATTTCCTGGTATTCGTATGCCCGAGGTAACCGTGCATTCCTTTCACTAAAGAAGGTTTAAAGAGCTTAAGTTGTGTGTTGAGGAGCAACTTTTTGACTACTTAAAAAGAAATATTTGTATAACTAGATTTTCAATAGATATATTAATGAGGTGAACATGCCATTTAATTTTTATAACCTTTTTCACTGTGATATATTGAAATTCTTTATGCGATTTTTACAATGCATAAATAATCGCAGAAAAAAATCCATTAAGATCCAAAACAGGTTAAAAAAAGTTTTAAATCTTAAAACAGGCAACAAAAGTCAAAACAGACAAAAGATGTAAAATAAAAACTGGCCTTTTTGACCCTAATGTAGGGAAACATGTTCATTTCTGACTCTTAAATATCCACCCAGATAGAAAGGGCATTTTGGCTAATTTCGGGTCTCTAATTAGAGCAAAGATGTTGAGATATGTTTGAGAAAAAAAGAAGTCCCAAGTGTGCATTAATTAGAACATGAATGTCCGTTTAGCTACCAGTGCGCAGCACAAATAACACTGCGATCTTTTGTTGCGGGCAGTGTAGAGTATACAAAAAATCCAATATTTTGAATTAAATGGTTGTTTATATTGGCATGTTTATGTGTAATTGCTTCCTAACGTGAACACACAACCCTTGTATAATGAAGGCTATTTACGCACGAACTGTTGTGCAGTGTAAACATGTAATATTTATATCAATTTAACTGCGCCCCGCTTTACAAAGCCCCATGCTTAATGAACGCCGCAGGCATGCAAAATGTTTCCATTAGCTTGCAAACAAACAGCTCCGCGTAGTAAAGAACTGAAATTACGTACCCTCTGATTCGCAATCAAGCATTGCAAAAGTTGTTTCGTATTCCTGGCCGCTTGCCATTCACATGCAGATTGTGAGCAATGAAGCAGCATTTAATAGTTTTGTTGTTATTTGTGACCGAGTGCAGGAAAGATGTAAAAGAGAAGAGGGAGAGAAAGACAGACAATGATGGAATCGTGGAGTATATTTCAAAAGTAGCCGCATTTCTTGTGAAAATGAACAAAAGAAAATATTTTTACTTTTTCTTCTTTCCCCATTTTATATTTTACTGGTGATTATTTAAAAATGTTTTTTTATAATTTTTTCATCATTTTCTTTGTAAGAAGGTAGCAAACAGAATGGGGGAAAAAATAATAACAAAAGGCAGACGAAGAGGGAGTAATAACACAAGGAAAAAGATTTGAGACATCAGGAAGGGAGGGGGAGACCTTAAGAAACTAAGAGACGTTCAGAAGCAGTTGCCGCCTCTGTTCATAAAAAAACAAAGAAAAGAGTTTTGTTTGTCTCTGCTGCTAATACTGGTGGAATGCAGTTTGAGGGAATGTTGCAAATAGACCAAAGGATGATAAAACAAGTAACAGAATTCATATTGTATTTTTTCATACAGTTTTTCAGTGAGAATTAAAAGTGCAAAACGTTTTACTTGTGACTTTCCCCCGGCGAAGCTGTGAACATTTTAAAATTGGATTGATGCTATTGAAAATGTTTAAAGCTCGTCACAATTATGTCGTAAGCTGCACCTAAGTGCCCATTTCCGAGCTTATGGGTTGCGATCATCAACTTATTGGTTGTTGCCCGTTTCTGCTCTTAGAGCGCTTTTTAAACGATTTTTCTTTTATATGACTGCAAAAATTTTATATCTAATATCTTAATTTGTGCTTTTTCTCTCTTTTTTATGAGAATATTTTCAAGGTGCGAAAGAAGTATGCTAAAAAAAATATAAGAGTAGAAAGGGGCTCGAAAGAGCGACATCTCAAAAGTGTTGCTGCAGAATTTTAACTTTAAAGCTACAAATATGTTCATGAATTGTCAACAGACAGAAATCACAAAAACCATAAATAAATTATTTTTCAAAAGTACTGTAATCGCTCATAAAACTTAATTACTTGAGTTCGGCAAACACCTTCCCTTTTCCACATTAGCCGACTTTTGTTAGATTGAGGTGCAGCATGATTATCCCTGCTAATGGCGTTGTTTTACGTTTGACTGGCTATGAACACATGCCAGTTCGCAGCAATCTATGGCGTTAATTTCGACCAGGATCGATGGATTTTTTCAGGGGTAAAAATCCCAAATATGAATTCCTTCGGAAGGGAAGTAAAGCCATGGGTCCCGTGTCATACATTTACGACACGAAAAAGAACCTCAAGCGTGAAAGAAGAGACCTCTGAGCAAAATTTGTCTGCTGTTTCACGCCCTGAATTGAATGAGACGTTGATGACTTGAAATGTTAAAGAGTCGATAAATAAACCAAATCAACAACAAAATGACCCAATGCATATCGGTATCGATGCCTATAGTTTCATAAGAAAGTCTGTACCAGACTTTTCTATTAGTGAATTTTTTATACATATTTGTTCAGCACCCTGTATAAACAATTATATTTAGCATGCTTGTAAAGTGATTGAGGTTATAGTCTTAATAGCTTTGTATACACAAATATTTTACGTGTTTTAGCTTGCAGAGAGAGATCGTGGTATACTAGAGGAGTATATCTTGATTTTGTCGCCCGTTTCACACCAAATGGCGGCGGGCAGTCAAACGGCAATTCCCGATGAAGCGGATGTAATATCTACGCTAATGATTCAAGTTACAATTACAATGCAAATAGTATATATCTTATGCTACCTCTACATATTTCTGCTTCTTTTTAGAAAACTAACATTCATATGCATACGTTCATCTGCCAAAATTGAAAACATAAAAGTTGCCCACGAATTGCAGGCAAATAATTTAATATTCGGGTAAATTTCTGTTTTATTGATGAAGTTTCTTTAAGGTGGCCATGTTTCGACGCAAAATAAGAGACTTGCAACAGAGAAACCCCCAATTTTTATAAACGAAACCTTCTTGAATAACGAGAAAATCTGTGTAGGAGTGCAGTAAATTAGGTCTCTCTTCTTTGAGAATACCATAAATGTAGTAAAATATTTTATTTTATTTATGAGGGATGTTGAAAAATAAAGTGAATGAAACAAACTGCCACACATTAGAAGAACTGAAAGAAAATACCAGAGTCAATTTCGAAAGATGAACTGATGCATGTAAATGATGGCAGAAATGCATTTCCTATCATAAGGTACGCGCTTATTTTCATTGTAGTTGTAACTGCGAAAATTTGAATCAGTTGCCCGAATATTACCGCTCTGACTGCCGACCCGCCACCTGCCGTGAAACAAGTTTAATTTTATAAACATTTGACAGCCAAAAACATATTAAAAATACACACAGTTTTGTATCAAAAGCGCACAGATCTTGAATTCCTTTCTTCTATGTTCTTTCTTGCGGCAGTTCTCTCCTTCCCTCCCCTCCTCGGTGGAATCGAAGGCTATTTTTACAAACACCTTTTCATTCATTCGCTTCACATGTTCATATATTAAATTCCCTAAAATATTGTATACAATGTTCATAATCCTTTTCTCTATCTAGTATGTTTAATTCTCTCTTCTTGAAATTCGAGTAGGACAACGCCAAAATTCTCTTCTCATTGTCTTGTTTCTTTTTATCCGAAAAAACGTTTAATTTTAACTGTAAACAGATTAATACATACTGCCTTTAAACGTAATCACAGAAAAAAAGCAATTTTCTCCAAAAAAAAAAAAAAAAACATTATTTCACATAGTTATGATAAAGCAGGAAATAATGTAAGTGCAAATGCTGCTAACAAAATGTGAACTTTCACAGAAAACAAAACCTCTTTAAAACAAATATCACTTTATTCCAGTTTAACTCAAAGGGGAGTGGGAAAAGTCGAAAAATTAATTTATGACGCTATTGTTTAAAAAAACATTTAAAAATTAACATGCAGCTGAACTAACTGTGCCAAAATTAATTGGGAAAAGCATAATATTCAAATGCAATTGAAATATAAACTCAGAAAATAATTAGAAAAATAGTTTTTGTATTCCATTATTGGTAACTACGCATTTCAGGCACCAAAAAATGATCTAGAAAAAACCCATTAAAACTGTTTTATATTCCCGATACGCAAATAAAGGCAGTATACACATTTGCATATTAAATTTCTCTCCAATGTAATCAAGCCATCGAATACACACAGAAATGTGAGAATTTTGAATTTAGATTAATAGGGAAGACGGCATTTTTGGTTCAGGAATCGCTAACGCTAAGGTATTCCCATGCAAAGTCTACTAGTTTAGTGTCTTTAAAATATTGACAAAAAAAAAAAAAAACAACGAAAGTTTAATTGAATGAGAGACTGCAACAGAAAAGAATCTAATTGTAAAACTCTGAAAAATTGTCTCGGTAGTATCAAGATAGTGGGGGGAAAATACTATCCTAATAAAACAAGCCTTGAAGATGGGAACACTGAACCTGTTAATTTTGTATAGCTTTTGTAGTGCTAATCTTAAATTGACAGCTATTCTCTACAAATGATAGTTTTTCTATTAAAATAATTTCAACCATTTATTAACACTGTTTAAAAACTATAGAAAATATGTCCATATACATGCAGAAAGCAACCAGCCATTATTAGCAATAAATAACGAAGAGCTTCCTAATCTAACGTTATATTTAAACTTTTTTTTTATAAGAAACGCAATGCCTGGTTTAGTGAATATATTTAATGTCCAACTAAAATATGTTTTTTTATCTAAGCATTTGCTTCACACAATAATTAATGATTTTTCATAGTGTTTGTGCGTCTAATGCAATAACGTTGTTAAGTCTAGTAATTTTGTATTTCTTGTTAAACATTAAACATGAGTGTAGTAATTTACCATGCTCATATTCTTTCTTAGCTAAACCTCTGTCCATTGTTATTCAGTTTATAAAATTCCATGAATTTGTTTGTAAGCGAAGCATAACCTTGCTTGAAGCATCCTTTGGGGTAACATATTCTTCCTAGACAAAGATATTATAGAAAATGTGGATATTAATAATAATAATAATAATAATGATAATAATAACTGAATTAAATGTTGAACTAAAGTAGTCAAAACGCCTGTTTTTACGAAAAAGCGAATTACCCAACTGTTCTTTGTGATTCACAGCTTTTTTGTATATTTTACTTATATGTCTATTTTACTTATTATTAATTATACGATATAGTTCATTTATAGTATATATATATATATATATATATATATATATATATACTCTACATCGATTACAAAAACTGAAGGAATGTTTAAGAATACTTAAGTTATTTTTGATTTATTTAAGGACGTTCTTTAACATCACAGGTCATCAGCGTCCCATTCTATTCAGGGCGTGAAACGGCCGACAAATTTTGCTCAGAGGCCTCTCTTTCAGGCTTGAGGTTCTTTTTCGTGTCGTAAATGTACGACACGGGACCCACGGCTTTACTTTCCTTCCGAAGGAAACCATACTTAGGATTTTTACGCCCAAAAAAATCCATCGGTCCTGACCGGCCCCCAGGACCGACATACTTAAGTTAGGATATGTACAACGTTGTTTCGCTTACCTCATGTTATGCGTTTTTGCAGCCACTATCTTCATTTATTTAGAAGTATTTCTTTGTTCTGCATTTTCTAAGCATTTTTAAAACATGTTGTATTGCGTGTTGTGTCGCAGGAGTGTGCCATTTCACTATAGATACATAACGTTATTCCACAGATGCCAGCTTTTCAACTATAAAATGACTAGACTTTCAATTTAAACTGATTCTTTTGTGCGGAAAAATGCATCTTATGATGTGTAAAGTTATTCCACAAAAAACAAAACAAAAAACTATTTGCTCGTAAAGATAATATACACCGTTATTTTGGGGAGGTCTTCATATTCCATTCAAGGGGTGTAGGGAGTAATGAGCATATCTGAAACGCTGCAAAGATAACGTGGAATGGCTAGACATCAGCCACATATACGCTAACTGCCGTTTATCTCACTTCGCACATGCATATCGTTTTACGATTGCTTCATAGTTAAGAGTTTGCCTTAGATTTCGGCATCCCGCTTCGTATGCTCGCAGGTACATTAGCCAACTTTTAAGGCGTTCTAGAAAACTTGGTCGAGAATATTTAACGTTTTAGGCAATGCGCACACGACAGACAACAGGCCTCTGCTCAGGTACAGATGGAGCAGGTTCTATTTTTTTTTCACCGACTGGACTGAATTGCAGGCGCAGACTATAAAACATACGCATTTTAGTGGCCTTGAGCACATGGCCAACAGTTTAGTAGACAGCTTGCAGCCAATATTGCAATGGACATTGATGCAAAGGACTGATTGCTGAAGTGCAAAATACACATTACCTAATTAAAGTATTTTCGTGAGTTATTTTTGTGTTTTAGTATATTCAGAAGCTCATCAATCAATTTTTAGACCTACGATAATAATTGAAATTTTTCTCAGGATGCTCGGATAAATTTTCCTTTAAAATAAGAAAATGCCCTTTAATTGGAACTGCTTTCCGCACAGGTAAAGATTTGCCTTCCACAGAATAATGTCGAAGAAAATCTGGAGAAGCGGTTTTTGAATAAGGAACTCATTGTGAACTCAATGATAATCATATGATTTGGGTCGATGGAATGAGCATTGCCTATTGAGATATCCAACTCATATGTAACATTAACTCTTGGGATTGCTGCATATCATTTCACCATAATGTCTTCTCTGTTTGACGTTGTCTTCCATGCCGATTAGCATCAGCTGTTCAAACTCCTGGCGCCGTTTTACATTTAGTCTTTACACCCGAAACTTCACAATGAATCTCCGTGCGATTGAGACGTTTCATCCACAAACATAACGCTCTTTCTCGTATTTCAGTCTTTGAGTTCAAGTGTCATTTGCACTACAACGAAAATGACTCTTAAGAGAAAGATCTGAACAAGCACTGTGTTCTACTTTGTTGTGCAGTGCTGACAGATTCCAGCAAAAAATGCACTTTACTTTTTGAATTTCCCTGATGTAAAACGTACATTTTTTTCAAATCCTTATACCAATGTGTTCATTTATGAGCGTTGAATATTTTGCTATCAGATTAGTAAAATACAGGGTGTAAAACTAAGATACTACCAAATTTTCAGCACACATTTCTCAAATGTAGAAGAAAATATATTATATGCGCATGGGTCCGGAAATGCTTTATTTGCATATTAGAACTCATTTTCTATAACTCTTCTGGTATATAAATCGGGGGAAACATAGGAATAGAACGCACCAGCATACCGCATAAATCTCTTTCTAAAATGCATTGATATTATCAACCAGCCGTCGCATTGATTGGAACACAAAATACTGGCAGCGAACCCAATAATTACAGCTTCACCAGACGTAACCAATAGGGCATTTTGAACGTTTCATGTACTTTGCTGGTACGTTCTGTTCCCTATGTGTTTATATACTATGAAGAGTTGAGAAAATGAGTCTATCATGAAAATATAGCGTTTCCGGTCCACGTAACATATTTCTTTTACGTGTGCGGAATGCGTTCTGAAAGTCTGGCTGCACCTTATTGTTACACCCGGCATAAACGTGTGCATTTTAAAGTTTCTGTTTAAATGAAAGTCGTTTTTAAAGGTCACCAGGCCGTATGTAAAACAGCGCAATATTTCTGTAATTTTTCACATAACCTCGAAAAGGTTTTACTTTCATTTAGGTTGAGCAAATCGAACTTCTTTAAAAGCTATGTGATATTATCCGAAGTGCACTTAAAAGATAATTTATCAACTGATGCTGTCTTCAAACAAAGCGGACATATGAACGCGCATATTCTTTCTCGTTAACTGGAAGTTATAGGGCGTTAAGAAGTTACAATAAGACAAGAACGCATCCAAATATTGCGCAGTGTGTGCATTTTACCGTTTGACTAAAAATTTAACAAACTGAAGGCCAGTTTATATGGGGGGCGAAAATTCAGCATGACAAGTACAAATGTTAGTAATTAAATAATAAGTGTAGGAGGAAGAAAACGTTCATTTGACTTGTGTATATTTAAAAAATAAATGAATAACGTTGCATATCGTGAAGAATAATTTTAAAAACTTCCGTTAATGTATTTAAAAAATGTATATTGGGTGTTGTCTGTTATTTGCAGCATTTATCCTGAAACCGTTATTAATTGTGGAAGAATTTTAACTTTACCTCCGTATTTGTGTAGGAATCTACACTGCTTAGAAGTTTGGTTTAAAAAGCCTTTTAAAAGTATATACCATCAATAATAGGCTGTCGTTTCACTGTTTATTGAAACTTATCGAGTAACTAAAATTGTGTGATTAATTTTTGACATATATATTAAAAAAAAAAAAGTAAAATATTTATATCCTACTTCACTGCGAATGAATCCTTGAGATCTGCCAAACTGTAAGACGTAAGCCAGTGTGAGAAGTGACTGTGATGAAGTTGGTGCGAATTGGTGGCGGTGTCTCGGGGAAGTATTGAGAGGCCCCGCGGCGGGGTGGGGGTGCCGGAGGAGCTGAATGGTGCGATGGTGCACAGTGAAGGTGGGCCCGGGACTAGGGCCATGTTCTACAACAACCTCGGTCTTCCGAAGAGCCCCAGCTTCCACAGCGGCCTGGATCTAGTGGCGGCGGACCCGGGCGCCGTGGCGGGGCTCCAGCAGGGCGAAGGGGGGCCTGCACAGAATGGTACCGACAACGAGATGCTAGTGTACGGCCTTCCCAGACAGCTGCCATCCCTCCTCGGTAAGTTATCTTTCTGATGGTGTTCCTCTCAACAGCCATAAGCCAAGTTAGCTTTTTATGTGTCTTGAAAATGTAATTGTATGCATTTATTAGTGCAGCCCCTCGTTCATAGAAATACTTAAAAAAAATATCAGATTATAACACGTCAATGAGCGCTTGGTAGCTTGAGTAAACTTAACAATGTTGTGGGTGCTTTCTGTTGATTTAGACGTGTCATATGTCATAAATTATGTTTGTACTGTGCTTCTAATTTTTAAATTTCACTTTGTCTGGTTTTGTTGGCTGTTTGTGCGCTTTGCGAGTTGAATAATATATTACAGCAAATCTAAACAAGAATGATCTGTAAACAAAGTAAGCTGATGGGAACAAGATAAAGGATAAAATAAAAAAAAAACTTTGCATTTCTGTCATCCATTATCATAGTAGTTAAAAGACGAAAGTCATAGCAACTTATATTAAGTTTACCTAAGCTGAGCATTGGTAGTTGATAATAAAAATACTTCATCTTGCTGAATGAATCCTTATTTTGTTCTAATGATATATGTCGTCTTCATTGGTGCAGTTATCATCTCTTAGCAGTGGAGGAGATATGTATTAGAAAGTGTAAAACGTCTTGGTACTGCGATAAATATGGTTAACCTGCACCATTTCAATTTCATCCTATATACTATGTACAAAGTACAAAGAAACTGCTTTGTTTCCTTATTTCAGCAATCTAAATAATAATTTTTTTTCCGCGAAAAAGAAGAGAAAGGAAGATAGGTGGAAAAAGTGATTTGAAAGACAGTATCCAGATCCTACTTCTCTCTTCCTTTTTCCCTGCTGAGGGGGAAAAAAATGAATTGAACAAAAAATGTATATTTATTTCTGCACAGCTTTTCGTATGCTATTTTTAACAAACAAGAAGAAAATGACATAAGGATGTATTTGTGGAGAGCAGGGGGTTCTTGGGGAAATGTATCGCACTCTCACGAGGCATACAGCTGCTTTCAAAGTTTTGGACAATGTTTAAGTTGGTGTACATGCATGTAGTTAGGAAATAGATGAGAAATAGAACCATATATAGGGTGCGGAAAAGCGATGTGCTGAAAATAGTAGAGAGGCAATATCAAACTAAGCATGTGGAGGATAGGAACAATGGAATCGCAAATTCAGTATAATAACAGGAGCGCTGTATGATCATAATTGAAATCTGGGGTTTTGAAACATCATTTGCCAGTCAAGGTGAAATGTAACTCATACGAAAAGTGTGTACTATCTCAACTGGTACACAATAAGAAACTAAATATTTCATGCACATGCAGGCCACCGCACCCGATTCATCTGTCACCAAACATTCTGTTTAGGTGATTTCGAGCTGCAAGTGAAAAATGTGAAGTCGGCGTGATGTTAGAACCATAAGTTTCGCCCAATTTCAGGACAAACTCTCGGTATCACTGTATCATCCAGTAGGCTTTAAATCACAAGTGCTGTATTGAACATCAGAAACGGCTAGCGACAGTGACTAGTACTATACAAGAGTGCGTTTACACCTAACCCGCCACAAGTTTCACAATTTGAGGCTCTAACACGACGGATTTAATGTTGACGCATGTAAAGCACTGTAAAAGTTTTTGCGATCCCTTTTTCCCTAAGCTCAAAATGCGTAGTTTAGTATTATCTTTCTACTGTACAATTTTCTGCACCCAGTATAAAGGAGGGGAGGGGTGAAAGGGAAGAAATGAAGGTAGTAAAATACAATTAACTCTGATTTATTCCATATGGATGTGTGTTATCATTAGAATGGTGAAAAGAAAGAGTGCATAATTTAAATGGCACTAAAACTCAAAGAGCGAGTGTTCACTGCGCTGCAAGAGCTTTTTGAGAGGAGAGAATGTGATTCATGCATTACGGTAAGCTGGCTCATTGCTACTCATCATCTGGGCGCCGCAGGGACCTTCACACTCCTGAACCCTCGGTTATATTGTTTTCTTTAAAATTCAGTTTATATAAATATTAGTGACTGAAGTAGACACTTCATAGTTAGAATGCTTTTTTTATGTTCCAAAACTTAATTTAATCCACTTTCAAACTGTGTGTATGTATGCAATATTGTAATAATTGCCACAATTCCCGGCACTGCATATGCGATTTGTGGTGGATGAAGCGACTTGTGAGTTGGTTTTCTCCGGTTCCCGTTGCCACCTATTCCGCAATTGGTTCAATATTCACTTACTGATGAACTATTCTGCTTTGTCGCTAAAATACGGACCTCCAATGCCAAACTTGCAAATGAGTTGACATTTATACCATTATCTCATTATATAATAATTCTGTACTCAATGTGTGTCATATTTTAAATTTCTTTCTGCACTCTGCATATGTCACAGGTAAAATAATTAAATGATCTGAATTCGATATTCTTCCTGTAATGGCCGAAAAGTTTTAAATTTGGGAATATGCTGGAAGGAAAACCCCAAAGGTAGGGTCATAGAAAAGTAATTTTGCAATACGGGAGGAGGGGGGGAGAAGAAAAATAAGAATTTATGATTTCTAATGGTGGGAAAATGAGTATAATTTATTGAACAACAATAATAATAATGAATGCAAAGTAGATTAACATTTTGAAACTTTAAATATTTGTTATATCTACCATATAATAATGAATCAAATTGCTGGCAAATAACACTAGGACGCAAGCATGGTGTAAACCCTGCTTTAATAACGAACAAAAGACGTTAAATGCTGTCCCTTAATTAATAATTTTGATAACTTGGCTTACAAATACATACTCCTTACTGACCAAAAAAGAATAACAAAGGAAAATTAAGCTAATATAATGCAATGCGTTCAAGAACTGAAACCATAAAGTATTTCAAAATTACATTCAAACTGGGTCACTGGGTGTAGGTGATGAAGAAGGCTCCAGACCTAGCAACTTAGAATGAAAACCCGAAACGTATATATCGCATTCCTTACCGCGACAGATGGCTGAGGTCGTTAAGGCACGGACCCATGAGCAGGAGATCTCGGGTCCGATTCCCGTTAGAACAGTTTTCCCTGATTTTTTCCAGGTTTTCCATAGTTCTTATAAATGGCAAATGCCGGGGAGGTACGCTAAACAAATGCCTGGAACTTCCTTAAAACATCCTTTCCCAGTTTATTATTTAATCTCGTGTATCATTAGTATCCATCGGGTGTTAAATACTACTAAAAAATCAACCCTGCCAAGGTGGTCTTTCCATGAATCGAAAAAGGAGCGTGAGCACGCCCCCAACATGGCTAAACACCGGTTTCGTAACCATTCGATCAGCTTGGACTGTGGCAAACGATTACTCGGCATACCTTGATGACGGGCCAGGTGAGGAGGAAGGGAAAAGGAGAAGCTAGTATATCGGTCAGGAATCAAATGAATGCGCGCAAGAACGGCACAATTTTTTCCTTTCTCACTCATTGCATTTCTAATATGAACTGTGTATTCTAAGATGTGACTTTCTTCCTAAGGTGCAATTCTTTTCTAGAACTTTCTTTGATAACCTTTGTCGGAGGAAATGAAAACACGACGAGTGATTATTATACAACTAAAGTAATGCCATTACCAGTAACAACAATTTTGAACAGCTTTTAAAAGCAAACAAATCCTAAAACATTTAGTTCAGTACTTGTAGCCTAAAAAATTAAACAATTACATTTTTACTAGTTTATTTTCTCAGCACAGGAGTATAATTGAAATTTATAATAATTGCAGCAATTAAAGATTGAACCTAGCAGTTTGTTTTGAAATAAATTGTTTTGTCCAGCTTTATTTTTGTTAAGATTTTCACTGTCATCTCCCGCAAACAATCAGAGAAATGTGATAACGTGAACTATATATTTTTGAACAGTAGAGACAGTACTTGGCTCTTAAAATAATCGTTTTCAGAGATCATAGCGTGTAAATATGCCTCTCATTTTGGTTGTTAATCAGCAACGAGCTTCTTCGAGAAAAATGAATTGGTTATAACAGAACTAGTATAAGCTACCGTAGCAAGAAATGTGACATTTGAAACTAAATTGTAATGTAATAACCTGTATTTAAAATCCACCAAAGGCATTAGAAATAATGTTACAATGTAACAAGCAGATGGGCCTGAATTTTCACAAAATGGATAAAATTGAAATACAAGCTCTGATAAAATACTTCGTTTTGAAAGGTTTAACCTCAGCAGAAATACAAAAGGAGTTAGATTCCACATTAAAGGATTCTTCCCCTTAAGTTTTTGACAGTTATAAAGTGGGTTTCTAAAATTTGAGTGTGGTCGTTCATCCATTCAGAATGAGCGCTCAGGCCGTCTCAAAATTGCTACAACTGACGAAATTGTGATAGAAATTCATAATGCCTTACTTCAGTTATAGCACATTGAAGGTACGCGAGTTGGCGATATTGCAAAGACCTCGATAGGTCGTGTCCACTGAAGTTTTGAGAAAGCTTTTCGGCCGATGGGTGCCATGCTTGTTAACAACAGACCACCAAAAAACGCATTAATAAACATTTCGCAAGAGTGTTTAGAGTAGTTCAAACGCAGTTGCAGTGAGAGTTTCTCCGACATTTCATAACAATAAATGAAACGTGGATTCATCACTACACGACAGAGACAAAGGAACAGTTCAAAAAGTGGGTGGCAACAGATGAAAGTGCACCAAAGAAAGCAAAAAAACCGTTCCATCTGCAGGACAAGTCGTGGCTAAGGTTTTTTTTTTGGGGGGGGGATCTCAGTGTGGCTTTCGTAGACTAATTCCAGAAGTGCAGAACTATCACCAGGGAGTATTACGCTGCTCTACTGAACCAACTGAAGGATACTATTCATACTAAACGTCTGGGGAAAAGACAATTCTCTTTCATCACGATAATGCGCCTTCACACGTCTGGGATTGTTGCCGCAAAACTGCATAAACTTTTCTTCCAAGTGCTTCCACATCCTCCATAATCGCTGAATTTGGTTCCCAACAATGACTTTATTACCACACCTGAAGAAAAGACTGGATGAACGAAGATTCACATCAGAGGTTGAAGCTGAGAGAGGCGCTTATTTTTGACAGTTATACAAATCTTATTTAAGATATAAGGGAGGCAAGAAAATATGGGCAAGTTTTGAGACTGAAAATCCCTTAAGATTAAACAGAGTATCTAATCAAAATGAACAGGATAGAAAGAAACATGTTGATTGCGGTGATGTACCAGTAAGGGAAAGTCTATGCATGCACACAGGTGTATTATCTGGAAGTATGTTTCACGTATGGGGAAACGGAGGGGACATTTCATTGTTCGATGCAGTGTAAAGATACAAAAAACTGGAGAGAAGCTATTTGAAATCCAAAACGATGTATAATGGATAGACGAAATTGTACCGGTTAAAGGTATGAGAGGAGCAAAAAGGTTATGAATTTTTGGAAAGAGTTTAGAGAAATGGGTAAGGGAAGTTATGACGTAGAGAGAAGAAAAATTGCAGAAACAGATTAGAAGTTATTAGTGCGTTTAATGGGCTGTTAAACATGTCGTGACATGGTGGAGACCATAAGAAGAAATGCATGCGTCACACTCTGTATAAGGATATAAGCGTTATAAAGTTTTTTAAACTATTAGAAATTTGAAAATGAAGTTTGCGAAAATTATGTGTATATATTTTTTTGTGTTATGGTGTTAATTAGAGTAGATCTTTTGAACAATAAACGTAAAGCATGGGGGCAAATGCAAAAACTTCTCTCTAATTGAAATCCATTTTAAATTGTGTTTTAACGCCCGTTTTTACTACTGAGGCATCACAGGCGGTGAACACTGATGATACACGAAATGATATATTGGGAAAGAATTTATTTTGTAAGGAAGGAAACTTTCCAGGCCTAATTTAGGGTATCTCCCCGGCATTTGTCATTTGGGGACTGAAGAAAACGTGGGAAAAACCTCAGGGAAGACGATCCTGGCTCATATCTCATGAGTCCGCGCCTTAACTATCTCGGCTACCCGTGGCGGTATCGAAAGATATGAGATTAACAATAATTTATATAAGCTATAGAGAGAGAGGTTTAGACCTTCAGGGTTTATCAAAGCCCCTGGCTCCATTTCATTACTGTGGTTAAGTTTTTGTGTGAATATTGAAAATTATTTGTTACGTGTATTATTGTAAAATTGATATATTGTTTTAAAGTAGTGTAGTTGGGAATAAATATGATTAAGAAAAATGGAGTTGCACTCACTCAAGTTTCTGCTAAACCGTCATATATGGCACATCAAATTAAGTGGGAAAGGACGTCATTGTCAAAAAGTATCTTACGTCAGCACAGCGCTCATTAGCAACCACACTAAAAGCTATATAAGTCGAATTTGTAACGTGTACACGTGCATTAGCGACATCAACTCGTAAAACGAAGACGTAAAGCGGGTTGATAAAAAAAGCAAACTGTGTTAACGCGTGCAGAACATTGTGCAACAACTCTCGTGATTGCGTCGAAGGCTCCACTAAATAAGGCGCTAACAAGACGGCATTTGCAAAGAGAACCTGGCCGAGTTACCGGGCCTAATACTGGAAACTAAAACGGATATCTGTTCTTTTAGCGCTTTATAACCAGAGCCCGAAAGTTGAGGCATTTGTTTTGGTTAAAATATTCGAAATAGGCACTAATATAATTAAAATAGTAATTTATTGGAAGAGGAAACGGCGAGTAATATCACTCTTTATAATGAAATAGGTATTGAAGATCTTAATTATTTCTTTATCTCATAATTAAAGTACTTACGCTTACTATTCTTGTTACAAGCCACAGGAAGACGTTTTTTCAAGATAACAGAAGAATTAAATATGTGATTTTTTTTTTATTTATTGGTTTAAAAAATTAAAAATCTGGTTTATATTTTATCCACCCTCTTAGCATTTATACCTATATATGAGTAATGTTTCACTAAAACGTTCAATAAAGTAGAGTTAAAGTTTTAACATTTCAATTAACGTAGGATTATAAACAGTTGTATTTTCCGTAGTAGTGTTTCGACTCATATGCTCCATTGTGGATTTCGGAGTCGTCGCATTGATTTGAAAAGAATGCTTTTTTATTCCCCGTACTACGAGTAATAGATGCGAATAACTGCCTATTAAACGCCTGAAACTACGTCATTACATTGTCGAATGCAGTAGATCCAAATGCAATGGCAATCAAAGAAAGTCAGTCATGCAGGAGCTGCTTAAACTAAGGGAATTGCTCACCAAGTTGAATAACTTTAGGCATAAATATAAAATCATAATTAAACGTTATTAATTAATGAAATTAAATAAATTATGGCATTACTCGTGCATTAGGGGAACAAAATTAGAATTCTTGTAATCTATAAGTATCACAAATGAGAACACACATTTTTAGAATTATTATTATTGTTATTATGGAAATTAAACCACAAAAAATAATAGTGTACTATTAATTAAATGAAATATATAACCACTGATAGATAAAACTATACTGTGTGTGTGTAACTTTGTCTAAACATTTTTAAATGCAACCATGTTTATGAACTGAGCTTTTGATATCATCTTTATATTCACTAAATTAGAGTAATAACAGAAAGTTTCGACTTACTTTGTGTTTTAAGATGTTAACATGTTTCAATAAAGCAAGAAACAATTACAATACAGTAAGTAAATATACGCAATCAACAATAAACAATTGAAAGTTCCATCGACTTTCAATGGCTCTGAAATTGAATTTAAATTGTAGTAAGTGCATGTAATGCAAACGTTTTCTGAATGTTATTACAGAGCGCATTTATGTACAAATATAATTCTCACATACGTATTAGATTAATATTTCACATTTATTATCTTCACGACAATGCTTTTGTCAAATATAATGCATATGCATCGTTATAAATACAGTTTATATGATGAGTTAATTTTTCCTTTTATTTTGAAACCCCAGGTGTACCCATAAATGGTCCGATTTCCCTAATTCTCAGAAACTATGTTTCTTATTTTCTTTAAATGATATATGCCAAATTTGGTTGTGAAAAAATCAAATATTGTTGCAGCTAAAGGGATTTTTAAATTTTGGCTCTCAGGTAAACCCCCACTTCTAGTGGCCCGATTTACCTAATTTTCAGAAACTATTTTTCTTGTTTTATTTAAATGGTATACGGAGTTCTTTTGCGAAAAAACAATGACGCTGGAGTGATTTTTAAATTTTGGATTTCAGGTAAATCCTCTCCCTCCTAATCTCATTTCCTTGGTTTTCAGAAACTGTTCCTATTAATTTATTTTAATGGCATATTCCGAAAGAAAGAACGAACTTTGCGGCCGCTAAAGTGATGTTTACTTAAATTTTCTGTGAAATTCTGTGCTTTAGGTTAACCCCTACCATCATTGCTCCAATTTTGCGGTTAAGGAAATCGACGAATCGTTTGTATTTATTATCATTTTCGGAGCCTAGTAGGTAGGGTCGTTGGAAATTTGAAGAAAATTTTGAAAAATATTTTCATGGGTACAACGCAATAGTTAACATTCCTTCGGAATTCGTTAAAAGAGAGCAGTTGCAAGCCTTTGCTCTGTTCGGCAGGACATCGAGTACGCGGAAACTACCAAAACTGCCGGTTGTGTGTCCCAATATTGATACTCATGGCTTCAGGTTACCTCTGGGTCCTCCTCGAAGGCCGCATTTCTCCTATCACGTTACTGATGATGCAATTCCCTCAAGATGTGACCTCGGTACGCAAAACCGAACGGTATTTCCTCGCGGAAACGCGGTCTTAGAACTTTCCGAGTGTGGTGAAGCAGAATGGAGAATCAGTCTGTTGTTGTTAATGTTTAACACGACATTCTTGTGCCTTGTGCTCACAAGAGCAACACTTTTAGAACCTCATTTCTCTTTAACAATACAAAATGAAAGATAACTCCAATCTCTCTTGGGGTTAGAAATTCTGTTCAATAGTGTTGCCTCTAAAAACAAATTATTAAAAGAAAAGATACCTAAAAGGCTCTGTCCAACAAATTCTTCCTTTCGAGTTTAAAACAAATAAAATCGTTGGTCGTATATTAATTCAAAACACCGTATTAACAAACCATCTGAATACTTAAGCACCATTCTTAAGGCTGTATTATTGTGACTGATGTCTATAATGTATTTGTGAATGGGGTTAGGTTGTTAGCGTTGAAGGTACTAGCTACCACTCCGGCCTGACCATATTAATAACAATAGTTAACGGTTTTTGTGCGTGTGTGTATGTGATAATAAAAACTTCAGAATTTAACTTGGGAGCATCTGGAGCTCGCGTTGTATTTTTTTTTTTAACTATTTAGGGAATAAAGTGATAAAAATTCAAATAATAACTTTATAAAATTTGCTTAAAGCTATAAATGTCCAGATCAGCATTTTAATTTTCGCTAACAGTCCAACAGATGAAAGTCGAGAATAGATGATCGAAACGAAAACTATTTACGGAACGCACTCTTCTTATTTTTTCTTTTAAAATCTTTGGTAACAAATTTAAGACAACTGATAACCTACAATACTAATTAAATGTACAGGTACAAAAAAAGGCAAATTTGAAAATCAAACGACGTCGATTAAATTGATTCCACGCTTTTTTTTTTTTTTTTTTTTTTTTTTTTTTTTGGAACTTTGAATTATATAGTCAACTTGTGCTTATGATGTCTCACGTAAACGTTTTCAATTGCCTGCCCGTTTATTTGTAGTGATGTTTAGGCTAAAAAAGCTATAAAGATATTTCAGTACGCTCTTCTGACGAGTTTGCATAAAAAGAATTACTTACAGTTGCTGTAAAATGAGTGATAAAACGGAAACAAATTGTGGCGATAGGCAGCTGTGTTTGGTTGGAATTTTTATTTTCAACACCTAAATTAACATCTTTAAGTGGCAATTCATTCACACGTTGTTGCAGTTACGTGACTCCGACTTGCTTCGTAATCAAGCCTCAGAAAGTTGCCACCGGATAATGCAGGAAAAATATCCATATAGGTTAGCATCGCAGGCGTTCGTAACAACTTGATCCACACTGGCAATGTGTCGAATTTATTAACAAAAGTAATTTGGCAGCGTCTATCGGCGTATATTTTATAAATCAATTTGAAGTTTTCACAAAGTTTTAAATTTTTATTCATAAGGCATTTGTTACTTACTTGAGTAAATTGTATGTATTGAAACCAGAATATAAGCAACTTCAGAAATAAACAAAAAAAAAAAAAAAACAAAACAAAACAAAAAACAAAACAAAAACAAAAAAAAAATAGAAGAGATAATTAGAACTAGTATTATTTTATTTTAGATCCAATTTTTACTAGATTAATATGCAAATATATGGAATTAGTTGTTAAAATAAATTTGAGCCTGCATTAGCGTAATACCGTGCGATCTGTTGTTTCCCCCCGGAATGTTTTGCCTATAGGGCGCGCCCAGCCGTTTCTCAGTGAATAGCGGAAGAACACAAAAATAAAGCAAACCAATCATACAAAATACACAAACCAGTTTAAGAGCTTCATTACCTACGAAATTAACAAATGAGCTATTGAAACTGTGCGCCTTCATTCTCCACATTTTTGGCATCTCTTTAGGAAATTGTCATCTCTGGCTGCAGTTCATTTTGAGAAATCCGGACAATTTCCCGACGAATATTTGAGTTCTTATATGATATGTGGGTTCGTCTTGCACAGGGCAGTTTTTAATTTACCCCAGAGATAATGACCGCAGGCTGTTAAAATTCCCATTAATAACTCTTGTCTTGTGGAAACACATTGTGAAATTTTCCCATGGAATTATTCACGGTGTGAATAGTGGCAGAGTTCTGTTGAAAAAAATGCATGATCACGCTCCCTGACGGTTAATCCTCTGAAAAATAGGGGGTTAGTATGGTATTCACATAAGTAACAGAATCAACTGTATGCCAAAACAATTATTGCTACTATTCTTTCTCCACTGAGTTAACAGTGAATTATACATAAAGACACGCTGTGCCGTTGTAAACACACGAGGCATAATACAGTTTATGTATACTGTCGAATTCACAAATGAACAACACAACACACACCCGGGAACAGCTGCGCTACAAGATAAACAAATAAGCAAGCAGGCTTGCTACCACCTCCACAGCCCGGCAAACGAGTGGGAGCTCGTTGGGGAAAGGCCTGATCGCACTGTAGTACTTAGCAAAGAGAATGTTTTAATTGGAAACTGGGTTCCAGTCTCTTGGAATGCCAGTAGATTGCTGATGAGCCGTTGGGGTCCAGTAAAAGCTAAGAAAAAGTTTATAAAAAGTATATTATGGTTTAGTATTATATTATGTAGTTTCCTGTGATGTTTTCAATAAACTTCAATTTCATTTACTATGATTATTAATGCACTCATATAGATAATTTATACACAGTCTTTAAGTACATACCTTCTTCAATTTCCATATGTAAGCTGGAAAAAATCACAGTCATTTATTATACTCGCACGGACATTGAACGAAAGTGTTCTCCGCGCATGTTTAAGCACTGGTTACGCCAACAAATACTCATGAATATAACGATGACTGCAGAGCATCCCATGTGCAGTCTGTGACATTATGTTTATATATATTGCACACTGTGTGGCTGCAAGTTATTCCAATTTGCAGTTTTTTTAATGGGAACGCCCTTTTTTACTAGAGGCATGACAGGCGTGGACACTGATGATACATGAGATGGAATGGTATATTGGGAAAGGATTTTTTTAAGGAAGGAAACGTTCCAGGCCTAAGTTTAGGGTAACTCCCCGGCATTTGCCATTTATGAGAACTGAGGAAAACCTGGAAAAAAACCTGTCAGGGAGGACGGTCCTGGTGGGATTCGAACCCCAGACCTCCCGCTCACGAGTCCGCTCCTTAACGACCTGAGCCACCCGTGGCGATCCTATTTGCAATGATGGAACGTGTCAACATTGGCGAATAACAAGTAAACTGTTCGCTGTTCATCATAGGGTCAAATAAGCATTGCAGTTAATGCTTTTAAAGAAGAACATTTTTGCAGGAATCTGAGTCAAGTAGAAAATTCGAAGTCATAGCCGGGAACCAAACCACGGATCTTCAGCTTATCGTGCCGATACTTCAACCTTCGAGCTAGTGCCCTGTCCGGTCATTATGGGACCTCTTGAATTTTACGTTTCTTATTCTTGATTCCATGTCTTAACGTGACTTTGTCAAAATCACACTTAAATATAATTTGAATTAAGATATTATTTTATTAAAATAGCAACAGTAAACATTATATCTAAAATTAAAAAGGAAATCGTGAGTAGCATCCTAAAGCACTTTGGAGTAAGTTTTTCCGAATCTTAACTGGTGCAAAAATTGCTAGTGATTCGTCTCGTGGATTGCGAGTGTTTCGTAAAGCAAACGGCATGCCTACCTTGTTTAGCTGCTGTATCATTTTATATACAGAGGGTGCCAAAAATGTATACACACTTCAAACAAAGAAAAAACTGTGTTGACATAACAAAACTGAATTCATACAAACAGAAAATGATGAGCACTAATCATCTTAGACTTTTACAGTTACAACAGTTGCTCTAAATGCCCACCATCGGGGTTGATACACTTCTGAGTACGTTGAACTACTGATTGAGCAACGTTTACGAAAGTGTCCTCAGCACCTGCCGTTTCAATTTCTTCCCGAAGTGCTGCCAGTGCAGCTGGTTTTCTACGGTATACAACATCCTTAAGAGTTCCCCATAGGTAGAAGTCCAACGGAGTTAGATCCGGAGAACACGGTGGAAACTCAATCGGACCTCTTCGCCCCATCCATTGCCTTGGAAGATTGTCATCAAGGTACCCACATACATTTCGGTGTTAATGTGGTGGTGCACCGTCCTGTTGGAAGCAAAATTCCTCATTTCCATTGAATGTATGAATGGCAGGTAACATGGATGTGCGTATCATGTTCAGGTACACTGGGTCAGTTACTGTTCCTTCAAAAAGGAATGGTTCATTTAGACCCCTAGATGACAACCCACACCGCTGTTTAAATGATAATCTTGGCACCATTTTGTGTAGCAACGCTATTATGTATGTGAGTCACATCTGTTTACAGATCATGCGATAATCTTGGCTTCGTTTGAGTAAACGGAAGCTTTCACGGCCGGAGTCAGAATTATAACTAGAAGTTTCTTCCGGGCTTAGGAGCCGTGGTTTCTTGGAGCTAAGCTAATCTCTTGGAAGAAACTTCTAGTTATAATTTTGGCTTCATTTGTTCATTGTTGATTTACTTGTCCCACAGTAACGCTATCATATGTAAGTCACATCTGTTTACAGAACAACATGCTACACATTACCGTTGTTTTTCGGCCGAACTTTTTTGTTTATTTAAGGGCGCTCTTTAACATCGGCCCAACTTTGAAACATATTAAATAGGTGTCTGTTGTGAAATTGTGTGCACATTTTTTGGCATCCTCGGTATAAATTAAAGCTGGGGTAAATTGCACAAAATTAAGTAACAGTCCGAAGGGTGCGGAGTTGAAAATATTTCCACTTTGCTTTCTCATCTTGTCCGAAAATTAAAAAGAAAATTACATTCGGAAGGCAAAGATTTTTCCTCCTTTTAATTTTCCTCTCTGTTCTCTTCAAATTTTCGCTGCATAAATAATTTCTCTTGAACGTTTACTCAAGATTGTACAGGTAAAAGCGAATCTTTCTGTATTTATGATTTCTTCTATGAAGTTGAAAGAGTTGCTGCTTTCTTCCTCATATATGTTAACACTTCTTTTGTGATAAAAGAACAGCGCATTACAAGATAAACGTCGTTGTTTATGCATTGAAGAAGCAACATGTAACGTGTTTTTTTACTAATGTTTAATACACAAGAGTATATAAGACTTAAGATTTAAATAGAACTACTGCTGACTGCAAGTGTGCAGTTACGCTCTAGTAGTATTGCAGATCTCAATATGGTGTTTTTGTGTTGACTGCTAGATATTCCTATTTTGAAAACTCGCCGGCGCGATGAGGAAACGGCAAATAAAATGTTTTGCGACTCATACTGCATTATGTTGAATGCGATAATGCTGCAGGCTATTGGATCGATCCTCCTAGGTTTCAAACTGCAGCATATCCTCTACGCGCTTCCAATCAGCATATTTTTTAAAAAGCGAACATGATTTCTCATTTCTGTTTTCCAATTTTTATCCACGATAATTTAATTCATTGATATTTATATTGATGTTGTGAAATGTATGAAGAGATGTTAAATGAATTGGAAATTTGGGCTTAATTGGAGATTGTGAACAAAATGAATGCATTACATTGGATGATTTGTAAAGAGTTATTGGACCTACGAAAAACATCGCCAAAAGAAGTAGCTTTAGCAGAATTAAGTACAACACCTGAAACTATAGGATGATAATGCAATTAAAACGTGTATGAAACATTAAGGAAGTTTTGCACAATAATTGGTTGAAGTGGTATGGCAGAAGGAAGAAAATAATTCATTAAGTGTCTAAAGGAAAATAAGGACGAGGGTAAAATATATTGAAAGGTTAGGGATGTGGTCGAGTTTTGAGAATAAAAGTTCTTTGGGATTGTACAAGATATTAAAGAAAAATTGGGGTAGAGAGAAGTATGTTGACAGTTATGATAAGCAAGAGGAAAAGAATATGCATGAATGCGAAGGGGTGCATTGTATCTTAATGGATTTAGAAATGGTGTGTATGGGGAAAGAAGAGGATGTTTCATTGTTTGATGCAGTGCAAGGACACAAGTCATTGGAGAGAGAGTATATGGGTGCAAAATGGAATAACATGGAAAACAATATTGTAGGAATAATAAATGTTGTCAGAAGTAGGAGTATGGGTATTTATAAAGAGTTAGAAGTACATGGATTAGAAAAGTGAAGGGAGAAAAAGAGGAAAAGTAGTTGAAACAGGGCATGTCGATGACCATGTGAGGGCCTCAAGATAAATTGGAGCCAGTCTCCATTGTTAGAAATGTGTAAATCATGTCTTATACTTTTGTAATGAAAGATTGAGATAAATGCTCTATTCTATATTGATATTAAAGTTGATAACGAAACATACTTTCCGTTTTCCCATACACAGCATTTCTCAATCCTTTTAAGATACAATGTCCCCATTCACATCCATGCAATCCTTCTTTCCCTCACTTATCGTAGCTGTCAACATACTTCTACCTACATCATTTTTTTTTAAATATCTTGTACAATCTCAAAGAACTTTTATTCTAAAAACTTGACCACATATCTTGTCTCTCTATATCTTCTATCCACCTCCTTACTTTTCTTCAGAAATCAATTAAACTACTTTCTCTCTTCTTTCTTACATCGTCCATACCGACCTCTGATGTTTCTTTCAGTCTCTTCCACCAACTATTGTGCAAAACACATGCAGTTCATTTTAATTTCTTTGTGTTATGAGTTTATTATCTACTGGAGTTATAAATTGTTTTCCTTTCTGTAGCTCCTGGCGCTAACACTAGATACCTTGGATATTACAGGCCCATGAATTATCCACGGTTAATACATGATATTCTACGTCACAGGAAGGAAAACAGTTTATAACTCCAGTAGATAATATTTCCAGAAGTTATATTTTATTTTATCAGACCATGCAGCATTCTAAATGAATATGTCTGTATATGCTGTTACAAAACATGTTAAAACGTAATAGGTTTATGTATACACTCATTTATGTTGGGAGCTTCGCATACCAGTTACATTTTCCTTATTTCAAAAAACCTCTCGCATCCTTCTGTTTTTGTATCTAATGTTGTCATCAAACCACATTTCCGCTACCACAGTCTGTTTTTTGTTGGGAAAAACCCCAATCCTTTGTTTTATTTTGCGGCATAAAGTCGGGAATTAAAAGCGTTTTGGGTTGAAGAAATTTACTAGATAAAACTAACAGTTAGACATGTAATCCCAATCAGATTCGAACCTGGTTCTCTGGGTTTGTAGCAAGGAAATGAAAAAAAGAAAAGAAACCAGCTATAGAATGTTTTTGTAGCGTGCTCTCGGATACCTGTGACGCTTACTAATGGACGTTAATTGCTTACCACATATATAATAAAATGTAACTCGGTCATGCAATGCGTAATATTAATTTCCTTTTCAACAAAACGGTTCGTCACCATCTGTGAACCAGCAAGGGGATACTGTTTTGTACTTACGTATTTTTTTAAATGTATGTATTAACTTCAAACCTAAATAATGGAATAAAGACATCCATATGAAGTAAATTGAATAATTAAGTATGTTTATCATTAGAACAAACGTAGAAGACAATAACCAGAAACTCTGCTGTGATAAATTTTGAGCTTTAGTATATTGGAGCTGACATGTTTGTAAATTAATTTTTTAAAATGAAACAAAGCAGTTTATTCATTCTGTAGAAAATATATATTATATGTGTAGGGTATTAATGAACTACACCAAAATAATTTAAGAGAGTGTGGAGGTGTCTTGGGTAAGAGACGCATGACTGGTCTGTTCAAATTTCGAAGCTATGGCTTTAAGTGTAGTAAAGCGCCAGTGCGCCACTGGCTAATGAAGATGCCCCTCGAAAGCATAGCACACGATAACGAAGGAAGGTTTCAGAACGCATTATTACTCTGGCAATGGTTATGACATTAGCTTTGGAGCAAGAGATGATCATTTGTTTTCGAGTTCCAGTCTCGTTCATCCCCCCCCCCCCGTCTGGGGCCTAAAATACAGCTTTTAGTTTACGATTTAAGTTTATGTATCAATTTTATCTCTTAACATATTAATTCATGCAACCAGAATCGAGTTCTGAGTTATATGTTAGATAAGTTAAGCTTTAGGCGTCATGTTAGCAGTAGGAGTATTTGCCATTGTATGTTGATAATACATTCATTGTTGAAAAAGAGAATAAAACTTGAAAGCATTAAATAACTTTAATAATTCATTTGTATGTTCATATTAAATGAATTAAATTTTTAACGGCATGACAAGAATTGCACCCGCTGCCTTTGAAACATCTTTCGATAAGCATTACGACAGACAAGCAGTAATAGAGTGAGCTACATCAAGACTGACTACATCTGGTAGTCGGTCTTAGCTGCATAATGCAAGAAGACAGCTAATGAATGTTCAGTGTCGCACTGTCAAATGACTAGTTGGAAATTTGAGGGGTATTTATGGCACTAACTTTTGAAAACGGGGATAACGAGCTGAGGAAAATCACATTTCTGTGTTCACAAGGCAGTTTTAAAGACATAAACCAAATTTTCACCCGGCTTGGCTCGATTTATCAACATCTGAAGCAAAAATGTTTAACACCTTACCTATCTAAAAGTATTTATATACGACAATTTTAATAAAATAATAAATACAAATTTGTGCCAAGTCATTAGCTACATCAGGCAATGCCTTTGAGTTATCGCTTTGCGTATTTAAATGTTCAGTTTAAAAAGCACCAAATAACGTCCATTATTTCCATTTGTGAGTTAAGTAATGGGAGTATATGAATAATACGTTTTCAACTTGAAGAAAACTCTACATGTCGCAATATTTCCTAAATTCCTGGAACAACGACGAAATATTGTATTGGCAATACTAATGAACGGCAGTGTATACCCCTGTTAGGCTGGAGCAGTGTGTAATTAAGAATTTTGACTCATGCTGTAAATATCCGTTATCTAGATTTTTTAAGGACTAAGGAATGATTTAATACGACTGAGCGTGGAACCAGAGATGTTAAAACTATTCCAGCGTCTTTTTGGTTAAAGATTAACTCCGAATAAAAACTGTAGTCTGACAGCTTGACCTAAATAGAATTAAAAAGAACACTCTCCGCTCTTGAGGCTAATATTGAACCAATTGAGCCACGGAAGTGATTAAGACATAAGAGTGGGAGAGAGGAAAAACTGTGAAAAGAACGACGGAAGACTGTAAGAATAAGTGGCGAAATTTGAGCTTTTCCGGAGGCGTTGGATTCAACATGTAGGGAAAAGGATGTGAATCTATTTCAAAATAAGCAGGGAGAGTGTCATGAATGGATCATTTTACTGCATGCCCTCGCAAAACCGCATCAAATGCAGAGATACAGTCCTAACTTAGTGCATTTATAGTTCATTCCGTACCAGTTGCTCATCAACGACGTGCGCAAAACAGAACTGAACTCAAATGTTTAAATTTAATATATATAACACTGCTACAATATTTGTTTTTGTGAAATATAGCACACGTAGGTTTTTTAATTTTCATGCAAAAATTATGCAGAATCCTCCTTAAAATAGAAACACGATTCTAAAATTCATCTTCCCGAAAATAATGGTAATCTTTACTTTACTAGATTTAAAGAAAATCTGTTTTATGTAAATGTGTAAAATTTTTCCACAAAGTCAACGAAAAATTATTAAAAAAAAGCAGTAGTTTTCAAGATTTGTGCTCCAATGTAAAGGAGCGTAGAGAAATAATAAATAATATGCCTATGGATGTAGAGTCTTGCATGCCGATAGAATTGTCACACAGCAAGCGCTCTCAAGTCAAGTAATACAACCGACTTGTTGCCGTCACTGGTACCGTACGAGATGCAACTGAATATTTTAATGAAATTATTTCGTGTGGTAGTTTTTCTTGTTGGAACATAAAAATATTTACACATAGATGTTAGTGCAATTTTCTTCCGGTAGCCTGGTAACCATACTTGCCTTCTAAATCCAAGGTTGCTGGTTCAATTCCAACTAGGATCGATGAATTTTTTCGGCCGTGTTGTACATTTACGGCATGTAAATGAACCTCAAGCTTGAAAGCAGCAGCCTCTGAGTAATTATCGGCTTTTCACGCCCTGAATTGAATGGGACGAAAATGTCCTGCGATGTTGAAGAACGTCCATAAACACCCCCCCCCCCCCAAAAGTTTTAGTGAAAATAGCGAATCGCGAAATGATGCCGAAAAGTGAGTCATTCAAAACATGCCAAATGGTGCCCCTTATACAGGAGACCATGATTAAAGATTCGGTGGCCTATACGTAAACGAGCAAACACTGCTGCTTCTCAACGATTTATACGAGAAGTATTGCAGATAAATGCGAGGGGCCTGAGTTCTTGAAGCTTGTTCCCCCGAAAAGTAGATCACCCTTCATGCCAGCATGACCGCCACGGGTGGCCAAGGTCGTTAAGGCGCGGACTCATGAGCTGGTGATCGGGGTTCGATTCCCACCAGGACTTTCCTCCCTGACAGGTTTTATCCAGGTTTTCTTCAGTCCTCAAATGATAAATGCCGGGTGAGCTACCCTAAACTTAGGCCTGAAAGTTTCCTTCCTTAAAAAAAATTCTTTCCCAGTTTATCATTTCATCTCGTGTATCAGTGCCTCAGTAGTAAAAACAGGCGTTAAACACTAATAAAAAAATGAATACCAGCATGATAGAAGTGCATGACCAAAATTAGCCGTGGCGATTTTAAATCCCTATGCACTGTACTTTCAAATCTCCTGTGTATGTACTTATAAATGATACATGGTATTTAAATTGTGAAAGGTTTAACACATGCCAAAATAATTAGAAAACTTAAACGAATGAATACAAGATAAAAACAATTAATCAATATTTTACTTTATATGACCTAGTTGAATTTCCTTTAAGGATCAATAATAACAAATATCACACATTACATTCCAGCTTCTCTTTAGCATTAATACAAAGTTACTAATTTTATTATTATTTAATTACTTATTGCGCTGCAGTATACGGTAATAGGCAATAGTTGATTTTTTTTATATGAATGATTTGATATAAGCCGAATTCATATTCTTTTATGTTTAGTATACATATAAGAAATATTGTTTGTAAACAATTTCAGATTCTTAAAAATCATCGAAATAGTTTCTAATGATAAATAATGATATCTTGTGAACATAATATTACATAAATTTTTCGTGTTTGCTATTGACAGTAGTACGGCCACAACGGCCATCTTTCTTTCTTTATTCTCCTTCTTATTCTCTCTTTTATTTTTATTTGTTTATTTTTTACTTTCCCTGCACTGATTAGTGGAGTCGGTCTTGCTAAAGGCGTCGTCTGGTATGACATTATTGTAAATAGGTGCTCTTGCCACCAACAAATGGAAACCTGGATTGAGGCATGCGTCTACTGCAGTGAGTGTTCAAGCGATTCGAGAAGTTGTCCTCTGAGATGACGCCCGTCCGCATACAGCGGCTTTGAGAAAGGAAAAACTCGAGGAAATCCAATGGACAGTATTGGAACCTCTCCTCTTTAGTTTAGACTTATTACCGTTGGAAAAAGTATTAGGCAGTGGGAGATTCGACAAGGAAATTGTGGAAGCATTTGTACATAACTAGTTGTAAACCCAATCCAAATCTTTCTTCGATGATGGGATTAAGAAGCTTCCTATTCGCTAGGAAAAATGTGTGTGTAAATCATTAAATATATTGAAAAGATGTATTTTGTTTTAATTAACAAAAAAAAAGTTTATATTTGATTCATCCTTGCAAAATGGCATTACAGTTTTTCTGCACATCTCCTATGGTTTTGTACAGCCTTCAATTCTAAGAAATCTTTCTTCTGTTGCTTATATTGTGAAGATGTTAGCGAATTTAACTGCAAAATCCGAAAATAAATTAATGTATATTGTAGGTGTCCGCTGTTAAAACATTTAAATGTCTTCTTTGAAATGAATTTAGCTTAACTGTGACGTGTATAGGTATTGTTGTGGATTACCTGTTTTAAGGTTTTGAGCCGATGTTACGCAAAAGAAATTTAAAACCTTCTGACTGCCGCAAAAGTTTTGAAATTGTCAGGATTCAATTCCTTCTAAATGTAGGTCACTACCTCTGTATAGGCCATAACATCAGCCTGCTGTTTTCCTATCCTTAAATGTTTCTGAAGTTTGTTCCATTAACTCTGTCGAAAACGAACGTTAAAGAGTACTTTTTCTCATGTCTGCAATTAACAGCAATTCTCCAACGAAAGAGTTCCTTCGCACTTCTTTTACTCGGTTTATTTCTCATTGAAGGAGAACTTAATGTTCTAGCGATAAGCACTTGATTTTTCTTTTAACATTTCGAAATCCCTAACTCCCTCTCTCTCTCTCTCTCTCTCTCTCTCTCTCTCTCTTTTTTTTTTTTTTTGAAAATTTTTAGTACATTTATTCAAGGACCTTCTTTAACATCTTTGGTCATAGCATTCCGTTCAATTCAGGATGTGAAACGGCCGATAAGTTTTGCTCATAGACCTCTTCTTTCAGGATTGAGTTCTTTTACGCCCAGCGGCCTTACTTCCATTCTTATAGAAGTCATATCTAGGATTTTACATCGACCATGGCCGGGTTTGAACCCGCGATCTTGGATCTGCGTACAAGGCGAATATGGTTACCGCTGGATCACCAAGATCCTAAGGTCAACTTTCTTTAGATACATGGGTACCGCCACGGGTGGCCGAGGTCGTTAAGGCACGGACTCGTGAGCGGGAGGTCTGCGGTTCGAATCCCGCCAGGACCGTCCTCCCTGACTGGGTTTTTTTCCAGGTTTTCCTCAGTCTTCATAACTGGCAAATGCCGGGGAGGTACCTAAACTTAGGCCTGGAACGCTTCCTTCCTTAAAAAAAAAAAAAAAAATCCTTTCCCAATTTATCATTTCATCTCATGTATCATCAGTGTCCACCGCCTGTGGTGCCTCAGCAGTAAAAACGGGCGTTAAACACTACTCAAAAAAAAAAAAAAAAAAATATACATGGGTAAATGTTCTGCAGTTTCGGTATTTGTGATAGATAACTAGTTCTTTCACCTTTAAGTATGGTGCTTGTGTAAATGTATGTAAATCTTTCAAATACTAAAGGAACAAACAAACGCTGCTGATAAGATTGGGCCTTGTCAAGGCAAGGATCATGTTAAAAATATAGCATTGCAATGTAACAACTTGTCTTAGTAATGTGTTTTTTTGTACATTTTTCCCGAACATTCTAGAATGCGAAGCAGAACAATAGATAATGGACTTCTGTTGCTTATTTTTCTAACGAATTTTCTCTTTTTGAGCCTTGGGTATTTTTTTTTAAATTTTTTCATTGAATTGAAAATTGAAATCAATTGAACCAGGGACAAAGCATTGACAAAACAAATGATTCAGAAGTGTTCTCTTTTGCTTTCCATCAAAATAATATTTAACAGAAGGAAAAACGTCCGAGTTTATGAAGCGAAGTTTAAATAGCCATTGTTATGCTTTTTTATGCTTCAGTTGTAGATAAACATATAGTGCAGGCAGTAGAGAATTATTATAAGACTTGAAGCTTCTTGGTGTGTGTTATTATGAATGAGTTCTCGGGAGAGCACTCGGGTAAGACGCGGTGAATTTACCAGTCTTTCGATGGCTGTCTCTGCTATTTTTTTCAGGGATCTGCTGCTGAAGTGCTGTGGTTTATAAGTTTTTTTATTCAAGGATAATAAGCTTGAAGTCTGTACGTGGGGCCCGTACTTACAGGCAGAAATTACATTGCGTTTATATAATATATACAGTTGATGGAAATAATGTGCGGACTTATACAGCGCCCATACGAGTCACTTCCCTTGGAACTCGAGAACAGCGCCGTAATGTTGTTGTCTTTGTTCTGGTGACTAATGAGTCCTATCATAGAACTTCAATTTTGACCGACCTGATGTGGCAGGCTGGCTTAATAACCAGCCTGTGTACAGTTTCTATGTTCCTACCCACGTGTGGGCTTAACCACATGGTTGGATAAGGGGTATTTGGGTTTTTGGAGATAGTGCTAGTCACTGCTTCTGTCAATTTTGGGGGTACTGTGTCTGTATATATACTTCTAGTCTTGGGCGTGTCTGCTGCGTGATGCGAGCCAATGGGAGGCGAGGACTGCTTCTTCGCTGCCAGATTGGCTAAAGCCGGATTCCATGCAGCACTGAGTAAGAGCCCGTTGTCTCTGTTTAGGAGATTCTTTCTTAATTGAATTTCTAAGGCCTCTTTTATGAGACAGTACCAATAATATGAGGTTTTTACCAGAACCTCTGTTGCCTGGAAGTCAATTGTATGGTTCGTGCTCTGCCCGACTTTCGGTCTGATCGATATACTCCAGCGAGCAGTCTTGACAAGGAATCTTGTAGACTCCTGGTGTTCTAAGTCCCAAGTCATCTTTAGGAATTCACGAATCTTGGTGACTGGAATGAAAACCGCCTTTATGTTGTATTTGCGCAGTATCCTTCCGATCTTTGAGGACAGTGCTCCATAGAACGGTAGGAATACCTGCTTAGCTGTCTCCTGCGTCGAGGCGAACTCGCTAGCTGAAAGAGGAACCACTGCTCTTGGACTGCGCTAATGTCAGAAGAGGAGTATTCATTTTGCTCAGGTGATCCATCTCGGCTGGTAAAGAGGTGTTGTCCGACATAGATCTGGCCCTATGGATGAAGGTAGTCAGGACAGATTGTTTCTGAGCCGGGTAAAGATGGCAGACACAGCCATCGAAAGCTTGGTCGCGTCTTACCCGGGTGCCCTCCCAAGAACTCGTTTATAATAAAGAATTATTGTACACTCTGTATAACCATGTTTCCCCACAGCACTACACAGCATGTCAACTGTCAAATAAGCAAAGCTTTCCTTTTGCGCTCCGTGGTGTGCGAGATTGTTTATGACTCCGCGCAAATAAAGAATAAAACTGGAACTGATAAAAAAGAATTATTTAACTGAAGTGGACAAATCTTAGCGCCAGTTCATGGACTCTCCTGGACCTATGGGAGTGCTGGAAATGGAATCCCGACCTTGGCACTCCAGTTAAAGAGGTAGTGACCCCGGGCAGTACCTGCTCTGCTCCGATGACGTCATCCTTCAATCGATACGGATGCTCCAGCCGTCTCTTGTGCTGATGGAAAATTAACACTGGGGGACGCTGCCTAATGGAGATTCTCATTTCCGCATTCTGTCGTTTTCAAAATGGTAGGCATAATCGTTAGGGCCGCGAGATGTAGGTAATTATTGGCAAGCGATTGCTTTTTCCCCGCACACATAGATAGGCTTTGATGAAGCGTTGGGCGAAGCAAAATGTTTCACTCATATGCAGTTTCTCTTTTTTGCATTGCACTTTGAAAATATACATTTTAAATATATAGCCCATCTGTGCACGAATTTTGTCTCAGAAGTATTCCTTTTGACGATCAGTGTTGCTAAAATCTCATTTCATTATTGAGACTCCTGGTTCTCTGTAAAGACAGGTTATGTGCGTGCTGTATTAAAGCACCTTCATTTTCTGCCCTCCGTTCAAGGATGAAATGTTTGCTTCATGCCTTCTCTTTTCCTCCACAAAAATGTTTATGATGATTACTACTCAGTTTATTAGCGTCATCGCCTATCTGGCGTAGAAAATAACTGCAGTCACCTTCAAGAATGAACTCTATGCCCGAAATTTCTTTTTACAAGGAAAATCCCTCTCACCAATCCTTCGTGCACGACTGCATTGATTTGGATCGTACATCTTTGTTCATGTCTAAAGTAATCATTCTAATGATAATCGTTTAGGTGCTTGTTTAGGATAAGAGAGGATATAAACCAACACCTAAATAAAAATAATATGGCAAATAAATTTAATATAAAAGTGCTTATAATTAGTTTTCATATATTATGAGGGTCTTTTAAATACTGCTGCATTAGCATATAGAGTCATATTTGGGGAATAGCTCACTAGCTGGGATATGTTCAATTAATACAGTGAGGTTATTTCAGTTACGGTTCGCCTGAGCGAGATTGTTTACTGGGGAAGTGCACAGCCATAATCGTTAAAAAGGATGTAAGAGTCGTCTCGTGTCAAGTTAGTATTTTTACTTTTACTGAAACATTAAATGATGCGATATTAAAACTTATATGAGTTATAAGGGATGCTGAAAATGATGTTTCTTAGTGGCAATGCATTGCCAATATCTGCATAGGAAACTCCGGCATTTCTTCTTTTTTCGTTAGAACGGGACGGTTCGGAGAGGGTTTCTTGTGATTGAGAGATCCTCTCTCGTAATTTTTAACAAGGACAGTTTCTCCACCTAGAACCGATTGCCAGGATATTTTCTTGCGAAGTTTCTTTACCATTTCTGCGCAAAAATCCGTTTTCACATAGGTATCATGCGTACTCCATTTGACCCCCCCCCCCCCTAAAGAGTCGTATCTTGAATGCAAACTTCTTCTAAGTCCTATTCGTTACAGCGCGCGGTTCACAAGATAACAAGCAAAGCTGTGTAGTTACTGAAGCAGTTGTGTTACATAGTATGCACTAAAGACGCTTTCTAGTTTGTGTGTTCTGTTAGCTCTGTGGCAGTGTGTGCAGTGATGCCGGGGTTAAGAGCGCAGGATCCCCTCCTGGCATGAGACACTTCTTTTTTTTTTAAATAAATCTTTGTAACATATGACATATTAGTTTCGTAATACTATTTCTCATACACAACAAGTTCTCGCGTTAATACACACGATGATAAGTCCATAAGTTTCCGGCTTAACCATTTTCCAGGTATAATAAAAACAACTATATTTCACTTTTCAATAGGGTTACCTTTTATTGTAATACACTTCTCACATCTTTGAATTAACATTTCAGTGCCCCCCCCCCCCAAATAGTCAGAAGTCTTGTCTGCAGAATGGGCATAAACAGCATCCATCACTTCTTCGTCACACTTAAATTTCCTTCCTCGAAGGTCCTCCTTGAGTTTTGAGGAGAGGAAATAGTCACTGGGAGCTAGATCTGGACTGTAGGGTGGATGGTCGATCTGCTTGAAGTTTCATTTCTTCACAGCTTCCTTTGCAACAAAAACTGTGTGCACGTGAAGAAGGCGCACACCACCACTCAGCTTTCCTGGCCTTTTCTCTTTGAAGGAGCTGCTATTTCATTGGATACAAAGAACATTTGGTAAGATGAAGAAATGGAAGCAGAATTCCGCACATTATTTAGTATTGCTGAACGATGTTCTCGATCAATTTGTATGTGCTCAGGAATTAGTGGGAGTATAAAGTTGGCTACACTGACCCGAAGATAAATACATTTCTCATGGTAAAGGAATTTGATAAAACTTAACCATATTATCACTGGGATATCGGACTGCGATTGGTCAACATTTAAAATTTTCCTTCATTTCAGTAGTCGATTTAATGATGCCACATAAGTGAAATAGTTTAGTTAATTGCTATAGCTGGAAACGTCAGGTGCCGCTAAACTTTTTTTTTTCATCTTTTTCTCTCGTAATTTCTCAAGCATTATAAATGAACTATTGTAACATTCTCTCTTCATCATATGCCGATGGTAGCAAGCCAAAGGTAGATGTTCGGGATTTGGTAAAATGAAAGCAAACTTGAAGTTGTTCCATGTTTGGTAGGCAGCTGTGTAAATGGTGTTGAAACGTGCAGGATTTCAAACACACGTGTCAGTCATAATTTCACACTACATTTGCTTTTTGATAAATTCTCGCTGAATTAAGGCGTTCGTCCGCTTATCTAAGATGGTGGTATAGATCTTGAAAAGCAAGGAAGGCACCAATATGAAATGTTTCTTTCTTGACATAATCATTTATACTTACTGCCAAGGTCATCAAGACGAGTATAAGGCAACTGCTGTTATTGTGCTATAGTTCGATACATCGCATAAACCAGCTCCATAAATAAGTACTTCTCTTGCTGCGATGTAATATCACAACGATCTACATTTTCCAAAGGATCATAAAAAAATCTGTGACATTTTTAATCTCGCTGTTGTCTTGCCCTGAGCGAATGTCTGTACTGACGCTGTGCTCCACGTTGTTAACACGTTTGTATATAGCTGCCGTTGGCAGATTTGTAGTTTATTTTATCTTGGCTGGCTCTCAGTCAGGAACACGAGCTGGATAATGTGTTTGTTGTGTGCAATGCACTGTCATTCTCAAATGAAAGTAACGGCATTATAAAATGTGAATGTTAGGAATCAATGGCAGCATTTCAAACTTGTAGAATGTCCTAATTTCTCGTTTCAGTACTTGTCATGTGGATAACAGAAGTATTTCTTTCTAATGTGAAAGATTATAATAAAGGATTTTCACATCAAAATTTGCCAATTAATTAAACACGAAACGCTTCAATTTAAATATTTGGGGGAAATTTAAATACCAATGTTGTTTACGTGGTAGGTTTCATCGCCCCGGCTCAGCTACTTCCACCTTGAATTTTTAAATAGCACTCGTTACCTTGTGATACTTGTTAATATACTTCCTCAATTGAAGAGCAAGCCTTAAGAACATATCTGGGATCTCATGACTTCATAAACTGCTTAATAATTTTTACAACTTCCATTTCAGACAAGGAATGCAAGAGTGTGTAATTACTGATGCTTATATATGTAGTTGTGTCGTTATAATTCACCAGTGGATTGTTATTCAAGATATGTGCAACACTTGTATAATTAATAAATATTAAAAGCATGAGCTACATCAGTAAGGTCATTCTTGTTTCTTAAGTGGAGCTTGTTTCCCTGTTTAATATTTTATGAACTGGCAATTTTTTATTTTATTTTGTTTTATTTTTATAACGTTTTAAGCGGTTAAAATTATATTTGATTACATTATTATAAATGTTGCTATATTGCAGGATATAATTCTTAAATCTTCAAGAACATCTCTTAACTTTTTATTAATTTTGCAAGAAATTCGACCTTTTACCAGTCGTTTTTTATACCAGATGTCAACTGTTGGTCCTTGTTTTACTTTTAGGCTGTCTCATTATTTCGTGTGGTTTTCCATCAAATGCACATCTCTAACATTATGCGAATCCATACACCCCACAATGTTCGGAGGTTCAAGTCCATAAGATCAGTTATCTGGGTGAGGTTTTTTCCTGATTCCTGAAAATGTGAATACCAGGTAGTTTTAAGCGTTATGGACTCCAAGCTCATTTACGCACTCATTTCAACAAACATTCATTCGATTCTTTAGATCTCCATTCTTATGAGGGATATTAAATTGTTTAAACAAAGAAAAAAACCACCAACCAGGTCTCCTCCATGCTTCTGTTTTTCTTGAGCTACCTGTTATTGTGTTTTTATTGTAATATCATTATTAATAATTATTTCCCTTCTCCCCTTCAATTAGTGCTAAAAGACGTCTGTTCTTTGGTACATTTTGGTATGATTTTGTGTTCATAAACTTACAAACAACACTTTTGGCTGTAGTAATGGAACTCTCTACTTTGAAATATTTTCCTTTTTTTTCTCAATAACGGGCTCCTTTGCTATTGTTCCCTTAGTTATTTTTATGTCCATACAATCTCTTGCAAATTGGAGCGGTATCTCACAACTGTTTATAAGACACATATAGCAAGAGTAAGTTATTGATGTGTAGTCACCAAACGAATACTTGTTTGGCGTTGAATATACTGCGGTATTAAAAGTATCGATCTTAATGAAACAAAACATACTATTTATTTTATTTCCTTTATTTTTTTTATAATAGAAAATACAAAGGCTTCCAGTAAAGTGAGCCGCAACGCTTTGAAATGTGAGTTGGCGAATACCGAGTCAAATTACAGGTTTGCAGCCCGCATTGCTTCTTATGGCCACCCTCGACTTAATTAGTATTTATGCAGAAATGTTAGAGACGAAGAGAACGAAATAAATGAAAGCCTGAATGTCCTTTGTCGCCAATTGTTTTTATTATTTATATAGATAGTAACAGACTTTTTAGTTTTATGATAAATGTGGAACAATGTAGTGTACTGTTTGCGGATGATTAAATAATCGTAAAAATAAAATGAACTACACAAGGCTCTTTGTAATGTGAATGAAATAGCAGCTGACTATAATTTGGTGCTATCAATAAAAGATACAAACACACTGAATAGCCATTGCGGATAAAGATTAGTTTAAATGGAAAACCAATAGAATAAGCCACGCTTTCTAATTATCTAGGTGTATATGGGCCTTGGTAGGAATAAGGACGTAAGCAATAAAATTAGCAGGTTGTAATAAATGTGTGAAACAATGATAAGATCATTCCTGCGTAAAGTTAAAAAAATAAATACTTTTAAAATTTTGCAGAATGATTGCTGTCATTTACAGTGCTGAGAGATGAGATTTTTGAGAGCAGTGGCAGGTTTGTCAATTAATACACAAGGAAATGAATACTCAAATACGAGAAGAACTAAACATGTTTTGATCATACGGCAAAATAGATGAATATCGAAATAACTAGTTTCAGCTGGTAAACTGAATGCACATTGCTACACGCACTACTTAATCCGAGAAGACCAGAGAAGATGGATACAACGGCCATAGGGAGAGATTCAAACTGACAGATATATAATGTTTTATAGCAGTTTTATTTCAATATGAATAACTGTATAAGCAATCAATTTGTTGGTCCATCGCATTTCTACCGCCGGTTCCATAAGTTTAACCTTGTTGCAACATTTCTGCCTGCCTTACGCTATATTCCAAAAAATGATATATCTTGTGTCGCAATGAAAGTCTTAAGGTAGAAGTTATAGTAAAGAGAAAATAATATTATATAACACAAACACAGAAAAATTAAACTAAACGAATCGGTTGAGTGAATTTCTTGTAGACTAGGCTTTGTCAAAAGGCTGAAGGTAAAATCTAAGGATTCAAGCAGCTTACAGTAATTTCCTTTGAATGAATGCTATTTCAAGATAACAGAAATCAATTTATTTTTCACAGTCGTTTGTAACTCTTGGGATTAATGCACGAACTTTCAGTCACACCACTTCCGTTATAAAAGTAATTATATTCAATATAAAAGAAAACATATTTGTGTATAAATTAAATGCAAATTCGAAATCTATAAATATTGTATTTTTAGATTTGGTATCCGAAAGGTCAGCTGTAGACGGAATGGAAAGTTACGGTTGAAATATTCACTGTAACTTAAACTGCATAGACAAGAGCATTATTGCATTGATAACTTGAAATTTCTTCCTCTCCTCGCCCCCTCAAAAAAAAAAAAAAAAAAAAAAAAAAAAAAAAAGTAAATCTAAAAGCATTTTTCTTGATGAATTCGAATCTCCTTTTACTCTCCAGGAGTAAATCGCTCATGTTTGGCCATTTTATCCAGTGTAGTGACTGGATAGTGTAAACAGAGATATTCGCGTTTTCCAAATAACTCGACATAACAGGTCTCATTTATAACAATTCACCAACATGCGCCGAATAACAGCATTGTTAACAACTTCGACTTGTCTATTAATTTTCCAATAGTGCGAAACAGGGGGATGATATGAAAGCAGAGATTTATGATAACAAAAGGACATGATTTAATAAAGATTGTCAAATGATAAGGAAAAGAGTAACTGAAGAGTTAAGAAATTGGAGACAATCAGAGAAAAAAGAGTAAAGAGAAAATGTCTTAGTAGGAATATAGGTGCCTCATTGAGGGCAACAAAAATTCAAGATACAAGCAAGATATGGTCGGTAGTAGTTCTGAAAGTTAGTGAGCTAATTTTAACATCCTATTGGGGTAGAAAAATTTAATAATAGCATAAATAGATTTCCTAAGAAATCAGGAAGTTATTGATGATTTCCATGTCATCAATAATTACGTATGAGATTCTATCATCAAATTAAGAAGTTAAAGGTGAAGAAGCAAGTAGTATTGATGGTATCCCAGAGGGATTTTGGAAGATGGGCTAAAGAAGATACTAGGAGACGAAAAGTATTTAAATTGTTTAATAAAATAATGGAAGGGAAATACCCAAGATGTGAAAAACTAGCATAATGTTGCCCACATATAAAGGGAAGAATGATATAAATAATCCAGTTAATTAATGGGGTATAAATCTTCTTTCCATTTTAAGAGAGATTTTTACCGGAATTAATTTAGATGGGGAAAAATTAATGAAGTTTTTAACTGTAAAAGGAGAGAAGAAATAAAAATGCTAAGGAACTACTTGTGCAAATTTAGAGAAAAATGGGCAAGAATGATTAAGAGGAAAATAGAGGGAAACGTAATCTTAGATGTACAATAAGTCAGATAAGTATAAACAAGGATGGGATAATACAGCAATAAATATGGTGGTCACCAATACACCAATAACCTGGAGTTGCGTGTATTGGTATCAGAATGTAAACAAGCAACTCTAGAAATATCTAATAAGTGAGATTAGTATTTTATTTTTTAATGGATTGATAAAGTATGCATATTATGTAGTCTGTTTGGATGTATTTTCAGTAAATTTTCATTTTCAATTTTGCAAATGCTCCAGTAAGTAGTTTCATTTGCAGAGAGTGGCAGAGTTCGGATTTTGGTGCGCCCCTCACACAATAGTATGAAGAAAGTTTTATGGTGGTATCGGGCGCTTAAAGCGGACGTGCATCCGGTAACATGGCGTTTAATAGCAATAACGTCTATATATTTACTTTGTTGTGATGGTGTTAAAGCCAGGGCATGTCGGGGAGAGCGCAGTAACAGTGGCCGTTGGCCCGGGCGACCCCGGGTATCGACCCGGGACAGTCGCGCGTCCTCACTGCGGTAGCCGCAAAAATAGAAATATCACACCTGGCCATACCGCAGCGTAAGTTGGCAGCCATTCTGCCCATTCAGAGCTTTGTGGTAGAGATGGTGTAGGATGAAGCACTGAAACATTGTGATAGTGTTTTAAGCAAAAAATATTTAGGCATTTATGTTGAAGTGACCAAGTAAAACGTTAAACTTTTCAAATTATGTCCATTCACCCTGAGATTACCTCGTCTTTGAGTAACTGAAAAACGTTCATTTCGCCTCTGATGAAGAAATCCATTATGAGATGGAAGAGTGGCTGTGTGCTGTTTTTAGGTTATGAAATATGCATATGTTTTGTAAGCGTATGTTTAAAATAATAAATATTTTGTGTTATTTTAAATCAATATGTGTTTTATTTCAATGATCAAATGCTGTGGGCAAAATTGTATCGCTAGATTTTGAGAATTGTAAACTCAAGCTCTAATGCTTGCAACCGTGACCATACAACAAGCGCGGGTGCAAGCGTTGCTTGAAGATAAAATGGTATTTATACAAATTTAAAACCCACCTCGTGAGGCAATTGGTGTGTTTTTCGTTATAACTGTACACTATATAGGAAAAATGAAGCAAGACGTGCATAATGGTTCTAATATAAATATGTAAAGGTAAGTCGAAGTATGAAAACTTGCATTTTCGATTAGAAACCAGTTTTCCACAGCAGGTTAGCACGCACCAACTGGTCCGAGGCCATACTCATACATTGCGTCATCAGTGAACAAGCACATGGGGTACTGCAGAACCACATATATTTTGTTACATTTTAAGTATTTTATTCTTTGAAGTGTCTACGAGGGCTGTTTAATAAAGAATGAACCATCTTTAATAGGCATTATTTCTTGCGGTAAAATTGAACTTTACAGCACTTTATTACTTTAATGCATTAAGTACTCGTACACGTACTAGTTACATTGTCACTTCCAGTTTCCGCCTGTGAGAGGTATGCAAGTTGAGATATGTTCAATGCAGCCTACAGCAAAATGGACGTGACATTCGACGAATAACGTGCTGCTCTGAAATTCTGCTTTCATCTAATAAAATCTTCAGCAGTGCAATGTTACACAATACAAATATTGCATTTTTGCAGCACCAATATCAGATCATTCAATTATCTGATGACCGACGCGGTGATGGGGAATGCGTGTTCGATAAGCTATTGCTCACAGTCAACTGAATCGGGGCGGGCGGAACAACACTAGGCCCATGGAAGAAAACCTAAAGGGACAAACTAAATAAATTCCAATACACTGTGTATATCACGCAAGAATATTTTGGAACGGTCTGCCTTCATTTTCCAAACATTTCTGGCTTCTGTTTATGAAATTACCCAATTTTTTTTTCTTTATTCTCTTTGAGAGACTAAATTGATCTCTTACGAATGTTATCCGTAAGTTCGTCTAAAGTGTGCGCATACTGCTAGTTTTGAGTTCGATCATATGGGGATTTCTCTTCAAATATTCCGACAGCACGAGGTAACTCGATACCAGTTTATAATCAATAATAAATATTCATAATGGAATGGAATTGAATGATTAAGTCTAATATTTGCGTTATGGATTTTTAGCAGACTTTACTCTGGGCATGTTGTTTCTTTCACTGTTAAACGAAACAAAAATGCGTAAGACTCGAGGCCAATGTAGCAGTACGGTAGACACTGCCCGACCCGATTCGCCTGGCCATGAGAATGGCTTATCGGCCGATGTAGTCCCACACTGTCGCGTCTGTCATCCGGTATGTGTTCAGTGAAAATTTTGTTTTTATTTCAAGAGGTTAAATAAGTGTTACTTGCTATTACAAAGCTTGTAATATCGCCTGACATTCCATTAAACATCTTTCATAATGTGTTAGTGGATTATTCCGTTTAGATTGAATAAATACATTACAAAATTTAATTGTGTAGATTGTGTTGTATTTTTAAAGTGATTAATACATTTAAACATCAGAATTAAACTGATCATAATAAGGTGATATTTTATAATTTTTAAATTCATTAATACTTTTTTCTTCGATTTTTAGATAATCCGAGCTCTGCTTATAAGCAATAAAGATGAATTAAAAGGGAGGAGACAAGTTCAGACTAAACTGTTAGCTGTTATTCAAAGGTGAACTAGTGCAAAAGTAATGACTATATCATTTCATTTATGTGGCTGCTAACCTATCAGTGCAGACAACCTTTAAAGATGGAAAAGAAAATATGCATTATAAGATTTTCTCCCTTTTCTCGCTCTCTCTTTCTCTCTCGGGATTATACAGCTGGCTGCCATCTTCCCGAACCAATAATCCAAAGTCGTCTATCTTTGAGTATTTTCTATCCTCGATCTCCCTATTCCTAGCGCCTAGTATTTCGTTATTCAACATTTTTTCTTGTTCTGCCTCTTCTGTTCCGTGCATTTTTGGGCCTCTTCCTTTTCCACCAGCACCAGATGTCCAAACCATTTCAATTTTCTTTAATGTAATCTGTTTAGCACACTATTTTTCTAATGTATTCATTTCTTACATATTCAAGAAAATCTTACATTTTACCTCAAATAATTCATTTATAGCCAAGCTTTATTTTTGTTTTCCCATTTATAATCCATATTTCACTGCCATAACTGCTGCATTTTAAACTAAATTGTTTTTAAATACTATGTATCTTTCTATAATTGTGTTAATTCTACAATATGAAAGTTAAACATGATACAATTTTCTTGCTCTGTTCAAATTTGTTTATCTGCTCTTTTCAGATATTTGCTATGTTATTAATAGTTTGTTCCTAAATCTTAAGCTTGATTTACTTCTCCAATTTCTGTCTTTTCTTCAATGTTGATGTTACCTTTTTTGCTGTTTATGAATATATATTCAGCCTTCTTATAGTGCTTATAAGTTCCATAATTCATAATGCATCCTTAATTTTTGAACGTAAATTTTAATTTAACTGTAGCATTTGGTTATCCGCAAATTGTAAATTAACTGAAATGTAATAATTAGTTTCCGTCCCGTTCTCAAATAATTTTCTTTCAATTTAAAACCTACATAGGGTGTTAAGGAACCGCACCAGAATAATTTCAGAGATAGAAGTCTTAGAGAAAACAACTTCAAATGTTTACATTTCAAAGCTATGTGGCGTTTTCTAGACTAAAGGATCAACACGCCACTGCCTGAGGAAGCTTTTATTCGATATGGTGCCACACAAAAGCAAGATGGAATTTATAGAATATGTCTCTTTGGTGCAGTCAGTTTTTTTTTTCTTTAACACCCGTTTTTCCTACTGAGGCACCACAGGCGGTGAACACTGATGATACAGGAGATAAAACGATATATAGGGAAAGCAGTGCTTTTTTAAGGAAGGAAACGCTCCATGTCTAAATTTAGGGTACCTCCCCGGCATTTGTCATTTATGAGGAATGAGGAAAACCTGGAAAAACCCTGAGGCAGGGAGGACGTTCCTGGCGGGATTCGAACCCCAGACCTCTCGCTCACTAGTTCCGCCCTAACGACCTCGACCACCTGTAGCGGTTTCTTCGCTACTGAAAGTCTTTTTCAATAATTTACTTTTATACACTTAATAGATTCAGTGCAAGACCTTTCTGCACTTTGATCTCCTGTATCTTAATATTTTTTTTTCTGTTTAATTTCTTTCTAATTAAATAATTTGTATAGTTGGTGTCATTCGCATGTAGGTTAATATATTGTTTCCGTGTGCTTTTTTTAAAATATTGATGTAACTGAACTTCCACTCTTGAAGAATTTTCTGCTTCTAAATATATAAATGGAGTTGCTATTCTTACAAAAAATTCGGTTAGTTTTTCATCATCATTATTTCATGTTTGTATGACTAAATATAAGGTTTAATGTCCGCGTAAAGCGTTTCAATTGCTACATGACATTCCAAAAAAGAAAAATTGTATAATATATTTCAAATGTTAAAGAAAGGTTCTTCAATATATATATATACTATGGAGCAAACGTGAAAATGTGATGCGATACACTATGTTTATAAACACGTTAATTCTTTCAAAGGAAGAAACAATCATTACATCTTGAAATCAGAACGTCTACTAAGTATCTACATCGAATAACATTCACCTCACAATTTCTTCTCATTTGGAGCCTTTGCCTGCCGCGGCCTGCTTCCTCTGCCTCCAGCTCACGAGTTAATCGATAGGGGGCAATATTGCAAGAGAGCAATATGATCACTGATCAACATGAGGGCACCCCGCCGATCGCCTATCACGCGGCTTTCGAAGATTGCCACCTGTGCATCAGACAACTCCCCAATCGTCTTCACGATGCTGGATAGATCCCATTCCAGACCTTAGAAAAATTCCAAAGCAGGTACTGGAAATCGAACTCTTACTCCCCGGCCAGCAGTCAGCAATGCTAATCTCTAGATCAATGAGGCGGTCAGATCAAAATTTAATATTATTAATTAAAACAAGAACTATATTTTATACTTTTAGTATAACTAAAATACAAACTGAAAATTGGAAAAGTACAGCAATTCTTAAAACTAGGGGGGGAAAAATTGCAGTTTTTTGTAGCTACATGAAGTATTTCTTATAAATTCTAGACAAGCAATAAAGGCTGCAGTTAAACTAATTTACAGCTGAAGTGAGGGCGACTTTTGGAAAAGATCTGATGACAAGGCTTATTAAAGTTTTCCCTCTTACTCTTCAAATGGAATCATGGCTTGCGATCAGAATTATGTATTGCTTTGTGTAGGGGTTTGTTCATTCAGTAACAGGCATCACATTTATGGTCGATTTTATTTCTTCATCATATAGTGCACTTTATCTCCATGGGCATGGCAGCTATATGGCATGAATTCTTTGTTTCAAAAGATCATCCTAGTTAAAGTGTATTTCCCAAGAGAATGAATGGAAATTTAAGTTATGTGAACTTATAATTCGTCAATACCAGTCAATCATGTTTAGCATTGTATTAATTGTAGTCGGGGATACCAAGTCTAAAAGTAGCAATTTACTATTATGCTTGAATTCCCGCGTATATGAACCTTTCAAAGTCGTTAATATTTTCACAGTTGTAGGCGCATATCACGTTCTGGTGTGATTTAGTAACTTACAGCCGAGCTTAAGCATTTGGTATTACAACTAGTAAAAAGAAGCAAATGCTGAATTGAAAATAATCACAGTTATCTCTTGGTAAAGTTTGTAGGTAATTTTTTTATTCTAATTATTTTAATTAATTTTAATTATTATATAAACATACTAGCGCTGTTGCACTAGTAATAAACAATAAAATAACAAGTTCATACCGGTTTAGCAGTTTATCTCTGGAAAGCACAGCATTTAAACAATTGTATTGAATAGCAGTACAGTTAATTATTCTCATCGTGTTAATGATATACATAATATAAGCTAATTACGTGTCTTGCAAACTAAAACCGCTAAATCGTCCTATTAAAGTCCTGTTCGAGGTTTCGATTTTCGCTGTGTACATATATTAACCACATAATGGTTCCTGAATATATCAGTAAAGTCCACATATTCTCGTAATATGTATATTATGATAAAACTGTAAGGCAGGCTAAAATTGAAGATAATATTGCACTTTTAAGCTAAAACTAGCCATTTTAACTAGGTAAGAGAAGAAGCCGTTAAAGCCCAAAAGTTAATTTTGAAGATGCTGCTTTTTTAATTTTTATTCATTAACAGACAGTAATTAGATTAGCACAATAATATAGGTAAACAAAGATGAAATTTGTTTCTATTGCAGAATATTTTTCATGTTACAATTGGTGCTAGAATGTATAGCAATTGAAAAAAGAGTGTATTGCAGGAGTTTTCGGTATTTGGTATTTTCAGCATCCAAAGATTGAAAGCGAAATGGAAAAACTTGCTTCATATTGAAGCCTGAGGTTCGGAAAAAAAAACATTTTCTACAGAGGTGCCTACAAGGTAATTAGTGCCAGTGGTAGAAACATTAGAGTGAGAGCCTAAATAAATTATATTGAAGTTACTACACGCGTATATCACATTAAGATTTGCTGAAGCTGAATGCCTTTATTTTGCACACATTTCTAGTATCTGCTTGTGAAATTAATATTCTTCTTAATTCTCTTTGAGAAATAAAATTCATATCTTGGCGGATCCTTAAGTTCTATAAATATATCAATATTACTAATTTATGAATCACATTACGAATTGTAACTCGCTCACCTGGTAATTTCCCTTTATATAATCTGCACGTACGGATTCTATGCGAATATATAATTATAAATAGGCACTCGTTAGGAATCGATCATACGGTCTAATCGATTTAGTGTTCTTAGCATATTTTACTCTAGTTTTAGATATATGTTGTTTCTTTTACTGTTCAAACTACGCTGACACTGGCGTAAGCTTCAAAACCAACGTAGCAGTTCGGTAAACCCCATTCGCCCGCCGATACTCGTGTAGTCCAACTGAACTTAAGCGATAACTTATCAGCCTATGCAGTCCTCACTTCCGCGTCGGTCATTAGATAATTGGACGACCCGATAGTTGGAAAAATGAACTATATTGGTACATTTTAAGCAGTATTGAATGAGGTGATTTCTAATATATGAGTAATTTTAGTCAGATACAGCCATTTTATGGCTTCTTTTCATAAAACGTATTTGTTTCAATTGATTGAACTTAAAAAGATAGTAATGGAGCAAAAGCACGAACGAGAGAAAAAATAAAGTTTATGTACTAGGTAATGGAAATAGCGGTCTCAGAGCTCAGGTAATTTAAATCTCATGGGGGAGGGGGCGTCCCAGAGATTGCTCATGCTGTCGGGTCGTCACGTAATGTTATATAACGCAGATGAGTACAACAAACGGCCTAGCTAACGTAGTCGCTATTTCTCGCTGGCAGATGTTCAAGGTCTCGAACCTTAAACAACTGTTTAAGTCATTTATCGCGGCAGCATTGACTATGTCGAAAATTTATTTTTGAGCGAAATACGATGGAAAAAATGGAAATATATCTATAGATCTATTTACGAAGCGATGTTGCAATACCATTAGCATTTCCGAAACTGGTAATAAATTTACTTTAATTGATTCTTCTCCTCTGTTCTCTGAACCTGTTTATCCATGAAAGTTGCTAAACGTGAATAAGTAATCAATAGTTTTAAAATGACACTTAGGTAGAAACGGACATTAATTTCACGAAAATGTGTTCCTTTGATAAAAGCTGAAAGGCCAATCTTTCGTGAAAATTATTCTGCATGTAGACCCCCCTCCAAATAAAATGCTTTGAATCCATGAATTTAAAAAGTGGAATGTCTAATTAATTTTAGGCTAAAATGATTATTACACCTTTTACCCACATTTTTCAGAATTAATCACTTATACTATTAAACAATGAACAAAGAAATGCAGTTAATGAGGCTAGTGGTTCATGACGATTAGACACATAATCACGTTATTATTGCAGGGGATGAAGATGATGCATAATATATGACTTAAATACTCAAAATAACAATATGAAATTTAGGAACTAGAATTAAGTTTCAAGAAGACATTTATTTTAGTAGGAACTACTGGGAAAGATTTGAATGCTGTTTGTTTAATTTACATACGCTCTTTAACATCTCAGGTCATCAGCGTCCCATTCAATTCAGGGCGTGAAACGGTCGGTAAATTTTGCTCAGAGGCCTCTTTTCAGACTTGAGGTTCTTTATCGTGTCATAAATCTACGACACGGGACCCACAGCTTTACTTCCCTTTCGAAGGAAGCCATGCTTGGAGATTTGAATATAGATAATGGAAGTATTATAACGTGGAATACTATTTAATTTTAAACAATCCTTTATCAATCATTTCGTCATTTTGCCATTTCATGTGCAATCCTCTGGTCAAGATATGAATTAGTTATTCATTTTAGACGCTTATCACAATATCAATTTCGTGTGGAGAAACTTTAATGAACGATGTTCATAAACTGTACTCAGGAACTGGCTTAGCTGCAGTTTTCATAATGTTCTCTACGATGGTCATGGTCAAAATCACGTTTAAATTTGCCGGTTTTGAGGCTTTAAATAAAACTTAATGACATTACAAATGCTTCACAAAAGTTCAAACTATTAAATATGGAGCATTTCTTTGAGTGACACCCTTTAAAACTTAAAGCACAAAGGAGAGTTGCTCGTTGTTTGGGCAGCAATATCTTTACACCAACGTTGAGAACAGTCTTGCCTGGTTTAAAAGCAAGACGACTGCTGCCTGCGTGAGAGGGAGAGTAATTGAAGTGGCGGAAATGAGTGTTTTTAAACCCACTGCAGGATAAACGCTAGCGCAACATAATACAGTGAAAACACTCGTAATATATAAATGCTAACAGTGTGTTGCATTCAGTACTACCCTGTGTTTATGTTTATGGTACCGGTTTATGTCATTTTGTACGCATTTAGTGTCTGGAGCAACTTTTCGAATGGCATGACGAGCGATTGCAATTTACGTGCACCGGTTGTTTAAGTAAAGTCATTTATGGGTTAGAAAGTACCGCTACAGTCCGTCAGCACATTGCCTTAAGAGGAACCTGTGATGTTTACATATGCTCGCAGTAGATAAACGTGTTATTTGAGCAGAAAGTGTTATACTTTCGCTCTGTCGTGTAACAAATCGATTAGCGTTTATGTGAAAATGTGCTTAAAGACACGTGTTCAAGTCTTCTAGCAAAAAACTAGAGGTATTAAACCGTGATGGCCTTTTTTTCTAGAATGAAGATTATAATTATCCAGCTGCTTATTTATATGACACGGTTGAGGAATGTGCTGCATCAGAGGTCTATCAGAAAAACAGCGTTGTCACGTCTATGCAATCTCTTTCATTAGTGTTTAGTGCTAACAGAGATTGGTGTATCTATGAGAGTAAATAATTTAATAATTTATTATTTTTCATGACGCCCCCAGAAGCGTCCAAACGCTCTCCATTATCTCCTTTTTCAGATAAGGAAAGACATAAAAGTCACGGGGGTCTCACTCTGGGAAGTATGGAGGATGGACGACACAATCGCAGTACCCTACACAGTTCCACTAGCACATTCTTCTGTTCAGGAGTCATGGAACCCACCTCGCACAAACGCGTCCAGAATCGAAAATGTACTGACTGCCATGGGAAATATGTAACATGTCTGCAAGTCTGTCAATTGTTATTTGTCGGTCTTCATGAATAATGACGTCAGCATGGTTTCGTTCATCGGAGCGGCCCTCCTTATTTCCTTGAACCATTGACGTGCTATGGATTGTGGCAGAACATCCTCACCATAACTACTGCAATAAACTGTAAGCTTCCTTGCCAGATTTCTGCAAACGAAAGTAAGACGTAGCATATTGCTCCTCACGAATCAATTCCATTTTGTGTATAGACAACTGGCAAACTGACGTAATTTGCTCGTGTCCTATGTACAGACGCGTGCACTAGCGTTCTGTTTTTGTCCACCAATTAGGACTGATCCGTTTTCTTCATGCAACGTTGTTTCATCAATGAATATTTCTTTGCTGTGCGCGATAAATAAAAATAACTCCGTCTTTGTTGTCCTGCCCTCATATTAGACGAAAGCAATAACGCTGGACACTCGAAACTCGATGGGAGGGGGTGAGGACGCGAAATGACCAATTTTGTTGCACCCTTTCATCGGATTAACGTATTTATCGCCTATTTACCACCCTCTTGATGCTCCAGTAGCTTTTTTGAACCTTTTTCTTTCATGTTTTGTTAAAAAATACTGGGCGGAAAAATGAATGATTTTCACTTCTTGAGCGGCTACATAAAATCCTACTGTCTCATTTTGTAGAGCAAAACGAGGAGTATGAAATGGTATATTTATAAATCTACACCCCCAATAGTTTCCAAGTTGATGTAGTAAAATCTGCAAGAGAAAACACTAATTTCAATTAAAACTGTTCGCCAGATCCACAATTCCCTGTGCGGTCTGCAAACATTTTATGTGAAGAAAACTCAATCTCTAGTCGCTCTACTTGACTTTGTGTTGTTGCAGCCCATGTGCTATACCATGCCATATGTCTAGAGGACAAAAGAATTCAAGAGACAATTTTTCGAAACTGATGTTCTAATTCTTCGATTTGCCATCTGCGATATAAATATAGCAGCCGATGAGAAACATTAAGAGACAGAATACGGCAGCATGCGAAGAATGTTGAATTCCATAAGTCGCTACCTAAGCAAACTACAGTTCAGTTCAGGCATTAGTTCAGTCAGGAATTTCAGTTCACAAGGTCATTCCTCGAGGAATACACACAAAGGTCAGTAGTACTGGATGTAAATTGCATAAATTGAATTGCATAAGAAAAATTGCATAAATCCAATTTATGAGTGTGTTTTTAAAAAAAATTAAAGAGGTAGTCTGCAAACATGAAGTGGGTTCCATGTTAGATAACTACTGTGGTGAAAAGATATATGTTTTGTGTTTCTATTATCTGATGAAAGGTGAAAACCATACTCTTGAGATGTACCAACTCAAGAAGACAAATGTCTACACAGTAATGCAGTCATTCAGGGATTGATGTCTGAAGCTGTGGCATACAGTACGAAGAAGTCAAGAGACTGATAAAGCACGCTACACGCTTTCGGCTTTCCAATAACTCAAGGTCATGTACCCCAACCTTAACCATGTGGCATGTATTGCACCATGTGCGTGAAAGAGTAGGGAAGGAATACAATAGGCTAAAGACTTCATTGCTGATCTGAAGAATACTCTCCTAAATACCCCAAATGGTCTCCTTTGTATCGAGAAGTTATTGACTCCACCTATCACAATCCCTCTCATAACCAGGTGGAGTACTAGGATAAGATGCCCAGCTTTCTTGCGTCAAAACTTCGAGAAAATCAAAAACCTCACGTGTGCTCAACAGCCATCAAGCATGTCGAACAATTGCTCAACGACAAAGACGTAGGAACTTTTTGCATTGCAAGGCTACAGGTATTTTCCAGGCGTAATTTAAAATTTAAAAGCAGGTTTGGAAAAGGAGGAACAGTGAGAGAATTTGACAACTATGAGGGACGACCGTTACAAATTTGCCAAGTCAAACTTGAAATCATTTTGAGGAACAGATCGGATGTGGAAGCTTTTGTAAATTTCCGTTTTTGTAAAATATGTTGCATTGGTTTCAGTAAATGAGGAGAATTTCGCCATGTATTAATATCTCCTGAGATCAAAGGCCTAGCGATTTACATTCGGAAACAGAAATATTGTGCATGACCAGTGCAACAATTTGGTTGAAACGTAGTGAATGTTATGTTTACTTCCTAAACATTGGTTATTTATTATTTGCTACAGTGTTAAAGAAATTTTCTTTAAGTAAAAGTACTTCAGTTTGATTTTCTTGTTAAAAGTAACGTTCTACTAAAATTGTTTTTTTCAACTGTCATAGTCGGCCTCTTGTCACTTCCATGGTGAATGTTATTGTAACTGGTTTAGACCTGAATATTTTCTATGAAGTGATCGGATCACATTTAAAACAATCTATTTTGGACGTACTCATACCAGTTAACAACAGAACATTCACCCTTCAGGATATCGAAATGATGGTCAAGACCAAGTAAAGTAGTTTTGAATAGTCTTGGCGAAAGAGCAAAAGATGCGCAGTGACTTCTGGTCGAGTTCATTTTCTGTTTTGAGTTTATAGGGGAACGTACAAGAGATCTTCAGTTAGTTATTTTGTATAATTTTTAAACTGTGTACATTTTCTGATATAAAAATCAGATTATTGACTCATAATTTATATTAAAAAATTGGTGTGATTGGGGAGGGGGAAATGGAAACTATTTTTAAGATAGCACTGCTTAAATATCTAGAATCACTATTCAAAATTAAATCAGCTCTCACAAAGTCAACGTTAATATAAAAAGTTTCACATGAATTAATTTAAAGTATGTAGAATGAAAACTTGCTACAATTGTAGATTTCCTTCTCAGATTTCTCTGTTTATACTTTCTTTTGTTGCACTGTTCAAGCTATGGTTGGAAATTATATGCAGACGATTTTTAAACTGAAGATACATAAGGGAGTGTTAAATGCATTAAGTGCTCACTAAACCAGCCTTGAGGCTTCCGATTCCATTTCCTATCGATCCATTCCATTCACCAGCCGGAATGAGGTGTGTTCTAGTTCCTTTTTCCGCCGCGACGCCCTAGAGGGTGATGAATTCATTTCTGCGTTGCTATGAAAACATACGTAGCTCAGCTTTCCACCCTTGCAGGAAGCTATAAAGATCCCCACGTACAGACAAGATAGCAAATAAGAGGCAAGCGGCCGCGGTACAGTAGACTTCATAAGTTGAACTGACTGTGAAATTTATTTGAAGATTTGTCTACAAACGCATTACTCTAAGAACAAACAGATAAAATGTAGGGAATACAGTAGAACACATTCTTCCCCTTCTCCCATGTTTCGTTTTGTTTCTCTATTTACATACATTTAATATAATACTTGCTAACGTGAGTTTTTGCCAACGCTACAATAAACTAAAATACGAATTTATCTCGCTGTTAAAATATTTTTTTCTAATATTGTTAAACATTCAAATTTAGTAGATATTTTGACTTAATATTTTACCTGAAAGATTTGTACAGAGCAGAAAACAGCAAAGTGCTATAGTTCACACGAATAGCCTAGATAAGCTCACGTGCCCTTCGTAGAGCTGAGTTAACGCAGGGTGACCGAGGTCGCTACGGCGCTGGAGGTTTGCGGTTCTACTACTGACAGAACTGTTCTCCCTGATCGGATTTCTCCAGCTTTTCCTTGGTCCTCATCAATTACAAATGCCGGGGAGGTATTTTGAACGATTTGCTTCCCTGAAACGGTTTCCTTCATAATATGTGCTCCCAGCTGTGTTGAAGACCGTAGCGAAGAAATTCCGGAAATGTTTGTGTATAACACCCTACAGATAAAAATAGAATTATTAGGATAAATCAAAAAGTAAGTTTCCTCAACTTTGGGGTCGTATGGGGAATGCGGTCGTTACTCGTGAGATAAGGAGGAGGAAATTAAGTGATTGTTTAATTTCTTGGTTGGATGCCCCTTTGCTTCGGTATTAGGAGTATTGTATGTCAGGGAAATTGTGGAATTTTGTAACTCGTTTGAGTCAAGAGGGAAGAGTAGGACATCTAGCAGGCTACGCGGAAACGCTTAAGTTGACACTATTTATTCACTGTTATTATAAGATTATCGGAATTCGTATTGACTTTGAAATATTTCTAAGATCTCAGTTGACCTTTAGATAAAGCTTACCGACAATAGCCGACCACTTCAACTCACTATTAACTATTCCTTTTCTACAGACTTAGCGCAATTCGATTCTGATTATCTATTCTTACGCCCACTTATCTCAACTAGCACTTTCTATTCCTTCCTCTTGCTCCCCAATTCCAACCACTGACTCCTCACAACTCATCCCCTCGACTGCTCATCTTTTTACTTTATACTCAACACACAGTTTATTGTATTGTTTGGACCCTCCCCCGCGAAAAAATAAATCCTGAAATATTATTGAGCTCGGTTCGAGTCTAGCTGCTTTATTGGTCCTTCTTTAATACCTATAACTTATACAGGCTCGCTCGATTCGTTCAATTTTGGGAAATTCCTATTGGTATAGTAACCTGCACACATAAATACATAATGACCTCCTACTAAAGATTTAGCACAGATGCTACCTAAATGAATACTATCCTTAATACAAATTACATACATCAAATCATATTGCCATTAATTATTAACATCAGTTATAACCGTATTAATTTAATTAAATGTGGTCTTTATTTTCAACTACAACTTTTTATAAGTGAACGGGCAAAGTTAGGTCAAGATAACACCAGATTTATTTTTTCATCTAATCACAAAAATTATTCAATAATTTGTTACACCATATAATGAAGTTTTATATATTCATACAATAGAAATGAGCGCACTGTTTCTGGGCCATTTCAACGCTTCCTTTTTGGTAGAGCCGAAATCGTCTACAGACTTTTCCCTCCTCTTTTTTTCCTTTCCTTTTGTTCCAAATAGATAAGTCAAATTTGAGCGGAGCACATATTGCCAACCATGTTGTATAACAAGCCGTTTGTAATCGTTCGATCTTCTTAAAGCTTACGGCACCATTCTTGTACTTATTGAATGATTTTCACATCGTTCTGTGGGTAGTTTTTAGCAGGTTGCATATTTTTATAGAAATTTTATAATACAATAATAATAATAATAATAATAATAATGTAGGTTAAGTATATTCCTATGGTGTTATATGAATGTAAATATTGGACTTTAAAAAAAGAAGAAAATGTTTTAAATGAAAAACACATTAAATAAGGAATAGTTCCTTATTAATAATTAATAGATAAAACATAAATTTACAGAAAAGATGATGTTGAAATAACACTAAATATAAAAATTAATTTCAGATTACAAATTAATATGTAAGAGAGCAAGAAAACGTTGAATACATTTTTTTAACAATCAGTCATATATCAGACCGAAACGAGCCGCATGGGTTTAACTGTGAAATGTTAATGATGACGAAATTGAATAACTGCACGCACGTCCTCCCTCTACCACTCATTCAGTTATCGCCATTTTGTGACAGTGGAACTACACAGCGAGCTGGGTGTCTTTGTTTTGGAACAATAAAATAGGGAAACTAGCTTTTTGACCCACCCTTGTAACAAGAACAGCAGTTTTACAAATAAAAATGAGATTTTAAAACTGTAACATAAAGTAAGCGATATTTCAGATAAAGTAAGCATATTCTCCATGAAGACCAAATTGAACCTTTTCCTTTCCCCCCATTTTTCATCTTCTTTTCGTTGTAATAACTTTAATCAAACGCTCAAAAGTAACAGTTAAAACGAATTGAGGTGTTAAAGTCAGAAAGAAAAAGGCAAATAATTAAACACAGTATAGATAAGGTTGGAGGAGGGGAGATATTTAGAACGCAATGAAGGGGGAAAAAAAAGAAGAAAGAAAAATTGGGACCAAATGATGCAGAAGTTACGAAAACAAGGTGTTCATACTTAAGAAAAATGAAAGGATAAATGACAATAGCACAGAAAACTATGTTTCAAATAACTACGTAACTATAAACAAATCGAGTAATGTTAACGATTAGCAGCCACAGTTTACCTTTCCTCAATCATTTACGACGAAAAATGTACAGTTAATATTTTATAACTCCCCTCCCCCCTCCATATACAGCATTTATTGCTTCTGTGTATGGGCACAGTTTAATTTTCCTTCGTATTGTCAGATCGTTTGCAGTAACTATTCAATAAGCAAATTACTTTTTAAAGCATTATGAAGGACCAAAATGCTGTTCTTAAGCGTTAAGTTATTGATGTCATCTTCGTAATTTTGTGTCGAGTGGACCGAGGCAGCATGCAACAGAGATTTCGCTTATATTTTTGCAATTCCGTCATGCTTTCGCAATAACAAAGATGGAGTAAAATAAAAATGGAAGGCAATAGCTTTGGGAGCAGTGTTTTCCGCTTTTTAAATGATTACTTGCATGTCATAGGTCCCTTGATGGCAGAATATTAATCACATCTTCTTTCAGAAATCCCGCAAGAGCGCGTTTTAATAATAATGGAACAAAATTGACTATTCACGCTCGCAAAACGTGCACATCAGCATTAGTCTTAACGTATTGGGGTACTTTCCCCTTATCTTATGATTTTTTATATTCTGGAATAAATGTGACATCCGTGAGACTCCGATGTTCTACGTCACAAGTTGGAACACAAAAACCTTGCACAATTATTGAGAACAATGAAAATGCTAGAGAAGCTATGCATCAGCAGAACGCAGAAGTTAGGCAAAATGCATTTTCTATCTGGGTGGATATATTTAAGAATCAGATAGAACTGAACATGCTTTCGTACATTTGGGATCAGTAGGACTAGTTTTTATTTTGCCGCCTCCTTTTTTTTCTTCAGTTGCGTGTTTTACGGTTTAAAACCTTATTTAGCCTGTTTTGGGTCGTTTTCTATGATTATATACGAATTTTAAAAAGAACATAAAGAATTTCAATATGTCGAAGTGAAAAAAGTTACATAAATTAAATGGCATATTCACCTCACAAAAATATCTGTTGAGAAGCGTAATATAGATTTTTAAGCAATCAAAAACGTTCTTCTCAACCCAATCACTTAAGCTCTTTAAATAGCAGAACTTTCATTAGTGAAAGAGACGCACGGTTACCTCGGGCATACGGATACCAGAAAATAACAGGACGAGGGAGTAGTCATTTTGAATAGTCCTGGTGAATGACCGTATATCAATCTGCGCTAGAAAAATCTATGAAATTTGTAGTGGGGGCAACTTCTCAACTGCATAAATGCAACAAAACAATTGTAAGCGAGAATTGCTGTGGAATAAACCGTTCCTACAAAGTGTTTAGTGAGGAAGTAAGAAAAATACTAACCTAACCCAATTCCTCTATAAACGCATAAACAGAACATGAACTCTGCCAGAAACCACAGCGCATCTTTTGCTCAATCGACAGGACTGTTCAAAACTACTTTACTTTATCAACATTTCCATGATGTCGTGAAAGGTGAATATTCTATTGTAACCGGCATAAATTCTTCAGAAATGGTTTGTTTTAAATATGCTCCAATCTCTTCAGCAGAAGTACAAGTAGAGAGCTCTTTTCCACGACGAAAAATGTTCTCTCTGATAAGTGACTGACTTCGACAGTTGTTACTTTGAAAAAAACATCTTTTGTTGCTTGTAACCAAGAAAAGTAAGCTTATGCACTTTAATTATGTGATAATGAAAGTATTAAGTATCTTAAATACCTATTTTCACGAATGATATTACTCTCTGTTTTCACTTTTATGAAATGCCTATTTTAATTATATTACTGCCTATTTTCAGTATTTAAGTGTCATTTTGCCTGTCTATTTTAACTACAAATGCCTGAAATTCCGGGCCTGTGGCATAAGTTAAGTTAGCTCGTAAAATCCCCATATGCGCATTACGAATAGTGCCTAGTCTGTTGTCTCTTTAATAAATAATATTCTGTAACATATGCATTAACGTGACAAACCTTACGGCATATCTTTTATGCTCTATTTCAATTCTAGTAAACTGGTGGTAGTTGTAGTATTTTGTTTCTATAGGACGCTCTTTAACATCTCGAGTCATCAAGTGTCCCATTCAGTTCAGAGCGTGAAACGACCGATAAATTTTGCTCAGAGGCCTCTTTTTTCAGGCTTGAGGTAAATCTACGACACCGAGGACCATGGCTTTACTTCACTTCTGAAGAAATCCCGAAAAAATCCATGTACCCTGGCCCGCGATCTTGGGTCTACGGGGCAAAATCATCTGGATCGGCTGGTAGGCTATTCCCTTTATAGAATACACAAAGGAAAAAATATGATGGGGTAATCCTGGGGTAATGCAGAGACCAGGTAATTGGGGCACCGTTATGACTTATCCACAATTTGAGAAGTGTTGTTCTTGTACTTTCGACTTTTCAGACCCTGAAATGCGCAATGAATGCTTATTCACTTCCTTTGAAATGTAAAATGTTGCTTCCAAGGAATTGATTAAGCGATACTATTTCATGGTCGTTTTAATCGTCAGGTCTGGTTTGATTTCTTGCCATAAATTGCAAAACTGGCGTGTGTTGTAATTGATACCTTTTTGGGGTGAGGGAACTATTGCAACATTTTACAGTCTTAAGGTAAATGAACCAGAGTGCATGTGTATGTAAAGAAATATCGCTTCAAACGTCTTGAAAGAGTAGCAGTCGGATGTAAAGGCTTTGCCCGCAATAGGGTTTAAAACTGCATAGATGTCTTCATAATAAAGCACTGTCTACAAACCAAAATCTAATTTTTAAAAGTCTGGTTAAAGTAAAATATCGGACAATATAGAACCTACAGAAAGATTATTAAGCACAAGTTAACTTCCCAAGCATAAATGAAGCGACTTCATTAATCATTAACCACTTAATTCTTCTTTCCCTGTATTTACCTCCTCTATTTATTTGGAAGAGTTAACAATACCAGAGTTAATTACCCGTTAGACATTTATTTACCCTGGACGCACCTTATTTTTTCAATGTATCCGTATAAATAGTATACCATACTCTTTTTGTTGTATACTAGACTTAATAATAGCCTTTATTGTTGGTGAAATTCGTTAATAAAATGTTACGTTACATAAGTTATCATAATAACAATTACGACATCAAATTGTTTTATTTGCTAACATGCTATCATATGTACTATAATATTAAGGAAATAATTTATGTATTAATAGTCTTCAACATGCACTTCATTGTATTTAGTTTGTAAAATAATGAAGATGATTTACAAAGCAGATTATAACCAAGTTAATGTAAAATGAAATACAATTAAATGAGTTAATATCAGCTACCATAAAAATTAATAGAATTTTATAATACTAACTTGTTCTGAAGTATCCTTAATATTTTTACTGTTCATTCAATTATTGAAAATCTCATTCTTTCTGGTAAGTATCGTAAACTTTTCTCGGTATTAGTGATAATTTAACTTTTTTTCAACTTGAGCTAAAATTTCTTGCAGTAAATCCACCTTTGCCAACAACAGCAATGATAGACAAATGAACCAAATAATCCTCCCATCGATACCATTGACTTCGTAAGTGCAATACAAGAAGGCGTTGATCACAGATTACTTAGCATTGACATTACTTAAGAGTAATTCATTAAAAAATGGGCAATAATAATTATTATTTTATTAATATTTTATTATAACTCCAGTATAAAATTTTTCGTTAATGTTAATCAAATATTGCATCCATAAAAATCTGGAAACTCGCTTTGCTGCTTTCTTAAACATTAACGTGCGATAAAGTATAAAATAAACTAACATGATATAGTATTACATAACAATGAGCACTGTTATTGTTATGGGGATGCTTCTGCATATACCCCGTCCAATCGCCCCAATTCATTTGGATTAAGTCCTTCTTTAGTGAAGGACTTAATAACCGCTGAATACAACCTTTTGAAAATGTCGCAATCTTTTACACATAGCCTTCTTTATGCAACTATACCTGAACAACAGAACACAGCAGAGCGGAAGTTATAGCTGCAATTATTTACTTAACAGATAAGGTATGACACTATATAAGGATTTTGTTATCGGTATGAGATGATCTTGTGCTCATTAGATGACAGTAGTTGTGATTATTTAGTTATCACTAGTGAACGAAGTTCAAAACATTGCCAAGATGGGGATACAGTTTAAGGAACGGTAGCTGTAGAAAATGAAACACCTCTCATTAAGAGAACTCTGACTTGATGTAAACAGCACGATGTGTATAGCACGCGACATAATTAACTTCATGTTATTCATCAAACACTCTGGCTGCTTAAAGACACAAAAGGTTAACACGGAAGTTCCCGTTTGCGAACATTAATTGAAAAATTTCATGAGGGTTTTCTGTATTTTGCAGATGCAACCAGCAATGAACGCGAAGAATTGTTCGTGCAGAAAATTCGACAGTGCTGTGTACTGTTCGACTTTGTGGCAGATCCTCTGTCAGACCTCAAATGGAAAGAGGTGAAACGGGCGGCGCTGCACGAGATGGTGGAATTTGTCACGACACAGAGGGGCGTCATAACAGAAGCCATTTATCCAGAGGCTGTCAACATGGTAAGTCGCAGCATCTCGTAGACTTCTACAGTGACAAGGAGGACTCAAAAAAATATGTTTGTAGTGTAGAACTTTATTAGGATTTGATAACGAAAATGCAACATTGAAAAGAATGCAAGATCGCGTCTTGGCAAATGTTTCCGTTTGCGAGCCTGAAAGTATATCGCTGTATTGCTGAAATGTAAAATTACTACACGTTCTGGCTGCTGCTAAGACTCTCGAACATTTGTGAAAATAATTCGTAGCGTGAAAATAAATGCATTTCTTTTTTAGCAAACCACGCAGGATACAAATAATCTAAGCTAGAAATTCAGAGGAAAGTTAATAACTTGCAAAACTGAATGTGCTGTAATAAATTATGATATAATTACTATTTATAATTTTTGTGAAGTAGAAAATATATATGGTCCAAAAAGGAACTTTTTCTTTAATAAATGACGGCTTTAGTACCTTACAGCTATTTCTTGAATAGTGCCCAATGCCTGTTTTCATTACTGAGTCATTAATTGTTCATTACTCATTAATACTATGTGAGATGAAATAAATTGGTAACAGAATTTTATTGGGAAACATTCTAGGCCTAATTTAGAATGAGGCCTAATTTAGAATGCCTACATCCTCGGCATTTGCCATTGACGAGAACGGAAGAAAACGTGAATTAAACCTCATTCGGGAGGACAGTCCTGGCGGGAATCGAACCCCCAAAGACCAATTCATGAGCCCGGACATCGGTGCTTTGCAGTTTATTAATATATACGGAGTGAAAATTAACACTTAAATATTTGAACGGTTTCGTGGTATAAAATTCTGAGTGCGCACGTCACGAAATTGACTCTACTACTGCAGTTGGCTCTGTATAATCATACAAACCGAGAACGTTTACTACTACAAAGGTTGGATAAAAAAACACAAGGCAATAGTACTGTAATATCTAGAGAAACCCTATATACATTCTTTAAATGTAATATTCTGCTATGTCCACCACCTTCTGCCACACATGTGCAAGGCGTCGAGCTCCACCACGCTTCCATCTCTGTTAATGTGACCGCCCTGCAGCATTGATAATGGCGTTTCATGTGGCGAAACACCTTCCAAGTGTTTCTTTCATCTTTGCAAAAATATTGTAGTCACTCGGGCTCATATCGGGGGTGAATATGGTGGATGTTTCAGTATCGCCAAGTTCCATGGAGTAAGAGATCCGTGACAGCGCTAGCAGTGTTTTTTTTTATTTGGTTTATTTACGGACGCTCTTTAACATCTCAGATCATCAGCGTCCCATGCAATTCAGGGCGCGAAACGGCCGACAAATTTTCTCAGAGGCCTCTTCTTTCAGGCTTGAAGTTCTTTATCGTGCCGTAAATGTACGACACAGAACCCATGGCTTTACTTCCCTTCCGAAGGAAGCCATACTAAGGATTTTTACACCCGAAAAAATACATTGATCCTGGCCGGGATCGAGCCCGCGATCTTGGGTTTAGGAGGCAAGTATGATTACCGCTACACTCTAGCAGTGTGACACCCAAGCATTGTCATGAAGCATGATGGGTTTCACTGCCAGCAAGTGTTGTAGCTTTTATCCTCAGTGCTGGACGAAAGTGGTGTTTCAAGAAATTGCAATAGTGCGCAACATTTACCCTTTGCCTTTCAGGTACAGCACCACGAATATCACACGCTACAATGATCATCGTCTTCACACTATTAACTTAGACGAGGAGAGCTGGGGTGTTTTCATTTGATTGCCGTTTCAAGCGTGGTGCTAAAAGAGCCCAGGTTTCGTCCATAGCAAGGATTCTCCCAAGGAACCGCCACCTTCTCTTTGGTAACGGTTCAACAAGTCCTGTGCAATTGCATAACGGTGCCATTGTTGCGTCTCCGTGATGACATGGAGTATCCAGCGCGCTGCAAGTTTGCGCAACCCAAGAATGTCCAGCAGAATGTACGGTTTTGTGGCATACGCTTGCCTCTGCATCTAATGCGGTCATCAACATCCAATTGGGTTCCTCCTGAACAACATCCCAGCCTGCACGAAGATTTTCACCGATGTTGCCATTGTACGACATGGCAACGCTGTATCACCACATGCCTCACGTAGTCCCTGATAACAATCTTGAGCACCACGATCTTGTCCAACTTTCCATTAACGTTGCTTCAGTTTCAAAAACATATTGCTATAGCGCTCGCACTATCCACCTCTATCTCAAGGCAGCGCCGTACTGGACGGTTGTCAAACATTTCAGATCGGATCCACACAACCCTTTGACTATTAAGGACGCGACCACTACATGCTGCCATTGTTGCTATTACTTTTTATCCAGCGCTAGAATTTTTTAATAAACAGCTATCAGGTATGTGTATGCCATTGTAAAGCTAATAATAATTATCAAATGTAAAGCATACCGAAAGATTTACTATTGAAGCTAAAGTTTAAGTCACCAGGTTGGTGGCTGTGAGGTTGCAATAATTTCCTTGCTTAGGTTATGGCATTAATTCAAAATTTGATGATGAATCGAATTACTCAGAATAATTCTGTCCAAATAACCTTACAAGTTCCAAGTTCATACTTTTTCACTGCAGGAAAGCCTTAAAAACACTGAAAAAATAATGATGATGATGATGATGATACTGATACTAGCTCGTTATCATTTCAGGCTATGTGGTGAAATGCTGCCAAGAAAACGAACGTAGAAAAATTAACAAACCCAGATATTTGTGCAGAGAAATTTGTTCTTGGATAATGGTTTATTTTTATAGTAATTTTGCAGAACACCAATTTTCGCGATATTCTTCTCTCATTCCCCAACTTGATTATCGAGTAATGCGTATCGTATGGTGAAGCTGCTGTAAAGTGTGGAAAACGCAATATTGCTCTTCAGAGATAGTTATTTACAATAGTTACATAGGCTTTGCTTGCCACCTCCCTAACATATTTTTTTTTTACATCAGAAACGTTGTTATACTGCCTTAGCTAAACTAAACCAGAAATTGGGGAAGAAAAGATAATTGTGGCGCTTGAAAATGTTTGACCGTCATTCAGAAACTACCAATAAACAATCAGAACCCAAAACCAGATTTAAATAAAGCATGATTTACCCCATAAGTTAATGTGGGTGTTCTACATAATAAAATTTATTTCAATATCAAAAAAAGGGAATATCGTAAATATTTATGAAAAAATTCCATTTTCATTACCATTAAAGTTTTAATTAACGAATCTCTCGAAGTTCCACACTTCAACCGATTGCTAAACACTATTCAGTTGCAGTGATCAGCGTCATCTAATGGCTTCATTGCGAAATACACACAACCCGGAGTCGGATTTTAGGAGAAAGAACATCAAAAGTGCTGACACAAGTCGTCTTATCTGTGTATACTGCGCTTGCACCTTAACACATCCCAATTCATGTAAACGCCTGTCAACCCATTGAAATGTAATATGAGTTAATGGATCATGTTAGGGAATCTTTCTCTGTAGATCTCAGTAGCTTTTAGAGCATAACCTCTCGCGCCCCTATAAATCACATTCATTTCGGAAAATTCACAAAATTAAATGATTTGAAGCTCTGTCGACGTTAAAAATGAATTATTTTAGGATTCCTGAGGAAGGCCACAGAGTCGAGATAGCCAAAAGCAGTGGACAATCCTAAAACTCTTCGGCTGACATCCTGTGAAACCATCATTCAAGCTCAGAAAACTGTCACCATTCTTCATTTCTTCAATTTGTATTATTTTATTATTTATCTTGTTGCTTTGACTGCATTGATATTCTCGTGACGTCTGTAGATCGTGGGCTGAATACTTTAGTTGTAAATCTGTAGGGATGAAAAATAAAATGAATTAATGATGGCACAAGAGTTTTGGCGTCTCAAAGCTATCTTGAATTCATCTTCTCAGGGTAACCTGGTAAAACTCCGAAAAGAGCCTTACTCAGACAGCTTGAACTGACCGCGATTCGAACCCAAGACATCCGATTAATAGTCGCGAACGCTACCACTAAACTCGGAAGCGGTCAATTTGCAATTTATTTGATGAACTATTTTGTCTTATATCTATTGGTTTTAAAAGAAACAACTATTCAATGAAACAATTCACAGATATCACGCAAAATTAGATAAAAATTAGAATCGTGACTTTGTTAGAAAACAACTGAATGCCTATAAACACACCAATACAATGGCATGCAATTGTGTGTTTAAGCTGAAAATTTGCGGTTATTTTAACTCTAAATTGTGAAAACGCTGTTCATTGGTTATTAATAACAACGTGCATTTCGATTATTAAGGCGGTAAGCCATTCTAATATAAACGTTAACGTTATTTAGCTTTAATATGACTTTCTGAGCACCAAGTTGCAATTACTTCAGTAGTCCATAACTTCGATATTTTACACCTGTGACCCTAGGTTCCCTGTCTCAAATTACTTGCCCAAGATCGCTCTTCGTTTATACACTACAAATGTTAAATGCCTAAGGGAAGCCACAGCAGCCAATATTATTTGTTTACCGACTATGACACTTTTCTTGCTCTTAAGGCAAAACTGAAGACTACCTCTAGGAAAGTCCATTACTCATAAACGTAGCGGTATTAGGAAAGAAAGTGAGCTCTGAAGTATGGAGAAGTAGAAGGGAATATGGTTGAAAAAAGTAAATAGGAAATTTAATACTCGACAGTTATTGTTTAAAGTCATAATTTTCTGTGAACTCCTGAGGCAGGTCGCGAAGGACCTTGCCACCTTAAGATGAGCACGCAAGTAATATTCCTTTCTTGATCCTCCGTCCCATTCTCTGGTATTGATTGAATGTCTGTGTGACGTCAGGGTCCTCCCACTTCCTGAAAACGCTCGCTTTTGCGACAAAACCCGCCTTTCTCATCTCATCTGTCCAAAATGATCCGTCACCTGTCGCCAGTGGCGTGGCGACTCTGGGTTTAGATACGGTACTTTGAAAGGGACGAGGGGAGGACGGTAGAAAAAAAAAGTTTCTCTCTGGACCTTTTTCGTTTTTTGGTGGTGGCTGGTGAGGGAAAGCTTTTGTTTGTACTGGCTAAATGTACATGTGTTGATTTATTTTTATTAATGTGGTAATGTCATATAAGTATAAAAGTTAGGTGTTTTGGCCTTTAAATGTTAAGAAGGTAGCACGTGAACTTAATATGTTTAAATAATTTAAACTGTTTTTTTATTGTAATTGTAATGACTACATATTTACTGTTCTTCTGCTGAAAACAAAGCAATTTGATTAGCATTGGAAAGTTTTCTTTATAAAATACCTTACATATATCGACTTTCTGTCAATACTACCTTCCAATTCCATCCATTGCGATAACTTTGTTACAAACATTTTTATGTCTTGTGTGGCTTTTGAAGTCTACTAATTTAGGAGTGAGCTGATTTTGAGCTCTTTTATCTACAAGGACTATTATTAATTATTCCTTTTTTGAAGAATAATTGTACAAGTTCTTAAAGTTTTTATGAGCCAATTTTTCTCTAATAATACCTACAATTAATGGAATTATTCGCCATCCTTTTAAAGGCATTTATTGGCTTCCTGCACATTTATATTCTTGTATATACAGAGCGTTCGGAAAGTCACTGCAATTACAGTGTATGTTGGAAATGTTGTCCCCGGGCGGATATACAAAGCTGAACCACCTTTATTGAAAAACACTTTCTGCAGACGTGTTAATGTTTGTTAACATGTATAAGAGAGAGGTGGAACTAGGCCTCGTCTGTATAGAAGATGACTTCAAGAATGTCAATGATATTTCTTTCAACAAAAGATGTAAACCATTCGCAGTAACGGATTCGCCTTCATGATCCGCATCTTTCAATTCTTGTACTGCTGTCACTTTATGCGGGAATAATTTCAATGTTTTCCTAATCGCTTTATGCACGGTTGCAAGCCCTGTATGTTTTTCTTGTCCTAACTTGCACACTGATTTTGATGGGCTACGCCGCATAGAGTCAGGAATGTCCAAAATTTCGTTTAGCCGGTCCTCCAGTTTGTTCAGCATAACACTGAGCCTGTCTCTCGAACTTTCTCATTAAGTCGACGAACAGCATTATTATGAGACGCAGCTGTTTCTGGAAAATGTTCAGCAAATGCCTCCTGCACTAAATCTTGTGTATTTATCGCCTTGTCGAAAGACATGTTCAACAAGAAAAATACGTTCCTCAATTGAAAACACCAAAATTTAAAACTAAATTAAACATTTAAACAATGCACATATAGCTTTCAAAAGCTTTTATCTACTGAAAATTGAACTAAACAGTTAAATGTTATGCAACAATGGAACAAATTTAAAAAATGTCGTATATTTATGAAAAATCCATTGTGCCAATTTGTGCTAAGATTCTATGAAGAAAAAACCTAACTTTGATTCGAACTTCCAGTGTAATCTACTTCTGTAGTCTTAAGTGCATAGTGACTTTTTGAACACTCTGTAGTTTGCCTTTTATGAATTCTCTGAATTTTTCCCATATTCTTTGTTGCCAGCTGTGATTGATTCACTTTAAATGCAAAAGAGAGCTCTGATTTAGAGTTTGATTTGTTAATAATTGTTAGTGACTTCACTAGTTTCCTTTCCATACCTATATAAATAGGTATCCACTGGAGAACAACTCAGAATAACTTTCCTTTCTGACTCAATTGCTTTTACCCTTTCCTTATACATAATGCACATAATGTAATGAAGGTTGTTTTTATTTTCTTTAAGAGTACTTTTGAGCTCTCTCCCTCTTCCCTCTATTCCCCTTTGAAACTTCAAAATAAGGGGACTGGGTTTGGGTGAAAGCAAAAATTTAGTTTCAAATTTCCTCCTCAGTATCTGAATTGAAATGTTTTTTTGTTTAAATTAAATTTATGTTAAATAAGTATTTATTCAGACAATGGTTTCAAACTTCTTCCTCAGTATCAAAAATGTAAGGTATTTTTTTTGTTTAAATTAAATTTATATTAAATAGGTATTTACTTGGATAGGCCGTGAGTCCTTAGAAAAGTTCATAAAGATTTGTAGTTCCTCATCTTTGCAAATTCTGGTAATTCTTTTTACTTATTTTCTAATTCAAGTTTCATTTTGATATCGGTATTGTAGTGAGTATGGATAAGTTTATGTATTTATTTATTTATTTTAGTACATATGTTTGCAAACAGGTTTGGGCTTTCAGGTGAGAATTTTATGGCTTATTTAGTAAATATATCTTTTGATGTACTGCAATGTAATTATTCTACTAAAAGTTTTTATTTCAATAGCTTTTTAAGGATGAAATACAACAAAAGTATGCTGTCAATAGTGTGATTTTAAATGAACATGTGTTCAAAAGAAGAACATGAGATGAAAACAAGGGGAAAATATTGAAAATTACTGCATTTAAAATTAGAAGAAAACTGACATTGTTTCTTTGATGTGTCTCTCGACGCCCGTTTTTACTGCTGGGGCATCACAAACTTTGGGCACTGATGATGATTGAGATGAAATAAATTTGGAAAGAAGGGTTTCAGGTCTAAATTTTGCCACTTATGAGGGCTGAAGAAAACCTGGAATAAAACTGTTAAGAATGACGGACTTGGTGGAAATAAACCCTAGACCTCCTGCTCAAGAATCTACACCTTAACGGCGCAGCCACCCATAGTAGTTTGTTTGTTTATGATTGATATTGTGCAAAGAAGATATTAATGTTCAGTTCATAATGCAGGATTTTTGATGTACAACTGATTTTCTATTTTCATTAATTTTACATATGATTTTTTCTTCTTATAATGTTAAGGGACTTACATTACACTGTAATTATTTAGTTTGCAGTCAACCTTTTCCGGACTTTACCTCCTTCAAGCAATCCAAACGGGGCAGAATTTGATCCAGAAGAGGATGAGCCCACTCTTGAGGCAGCTTGGCCACATCTACAGCTGGTCTACGAATTCTTCCTCAGGTACTTTCTCATTAAAATGCTTAAAGAAATTGTCTTATTTGATCTTAATAATTAACAAGTGTTGAAGTTTTTAATGTGGAATGGAAGTTGTACTTAAACTACATTATGTTTACCATTTATTCATTGTCATGCCTTGTATGCAGACTCTCATTCAGCTCCCAGTATTTAACTTTTCATATTGACAATCTTCATACTTATTTTTGCTTTTTGTGTTCACGGTACACACACATATATATATATGTGTGTTTATAAAGCTAAAAATCAAGTACTGGAGAAGATTAAATAAAGCACTTTAATAGTATCACTTACCTATTGAAGCGTTTTTATCTGTTTCATCTTCTCTGGTTCTTGTTATTTTAGCTATAATGTTTCAAGAGTTACTTTATTTTTATTATATATATATAGAATATATGTTAGCTAAAATTCCTGCACTATCTAAATAACTTTAAAGCATGTGGTTCATTGATATAAAACTGGGTGTTTGAGGATAATCTACATTCAGAACTCAAAAGTTAAATACCAACTTTTTTCTACTTTTGGTTTAGCTAAAAGTGTCTCCAACTCTCTTTATTTTTAATGGAATACCCAAAATATATTTTTTATTTTCAAATAATGCTCATTAAGAGCTTTTCAAAAAGTACAAGTAGGACCACACTGGATACTTATGTACACATTTATTGTTGCTAAATAAGAAAACAAAAATGTGAAGCAAATAATTAAAATGCTCCTTCCTTAACAAAACAAAAATGTCTAAATTTTGTATTCAAGCCTTAAGTTGCCTTACAATGTGCCAGTCAACCTCATTCAAGGGATGACAACCAGGTTTTAGGAATGTCTTGCACCGCTTCCATTATTAGATACTCCAGATCTTCTAAGTAGTTAGTTCCTTCTCAATATACTACTGACTTCAAATGACCCATGAAAACAAGCCCAAAGGCATCAAATCTAGGCATCTTGCTGGCCACACTATATGACCTCTCCTGCCAATCCATCATTATGAAAAAACCTGATCTAAGACCTGGTGAACATTCGTCCATAGTGAGCTGCCCTCCATCATGTTGGAAATACATGTCATCTCTGGGTAGCCCATGGTTCATTGGATGTGAAAACAAATTGGTGACAGCCTGTCTAAGTGATTTCAAAGCAAATCCAAATATCTATTAGCATTTAGCATTTGTCTGAAAAAGAAAGGGCCAATGATTTCATCACGTTCAATACCGCCCAAACATTTTAAGTTTTTATGGATACTGCATGTGTTTCTCATCCATCCATTGTGGATTTATGTCTGACATTATTAGCAGTGGTACCTGTTGACAAATTATTTCTGTTAGAATGTGGCTTCATCTAAGAATTTAATTTGTCTGAAGAAAAACCGGTTTGTTATTAATGCACTCCATCATTAATTCATAAAACTGCATTCTTCTATTGGGATCATCCTTAGAAAGTTCTTCTTATCAGTTGCACTTTTTGAGTAACCTAATCCTTTACACTTACAGTTTGTGTAAATTTCAGTACAACCTTGGAATTGGATTGTGATCCAAATGCATAAATTGTTTCCCTTTCACTCAACATCAGATAAAATTATTTAACATGCTGGGTGTTATAAAATGTTTCTGTATTAATAATCATGATTCCATGGATATAAAAATGGACAGTATTTATGTTATTGCTGACAAAACACAGTAAATAAAAGAAATGTTTTATTATTTGTTATGCTTTTTTGTTTTTTGATTTGGCAACAATAAACAATAAATTTGTATAGAAGTATGTGAGTACCTTTCAAAAAAAACTTAATGAGCATTATTTAAAAATGTAAATAATATATTGTGTATTCAATTTAAAATAAATTAGTTGGAATTAATTCAAGGTAAACAAAAAAAAGTTGATATCATTGTTGTGTTCTCGGTATATAGCTATCCCCATAACTAAGCTTTAAGTGACTGACCAATATGTTTCAAGAGTTATTTAGGTGATTTCCTTTATATATATATTAAAACTAAAATAGCAATAACTAGATAAGCAGTAAAGGATAAAACACTTAGAAAGTCACAGATTTAGTATTGCTTCGGGCAGCTTGTGTCCTTTATATTTCATTTATATATATAATATAAATGAAAAATAAAATAATACAATGAACAATGCAACTAAAATAACACTTACTGGATTAGCAGAAAAAGAATAAAGCACTAAGAAAGTCACAAATATAGAATTGCAGTATTTCTTGCCTAAGAAGAACATGAGTTGTTTGAAATATTGCAATACCTATGTCTGTGTTTTATCCTTTTTCTGCTTATCTAGTAATATATACACACCATTATTGGGAATGAGAGGTCCACATTTTTTTATCTTTCCCTTTCTCTCTTGAAGAATCAATTTAAATGTATCATGCAACTTACATTTCAGAGGACGTTTTTTATAACAGCATGAAATGGAAATAAAAAAAAAAAAGTACATACAACAGATGTACCATCCATTCCACCGAACCATCGGCTAATACACATGCAGCAGTAGCAGTACCAATGGAATAAATTCCAGTGTTATCCATATATATTTGATTGAATAGGATACACTGTATTATATGTTATTGGAAGTTAATTCTGGTGGAACATATAAGGATAATATTATGATATAATTAAAGCTAGGTTAAATAATTTCATAACATATGGATAAATACATTTTTATTCATCCATTTGTCATTCATTCAAGCCACTTGTGTAGCTCAATTGGCTAGGGCATCAGTCGCAAAATAGTTGCAGAAGTGGAGGAATCGGTTTCAAATCCTGCTAGGGTAAATTTGACCAAATCATCTCAAAGATCTTTGCAGTTGGCATGGAACATTTAGCAACTAAAAAAAGCAATATCTAATTGAGAAGCCCTGCTTTAATAACTATATTACAGCTCTAAGTATATAGGTATTGAAAAAACACTAATCAAATATAAAGAATAAACCATTAAAGCAAGCACAACAAATGCAATTTCTAAAATATATTAAAGTAGTTATAGTTTTAATAGATAAACTGCTGTTCATAATATGAATGGTGACCTTGTAATTTGACTAAAAGGTGATCATATATTCAAAAGCCTTTTAGATGCAGAAGCTTTGCCCAAGAGGCAATTCCCCCATAATCAAGTCTTAAGTGTCTTGTTTTTTGGGAAGCTGCCTGATGGAGAAGTGGCATCCTTTCGATTTGCAAATCTGCATGATGGCAGATGATGGGATGCCCATGCCCAGTTAGAATGATTTAGGTTTCCTGACCCAGAAAAGTAATAATGGTGCCAACAAATAGAGGTCAGTTTGTATTTAATTAAGTAATTTCTTTTTAATATTGACCTTAGCAGTTAGTATGAGACACAAAACATTTAATAAAGAAAAACTTTGAATAAGCCAAAAGTCCAATACAAATGTTTTCCAGGCTTTTTTTTGTTCTTCATCTTCTTCTTTTCCTCCTTGTGATAATTTATCAATAGAATTTTACACATGGTATAAAGACTAATGCTAATTCTTTTCAATTTCCAGGTTTCTCGAATCCCCGGACTTCCAGCCAAATGCAGCAAAGCGATATATTGATCAAAAATTTGTTTTGCAGGTATTGATCATTTGTTTTTATCATCATTTATATATATTTTTTTTCAAAATCATCAAGTATACAGGCTTTTCAGATTTTTAATTAAATACAATTGGGTCACATTTTGCAGAAAGGAACCAAAACCATAGAAATATGTAGGTATTATATTGGTAGGTAATAAAATCTAAGAGTTTTTTTTATTTTTATGAAGACTTTTATCTGCATATTACCTAAAACAGTAGGTGATTTGTTATACTCATTCCTAAATATTTTATTTGTGTTTAACCTTAAGAACAGTTTTCTCATGTTAGGCATATTGTTGGTTGGTTCCTTTCTGCAGACATGTCAAATTCCTCTTTTCGTTAATGGCTGTTTTGCAGATGACATTGCTGTGCAGCTTTTTAAGTTTAGGTTCCCTACATAACAAGCATTATGATAGTGGTTTATAAACATAATAAAATTTTAATAAATGTTTGGTGATGGAAGCTTCAGGAACTGTTTAGTTAAGATTTTAATTCACATTTGAAACTCTGAGAGTTAGAGTAATGTAGAATTTAATTTAATTTATGTCCACATAATTAAAATTACAAATTAATTATAATTATAATTTTAATATTTGTTAGTAAGAAATTAACAAATATGAAAATATATGTATCAAATTAATGTACCTAAATTCATGCAATAACGATTTTTATAACAATTAATTACACATATAATTCTCTATAATTGGTGGATCTAGAGCCTTCAGCACAAACAGAGGCACAAACCCCATTCTTATCAGGATGGGGACTTGGCCGACAATTTCAATTTCTCAAGTATAGGGTCCCCACCCTTCTGCTGTAAACCCCTATCACACATAAATTTTCTTCTTTAACTATAACACAATTTGTGTCAGTCACTTTTATCTAGGTCCCATTACACCTTAACATAAGGTTGTAGATGTATAACCATCCATAATAATAATAATAATAATAATAATAATAATAATAATAATAATAATAATAATAATCGTTTGCTCATGGTAAAGCTTTTCTAAATTATTTTAATTTATTTCTTATATTTTTTTTAACCATTTTTCTCCGACTTGTCCAGAGAATCTTACTAATCTCTTAACATCTAAATCTTCTGCTTTATTCAACATAATTCTAAACATTCTGATGGTAAATTATCCCTATTTTACATCAAATTTCTTCTCTGCATTGTTTTTTTCTTCATATTTAAGTATACAGTGTAGTTCATTTCATATTTCTCCACAGAATGGACATGCTGCTACCTTTTCAGATTTGGAGGTTATATAGATGAAAATGATGATTAATGAAATGATAATACTTCAAGAATAGTGTCTAGCATATCAATTTAACATGTAGAAATGCAACATAAAATATTTTATACTTCATGTTTTACATAAAATTGGTGTCAAAATTATAGATCTAAAAGTTGTATACATCAAAAGTTTTAAATATTTATTATATAAACATATAATTAATATTTATTACATAAATATATAATTAATTTTATTAAAAATAAAATTTTATATATATAGTTTTTTACTTTAATGTGTGTATTTTCAGAAGGAAACTGTCAGCGAGCTCGTCTTGAAACCTTCTCAATCTTTACACTAAGTTAGATATTGATAGGAGATAGTAAGTGCAAAATATTAACTGCTCATGTGTATGAACAATATGGAATTAAAGCTTGAATGAAAATGTTGTGCAAAAGTTAGTAGCTCATCTACCTACCCTACCACTCTGGTTACAAATGGTATCTTATCATCTGGCATAGCTGGTAATGGGTAAAGAATGGAAGAGAAGGTAAGCAAGTCTGTGGAAGAAGACTGTTTAACTGCTGTTGCCCAGTTATGCTTTCCAAATTGAACATTCCAAGTAAACCTTCTCATCCTTTTTATTTCTATGAGCAGTGAATATTTTGCTCTCCATATCCCCTATCAATATCTAACCATGTTGAAAGTTTTGAAATAAAGTTTTGAGATGAGCTGCCTAACAGTTCCCTTGTCAGAAGTGGTTTTTCAGGTAAATGAAAAGTTTGCAAACATTTGTTTGCAGTTGCAAAAATATATATATTTTTTAACTTTGTTTTTTAAAATTATTTTATTACGTATATTTATACTATATTCAGAGAAAAGAAACTAGGTTTATTGTCATTCGAGTTTTTTAAATAATTAATAAAATATTATTGATATTAATACAATTTATGTGAAATAAAGTTTGAATTATTTGTGCAAAACTATATTTAATGGTTTAATAGAATCTGTTTTAATTTAACACAAATTTGTATTTGTGCTTATATCTACTTAAAATAGTTTCAAAGACTCAATAGTTGCAAATGCTTTCTAAACAGGAAAACTCGTGTATAACAGATTAAGAGCAGACTATATTTGAGTTGTATTAAAAGCAGCAGTTGAGTTTCTGCAGTTTACATTTTATGTATGTATTTAAATAATTAGTTAATACTTTGTTATGTTGATCTTAGTGAAAAAGAAAGTATTTTATTATTAAAATTTGATGTAAGATAAATTTATGTTGAAATCTTGGAATTTTTTGTATTCTACTTTGACTGTTGTGTAGATCCTTTAACTTATAAATAAAATACAAAGGTTTGCAAATCAGAATTAATTTTGCATTCTTTTCATTTTAGCTGCTAGAATTATTTGATTCCGAAGATCCAAGAGAAAGAGATTTCTTAAAAACAACATTACATCGTATTTATGGAAAATTTTTAGGTCTAAGGGCTTACATAAGGAAACAAATTAATAATATATTTTACAGGTAAGCATTTACTTATGATTTCTAGACCTTTTTAATGAGTAGATTGTTCTGAAATATTTTAAAGTTGTATGTCAATCTATAAATAAGGGCTATTCCAAAGTAAGTTCCAAGTTTGAAATGGCTGCATTTTTTGTTCATATTAACAGTTTGGTTCCATATAGATACTGTTATGCTTTAAAGGGAATGGGTTTTTTTTTCTCCCATATGTATTTGTTTAACTTTAGTGGCTATGATAATTGTGTCATGCTTGAATAAACAATAGTGGTTGAGATAATTGACAGAAATTTTCAAACAATTTTTAGAATTATTTTACCTTTATGAGTCCATGTTAACCTAATTCAGTACTATTGCCGGTGTAATAAACAATATTCCAATGCATTGGAAGATTTTGAACAATATGTGGATTGGGAATTGAATCCTGTTCTGTCAAATCATTTCATAAGCTGGGCAACAAATTTGTGGAAAGTGATGAAGTTACTGATAAAAGGCTGGGCAACTGACAGTAGTACAAAATGAAGTGAGTTTAACTGTACTTTTAAAGTTCATGAAAATTCTGCATATAATGTTTATAGCTCTAATAAGTTGCAAAGTATTTGGAGATGAGTTATTCAATAGTGGAGCATATTCTGAGAAAACAGTTTCAGCTCTGTCCATGTAAAGCAATGCTTTTTGAGCCTACAACACTAGGTAAGCAGATTTTTGTCACTCTCACTTTGCAAATGTTAGCAGAAATTCAGAATAAAAATTTATAGATAGATTTTATGGAGAGAATAAGCTCATTTCAAATTAAATGTAGGTGTTAACATCATTGCAGGATATAGGCAAAAAATAATTGAATACAATTGCTCAGCAAGGATTACAGAGTAAGTTATTGTTTGGTGTGGTTTTTGGTATATTTTTAATAGGATTTTATTTCTATGAGAAATGGAAAATGTGCAAACAAAAACAGTAATAGTAAATGAGCAGTGATATGTTTTTAATGTTGCAAGATTTTGTAATATAAGCATTAAAGAACCATGATATCAAAAATGTTTTTATGCAAGATTACACTCCCCTTCACATAACCAATGCCATAAAACACTATTAAGCAACACATTTGGTGCTTGTGTATTCCAATCAGTTGGCCTCCTAGGTCACCAGATATGAATCTGGCTGACTACTGGTTATGAGGTTATCTCAAAGAAAGCATATTTCTTAGTACACCTACTACTTGTGAGGAACTGAAACAATTAATATTGGATGTCATCGGAAACTTCGAATGGCATTAGTGGTGCTCATATTTACATTTTTTTATTAATATTTGAAAAATATTTTGGTTTATTCTTGTTATAATGAATTTCCATTTCTTTATTAAAAGATTGGTGTTTTTATTTTTCCAGGATTCAAAGTTATGGCAATTTGAAACTGGGAACTGATTTTAGAATAAGCTGATATGATAAGTTCATTTTTACTTTAGAGTTAGAAATTAGTATTTTGTAATTTCTCAACTACATGCTCAACACTAGTAAGTTAATATAGTTATGTTTATAAATTTATAGTAATTCAAATTAATATGGAATGTTGTTGAATGTAAATGCAAATAGCTGTTTCAACAAATGAGTAGCAAAGTAGAGCACATTTAATTTTAATGGGCCATTAGAGAGATACTGGATTATGTCTTCTCTCTATACATAAAATAGGGTACACATTTTTTTTAATAAAGTGCACCTATTGCGTAAAAGGCTCAACATTGATTGAAATCAGTGGAATGACCACATTCAGTTTGCTACATGTTGTGATATAATTAATTAAAATTTATCCTTGTATGTACTATTTTTGCTGAAAAATTGCTTTTCTTTTACAGGTTTATATATGAAACTGAACATCATAATGGAATTGCAGAATTGTTAGAAATACTAGGGAGGTAAGATATATCTGTTATAACAAAATTTTCAAGTGATTTTAACAGTAGTTTAATTAAATTCTTAAGCATTAGTTGATCTATAAAACAAGAATTAATTAAAAAGAGCCAGGGAAAAAAAATTGGTGCTTCAGAAATAATGGAGATACTTTTCAGATACTATGAAATGTTTCATTTATAGTAAATTTTTTTAGTTAAACATTATTATTAATTTTGTTAAATATGTGTAACATTTTGTTAACATGTGTGATGACTGTAACACTTTTTTCAGCATCATCAATGGATTTGCCCTGCCATTGAAGGAAGAACACAAAGTTTTCTTGTTGAAGGTGCTCCTTCCCTTGCACAAGGTGAAATCTCTGTCCGTATACCACCCACAGCTGGCCTATTGTGTGGTACAGTTCTTAGAGAAGGATCCTTCCCTCACCGAACCTGTTATTAGGTGTCTCCTCAAGTTCTGGCCAAAAACACATTCCCCAAAAGAGGTAAAACATAATTTAAGGTTTTTATAATTAAAAGTGTTTTAAATTAAGTATTGTTTGGAATAAGGCAGTTGCCTTTAAATAATACTGATTCATCTAATGGATATTTCTACTTTTGTAGATTATACAATATTCTAATTCCTTTTCAATTTTTATCCATTATGTTAAAATCATCTGGTGCACTCTAATCCCATAAAACTGTTTTCTATATTATTTTGATCATTTGGTATTCCTTTTACCCTCTAATAGATATAATACTTCATGTGTCATATGTAATTACATATTCCCAATTTAAATGTTTCATGCTTTGTTTATTTTTTATCTAGAATTTCTGCAACTTCTATATGACATTGCTTTGTTCAAAAACTTATACCATTATTAACTGAATAAAATATTTTTCAGCTGTTGATTAGTTTGTTACTAATATTTATTTATTTATTTAAATAGGACAAAGTTCTCAATACTATTACAATGGCCCGGTTCTAACCTAGGTTCTATAAGAGGCCAATATTTTAAACCATTCCTGTTCCAAATATTCTAATTATTAACATACAGATTTTCACTATTTCAAGAAGTGTATTTTAACAATATTAACTGACCCCCAGTCCTCAGTTCATCAGTAGCTTCCTACTGGGATATCAGGAGTTCTTTTTACACAGCTCATGTTCCACACCTATATTTGTCCTATTTGTATTGAATCTGTGCTCTACATCTAAATATATCAATTATGGTTTGGAAATCTGTCCCCTTAACTAGCTTACATCCATAACTTTTAATCTACCACACAATCAAAATACCAGTAATGAGCAAGGCAAACAAATCAAACTCACAAATCATCTCTCCCCACTGACCATAACCATTAATTTTTAACTGTATACAAATATTTCTCAAGATTCCTAATTTGCATTTGGTCACCAAAATTTTTCTTTGTTGCAATTTATTTAATTTCAACCATTTATCATGTATTGCAAGCTGTCTCCATTCAGATTTACTGAATATTCAAACAAAATATTCTCTACATTTTCCCAATTTGAACATAAAAGGCAAACTCCTTGCTGACAAATACTTCTAAAGCCCCTTAAACTCCAGATTCCTAGTCTAAACCATGCATCCCCTCTCTCTCCTGCTTATTACATACTAATGCATCTATCTGTTTTAACATCCCCTTTTATTTCCTATAGAACACTAGTGACCTCTTCCCTGTCATTATAGAATGCTATATCTGTCTGTCCACATCCTCAAACCTTGCTCTAATCTGTTTCTAAAAGTCTCCCTCCAATTCATCTTTTCTTAACTATACATCACCCATTCCATTCCTAAACATTCATTTAACATAGAAAATTCCAACATCTGTTCTATCCAAACCATTACTCAGAACTCTCTCCAATACCCACTTTTTCATACCACACCTTCCTTTTTCTAATAATGCCCCTATATTAGCAACATTTTGTTGAATTCTCAACACAATCTTAACAAAATCTACTGAGTATTCCTATCATTTTTTAACTGTGCTCCACCCCCCATATTTCATTCCCATATGCCCGCCTTTACTCCACCATCGCCCTATATATTCTTTCCAACTAATTCACCTTCATTCCTGTTGCAACAAATATACATTGCTTAATTAGTTTCAAAGATAATAGGCCCTTAGTTAATGCTAATTTCTTTTGTTTCTCCCATTGACAGGAGAAGCTCAGAGCCAATTCTAAGTATGAAAATTCCTTCACAGTCTGTATTGTCCTCCCCAACTTAAACCATTTCTCATCCCTCCTCAGCTTATTTCCCTTTTTAAATACCATTATTTTAATCTTCTCCTGATTCACTGTAAGATCTCATTTCTTAAAATATCTCGTAATTTCTAATAATGCACATCTTAATTCTATCACCTAAATAGTGTTGCCATTAAATCATCAGCATAAAGTAAATCTGGGATTTCCAATTTGTTTATTATTTGTTTGTGATGTTAACTTGTTGTAAACTTAGCATTATATTATCTATAAGCAAATTGAAAAGAATGAGACTCACATTGCATCTTTACTTAATCTCCGATCTTGGATTACTTCCTCAGTCACAGAACCTTCCCCACATTTAACATAAAACATAGTGTCCTTGTAAAACTCCTTCAACAAAACAATCATCTCCTTCCCTTTTGCCATAATTTGTACCATAAGGCCTCTATTAATTCCATTATATGGCTTCTCTAAATCAGCAAATCTATATATAACCTACAGCATTTATTTGCCAAATATTGATCTATCATTTTTTAATAAAATATTTTATCAGCTGTACTTCAACCTTTTTTAAAACCTAATTGAAATGGAGAAATTTAATGTTCTCTTCTGCCCATTCATTAATTCTCTCAGTTAGAGTGCTATTGAAAATCTTAACCAAAATTAGATAAAAGAACATTGCCTCTACAGCTACCTGGATCATCAATAAAACACTTTCCCTTAAAAATAGGGTAAATAATACTGTGCACCAGCTCTTGATACACTTAATTCAATTCTAGTGGACACACTTAAATGATTATGCTTTTGATATCTTACCTGGAAAAATTTAACTGACACTCCATCTTTATCTACTTTATTATTCTTTTTCCCCTTTTGAAAATATTTTAAAACTCTCATATGAAAACTCTCTATCCAGAGTTTCATTATATCTTGATTTTAATTCCAAAATCCAACTGCTCATTCAGAGTCTCTGAATTCAAATAAACATTTAAAATACTACACCTGTTGCTGTGGTACATTAATTGCTCTTATTTTTGTACAATTTCTCATAGTTTCCCATACACTTGTTGTACCTTCCCAGATTTCATTTTGGCCTCTTTTTCTACCCCATTCACCTTTCTAGCTATCTAATAACCTTTTATATACAATGCTCTCAACTCTATCAGTTTTCCTCTATCCTTAAATCATACATTCTCTCTCCACTGAACAATGACATCCTTTACTAAATTTCATATCTCTGCATTTTTATTAAACCAATTATTATAGTTTTTAGTGTTATTCCACTCCTTTTAAGCACACTATTACCAGCCCAATTGAGTACAAATTTTAATAAAAATAATAAATCTCCATGCTTGTCTAATTTGATATACAGATTAATTCCATGGACATACAAACTTACCATTGCAGAATTCAACATAATGCATGCTCCTGCATGGACCTGATTTCAGTATAACTATTCACTTACTCACCCAATTTCCTTGTATTTAAATATAAATCCTTCTTAATTAATTTCATCCTTCCATTCTATTGCTAAGGGAAAATAAGCACAATTACTAATGAAATTCATTTCTTTAAAATTTATCAGTGAAGCTAATTACTCCCAAACACACACAATTTTTGATCACATGCACTAACGAACATTTATTACACTTATCTTCTCCCGAAAAACCATTTAAAATCACCAAACCATTGATTTTGTAAAACTGAACAAATTTTATACTTTCTTCACTTCTTCCTAACACTTCCCTTAACTTGCTCTACAACTAAGTAATTTAATATACCCCAATCCTTTGCTTGCAAATGTGCATTTCTTGCATTGAAATCTCCTAGCAAATAAAAATTCTGCCATAGGAAATTCTTGTCGAATTTCATCCATCTATTTCTTTAATGGTGGAAGAAATCTGGGCTGTGAAATCCTAGCAAATAAAAATTCTGCCATAAGAAATTCTTGTTGAATTTCATCCATCTACTTCTTTAATGGTGGAAGAAATCTGGCTGTGAAACCGGGAGCTTCTGGGTGGGTTATAAACTATCCCTAAACATAATGTTAACTTTTTACTAATATTACCAAATTACACCCACCATCCTGGAACTCAATTCTTTAATCTTACTCTTCCATTACTTTCTAAATAATAACCCCAACCCACCTGAAGCTCTTCCCTTAATATCCGTACTCAAACCCTTTTTTCCTATAAATTCAAAATCTGCCATTCTAATCTCATCTCTATCCTCTAATCATGTTTCAACTAATACATATAAATACACCTTTTCAAACCTTCACAATTTCAAAAACCCAGCCTCAGAGACCTGCTTTTCTCCTTTTCACCCTTTTCCAAATCCATTCTAGCTCTGAACTACTGCAATCTCCTTCTACTTCTGGTCTTGATTCCCCTTGCTGCAGATTCTTGATGCTGCCAGGGATATACGTCTTCCAGCATGCCACTCTATGTGACTGAAATGAACTTAATGGGAAGATTTGGAATTGAAAGAAATTGTATTAAAATTACAAACTTTATTTTAGAGGGAGGGGGGGGGGGCGTAAGTATAATAATATAACCTGTGAAAAGCAATTAAATACAGGAGCATTGGAATTTAGAATATATTTACGAAATTATCATAGTATAACCCTACAGAAAAAAGTGGTCCACTTTCAGAGTTAAATTCCAGCTTCAGGTAATGTCATTGGCACTCAGTAAAGCTGGATTCAAGTAGGAATCATTTCTTTTACTTTGCTGTACTTTCAATGAATGTTTGTTCATCGCTTATTTCTTTGCAGGTTCATATTTATAATATTGTAGTCATAATAAGGAAAATTCCATAAAAATGCATCAGCTCCACTCTCACCTTCTGTTACTAGCTAGATCAAATATTGTATTACATGTAGATGGAAAGTAAAATCTGTAAAGTGTTGGAAATAAGACTGTAACAGAAGAAATTCACATATTCATAAAAAAGGGAAATTGGTTGGAATCAAGCCTTTGCGCTCTTGCACCACGCTCCATATAATACCACTGTGATAACTTCATGCAAGCAAATGATCTCTTGATTAAAACATTTGATGTAATATAGATTACTGGACATAATGCTGTTGGTAATTTTCATATGTGAACAAGGTGACACAGATCTAGGCATATTCAGGCTTCAAGGGTCAACATTTCCCTTGTGTTTAAGTGTGTATGTACAGTTATGAATATATATATATATATATATATATATATATATATATATATATATATTCATAAATGTAACTTACAAAATGCAGATATAAATACAGGATTTTCAGGAAGGATAGGAAATGAGGAGGAATCAAAATACTAAAGCAACAAGTTATGAAGTTTAGCAGGATGATAGAAATTATACCTAATTCCAGCTTAATAATGTCTATAGGTGATGTTTCTGAATGAATTAGAAGAAATATTGGATGTAATTGAACCAGCAGAATTCCAGAAGGTCATGGATCCATTGTTCAGGCAGCTAGCCAAATGTGTCTCCAGTCCACATTTTCAAGTAAGTAACATTTTGATAAACAAGGAAAAAGAAAGGAAAATGTGAGCAATTTAGCTTTATTGACACTGAGTAAAGAACTGTGCACTCATCGGTGATAATTATTGTTCAATTTTATATCTTAGAGAGTGTAAAACGTATATTAGTTTTGTAGTTAAGTGTGCTTTGGCCAGGAGGAAAATAAATTTTACTAGCAATCTGTAACAAAAGTTAGCCTAATGCATGAGTGTAACTGGAAGCTTCATAAATGTTCAATTTTCATAAATGTTCAATTTGATGAGGTGGAGTATAAGGGTTATTGTGAAATGCATACATTCATATTCATTGTGCTCATCCTGTAAATTACAAATTAGTGAGTTCTAATGTCAACTCACTTGACAGCCAGGCATTGAAGTTTTACACATGGGCAGCAGAGCGCAGTAGCATAGTTCATTTGAAATGCACATACCGACAATTGGCAGATTACATTAAGATGAATGATGAAGGTAAAGATGGTGATGCAATGAAGATGGATAAAGGACAGAATGAGTGGCAAGGGAAGCTGGAGTACTTGGGAGAGGGGGACTGTCCAGGTACTGCTTTATTCCACAAATCCCACTTAACGTTGCTGGTATCAAACCTGGACCATTTCAGTAGTAGGCGAGTAGTCTAATCAAATGTCCACATTACCACCACAGTTACAAATTAGGTGGAAGATTGCATGCCTAATATGCATTACATTAGCAGTTACTGGTATGTTATTGCATTCTAGGTATTACAATGATAAAATAAACAGTTGAAACTATATGATATTTTTAAATGTTGTTTTACTGAAATTTCAATTTGTTTCAGGTTGCAGAGCGGGCACTCTACTACTGGAATAATGAATATATCATGTCTCTCATCAGTGATAATGCAGCAGACATTTTGCCAATTATGTTTCCTTCATTATACCGGAATTCAAAGTCCCATTGGAACAAGTAAGGATGATTGGCATATGATTATAGGCTGCTAAAAAGGAGTAAAACATTCTCATTTGCAGTGGAAAGGCTGTTCAATAAAGAATGATCATCATAATTTTACAGGCAAAATTTCCTCCACTAAAGCGTAACATTACAAATTTTGTTAGCTTAATGCTTAATTTTCACATTGCACTAGTTTGACTGTAGTCACTTCCAGTTCCTACCTATGGGTGTGAAAATTCAGACATGTTCAGTTCTGTTTAAAGCAAAATGGAGGTGATGTGCAGAAAACTATATTCATCTCAATAAATCTTCAGCTGAAACCTATGTACTAGCACAGCTCGCAGATGGTTTAAAATGTTTAAACAGGGGAAGCAATCAATTTGAATGGAAGGTAGACCCAGATTCCAGTTTATATTGTAATGGAAGAAAGCATTAAAACCCTTGCAGACATTGTGAGAGAGGGTCATCAAATAATGTTAAGAACACTTTCAGAAAGCCTGGAAATTTCACTGGGTGCCATTCACATGTTGGTAATTGAAAAGTTGCACTCAAGAATGATTGTGCATGATGGGTTCTAAGACCACTGATTCCTGAACTAAAGGATATTTATGTGCAGGTTTGCATGCAATTGAAGATTATGTTACAGGAAGATAAAGGGTTTCTATCAAAGGCATTCAATACTGATGAAACTTGACTACAGCATTTGAATCCTGAGGGTAAACCATGTTTCTGCTGACAAAGTAATGGTCATCTCATTTTTTGATATTTGAGGAATGATTTACCAGCACGTATATTTGCACATACTGCTGTAACTGGACATTACTACAGAGATGTCCTGAAAAATCTGCAAGAACATATCATAAAGACCATATTTCCATGCAACAAGCTGGATGCTACATCACAATAATATACTTCCATGCATTGCAAATGTTGTTACTGAATATCTCACAAAAATCAACATAAGCATGTCCCTCACCCTTCCTATAGTCCAGATTTAGCCCCATGTGACTTTCATCTTTGTGAGGCATTTCGATAATCAGAAGCAGTGATGAAGGCAGTGAAGGCGATTCTGAAGGATCTGTCAAAAAATTGTTTCCAGCTTGCCTTTGAAGACTGGCAGAAATCTGGAACAGCACATTGCATCCAACAGGTTCTATTTTAAGAAAAATCATCAAATATATGAAAATGAATAAAAGTATGTTGTCAAAAGAAATTATGATCATTATTTATTTATTGAACAACTCTTGTAGTTAACAAGAACAAGATTTGAAATATAAAATTGCTTCTCAGTCTCAGCACAGATGAATTCAAAACAATATGTATTGTCTGCATGCTTTCAGGAATTTAAATTTTTATTACTTGTATTTGAACATTTTTTCTATGTATTTATGAGGTCATCCAAAAAGTATGTGTTCCTAATTTTTTCCTTTGAAAAACAATTTGATCAATGAACTGACATATTTCATAGGGTGTTGTGTGATTCAATCTAGTTTGATATGAATAATTTTATATTTATTATTAATTTTGATTATATTATTAGCACTGAAGTGGTTTCTTGTGTTAGTAATCAACTTAAAGTCACAAAAGGTTCATTATAGAGCATGTCTAAATGATGCTGTCACATATTTTGCTAGAGAAAAAATTTAAATATCCACTGTGAGCTAACCAGCTAATTTCTTTTGGAAAAGGCTGCATGAACATTCAAATAAATCAATGGTGGTTTATGAAAAGCAGTGAAAATGTAAATGAATGAAGAGCAATTGAATGCTCATCAGTTTTGAACATATTATGAGACCAATTTGTGCAAGATAGATTACCAATTTTACTCACTGATGCTCATGAACAACATGAGATATATTCAGTTTGAAGTTTTTAAAATGCAGTAAAGAGAGAAATTTCTACTCATTAAAGCATTGTTATTTTCAATGAAAGCTGGGTACATCATTCAACAGAGCTCAGACTAAACAGCAAAGTATGGTTTGGAAGACACCTGGTGAAAGGCTCCCAGAATATCCAAGATCAGACATTCTGCAGTAAAAATTACAGTGACAGTGTTCTGAAACTCCTGGGGGAGGGTTTGCTAGTGGACTACATTCATCACAGAACCATATGAATGCCAAGTGGGGTAGGTCTTGATGCAACTTCAAGTTGCAATGAAATGCAACTTGAACTTGTGAGTTGCAAAGTCTTATTTCTGCATGACATTTGCTCACACTTATATCAAAGAAAGATCTTTTATGTCATTCGCCGTATTTACTAGATCTTGCCCCAAATGATTTTCAGCTTTACTTTCAAATAAGAGTATTTTGGGGGCTAGCGATTTGAAAGTGATGATGAAATGAAATCTGGATTGAATAAGTGGCTGTGCAAATAGGATAGACAATTTATCAAAAAACGTGTATTGATGGCAGAAATGTTTGACAAAGAAGGCAACTATGTGAAAAAGTAAAATTGGAGTTCCGGAGGGCAAATGAAATTTTCAAAGAAAGAATAAATAATATTTAATATTTTTTTCAAATTAAGAGGCTTATTGGATGACTTTCATATTTTGTTCTGCATATATTGAAAGAATCAACGTGCTTCACAGCTCCTTATTTCATATAGTTTCTCAAATTTATTCCATTTTCCAAATAAACATAAAATGGTGATTACATCTCTCCAGCAACTGTTCCTTTCTTTGTCAGAACACAGCTTGAAAAATAATAATATATTGCAACAGTCCAATAATTTTGATAGACATATAGTTCAGTGTGCTATTACTGATTAATCCAGAAACTTCTGTATGTGCATTTTAATAATCCTTATCAGCACATTTACCTTTTATTAACCAGTAAGCATAACCGTGGAAAAAATTGGGATGAAGAGAGTGGTTTTGACTAACAAACTGTATTTGTCAAATAATTAGGTGTGTGATTTATCATTAATTGCAATGTTTACGGTTCTCCATCCAGCTTAGAAGTTTATTTATTGGGTTTCAGGTAAACCCCTACTTGTAATGAAGTAGCAAATATAGAGTAAGTCAACAATAGGGTCCTCTTGGGTGCCATTGCACTGACCATTGTGTCCCTTTCTCTAGCAAGTAACTTAAGAGATTCTTCAGAGCTGTGGTGTGTGATTAGTATATTCAGTGACATCCTTACTCATTTAGAACATTTACAGATGATTATTTGTATACGTTTATTAATGTAGGAAAGACATAAGTAAGTGGTATTTATATAAATCATGATTTTCATTATCTAAATGACAATGATTTTCTTTTAAAATATATTATTGCATAATAATTACATATGAGTATGTGTAAACATGTACAAACTGTTTACATAGATAATATTATGAAATGTTTAAAGATATACAAACTGCATCTGTTTGTAAATGATATCTTGTCTGCTGTAAGCAGTATTAATACCCACAAATACTTTTTTAATAGTGTTAAATGCCTGTTTTTACTACTGAGGCACTACAGACAGTGGACACCGATTATACATGGGATGATTTCAGACCTAAGGTTAGGGTACCTCCTACATTTGTCATTTATGAAGACTCTAGAAATCCGGAAATAAAATCTGTCAGATAGTACAGTTCTGGCTGGGATTGAACTCCAGACCTCCTGCTAATGAGCCTTAACAACCTCGGCAATCAGTATTGGTACAAGTAATGACGAATAATTTCATCTAATTACTATAAAGTTTTAATTTTATTAGTAATGTATCATTATATGAATACAAACTACACAACATTAACATGCAGAGATGGCAGAAACAAATTGCTGATTTTCAAGCTATTCAAGATATACAATGGTGAATTATGACATATAAAAACTCTTAGATTGTGGAAATAGGTACATAAAGAACAAAACATTAATGATGTAAATATGAGATTGTTTTTATTAGCTGTGCTGCATGGCATGACTTTGGGTCTTTGAATGATCAGAGATAATTCTGAAGTCAGTCTCTATCAATTGAAACATAGCTCTAGCATGACATACTTGCCTCCTAAACCCAAGATAGCAGGTTCGAACCCGGCCGGGATCGATGGATTTTTTCAGGCGTAAAAATCCTAAGTACGGCTTCGGAAGGGAAGTGAAGCTGTGGGTCCCATGTCATACATTTACGGCACGAAAAAGAACCTAAAGCCTGAAAGAGAGGCCTCTGAGCAAAATTAGTTGGCTGTTTCATGCCCTGAATTGAATGGGATGCTGATGACCTGAGCTGTTAAAGAGCGTCCTTAAATCAATAATAATAATCTAGCATAACAGTAATAAGTAATGTTTTATCATTATGAACCTGGGCAATTTTATGCATCCTTCTCACTCACTCACTAGCATATACAAATGGAAACTATGAACCATGCTCATATTAGGCAAATGTAAAGGAAGAAATTTTGTCTATGTGAAATTTTAATTGCTTAAAAAGGTATTAAGTTATAAGGGAAGATGATAGTTTCAAGATATAGAATAAGGGGATTGAATGCACTCTATTAACAATGTCAGAATGTTATGTAAACAATTTGTAACCATGCAGATCATCAAACTTTTGTGCTCTGGGGCATGTTATTAAACTTTTTTCAGAAATACAATGAAATTTGTTGGCTTTTAGTGTTGTAGGGAAGCAGAAGAGGCCCCAAAATGTTGAGAGAGCATAGATGAAATGTTAATTTATGTTTTAAAAGTAGTTGGTAGTATTTATGATAAAATAAATGCCCAGTAATCTTAGCAGATTAGTGAAAGTTTTATCTTCATATTGCTGTTTATAATAACCAAGTTCAATTGATTTTCCTTGTAGGACAATCCACGGATTAATCTATAATGCCTTGAAACTGTTCATGGAAATGAACCAAAAGCTTTTTGATGAATGTACACAGCAATATAAACAGGAGAGGCAGAGGTGAGTAAAAGAAGTAATTACAGCATTTTTGTAATGCATTATATTTAATGTTAAATAAATTTTATGAAGTTTCTCTTAATGGTAAGAACCGGAATGACATTATTTATGGATGTAATTCATTGACAATCATTCTTAATCTATTGTTTTGAAGTAAATATGCTGAATATTTTGTAGTATTGTTATACAATATACAACTCAAGTTTTCTCCATAACAAATCATGTTAAGATGTATTTACATTTCTAAAATTGGTAAGCTTAAAATGTACATACCATATAAATATTATATAATTGAGACTTAGTGAAAATAAGCCTTTTATATTTTAGAGCAGATATGCATCATTCTACAACTCTTGTAACACATTACTAAAAATTACAGGGAATAAATAACAAGAGTAATAATGGCCCCAATGATCAAGAGAAAACTTGCTCTACTCTAGACCCAAAGTTGATAGAGTTTTCCAAACATAAAAATCGATAGAGTTTTTCCATACATAAAAATCTTGAACACAAGTCCTCCAGAAAGGACTTGAAGCCATGGATCCCATGTGATAGATTTATGGAAGTTGTAGAACTCTATACCTGAAAAAAGAGGTCCTTGAACAAAATTACTAGTCATTTCATATCAAGTAATATGTTAGCATCACACTAGATAGCGCTACCTATCCCTCTTAACATTTGTAGATGCTGCATAACTAAATTTAAATGGATCATGAGGTGTGCCATTACCCAGAATAGATCTTAAACCTAGCCTGTTAAGATGGTAATATAAATATTAATAAATGTATAACAAGGGAAATTAATTAAATAACACAAATTTATAATAACTTTTTTCAAGTGCTTAAAAAAGTGTGCCTTGTTTTTAACAAATCTTATGGATGCCCTGAAGAAAAAAACTTTTGGTTCTGGCCTTTAATCAACTTTACACCATTGCCATCATCTGCAAACTTCTGACACTATAAAGTGTGTGAGGTAACTATATGGTATGTTTGGCAGAATGTCAAAATTCATAACAGATGTGTGTTCTTTAAAATTAAAATCTTTCCTTTTTTGCTTAATTACCTGGGATTGTTGGTAGCTTTGAACATTTTGGTTTCTTTTGTGGTGTCGTGATTGTACATCCAAAAATGATCTGCACTGCTGATTTATCCACCTTTTTGTATCTTACATTTCTAAAGTGTCCTTTCGCCCTTGTCCCCAAATTAGTTATTGTTCTGCCTATATATTTATGTATCTGATCACAATCCAAACCATTTATCTGATATACTTGCCTTTTTGTTGGATGGGGTAACATTCTTTATGATTCTGTTCAAAAGGTTCCCAATGTTAAATTTATTTTGTTCAGCCAACAAAATATCAAATTTTTTAAATGCTTTGATGAATGTACATTTTTTAAAATTTCTGCCCTTCTTTATCATGAGGAGAATGGTGGTGTTTTTAATATCTATAAGTCTTATGAAATGACTGACCTCCTTATCTACTAACAAATGATTGAATCTATTGTTGAAGGCATTATTGATGATGTACTGGTATTCCCCTGTGAAGTTGTCCATAAAAAACCCCTAATCGATTAAATCAAAAGGTAGCTTGATTTAATCGACCAGGGTTTGCATCTGCTTTGACCCCACTTCTTGGAATTGTTCAAGAATGAATTACATCTTCTGACTATTCCTGGACTAAGACTTAATAATGTCATGTTGGTGTGGATTCTTTATGTAATTATCGTATGTGTAGGTTTCCTATATATATTAAACCAAATTATGTTGTTTTTTCTGTAGATTTTAAGGTTCAAAAATGGCAAACATTCTTTCTCTTCAATTTTTACAGTGAACTTAATGCTTTGGTCTTGCAGATTTAGTAATTTTAGGGTATCCTCTGTTTGTTTTTATGGTACTATTGGAAATATGTCATCTACATAGCAAACCATGATTAAAAAATAAATCAAAATGTCATGGTAATGTGTGCTTCTACTGTATACTCATGAATAGATTTGCCAGAAATGGAGAGAGAGGATACTCATAGGCAAGCCAAAGTATTGTTTGCAAATTTTCCATTGAACATGAAGTTTTGGTCTGTTTCTTAAAAAACTTATCTTTATATTACAGAAAGGACTTAAAAGTACAAATATACCAGTAGATGAAATTGAGGATTACACCAACTGTATAAAATTGTGCATAGACCAAAACTTCATGTCCATGTGTATATATATAAATTTCTTATTGTTCTGCTTATATATATTGGAAATATGTCATCTACATAGCAAAACCATATTTAAAATATAAATCAAAATGTCTTGGTAGTGTGTGGTTCTACTGTATACTCATGAATAAATTTGCTAGAAATGGAGAGGATACCCATAGGCAAGCCAAAGTTTTGTTTGCAAATTTTCCATTGAACATGAAGTTTTGGTCTGCTTCTTAAAATAACTTTTTATTTTTATATTACAGAAATGACTTAAAAGTACAAATATACCAGTAGATGAAATTGAGGGTTACACCAACCATATAAAATTGTGCCTAGACCAAAACTTCATGTCCATGTGTGTGTGTGTGTGTGTGTGTGTGTGTGTGTATATAAATAAATAAATAAATTTCTTATTCTGCGTATATATATATATATAAATAAATAAATTTCTTATTGTTCTGCGTATATATATATTGGAAATATGTCATCTACATAGCAAAACCATATTTAAAATATAAATCAAAATGTCTTGGTAGTGTGTGGTTCTACTGTATACTCATGAATAAATTTGCTAGAAATGGAGAGGATACCCATAGGCAAGCCAAAGTTTTGTTTGCAAATTTTCCATTGAACATGAAGTTTTGGTCTGCTTCTTAAAAAACTTATCTTTATATTACAGAAAGGACTTAAAAGTACAAATATACCAGTAGATGAAATTGGGGATTACACCAACCATATAAAATTGTGCCTAGACCAAAACTTCATGTCCATGTGTGTATATATATATATGTAAATTTCTTATTGTTCTGCATATATATATATATATATATATATATATATAGGCAGAACAATAAGAAATTTAGAGGACAGGGGCAAAAGAACACTTTAGAAATATAAGATATAATTGGGTGGATAAATCAGAGTTGCAAATTCTTTTTGGACGTACAATCATGACATCACAAAAGAAAACAAATTGTGAAAACTATGAACTATCCCAGGGAATTAGCAATATCGAAAAAGATGTTAATTTTAATGAATAAACTTCAAGTTATGAATTTTGGCATTTTGCCAATGAACTTCAGTTTCACTGTATATTGGAGCCAGCAGATGTCCTATCATAGTCGATTCCTGGCTGAAGATAAGAGAAAAAAACATGTTCTGTCAAATTAATCATTTAGTGAAGCCTAATGTTATCTAATACTGACTTTTTATGTGTATAATCAATCTACCTCACTTTTTCTAACTTCTATTAAGTTTATAGGTAATCAGTTAGTGAAGTGTAGCATCATCTAATATAGGCTCCCTTAGTGTATAATCAACATACTTTACTATTTCTAAAAATCTATTAAGTTTACATGCTTTAACTGGTTCACCGGCATGTCACCGTATTGAGCTATTGAGCACTATTCTTATGTAGCCCTTTTCTTGGAAGTCTACCAATTTAGATCTATTGACACCCCACAAAAATAACAAGATATTTCCAGTGGAAGATTGAATCTTGAATTTTTTCTTGTTCAGAAACAATGGGCACTTTTATTCCATCACTTGTCTGTTACTCTCTGGTCATAATGGTGCACACAGGACTTGTCATGTCACATACCACCTGTTAATAGTTAATAATAATACCACTCAATAGTTAAAATAGTTAGCATTAAACACTATTCAGAAAAAAATCCTTTCACATTTCAATACAGTAAGTATGTTCATGAGTATGATGGTTTTGTTGTAGATTTCAAAAGGTTTCATTCACTCTCTGACCACAAAAAATTAATAACTTATTGTTGCTCTTTCACAGTACATTAAACACTATTAAAAAAATCTAATAGGAATCTAAACAGTATTAATTAAAAAAACTTAATTAATAATTTTGAGCTGTAAATAGCTGTGTTCTGAGAAAAATATTTTTCAGATGTAAATAAGATTTTACTGCATTTTTGCATATTCTCACAATTAAATATATAATAATGAAGTAAAATTTTTCAACAGTAATTTATTTGTTTACACATCGAAGATCAGTTAATGAGTAAGTAACTGATTGAAAGCTGCATTCTATGGAAGATTAAAAACAACTCCCAGGCATAGGCACTTAACTGGCTTCAGAATCATAGAAAATTATATGATGTGGTATTTTTTTGTTTGCATGTTTAATGAGTCATTAATGCTTCTAAACACTTAGAAAAAAATTTGTGTGGCAAAATATAATACTATATACTATAAAAGTATTCAGAATTGACCTCTGATTGGACATTTTGAATTTTATCATCCTATGGGACTATAATTGTAGTCCTAACAAAAGGAAAAGTTTTGGTCAATAGTTTACTGGTAAGTAAACAGGCTGACTGTCTTATAAGTAACATTCTGTCTCTCATAGCAAGTTGGTGTAATTTTATTCATAAACCAGGCAGCAGAAAGGGCAATACTACCACTATAACTGTTTATTGTTTCAAAGGCTAACTGCTCCACTATCTTTGGTGCACAAAGATGTACTGGCAGTGAATTATTTGCTTAATAAGAATTAAGGATACATATCATCACAAAACTGCATATGCTCATTTGTGTGAGCATTTGAAAAGTGTATTGATACAAAAGTGTTATTCTACATGAAAACAAGTTTTCTACTGATTCTGTTTTGTTCAAATTTTTCTTGTCAGTGAAAAATCCAATATTTATTATAATTTTTTATTTTTTTAAATTATAATTTTTAATTTTGTTAACATCTTTTCTCAAACTAAAGGTAAAATGTGCCATTTTTTTCTTCTGATACTATTATTTACATTGGGGAAAATTTTGTTTGTTAATTTTTCTCTCTTTAAGATTATCCATCTATTTTAAAATTAATCCAACCATTTTTTTAATATTTATCCAATCTTTCTTTCTTTTCTTTTATTTTTCCTTTCCTCTTTTGTGGGTATTTTCCTGGCATTTGCCATTTATGACTAAGGAAAACTTGGAAAAAATCTCAGATGCTGTCATATTATCTTATGCCCAATTACTATACCATTTAATTTTATTATTCCAAATATGGCATTTACAACTAAAAATAAGAATGAGATAGTTTTGAGCCTTTTAACACCCTGTTTTATAATTTGAAAATTTGATTTTGTTGTTACTTATAGTGATAAAATGGGAAATACCACTGAATCATAAAACTTATCTGTTGGTTTTTATTATCTTATGATGCTACGATATAGCGTAGTGCTGTTGGCACTACTATTGTTATTCAACATGTCAGTAAATTAAATTCAATAAGTGGACCAAACATCATATATCACTATTATTAGAAACATAAATTTCAAAAAATGATATATGAATTCTTAAGTTGCTACTTAAATGATTGCTGACAAACAAAAGTAAGAAATAATGTATAGAATTAAGATTCCCATATAGAATGTTAATCTATTCAACATTATGACTAAGTCAGTGGGTTTCGGTTAATATCTGTCAGGACAAAAAATATTAATCCTAGATTGTTCCCTAACCATAAATAAATGCTAATAAAGTATTTTTAAGTGATGTTGAAGTTTTAATTTTTAAATATTTTGTTTATTATTTTTAATGGTGTTTAATGCCGGTTTTTACAGCTCAGGTTTACATTGATGATGCATGAAATGAAATGATAATTTGGAATAGGAATTTTTTTAACAAAGGAAATGTTCCAAGCCAAGTCTTAAGGTGCCTACCCAGCATTTTACATTTATGAGGACTGAGAAAAACCTAGAAAAGATCTCAAGTCAGGAAGAATAGTCCTGGCAGGAATTGAACCCCAAATCACCTGCTCACTAGTCCATACCGTAATGACCTTGATCAATCATGTCAATTTTGAAGACTTAACTATTATCATTAATTGATTTCTTTCATATTCTAAGAACTCTTAAGGAGCACAAATTATTAAACATAAGAGATGAATGCTTCATATTTTTAGGTCTACCTTTATTATTTGTGCTTTTAGCATGGCATTATTTTCTTTGAGTGTCACCTTAAACCAATTAGTTATCAATAACTGTTGAATCTAAATGTTTACTAAATGTTTTCTGCCTTATATTCTAATTAAAGGCATATAACACAAGGTGTGACCATTACCTTTTGATTAACAAAAATAAATGTACAAAATAAAAATAGGGACAAAGAAAATGAACATGGGAAGAATGAAGACAATAAAAGGGAAAATTGCAAAGTGAGTTTATTACAGATGTATAATATACACTACAGAAGACTCAAAAGAGTGGAATAATATTAAGGAGCTACTTCAAAACAACATTAAAGAAATAGTAGAAATTAGTCGGCCCAAATGAAAGAATAAAGGATTAAAAATATGGGACCCTAAAATGCAAAAATGCACACGGGGGGGGAATCAACATAGAGTAGAATATAATCAAACTAAAGCATTAATCAAGAGATACATTCATAATTTAAATGCAGATCACTGGGATAAATGTATAGCAGATAAAAACTATCTTCATGGTATGCATGACAAAATGTGTAAATTCCTTAGGAGTCTCAATAACCTAAAAAATGACAGAACATTTAAGTATAATAAAGTAAATGGATTTAGAGTTATTATAAAAAAAACCTTTGAACAGATAAAAGACATACAAAAACTACAAAAAACATAATATCCTCAACATAAAAAAGGATGAGTTAGAAACAGAAGAATTATAAGATGTTCTAAAAGGAAGCAGAAATAATAATGCATGTGGCGTAGACAACATAAATGCAGAAACATTGAAACACAATTTTGAAATGTTGAAGAAAAATTACTATATCTCTATAATGAATGCTGGAAACAAAAGAGCATTTCCAAAAGTAGAAAATAGGAAAAATCATATCTTATTTAAAAAAATGTTGATGGAACTAGACCTTCGGACAAGACATCAATTAACTTCTTTCAGCTGATAAAATCTATGCAAAGTCATAAGTAAGAGGCTAACAAAAACAATAGAACTACCATTAATAGAAGAGCAGCCAGGTAGGAAAGAACAAGGTTGTGTAGGATGGTTGCTCTGGGATAACAAAATAGACGATAAATCTGTATATACTATAGTCCTGTGCAAATTGATTGAAACAAGGTAATTTTTTTTATAGTTTTCCCAATGGATGATAATAGTGTGCTACACATTGCTTATTCTTAGATCCTGCGCCCTCTTATGCATTCTTTGCACTGTTATTCATTGTTAATTAATCTGTATGACAATTGTTTTAGGATAAAAGTGTGTTTATTTCCATGTGAATCACTTTAGAGGATATTTCCATGTGAGTCACTTTAGAGGAATTTTGAAGTTTCTTCGTGCAATGAATAAGATTAATAATACCTATGGCTTCAATGGACATGACTCTTAGGAAGAGTAGTGTGATTATAGTATTATATCAGAATACTTGACACAAAGAGAGTGTCGGTCCTGGTGGTGTAGTGGTTACCATACTTGCCTCCTAAACCCAAGATCGCTTCGAACCCGGCCAGGACCGATGGATTTTTTTCGGGGCGTAAAAATTCCAAGTATGGCTTCCTTCGGAAGGGAAGTAAAGCCGTGGGTCCCGTGTCGTACATTTACGGCATGAAAAAGAACCTCAAACATGAAAGAGAGGCCTCTGAGCAAAATTTGTCGGCGGTTTCATGCCCTGAGTTGAATGGGACGCTGATGACGTGAGCTGTTAAAGAGCGTCCATAAATAAATCATTAAAAAAAAAAAAAAAAAAGAGTTGGCTACTAAATTTGGTGTCAGTGTAGACACTATTAATAGTTATTCAATAACACAAACAGACTGGCCCAATTTCACTAAAAAAAAAGGGAAACTGCAGCAGGAAAAAGAAAACAATGCCAACTGTTGAACGTTTTCTACTCAGAAGAAACAAATCAAACTCCAGGCTCATCACTCAGGACTTGGCTTGCAAATTAGGGGCATGGGGAGTGAATCTGCACATTTCTAATGTTCATCGTAAACTTATGGCATTTGAAGGAAAGCCCATAAACCTATAAAGAAACATTACAGGAGAAATATGCAGGAAACATCTATTGTGGGCACATAGTCATCAGTATTGGACATTGGAACACAGGAAGAAAGTTTTTTTTTTTTAATAAGTTACTTTGTAATATGGGGGAGAGGGTTCAATATTTACACCAAGCTAATGAAGAAATAACTTCAGCACATTTGCATCAGACTGTAAAAGCCTTGTGAGCAAGATTTTCGGGTGTTTCATGCATGAAGGACCGAGACCCTTAGTACCAGTTGATGGGATGATGAAACCTGACCATTACATCCACATACTGGAAAAGAGAGTTGTTGGAAAGCTGCAGAAGAGGCTTCCAGATGGTGACAAAATTTTACTTGGAGATTTGGAAATTCTTCAGTGAGAACAATATTCATATGTTATAGTGCCCAGTGAACTCCCCAGACATTAATTCAGTTAAACACTTGTGGGCTCTTTGCAAAAGGAGACTCTCAAAACTTGACTGTTCCACAAAAATATGCATGATAGATTCTCTAGTTAAGGTTTGGTTTCATAATGATGAGCTTAAAAATAAGTGCTTGAAGATTGTGAAATCTATGCCTAATCATGTAAAGCAACTTATAAAATGAAAAGGATTACATATTAGCTATTGGCAGAGATTAAAGATATGTAGTAATATAGTAATAAGTGAATACTACAATAAAGTGTGTGTGTGTGTGTGTGTTTTTTTTTGTCATGTTTTAATTAATTTGCACTTATCTACATGACTGCCACATTATTAAGTTGTTTAGAAGTTAGTTGTTTCCATAAGATTTGCGTTTGCTAATGCAGGAAACAAAAATAAAATATGATGTTTTCATAGTTTATAAAGAAAGGAGGTGCCACATTATGAAGTTGTTTAGAAGTTAGTTGTTTCCATAAGATCTGTGTTTGCTAATGCAGGAAACAAAAATAAATTAAGATTATTTTATAAGAAGAAAATTTGATAAACATGTTTTCATAGTTTATAAAGAAAGGAGGGATAGTAAAGGAACAAATTTTTTCTGAAATATTGTCAGCAATATATTATTTAGAAATGCTAATTGGAACTTGTACAGTGAAGCCAATCATATTATTGAAATCATACAATGATTTCAATAATATATTATTTGCTTATAGTAAACTATTAAACATTTGGAAAGTTAAATATAAATGGAGAATAAAAGCTTGGGGAGAGACATTTCTGGATAGGTTTAACAAGAGAATTGAATGTACTATAGGGATACTATGAAAAGTTCTTGGCCAAACAATGAAGGAAGAGTTTTTAATTTGAGCATTGTTTTTATTTATCAACATAATCTCCCTTAAGGTGAATGTTGGTCCTAGTGGTCTAGTGGTAACCGTTCAATCCTGGCTAGGGTCAATGGATTTTTTCTGACTTAAAAATCCTAAGTATGGCTTCCTTCAGAAGGGAAGTAAAGCCTTGGGTCCTGTGTCATAGATTTACGGCACATAAAATAACCTCAAGCCTAAAAGAAGAGGCCTCTAAGCAAAATTTATCGGCCATTTCACACCCTGAATTGAATTACTTGCTGATGATCTGAGATGTTAAAGAGTATCTATAAATAATCAACAACTAAGGTCAATACATTCATTCTGCACAAAACTCCATTCAACTCTTGTTTTGATGAATAACACTGACCAGCCAGGAATAGTTTGAGCTTTGAGAACAGATAGAAGTCAGGGGGAGCCATATCTGGGAATTAGGGTACTATTCATACTTCAAGGCTCTAAAACACTTTTGGGAGCAAGTGCAATGTGTTAATTAAAAACAAAATGTTTCTGCATACTGGAACCTTACTTAAAAGTATGTTCATTTAGTTGATGTCAAATATTGGAATAATTCTCTCTGGTTATGATTTTACCAATCTGTTGATAATCAATTAGTAACATTTCTCCAGTGTCCCAAAAGACTGGTGCCATAATCTTTCCTGCTTGTGGGACCAGCTACATCTTCTTTAAAGCTGAACATCTTGCCCCTGTCCACTCTGTTGACTGCTGTTTTTATTCTGGAACATGATGTGATCTAAGTTTCATGTATAGTTATACATCAACAAACAAATTAGTTCTATTGCAGCTAAAATGCTACAAACATTTGCAATATTTTCATATGAATGTATTTTTAATCTGCTTTTAGCAAACATATTACCTATCATACACAAACCTTTTGATATGCTATTCTTCACCTACACATTCCTTGGAAATGCTTATAGCTTCAGCACTTTAATTTGCCAATCATGTAATTCCATATCATGTGTTGAAACTCATCTGACCATTTTTAGTTGTTGAAAATGAAGGAGAAAGGTCTCCATAAATTTTTATACATTTAGTAGCAGTGGTAATAGATTGTTATAAATCTAACCCATGCATGTGACACATGCCCTGGGACCATAGATGTATTCCCACTACATTAGAAAATACGTGAAATTGCACAAACCAATATTTAACTCTTAAGAAACAAATAATATGCATAATAATAAAATAAATAAATATATGGTAAAATATATAATAGAAAAACATTTAGAAATACATAAATAAAATAAACAGAAATGAAAAATAGTACAAAAGTAAGTAACTTACACTCCCACAAATATACAAATAATTCCCCCAAAAAAATATTGTGACTCATGTTCTCATATCCTCCTTCCCAGGTACCTGCCTCTACCGATCTGAGCTGTCTCACTTAGTTTAAAAACTTACCTACTCCCTCCTCCTTCCTATCTGCCTGCAAAGTCAAGTATGTCATTCCTTTCTTCCCCATTAACAAATAGGGCTGGTGGGTATCTCTTTCTCCATTCTTGCAGTACATCAAAACATTTCTCAAGATTCTTTCTCCATACATATAAGGCAAATTCTCGTTACCCTTTCTGTCTGTTGCTTTAGTCATCTGCCATGCACCTAACTTAAATCAAGCAAGCCCCTGATTGCAGAGTTTGGGCCCTTTTTGGTTATAATGCTCCATCCTAAATTTGATTATCAATTCTAATTGTATCTCCAGCGAAATTTTTTCTGCACTCCAAAAGAGTCAGCTGCCTATTAATATACCTCAAGCGATTCTTAAATTTCCTCCAAATCTCTTCCTGTTTCTCCACTTTGCAATCCATATGTTATCCATTCATGTATTTCCTATATTTTCCAGACCCCTTCTGAATTTTGAAACCCATGTCTTATTTCCCCCGTTCTCAATTGCTCTTGGTAGCAGATTGCCCTAATTAGATTTAATATGAATTTCCTTTGGTATTAAAGCATCTTTTACAAAGTACTTGATAACTGAATGCTAATCAATTTTATCTTTTTTATGGAATATCCACAACATATTAGTTTAGAAAAATATATTAATTAAATTATTTTAAACAACTTGATATTTCAAATGAATGCTTTAAGACAGATGCATGAGTATAAAAACAATTATATCAATTTCATGGTCACCTCTGGTCAAAGCCAAAAACTTTCAGATTATCCACATATAAGAATTTTGTAGTTTGTGACTGTGAACTGTATGTACAAAAGCTTCAATGGTAGTTGTATGATCCAAAAATCAATTTACATGAGTTAAAATAGAAATATTGCAGAATTTCTACTTAAATTTTATGGACCTTCCTTACCATTTCCTGTTATATTTGTGAACATTTAAATAATGTTACAGGATCATGGCAAGTTTTTCTACTTATTTCCCGTAAAACTTAATGATTATAAATTATCAAACATTTTGAGGACCTTGCAGTCCTGCTCCTCAGGGAATATTAAGTTTCACATTGCATAAGAGGAAAAACTTTTACTATGACAAACTTCAGCTGCAAAAGCCTATGTTATAAGTTAATGTTAAAAGATGTGTTGTTTTTCTAGAAAATCTATTATCATGCTATTATTTTGATTTCATTTGAAGGGAGAAGGAGCGGCAGCGTGATCGTGATGAAGCATGGACACGAGTAGAAGAGTTAGCTATGCGCAATCCTGGCTATGCACCTTCACGCACCAACAGCATAGATAGCAGTGTTGGTGACCTAGGTTCACCCCAAGAGGTTGAGGCAGAAGATGAAATGACCTATGAGAAGCTAGAGGCTGAGGCACGGGAGGTAATGTATCATAAATATTATTTTCTGGGAATGAGAAAAGCGGGAAATTTTTTAGTTTGGTATGAGAGAGTGTTCACTTAACCTTTGGCTTAAGTAGCACAAATCTCAGATAACAAAATAGAAAATTTGACAGTCTGTGAACTAAATTCCCATAAAATGCCATTATCTCATCCATACTGGTAATGAAGCATTTAGTTCTCTAGTACTTGACATTGAGCCATAAATCTCTCAGTAGTATATACACATTTTCTATACAATTTTTTATAGCTTAGCTAATCTAAAATCTTAATTCTTTTTTATTGTAAGGTATTAACACATTCCCATTCATATCCATGCAAAAAAAAAAAATACATAACTTTTTTGGGAAATATTGCTATATTTCTTAACATAATCTCCTTTCAATTCTCTAGACTTAAACCAGCATTTTTCTAAGTTGTTTATCCCATCCATAAAATGCAAATTTTCATCTCTGCAAAGTAACATTTATTTCAGCGACAGACTTCTTTATTTGATGCAAAGTTCTTTCCTGTTATTCATTTCTTCATATTAGGGCAGGAAGTAGTCCAAGGGAGTAAAATCTGGAAAGTATGGGGATGAGGAAGGATTTCATACCTTAAGCCCAATAATTTTGAGGTTACAATTGCAGACTAGCACTATTGTAAGAACAGGAACTTTCTTTTTGCCAAATGAGGATAATTATTCTTGATTACATAACTTAATTGCTCAAAGTAATTCACCAGTTATATAGTTTTACCCTTTTCCAAAAAGTCAATTAAAATTATGCTGTGGCAATCCCAAACAGTCACTTTTCATCTTTCCTGCTGAGGGGATATTTTTTTTCCTTTGGAGTTTTTTCTCCAGTTGCAACCCACTATTTCAATTGCTCCTTCATTTCCAGAATGTAGTGGTGCAAGGGATTCATTTAAGCAGCCCAAATTCTGAACAGAAGTGAAAACTTGTTCTCTTTTCTGGTCAATTGTGAGCAAATGCAACACACATCTCAACAATAATGCAAATGATGGTGCAACCTATTATGCACCTGATCTCCAGAAATGCCCGCAGTTTCTAAAACATTTCCTGCACTTTCAGTCTTCAATTGCTCAACATAATGTTGTGGAGTTTTTCAATAATTTCAAGAGCCATTACCTCAACAGAATGTTCAGAGTGGTTGGCATCACTTATGCTCATTTGGCCACATCTTTTTACTTTTTTTTTTTGTTTTCTGTTTTTTTTTTCACTCCCCCTCCCCAATATTAGAAAGAATTCAATGGAAGAGTACATTTTAGAAAAGATATTTCACAGTTTTGATATAACTATGAGTATTTTTTTCTTCATTTTCAGTGAATTTCATGTGAACGCATACTTGAGATGGTAAATCACAGTAAGAGCAGAACACTCTTTGTTGCACAGCTTACAAATCCTCAATGTGTCAGAGGAACTGTAGTGTCTCAGGTTTCACAAATTGCAGTCCAATTTACACTGAGGGACATGCTTGTTAAGTGCTGAAGTACACAGTTTACTATTGTGAAATTGCCATAGATTTAGACTTGACTCTCTTGCCAAGTAATCACTACCAATCCCTTTCAGATTACAGGAAGGAATGCATATATTCATGGAAAATGAAAAGGGATTTTTCAGCACATATTTTGAATACAAAAGCATAGAAATAATATACTCTTACTAAACAAAGAGTATGTCCAATTTCTCTATTTGCTAATCTTTTTTCTATGACTAACTACTCTAATAGACTTTTTCAGAAGATCTCTTGGAGGCTGCTTTAGTGCTATATCCAAATACCTTTACTGAACTGATGTATTGCTTGTAGTTCTTTGAGTTTTGAACATTGAGAAGCTTCAAACAATCTGCAACAGTGTAACTAAGCATGGAGTGTTGCTTGAAGTGTATCCAAAGTGACCAAAGGCAGGGCTCTAGTCATAATAATGCTCTAAGAGGGAAAAAAATAGTTAAAATAATAACCAAGAAAGCTGAAGTAAAATTAACAAATTGAATATGCCATGTATTGCATATAACATTTGAGTATATGTGATTATCCTTTATCCTCAGTCTTACAGTATGTTAATTTGCCCTTTGTGTGGTGCAGCATGAATATAAATCCAGAATGGCATTTTTTAATTAAATATACTGGATTTATAGGTTCGGAAAACCCGCAACAAGGAAAAGCCTCTTCTACGACGAAAATCAGAACTGCCTCACGACACCTACACCTTAAAGGCACTGATTGACCACAAGCGAGCAGATGAATTCCTGCCCACTCCTCCAGATGTCAACAACTGCTAATGAAAGGGCGAGGGCAGTTGGAGCCAACCTTGTGTAAACAGCATGTATAATGAGCATTGCAACGAATGCATCTTTGCGCTTACTGAATTATTTAGCTAAAAGAAATGCTATATAAATAAGAACTAGTTCAGGATGTTTCAATAGTTCCAAACTTAAAATGGAATAAATATAAATATATATATAATATAATAAGTAAAGTGTTTAAACACTCTCATGGTTAGCGGGATTGAAAGTGCAACCTGTAGGGGAAGCAAGATTATTCCCTGTAAGTGTGATATAAGTGTAAGTGAACAAAGAAGAGATTACTATTGTAAGGAACCAGATATGAAAGTGCCCTGTAGTTCCATATAGTGTGCAGAGAGTGCAGTGCAGTCAACAATGCTTCTCTGAACCACATGTAATGTCTAGTGCTTGTGCCAATAATAGAAAATTTTTTTAAATTTAAATTATAGATTCATAACTACACATTTTACAGTATTAACCAGCCTGGATACATAAGAGATAGCTTTCAGATGTAAATGCGAAGGCAGGAGATACAAAACTTAGTTGCAAGTAACTGATGAGAGACATTATTTTAGGAAATCTCTAAATCCTGATTGACAATATTTGTTGTGTAGCCCGTAATGTTATATATGTTTCACATCGTAACTGATATCACTGCATAACACATAATATTGTGGCCTTTAAATGCCGTATTTTCAAATATTGGTAAGCTTCGTCTGCTTTGTACCAGCAAACCTCTTAGAGTTATCACTGAGAAAGAGGTGTGTTAATCTTTGTCACATGGTGGTCCAGCATGCATTTACACATATATCTGTCTAACCAATGAAGATATGTATAGCATACAGTTATTTGTTGTACTGAAAGTTGTCCCCATGTCGTTAAATCTACAAAACCTCCCTCTCTCATCAGAATGCCAAAAGTTTCAAGAAGTGTAGCATATGTATAAGATTTTAGATGCATTGGTATAATCAAATTAAAAATGCTCCCTCACATTTTTTCTTGAATTTTTTCTGTCATCTTCGCCAATATTTTAATTTTTTTAATAAAGCAAAATGGAGATTTTGGTATGCATGCTTAATAGTTGTAGAACTTTAACATTAGAGCTCTTGGAAAGTTTTTATATCCATGGTATGCTTTTCATTTATCTTTACTAAGCCACAGTGGACAAAAAAATGAAGCAACATTTCCTAGTTTTTTTTCTGTCTTTCTTTCTCTCTCTGATTTTCTGTTGTTAAGTAGCTAATATAGTTGCAATTTCTTTAGTGATTTAATGAGTTTGGCTTGAAATAAAAAAGAAAAAGAAAAAAAAATTTTTTTTTTTGGAATGAATATATAACCTTTTCAAAGTACTCTTGCTTATAAATATGTGAAGATATTGCTAATGAGGTCAGCTGCTTTGGATCTCTTTTGCTGCTCAGTTAAAGCAGGATGCTGAGATTCTGATTAGTAGTTTGATGAGCATTATTTCTTAAGAAGACTGGCAAATAAAGTAGGAGCATTTGTTATGTTTTAATGCCTGAAATTTAAAGTACTGTTGTTTAATCTTGAGGAGGAAAAAGTTCCAAAATAGTATAGTTATAATATACTCTAATATCATGAGGTATGCCAAATACTGGAAGACTTTTCTATGTGAGATAAGTAGGAAGAAAATTGCATGGATGTTCATTTGAGATTTATTCTGAACTGAATATTTGTTTTATAGTATAAAAATATATGAAAAATTTATACAGTTTTATAAATGGCAATTAAGATTCTTGTACAGATGTCCTTTGTCCTCATTGTGCAACAAAAGGGAGAAAATCACAGTCATCTCCACATTTTTTTTTTATTTGCTAGGTTTTTATGTCAACAGATTATAATAATGAAGTTAGAACGGAACATATCTACAAGGCAATTCTTTCTTTTCTACTAAGTTAAATTTTGTTTACATGGTTGTGCTATTATTAAAAGTGCTGTTGCTCAGGTAAATAGTACTGACTTTAGCAAAAACATTTCATAATCCTGCAGTTATAATCTCTTCTCTAGAATATATATTCTTTTCCTGGATGTTTGTTCATATGCATCTTCAGTTATTCCAGGCAGTGTTCACAGTGGCATGCAAATTGCTCTGAAGCTATCTAGTGACATGCTGACAAATTACAGAACTGGAATGCAATGGAATGAAGCTATTTTTGTAATCTACTTTTAAAATGTGTTGACTGATGAATGATCATGGTACAGTTGCACTAAATCTCATAAATATCTATAAGTTGAATTTGTGCACATTTTTTTAAATTACTATGTTGTTCTTTGTGGAAAATATTCCATGCCCTGTCAATACACATACTGCTCTGTTCTGTTTTAGATACAGGTTTCTTGCTAATATAGAAGTGCTCTACCAAGAAGACCTTGACTAATCTGCCATTTAAGTTCAGAATTTAAGTAGTTGTTTGTAATATAAAAAATTAGACTTACAGATCCTATGCTTCAGCAACTTGCTTAGTTTTTTTTCCCCCTTCAATTAAGTTGATAGAGTAGAGTTGCTCTCTTTGTATTTTACTCTGATATTCTTTCAGTGCTTGAAGCTGTACACTATCCAGATTAAGAATAATTGTAGTTGCTGTTCACTATATTACACTTAATTCATTTGTTACACATTTGGCAAAATTTTAGGTTGTGCATATAACTTCTGCTAGCAAAAGTAGGCTAATTTTCTCTTTCTAGCGTTCTGCTGTTATTCAGAAGAAAAACTCACAATGAATTCTTTCAGATTTTCATACTCCAAGTATACATTGCCTGTATTTCTTTGTAGTAATATTGATGCACTTTCAGATCTGCATATTATTTTAGCTGTCTGGAATTGCAGTGATAATCCTGTTTTGTATTAATCTGCTTTAAATATGGTTTTTTACCTTTTTTGTGAAATCTCTGTATTAATTCTGGTAATAGTTTTGATCTGCCTGCATGTTAAGACTGGTTTCTCTTATCCCCTCCCACTGTATTGCACAGCTTATATGTAATCACCAATTTTTTGTTTACTGTATAGCATTTGTAAAAAACTTGGAGTAAACTCTTGTTGCAGGAAATACTTGTAATCACATCCAGTGGTGCATGTTCATTGTTCTTAAGTGATATTTGGTTAGAACAAAAATTGAAGCCTTAGCAGATAGACTGTATTCAGCATTGTAAAGACAAGCAAATATAACTGAATGTCCTATTATGATTGTTGAAAACAAAAGTAACAATTTACTGAGGCATTTTATTGTTGGAATGATTGTCAGTATGTTAAAACCCTTTGAACACTATAAATGATGCATTCTTTGTGGGTCTATGCACCATCTACCTCTCATTCACTTTACTAATGGATTTGAAGAGTGACATTTTTTCCTACCATAACACCCAAACTGAACTGAATGAAAAGGATTTATTTGTCTTTGGAAGAGATGTGAAGACTTGCAAAAGTATGATTGTCCTTGTAAATTTTTACACTAGTCCATCTTAGTCTAGGAAGTGCCCAGCTTAGCAACTATCCTAACCTGCACATTTGTCCTTAATAATCCTTGTACTCAGGGAGTGACAGTTTGCAGTACAACATTTTTATTATCTCCTAGAGTTGAGATTGCTCAGATAAATAAGTACCAGGTCTATTACATGAGAAAAGAAAGTAGTAATGTACTGGTAACTTCAGAGTCGGATCTTGATTGCACTGGGCCAGGCCATCTTCAAAGGCAGCATCATTTAATAAATTGGTTTTAAAAGTTAGTATTTTTAAAGACTGTACAAATAAAAGACAAATTTTCATCTACCTTGTTAGTTTTCGCATTTCACATTATTTACCTTATAGAAATCAGCACCTATAGTGGACCTGAAAATATATTTACTTCATTATATAAATCACACACATATTTTTATTTTCTAATTGCTCATTCATGCCTAGTAGTAGACTGCATTCTGTAGTATCAGTTTAAGCATGGAAATGTCTTGTAAATTTCTGAATAAGTTTATATTCAATATGAGGACAAACATTTAAATTATAAATAAAAATTAACATTTTTGATGGAAATTGAGTGAGAGTCTGCAAATAATTGTATTTTCAGGAGAACTTTTGGTGGTGCTTTAAATTTTTTTAGAATATAGCATATTAAGTTGGCTGGTTTAGAATTCTTCCCTTTTGAAGTTCAGTTTGATGTGCAAGAACTACCAACTATGTACAGCATGATATTCTTTTATTTTAAACCTAAAGTGTTTCATTCCAGTTAATGCTTTCTTAATGCTCTTATTTTTTTTATCTATCTCTTTCCTGTGAATAATTATTTTAAAAATTTAGTTTGTACAGTGATGTTGACTGTATTTTGTTTGCTTTGTAAACTTAGTGTGTTTGCAGTATATGGTTGCAACAAGTGTATATAAAATGTTGTGTATGGGTGCGTAGACATATTAATTAGCCAGTGCTGGGAATACCAAAGTGTGACCAAGATTAATAGATAAGGTAGAGTGCAAGCCTGTTTTTTCTCCGTGTGATGCTCAAGCCTAGTGTACAACAGCCCTAGATTTTCTACTGACAAATACACCATCCAATTGCTAGGTTTGCTGTGAAGGTGCACCTTCCAAATTAAGAGAATGTAGTGCCCCATTTTATATAAGCTGTGTATAGTTGTGGCGTGTGGTGTATGATGAGGGATGGAGTGTATGATGTACATACTATATAAATATATATACATATATATATATATAATTATACAAACATAACTATTTTGTGTACCTTTGAGGCTTTTTTCTCCACCCACAAAGGGAAAATAATCTTACTGCAATTTTTTGTAGATTATCAATAATTGTATCTTTTTTATGAAAAGGTACATTTATAACATGTTGGAATGAGAATATGCTAATACTGTGAATGCATATATATGCAATGGTTTATTTTCTGCAGTGTTAATAAGTAGTGATACCATTTTTCCAAATGGCCTGTAATATTCCTGTACTACAGTTTTTGTTGCTCAAACTTGTGTTTTCTTTTCTTGAACACTTTAGTTATCATTTCTTTATGAAATGTAATATGATTTAGGACTTTTTATATGTATCATGAAAATAAGGGGTTTGGGTAAGATATTTGTTTGATATTGCCAGAAACTCTGTTCCACAAGCCAAGACTAGTGGGTCATTGTGACAGCTGGTTATACTGTTTGACGGAAGATACATTTCCATTTCAATCATCATTTTACATTAACAGAAAATAGTCTATGTTCAATAGTCTATAGAAATTATACATCCTTATAGTACTTGGTAAAAAAATAATAAAAAAATAAAATCCTCAAACTTCTTATACAGAGAATGAGTGTGAATTGTTTGTATTAGCATGGAGATATTGAACACCAATCACTAGCAAAAAAATGCTTAAAGAGTGGTGGCCTGTTATTACTACTTGTAAATTATATTTTTTCTTCTTTTTTTAATTAATGCAACTGCAGAATGCAAATAAATATTAATCAGATATACAGTGAAGCACATTCTGAGCACATATTTAAAGCAAATAATATGTTTTAAGGGGGGAAGAATGTTATGTATATATTTTTTTTTTTTAATTCTTATTAATTTTTTTGTGATAGGCAGTTTTTCAACAGAATAAAACTGTCTTGAATTTTTTGTTACAGTTTGCAAGTTGTCCAGAGTGTCCAAACTGTGCACATATTCCTTATTTTCTTCCTTCTCATCCTTTGTGTGCAGGTAGCTTTAAATACATGCAACATATGAAAAAGACATTTCTGAGAATCTGTTTTTCTGCTTCACAGGATCAATGGAGAATTTAGAGGTATCCTAAAGTTTATTATTTCACATATAAAATCTCATGATTTTAAGATTAATGGTATAGTGTTCAGGGTAAATTGTGCAAGGAGACAATGTGTGCATTTGAATGGGTTGAATTGCTTTGTTTTATTTATGCGATGGATAAAGATAAGTTACAATGGATAGCACCAACATCACGCATCCATCATGAATGAAATGCGTTATACTTATCATCATAGTAGATGCTTGAAGTGCCTACCCCTTCTCTAAGAGAATGCTTTTGAAAAGATTTTGAGACTCCTGTCAAAATTCACTCTCTCAAATATTGTAAATTTCCTCACAGATATTGTGTTTCAGCACCTCCATAGATTTCATTTTGAGAACAGCAATAATTTTATATGGATGAAGATGCAGCAACTCAGTAGATTTATGTGCACTGTTGGCACATACACGAACTTGCTAGGCTAATCATATTAAAGACTTTCGAAGAGAAGTTTCTAATTGATAGTCTTGTTTCATTAGATTTCTCCTCTGTTAAAACTTTTTTTTTTTTTAAATGAAAATGCCATGGGTTTTTAGCTTTGTTCACCAATCTGAAAATTACACTTCCCAAAGTAGGTGTTTCTCCTGGAAATTTATCATGAAATTCTCTCCTACAATTTCTTTTGCACACAAAAATCATAAATAATATTCCTTGTTCTAGCATGTGTATCACTTGGCATACTCCACAGTATACAGTTGAAAGTCTTTGGCACAATAAACACAACTTAGCAAGCTCAATTGCCTTTGTCATCAGAACTTGAACTCAAGTCTTACAAGAATTACTGAAAGTCAACCAGTTTCTGCTAATGTATACAACCTCCAATTGCATAGTGGAACGAGGGTAGTTTTAAGATGCTAGATTTTCTAAGTGCAAGCACATTTTCTAGAAAATAGAATTATTTAAACATCATTTGTGAAAGAATTCAGTTTTATAATGAATGTGTTGAATTAAATAATGTTCCTCTGCTTTTGTTACAAGGAAATGTGAATTAAGTATAATTTATTGCTCAGGTCTATCATTTGATTTGAAAGAACTCGTAGCTTGTATCTTATACAGAGCCCTCATTTGGATGTGTAGGAATTTGCTTGGCAACAGGAAACCAGCTGTTTGCCTGCAGAGTCGAATGTTCATAACCCCTTAAATTCAAGGGCATAGATTTCTCATTCAAAATATAACCTTTATCACAGAGGATGTTGGAAATGATGTCCTTGTACCGCCCATATCTCTCGCACACCTTTTAAGAAAATTTATATTAACACTCATTAATACTTTTTGTGAAATTGCAGCAATTTATCTTCTTATAGGCCTTATAATTCTGTAAACATTCACAGCACACCAAACACCAATTTTTTGGTCATACAAAAACATTTCATGTACAAGATCGGATTTTTCTGACCTACAATATCTATTGTTTTGTGTGTCTACATGGCTATGAAAATAAAACCATACTTTGTTGTAAAAAAAAATTTAAAATGTATATCAATAGAATAATCATTAACATTATCCAAAACCAATTGAAGAAATTTAATCACATCATCATGTGGTTGCAATTCCTGAACTACAATTACCTTAATAGGGTTTTAATTTTAAAAGTTTAGTGGCATTCCAAGCTGAGGTTTGCAAAATTCCTATTTCCTGTGCTAGCTTTCTCAGAAATTTCTTTGGACTTCATTCTAACTTTTCTCTGATGTCATAAAATTATTCCTCTACAGCATTTTGCTTTCAGTTTCTTATCAAGAACATATCCTGTATCCCTAAATCTATTCACAAGATTACGAATTGTTTCTTTGTAAGGCATACAAAAGCAGGGAATCTGTCAATCTAAATCACTGTTTCATTTTTCTAAAAGAGTTTGTTGTCACATAGGAATTATACTTGAAGATTCCATGTACTAAAGTATATGAACTTTTTGACATTATAACAACACTGAAACATGTGGTTTCACAATGTTTCAACTTCTGTATAGCACAAAGACTTCGTGTCAACTGATTAGCTGGCTCACGGAGAAGAACAGTATCATTAAAAACAAAAAAAAACAACAAATAATTAAAACACTTTAACAAAAAAAAAATAAATTAAACACTACCAAATATAAAGGACAAAATAAGTAAACTGTGGGATAATCCCACTCCCAAAGATTAGTGAATAGCAATTTAAAATTGATCAAGCTATGTTAGATAAATTTTCATTTACACTGAAATAATGATTGTGTGCAAAGTGCAGCATAGGGCGGCAAATCCCCATTAAACTGGCCACGTGCCCAAACAAAGGCTTTCTGTAGTTGTACATTTATAAAAGTTTGAGGAAATACCAAAATTGTTAAGTACATTTATTTAATTTTTTCTTCATTTGTATTTTATACACTTCTGTCACAAAAAACAATATTCTAATGAACTTTAGAATACAACTGAGGTAAGTATGCTAAAACTGGGTTATTATTTATTTTACTAGAGAAATTGCATATGAAATACCAGAAGGTTAATTCCAAGTGAAATATTTCTCCACCTATTGATGAAATCCTCTGCTGTAAATAATACATTAAGCCCCTGAATGAGTGGCATACTAAATACATTTTTCAACAAGGGTCACAAGCCTATTAATTTCGTTTAAAACTTGTCCATAGCAAATGGTTTTGCTGGTTGCTGCATATACATTTATGTTGGGGCTTCATGACATGTCTAGGTTAGAATGTTCAACAAAGTGAGAAACAGGGACAGTGCCGTGCACCCAAGTTACACTACAGGGTTTTTAGTTATTATATTGTGAAATAATGTTAAGAAATCTGGGGTTACAGCAAGTTATGGCAAAATACTTGCGATTTTGTCCATGAGCAGAAGTGAATTCATCTTTACATCTATTTTACAAGATAATAAGGGTGAGTAAAATGTTGGCATATAAAATAGTGGAAAAAATGATTAGAATAAAGGAATTTTAGGAAAGGTAAGGGATAAAAATGAGATGTTTAAGGAAGGAGCAAGAGAACACATGTAGTTGTGATAGGAAGAATCTTGTCTAGAGGCTCAAATTTTATTTTATTTCTTTTGGATGTTCCATTGGGAAATTGTGATAAGTCAAAGACAAGGGTTTGGCAGTTAGGTAAAGTTAGAAGAAATTATAAATTTGTTTATGTAAAGATGCTAATAATTATTTACAAACTTGAGATTTTATAAGTGGAATAGCAAATATGCTTTAAAAAGGTTATTAACATTTTCTTCTCGGATAGTCCCCTGAATTGTTCCTTTGATCATGGGGATAGTCATTTATACATTATCTTAAGAGATGTGCTTCTTTGCTTTGGTCAAAATGAGAAAGCCATGTGAGCATATGCATGTAGTACAAATAGATGTAATTGATTGCAGACTGAAGCTGAATTGTCTCCCTAGAAAGCCTTAGAAATAAATAGAGGAATAATCTCTTGAGTCAAACTATTTAAATACCCTTTTTTGTAGTTTTGATTAACAGGAATTTTCACAGTAAAATATAGTATATTATAATAAGTTATTTATGAGAAAATCACTCAAATTTCACTAATTAGTGGAAAATTTTTAGGGAAAGTTGAATGATTTCCTTATAAATAACTTGCTACATTACACTCTTTGTGGTGAGTCATTTAACAGCCGAGGATGTGGACAAGAGTTCATGAAATATGTCCCAAGTAAATCTCCAGTAAGTGAAGCCAAAAAGAATGAGTTTAATTAGTTTAACTCAGAAGAAATAATTAATGCCTATTTCACTGTGCTAGATTCCAAATTTAGTTAATAATGGGATAATAATGAAAACTTCTTTATCACTTTTATAGAATCTCTTAATTGAAAAAATAAGTTTAAAAGTTTATGCATTTTCCTTGTAAATAATACTTTTTTGTACACTAAGAAACCACGTGGTAAATAATTTACTTCAACAACAACTTACTAAGATCTGTATCAGACTCTGAGAACCATGTGAACCATTTGAATTTAGCTATACTTAGCACCTACAGATGTCAGAAATAGGTGATCAGCCCCATTGCTTCAAATGCCAGTTAGTGTGATGCTAAATGTGAAATGTACAGTAATTTTGATCCGTAACCTCTTTTTTTCTTAATTAACAAGCTGTAAATCTACAATACAGTACTCAAAGGCTCTAAGTCCCTCCCAGAGGACTTACACTCAAGAGTTTTACATTCCAAAAAAACCTATCAACCTCAGTTGGATTTGAACTTGCAAATCTGAACCCAAAGGAGAGCACTTTGGCCCTAGATCACCAAAGGGCAAACATTACACCTTTTAACAATAGTCTACAGTTCAATGGGAGCAATTGTTCTTGAAACATGTCCTGCATTTTAAGCAAATGAAATATTACTACTGCCCACTTCTATTATATGTTATATTGCTTCAATGTTAGCAACTTCTGCTTCATTAATCATTATTATATATTAGACCTATTATGGTTGAAATTCATTTTCTCAGTATTACAAATAATCTGCATCTCTTAGATAATGCTGAATTTGTTGGTCCTTTTTATTTTTCCTATCTCTTGCAATTGTTTTTCCTACTCTTGATTTGCATTAAGTTCTTTGATGAATTGATTCTTTTTTTTTAATACCATTCCTGAGCAGCTAATGAATTTAATCTTAGAAGTGGTGATACCTTAATCTCTTCAGTGGCTTACCTCCACTCCAAGTGATAAAATAGTTCTTGCTAAATTTTGATCATTTGAACTAATTTTCATATTAATTTGATGCTCTTTTCATTTTAACATTTTTTTAAATATAAATATCTACACTACTGTTATTTGGAATTACATTTTTACAATCTTCCTCAGGTGTTTCTTTGTCATATTCCTAAGCAGTTCTGTTAAAGTTACAATATTTGTTAATTAACTTTAAAGCTGAGAAGTAGAACTAGATCCATAGCTTACAGGGGATATCAAATATTAAACTTCTGTTAAGCTATAGGTACACAAAAAGTGATGTAACACATAATCATATAACATTAATTTAACAGAAAAGCACTGATAGGTAATGCTCATCTGCTATTTTATTGAAAGTGAAATTTTCTCAAATAATTGTGTTTATTATAGCTACCAAGAAACTTGATACTTTTCTAAAATGCTTTTGGTAATAATTTCTCTACATCATAAATCTTCTAAAGTAAAAGGGTGTGTGTGTATCTCTCTCTCTCTCTCTCTCAAATTCAGCAAGTATTTGATAGTTGCTATAACCCCTCAGATTTCCTTACTTGCTGAAATGTGTTTTTAAAAGAGAGTGTGAGAAATCTGAACTTACTGATTTCGGTGAGTAAGTGGAGCATTTAATCGCATAAAATCAGACACTTCAATGCCTTTTAATAATTTTATTATCATTCAGAGAATACATATAGCAATGTGCATTGCATAGCAAAGTTAAACGTATTAGTCTTGCATAATATTAGAACAATGTAATATGTTAGGGTGTAAAAGAGAGCATAATTAAAAGACCTCTTGGCAGCTCACATGATGAGCAAAAATTTAAAATATTTTTGATTGCGTAATGGATTTCTTATTTTGAACAAAGTAAAGTACCAACTAGAACCAGATATATACTGTAATTTGAAAGCTCAAAACAGCAAGTTGTTAATATTCTCGAGGAGGAAGAACAAGAACAAGAAATGGCCTGTAAACGTGGTCTATCTGGAATAAAATGCTTCCCTATGGAACTGCAAATCAATCTCAACTGCTATCCATTTGGCTTACTCATGTTTCTTTAAAATCTATAGTGAAATTATTCTCAATAGAACACTAAATGTGACTGTGAATCTTTCATTTGATTTCAGATACTACTCGGAATAGATGTAATTACTGCTGGTGTGCAGTTAGGATTAATTGCCCGCACTGTTTTGTGCATACATATTGCCTCTCTTCTCTTCTTTCTCCCTGTTAGACCAGTACTTTCACATAACCATGATTACACCACTCTCAAGAGATATGAGTATTACTGTTTTTGGGCATAAAACCCCAAAGATCAATAAGGGAAAAAAAACGAAAGCCAAAACACTGCACAGAAAACAGGTAAAACAGTAGCAGTCGAGTAGAAACCTGTAAGGAAAAAAAAAGTACTACAAAATTTACCAGCAATTTCGAAATTGGCGTAAAATGTACCAAAAAAAATTGGAAACTGTCCACATAAAATGAAAAAACACACCTTGCCTTGCTCTACAAACCATAATGGATAAAATGAAGCACCTTCCACAACAATGAGTCGTCCGTGAGAACATCCATAAGAAATGAAAGTAAGTACAACTTCAAGAGGTGCAAGCTGTCCACATTCAATTAAAATATAACTCGTTGTACAGAAGGGACCACAATGCAAACAAGCTGTAGCAGGTTCATTCTTAAAAATGTAACTATGATTAAATTTACAATGCCCAATCCTCAAATGGGCTAAAACTACTACTTTGTGAACCACAGAAGAAGAGATGGACCAAGTAAAAGGGGCAGATTTCGGTCCTGAAGTTTATTCCTTTGGAGCAAATGCCTTCCTCGCGCCAGTGTAAGAGTACAGCTTGCACTAAAATCTCCCTTGTAAATACAAGGTTAGGGTTACAAGTTTCTGTCCTAACCATTTTCTAGGTATAATAAAGACATAAACTATATTTCAATTTTCAATATAGTTGCACTTAATTGCAATACACTGCTCACGTCTTTGAATTAACATTTCAACCCTCCCCCCCAAATAGTCAGAAGACTTGTCTGCAAAATGGGCATAAATAGCACCCAATCACTTCATCACACTTAAATTTCCTTCCTCAAAGGTCCTTGAGTTTTGAGAAGAGGAAATAGTCGCTGGGAGCTAGATATGGGCTGTAGGCTGGATGATCGATCTCCTTGAAGCCACATTTCTTCAGAGATTCCTTTGCAACAAGAGCTGTGTGGAGAGGCGCATTGTGGTGAAGAAGGCGCACACCGCCACTCAGCTTTCCTCGCCTTTTCTCTTTGATGGAAGCACGTAGTCTGTGCCGTAGGCCTCCCCATTTACTATGGTGTTCTCTCCTTGAAGTCAATGATGAGTATTCTCATTCCTTCACATTCCCAAAAGTTTGCGGTCATGATCTTGGTTGACTCAGTAACCTTGGCCTTGATCTTAGAGACGGTGCTTCGCCAGGTTTACGCCACTCCATTGATTCTCTTTTGGACAAGCGATCATAGTAGAGGACCGTAGTTTCATATCCTGTAACTATGTTTTGCAGAACTTCTCTCTCGTTGCCATTGCAGAGCTCCAAAAATACCTGATAACAGATGACTCGTTGCTGCTTTTGGATTGAGAGAAGTCTTAGGCACCAACTTGCACTAACCTTATTCATGTTTAAATGTTCATGAATAATTCTAAGGACTGTTGTTTTAGAAAGGCCCAGCCTTGCTGCTATTTGTGTAATTTCGAGCCGCCGGTCTTCCATGCGATGTTTTCAGGAGTGAGCACCTTCAAGGACCGACCTGCACGCTCTTCGTCTCAAAGCTTTCTCGACGCATTCGAAAAAGCTTGACCCATTCTTTTACGATAGAATATGAAGGGGGGTGCTTCCCCATATACACCGTGCAATCTCTGTTTAAATTCATTTGGAATAAGTCCTTCTTTTGTGAAGAACTTAACAGCTTGATACTACATTTTGAATGTCACAATCTTCTACACATAGTCTTCTTTATGAAACTATAACTGAACACAGTGGAGCGGAAGTTACAGCTGCAATTATTTACTTAACAGATAAGGCATGACGCCAGATAAGGCTTTTGTGAAGGCGGTAATCATCGACGAGGCCGTAAACTTATGGACCTATTCTCGTACCTTGCAAGATTGTGGCAAGCTAAAAGATATCTCATTGTCCTGTATGCCCACGTGTCCAAGAACCCACAACGTGAGACACTTGACGCCTGCATCAGCTAGAGCAAGCATAATGTCCTGAATCTGCTGTACAAGTGGATGGAAGTTGTACAGCTCACGAATACTCAAAAGAAAAATCTGGGAATCGGAACAAATTACTGCTATTCAAATATACAAACGCGCGCTAAGTTCCGCCTTAAAAATAGACGTCGCAGAGTTAAGACTCAAAATAAAACTGGAACCATTAAAAACGCGCACACCACGCCTGTGTCCGCTTGCGAGACATCGGTATGGATAAAACTATATCCCTCAAAAGAAGTGTCGCCTATAATTCTAACGAATAACATAGGGCGCGGTCGTGGGCTTTGGATAAGACTTCAGCCCAAGATGAATGTGGGGCCTCTGTTAACAGCCAGGGGAGATAACAAGCTTCCTGGTGGAAAGAAAATTAGGCACTTTGACTTAAAAACTGTCGAAACCAGTTTCCTGGTGATTTTGGAGCCAGCCAGATACCTAGCAGCGTATAAGTTGTCAAGCGAGGTGGTTAAAATAACGGCTCATATATGGAATGTCGAGGCTGAGCAGCCAATCGACACTCTTACTCATGAAGTAAAATGTTTCTTCGAAAGGACAGGCTGGTAGGAAATACTCCAATGGCAAGACGAATAATGAATCGGGTTAGGGCGACTAAAGGCCGCTCTTAACAATACACCTAGCACCCATAATCAGGTTTGGACAGGATTCTGGAATGGTAGGGATGCAACAGCACCTTCCGGTCAGCTCCCCAGAATGTGCCACTTATTACATGCATACATAGAGAACGTGCACACTAGTCTTTCAGTTGCGCTATGTGCAATAACCAGCACAGTTTCCTATCAAAAACAAAGCCAAGAACTTCACTTCGTAAGTGAAAGGTGCAGTTCGTCCGAGGTAGAGATAAGCGCTAGAAATCCATGCAGACTGTCTTCTCAAAACAAATAAAGTTCGCAAAATGTCGTCGACTAATAACGATAATGAAATCTTTGGTGGTAGACACTTAGTGAGAATTAATAGCGATAGTAAACAGTGTGATACTGAGTTCCGAGCTCTAAGGTACTCCGTTGTCCTAAATAAAACGAGATGATAAAACATATCCCACGCATTCATTAAAAACACGATTTTCATAAACTCTTGAAAAGTTGATTGCCATTCAAGGCGGATGCAGCTTCTCCAAGAGTTTCATAGGTGTTCTCTAGGTCAAAGAAGACTGTAATAGGGATGCAACTATGACCACTCACCAAGTTCATGGAAATGTGCCCTCATACCAGATACGATTGAAAGGCTGCAGTAAGAAAATTTGGGTTTCCGCTGAAAGATGTTGCAACATTTATACAATCCGGCTCCAGAACGCAATGCCTGGAAGAAGAAAGGGCATGGTCTAGCTCTCGGATGAGAAATGGGGCATTGTAAGACTCCAATTATCGAAAACAAATGAGAAACCCTTAGATTCCACCAGCACGAAACGCAGGAGAATCATTAGCGGAGATTGAAAAGTTACCAAAGTACTCCCTAAGTTGTCGGCAGTGTCAGCAGGAGCATCAATAATATGGTTCTGTACTGTAAGACCGGTTATAGCTGAATAACCAGGCATACTTGCAATGCGATATAGCTTATTCCTGGTAGCAAATGTAGGCGCCAAATGGTGAAAAAAAGAAAGAAAGAAAGAAAAAGAAACGAATTCAACATGATAAACTGTCAAATCTCGTAGAACAGAATTTTTTTCAGTGTACGTTTAGTTGTCTCATTATCCAAGGCACTACCATCGCGGTCAACTTTGACTGAAGATATACAAACTTGCTCTACAGCTGTGTAAAAGTATTTCCAAGAAGAGTTCATTATTTATTGACGGCCACATCATGATAAACAAGCCCGAAATAATATAATGGATTTGAGAGAGCAATTTTTGAGTTTGTTTTAAAGGATGCAAAGGAAATCAAATTCTTGGGAAATATACCCTGTTCTCTAAACAACATGGCAACGCCAGATTAAGACATTCTTGGTGAATTGACAGTCGATGAACGAATACAGAATGCAGAAGAAAAGATCCGGGCACTTGTTCTTAACGGTTGCCTGGACATTATAATTCAGCATCTTAAGATAAGTTTTGAAAGCATGAATGCAATCTTAGCTAATTTCTTGCTGCTGCAGCTATCAAAACTCGGTACCTTAATCGAAAAGGAAATGATCGAAATAGCCGACATACTTTGCGGATATTGTTCTACATATTTGTCTGATATTTTCCCTCAGCAAATTACAATGAAAGAAATTCGTAGACTTTAAATAATAAAGGAACTGGCCAAATTATTGATTGTTGAAATTTTTGCTATTGCAAGCAGCGTTGCTGATCTATGTGCAATTCCACAACTTTTCCTATCTTTATCTGTCACTACAGCAACGTCCGAGCGTTCATTTAGTAAGATTATATGCATGACACAATGTCGCAGATGGTAATTCATTATCTTTATTTTCCATTGAAAATTAAGAAAATAGGAATATTGACGTCAAGAAAGTCGCCATAGAGTCTCAGTCGACGAAGCAACGGCGCTTTGAAAATTTGTGAAGGCTGTTGTATTGATGATGAGTAGTATTATTATTATTATTATTATTATTATTATTATTATTATTATTATTATTATTATTATTATTATATTTTGTAGTGGTGGTTGTTATAGCAGCCTTTTGCATGCGTAGTTACGAAAGATACGTTAAAACACCCGTACACAGCACCGAAACATTGGCTCCTCCTTGCATTTTTCACACTCACATTTTCTAACTCACACGGTAGTTCCACTTTAACAAAACATTAATACAATAACACGGTCGAGTTTTAGAAGAGACGCGTTACATTCACAACTCCTGCCGTTCGGGTTTTTCCACTGGCGGTCGTGAAAGGAGGCATAACTGGAGCCAATTTTTCCGTGGTCTGTACGGGTTAATACAGCAATACAACATCTTTTAGCGTGAACAGACATGAGGAACGGGGCCCAGAATAACCATTTTCGCTTTGTTAGTTTCAGTAGCCATAAGTGAACTCATGAGGAAAAAATTCAGAAGTATTCCTAAATGTTCCACGTGGTAATCAGGGTAATTCAAATATGCATGTAAGCAACATATAAGATATTATACTAATAAAGCAAAGTTTTTTTTTCATTATTAAAATGGTATATAAGCGCATTAATATAAAATGTGTATAATATTATTTGAACGGCTTAGACTAGGAAAACTAGGAATGATTAATGAGCTGAAAATGACATTCTAAATACCCTACTTTAGGAACATGTCCTATTTGAATATGCATACACCGTTCAAATTAAATTAAGTATACTTATTTTGATTCTGGCCAATTGTTCATTGCTTATGTCAAGACGTTTAGTTTCAGACTTATGCCTTTCTTTGAATCTCGAGAACCAGAAATTTTACTTATCTCAGAAACTGTTTTGTGTATAAATGCTGTTGTAAGATGAGATATTTTTAACTGCTTAAATAAATTCAACAGTAACTTAGGGACAGCAAAGTGCTGGTGGCTGGAGAGAAGGTCATGTATTCAGTTTCATTAGAGTCGGTCCTGGTAGTCTAGTGGTAACCATACTTGCTTCGCAAACTCAAGATCGCGGTTCAAGCCCGGTCGATGGATTTTTTCGGGCGTAAAAATCGTAGGTATGGCGTCCTTCGAAAGAGAACTAAAGCCGTGGGTTGCATGTCACATATTTACGGCACGAAAAAGAACCTCAAGCCTGAAATAAAAGGCATCCGAGGAAAATTGACTGCCCATTTCACGCTCTGAATTGAATGGGACGCTGATGACTCGAGATGTTAAAAAGCGTCCGCAAGTAAAACAAATCAACATAGTTTCATTAGTGTTCATTTAGAAGCTTTTCCCCAAGGTTTCTGATTCTTGTGATTGCCAAATGTTCACAGTTTATTCTGGTAGTCAAAATGAATGCATTTGCAATTCCTTAGTCCAAAAGCCAACAACAGCAGAAGTTGACAATGCTTATTAGGATCAGGACAGTGCATCAAATAGGATAATGTAATGGAACAGTTTTGGCTTCCATTGACCGTATATGCTTGTATGCTAAATGGCTTTTGATACCCTCTCACTTGTGTTCGCAGTTTAATTAAAGTATCCTAAGTATATAAGCTATATATATCACCAAAAATATAAACTAGTAGTATCTGACTTTCAAATTATTTATTCCCATGTTTTGTATTTATTGTCAAATGAAAAGTATGAGTGCATTAAAAACATTATTTAGAATTATTAAAAAAAATGATTTAGTGCCTGTGGTAAATTATTTGAGAGCCCTCGACCGAGTAATGAACTCATTGTAAAATAGAGAGTTTCAAAAGTAAAAGTATTTGTGGGCTAGCAAAACTATTAAATATAAACTCAGTGTAAACAGTTTTCTACAAATCGTCATTTTAGTGTACCTAATTATTATTTAGATACAGTTGCTATCATTATGTCGTCAATACGAGAGAGAGAGAGGTTACTTCTAAATTCTACTGGCGAAGAACTGTCCTTGCTAATATAGGAATTATTTATATTGAGGTGGGCTAGAAATTTCTAGAAAAAAGGAACATTTCTATAAGGAAGTGGTGGCAAAAATTTCTTCTCAAGAGAGAAGGATTGAATTTAATAATGTTGATGATGGGAGGGAAAAATGAATTATAGATCCGTTTGAAAATTATTTATTTTATATAGCCTATACCGTTTCATTGTATTCTAAAAAATTAAAACTATATTTACTTAACATGCATTATTTCACCTAACTGAAGAGTCACCGTCAACCACTGGATTTAGTTGGTTTACTCAGTGTATGTTGAGATATCGCGAACTTACCCGAAAAATTTCTTACACTCTACGGAAAAATAAACGTTTATGCTCAACTTTGACGTCGTCGTAGTCGTCAGTCGATCTTCTCCGTATCTGAGATAGGAGCATGTATCTCTCCTGGAATACCTTGTGCAAATTAGCGGAAGGGTCATCGTATAGTTTAAGCTTTGAGGAATTTATCTTTAAATTGATCACAGACCATTGATTCATTGGTCGACCAATCTCTCTCCTACTTTTAGGTTTACCTTCGAAAATTACATGCTGTAGAATACTATTATACATGGTACAGAGAAATATTAACTTTGATGACAATTTTATATATGTGAAATGACACAAGCAAGTTTTGGAACACAGTTCCATTTTCTCGCTACCTTAATTAAATATTGTGCTAATACTTTGCTTTGTCCATAGAATCAGCTAAAAAAAAAAAAAAAAAAAAAAACAAAATAAAACAAACGTACTTGAGCCCACTGTTATTTTATAATTATTAATTGTTCTCGCAGTTAACTCTGATAATGCCAACATTCCCGCATTACTCATAAAACTGCTAAACTTAATCCAATGGAAAAAAAAAAAAAAAAAAAAAATATCAAGAACCAAATGCAGTCGTTTTAGACACATCTTAACAGATTCAACAGCAACGAAACGAAATGGCCCTAGAATAGGTTCAAAGAAAGCAATTATGACATATAATAGATATGCATAACTTTTGACAACTGTTTGAACAATTGAAGTTCATGGTATGTTGGCCAACCTTCAGTAAAACGAAAACAGAGAATGAAGGCATGGATTGTGAAGAATAAACTTTAAATTAGTTTGTGGCGAATTTTCGGTCGTAATAATAAAATTTTTAGCGTATTAGGACAAAGTTCACCTGAATTTCTGCAGTCATGGGTGTTCCAGCATTTTTCCGCTGGTTAAGTAGGAAATATCCATCCGTTATTGTACCGTGTATTGAGGAGAAGGTTAGTATATAAAATATAATTAGATCTAAAGTTAAGAATCCGTCAAATACAACATATATTATTAGATATTAAGCCAAAACTGTTGTGGTAATGTAAACATTTTTATATTTTGAAATCTCTATAGAAAGATGTGTAGTCCGTTTATCTCTTTCTTATATATGAGAAGGGTATAAATGTTAAAATAATGCAAATAGCACGTGGATTAATATACCATAGGTAATATTTTCAATCATGTATGTTTTGAAAAAGTGCGTAACAGAAGTGAAAGGCATGTAGAACTTGAATCATATTGTTTACAAATGTAAATAATCTTATTAAAGGGATCTTGCTGCAGTTAACAGTTAAACGAGGTTAATTTCTGTTGAAATCATCATTCCATGTTATATGCATTATAATATGTTTCTGTTTTTAGCCATAAAAGTCCAGTATATGATACAATGTTTCAAATTGTGGAGAGAAACATAAATTAATAACTAGCAACAACCTACAGTAGTTACCAGAGTCTGGTAGTTAAGCAAAATGCCTTTTCTATCTAGGTGGATACATTTTAGAATCAGATAGAAATAAACAAGTTTCCATACAGTTTTTTTTCCCTATTTTAAGGTTAAAACTTTTTTTTTGCCTGTATTGAGTGATTGTGGATTTTTGGTGCTATTATTTACACATTTTATAAAGCAAATAAAGAATTTCAATAACTTGAAGTGAAAAAGTTATAAAAATTAAATTGCATGTTCACCTCAATAATGAAATATGGTCTAATATTTTGTGGAAATTCAGTTAAAATTGAACATGTCTTCCCATTACAGAAAAAAGCCTTATGAATAATCGTTGGTACACATAGTAGACATTCTTGCAGAAACGTCTTTAGACAATTTGAAATTTTAACTCTTCCTTGTATTATCCCTCATGAACTTTTATATAAGAAATGAAGAAAAATTTGTTCATAATCAAAATATACGTGACAAGAATACTAGACAAAAAGCAAATCTACATAAACCAGCTTCAACAGTTTCCTGCCATCAAAAAAGAGTTATTATGAATGCATTTTAGTACAAAATGCTCTTCCTTCTAGCTTAAAAGCCTTAATAAACAATGGTAATTCCTTTAAATCTGCTTTTCAAAAATAGCTATGTAAAAAGCCTATTATTCTGCAAGGATATGAGTGACAATATATTAAATGGAGTTAAAAAGAATGCAATAATTTTATATCAATGGGTATGTAAACATGTATATGGTAAAATTTGGTGGTTAAATGACTTGTCTGTTTCTACTTCTCTGTCTGTGTAGTTTGGCTGAGTTGTAGGTGTTTTTTTTTTTTTCATTTTTATTGTAACTATTTATATAGATGTACCTAATATTTTTTGTAATGTAGAATGTGTGCTACTGTAGTAATTGTATATGAAAAGTTCTTTGTTTGTAGGTCTCTGTTACTGCTTTGCAAACTTACTGAATGCGCCAGGAATTAAACTAAACTAAATCTCAAAAATATTTATTGAGGATCTTGTTATACATTTATTTCTTTTCAAGCAGTCAAAAACTTTCTCATCATCCCATTTAAGTTCTTTAAATAGCAGAATCTTTATTAGGGATAGCAATGCGTGGTTTCCTTGGCCATAGGAATACCAGGAAATAGAGAGGATGAGGGAAGTACTGTAGTTTTGAACGGCAAATGACCTTGTTATTAATTTGCAGTTCTAGAAAATAATGTGTTGGAGATAACTTATCAGCTGCATAAATGTAATAAGCAATTGCAGGTGAGATGAGAGTGATACATCTGTGCAATAAACTTTTCCTACATTGTGTTCAGTATGAAAGTAAGATAGATAACTAACCTGCAACTAATAAGGCATAAATGGAAAAGGAATTCAACTGGAAACCATGGCACATCTTTTGTTCATTTGCCAGAACTGTTCAAAACTACTTTACTTTGTCTTGATCAACATTTCCATAATGCCCTGAAAGGTGAATGTTCTGTTGTAGGTGGTATGAGTCCTTCCGAAATAGCTTGTTTTAAATATGTACCAATCACTTCAGTGGAAGTAGTATGTTCTTTTTCCATAATGAAAAATATTCCCTATGGAAAGCGGGTGACAATGACAGCTGATACCTTGAAAAAACATCTTGTTGTTGCTTGTAACCGAGAAAAGTAAGCTAGTACTTTAATTAATAATAATAAAGAAATTATAAAATATCTTAATCTATTTTCATTCATAATGAATTATAGGTATTACTCTCTATTTTCACTTTTAATACATGTCTATTTTAATTATATTACTGCCTGTTTTCAGTATTCAAGTGTCTTTTTGCCTGCCTATTTTAAACAAAATAAATGCCTGAACTTCTGGGCTCTGGTAATAACTGGGTGGGTGGAAGCAATATTGTGGATTGTTTATACTCTTTTTTTTGCATGCTTGTTTCTTTTTCTTTGTAGTGGTGCCATATCAAAAGAATATCTTCATAAACAGTGTGTAAGACAATAACTGATTTTTACAACTAATTATCTGGAGAACACATACATTTATGAAATTCATTATTTGTACTTAAGTGCTCGTTAATTACTTGTACTAAGTGGGGAAAAAAGAAATTAGGAAATATGTAGCTTCTGGCTATGCAAAATAAATTTATAATTTGTAAATAGATCCTCTAGTTTTGAGGATAAATTTATATGTGCCTAAAATGAAATTGCTAAGCTGTAAAATTATTCCTGTGACTTATAAATAAATTTCTTGGAAACTAAGTGCTTTGTTAACAACTTATGATTCAAAATTTGATTTGATTTGATGTAACATATCTTCATCATTCAGAAAATATTGAGTCCTTTTTCTGTTTTTCCCCACAGACTGGGCACATAGCACAGCACCCGGCACCCAGATCATCGCATAATTGGCAAAGTACTATAAATGTGCATACCTTTGACAGAAGATTAAATTTTTCCAAAATTTTCCTTGCTAAGTTAGTGGGCTGTAAGGCATGCACTTCAGTAATCTTGTAGGTAGGAATTTTAACAAATAGTTATGTAATTACTGCTGATGTATGGCTGATCCCTTTTGTGGTGCTAACGTTGCAAGAGATTTTCAGATTGATTGTTCTAACCAAGCAGCAGTGTTATCCAGTTTTTCCTCTGTTAAAACATGACATCTGCATCTTATTTTCTTTTCCAACACTGATCCTGTTGTTTTGAATTTAAGCACTATTTTATGAACTCTAGAACTGTCAGGTGGATGAGCCCCTGAAAAACGTTCTTGAAATTCTGCATGGCACTGAGTAGCTGATTCATTTCTTAAAAGGTTACAGCAAATAAAACGGTGTCATTCTATATTAAATCTTTGAACCATGGCAAACAGATAATTAAGCGCAATAATGCAGTAATTTCCTGTTCTGAAACTAAATATGCACTATCACCTTATCACATACCCTTGATATTGTGATGTCATATGCCAGCTTTGGATCTAATCTGCCTGCAGGGAAAACAAAACAATGACTAGATATAAACATCAGCTAACTTTAAATAATGATAGAACATGGAATCATTTTCTTCTTTATTAATCTTTTCAAAGACCCATGGTAACAGATATTGAATATAAAAGCTAGAATAAAAACTAATTTGAAGGGAGAGAGTAAAGATTGCATTATATTGCATGTGTATTTAAGCCTTTTTCCCTTCAAACATTGCTGGCAGTCACTGTTAAAAACCTGAAAAAGAGAAACATAGAATTTAAAGATTAATTTAGATAAGAATGTCATCTTTTTCATCAACCAAAGCAGAGAGCACTGTTCCATTTGATGATTGAGCAGGATGACTCTGACATTAACATTTGGGACTCGCATTTGGTAAGTCCTGGGTTTGAATAACTTGTGGCCTGCCATCTTCATCTTGTGTTTTTTGTGATTTCCCTTGGTCATTTAGGCGAGTCTTGAAATGGATTTTTACTTTCCATGAATTTTGTACTCTCCATTTCACCTCATTTCATTTCGTAGGTTCTTTTGTAGAGTTGAAAATACCAAGGTAGATTTGTGCATGTGATGGTCGTTTGTACTTTGGAAAAATTTCCACCTTTCGGCCTTTCTGAAAGACTTAAACTCCTTAAAGGGGTAGCTTTGCCAGCATCGGGATGCTCTATCTGGGAACAGTGTTAGGGATTCCATTTACATCTGCCTCACTGCCTGAGGATTCTGGTTGTCAAGTGTCTTCCTTACCTTATCCTTTCCTCCCAGAGATGCCCCCACTGGGGTAATAGACATTGTGTTCAAGTAAGAATGAAATAACCAATATATCCTCCTCCATTCCTAACAATTCAATCCTATTGAGTTTCATTTCAGTATGTGAATTTATTTTATCTTGACTTTTTTAAAAGAAAGGTTGGCAATTGTTTACAGTGCAAAATGGGTGTGTACTTAACCCAAATCTGTAATTTCATATGATGTCACTATCATGAATGATAGCTAATATAGTGAATGACTTGCTTAAAGTAATGACTTTATAAGAGGACATAATATTATTAAAGAATGTGCACATTGCTATTCACAATTTGTAACTAATATCAATGCATGTTCACTTTCTAAGGCTAATGTAACCATTTACTCACAATTACAAAGAAATTTGTATAACTTAAATGTAACCTAGGGTTTAAATGTGTAAGAGGCTCAAATTAAATGAAAGCAAAAGAGCCTTGCAAAATGGATATCACAAAATGTAACCTTTGGGATCACAACAACAGTCTATGTAGTTACAGTATATTTTCTGTTTAGTACCACAACGGCAAAAAAACCAACAAAAGTACATTTCCCAATATTGCAATCAACTTTTAAATAAATTATTTTTTTATCTTTAAATGTAAGATTAAGGCATATTTTGTGGAAGTTTTAAAACTAAGGAAATTTATTCAAGCTCCATTGGCTTCTCAGTAAATTTCTTCCTACTTAAATGCTTTTCTTTCTTTTACCTCAGGATGTGTTTGTTATATTTACAGCCAAAGGATGTGAATGGTGTTATAGTACCAGTTGATTGCACACAGCCAAATCCAAATGGAGTAGAGTTTGACAATTTATATCTGGACATGAATGGTATCATTCATCCGTGCACACATCCAGAGGATAAGTATGTTTCTGTATAAAAAAGATTACATTATGTTTATTGCCAGCTGTTAAAATATTTGTTCTTTCTTTAAAAAAATTCATGCTATATGTTATGTGAGTAAAAGACTAAGACACATAGATATTAGGTGTTTTCAAATTTTGATATTTTCTTCCTGCACACTTGGGCTATTGGCTCAAAATCTCATACTGTGAAAAGAGTTTAATGATCTGATAGACTTGATATATAGAAATAAGTTATCTTTAATAGTTGATCCTGATATCCTGCCCCAAAATTGCTTCAGTGTCTTTTATCCATTATTTTCTGGCCTTGCAGCAGATCTTACTTTCCATAGAAATGTTGTGAACACATATTTTATAGTTTTTTTTTTTTCAGTGGTGTTTAACACCCATTTTTACTACTGAGGCACAAGTGAAGGACACTATTGATACAGGAGATGAAATGATATATTAGAACAGGATTTTTCAAAGGAAGGAAACATTCAGACTATGTTTAGGGTACTCCCCAACATTTGCCATTTATGAGGAGTGAGGAAAACTTGGAAAAATCTCAGGATGGTCCTGGTGGGATTCGAACCTCAGACCTCCCGCTCACAAGTTTGCGGCTTAACTACCTCGGCCACTTGTGGCGGTCATATTTTATAGTTTTCTGTTGATGAACTAGTAATGACAGTTTTATACTTTTATTAATGGGGTTTCATGGGCAATAACCAAGGGAAACTATCATTAGTGCCGAAAAAGCTTCAAACCCTCAAACTTCTTTTTTAATTAGTGAAATTATATTATGTTTTCAAGGATCATATTTATGCTCCAGACTTGGACTTTGCTAAGTCTAGAAATTATTTAGGCATTTTGAGAACAATTTGCACAATGTTGATATAGCTTAGCATCTAGTCAGAGGGGAGGTCTTATGTACATGCATGAAGTCACCTTTTTTTATTGTTATGCATAGACAGCAGTAAGACACTGTTGAATAACTCAATGGAAAGTGCAGTGTTCTTTGATTCACTAAAAACTAGCACTTTCAGACCTGTATATAACTAGGAGAATGTTGAAATGACCAGCAGCTATCAAATAACCCTTACATCATTATTTACAAAATTATTTGAGAAGGTTAGTAGTATTTCTATAATCAAAAAATTTACTTTTACAGTATCAACATGATTTTCATGAAGGTTTTTTAACTGTTACTGCTATATCTGAATTTATTCACAATGCCTCTGCCATGTTTATACATCTGCAAAACCATTCTTTACTTGATAAGATAAAACTTGTCTATGCAAACAAACTCTGCTGTACATGAATAAAACACAAGGAGTAAAAATGACTTCTCCATTCCAAACCGTAGACTCTGTCTTTAAGAAAAGATGCCTAGCTTTATGGCAATAAAATACTACAATGCTCTTCTTAAAGAAATCAAATCCTGTAACATCCACATTGAATTCAAGAAAGTTTTGTGACATTATGTAATAATTAAACCTACAATAACATTGGCAAATATTTGTTGTAATCTAGAAGTCCTTAATATACAAAATATACTGTTGATATCCATTTGTATGTCTGTTTTATTGCAATTTACATTTGTATTTTTATCCTGCAACTGTAATGTAATTTAAGTCTTATTAATTATATGTATTTTACTGACAAATACTCATTAGGGCCTATTTTTACATGTATATAATTATTCTCCACTATAGCTATAACTATAACTACTACTCTCAAAATTGCAGAACTATGGAGTGAGGGGTAAAATACATGAACTTATCTCATCTTATGTAAAAAAATAATTTACAGTGCACAGAAGTTCATAGAAAGCAAGGAAACTGTACAAGGGCTTACAAATCTTGTATGATGTGGTGAGAATGGAAGTTCCTCAAGTCTCCATATTAGGCCCTCTATTATTGATACTTTGTGTCAACAATGTATATGTTCTCATTATTATAGTGTTATATAGCCTCCACTGATGACTGAGCTCATTAAGGAGCAGACTCATGAGCAGGAGGTCTGGGATTCGAATCCTGCTAAGACCATCCTCCCTGACTGAGGTTTTTCTAGGTTTTCCTGAATCCTCTTAGATGGCAAATGAATGGAAGAAAACTAATTTACGCTTTTTAAGGGTCATCTAATATTCATTACAAAGGCTCAAGAGTAGGAAACTCTTTAGGAGCTGGAGTTTATTAATTATTTCTAAAAATAAAGATCTGTGTAAACCTTGGGAAAGTTGTTGTTCAAGCAGAAGTAATTGTACTTCTCACCTGTCTTTAATGTGAGAAGAGGAACAAAGGTTAATCAAAGTATACTCATTTTCATAGACAGTCAGGCTATACAGTGCACTTTCAAGCCAATTTTAGACTTGTGCAGGCATGTTTCCAAGCTTTTATTAATTTTTCCATAAAGAATCAATTGGAGCTCTGTTGGGGACATAGAAGGCAATGAAGTGGCAGGTAAATGGCAAAATAAGAAATTAAGATTGACTTCATAGGAACAGAACCTTTTTCGTTATTAGCAATAAAACTGCTAGAATTGCAGTATATCACTGGACCAATTGATTTTTTTATTTAATTACGGATGCTCTTTAACATCTCAGGCCATCAGCGTCCCATTCTATTCAGGGCGTGAAATGGCCGACAAATTTTGCTCAGAGGCCTTCTCTTTCAGGCCTGAGTCTCGTGCCGTAAATGTACGGCATGGTACCTACGACTTTACTTCCCTTCTGAAGGAAGCCATACTTAGGATTTTTACGCTGTGAAAAAATCCATCGATCCTGGCCAGGTTTGAACCCGCAATCTTGGGTTTAGGCAGCAAGAATGGTTACCACTACACCACCAGGACTGACTCATTGGACCAAGAAAGAACATCAGATAAGATGGAAGAATTTTCTTAGTCAAGAACTGGGTAAAACTCTTATTAAAATATAAGATAGCACCCTGCCTAAGGACCTACAGGGTTAAGGTGGATAGCGAACCAGGAAAACTCTTGGAATCAGTAATGGACATTGGCTATTCTGGAAATACATACGTCTAATGGGACTCTACCATGGAAATCCCACAAGCTGTGTATTGAACAGCCTGAAGGGAGTGCAGAAAACATCTTGGTAGACTGCAACATTCTGGAAGGATAAAGAGCATCTCTATTGGATATAGTCCTTAGATATATTTTATAAGCTTGTAAGAAAGATTCTGAACTAGATCAGAAACTACTTAGTTAGGATTAAAGGAATTTACAAAAGACCCTTGTGACTTTAGTGCCAAAGTGTTCCAATGCCAGTCAAATCAAGAGTTTATGTATCATCTTTGATCTATCAATTTTCATATCATATTACCAAAGTTCTATTTGGTGGCATTACCCTCTAGTTTAAAATTAACAGTTACATGTCCATATAAAGTTCTTGAGATCTAATGATTAACTGAACTTCTCTGGACATATACATTTCACTGACGAGAATGAAACCAATTAACAAGTTTACTCTTTCTGTACCTTTTCTATTATCTTTGAGTTTGCTGCATGCTTAATTATTGAGTAAGCCTGCAGTTGAATATACTAATAAACCAATAGAATTTTTCTGATTGCTTGGAAATTACAGTTTTTTCTTGTATTAATATTTGTTCAACTTTATTTGTTAATATTCACACCATATTAACTCTTTCTTAAAACAAGGATAACTTTGGGAATCGAACTGAGAATCCAAAAGCCATATCTAATATTTGTTTTAATCTAAATTGGGAGTTTTCTCATAATATGTAACATTCTTTATTTGCAAAATATTTTTGGTAAACAAACCATTTGTTTTTTCAGGCCTGCACCAAAAAATGAAGATGAGATGATGGTTGCAATCTTTGAGTGTATTGATAGGCTGTTCAGAATTGTCAGGCCTAGAAAATTACTCTACATGGCCATTGATGGAGTTGTAAGTTTTATTTATATATTAACACACAGGCACTGAATGTTAATCAGAAAGTTTATTTATAGATCAGAATACGGAATTAATGAATTGACAGCATGAGATGCTTAAAACAGTCCAGAGTGGGATTGCATTGTGTAGGATAATAATGTAGGTTTAACTGCATTAGTCATTATCACCCTAATAAGCACAAGTACAAGAACAAGCACAAACAAGCAGTTGACAGGCAGCTGAGGATGCAAACAAAGGTCAAAGAAACATTTAAACAAGTAAGTGAATCAATAAGAGTATGTAGCTCGACTCAATCATACAATAATCTTAAATTATATTAGTTTCACTGTACAAGTTCCAGTTAACATTTAAAGTTAAAACAAACTACATTCATTTAAAGACAAAGAGTAAGAATCAAAGAATTCAGTACTTAAAAGAAATTTGGAAAATTCCACCCCCCCTTCCAAAAAAAGTCCAAAGTGCCATCAATAATTCTCAAAATTAAGGTGTCATTCCAAGTCACTAGAAAAAAAACATTAAAAAACAAAATAGTAGTAGTAGTTGTGGGGCAGTGGGGGCGACGTCAACAGCAGCAGCACAAAAATAACTGTGTCTAGAATAATTTAAAACGGAATGAAAACAACAACAAAGAAGATCAGTGCTTATCAAATTGAAGTACTAAATAAAATGGAAAATGTACTCTATGTACCCTCTCACTATACCCAGAATGCCTGCAAACATACAGTGCCTTCAAATGGATATTCATCCATGAGAGTGCATAATGGCTGAAAGCATCCTATCTGCCAATTAAGTTGAAAGTACATAATATTTTAATTCATATATCTTTCATGAAAATTACCATTACAGTAACTACCATTTTTAGATGATGTTGGAAATAATGTCCTTGTGCTACCTTATATCTTGCACACATTTTAAGAAAGTTTGCATTCACCTACATAAGTTTTATTTTGTGAAAATGTAGCAATTTCTCATTTTATAATTGTCTTTCAGTTCTTCCAACTATGTGGATTATTCTAATACACATAATTTTTTAAGTTTCCCCTTAAATAGAAATCACATATAAGATCTGGGCACCATACTGCCATAATCCTTTACTAATGACCCTACTTAAATGATGTACTCAATTAAAGCTAATGAGAGACCAGCTTTAAAATGCCTTTTAATAACAGTCATAATGGTCTTTTAACAGTTGATGTTTGATAAAAGTTCCATGAAACATATGTCCTGAGTAAATCTCATGTAAATGAAACCATAAAGAGTGTTCTAAATATCCTACTCGGATGAGATTATATTAAAATACATATTTATATTCATGATCCAATAATTCTTTGAAGACTGGTGGGATACATTATCTCTGTAGCTCTGCACATTCACTGCATATTCATAAAATATAGGCCCTATAAACCTTCACTGTGTACCATATATGATTCTGGTTATGCATTGGTATTTTGTATACAAAATTGGATTTATTTTTTAAATAAATCTCAGTTATCAGTTTTTAAGAGATATGATTTCCCTGCACATTCTTTAGCTGTATATGATGTAGTTTTGTTGTTTTCAAATAAGGCATTCATAAATCTAGAAATTACAGAACTTTTGGATGCTACATAGGTTAACCAGATTCACAACTATAAAAAAGAGGACAAAAAGCTTCAAAAAAGAGATAATTGTTTGAAAAAAAAAGGACATTAAATATTCATTTAGATCATACTTTAAAGGTCTATATTCTAATTTATAATTGTATCTAATTTATACAAAATATTTATAATAAAATTTAATAAAAAGAATCTGGATTTGTTTCAATATCTTGATTTACTAGCTATCTGTGATCAAAGAGCATATTCCATTGATGCTGCTGTGATCTCCAGGCAGATATCTTTAAAAAGGCATCAAAACAGATAATTTCAGGAATACAAATTATAAAAAAGACATTTTATGAGTTTTTAAAAATCTAACTGGACCCTGGACAAAGATGTAAAAAAGAGGATATGTGTGGGCAAAAGAGGATGTCTGGCCTCTAATGTTAAAGCAATGAAAGGCTAAACAAAGTTATCATTGTAGTATATTTAGAGGAATGTCAACTTTTCAAAATTTTGCTGATCTCTGTTTCAGTGAATTAGGTTTCTGATGATGGATTTCAGAAATTATTTTATTGGATATGTCCCATAAAACTGAACATTTATTGAACATCTTATAATTATTTTATACTAAAATGTGGGCACAATCTTGCTGCAAATAATAATGCCTGATGAAAAAATAATGAAGGGATATTAATGCAGCGCCTATTAACCATCTTATGTGTTAGTTTAAAATAGATTATTTTCTTAACCAAATTTCAGTTATACTAAGGAAAAAGAAAATTAAAATGAATGAAAGAAAGAAATATTTTTAAGATATTGTTTGTTAAATATCCAGCTTGACAAATGTGTAAAACTTTGGCTTAATTTAGTACACGCTTAAAGTAGCAATAATGTTATTGTAAATTTATTTTCTTTAAAATGTGTGACTCAAAACATTTCATACTGCATACCACCGACAGTGAAATTAAATGGAGAAGTAGCCTTTATACTATTCGTGAAAAAGAATAATTTGAGTAAAACAATTTAAGAGATATTTAATTAATGAAAAATGTGATATATTTATGCAATTTTATATTTTCAGGCCCCAAGAGCAAAAATGAACCAACAGCGATCTCGTCGATTTCGAGCTTCAAAAGAAACAGTGGAAAAAATTCAAGAAATGACCAGGATAAGATCAGAGCTTGCTGCCAAAGGCTGTTTTCTACCCCCTGAAAAACCAAAGGAGAGTCATTTTGATAGCAATTGTATCACTCCGGTTAGTATGATATATTAACAACAAGAATAAGTTTCAAGTCAGTTATGCCACGTTCCTAATTATATGCAAATTGTATAATTTTGCTATTTAATTTGAAATTTTTAAACATTTTCTTCTTACTTTTACTCAGAAAAGAATTTCTGTTTTGAAATGCTCAGTCAAGCTTTTCCCAACTTTGTAGTTGTCTCAGAACCTTAAAAGTCACTAGTTCATTGCTATCAGAAACGTAATGGCATGTTTCCTCAAATTCTTCAGTCCTAGATAGTTTATTAGTGAACTATTGTTAATTTTTCTGATTTGATGGAACATGAATTCTTCACCACCATTTTTTTATGCATTCCTGAAGCCTGCCAGTCATTTTCTTTACTTTATTAATTTTAGCTAGTTGGCATTTCTTCACATGGGAAAATCAGGAGGCAAACTCATTGACCTAGTAAAGACATAATGTTGTACACAGTGACTAGCACAGGTTCCAGCAATTTGGTATCGAAGTTCATAATTTATTATAATTATTTCACATTCATATTTGTTGGATTTGGATCAAAAAGGCACTTTTTGCTACTAAGTTAAAACAACTATAAAGTCTGAAAAATATGGCCTAAGTGTAGTCCTTTTTACCTGTATAATTTTTGGTTATATTAAAAATTTTTCTAATAAAATGTAGTTATTCCCTGTTATGAAGGGGAACTGCTTTGCCCCTAAGGAAGAGGGTGATAGGGAAGTTGATAGCCAAATTCTTTCTATTTGATAGCATTACAATAATAACAGTATTGAGATAAATCATCAGGAATAGAACCAACATTTATTTTTCATTAAGTCCTGTAATGATGACTTTAATTTTTCAGAAAATGGGGGTCAGTCCTGGTGGTCTAGTGGTAACCATATTTGCCTCATAGACCCAAGATGGCAGGTTCAATCCCAGCCAGGGTCATTGGATTAATTCAGAGTAAAAATTCCTAGTATGGCTTCCTTCAGATGGGAAGTAAAGCCATGGATCCCATGTCATAGATGTACAGCATATAAAAGAATCTCAGGCCTGAAAGAAGAGGCCTCTGAGAAAAATTTATGAGCTGCTTCAGGCCCTGAATTAAATGGGATGCTGATGACCTGAGATGTTAAAGAGTGTCTGTAAATAAACAACAGAAAGTGGGTGGATTAGTTACCTGGCCAACAATTTTTCATATTTGGGACAAGGATTTCTTAATCCCCCTCCATAATTTTGCTGTCTTCATTGGGAAAATAACAACAAAAAGTTTAGGTGGTGATCAGTTTTTAAAAATATGCAATCCTAACTTAAATAGGAACAATTTTTGTTGTAATAGCTCTAAATTAATCATATGGAAGATTATATCTTACCTTTTTATACTGTGAACATCAGAAACTTTGCAAGATATAATCCAGCATTAATTTGCTAACATATAGGGTCCAAGCTATGCCTCATATGTTTTTCCATAGGGGCAATTTCTTGATGGAAGCTATTACCATGCTCATTGGTAACATTGTCACAATTTTTGGAGAAGCAATTAAGTTGGTAATAAAGGAAATGTGTTTTGAGGATACTTTAAAACTGACATTTTCATAAGCCATCATTAATGGCTTAATATGTTTTTCATATTATTTATCATTTTTTGGCTATCAATAAAATTAAGTACAATGTCCTTAAATTAATTCCAGATAGTTTTCTGTTTTCCTTTCCATTCAGTAAAAAATTCAAGTGAATATCCAAGTTGTTATATTTGTGGCCCAATGAAAATCTATTCTTTTACTTTATCTTCATTGAAATTTGGAAACTTTGAATAGATATATGAAATGTCTAACCCTCACAGTTCAGCATCTTAACAACATTTTTCTCCAAATCAGCTTTATGTACAAAGTATAATTACTTTTTTTTTAGTTAAAAGTAAAACTACTAAAATCATATTAAAACTCTCTTGACGTTTCCATTAAAATTTTTTTTATTAAAAAGTAAGTTGGGACTAGTTTCGTGAGTTACTTGCTCACGTAGTCAACCATTTGATGACTAATGGATCACTTCAAGTATACTTGGTTGTGTGCACTCATGTCTGTTTATGAGCCTGTACAATATGTTGTCTACTTCTGGTATATCAGAATTCATAAGACTGTATTTTTTTATATAAATCTTTTCCTATATACCAAGTTCCTTTGGGTGCTGAACCGCTCTTAGCAGTATTATATCCTTTTCTATTTCATGATTTTCATTCCAAAAATGTGCTGCTACTGCCAATTTTTCTATTTTCTTGTATCTGACATTTCTCCATTGCTCTTTCAATCTAATACTCGAGCCTCTTTTGGTCTTGCCTATTTATACTTTATCACAATCCTTACAATTGATCCTATATATGCCTGAACTATCTTCTTTTGATCTGGGTTCAACAATTTGCCCACACCGTATCTATTTATGGGTGCCAAAATGATGTATTGTTTGAATATTTTTTGAAATTTGTGATTGATGTAAGGGTGGTCGTGGACTTTTGATAAGTTTTTTCCTTATATAAATTACTGAGTGTGGTGATTTGTTTGATTTTCTTTTTTCTTTTGAATCTTTTTATTTTTTGATCTATCATTTGTTTGCTAAACCCATTGACTTTTGCTGTGTGTATTATATGTAAGTATTCATTCTTATATACTTCTTTTTTAACTAGTACATTAATCAACCTATAAATCATACTATTGAATGCTGCTTCTTTGTGAGGTCTAGGGTTGAAATCTTTAGCATTTATGTAATTGTCAGTGTTTGTATTTTTTCTGTATATACCAAATTCTAATTTGTTATTATATTTTATCTTCAAATCTAAGAACAGTAAAGTATTATTAGTTTCAATTTCCATAGTAAATTTTATTGTTGTTTCTTGTAAATTTAAGAGTTTGAGAGCATCTTCTACATATGAACTCTTGGAAGACTTTAACAATTTTGGCTCCTTTTTAATGTAATGATTTTTAAACTTGAAATATCCTGAAATGACTGATTTATTTAATATTTCTGAAATGTTCCTTGGTTTGAATTTCTAAATTAATCTTCATTTTTCCTATATATAGACAACTTTATATATTTGTTTGATTACAGTCCTTATAATTAATTTGATAAATTGCAGACTTTTGCAATTTGGAACTGTATTTTTTGAGTTGATCTTAATAAAATTTTAATGCTAAATTTATTCTGGGGAATCAACATAACGTTGTACTATTTAAATATTTAAAAAAAAAATTATACTCTTTTGGGTGGTATGTGAACTACTTGTATTTGATATTTCATCCTTTTTCATAAGTGTGTAAGTGTTTCTATTGGCTTTAATGTTTTTATAGTTAGCAATATTTTGATGAATTATTATTCATTGAATCCATTCCATGTGCTGTTTTGATGATGTATTGGTATTCTTTTTTGACTGTTTCCTTTACCAAATGAGACACCAATCAATCTGCATTAGGCTGTTTTTTTTTTTTTGCTGCTTGTTTTTGGGATTTGGGATTGAAACTATTGTAATGTAACTATCTGAATTGATTGGTTTCCTATATATTTCACTGTTCAACCTGTTTTGTCCATAGATCTAGGAAAGTTAAATATTCATTTTTCTCAATTTCTATACAGAATTTAATTGTTTTTTCTTGTAAATTTAAGAGTTTTAAAAACCTCTTCATTGTGAATTTTGTGAACTATTGTAAAAATATGGTCTGCATATCAGTGCCATGTATTGAAAATTAATGCAAGGCTCTATTATGCAATTCAAAGGCTCTCGTGAAAAAATCTATTAAAAGGGAAGAGAGTGGATTATCCATTGCCAGTCCAGAAGTTTATTAAAATAATTTGTTATTAAAATTGAAGTTGTGGGTGTATGCAAGCTCTATAAATCTTATCAAGTCTTACGCTGATGACCTGAGCTGTTAAAAGCATCCATATATAAATCAAATTATCAAGTCTTCTATTTCACATGTGGATAATAGCCAATCCTTTAAGATTTTAGGTAATTTATTCCTAGGAATGCTAGGAAATATAGAGGTGACATCAAAAGAAACAAAAATATTTCCTTTAGATAAAGCTGTGTGTTTAATTTTGATAATTAACTTGAATGAGCCTTTAATTGCAAGACTGTTGAGCCTGTTGAGAGAGTTGAATTTATCTGAAAAACATTTTGCAAGATTACAGGTTGGTTAATCAATATTAGTAACTATTTATATCCTGCTATTGCCCAGTTTGTGAATTTTTGGCAGACTGTATATTCTTGGTAAGAGAAATGCACAATCAAAACATATGATTAAATTTTACCAAGATGCATGGTACAAGTTATTTTTCTGGATGGTTGAAATATAATATATGAACTAGCACAGGTTAACTGTTCTGTTTCACTTTATTTTATCCAAATGTATGTTGTTAACCGTTAATTTGTGATTGCAGATAAAAATGAAAAATATAGCACATTAATTACATTCAGTATATGCTTTCCATAGGGAACACCCTTCATGGCAAGACTGTCAACATGTCTGCATTACTACATCCATGATCGTATGAACAATGATCCAGCTTGGAGGGGCATCAAAGTCATACTGTCAGATGCAAATGTTCCTGGTGAAGGGGAACATAAAATAATGGACTATATTCGCAGGCAAAGAGGTAATGTGCTTAGTAACATTGTAAATGTGCACAAAATGTTTGTATATAGTTATTATTATTATTATTATTATTATAAATAAATATTCATCAATTGTATATGTTTTATACATTTAACTTTGTCACTTACATTACAATTTAAACTTATATATAACACTCTACAAATGTGTACAAATGAAATTAATTATTTATCTATATATGTAACTTAGCATAAAGGCTCCAAGAATGGAAATATTTTCCTTCCTCATATATTTTCACATCCTCCCAGTTAAAAACAAAAAATTCAGTATGTACCTAAAAGTGCAACAAGAAATTCTTCAGTCTCATCAATACTTATATGCCAAGCACTGAGAGTGTTAGCGTATCTTTCCAGAATCTTACTGCATGTTGTTATATACTTCCATGGGAAATAACTTGTTCCCCACAGACCTCCCTCCTACCATATGAACATATTTTGCCAAATTTGTTCCCAAATCAGTTGTCCTGTCTTGCCGACTGGTTCATATCATTGCAAATGTAGAACTTTTATACTTATTACTTCATGCCGGTCCTTCCTTAGCCCCAGTATTTCAAAATTATATTATTAGCTATCTGCACTTGTAGAATTTTGTTAATTTGCTGTCATTTAAACTATGAAGCATTCTACACCAAATTAATTTTTACAGTTGTTTCATTGTGCATGAATAATCAGCCTGCCTGTTCCATAATAAACACAATTTGTGTGTGTGTGTGTGTGTGTGTGTGAGAGAGAGAGAGAGAGTAAAAAAAAAACTTATAGTGATTGCATGGTTGGCTTAGGCTGTTCTTTTCTTATTGCAGCACAACCAGATCATGATCCAAACACACAACATTGTCTCTGTGGTGCTGATGCTGATTTAATAATGCTGGGTCTTGCAACACATGAGCCTAACTTCACCATCATCAGGGAAGAGTTTAAGCCGAACAAACCTAAACCATGTGACCTCTGTGGCCAAATGGGTAGGCTGAAAATATTTTTGTAAAGAATTATGTGGTTGAAGGGATGTCAGTATAGTGATATCTCATTGTTATATAGGGAAAATGGTAGTATTTGTGATAAGAAAAAAGAGGAAATGAATGCTTTTCGTAATTTTGGCAGTTTCATTTATTAAAATTGAAAGATTTTCCATGCATAGCAGGAAAGTTTCATGTTATTCACACATCTAAAAACTATTCAAACCTTTAAACAACTGTTATCTTTGATATACAGAGTATTAATGAACTACACCAAAATAATTTCAAAGTCTGTAGAGATGTCATATATAAGCAATTTGAGATAGGCAATGTATAGTCCACAACTAATCATAACACAGTTTTACGGTGTTACACATGTTTGCGTCATATACTGATAAGTCGGTGTTAAAGCAAAGCCAGATGAAAATTTGGTGTAGATTGTCTTTAAAACTGCTTTGCAATCATATATATATATATATCAATTTTCCGCAGCCCGTTATCAGTGTTTTCAAGATTTAGTGCCATAAAAATCCCTCAAATCTCAAACTAATCATGTAACAGTGTGACACTGAACATCTGTTAAAACTGCCTTCTTGCATTATGTAGCCTACTCTAGAGAAAGCTCTTTAACTGTTTGTGTGGTTTAATGCATAATGCAGAAGCTGATGTTCTGTAGGCAGCGAATTCAATTTTTGTCATGTCACTGAATTTTTTTTTTTATTTAATACTAAGTGCTGTGATATGCATACTAAAGAATTATGAATGAAATTTACTTAATACTTTCAAGTTTTATTCTCTTTCTCATATGAATGTATACCAACATACAATGGCTAATAGCTTACTACTAACATGATGCCTAAAACTTAATTTATGTAATACATACTTTGATGACTTTTTGAATTATTGTAGCTATTCTATAGGGAGCTCTTAAACTGCTTGTGTGATATAATGCTAATGCAAAAACTGATGATTTGCATGCTGCTGGTTCAATTCTAGCCATGCCGTTAAATGTTTTTATTTAATATGAAGTGCTACGGTATGCACACTAAAGAATTATGAATGAAATTTAGGTAGCTTTTGAATATATGATACCTAAGTCATTAAGATTACCCATAATTCTACATTTTATAAGCAAGGGTGTAAGTATATGAACTGATATGTTAAGATTTAAGTACATAAATTAAAACTCTTCTTAAAATGTAGACTAAATACTGTATTATTAAGCCCTAGTCAGAAAACAGGAGGAGGAGTAATGAACGAGACTCAAACTCGAAAACATATGACCACCTCTTACTCAAAAATTAATGTTATAACTATGGCGCCACTGCGATACGTTCAGAAAACTTCCTTTGTTATCATGTGTTATGCTTTCGAGGGGCATCTTCATTAGCCAGTGGTATGCTGGCACTTTAGAAAAGTATAGCCTTATCTTCGAAATTTGAACAGGTAGGCCATATTTTATCAATCCCAAATTGCTTATATATATGACATCTCTACACTCTATAATTATTTTGGTTAGTTCATTAACACTCTTTATTTTTGAGATATGAGATGGCTTCTCAACAACCTTTTTTAATTCCTATGTACATCCATAAGTTAATTAACTGATAATTTAATACTAAATAATAAATTGCATAATTAATATAGTATTACTTTTTTTGCTATAAGAAGAACAAAGAAATAACTCTTATTAAAATACTTTCTATGTAATATTCTATCACTTTTCATTAATAATTGTGAGTGTAATTCATTGTTTCAAGGATAAATAACTGAATAAAATCAAATAATTTTTAAAATAGTACTTTTGTTATAAAGTAGATTATTTTTAGTGTTTATATAGCAATATTAGGTAGCGTTTTCCTTCTGGCTTCCCGGTATAAAAAGATCATATCTCTTGGATTATTCTTTCTTTTTGGTCAACTTGTAACAGACTAGAAAATGTAACATATATTTAAGAGTTCATAAAACTTCAATAATTATTGCATAGGATCAAACACTGAACTACTTTAAAAGCTCTTCCATGCTTATGACCATTGCATTTGCAAATGTTCAACTGATTCATTAGATTCCTCCAATTCCTTTTTCGACAATTTGTTTTCTAAGTAAACGATTCTGTTCTCATTGAGCAGATAATGAATCAATGTTTTATTCTTTTGTTTGAGCTTATTCCAGATATTCCATAAAGGAATCGGCCTATGATGCTTCATTACTGATTGATTTTCCAAATCTGAGTTCCATGTCAGAATTTTTGTGATGAGGGCAGGAGGGATCACGTTTTCTAAAGACAGAGAAAGCCATAATCAAACTAGATATAACTAATGCCAATTGTCCTTACTTCTTGGTATTATAGAGGTTTAATTTTCATATCACGTATGAAAGAAATATAAGAAGTATTCAATAAGTAATGCAATTTTTTTTTTCTCTCTTTCTGGGTTTGTTTTTAGTTTTGCAATTCTTTGGCAATTTTTCAATGTTATGTCCATGCACACTATTACTTAATGCAACCTATCAGTTTTCACTGTGTTACTGAAATAAATTAGTTTCAACTTCAGTTCAGGGCATAATGTTAGATAGTTAAGATTTGTGTAGCAATCATTAGAGACTATTAGGGCCTCCATGGGAACTCAGCAACTTAGTATAGTGATTTGTGATTTGTTTGCTTAGGTGGAGTATTATGAAGGGTTTTTTAGAATTTGGTTAATATTATACAAATGAATCAGTATTAGATGACACTAAAAATCCACTAACTGGTTAATTCTTCAGAACATGTTTCAAGAGCATTTGCTCTCATCCTCAGCTGGGGATCGACTAACCCTGGCAGGTGACGTAGTGACCTCTGGTGGTTCCATTAGACAACGGAACAGGAAGTTCATTGGTGAAATGTCAAAACTCTATGTTTATTTTTTAAAATATAAATCTTTTCCCATATTGTCAATTCCTTGGGATTGGTGGTAGCTTTTAACAGTTTGGCTTCTCCTGCAATGTCATGATCATAAGTCCAAAAATGATCTGTAACCGCCAATTTATCCACATGTTTATATCTTACATTTCTGAAGTGTTCTTTGGTCCTTGTCTCCAAATTTTGTATTGTTTTACCTATATATATATATCTGATCGCACTCCAAACAATCTATCTGGTACACCTGCCTTTTTGCTGGGTGAGATAATATCTTTTATGGTGCTGTTCAGAAGCCAATACTAAATTTATTTTGTGCTGCCAAATGAATATCATAATTTTTAAAAATCTTCATGAATGCCCTGTTTGCCCATGGATATGTGAATTTTTTAAAAACCATGTTCTTTTTTATCGTGCAGAGAGTTGTGGTGTTTTTAATATCTTTCTGTCTTTTGAAATGTCTGATCTTTTTATCAACTAAAGAACTGCCAAATCCATTGTTCAGAGCCGTTTTGATGATATAGTGTATTCTGCTGAATATTCATCTTGTTTAGTGGGATGTCTACCCATCTATGAACAAGGCTGTTTATAATGGCATGTTGGTGTGGTTTGGGGTTGAAACTTATTCTGTATGTGATTATCTATATGTGTAGGTTTCCTATATATGCCGAGTGAAATTATGTCATTTCCTGTATATTTGTAGGTCCAAAAATGGCAAATAACCATCTTCCTCCAATTTCATAGTGAATTTAATATTTTGATCCTGCAAATATAGTAATTTTAGGGCATCTTCTGTTTGTTTTTTTTTTGGTACTATTGCAAGTATGTCATCCACATAATGAAACCATGCTTTGAAGGTGAAAGGAAATGCCTTAATAATGTGTGTTTTTACTCATGAATAAATTTGCCAGAAATGGAGAAAGAGGGTTACCCATAGCTAAGCCAGAAATTTGTTGGTTAATTTTCCCATTGAATGTAAAAAATGTTTTGGTTTATACACAGTTTTGTGAGTTTGTTATAATCCTCAAATATCTCTATTGTTAAGTTCATACTTTTTAGCCAATTCTGGAGATTTAGGAGCAGTTTTTGGTAGGAATACTAGTAAACAAAGATGCAACATCAAGAGAGACCAAGGCGTCATTTCGCGAAATCCACTCATTGTTAAATTGGTCCACAAGTTCATATGAATTAACGATACTTCTACTTTCAAATTGTTCTAAAAATGCAAATTTCTTTACCAACCACTTGGCCAAATTTAAGATTATAATTGGTTAATATTAGTTTTGGTGGTGTTAACATTTTAAATGTTTTGTTTGTCTCGGGATAAATGAATAATTTAAAAAACAAGGAATTGCAGTTAATCGATTAAAACAATGGTTTATGTATAAAATAATTATATAATTGTGTTTTTGGTTGGATCGGAGCCTGATCCTCTGGAATATCCCAGTAGGTAACTGCTGATGAACTAGGGACTAGGGTCTGAGCTAATCAAATTGAAAAAAAATGTTTGATTGAATTAATTGAGTCAGAAGCAATACATACCATATGTATCCAAATGTTTAAATCATTAGAATCTGTATACAACCTTGATATTATATTTGTATAGGCCTTTTTATATTTGCTTCTTGGCATTCTATATTTTTTCTTTTTACTTAGTTTTCAGTATATTACCATTTCTTCTCTTTTGCTTGTGGTTTTAAGTTGCTTTTTTGTTTTAATAAACTTAATTTTTTTGTTCACTATTTTATAATTAAACAATATTTCTTCAATATTAATTCAATTTGGAATCATAGTGAAACACATGTTAATAATCTCTTCTGAGTCAAAATATTTAGCATGTAAGTGAAACTTGAAGAATGTTCTAATATTTTTACTCAGAAAAGATTAATAACCTTTTTGTTACCTTTTTTCTTCAGCCAGTATGAAATTCCATTACACAATATCTGAAGGTGAGCTTATTTATTGCTTCCAAGTTTATAAGTGGCAGTGTATGGTTTCTTTACACAGGTCATGAAATGAAGGAATGTCAGGGACTGGCAAAGGAGCCAAGTGGTCAGTTTGATGAGCTTCCACCTGTTCTTGGCTCTGAGGTGGAATTTATATTTGTGCGACTTAACATTTTACGGGAGTACCTGGAAAAAGAACTGGAAATGCCAAATGTTCCATTTAAATATGATTTTGAGAGAGCTGTGGATGACTGGGTCTTCATGTGCTTTTTTGTGGGCAATGATTTTCTTCCACATCTTCCATCCTTGGAAATCAGAGAAGGAGCTATTGACAGATTGGTTAATCTGTATAAGAAAACTGTATACAAAACTGGGGTAAAGTATTGTAAATAAATATTTATTGCATTTAATTATAGCTACTTTTATTCAATTTTATTTTAGGGGTAGAACTTTTGGAGTAATATTTCTGGACAAATGAAGAGCACAACTGCCACATCATACAGATGCTGCAAACAACTTTCCAGTACATTGGTTCTATGCTGCATGTGTAAAAGCCCTCTACAAGAGTTCTATGTTCATAATAAGGCTTTTTGTCTCTCATCAGCTAATTATTGCACTTTATTTCTCAAATATGAAAGCATTATGTGTGTTTTAGGGTATTAAGGAGCTATTGACAGAGTGATTAATCTGTATAAGAAAACTGTGTACAAAACTATGGTATGGCATTGTAAATAAGTATGCATTGCATTTTATTATAGCTATTTTTATTCATTTTTATTTTAAGAGTTGAACTTTTGGCATAGCATTTCTGGACACACCGAGAGTACAACTACCACACCATATGGATGCTGCATAACAACTTTCCAGTAAATTGGTCCTATGCTGCATATGTTAAAGCCCTCTGCAAGAGTTCTCTGTTCATAATTAGGCTTTTTGTCCCACATCAGTCAATTATTATGTATTCAACTTTATTTATCAAATTTGAATGCATTGTGTGTGCTTTAGGGTTTTTTAACAGATAGTGGAGATGTGAAACTTGATCGTGTTCAATTAATAATGGCTGATCTCGGTGAAGTGGAAGACGAAATTTTCAAAAAACGTCAGCAAAATGAAATAGCTTTCAAAGAGAGGGAGAAAGCAAAAAAGAAACGAGCCAAACTTCTAGGTGAATTCAAGCCATCATGGACCCCTAAAGGACAGTTTGCACCTACAGTAAGTGTAAATTATGATTCAGTTAAAGAGTCATAAGCTTGCTTGTGAAATCATTAAAAAAAAAAATAAATAAAAAAAGCTGGAATAGGCTCACAGAAATTTAGCATATTGATTTTATTAATTTAAAAGATTAAAAATGTATATTAGACTGCAGCCTTTGCACTGGTAAATGAATTTGTTCCATCAGACATCATATAGTGTTTATAATTTTTTTTAATCTGATAAGTTCAGTGTAACAGTAAGATATCTGCATGAACATTAAGCACAATTCATGGTTGATGCACCTCTTTAAAAAGAAAATTTTCTTAATGTAAAAGTATAACCTGTTTCAGCCTTTGGGGCTACCAGTGAATGCAATACAAAACCCAAGACAAGAGGCATATTGCATGCGAATGCAAGCCATGCATAGCCAAAGCCATGTGGAAGACCATCTGAGAACTACAAATCCACATGAAGCTTTGCAAACCATGCTCCAGAAAGAGGTAACATTTGCTTTTTTTTAAAGGACCTGTATAATCATTATTTTTAGATCAACTTATGATATTAAGATTTTGAACTTAATCTGAAGAATAGCCTTTTAAACTATATTACAACATTTACACACATGGTGCATTATTTTGCTAATTTTTAAAAATGAAACTTGGATGTGTATTTTATGCAAAAAAAAGGGGAGGGTATCTGAGCTTCTATACCAAAACCAGACACTGTACAGCAATTCTGACCTCATTTCAAATTTCAACACTTTAGTAGCACTGAACAAAAGATAGTGCGGTGACTGAATTTTCAAAATGTTATGTATCAAATGATAACGCAATTCTTGGTAGAGATGAGAACTACCTAGTCACCATCAATGCAAAGTATGCAAATTACATAACATATAAAAAACAGAAAATATGCAGTACAATGTAATGCAGAATTAAACAAAACCTAATCAGAGTTTATTACCAATAATATGTAGGTACCACTAACACTAATCTTATTCATTATTTTCAACATCACAGTGATCCATTTAAGAACTTTCGAAAAATAAGACATTTTTAAAAAATTTCTGTTGGAACTCACACAGTGAAGCTTGTTAAATGTAAATTATAATTAATCTGTTATCTAACACACTCTTATGCTTCACTTACTTTTAAATATGGTGGGACCGGTTTCGAAGAGACATCCTCTCCATCTTCAACCAATGACTCTCAAGTTGGTTGAAGATGGAGAGGATGTCTCTTCGAAACCGGTCCCACCATATTTAAAAGTAAGTGAAGCATAAGAGTGTGATAGATGACAGATTAATTATAATTTAATCACAGTAATCCTTCATGTATCATTTTTAGCATCATCATTTTTACAAACATATTATTCAGGGCATTTGAAATACCAGTCTTCAAAAAACTTTTTAAACAGTTTTGAGCAATATCAGGTTGCATGTAAATTCTTATTTTAGTAATTTGATAATTTTGAAAAAAAAAATAATTATATAGAGATATTGAATTGGGTAATGACTATGTCTGGCTAAGAGCATGGGCTGAACAGTCATATGTGTTGTCCAAAAAGACATCTAAACTGCCCCATATCAGCAAAACTGACTGACAAAGTAAATAACTGGGATGCCTGTGCACACTCTGCACTGATACACTGCCACTTTTCTTGTAATTTCTACATAAATGTCTTTTGAAAATGTAATTTATGGGATAGGTTTTCTTTTGAAGATAATAGAAGGTGGTAATTTCTTCCATTTGCTGTTATTGCTAGCATCATGGTGCAGTATATTTTCTTGTAATATATTGTGTACACTGCTTTCTTTGGTATATTAAAGAAGTGCCTGATTCACTCCTCCTGTTTGCAATAACAAATAGTTCTTATTCTTTTTCATTTGAACAACAGCTTGTGAAATTCTTCAAGTTTATATTCAAAATCTTGTGGCATTCTGTGACAAAAGAGGTGTTTTCCTCCTAAATGATTGTTAATTTCTTCTTATAAAATGGCAGATCCAGCCTTTGCTTGTTTTAGAGCCACTGAAATTGATTGCCATATTAGTTTTGATTTCAAATGCTGTATATTGGAGTAATTTATCACCATTATTATGTAATTCTATTACATATACCAACAGTTCATTTTCAATAGCTGAATATTTGTCAGTTTATGATTTTGTATGCATAGCTACCATTATATTAATAGTTGTTTTTTAAGGTTGGAGAAATCATGTTTGAATTCAAATACAAAAATGTTAATAAACAGATGTGAATTGTAGAACTTTTACATGAATATGCATTTTTATACAATTATATAAATAAAAGTCCTTAATGTTTTTTTTTTTTGTCTTTAATTATTTCTCATTAGGGTCCACGTGGAGAAAAACGCAAGTCAGATCAAATGGATCCAGACTCAGACGAAGAAGAGGTTGTACATGATGAAGTTCGACTATGGGAAGATGGATTTAAAGACCGTTATTATGAATCTAAGTTTGATGTTGCATCAGACAACATTGAATTTCGACATAGTGTAGCTATGCAGTATGTGCGTGGCTTGTGCTGGGTTTTGCGTTATTATTATCAGGTATGTAGCACTTTGTTTCCTATCTTCTGAATGTAAATTTAAGAGAAGTTGGTTGCTTGCTTGCTTGGTAAATTGTTAACCATTATTGTTTGTAATACATATGGTTCATGTGAACAGAGTGCATTCAATCAGTGACGTAAGTAACATAAGTATATAAGTATATTTATGAGAGTAATTTGAAAGCTCAAGTAAATTTGCATGAAAATGCATATCTTTTGTTAAGCGGCATATTTTTAGCATGCATCATTCTTGTGGTATAAACCAAAGTTTTGGTCAAATGCCATGAATAGCTATTATTAATAGGTATCTAAATTAACAACCCTTAAAAATGGATAAAAACTAGTTTCATATAGCGATGTAACATTGTTATTTGAAGAAATGGAAGCCACAAAGATTAAAGCTGATTAGAAGCTCATGGATAATATGTACAAAGTTGATTATTTATTTCTAGACAAATAAACTTAAATTTAAATATTGTACTTATGAAGCTGTTGACAATGGAGTGGTAATATAACCTAAATTTAGGTATTCATTTTTTACACTAAACTCCACGTACTTACGTAAAAGTAAGATACGTTTCGGGATAATCTTTCCCATCTTCAGTTGCTCACTGAACCGCCATTACTTGAAACCTTTTGAGTACCCTTTCAAGTAACAGCGGTTCAGTGAGAACTGAAGATGGGAGAGATTCTCCCGAAACGCGTTGTACTTTTACATAAGCAAGTGGAGTTTAGTTTACCTAAGTTGAGATTAAACTTAAATTTAACTTAACTTCAGCCTTTACCTGTGTTGAATATTAAGTATGTTTAAATTTCCATTTTGGTGAGCACAAAAGACATTGAAAAAATTCATGGTATCGCAATGGAAGACTGCCTAGTGAAAGCTGAAACTGTAGCTAAAACTGTCAGCTGAATTAATGCTCAATATCCTGCACAAAAAAAAATTGTATATGAGGGGCTGTAAATGTGATAATTGCTATGATTGTTGGCTGTAGAACAAAAATGCACATGAAAAGACATTTCAGTTCAGTATTTGCCAATGCTTAATTACAATCCACAGGACATTTTTCCATGTTTGGAATTTGGATTATTGCAATCCAAGTCAAAGTGGCAATCAAAGAGTGGATAACGACTGGTAAAAGTGTATCAAAGAAGTTTTATTAGCAAGTTAATATTATTAGTAAAAAGTAATAATATTAATTAATGTTATTAGTGTTAATGTTTCATAAAATTATTAATAAATAATATTAGTTATTAGTAAATTTCCTCATAATATTAATAGAAGTTTCTAATAATATTAGCATTTCCTATTAGAATTTATTAAATTGTTCACATTAACTTCACGTATACAACATTAGGACAATTGTCAGCTGTTGACCTACTACTCAATGTGGTGGTTGGATCCCAAGGTGCTTCTGTGGCAGGAACTTGCAAGTAGGTGGAACATAAAAATTCATTAAATTTTTTTTATTTTTCAGGGTGAACATTTTTACACAAGTAGATAAATCTATTAGCCTTGGTTTTAATTTTGTGATTTTGGGTCCAAAAGTAAGCGGCCACTGCTGATTTATAAATTTGTTTAAAACAAATATTCCTAAAGTGTTTCATTCTCAAATTTATAAACTTCCCTTCGTTTTACCAATGTATTTTTTATTACAATCTGCTCATTTAATTTTGTAAATTCCTAGATTTAAAAATTATAAGAAATGTAGACACACTGAACTTCTGAATCCATAGAAAAGAGGCAGATATATTACATAAAATATAATAGTTATAACAGCATCACAGACAAAGATACAAATTCAAAAGTTTAACTTACCACAACAAATTCAATTGGATATTCAAAGAACAGGGCTTAAAGTTATCCCCAGAAACCAATATAATATCAAAAATTTACTAGGCTCCAGAGTAAAAAGCACCATACAGAAATCAGGAATTTAAAAAATTAAATGTGCAGATTGTAATGAAAAAATACATCTGAAAAATGAAGAGAAATTTAGAAATTTGGTGAAAGGAACACTTTGGGAATATTAATTTTAAACAAACTGATATCAGCAGTAGCAGTTCACTTTTGAACCCAAAATCACAAAATTGAACCAGAAGCTAAGCTGCTGAAAGAAACTTCCTAACCCAATAGAGCTGTCTACTTGGGGGAAAAAAATTTTCATCTTGAAAAATAGAAAAAAATTTAATGAATTTTGATGTTCCACCCAAGGGTGAACTCAGCTAGTTCCTACTTGAACCACCAGAGACTGCAACAGAAGCACCTTGGGATCCAGCCACCACATCAAATAGTCGATCAACAGCAAATTATGATAGGAGTGGTTACCCCCTAAATATGTTCTAATGTTGTATAAGTGGAATTAGTGTGTACATATTTAATAAATTCTAATAGGATACATTACCATTCATTTGTCTATAGCTTCCCAAGTAAAATGAACTAATATTAACATTGTTTCATAAAGTAGCAAAGCTAATAAAATTTACTCATATTATTGCTCTTAGTTTCATGGGTATATTTTGATTGATAATTGCATTTTTACTGAAAACTAAAAGCAAAGGAGAGTACGAATTTGAAGACAAAACTATTAAAGTAAAGTAAAGTAAAGTAAAAATGTATAATTGTGACTCAAAAGTAATGAACAAAATGATGTATATGCATCATCTAAAAAATTTTAGGATTATATTTTTCTGTGTTTCTTTCTCTATCCCTAATGCCCTTAGGAGCCAGGTTTGAATATATTTTTATTACTTGGACCAAACTTATAAATAAACTAAAAGGTTTAAATTAAATTTTGAAACATTTGGGTTATGCTTGAGAGAATTGGTAAACTAGTCAGAACATCCCACTGCAAGAAATTAAGCGCTATCTGCAAAGCAGCAACTTCAAATTGCATATAGTGGTATGCATGGAGTTTCTAAAGAGACATTTTATATAATGCTTGTGTGTGCACCAAACTTAGAATTCTTATTAACTCAAGAACTTTACACAAAAGCTCAGTTTTTTTGGCATATTTTTATTTCTTTTTTTTCACTTTCAGCTACCATTCACAATAGCTGAATATAAAGCATATTGATTTGATAACATATATCCTCAACTAGCCATAGAATATTAATTTATTCTAATATAACGTAAATATGCTGTGAAACTAACTAGATTTAACTATAGAGGACCATGAATGTTCTTCTGTGGCATAACCTTAATTAGAATCGGTTGACATATGATCTAATAATTTTAGGGACAGTCTTTTATTAGTTGTATAGAATTATTATGAAATGGAGTTTTTTTAGCTAATAACATTTTTTATGAGTTAATATTATTAGATTGTTAATGAAACAGTGTCCAGACCTTTTTTTATTGAGATTCTCAAGGAATATCCCTATTAGACTGATTGAAAAGGCTAAAACAATAACAGAAGCCTATTTTATAGTATTGTTGGGCCATTTAAAAATTGAATTGAAAGTAGAATGATTAAGATTGGCATACTAACATGTGCTATGTCACTAAAACAATGTGCCATTGCAACAGTCGACAGTTGTATTGACAAAATGCATGATTTGGGCATTGTTTTGATTCCTAGCCACCCATTACCCTATACTTGCTCCCTAGCAACTTTTTCCTATTTTGAACTTAAAATTCTTTCTAATGGTAAGACATTTTTCTCAAATGAGAATGTTTAATTGACATCTGCAACAACTATTTTGCAGAGTTTGAGAAACCTATTTTTACACCAGGATGAAAGAAAATTATAGGTTTGCTGTACCAAGTGTATAGCGTTGATATAGACATTAAAAAAAAAAGAAATAAAAATAAATTATAATGTCCAAAAATGTGCCTCCAATTTAGTTTTTTTTTAAAAATTCTCATAAAATAATCATGTATTACACCAGCATAATGACTTGGTCACTGAATCATTTAAGTATGAGAATAGAGACTGGTATAATTAGATAACATAAAGGAAAAAGAAATGAATACAGAATCACATGAAAAAATTGTTATAAATACCAAAACCAGTATGCATGCATGATTATGTAGGTGGGTAAGGCTGGAGGAATGGGTATATTATAAACACTTCTCTTTTAATATTTATCTGGGAAGAAATTAAATTGAAAAAATAGTAATAGAAACTTATATTAGGAATTTATACAAATGCTATACTAATAACTCTTACATAAAATAAAAGTATTCAGCTGTAATTATAAGTGACATTTTATTAGCATGATACAGCTTATTGCAGAAGAATTGTGAAAAAAATTGCACTCAATAAAAGTGTTAACAAAAACCTCAAAAGGAAATAATATTTCAGTGAATATTAGCCCACTGTAGATCAATGATAGTGTAGCAGATTATTTAGCAAAATGGGTACGCAGATAAAACAAATTTAGGAATACTGTTTACTTTTGCAAAAACTGTAGGTCAAAAGCAGTTTATAAGGTTAAAAATATATTAGATTAGAAGATGAAAATTCTATGCCATCAGGGAACCAGTTCCCTAACAAGAGAAACAAATTAAATTTGACCATGTTAGTTATTAAACATAGTAAAAATATGCCTTTGCTGTAGATTGCCTTGGAAATACATGCGCTGATTTTGTTACTTGCCTAGGTTTATTCCTTTGAATTACTGTGGGCATGATAATTTAGGAATGTGAAACATTCTGCTCCTTTATAATATAAGCCTCTCCCCAATCCCAAGTTGTATGATGTTCAGGTTTTTTTCTTTAAATTCTCCAGCAATTATTTTATTAAACTACTGTGTCTAAACCCTCTAAATATTGAAATGAACCAAAATTATACATCCCCTGCAGAAAAAACCTTTTACTGGTTGTCATCAAAGAGCAAAGTTTTTCCGGGCAAGCCTGTATAATAAGAGTTAATCTTCCAAGTTTAGAGCCTTATTCTCATCTCAATTATCTCTGCATTGGAAAGCAGAGACTGGCAATGTTTTAACTGTGTATACTAGGTATAGCAATAAGGTACGGCCAAACTTTCAAGACACATTTCTTACATGTAGAAGAAGAAAATATATATTATATGGACATGGGGTCTGGAAACTCTTTATTTCCATGTTAGAATTTATTTTCTACAACTCTACATAGTACATTAATCATGGAAAATACACATCGTATACCACATGAAACTCTTACATGAAATGTTCAGAATGTCCTCTGATAGTGTTGATACATGTATCAACTGGCCATTTCATTGAATCCCGGATGAGCCGATGTATTCCTGGAGAATTATGTATAGTTTTGTGGCCATCCACAATACAGGCATGAAGACTTTGTGCATCTTATACTGGGGTTTGATACACAAGAGCTTTCAAATGCCCTGCAAATAAAAGTCTAGTGATTTTAAATCTATATAGTGTGGAGGCAAGGGAACTGGTCCACCTCTACAGAATATGTTTTAGAAGCCAATGGACATTAACACTGAAATGAGCAGGAGCTCCATTGTGCATGAAGTACTGCACTGGTAAAGGTACATCTTTTAACAAAATAGGTAGAGTATTCTCTAAGAAAGCATGATAAGTTTGTCAGTTGCGCCTGGGTGTTGGTCCAAACATTGAAAGAAAATCTTTTTTGATGATGTGATTCAGCAGTTTCATGAGGATTCACGTCAGGTCATATGTGCTGATTGTGGAAATTTAAAATCTAATCATGTTGAAACAATGCTAGCACAGCTGCACTAAATCAGGTTTGACACCTTGTTGAATAAACCATTTGCATAAGTGTATCTGTGCAAGAAATTTAGCAGCTGATAGTGCCTACACATGCTGTAAATGGTATAGATGCAGCAGGTTCTCATGTAACACTCTCCAGACAGTTATGTGGTCAACATTACTTGTTGCAGCTAATTATCTTAAGATAACATTAGGATTGTTGTCAACTGCATGAAGAATTGACTTGTCCTCATCCTTCTAGGCTTCCAGTTGCAACTAGCAAGCTTAAACATCCCCTGCTCCCTAAGATGATCAATTGCTTCAAATGTCATCCTGTCTCAGCACCTTCATTCTGGAAATCTCTCCTGATACAAATGTTCAGCAGCACGACCATTAACAAATGCTAATCCATACATCAAATGAGCACTCCCAACTCCACAATTGTATTTGGCAATTCCATTTGGCAGTCAAGTCTGTGATGAACACTAGTAAACAGTTATGTCAAATCCATAATGAACACTAAAAAATTGATGCTACATGTGGTAATAAGGCAATGAAGTGAATTGCATGTCAAAACAAGCAATGAAGTAAGTCACATGAAGTGAGAACTTTACCTTTGTTCAAATGGAATACAGGTGGTGAACCTAAGAATTACGACTTAACCAGATGTAACCAAGAGGGCATTTTGAACATTTTATGCAAGGAAAATTTTCATGTGATATGCTGGTACTTTCTGTTCCTGTCTGTTTCCCATGATTAATGTACTATGAAGAGTTGTAAAAAATGAGTTCTACCATGAAAATAAAACGTTTCTGGACCCATGTCCATATAACATTTTTCTTCTTCTACATGTGAGGTATGCATCCTGAAAGTTTGGTCATATTTTATTGTTACATGCAGTATGCTGAGGGGAATGTTATCTTGTGCACTGATTGATTTGCATCTGCTTGTGTTTGGTTTGGCAGGATGGTTTTAGATTTGGATGTTTTAGGAACATTCACTAACTCATCAGCAGACAACTAACTGGCAGAAGCATATTCAGTAGGCAGTCAGAGAAATTTATCTAACATATCCAATGATGGTATATGAAAATCCATAATGCAGTTTTTATATTTGATTATGTAAAATTTTCCCATACTGTTATTTCTAAAGGATTGCAAATGTGTTTCAATTATTTTGTTTTTTTTTATCAGTTTTTGTGGCTGACCAAAGATAGGCTGCCACTGCAGATTTCTCTGATCTTTTTGTAACAGATATTTCTGAAATGTTCTTAGGTAGGGTTTCAACTTTATTTTTCGTTTTTCCACTGTATACCTGATCATAGCCTTTGTAATTGATTTATTAGATACCAGACTTTTTGTAAGAAGGTATAGGATCCTTACAGGAAGGTTATAATAAATTTTTAATACAATGGACCTTTTGAAGAACCGAAATTATTTTGTGTTGATTAGTTATAGGAAACCTACTCACATGACATTACATTAAAAATAATAGTGTTACTTCAAAACAACCAGCATGTCAGCCTAGACAGCTTTGCATACAGATTGGTGAATGTTTTCTCAATATTAAAGAATACAAAGAAGAATACCAAATATCAACACAGCACTACCCAATGGTTTCCATAAAAAGTAATAAATAATAATATTAAAAAATTTAAAAGAAATAAACGTATTAAAGACATTGGTTAAGTTAATACAATTAAAAGAAGACATGCAATTCAAAAAATTCAAATACTACCCTAGCAAGTTAATTAAATTAAAAAACATTTGTAAAAAACAAAAAATAATTTTGGCTCCTCAATATTATAATATTAACATTTTTATTACAACCTTCCTGTAAATATCTTATATCTTGTGATATCTACCTGTGTCTACCAAATGAACTGCAAAGACTGTGGCCAGGTATCCACTGGAAAATCGAAAAGAAATTTGGTAATTTTATACCAAAAATATTTCAGAAATGTCCATTACAATCAGATTGAGAAATTCACAGTGGCATTGACAGCCCATTTTTGGTCAGAAAACCACAAAATTAATAAAACACACTTCCAACCCCTTGGAACTAACAATAGGGAAAAAATTAAGATCACAAAAAATAAAAACTGCACCAAACTTTGCGACACTATATATGTTCGATAAATTTCTCTGACTGCCTGCAGAGTATGCGACCAGTTGAGCTTCTGCTGATGATGAAAGTAAATGTTTCCGAAATGTATCAAATTAAAAAACCAAATACGTGAAGCATGTGTCACCAACTTTATATCAACATTATTCTTCTTTCTTATTTAAGTTATTTGTGTTTTTTTAGATCTCAATGGCTTCTCATAGGTGAGTATAGTAATTGGATGCGCACAATGTTCATATTTTCTTAGTTGATGATTTCCTTCTGCCAGTATGGCATGTTCTGCAACTGCAAATTTCTATGTTTTGCCCAATTTGCAATTTCTCTTATGTTTGGTGAGATGGATAAATAGGTTAAGCTGACTTTAACTTAGATGTGCTGTTAATGAATTTTTCCTTAAAATTAATCATTTAATGCAATGAAACTTAAAAACCATTCTGTGACTGTATTGCTGGACAACTTTGCTTTACTATTTGTTTTATATTTTGTACTGTTATATACTATATGAACTTGCCATTCAGCTATAACAGTATAAAGCAGAAGCCAGCAGAATGTGGAAGTGCAGACAATGGTGTAAATGACATTGTGGATTAGAAAAAATGTAGTGGGTCAAAAATAAAATATTTTAATTGACTTCTGAAATCTAGAACTATTCTTTGCCTTTAATGTAACTAAATTTGTTTAAAGCTACTTAGCTATTTCATGCTCAGCTTGTTTTAATCCATAAGCAAGTAAGTTAAACAATTGCTAATAAAAAGTGTTGTTTATTTTTAAGTTATTGTTCTTTTGCTTATGTAGCATTAGGTTGATGCATAAGTTGGTTGTGTTTATAAGTGTTAAAAGTTACCTCATCATTTTGTGATTTGAAGGGACAGTGTTGTGTTGAATACGCCTTGAATTTTGCAGGTATGAAGAAAGTTAGTGCTAATTGTGGGTTAAAGAAGTGTCAAGTGGAAAATATGAAACTTCCCATATATTCTTCTCTTTGAGTTTAAGGATCAAAGGCAGTGTAGCTGGCTCTAAAGTTTTTGTTCCATATACAGAAAGATTGCTATTGTATAAAGTGTGGCTAGAAAATGATTTTTGTTAATTCAAAGATGACATGAGTGGTTCTGTATTTAAGAAAGACCCTCAGTTTTTGATAAAAAATTGTTTTAGCACTTTAATCCATGATGTTCTGTACCAGTGAACTCAAAAATTGACTCATATGATGAGCTGTGATCAATCAACTGTCCTGATATATTTGCATTAAAAATTGGATATTTGAATACTTCAGGCTTTAAGTAAAAAGAACAGAAATTAATAATGCCATTTATGCTTCTTTGCTTGCTCATCATTAATTAGGTGGTGAACATCATTCCTGTTCAGAATTGATAAATGGTTGAGCTTTAACAAGAGAACAACTCTCTGTTCAAAAACTAGTGTTCATTCGTAGAAGATAATGTTATACATTTGGTGGGACAAAAAATGTGTCATATGCCATACTATAAATTACTATTAATATTTTTGGCCAACATTTCAGATACCTTGTGGTCACAAATGAAGAAAAACAACCAAAAAGATTGCTGCAACATACGATTATTATTATTATTATTTTATTATTATTATTATTATTATTATTATTATTATTATTATTATTATTATTATTATTATTATTATTACATGTGCCTACACTCTGTTAACACAACAAAGCAATTTTGATTTGGAGGCTGTTCCACTTCTCCTTTATTTCTCCAATCTTGCACCTTCAGATTTTCATCTTTTTGATCTTCTAACCACCACTCTTCCAGGAAACTCTTTGCTAACAAAAATGCTCTTCAAACTTGGTGTGATGGTTGCTTTAACTCCAAAGCAGCAGATTACTTCAGGCTTTGAATCAAAATACAATTCCGGTGTTGGCAGTCAGTCATAGATAATGCAGAAGAATATATTTCTAATTAGTTTTTATCTTCTGTTCATTTCAAATGATTATCATATAACATTTTTGTGACATCAAAAACATTATAAACTTATGCATCAACCCAATAAAGCAGCACAGGATTAAAATTGTTTTTTGTTGAAGTATTGAAGATGATTAAATCTTTTTTTTTTTTCCATAGGGATGTGCATCTTGGAAATGGTATTTTCCTTACCATTATGCACCATTTGCATCAGATTTTTTGAACATTGGAGTACTATCAACTGAGTTTGAAAAAGGAACTCAACCTGTAAGTTAATCACTTCATGGATTTTTCCATACTCTGTCATACTGAACAAATCAGAGGAACATGAAAGTGAATAACTGTAAAACTGAAACTGTGTGTATAATAGTTTGTATTTAATTTCCAGCAGACTTTGTTTAAAAACAATGCCCTTTTACAGAAGTTACAGTTAATATCTTTCTTGTTCTTCTGGCAGTGGTAGAAATTGGAACCTTAGATTATGCAGAAAATGAATTAGAAATAAGGCCAGGATGATTTTGCTTGCTTATTGGTAAATTTATTTCTTTATTTACTTATTTTGCTTGCTTTCTTTCTTTCTTTCTTCTCCCCCCTCTCTCTCCCTCTCTCTTTCCCCTTCCTATTTTTTTCTTTCTTATACTTTTCTCTTCTCTTTTCTCTCACTCTTTCATTTTCTATTTGCATATTTTTCTCTTTGCCTTCTTATTTGTTCTTTCTCTCTTATTCTTTCTATCTGTATTTTTGCTTTTTATCTCTTTCTTTCTTTCTTTCTTTCTATTAATGCCTCATGGTGCTCAATGTAATTTTCTTTGGGATAGTGATAGATTAATCAATAATGATGCAGGTAAACAAAAGTACATTGATGCCTAAATTAAATTGGCATTTGCCTTTCTTTCTATATGTTCTTTCATTTCTTCTTTCCATCTTCCTTTATTTCCTACCTTTTTCCTCTTTCAACTTCCCTTCTTTCTTCTTTCTTTTCTTAAGTGAAAATTGTGGAAAAAGTTTTATCTGAACAACTTGTCCTAACAAGGAACAGAACTGGCTGGCTAGTTTACAAGCAGACAGCATGGATTATGTTGATATATCTTTGGTTTTTTCTAATCTGTATTAGATTGTGCCATGATTCACTTTCCAACATTCATTTATTAATATATATAAATTAACAGCTATTATAGAAGCTTTAAAAGGATAAAACACTAAGATAAAGTCATACTTGAAATCTATATATTTCGAACTCGTTGAAACTTCTATAATTACTGTTAATTTGTTACATTGCTAATAGTGTTACTTTATTTTTCTTTTTCTTTTATATATATAAAATGAACATGCTAATTAATATCTATGAGTATTTGAGTGCTCTGAGGCAATATTGAGCTACCATAGCTCTCAGTTACCTATCTGCCGTGCTGGGTAAGCTGACTGCTAAGGTTGAAGTTAGGTGAACCCACCAGTGGTATTGATGCATAAATAAGAGTCTAGAAATACAATATTCATATAATGCACTAAGGAAAATCCAGTTAATATCTGACACCCAATGTGACTGTAAAGATTTTAAATCTCAACATTTCACTATTACAACTGACCTCAAACCAAAGCCCTAAGCAATTGAGCCATATCTCTATCCAGCAAGCATCAGAATTTCTTTCTTGGCTTAATCTTGTTCTCTGATTTTCATACATTATATATAAATTAAAACTGGCTAGATACTTCCAAGTTAATTAATTTTAATGGTCACTACATTTTATTAAAACAGTGTGATCATCCCTCTTTCTAATGCTGACATAATAGATGTGATGAGCATATTATAGAAATTAAAATTTTGCTGAAAAGTTATTTGTTGATAATATTTCATGTTAGCTTTCATGATTGAAGAGATGTGGGCTACAAAAGCTCAAGTAAATTTAGGTCATTGGAAGCCCTAAAACTTAGGTTAGTAAATCGAATTGCAGAAACAACAATCTATTTATTGAAAATCCAGTTTACTGCTTTAAGAACATATTGCCTGTGCATAATTTACCTGAATATCTGACCAAATTTCATTGAATAAATGTAATCATATAATCAAAAACAAATATTCATTATCTATGCTATACAGATACTCCCTCAATCTCCCTTAATGTAGTTCCCCTCACCTTATGAAGATCAGATGATGAGAGGTTGTGACCCTTTTAATTTCCTTCCTTCCGCCCTTCCTTCTTCCTTCCTTTTCCCCTCCCCCTCTCTCTCTTGTAAAGAAATATTCAGTTTTCATTGGCATCATATGCAAACAGAGAGTTATGATACATTTCTAAATATGAATAGAAAACAAGGGTAGAAGTGAGTGGCTTTGGCTAAGAGTAAAGATTTTTTTTTTTTTTTTTTTTTTGGAGGAATGTCTAATGCAGGTTTTTTTCAAACAGGGCTCCCATTTTTACCCTGAAAAGGTAATTGCCTATTGAGGAACTGTCTATATAACTGTCTAAATAAATACTAATTGTGTATGTACAGGACTTGCTTAAGTAGAGATACAAAAAATTTGAGTTTAAGGGATTCATAGTTAGCAAATAGTGTCAATTTGTGGTAGAAATAATAGAAGATTATGTCAGGATTAATAGGCCATGGTTGACTTGATGAAACCATATCACTTCATATTTTGCCTGTTGCTCCATTGGACATCTTCAGATATTGTCTCTTACCGAGAATTCAGTGAAAGTATTGATAGTCTCTATTCTTCTCTTGTCTGTTCCTTTTACAGTAGAGTTATCTCTGATTGCTTACTATCAACCTTCTCTCTCCTCTGCAGTCAAGAGTTGTCATGGGTTGATTTTGCTTTTATGAATGACTTAGGATTTATCTTTTATAAGGCTGAGTTCCATGCATTATGAATCTAAGTTATTTTTTCTGTTTTCTGTTTAATTATATTTATATTTATTTTGAATATCTATAGAGATTTTTGAGATGACGAACCAATTATATACTGTTAAATCTCCATTTTCAATTCCTCAGTAAGTGTGCAGGATGCATTTGAATCCCCATTTAGTCGACTAGCAGCTGAGGATGTGGACAAAGGTCCTTAAAATATGTTCTGCCTATAAACCTCTGTAAGTAGAGATTTAAGAGTATTTAAGTTGATTCATTGACCCAAGAATAAAGTTTTTTCCACTGTGAAAGTTCTGTTACCTATTTATACATTTAATGTTTCAACCCAAGAATTAAATTTTTTCCACTGTAAAATTTCTATTACCTATTTATAGATTTAATATGTATAGAGATATTAAAAAAATAATTTTAATAGAAAAAATGAAATATTTAAGATTCATAAAACATGAATTCCAGCCCTAGAAAAGATTACCTAAGTCATTGATAATAGCAAGGTCAACACATGACAACTCCCAGCTATGCAGAGAGGGAACTGAAGGCAATCAATCAGAAATGTTACCAACCAAAAATGGAGGGAACAATAGAAAATAAAAACAGATGCAGTAGAAATTGGTGCTCTTGCTGGATGGTCAGTGAGAGATAAGATCTGAAGATGCCTGATGGAGCAATGGGCAAAACATCAGCTTATATGTCAACCATGACCTACTAACCCAGATACAACCTTCAGTAGATCAGTGCTGGCCATTAAAGCCTAAGTCATAAAGAAATAAAGAGTTGATCTTGTTAAAAAATCTTTAGGTAAAATTATTCAGAGGAAAACTTGAAATCAGTAGTAAATTAAACATATAGGTATATCCTCTGAACAGGCATGCATTCACATGACTAATCAATATTACTAAGACATTTACTTGTGACTCTGAGAGATATGAATTCTGCCAGGACTTCCTAACTTAGGTTTCTTCCAGGTTTTTCTCAATCCTTATCAATGGCAATTGCCAGAGAGGTGTCCTAAAATAAGGGTAGGACACTTCCTTTCCAAAAAAGTCCTTTGCCATTTGACTATTTAAAGTCATGTATTATCATTGCCCTCCACTTGTAATGTAATTTAAATAAATAGGCTTAGCTGCCCTTGAAGCAAGCAATTGTAAAGTACAACACATACTAAATTAAAAGCTTATTCATTTATACTCAAATATTTTAATAAATGTGATAATATATAATATTTTACCAAATACTAATCGAGATAAGAGCACTTGATGAACCTTCCTTTTAGTTACATAAAAATTATTTTGTTTTTATAATGCTAACTGTAGTTTTGGAAACATCAGGAACATAATAAATGTTTAAAATATAGGACATTTAGAGTCCTATATGAGCTGGCATTATCATCTTCCTCCTGTTCCTCATTCTCTGATGCATCTTCCTGTATTTGTCTTTCAGTAGTTTCTACTGAACGATATTTTCATTCACATCAATAAAACTTAATCATACATTAAAATAAAACAAGTTTCTGTATTTGTTTATGACACTGATCTGCAAGATGGTCAGTTTGAGATGTCAGAAAAGTATATCCTTATATCACAGAGATTATTGTAATATCTATGAGTAGTTTGTTGTAATATATGCAGAAAAGATGTAAGTTTCCAGTGGGCGGTGCTTCAAACCTCAACCACTTGCTGTCTCAGTGCTAGTGTGCATGATAGATAAAGTGGTGGTCATGGCACAACAGTACACTCGGTGTGTTGTATAGTATGCAAGATTTTCCAGTGTTATAAGGACCCAGCAAGCTTATAGATGTGAGTACAACTGTCATTATGCCCCTTCACATTGAGACATTGCTAAGTGGTACAGCATGTTCCTGGCCAGTGGTCTGCCACAAACAGTTTGAAGGGTACATGATAGCAACAAAGAGGAAGCCATTTGACAAGCAATGTTCTAAGTCCAAGGAAATCACTTTACGGCATATTAGTTGAGCATGGTACTCCATATGCAATGCATCAGAGGATTATCAGGCAGTACCTCAAGATGTTTCCATACCACATTGGTAAAAGCAAGCATTGATGCAGCTTAATTATGACATCTGTCTCAACTTTACTGCCAAAATGTATGAGCAACAGGGAGAAGACGATCAGATGGTGGTGGATGTTTGCAGATGAAGCTACATTTTATGTCAGTGGCCGAGTCAACACATATAAATGCATCATTTGGGGGAATGAAAATCCACATGTTTCCTATGAACTTAAGTGAGCCAACCCTAAAGTGAATATGTGGTTTGGTGTGAGTTAATGAGCAGATTATTCGTGCTGACAGCTGGATATGCTTCAGCTGTTGGCACTCCCTCAATTACAGAAAGATGGAATTCTAGACACTATTATCTTTCAGCAGGATGGCACTCTGCTACATTGAGCTCTCATAGTGCTGACTCATTTAAATCATTCAACAATCATCAATGTGGCTTTGCTGGACCCATCCCATGGCCTGCAAATAGTCCAGACTTAATGTCTCAAGATTTTTTTGTGTGGGGGTACATCAAGTAAACAGTGTATACACAAAAACCACAGAATGAAGCCGACTTGCGACAGAAGATTAGAGCAACCTTTGAACAGATCACTGCAGAAATACTGCTTGCTATGTGGGTCAGTGTGTCCACACGATGTGTGTTATGCAGGATCTGTAATGGTGCTAATTAGTGGACACAAAACAAAAAAAGAACAAAACTCCTAACTCTTCTACACATATTCCATTAGTCATTACCTGGTAATAAATCTGATTAGTTTCTTGTATATATGGTTTTACTTTTCTGACGTCCCAAACGTCATTTTGTATATTCATTCTCCTTCATCCCTGATGCATTATTGCTCTTCTATAACAATTTGAAAATATAATTTGCTATTAATAATAACAATAATAATTTGCATCTGGAATATAACTCTGCATACAACACAGAAATTTTGCATGCATTATACACTAGAGTTTGGTATCAATGTTTCTGTACAAGTCACTTTTGATCAATGTCTTTTAGCATATATCAGATTTTGCATGCATTGATAGAAAGTTCTTATTGGTGAATCAACAGTAGTTAAAGACTTGTAATGTTGTAAATGAAATTAAAATTTAAAATAAGCATTTTCATTTTATATAATATTAAAGAATATTTTATAAGAAGGTGACATCCATTTGAAGTAGGAAAGCTTCAAATTACACTTCCTTTATGGAAAAACTGCTTAAGAAGGGATTTCTTATTCAGATTTTTCAGAACTTTCAGATTTAATTGCTGAAATTTATTATTAAATGATGGTGATTCATTTATACTATAGGTATGATTAAGTCTAAAGAAATTGATAAATTATGGAAATACAATGTAGATTATTGAAAAGTTTATGAAATAAGTGATTATCTCAGTCAATAATTAACTGAAAATTGTTTAGCAATGGTGTATTACTTGTATATGGGAAATGTGTTGCTACAGTACATTCCTAATGGATTTTCTTTATTTGTAAAATGTTTGTTTCAGTTCCGTCCACTGGAGCAGTTGATGGGTGTTTTTCCTGCAGCCAGTAGCTCTCATGTACCTGAACCTTGGGCAAAGCTTATGCATGATCCAGTAAGTTGAATCTTACATGAAAATGTGTAAGAAAAGCAGAGGATTTTACAAAGCTTCTGTTACAATTACAAGCCAATGAGTTAATAACTTATAATACATTTAAATTTGGGATTGGGGAAAAGTTTAATTATAAATTCTACTTTTCTCATGAACTTATACTCTTGAAGCTATTAACAGTGAAGTAGTAAGTAATATAATTTAAATATTAATTCATTTTGGAATCAATACAGTGAAACACCCATTAATAATGTCTTCTGTGTAAGATAATATCCCACTCAGAAGTATATAATGTTGAGAATTAGTTTGATGACATGTATACTATTTATTTGAATTAAAAATTTAAAAGAATTAAAGATGTCAAAGTCGCTATTAAAAATAAAAAATCCAATCAAAAAATTCACACATTGCCCAAGTATGTTCAATAAAAAATTAAAAAACTCAAAAAATAATTTTAGCTCCTCAAAATGTTCACAGTATTAAACATTTATTAGAAATCCTCCTGGTAAGATCCTATATCTTCTGACACGAAACTGCTATCTACCAAAGAGAGTGATCAGCTATATGTTGATAAACAAAATTTGAAAACCCTACCAAAGAATATTTCAGAAATATCTGTTACAAACAGATTGAGAAATCACAGTTGCAGCCTACTTTTGATTAAAAAAAAAAAATCCTCAAAATTTATACAAAAACAAAATTATTATAACACTTGAAACCCCTAGAATTTAATGATATGGGGAAAAAAATTTCACCATTCAAAATTAAAAACTGCATCAGGAACTTCAAAACAAGAACATTGGATATGTACAGAAAATTTTCCTGACCGCATACAGAGTATGCTTGTACCAGTTTTGTCTTCTGCAGATGATGGAGTGAATGTTCTTGAAACATGTTCATTTAAAAATGTAGTAAGTGAAGTATAAGTGACACTAAACCAACTGAATACAAACATTATCTGCTTTTCTGTTTTTACATGTGAACTGTTCATGGAGCTCAGAAAATGCTTTAGCTGCAATGTTTGGTTTGTTTGATTTTCAGGACTCTCCCATTATTGATTTTTATCCAGAAGACTTTAAAATAGATCTAAATGGAAAGAAATTTGCATGGCAAGGAGTGGCTCTGCTTCCCTTTGTGGATGAGAAAAGACTATTTAAAGCTCTGGAGTCATATTATAGTGCCCTTACTTCTGCTGAAAGTAAGTCATGAGCATTAAAAGGTCATTTACATTGATATATTTTATAGATGTTTGAAAACTTCAAAAAGTTACAGAGGAATGGTATAATTACAATAAATATCCAAATATATTTGATTTATGGAATAAATATTTGTAATAATATTAATAATTAAAATAGATTAAGTTTTAAGACTTATGATTTTTGTTTTCAGTAAAACGCAATGTAAGAGGAGATGACAGGCTATATGTGGCGAGTCGTAACAAAGGCTTTGATTTTGTCAAGGGTCTATATGAAAATAAAGTTGAATGGAATGTTGAAGTGAAAGTCAGCATGGATGGTATGCAAGGGAGTGTTCTTTTAGCAGATGATTGTGTTATTCAAGGAGGGTAAGATACAAACTCACAACATAGAACATTGGATGTAAATCTTAAATATTTTATGTATCATAGAGCTACAAGAAATATTGATTTATAATATAATGTTTACTTAATGAACATATAGATATGTGAATTGAAGTTTATTTCAGAGTATATTTGGAATTACAATGATTATGCTTTAATAAATTCTCAGCTGAAATAAAATAAAATAATATTGTAAGAATATAATGTTTCATGTTAACATTACAGGTCACTGGAGTCACCAGTTTTGGGGCTGCCTGTGCTTAGAGAAAATGAAGTTTACTGGTAAGGTACAAATTCTTTTTGTGTTTATGACATTTTTTCTTTTTCCTTATGTGTGGCTAATTATTCTTATCTAATTTTATTTTAGCATCAGATTCCGGGATCCACAGTATGCAGATTCCTTTATCTTTCCATCAAAGCGCCTAAAGGGTGCAAGGTAAGTTGCATAAACTAGTACTTGTCAGACATAGATTTGAAATATGTACACATTAAATAGAATTGAATATTATAATACATTAAGTTTTTAATTATTTGCTGTTAGGGAACCTCCACGTGTCTTAAAGCCTGGCGACCTGAGTCAACAACAGAACAGATCTTGGAGGCCTCAAATTGGCATGGCCCCAGCAACCCAGCGTGCTTCATTAGGAGATGCTGGCCACAGAATGCTTGGGTAAGTCACATTTATATCCCTTAATGATCACAATTAACCTTTTGCTGTAGCCACAAGAATAAGTACCATGTGCTAACTTCCACTATAGCTAATATCAAGACATGCTCTTTTCAGTTCTGAAATTCAAAAATTAAATAGCGAAACCATTTTCAGCAAATTAGGCTGTACATCTCATGAATGCATAAAAACATAATGCTTACACAAATGCTGAAAGTTTCTAGAACAAGACAAAAATGACATTGTAAATGCATGCCATTGTGCCATTACCCCCCCATTTTTTTCCATGGTAGCTTCCTCATTGCATCTTATTCTAAATGGCAATGATATCCAAATACCATATGTAAATTTACCTGCCTTGATCTCAATAGGAACAGGAGATATTAGGAAATGCATTCTTCAAGTTTGGATGGTTTAAGGTATTGTTAATTAGAAATTTGATTAGTTAATATGAACCTTATATTTGAAAAATACAAATTTAGACAACACAGCCCCTAGTAATATTATAAGGTAGGCAAGAAACAGTTACTCAAAATAACCCTGGTTATAACTACTTCAGCTTTACAAAAATAAAACAGACAAATGATGCTAATTCCAACTAATCTTTCTTACAAATGGTGTAGTAAACAAGTTTTGAAACCTTTCATCCAAACAACACTTTATTATTATAATCATGAAAATGCAGAAGAAATATATATAAGTATTAATTATAACTAAAGGAATTAGAAGTGTCATAAGGAAAGGAATAGCTTGGCTTTACAAGGTACCACATATGCACCCTCTTAGTAATGAGGAGTGAATGATGCTGCAAATTAATAACTGGGAGCAAGAAAAGTTGGGTGCTGGGAGCCAAGCAGGGTTTCCACCATGCTTGGCTCCCAGGATAGTGGTGACTGTTATTGTGCAGCCACGTGCCAATATCCATTCTTCTGCTGGTGATGCAGACAAAAATGCACAATTAATAATAACAATTCCACTCGCTTCTCATGCACATTATAAATTATAAATGGGTCCTTGACCCATTTATAATTGTGAACAGTTAAAGAATGCAAAATATCAGTCACTTATCTCTCCAGCGCTGTGGAAGGAATTTTTATCCAGTGTTCATAATTTAAGTTAGCTCACTCAATAAATTTTGAAGCTAAAAAAAACTCCTGCATGCTAAGGAAAAGAAACATTTGCCTTGGAGTCCAAATGCCTTCTGACTTCTTGCAAGGAGACAGAACTAACATTGTCTCTGTCTTTCAGGAGAGTCATGTGATAGAGGAAGGAGCCAATTGCTAAGGCACCAGAATAGGCATGTCCTGGCTTATTCTGAAACATGCAAGAACACCATACACATGTTTTGAAATTGTCATCTTTCAAATAGTAGAAACATTTTCAAACACATACCGTATGACTGAATCGAAATACACACTCTTATTGGTCCCACTTACTTGTTTTATATTTAGAACACATTTGATAAACCATTATATGCATCCTCAGCTGTCGACTGCTGGATAATTCATTTTCTTCCTTTGAGGAATTCTATTCTTCTCTGAAGGGGGTGTGATGAACTTAAAAGTTTATGTTTTCTTCCCCGGAAGTGTTGAAGTTGATTTATTTGTCTCTATGTATAAGTGTAGTTTTTCTTCCTTGTTGCTCTATGTGCAACATAGAGCTGACTATAATAATTTTGCCTTTTTCACTATGTCATGGTTCTCTGTCCAGAAATGAGATGCTAGTGATGATTTCTCCATTTGTTTGTGTTTTATGTTCCTGAAGTGCTGTATTAACTGTGTGCCTATGTTTCCATTTGTTTTTTCAGTTTAGATTGTTTTTTTCACATTCTGCGCATTTTATTTGATAAACACAGTAAAATTTGATCAAAGCAAAATATGCATAATTAGAAAATCAGATTAAAGCATACAAATATTTCAGTCCCAATGAATTTAATACATTTTTATAAGTCAATTTGTTATATAAAATAAAATGTACTAAATGCAGAAATGGAAAGAAAATTTAAAGTTTTAATTAATATTTCATTGTATAATGGAGAAAAAAAAACACTATTATATATACTACTGTATTACACAATACCTTTGTTATTCATGTCTATATCAACATGTTAGTTTTAGCTTGAAGATTGTAAAGCTATAATAGTATCATTAGGGTATGAAAGGGGATGGCTTTTGTTCAATTCAGCAATAGGGCTTACCCAGAAGGTTAATTACTCTGAAGAAATATGCTATGTACCTGCATTATTGTTTTCTATTTTCCAACATCATGTCTTAACAAAAAGTCTGTGCACTTAAGGAAAAGATGCAGGTAATCTAGGCTAATGTGCAAAATAATGTTGCATTTCAAACATGGTAAAAAGCAAATTTATGAAATGTTAAAGAATAAAGGTCAGATAAGGAAAAGTGAATGGCCTTAAGGAAGAGTGGCTGGGCCCTTGTAGTGCCTAAATGAAAAATGAAAATTGGCTAGTGCACCTTTTCCTAGACCACATAAAATGTAACACCAAAGTGAAGCTATCAAATGTACTGCCAAGGGTGGGCGAGGTCATTAAGGGACTTGTGAGCAGGAGGCCTGGAGTCCAGCCAGGACTGTCCTCCATGACAGAGATTTTTCCAGGTTTTCCTCAATCCTCATAAATGGCAAATGCCAGGGAGTTATCCTAAACTTAGACCTGGAACCATCGCCTATGGTGCCTCAGTAGCTAAAATACCATTCCAAAAAAAAGCTATTAAACATGAAATTGGCTTGGCTTCTGTCCTGTTCAACTAGCATCACACAACCCATGGACCAGGGGATTATTCATACATTCAAGTCTCTTATAGGCGAACTGGTGAAGAAGCTGAAGGTGTGTTTGCTCTTGCATGGCCAGATTCTGTCCTGAATGCAGTGGATTGAATTAGTCTAGCAATGAGAGAAATAAAATCTGAAACTGTCACCAAGTGCTTGAACAAACTGGGGTTTGGAGATGATGAACATGACACTCCTGTGTTCATTGAAGCTGAAGAAAATGCATAGGCAGTTACTGATTTAAATAAAATGCAGAACATATCATGCAATCCAAATGACTACATTCGAAGTGAGAATCTCCTGTCAACTCAATCCACTTTTACATCGGCAACAGATCTAATAGAAATCCACAAAGCAGAAAATGAGGAAACAGAGGAAGAGGAACAAAAGTAAGGTATTCCCAGGAAAATTAATATGCATAAAGAAGCAATCACATACATAAACCATTTTAGGCAGCTTACAGCGCACACAAATTCTCCCAAGTTTTGGAACTATTGTATAGAGCAAAAAATTGCATAGAAAAAACAACTGTGAATAGAAAATTCAAACAGGTTTCCCTCCTTGATATGTGGCAAAAAAAGTGAGTGACATGTAAGGCAAATAAACTTATGGATAATAATGCAAGAAAATGAAGTTACAGAAAATTACAGTACATAACATTATGTTAGTGTTAATTAGTGAAATAGTGTAGTGTTCTATTGTAGAAAACACAGTAAGTGAAGAATATCTTCTGTACAGAAATATATGTGTGTAAATATATGCATAATTACAAATTCATATTTATGATGAACAGTAATTTGTAAAATTTATGTAGACGAGTGTATTTTGTGTAATCCAGAAACTTGTTCAATTTGGAAAAGTATTTGGGTCCCTTGGGGTTCAGCTTTGAGCAAGTTTTACTGTACCTGCTTTTTTTCTCCAGTGGAATACTTTTATTAATATTGCCATTCAGGAGATTTTTAACATTAATATGAACTAGTTTTTTGCTAAATCCATATTTAATTTATGTTTTTTCTATTTGCTTGTATTCTTTCTTGTTAATGGGTAGTATAAAGAGTCTGTGCATTAAGCTGTTGTTTACTGAACAAGATCACAAAAAACAATTTTTTAAAGTGCTTCGAGGATTGGAAAAAACGTTGGCACAAGTGTATAATATCTGGTGGGGCTTACTTTGAAGGGGACAAAATAGATATTCATGAATAAATAAATACTTTTTGAAAAAACACAAAATTCGTGATACTTTTTGAACAGACCTCTTAAACTTCTTCATAAAACACCAGAAACAGCAGAAAGGTGACAGCCAAACTAGCCTAAAATTGACAGTGTAGGAGAAGGCACTGGCAAGGCACTGTTGTATCTGTCGCAAGTTTCATATCCAGCTTCTAGGTTCAAACCGTCTTGGTAGGAGGCAAGTAGACTGAGCACTTGGCTATGGTGTGATGGCAAATGAGAAATAGCCATTCATTAATTCTCTTCATAAATTAGAACATTTTCACTATGATACAGTTTTAGCTTCTAAAATAACAAGACCTCCATGATGGTTTGGTGGAGCATTAGCTACAGCAGTATTACTGGGTTCTATTTCATCTTGTGCCCAGATATAGTAGAAAGTACAGCACCCAGTGTTTAACATTTTAATTACAAGAGAATACTGAAGTTTCCATGAGAACTAAGTTTCAATGCAAAAGATTCATTCCACACAAAGGTGTTTAGATGCAGCATTGTAGGCTTTATTGCCACAGTAGATTGGTGGTGAAGCTGCCTACACTTTAATTCTATTGATTGTCAGTTATGGATTTTGTTGGAGCAGATTGTTTGCAGAAGAAAGTTCCCAAATTTAAAGCCCAAAAAGATGTATGAAAACCTGGGAGTCTCGTCTGCTACAGTAGATAATTATTTAGAACATTTAAAGATCAAGACAGAAAGGGACCATTTTTAAAATTGTCAATTATATATTCTTAAATATCTAGTGAGTCGATTTGATACTCTTATGCTTCACTTGCTGTTGAATTATGCAAATTTATAAGTGGAGCATAAGAATATCAAATCAACTGCTAGATAATTAAGAATATATTAGTCATTTCACTGTATTGGTTCCCACACAAAAATTAAAGTTTATATTGTCAATTATGTTTAGAAATAATAAGTGTAAAACAATTTGCTTTTTATAACAAACTATTTTTGAGGAAATCACTCAAATTTCAGTAGTCTTGTTCCATATGTTTGGAAGGCTGTTGCCTTGATCATCAACACTGTTCCACCATCAGCTTCCCAGCATGTTATTAAGATTCACTCTGTGGATTTTATGAACTTTGTGATGAGAGGTTACTGTTGTTTGGAAGATCAAAATTAACTAAATTTTCCTTCTTTTTAATTTATGAATGTATTTTCCCATACTGATATTTTATGGGTTTTTGAAGAGCTGTTAAGTGAATTTGTTCATGTGCATGGTTATTCTCCCCCTCTCCCTTTCTCCCCCTTTTTCTAATTTTTCCTTGTGTTTATATTTTACATTTCACATATGTTCCTTATACCTTCAACACATATAAGTGGAAATGGAACAAAACTATTGAAATTTGAGTGATTTCCTTATAACTAATTTGTTATATTTTATTATATTATGTAAAAATCCTCGCTATTTAAATTGGTTTTTGTTGCTTTTTGTGCCCTTAGGCAAATTTCCTTTATCATCAGCATGGTTCCACACATGGTGACGATGTGTGGACCCATACTGACGATGAAGGAAATTTGCCTTTGAAACATGTCCAAGTAAGTGGAATAAAACTAGTGAAATTTTAGTGACTTCCTCATAAATAATTTGTTGTATTGAAAAAGTAATTTAATTATCTAAAGTAAAGTACATTGTTTTACTACTACTACCATTTAGATATTTTTTATGAGTGCTACTGGAGTTTTCTTGCATTTTTTGTTAAATATATACATCCTAAATTAAATGCTCTATCTTTTATTGAGGATTAACTGTTACAAGTTTGAATTTTGGAACTTTTCAAATCAAATCAAATCAAATCAAATCATGATTTGTAAAATGGGAAGGAATAATAAGTTATTTATGTGAAATTGCTTAAATAGAATGCCAGAGCTGCACTGTAATAATTTCAGAGATTGTAGGTGAGTTTTAGACAAGCAATTTAAGATGGGGAATCTATAGATCACAAAATAAAATACATTTAAATGATAAAGAAGTTGAAATTAGATGTGGATAAATCTATGCTAAAGTAAAGGGGGAGCAAAATTTGTCTTAGAATGTCTTCAAACCTGCTTCATGAGCAAGGAAATTTCAATTTTAAGTAGCTCATCTTCAGCATTTTAAAGATTTTGTGCAATGAAGAACTTTAAAATCTAAATTTTATGATAGTGTGGAACTGAACAATGGTTAACTGATTTATCTGTTAAGTAATTTAGTCTAGAGGGGAGCTATCCATCTGACTCCTTGTAGCTTGGTGGATAAGAGAGAGGTTGGTTTCAAAGATCATGCATTCAAGTTCTGTGAAAGTTATTTATTTTTTTATTTTATGATGAAGTAAACTCATATGTAAGATGTAAAAGTATAAAAAATAATCAACGAGACATGAACTGGATAACAATGATATGCTTTTAGTTGATGCCAGTATCATATCAGCTGCACCTAAGAGATATGGTCCACATCTTACATCCATTATTGTATGGTATCATTTTGCATGAAAGTTTCATTAGTCAGTGGTGTACTGTCGTTTAAAGGTTAATGCCTAACTTTGAAATTTGAAGAGGCAGACCATAGATTCCTTATCTAAAATGCTTGTCTAAGACCCCTCTACAAATATGAAATTATTGCAGTGTAGTTCATTAACACTCTGTATTATGTAATAATTGCATTACAATTGCATTTGCCATTTATGAAGGCTGAGAAAAACCTGGAAAAACACTGTCAGGGAGGACAGTTCTGGCAAGGATTGAACCTCAGATCTCCTGCTCACAAGTCTGTGCCTTAATGACCTCGACCACTCAATCGGACTTTGTAAGAGTTCATTTGTCAATGTTTGACACTGGTTGTACCAGTTCTTAATTAAAATTAAAAGAAGCATGTTTATTACTACAGGAGATGTTGGAAATGCTATCCTGCAACAGGGTACACATTTTTACAAAATGTAATTCACAAGCAGTAGTTTATCTTCTAAAATTGAGTCAATTGTCATAAGAACCTTTTTATGCCTCACAATAATTTAAAAATACCATCCTGTATACCAAAATATATACTATATACTAAAATATATTACTTAATCTTGTGTTACCAGGCATGAAGTGCGACGATCATCAGGGCAGGGGATTTACAGTAACGTGCCTCCATTACTTCCAGGAATAAAGCCACCTCTTGGTTTGGGAGGTGCAGTTCATTCACATCGTTTATGGCAAGGTGGTAAGTACAGCACTTCTTTCTAAGCAGAACACAAGGCTTCCTTGCATTTTTTATGTGTAAACTAATGAAATTATAAGAATTGCATGTTACATCATATACTTTATAAAATGCCATTTTATTATTATTTGTGTTGTTTGGGTTACATCTTATTGAACAACTTTTGTGGGGGGAAGGAAATTTTCAAATCATTTCTATCCATAAAAGCACAACTGTAGCACTGTTAGCAGTTACTCAGATTTACAGAATCATTCTCATAGAGTAAAAGAGAAAAGAAAGCTGAAGATTGCTGCAAACAGTTGTAACTTGCATGCTTATCACTTCTCAAGTTGCCTGAGAGAGAGATTCCTTTTGCAATGTTTATTTGAAAAAGACTGTTGCCACAAAACTGGTGACTGAGTCCTTTGGGTTGATGAATTGACCATATACTCTTAAATCTTGACTTCTATTGGTAAGTGGAAATTAAGAATCAACCCAAGAGTTAAAGTTTCTGTACTGTAAAAGTCCTATTACTTTTCAATAACTAGTCACTGAGGTTTTTGGGTTACATTTGTATAATTATTTTTTCATTATTTTTTACTCTGAAAGCCTCCAACAGCCAACATAGAATAGGTTAGGATATTGAAAGCTTCAAGAGCCAAAGCAAAAGAAAAGAAATATATTGTCCTTTAATGCTTTATCAGCAATATAATTTGCCATGCATGTGAATTGGCATGTGCATAATTGAGCATAACATAAATGGAAATTAGTAAGAGGAAAGGGGATTTTATGATCAGTGTAGCAAGAAAGATGATATTTAAGTTATCTTAGTGCAATAAATAGCATAATAAATAAATAGAAGAAATTAATAATACAAAACTCATAAATATAACTGATATCCAATCTAACAATAAAGTCATTACAACTCTTAAAGAATTTAATCTTAATGTAAATGGCTGCCTCGAGAGTTTTCAAAGCTTAAACTTTTCAAGGTGTATATCATAGGCAAATGAAGTAGGAAAACTTCCAGAAATGAAATTATAAAGCTTGACTCCAGACGTCCAATTTGAATCATGCATGATATTAAATAATGTGCCTTTTCTTCAGTGTTTCTTTTGTTAAAGGTTTCATGTTCATCATCGCTTGCCAATAGTTAATTTTAGGAAAAATGAAAATAAACTAATGAAATTGGCAATGAATATGAATGGAGTTCATGATCTGACATTGTCTTTTCAGACTGATAAAAAGCTGTATGCAAAATGATCTAATTAGCAATAATTCAGCATCCTGCTGTTGATAAATAAGATATAATACCTGAAAGATGATATTGGAAACATGCATGCTGAAAATGTCAATAAAAGAGTAAATGTTTCTAAAAGCGAAATGTGTGACAGAAGATGTATATTTTCTTCAAAATCTCTAAGAAGATTTTTAATTACTTTATTTGCATTACAAATCTTATCTTTAAAAATGATATGAACAGTGCTTTTTAATTGCATAACTTAAATTACAAAATCATATCTTTAAAAATGTTTTCAACAATTATCCAGTGAATTTGGACAGAGTTTGAGAGAGTACGTATTTTACTTGATCATGATTTGAGTTTTTGCCATCCAAAAATGAATATTTCCTGTCTGATGCATGAGATTCCATTAGACTGTTTTTAACTTAGCAGTTCACCATTGAAAATAATCATGTACCCAAACATGTTTTATACAATAAGAGAACAATGTATTTTATTAGCATTTTAAAGAAAGAAATGTTTTTAACATAATCTAATTTCCTTTTAAAATAGAAGTAATCTTCCCAAGCATTTTGAATTGGCCTTCAAGCTGTTTTGTAAATTTATTGAATGTGAGTATGTTATGTGTTTATAATTGGGACAGTCATCTCTCATTGTCGATCTGCAACATTCGAGCAATTATCACCGCGTTCTTCATGTTCCCAACCAGCTTACTTTGAATAGGTAAACATTACATGTAATTAGCCGCCATGTATTTTTTCAAACCCTTTGATAATAATTTAGCAAAACAGATGCCAATAATATTTTGGCTTCAGCCATCAGTAATCAAGGATTTAGCAACAGATAAACTCCATGAATGATGTTTAATGGCAGTTAATAGTTGTCATGTTTTCCTCAGAGCCTTTCAGACCAATTGTTTAGTGATAGAATTTCTCCTTCTTACCACACCAATAATATTACAGCTTCACCCAATAGCAGTCTAGTGTTAACTGCAAACATAGTACAGCTGCGGGAGAGTTTATCAGTGTTATTGTTGGGATATCGAGTAACGATCATTATCAAAACATTGTCATCAACACCAAAATGCTCACAATCGCCATATTTTGAAAATCTGCGATTTTGAATAAAAATAAGTTAGACATGCCTATAGTTTCAGTTTGCTACGTTGTTGTTTATATTACACTCCTAATTTTTAAAATCGATATAAAGAAAAAATATAGGTTAATCGTTATGCTTCTTAAATGCTTTATTTTAAAATATCTGTGTTTTGGCTAATAAGTGGAAATGTATTAAATTTCAAAACTTGGGGGGGGGGGGGCTGCCCCTCTGTGCTCCCCCTTGCGGAAAGCCCTTGCTTAACGGGTTTAGCTCATTGCTATGCGTAGTAAGTAAAGCTATCATATATACATGTATATAATGAATTTACAAGTTCTGATGGAGCTAGGATTTAGTTTTACTTAACACCTACAGATGACCATCATAAGTATTACAAAGAAATTTCGAAATATTGCAAATATTGTAATAAAAATTAAACCCAACAGGTATTTAATATTTACATTTAATTTCTCCATTTTCAAAATATCCGCGTCAAATGAGAAAACTTCCCCCAGTTGGCAACAGTGTTTTGAGTTAGCATAAATAAAGTAAAGTAAAGGCTGTCTATTCAGAATAAAAAAAAGTTAAGCATTTGCTTCTAGTTTTGACGCGTTAAATGAACATTTATGGACTTTCTTTCAGAAGACAATTGTGCCGTGTTTTTTGCACGCTTGGACGTAAGTGACTTCTGACCCATATTTACCGTCCATACTTACATCCTATTTATGTGCTTTATGCAAAGAGTGATCAATAACTTTTTTTCCTCCCCGTGCAGCCTTCTAACTACTCCGGAGCTAGGGAGGGAGGAAACGTGGTTAAATTGCGCACGGATCAATTAAGGCCCGCCTACATCAGTGTGTACCAACAATGTGACAACAATCAGCAGCTAATTACTGTTGGTAACCCTGGCAACGGCACGGCGCCACGTGCACCTTCTGTCGTTTTAATGAGACGCCCGACCGTCAACCGTAGGCAGACGTAATTAAAACTAGTTTCTCACAAACAGCAAAAGTCAACCGTAAAATTCATACTAACAACGAGCGAGGCAGAGCGGGGAACGAGCTGAGCGGGATCATTCTCAAAGGAAAAAATAATTTCGTTTTTCTTCGAACTGCTTGCTGAATCTTTCGACCACGAAAATGCGTTACGTTCTTGCTAATGTTAATGCACTCCATACATTTACACGGGGTTTGCATGCATTGCATTAATGATATGGTTATTCTGCTGTAGGGGGAATCGTAAGATACGTTCATCTTTACTTCCACCAACCTCTTCTTTCGGCGTACACTCTTCATCCACCGTCTCACACTTTCTTAACCATTTCCCCATTCAGCTATTCACCTATTTTCAGTCACCATCCATCCATCCATCCATCCACTCCTCTACCTCCATCCACCCAACCATCTCTCCCTTCAAACTTCTACCTCCCCTCTCTATTCCTCCATCCTTCATCCTTCTATCCCTTCATCCTCTCATCCCTCCTCCATTCCTCTCCTATTCCTCCATCTGTCCTTCCCTTCATGCCCTAAGTCTGTCCCATCTCAGCCTTTCTCCATTCCTCCCCTGCATCCTTCCTTTTATCCCTCCATCCATTCATTCATTTGTCCATATTTCCCTTCCTCGAATCATCCATCCTTCTATCTCTTCATTTATTCACGGCACTAATGATCATGCAGCACATATTTGTCTCGTGCATAGATCTTCGAAAATGAAATGAAGCAAATGCGCCCTAGGTCTGTGGCTAAAGTTACTCGGCATTCGCCTTTTCATTACGGTGTAAAATTCTGACAATTTTGGGGAAATATTGACCTCACCAAGATGAAAACTGCAACCTCCGTTTTTGTAGCTGATTTCAGACAGACCTAAACAACTTAGCCACAAGGTGGGTATAGAGTGGTTAGGGCAAGACTGCCGTTAATGCTGCCGCCACCAGCACTAGTCTCATCACGTCAGCCTTCCATTTTTTATTTTTATTTATTTTTTACTGTCGCATTGACTGCATTGGTCTTTAGTGGACTGAATACTGTAGGTATGTCCGTAGGGACGAATGAAATTAATTACAAATGATGCAAATGAGTTCGAAGTTCTCCTTAAAGCTATCTGGCATTTACCTATCTCAGGGGAAATATATATATATATATATATATATATATATATATATATATATATATATAAGCTTGACCTCACCGAAATTGGAACCCCGTATTAGTAGTCGCAAACACTACCACTAAACCACCGAGATTTCTGTCTGTAAAGCATTTTGGAGTAGCAAATACGTTAAGTCTTTATTAGTTCTGGGTTGAATTCCAAGGTTAGGATTATCTGTACTGGCTTTATTAACATATATAAATATATGAAATATAAATGTATGAATGACAACGTGTATTTTTAAAAAAGTGAATATAAAACTATTTCACTGTAACGGGTGTTAATTTTTAATGTCAACTTCACAACTTGAGGCTTTTTTAGTCGTTCTTATTTTCAAGTTACAAAAGAAGACAAAAATGCAATTCCAATTTGTTGGTAGACACTCGAACTTGGAAGGGCTAAAAGGGAAGGGAGAACATAGGGAAACAAAAACAAAGAAACGTGATACTTCAGATATTTACATATCCTTCTTATCTAATACTTATCAGATATATCGGTAATTTCCGTGTTTATGTTTCATTGCACTTGGACATCTTGTATATATCTTTATTCAGCTCATTTTTCATTTTGCTTAATTTACAGCGCTATGTTTTTCGTTTTTTTTTTTTTTTTAATCATTTTGTTTTATTTTGTAACGATTACATTTACGTAGTGTTGAAACGCTTGAATTATGCAACACTTAAATAAATTCCGACATGTTATTGTTCATTTTCGCTAAACCCCGGCCGGTGAAACTTCGCACATGTCACATGCTTGGAGCTGGAGAGATGGCTATACAGAGGAATGCGTTGATAGTGTCCAACTATTCACTATTAATGATACACATGCAGCGCGTAATGTTTTACTTGGCAGATAAAGCCCTCCCTGCATGCATCGCTAGCCATCTCTCCAACTCCAAGCTTACCTTTTCAGTTGCAATGCTACATGCTAACACCCTGCACCTTCTGAACCAATCAAAAAGTAGCATGATCGGCCAGTCAGTCGTGAGGTAGAAGCTTCTGTGTTGCCGGCTTTACTTACAGTGTGTGCAGCTGATTTCTGTCATGTGTTTGGAATTGAATTATGTGATTAATTGAACTTGTTAATTTGTAGCATGTAGGGAATGTCCCAAAGAGACCATTTGCAGAGTGATTCGCGGAGTGATACCTAATCCTTTCCGTCGAGACGCAAAATGCTCTTAGAGAAGTCTTTTTTTTTTCTACTTAAAATTATGATTTTACTGTCGAAAGTTTGTGCTTTATTAAACTTACATTACTGTGTAGCAGTTTAATTGCGGCTATAAATAATTCTAGAACAAAATAATTCATTAATACCTACACTTAATATATTACGTTTACCAGGCGAAATTGAAAACTCAACAATGCCGTCAAGCAGTGGATGTTGCGACGTTGGGTTTCCAATTTCCCCTCTTAAGCGTTCGTGTAACACCTCGACGCTAAGTATTCATATCAATCCTTGGAATCACTGTGCAAATGGCCTCTTTGGAACACCTTCTAACTACTACAAATCAACCAGTTCAATTAATCATAGTAACTCAATTGCAAACATGTTATGGAAATCACCCTCAGACACAATGAGGAAAAACCAGCAACAAAGCAGTTGCTACGTCACAACTGCTGACCGATAATGCTATTTTGTAATTGGTTCAGAAGATGTAACAGGCAGCATTTTCCATGGTTAACCTCTAGCATTGTCAACTGAAAAGATAGCTATCAAGTGCCTGGGTTTAAGCTGGATGTTTTTAACGCTATTGTCAAACAGGGTTGAGTTGTTCAGTACTTTGCAATTGGGAGTGTAAAGCCGCGGAGACGACAACAGTTGGCCCAGTTGTAGGTGGCCTCACGTTGGGGATCCAAAATATAGGTACGTTGCTTCGGCTATGGATGTTAATTTCTAGATGGGACGTTCATTTGTTACTTCCATTCCAAGAAGAAGTTACAAAAGCTCCGTGAGTTTCCGCTAATTTTATTGACATTAAATCGATGGGTTGGAAGAGGTACCGGCGTTACGAGTAAATAGCCTTCTCGATGTAACTTTCAATGATGATTTATTGGAGGACACTTTTTTGGTGAACCTAAGTGCTCTGCCATTGATAGAGTAAACGTTCTCACCGCAATTATTCCGCTTTGTTTACTTGATGGGGTGCTTACCCTGATGAGTTATCTTTACTAAAACGCAGGCTTGATAACTATATGTTACGTAGATATAAACTTCATATCCCGGTTTTCTAAATACACGGAATACAACTTAAAACCCACCTGAGCGACGAATGAAGAATCGACGAAATCTGAAGATCTGACTAGAAGCTAAGAGAATCCGACGAGCGACTTGAGAATGGAAAATTGGTAATCTAAAATGGAATGAAGCTCGGCGCCTAAACTTGTCTTTATATGCGAATTCAAACATACATCGTTGGGACGCACAAGCTGCGCGAAATACGCGAGGCAATCGCGTCTAACTTCAGAATTTTAAACTTAGCTCTGTCACAGGCTAAATCCAAATCTGGTCTTATTCATTCTTTACTGGAGATTTAAAAACCATTCCTGTGATACGTAGCTTTGAATCAGAACTCTCTCTTCAGTTGTTACGGTCGTTTGCCTCCTAGCGGGTTTTAAACTTCCCCGTTTACGTAAAATAAAGGAAATGATAGATTTCTCTTAAGAAAACATTTCTTTTAGAAGGACAGAATAAAAAAGACCGTGTCCTCGCCTCTACAAAAGACCTGACCACCTTCACAAGATTGCTATTGCCCGAAGTGTTTTCGCTCTACGGTGGGCAAAGCACAAAGTTACTGTCTTACAAGAATTTCCAGCTATGCAAAGTATACTCGTACATTACTCATGATTATTACATATTATATAAATTAGAAAACGAGAACACGTACATCAATAATCATGATGATGATGATGGGAGCGAAGTCGTACGTAAGTTTTAATTCCTGTATATTCCTATGCTTAGTACAGTTTTACATTAGAATTCCTTTCACTATGGTACTGTTATGCAACACCGAAAGACTTTACTGGAGAAACGTGTGTCAACAGGATTGGATCTCATGTCTTTGTATGAGAGTACCATTGCTGGACCCCATACGCCTTCTTAATCTTTAGGAACTGCTACAAGGGTTTCTCGTACGCTTAACAATTTTCTAGGTATGATAAAGACAAAAACTATATCTCACTTTTCAATATAGTTACATATTATTGCAATATGCTCACATCTTTGAATTAATACTTCAATCCCACCCTTCCCGAAATAGTTAGAAGTCTTGTCTGCAAAATGGGCACAAACAGCATCCATAATTTCTTCGTCTCTTTTAAATTTCCTTCCTCGAAGGTCCTTCTTCAGTTTTGAGAAGAGGAAATAGTCACTGAGAGCTAGATCTGGACTGTAGGGTGGATGATCCATCTCCTTGAAGCCACCCACCTTTCTTCACAGCTTCCTTTGCAATAAGAGCTGTGTGCACAGGTGCGTTGTCGTGAAGAAAGCGCACACCGCCACCACACTGACAACAGATGTCTCGTTGCTACTTTTGGACTGAGGAAAGAAGTCCAGATACCCATCTTGCACTAACCTTATTCATGTTTAAATGTTCATGAATAATTCGAAGGACTGTTGTTTTAGAAAGACCCAACCTTGCTGCTATTTGTGTAACTTTGAGCCACCGGTCTTCCATAATTTCTCCTTCCACAAGAGCAATGTTTTCAGGAGTGAGCACCTCCAAGGGCGGACCTTCACGCTCTTCGTCTTCAATGCTTTCTCGTCCCATTCGAAAAAGTTTGCTTCATTCTTTTACGGTAGAATATGAGGGGGATGCTTCCCCATATACAACGTCTAATCGCTGTTTAATTTCATTTGGAGTAAGTCCTTCTTTTGTGAAGAACTTAACAGCTCGATACTCTATTTTGAACATGTCACAATCTTCTACTTATACCCTCCTGTATGGAACAACTGAACAGCGGAACGGAATTTACAGCTGCAATTATTTACTTAACAGATAAGGTATGGCACGAGATAAGGGTTTTGGGAAGGCGATAATCCTTATCGGCGAGGCCGGAAACTTATAAACCTACCTTTGTATATTTTGGTCCGCCAACCAACCCGTTACCCCATCCTTCATCTTTACCCATGGGGGATTTCTTCAGGTTTCGAACGCTAAGGGCTAGGCTTGGATCATAGGTGGATGGTTAAGCTCAAGTAACATAATCCTCTTGTTTTTTATTTTTAGAATTTGTGGCGAGGTGCATTATCAGGAATGCAACATCACGTGCGCTGTTAATCTTCCATGCCTTTTTCTCCTTAGTGGCCTCATATAATTACTTCACTGTTGAAGAGCAGATTTCTGTAGTGACAGTGGACTTATTTGACATGAATTCCAACCGAAGAACACACATTGTATTTAAAAAAATGTTTGCAATGACTTTTCTGACTGAGACACAGTGAAGAGCCCCTATAATTGGGTACTCACTTTCTGATATTTCTATCTACTCTGCTTATTCGCTGTCAGGTAGAGGAGTGAAAATTAGAGTATTCATTTTCCTCATTGAAGTTGATTGAGTCACTCGTTTCTTCTCGTAAATAAATGATGAAACTGTTGATGGCGTCCTGCAGTAACCCATCCTTTTCCCAAAATTGTTTCTCTTTTCTTTTCTCATGATTGCAGTAACCCAAGCAGTCTTCAGGAGTGGACGGAGAAACCTTATTAACCTTAAGTAAACCATGCAATGCAAAACGTCCAACTGTTCACTATTAATATAATGCACTTGTTAACCCAATGACGCTCAGAAGGCGCCGTAAGAATTTGAATAGATGATACATGATTTTATTTATTTGCGGACTTTCTTTAACATCTCCCATTCAATGCAGGGCGTGAAATGGCCGATAAAGCTTGCTCAGAGGCCTCTTCTTTCAGGCCTCCTCTCTCCTCGCAAACGTCGCTAGCCATCTCTCCAGCTCCCAACAGTAGCTGTTGCCTCTTCGCAGTCATTGCTGTCTACACATTTTACACGAATGCTATTGCAACCACTGCTTTCAAAGCTCAGAAACAAGTTGAAATATGACGAAGTAGTAAGAAACGTTGCAACCGGGACTAGGACTCCATGTGGAGTTGACATATAAGTGCAGAAAAACAAACCCTAGCAAATGATTATATAAGAAGAGTAACGCTGCTTGTTAACCAATGCCCTATGTACATCCTTATAAATACAAAATATATTTACTTATGTTAATAAGGCAGGTTCCCCTAATTGTGCGCTACAGATACTTTAGGAACTACTTGAATACATAGTGCTAAATGTTCAGTCAAAAGCGGATTGTCATTTCGTTGTACCTAGAGCTGGCAAATGATCTCTTGTAAAGTTTCTGCTACCGACCGAGAAAAAGTCCTGCAATAAAATGTGAGTCATTGATAGTGGTTTGTCCAGCGGAGATATCTTGGTGGAGCGGATCAATAAAGATGGCTGTGAGTTCATCACTTCGCCCCCTCACAAGCTTTGTTCGGCAGTAATTAGGGGCCGCGAGCGCTCCCATTGTCGGCATGTCACATCCTTGTCATCTCCTGCTGTTTGGCTAATTTCTCCTTTTACTTGGTGCTCCCACCTCGCGCCCACCGCTGCCGAAAGAAGTGAATTAATAGGGAATGGAAATAAACAGCGCCACCCTCCCAGCACACCCAGATGGCTATCTCTGATGTGTAAAGTGCTTAACCACACCTTAACCTTCGATGCGGTGGCCCTAAAGCGCCTTTTCCTCCAGGCAGGCACGCGTTAAGGATTTTATTTGAGAGGTGCGTGGGAATAAAAACAGGAATCTAAGTGGCAGGCGACCACCTATTTTCAGTTCAACTGAGTTTCCTCTTATTAAAAGTTACCGTTCTGTGAATAGTAACAGATCTCCCGGGCCTTTCATGGTTTTGTCGTCCGTTTCACGGCTACTGGTAGGTCGACAGTTACAGCGGTAACTCCCGGCGAAGCGGACTTAGTACCCCCAAATAACATACAATTTGCGATTTTTTTTTTTTTTTTTTTTTTTGGAAGTTGGAAAATAGCGTTTATGGAAGAACTGAAAGAAAACATTAGGCAATTGACTCAATTTCAGAAGATATGTGTGAATCACAGTTTTCTAAAAAGATGTCAGGAATGTATGGACATTGCAGAACATTTCCAACATCTCCTGTCTTAAGGTACGTGCTTATTTTCGTTATAGTTACGGAGAACTTGAATTATTTGTGTGGGTATTACGTCCTTTCTGATTACCAAACGCCATCTGCTGTGAGCAAGCGGAGGGGGGGGGGACGATGAAAAACTATATTCACGATTTTTTTTTTCATGAGCTTAACTCTAGACGCATTTGCCTTTGTGATACTTCACATTCTTTAGATGTAAAACCAAAAAAAAATACTTGCTGATCTGATTCAAATTTTTATTTGCTTTTTTTGAGAAATCTTAATATCTTCCGTCATTAGCATCCCATTCAATTTGGGACATGAATCGGCCTTTCAAGCTTGAAATCTACGACACGGGACCAGTGATTCTTACTTCTCTTCCGAAGTCAGCCACATTTAAGATTTTTACGCCTAAAAATCAATTTATCCTATCCGGGTTAGAACCCGCGACCCTTGGTGTACGAGGCAAGTATGGTTAACCAAAACCAACGCTTGGTGATTTCGGTACATGTATTTGACACATATTATTTTTTATTTATTCTGTTTTTATTGGTAGCTTGATCTATTCGCCTTAACTCTGAAGTTTTTGTTGAGGGATGTATATGGTTCCTTTATATGAATCTTTGTATAAATAAGCGCTAGTTAATTGCTAAAAGTAAATCTTAAATGTCAAGTTCACAGGTCAGAATCATACAAGAGATTGTGACAGGAAGTATAAATAGGGCACAAAATGATAATAAATACAATTGCATATGTATTATTAGTTATTTTTAATTAACTTACATATATTATATTTGTAGGAATTTAATCAAGAGAGTTATTTATATAAAATTAAAAATATTAAAACTTACTGAAACACTCTGCGAAAATGAATTAGGAAAAACGATGTTTTATATTCATGGAAAAGATTGAGAGACAATTGCTTACAAAAGCAAAGGTAAAGTTGAGAAAACTAATAAAGACTCTAATTTTTCAAACAAACGCCAGAAAGAAGGGGGGAGAGTGTTATGTATCATAATGCCATAAAAATTAGGTTTCTATTCTTGAATTCTAATTTAGATATAGGTAAATTAGTGCAAAATGCCACGTTGCAATCTGAAATTGGAACGAAATTCACCCGATTGAAATTTTATCGAACACATTTTATTAATGTTTCAAGAAAAAGGTTTGAATCCCTCCCCCAAGACAGCTCATTTGGAAATCCGTTACCGTAAAGTAATGCGATGTTCGTTTTGCTTTTTCCCACACCCAGACTGCCGCGCAATAGGCAGAGTACTGAAAACAGAAGAAATTTCTCCTTCCCGAGTTGATATATAAGGAATGCACTTCAGTTATCCTCTAGGCGGTTTTAAGCATAATGTCTTAATGTACGGCTAATCTCTTTGCAAGATATTTACGGTAATATTTCTAACTGAGCAGCTATATCCAGTTTTTTCTCAATTAACACGGGACGCTTGCGTCTTCTTTTCTTGTCCAACAAAATTTACAGCAAATGGAAATGTGTTGTTTTCTACCACTGTGTTCCGAACCTACACACGGCTTTTACGTGCCCTTGGCTGTCGGGGTGTGCAGCTTCGGACCCGGTCTGCTTGCGGGAAAAACAAAACGAAGACCCGACACTTAATGAAAATGTCATTATAAGGAATGATTGGGGGAAAGAACAAGGAAAAAAAAACACACACACACACACACACTCACCCACCCACCCACCTACCCACCCACCCACCCACCCACACCCAAGATTTCCTTACCGCATACTTTAGCACACAGAAACTTCATGTATGATTCTTATGTGACAACAAATTCTTGTAGAAAAGTGAGACGGCGATTTATAGACAAATTCCCTGCTGTTCATGGGCCTCACGGAAAAACGGTTAGTAATTTTGTGAATAGATTTAGGGAAAAGGGAGTTATTTTTTGATAAGAAACCAAAAGTAAAACCCCGTGTTCTTACAGAGGAAAAGCTCGATGATATTGGAAAAAAGTCCAGAGAAATCTCTGAGTAGCTTGCACAGGAATCAGGAATTTCGCAAACCTCGGCTTGGAATGCCACTAAACTTTTAAAACTAAAACCCTCTAAGATAACTGTAGTTCAGGAATTGCAACCACGTGATAATGTAAGTAGAGTTAATTTGTGTAATTGGGTGTTGGATAATACTAATGTTCGTTCTGTTGATTCTTTAATTACTTTTTTTTTTTTTTTTAACGGATGAAGCATGGTTTTATTTACATGGTCATGTAGCGACACAAAACAATAAATATTTGAGTGCAGAAAAACCCGATATTGTACAGGAAATGCCATTGTATGACCAAAAAAATTGGTGTTTGGTGTGCTGTAGAAATTTATGCGTTTGAATGTAAGGGGCTATGAATATCCGATCTGCCGTCAAATAGCGTTCTTTCCGGGTCCAAACAAATCCCTATTAAGCCTGCCACGCGTCCAAATGAGGGCTCTGTATAAACTACGAAATAACTGGCATTGTTTCTTCAATCGGAATCCCATAAATGCTAAAAGCAGTAGTAGAACCGAGAAATACTGCATAGATAGAAAGTAACTAAAATTAAGAATACGCATTAGAGAAAATGCAGAGTGATAAACACGGATCTCCCATTACACTGAGGTGCTGTATTCCTGTAGAATATAAAAAATGTTATAGTATCGAATGATTTTAAAACTAAACATGCGTAATGTTGCAGATAATGCTCTTCAGCTTATTTTATAATGATAGATTTTAATTAAAATTGTTTTGTAAAAAATTGTTTCAGGTTACAGTGCCATATGGGCTTTTTAATACTTTTTATACACAGTTCTCTGATTGCATAGGGATGCAGTTAGGGAAAGATTGGCTGGGGGCAATATCAGTTACCTGACCAGGGAGGACGCTGCTAATCAAGCCGCCCGGTCAAGCGTGTGACTACGCTGTCAGTGACAGGGAGATGACCATTCGTTTTCCCGGAATTTCCCGTTCTGGGTCTTTTGCAAACACAGCACGTTACGAGCAAAATCTCGGTTTGAAATTCTGATTTCTTTCTACATTTACCTGTAAAGAGTTCTTCGAATAGCCATTTTTAATTAAGAATGCAGAGCAAGTGTTAACAGTTTTCCAAAAAAATTTACAAACAAGATTTCTCTGCAAAAACATTAAAGTTATGAATCTGAAGCTCGTGGAGAAACTGACTTAGCAAGTTGCGAATCCTCTCCTTGCATTAGCTGCATACCCCTCGGCAATACACATATCTTTTTGGGGTTCTCCATTTTAGAATTCGTATTTCAACGTGCACAAAGAGCTTGTGTGGAAATATAATTAACAATCTTTAAAAAAAGGCAGAACTTTTTTTTTATGAACGCTATGACAAAGTGTTGGTGGGGAAAAAAATTGTTAACATTGGCTGTGTGTGGTTTATGCCTTACGGTGCACCGCCTCATTTTTGTCTAGCAATATTACTGGAACCGCTTTAATTGATCGATCATCTCCTAAGAGAATACATTACAGCAAACTTGAGTCGTCTTCCTTCATGTCGAAAGATGCCGGAATGTGTGAGAGAATGGGAAAATCTCAAATGCGAGTGAGGAAACATAAACCTCCAGCGCTATCAGTTTCTGAAACATATCACCAGACATTTGATTATTCACATTTAAGAACACTATGGAAATGCGACTATGATAGATAATAAATAGATTGAATATACGATTTCCCTTTTCTTGGTCGTCGTGACGAAATATCTGTTGTCAATAATACTCGATCGTAACAATCACGGGTGTAGATTAAACACTACATTACTAGGTGAAGAAGATAACAAAGAGAAAGCACTATTAAATATGATTAATAGCATAGCTTGCAGATTTTTACTGCTGTTAATATATGGGAAGAGCATGAAACCATCTGCGGGTGATTGTGCCATAATTGTTCATAGAAACAAGTTATTAGTCCAGAAAGTGTCCAGCTAATTAATATTATAACAAAAGTAGCTTATCTGCCAAAATAGCACTGAAGCCCCCTTAAAAAGATAGTTGGTATTTCGCAACTTATCTCAGCAGCTCATGTTTCAAAAATAGTGTGCAAATATTTCTTTCGGCTTTTCTCACCGCGTACTGTTTAAACTTGTCAATCTTCTGAAATATTTGGTGAAAGAAACCAAACCAGAACCAATAGGCATTTCCTTCCCATAGCTTGAAGCTAACTAAACCTGACCAGTACACATAAATAAAATAAATTGAAACTGTAGCTAAAGTTCATGGAAATGAAAGTATATTTAAATGTCTTTAAGACACAATTTATGAAAATAATTCTTTAAAAGCAAGGCGTAGAAATTACATTCAGTGAGATTTGCATTATGGGCCTAAAGGTCGCGGCTGCGTACTGGAGAAACCAGTCGTCTTGCCTGTGCAGGTGGCACTGTATTGTTGTGCATTATTCTGTGCTTTCATTGCATGTAAATTGTGTGCTAATTGTTCGTTAATTATGCCACTACATAAATATACTCTTGAAGAACGGATTTTTATGTGTTATAACATGTGGAAAGTAATTCTTGCAGAGAGTGGTAAGGCAATTCATAAGTTGGCAATCGTGTTCCAGGTAGAGAAATTGTTCGCAAACTTGCTAAAAGGTTACAAGAAAGAAACGTGTTCCAAACCGCAGTGTTTTTACGGAAGAAAAGTTAGATGAAACACAGACATTGCGCAATGTATTGTCGCTTAGAAGCATCATTTTGAACATCTGTTATGTTTTCGGTAAAATATATTTATATAAAAGTACTAACTTAACAAGTGGCGGCTCTCTCTCTCTCTCTCTCTCTCTCTCTCTCTCTTTATTTCGGTTGTGGCGGCTGCATTTCCCAGTAAGCGGCAATGTCAGGTGGCCCGTAACTCAAATAATCTCACTGTGTATCTCATCTAAATCTTGTCGGTCCTGGTGGTGTAGTGGTAATCATACTTGCCTCCTAAACTCGAGATCACGGGTCAGACACAGCCAGGATCGATGGATTTTTTCGGGCGTAAAAATCCTAAGTATGGCTTCCTTCGGAAGGAAAGTAAAGCCACGAAAAAGAACCTCAAGCATGGGAGAAGAGGCCTCTGAGCAAAATTTGTCGGCCGTTTCACGCCCTGAATTGAATGGGACGCCGATGACCTGAGATGTTAAAGAGCGTCCATAAATAAAACAAATCAATCATCTAAATCTTGAGACATTCTAAAACACAAGGTTTTAGAAGTATTTGAATAAAGTGTTTCCCTAAACTTTTTGTGCATTATAAATCAGTTAATAGGTTATCTATCTTACTGGAAAAGAATTAATTTTGTCTATGATGTTAAAATGCATAATATTTCTCGTGACATGTGGACATGTAGTATTATAACTCTCTTTGAAAAAACTTGGTACCTTAAGTTATTTTATTAATTCCGTCAGGGAATACAGTTTTAATTACAAGCGCTATAAAATAGTTACATTTTCACGTGAAGGAAAGTGTTCAACAGGTATGAAGTAATGTCGTTTTCATACTTTCCAGCTAGATGCTACCAAAATTAGTATTGAAACAAACCGATCCGTTAGTGGGCACCCATAGCTATCCTCAGTTCACTGGGGTAACATCCCCACAATAACGATGCAGCTAGGGTGCAGCTAGGCCGGCAAGCGCGCTCTATTACAAGAATAATGCACGTGGGGTGGAGGCAGCTTCCTGTTCCCTCGTGCTATTTCTTTTCTCCTGTGGCCTTCCATTGGTTTTCTTTTAAATGTTGTTCTCTCTTCATCGTGTATTTGTATGCACTCCCCCAATGTCGTTTGGTGTTTTTTTTTTATTCTTATCTCAAACTCTCCCCAAGCTCTTTCTTACATGAATGTTTATGTGCGTGTATTCTGAGTTATTCCATTAGAACATCATTTTATGCAAGAACTCTTTGCATGCAGCTCTCATCTTATCCCAAAGTATTAATAAATCAAATTCACCAGCACCTCTCATGAGCAAACAAACATTGTTGTTCGGCACAGAAATACCTTGATGATTTTTATGATAACATACTTAACACGTATTGTATTATCTAAGAATATTATATCAAAGTATATTGGTCGGAAATTCAGGTATTTATTTTGGTTAAAATAGGCAGGCAAAAGACTCTTAAATACTAAAAATAGGAGTATTATAATTAAAATAGTAATTTATTAAACGTGAAAAACAGTGTAATGTCACCCATTAATAAAATGTTTATTTAAGATCCTTAATTATTTTTTATTATATAATTAAAGTACTTAAGCTTACTTTTCTCGGTTACAAGTAGCAAAAAGATGTTTTTTCAAGGCATCATAGTTAGCCACTTGTCAGAGAAAATTTTTCTCATCATGGAAAAGAACATTCTACTTGCACAGAAGTGATTGGAGCATATTTAAAACACGATATTTGAAGGACTCTATCAGTTACAAAGAACATTCACCTTTAAGGACACAGATCAAGATAAAATAAATTAGTTTTCAATAGTACTGGCAAATGAGCAAAAGATGCGCAATGGTATCTGGTCAAGTTCTTTTTCAGTTTATGCGGGAATCAGATTAGTATCGTTCTCGTCTTTATCGCTTGCAATTGTTTGTTACATGTATATAGCTGAGAAGTATTTCCTAGAATTGTCTCGCACAAATCGGTACAAGGTCATTCGCCAGGACTACTCAAAACTATAATACTTTCCTCATTCTATTTCCTTGTATTCGTATGCCGAGGTAACCTTGCGTTCCTTTCACTAATGAAGGTTCTGCTTAAAGAGCTTAAGTGTATGGGTTGAGGAGAAAATTGACTGCTTGAAAAGAAATAAATGTATAACAAGAATCTCAATATATATTTTTATAAATGTGTCATTTTATTTTTATAACTTTTTTTTTCACTTCGATATATTGAAATTCGTTGTGTTTTTTAAAATGCGTAAACAATTGCAGAAAAAAGCCATAACGATCCAAAACAGGCAAAAAGGGATTTTAAATCTTAAAATAGACAACAGAAGCCAATATAGGCAAAAAGGCAAAACAAAAACTGGCCCTATCGACCGCAAATCTACGGAAACATGTTCATCTTCTTCTAGGCTCTGCCCATTACTCTTAAGTGACCAATAAGTAGATACGAAAGTTCACCTTTAGTGGCCATCCTACTGTACTGTAATATAGTAGGGAACTTTATATGCAACACGGTGCAGAAAAAAACTGCACAAGAATTTACGATTAACTTGACACTAACATTGTGAGAAGGAACGGATGGACTCCTATGCTTCGAATTGGATGTAAGTCATAACTATATTGCGATTTGTTCATATCCAATCAAATGTAAGCCATTGTAATACTCGGGGGCGCAATCATAAGCAGGCTACACCTCATTCTAACCCCAAGTCATGCACAGTAGCTTAGTAAACAGATCTTCGTGGAAGTGCTAAGGCGTTTGAAGAACTTTAGGAGGTAATTTTATATATAATTACTGGACTTTAACTTCAGTTAATTTATCCATTGTATTTGACAAGATAAATTATTTGTTTAAAGTCAACTAATGAGCTTTCAGCAGTCTTCACCATCCTTAAATAACTTTGTAGTTTTGGAGTTGATGCCTGCAACACCACAACAAGCATTCGGGACTAGTTCTTGAGATGTCATCTTTTGCACTCCATTTCTACTCGTAAATACTTTGTACATACAATTGATCTTGACTTTCCGCTTACATATTAACTCTAAAAGAGATGATCTGTTAAGGTGCTGTTATTATATTCGCTAAGCATTTTCTTATCGACTTTACAATAGTACGAAAATAAGCTTCCAATCACTATGCATAATTTCGGTCAAGAATGATTCAAATTTCTTGAACATAATATTACTCGATGTTCCACATATATTTTTAAAGGTAAAATTTAACAAAATTGTTTTTTGACAAGAAAAACCTAATTGTGTGTATATATATATATATATATCTGCGTTACTAATTAGAAAAACTTTTAAAAAATAGTATACAATTATATTGAAGTACAGAATTAAATGTGAGAGATGGTTGATCAGAACGATCACTCAGAAATATTGAGAAAATAAAACAGGTATTCTGATGAAAATACTGCAATTGTATTTATATTCTGAAAGCGCAGCTTCAAATTTGCATTTTTATTTAGGTTTTTTTTTATAAGATTAATTTTTTTTTCCTAAAGAATTTACTTACGTGACATTCCAAAAGTAACGTTTTTTAAACACTTAGTGCCACTTGTATGAAGAGTTGAATCATCAGTTGTGTTTAACTTAGAAATGTTGGTTGTATAAACATTAATTTAAGATTATTTCGCCTTGATATCAAATTAAACCTAACTCACGAAGTTTTGCAAGTTAAAGCACTAACTTCAGTTTAATAATTGTTAAATTTTAAACTGAAACATTTCCCATAGTACATAAGAAAAACAACTTCATTTATAAATAAAATAATGAGACATTTACTTAAATTTCATGTTTAACTTTTCATTTTCGCGTAATAACAACAAAGCTGCATTGAGTTGTTGGTTATGTTAGGCCAACCTTACAAGCGGTATGTTATGTAGATTTCTGATTATTCCGACATCTCATCCGATGATGAATTTCACCGTGCTCGTCGTGTCTGTTCCTAGAACAAAATTCAAAATGCGATTTCGCTTAGCAATAGATGTTGAAGAACTGGAACAAAATTAGGTCCCCGATTACAATCACAAACTAAGCGAAATAATGCTTTGAATTCGATCTTCATGATACTGCTAACTAAGGTTCTATGTGACAGGGAGATTCCAAATAGTTATTGGAGATATATTGGAGAAAGTTATTAGAGCATTAGCAGCACTGAGAACTCAGTTCATTAAAATACTAATCAAAGAGGGTGATATAAGGAAAGTGATGCTAGGCTTCTATAACATTCGGAACTTTCCTGTAGTTTTAGGTGCTATAGACTGCACACACATACCCATTATATAACAAGTCTTCAGAATTATTATACTCTTTGGCAATTTCCTCCATGTGCGTTCTTTATCCTTATTTGACATTTTTCCCCCTCCAATTATTCCCTAATATTTGTTATTGCTAAAGCACCAGACCAGTAATATTCTCACGATTTTCTTAGGGTGAACATTTTCTTTTTTTAGTTCCCATTTTACTACGGAGGCACCTTTGGTGGAGGTTGAACAGTTGAATATCAACTCGCTCTAGACAGAATTTCCCCATTATTTCGCGTTATTGCCATAGGTTTAACGGTTATTGCAAGCTCCATTTTACGTATTTCAAGGTTATTTTTATGCAACAGAAATGATGACTTACCTCTAGTTAGTTTTTAAATTACAGTTAAAAGTAATCTCCAGTTAGCAACTTTTATATACAACTGGACCTTAATAGTATACTTCTTTTTTCTATAATACTGACTTTTACAGGCTATAAAATACTATTTAAAAGGTACATAATATTTTTCCATTTTGTATATTGAAGGTAGTTATGCTTTTTTAAGAATATGGCCTGCTGCCTCATTATCCACAACAGAAATACTGATTTTAAGCGAATATTAGTGTAAATGTCGCTGCGGGAAAGTGGATATATATTATTTATTTACTTGTATATATACAAGTAAATAAATAAATAAACATTACTCAGGAAAGAAAGATAAATGTGGCTGAATTTCTTTTTAAAAGTAAAGGATGTAGACTTATTTAAAAATCCTCTCTATGCGCTTGACATCCAAGTTTAGAAGTGAAATTAATTCAGGACAACACCTTATTTTATGAGTTTCAATGAAAAGTCCCAGCTAAACGAAATTAGTTGTATTAGTTGCTCTCTCCACGAGGGTGAATTCTCGAGTGATCTATTCTCCTAGTGTTAATGATTCAGAAACCAAAAGAGGGCTACAATGAAACATTTCCTCTGAACTCAAGTAATGCACGTACATCGCTTGAGTGTACCATCTTGACAGAATTAGCTTCATCCTGTCAAAATGGCGACAGTGGTCGACACCTCTGCACGATCACATCCCTCAACGATGTAGACATGAGAAGTCAGAAGGGGGCTGTTCACGCTGATACGAGTTTCGCCTTTATCCGTCATGTCATTTGAAACTGCAAGCGGTTGTTTTTAAGGGTCGCTTTATATTTAGCAATATAGCGAGAGACATAATATGCCCTCAGCGCAGTAGTGTATTTATTTATATTTATGTTAAATTAGAATATATTGACATGATACAAACACGGTTTAATTATTCACATCTATAATCTGTTGTCTTGTAAACATCTAAGCTATTTATTTAGTAATATTTTTAAGTGGTTATTTCTTTTTTAATAATGATTGGCTGGTGTTATTGTTTCGTTTCTTGGATAAGGTTTATGTAAAACCTGAAACTGTATTAAATTCATTTTGTGCCTGGCTCTGTTGCATTATAGTTTTTCTGTACTACTATCTCCTTTCATAATTTTTTTAATAGATGTCCTTGGTTGCGTTGTTGCCTTCTTTTTGTTGTGTTGGGTATTTTTATTTATTTACTTGTTTTAATGGTTAGGACTGGAGGTTGATAATATTCCATAAATGCATCCGTATTTGTTTTCGGGAGTAAGAAAGTTGCAAAAAAATTATATATACAATGTTAGGTCCATAAGTTTCCGGCCTCACCGGTAAGGATAATCGCCTTCACAAAAGCATTATCTAGTGTCATACCTTATCTGCTAAGTAAATAATTGCAGTGTAACTTCCACTCCGCGTGTTCAGTCGTTCAGATATAGTTGCATAAAAACATGTTCAAAATAGAGTATCGACCTGTTATTAAGCCTTTCACAAAAGAAGGGTTTACTCCAAATGAAATTAAACAGCGATTAGACGGTGTATATAGGGAAGCATTCCCCTCATATTCCACCCTAAAAGAATGGGCCAATTTTTTTAAATGAGTCGAGAAAAGTTGAAGACGAAGAGCGTGCAGGTCGATCCTTGGAGGTGCTCACTATGAAAACATCGCTCTTGTGGAAGGGGCAATAATGGAAGACTGGCGACTCACACAAATAGCAGCAAGATTGGGTCTTTCTAAAACAACAGCCCTTCGAATTATTCATGAATAAGGTTAATGCAAGATGGGTGCCTAGACTTCTTTCCTCAGTCCAAAAGCAGCAACGAGTCATCTGTTGTCAGGCATTTTTGGAGCTCTGCCATGGCAACGAGAAAGAAGTTGTGCAAGTCATTGTTACAGGAGATGAAACTGTGCTCCTCTGCTGTGATCCCTTGTCCAAAAGAGAATCAAGGGAGTGGCGTAAACCTGGCAAAGCACCGCCTCTAAAGGCCAAGGTCACTAAGTCAACCAAGAAGATCATGACTACAATCTTTTGGGACTGTGAAGGAATGCTCTTCATTAACTTCAAGGAGAGGAACACCACAGTAAATGGGGAGTACTATGCTTGCCTACCTCATAGACTACATGCTTCCATCAAAGAGAAAAGGCGAGGAAAGTTGCGTGGTGGTGTGCGCCTTCTTCACGACAACACACCTGTGCACACAGCTGTTGTTGTAAAGGAAGCTATGAAGAAATGTGACTTCAAGGAGATCGGCTATTTACCCTACAGCCCAGATCTAGCTCCTAGTGATTATTTCCTCTTCTCAAAACTCAAGAAGGACCTTCGAGAAAGGAAATTTAAGTGTGACGAAGAAGTGATGGATGCTGTTTATGCCTATTTTGCAGACAAGACTTCTGTGAATTTTTGTGAGGGGGAGATTGAAATTATATTTTAATTCAAAGATGTGAGAAGTGTATTGCAATAAAGGATAACTATACTGAAAAGTGAAATATAGTTTTTGTCTTTATCATACCTAGAAAATGGTTAGGCGTAAAACTTATGCACCTACCCTCGTATATATATTATATAGTGTGTGTATAATAATATTTCAGTCCCAAAATAATAGTACCCCGTTTTCAAAAAGACATTTGTTGAAATTAATTAATACAGGTTTTTATTTGAGTTGCAATGGGGAACTAAAACCTCTTGTGTTAAAGTCACTTCCCAATGTGAGGTAGTTTGTAGTAGTTCATCCCATTAACCTTATTATATTCAATTGGGACGTGTTCTAAGCCCAGGAAGACAATGTCTGCTTAGGATGATCTCCGAAGACCTTCACAACGATGGTAGCCAGTTCATCTATTGTGAATGTGAATTGTGATGTTGGAGAGACTGTATGGTAAACTTCTCGGCACTTTCCTTAATCAGCAAAGTATGACGTTAATACAAACAAGAACCGCTATGACAGAGCACATCGTTTTGTAAGGAAGAAGGGAGAATGAGACTGGAGCACCAAAACCCTGCAGGAGGGAGGATTTGATTGCCGGTTACGATTGCCTTAGGTCCCCAACAAGCCGACATTAATTCTGGTAGCGTTCACTCGAATGACTAAAAGGTACAACACGGAATTAGTTGCAACCCTTGTTTGTGTCTTTGAGCAGGGGTCTATGTTTTGTCCAGCAGGTGCACGTTCCAGAGGCTATTTACCTCCCCCTCCACGCTGTGTCCTCAAACTTCAGTGGCGGAAATCTTTATCATTTCCAAAACAAGTTAGTCCACTTCGAAAAACCTGAGCACTTAAATGCTGTAACTGCGATATTAGTGCCGGGTCATGCTTCAGTTTGCTCAAACATAGCATTAAAACTTTTAATTTTTTTCCCTTGCCTCCAGTATAATTGCCTGTCTTCTGTAGAAAGGGACTTCGAAAATGACAATAAAAATACTCACTCTTTAACAAGAAATTGAGTTGTTACAGGGAAATATATACAATTAATTTGCTGTTCCATTAAAAATCTGTGACATCGTTGAACAATGAAATTAATAGCGAACTATTTTTCAAGATTCAGAAATGTATAAAAATAAATGCACATATAGACTGAGAAGGTGTCAAAAATGCCCCCCTTTCAATGACTTATATTTTTGTTCCTTTCTTGTTTGAAAGACCAGCAATGACGTTCTTTTTACATTTGAAAAGTGCTTCAGAGCATCAGGAAGGACCAATTCACAAGTTAAGTTTCTATAAAGGAGAAACCGGCGGGAAAGTATATTATAAATAAATTGAGAATTTAACCCATCCTAGTCGATCAAGAACTTCGTCTGCTAATAAAACCATCATCGCCATTTTCTCCATATTAGAAGAATGATTGATGATATTTTTTTGAATTGTTAAGAGCATTATCGTTGATAAAGAACGTATTAATTTAGTAAGTACCTTGAAATTTCTACACCATAATCTACCTCCTGATGCTGTTAACAAAGGTTCAGCATTTTAATTTGGATACCCTTACATCCACCCTCCATTTCTAGTCGTACTTTACTAGAGAAGGCTTTTAAACTGAAAGAAGGTAAACTGCCATTGGGGCTCTTGGGTTTACGAGGCAAGTATGGTTACCAATAGACCACCAGGACCGACTTTGTTTCTTATTAATCGTATATAATAAATTGTCCTATAATAAGTTCATGTAATTTGTAGGGCATACCGGATTAGAGCATGAAATATGCCTACATTGCATTGTGGTTTAGTATTTCTGGCGACTGTTAATTGTTAAAAATATAAGATTCGATTATTGATTGTTTAAAACGTTTGACACAAACAAAGAAACTAAAAAGTGTCAGTATTCTGTGCGTTAATGAAGTTTACATACCCAAACGTAATGATAAGAAATGATATTCGTAGTAAAATTGCTGAAAGTGTTGGTGAAGAAAGTATTAATGAATACTGATTTCGGGTGTAGATAAAGGGGTCTCTACTTTCAGGCTTGAGGTTCTGGGTGCATGGATGTAGGCCAGTTTCCGTAAGTCTTAAAAGAGTTTTCATATAGATAATTTCTTCCCAGAAAATAAATAGTTATCACCTTTTAAATACTGTACTTCGTAATAATGTATAACACATTTTTAACAGAATAAATCTTTTTTACGAAATTCAACTTAATTAACCCTAAATTAACTATTAAAATGTTAAATTATTTGACAGAATTGGGGAACACCAGCGAAAAAAAAAAAAAAAGATAGATTAATAGCTTTGATAGGTTTTGAGAAAATTTTCAAATTAAAGATTAACGTTGTGAGGATTATTTTCTTCTGTGTCTCTTAAACGTGTTGTTTTAATTAAAACGTTTGTTCATTTTGCTGTCATACCATCCTTTGATGATAGAACCGGATTTCTGATTTCTGCCAGAAGGAAAGAATAGTGTTGATTCCCTCGCAGAAAATGTCTCCACAGCATGGATACTAAACCTGTTCAGAAACCGAGAGATTTGCTCCATTGTGTCTGGAGCACAGAACTAGAATTAAGTCAGCGGTGTTTTCCTTCTCAGTGAGTCACAATGGTGTCCAAGGGAACATCACTTCTGCGGTTTTCCACATATAATCAGTATAATAATAATCCTCTCTCAGTTCGCTGGTGTCGAGGGGAAGGAGGTTGAAGGCGGGACGGGACACAATGCAAGGTGCTCTGAAATCCCTTTATACCTGTCTAACATCAGCTCATCGTATAACGCAATATATTAATAATAACCAGCAATTTTCCATTCAACAGCGCACCTTAGATCGCTCAGAAGCTTTGCAGGGACAAGGCATCTCCTTTAAAGCGTCATTCATAGAGAAATGAAAAGATTGGGTGAAGGAACCACGACATTGCTGAAGGTACTTCACTTTGTTTTTCATTAGACCGTGCAAATTGCGTGCTGGCCAATTTTGGTCTCCATAATAACTTTTTCAAACATTAAGGGCCAGTTGTATAAAGAGTTAACTTGAGTTTAAGACATAAAATTAACCTCAATTATACTTCTTGGAAATTTTGGTTGTATAAACACTAATCTAAAGGTATTTCATTTTAACCTCAAATTACAACTAACTCGCGAAATTTCTTAGATTAAAGCATTAATTAGAATTTAGTAATTGTCAAATAAAGCATTTCCCAGGATACAGAAACATAACTTCATTTATAAATAAAATGGTTAGTTACGTTTATTTTAATTTCGTGTAGACAAAGTTTCTTCGATGTTCCACTTTTCATTTCCGCGAAATAACAACACACATAATTGCATTCAATTATAGGTTATGTTAGGCTAACCTTACGCGGTATATTGTACAAATTTCTGATTTCCGACATCTCATTCGAAGATGAATTTCACTGTGTTTCTGGTATATTTCATGAGAAAAATAATCCATTCCTAGAACTGGATGACAAAATATTCAAAATGTGATTTCACTTAATAAAAGATATCGAAAAACTGGAACAGATGTTAGGTCCCCGATTACAATCACAAACTAAGCGAAATTATGCTTAAATTCATTGTTCATGACACTACTAACTTTTAAGGTTTTATGCGACAGGGAGCTTACAAATATTATTGGAGGTATATTCAAAATGGAGGAAGGAACGGCCAGTGGAACCGTCCGTAAAGTTACTAGAGCAATAGCAGCTGTGAGACCTCAGTTCATTAAAATACCAACCGAAGAGGTTGATGTAAAGAAATTGATAGCTAGGATTCTATAACATTCGCCACTTTTCTGCAGTTTTACATGCACATATATAACCATTATATCGCCTGAGAGTTATAATGCAGAAGTCTTTTCTGGTAATTACTCCCATGTAGTTCTTTATCCTTATTTAAGATCGAATCTATTTTTCGTTCAATTATTACTTGAGGTTTCAGCACCAGAGCAATAATAATATCCTTCTTATGTTTGCTAAAATTTGCCGCTCGCATGCTTTGACATTTCTTATTCATGTTTGAAGACATATTAAGAAAAATAAACTTGTCTAGGAGGAGGGAATACGCAATACTTATTGCTTTTCTTATGTTTAACAGTTGAACATCAACTCGCCCTAAACACGAATTCCCCTATTATTTCGCGATGTCGCTATAGGCTTGACGGTTATTGGAAACTCGAGGTTACATGGTCGGAGGTTATTTTTATGCAAGAGAAAGCATGACTAGCCTCCAGTTTTCTTTTTAAATTACAGTTAGAATTAATCTCCAGTTAACAATTTTTGTACAACTGGCCCTATGTGAGTTAAGGCCGTAATGTATGAGATTATAGCACAGAAATCTTGGTAGACTACTTGGAAAAGAGTTAAAAAAAAAAAAAAACAAGAGCCTATTCTGCAACATAGTTGTGCTACGACCGCATGTACACATGCGATTTAATGTGGAAATATCTGACCAAGAAACCCAGTACTTAGACTGTGGATTGTTCTTCTATAATTGATTTGAAATACAAAATAAACCTAATGGGATATTACTAGTGTTCAACTTCAAGGTAAACCATTTGCAATATAAATTAAATATTCGTTATTCCAAAATATGCGCTTGAATAATATATTCTTGGTTGCTCTAATGGAACTAGGAAAATTGAACTATAAAAACAAGGTAATAGAAAGAGTACTGAAATATTGATATACAACAGAAAGACTAGAAGAGGAGAATATTATGAAACAGTGTTTGGTAGCACAAGGAAAAATTAAGGGGAGAGAAACTTGGGTATCTAAAATCCAAAATATACTACAAGAAGTGGGCATGGGAACAATATGGTACAAGGGGGAAAAGAGGTTTTTTTTTTTTTTTTTTTTTTTTTTTTTTTTTTTTTTTGAGTAGTGTTTAACGCCCGTTTTTACTACTGAGGCACCACAGGCGGTGGACACTGATGATACATGAGATGAAATGATAAATTGGGAAAGGATATTTTTTTTTTTTTTGAAGGAAGGAAGCGTTCCAGGCCTAAGTTTAGGTACCTCCCCGGCATTTGCCAGTTATGAAGACTGAGGAAAACCTGGAAAAAACCCCAGTCAGGGAGGACGGTCCTGGCGGGATTCGAACCGCAGACCTCCCGCTCACGAGTCCGTGCCTTAACGACCTCGGCCACCCGTGGCGGTTGGGGAAAAGAGTGGAACAAGGACTTTGGAAAGAGAGAAAAACAAGATTTGAGGATATTGAAAAAAAAAGGAAATATGGGGTAGTCTTAATATTAAAAAATCTCTGAAATTGTATAGCACACTAAAAATGTTTGGGGAAGAGAAAGATACGTTGAAATCCGTTATAAGGGAGGAAGGGAAGGACTGGCATGGTTTAGAACAGGATTAATGTATTTAAATGAGATAAATGGATATATTAAGGGGATAAGCCCTATGTGTGAAGAACCAGATAGTACTTTACATGTATATTAGAATGTAAGCAACTCAAGTTCATTTTACCAAAGTGGTAAATAAGAGGCAGAAGAATTTTAAATCTAAAATCATACGAAAATATAAAGAAACTTGCAAAATACATCTGAAACGTGAGGAAAAATGGTTATGGTAGGTGGGTAGGACTAATGGAAACATTAATATTGACAATGACACTATTTAGGAGTGAATATATATTCCCATGACATACTCAACCTGGTGTTAATTATAATGGGGTACGGAAGGGTGCAACTCTATAAAGTGAGAATGATTAAGTGGGAAAGTTGAATGTTTTAATGGTAGTAAGTTTACATGTATTGAGAATAGGAAAATGCAAACTGTTTACTTTGATTTTAACATGTTTACTTGTTTATGAAAACTGCATGAAATTGGTTCTGTTTATATGTTAAAAAGATATTCGCATGGAAATTGGAAGAAATAAATTCAAATTCAAAATATATTCTTAATTTAACTCGCAAATAAATGAATATTTAATTTAATGTTACGTACATTACAGCTGATAAAAGCAACTCAAAATAATCGCTGTCTTATCTTAGAAAATTCTGTTACAAATTTTCCCCATTCAGCTCCAATATGCAGTACAAGAGTAAACCAGGCCAAAAGCCTTCACAATCCTACAAAATATCCGAGAGACAGTTTGCGTTATTCCTCAGTGCGAGTGTCTCAAAATATTTTCAAAAGGATCAGGAATGTCTCACAGTGCGCTTTGAGTGACTACTTTGATGATGATTACAGTATTAATTATTATTTAATGATAATAAAGAAAGAAACAACAAAAATTGCGCGCCATGAGTTCCGACCGCGCGACCTGATTTCCCTCGGCAGGTGACGAGGGCTTTTCAATTGCGCAGCGGATTGAGGACTCTGTATGTATGTGGCGCTAAGAATATCTTATATTATGTAATTTGTCTGACTATATGGGTGCCTATCTTTAGTAAAAAATAAACAAACAAAGGTGTCAGATTTGACGACCAGAATGTAGAAAACCAAGTAGAACTGATTGTGTAAGGTGGGTTTCCTACTTAAATAATTATTTAATTGAAATTATTTACATCCTAAAATAAACATACTAAACTTTCTAGACAAGGAACTAAATTTTGTGTTAGCTTAATAAAACAAATGCATTTGGTTTCGTATAAAAATTAAACATTATAGTACCTATCTCTGTCCCAAAATAAGCCTCATTTCTTCAATGCACCAGAAACGAAAATAAAGAACTAAGGTATGCACAGAGCATATGACACTTGCTTGGAACGTTCGTTGAGTAAAGTTAGGTGCTCTTATCTATTTGGCCGTTGAGTTCAGAACATTCATTAGGCAAGTGAATCTGAAGGCTTGCTGTCATTAATCAGAACACTATTGTGCAGTTTGTGACTACAGGTACTTACGAGGATGTAAACAAACCAGTATTAAAATTTTCTACAAAATAAATAAAACTGAAATACGAGTTTTATAAAGTACTTCGTTTTGAAGAGTTTAATCAATTCCAACAGAAATACAAAAGTGAATAGATTCCATATTATAGGATTCTTCCCCATCGTTCCGACAGTTAAAAGCTGCTGAATTTAATGGTCGCATGTCAGTTCAAAATGATGAGCGCCCAGGACGTCCCAAAACTGATACGACCTGACAAAAATGCATAATGACTCATTGGTCGTCGATTGAAGGTACACGAGTTGACTGACGGCTGACATTGCAAAGATCTCGATAGGCCATGTCCACTACATATTACACGAAGCTTTGGGTATAATAAAGCTTTCAGCTCAATGGGTGCCGCGTTTGTTAACAATGGACCAAAAATGTATTCAAATGCACAGTTCAAACAGTGGGTGGCAACAGGTGAAAGTGCACCAAAGAAAGCAGAAACAGTTCCATCTGCAGGAAAAGTCATTGCTACGGCTTTCTGGGTCTCTCGTGATATGGTGCTCGTAGACTACTTCCAGAAGGACAGAACCATCACCGGGGAGTATTACTGGACCAACTGAAGGATGCTAAGCCTCCACGCCTTACGAAAAAGAAAATTCTCTTTCCTCACGATAATGCGCTTTCGCACACGTCTGGGATTGATGTTGCGTGGTGTTCGCTTTCAAGTGCTTTCACATCAGCCATATACGCCGGATTTGGTTCCTAGGGGTTACATTTTGTTTGCAAACACGAAGAATGACTGGGTGAACAAAAATTCACATCAAATGATGCGGTTGAAGCTGAGATATACGCTATTTTTTTAATTTTTTTTTTTTACAGACGGTATTAAAAAGTTGGAAAGCCGTTGGTGTAAATGTATTGACTTACAAGGTGACTATGTTGAAAAAAAAAACATCTCTTTAATTTTGTGCTTTCTTGGTCAGGCCGAGAACTTTTAGACTGTCCTATGTAGTGTTCAAAAAGTAGAATGAATAAAGAACATTGAAGACGATTAGCGTAGGGCCTGCTTCGTGCCAGCAAACATGTGTCTTGCAAAGAGAGGTCACATAAAGGAAAGTGCTGAGAAATTTGCCACCCAGTCTCTCCAACATCAACAAGTAACATCCACAGTAGAACTTGCTACCGTCTTTGTGAAGGCATTCGAAAATCTTTCTGCAGAGACAGTGAATATTTTCCTGACGTTGCAACACGTTATGCTTGAATGTTTGAAGGTTAATGGGAAGAATGCTACAGCCTTCCTCACATGAGGAAGCAGAGTTTGCAATGACAACGTTGTGAGTATTTAATTCTTTATTGCATTGTTATCATCGCCTGTTTTGCTATACGCCAGTTTGAGTGACTGGTCAATGCTGCCAATACCATCTATATATTATTTTTTATCGACAAATGCCTCTTTAAGGAAATGCAGCTATTATTTTTGAACAGAAGTAGTACAACAGACATCAAAGTATTTTAGTGCATTTCTTCATTTCCAAAATTTGATAAAATGCTTTTTACTTCGATGTTTATGACCCCTAAATATGTGACGAATATAATACAAATAATAAATGTTGGTGAATGGTTTTATAGTACACGATATTTTGTAGTCATTCATACTTTATACTTTCAAATTCAGAGGAACTAAACTGTCAAGTCTGGGGGATGTTTGAATGGGCTGGTAAAATATTTAGCAAGTACTTCATAATAGCAGTAAACATTCACATTATTTTAATAAATTGCAAGAAAAAGGAACTAAAAATCAAAATTATCATTGCTATTGCAGTTAACGAACTGTGGTTGAATATGTTGTAAATGAAACACTCAAGTGCCTGCACGCGGAGAAGCACACCTCCTTTTCTAGCGACGTTAATTTCTTTTAGTTTTGCCCCTGCAGTATTTTACTCTCGTGTCTCCTTGCAAAGCATAATATTCCCATTCATAATTACAACAGTTACACGAAATCCTGATATTGATAGCGTATGAAAAACGAAGGGAAAAAAAAGGACACTTTTAAAGGATCTTTTTAAAACCGCTCGCATTTCTTACCTTTTTAAATCACTTTTTGAGACCAGAAGCACTACACCGTGGAATAAAGCGCAACGGATTCAGAGTTAATTTATCTTAGATGCCTAAAATGTTTCGAGTCCTTTTATATATAGTAGGCCACGGCATAACCATTTCCATACCGATATTTCTCTCTTCTTTTGTTCCTCTCTTTTGCCTTTTCAACTGCTTTCTATATAACCCCTTCACTTTTTTTTTTTTTTTTTTGGTTGGAGTTGAGGGAGTAGTAGTGTTGGTGTGGGGTGGTGTAAGAAGTATGCAATTCTTGATTTACCTCCCCCCGGCCCCCACCCCGTCAGGGGACAGGCACAGGGGTTGTTTGATCTCTCAAGATGGCAGCCACGAGCTAAGTGGGCAGGCATTGTTCCCCGGGAACCACTCCAAGTCTTGCCTGCTGATGGATGTTGCATGCCCCCCGACTCCAAAAGCAGAGATTTTTTTAAAGCTTGCTTCTCTTTTTTTTCTCCCCCATCTCTTCTCGTTCCACTCCCCCTCCCCTTCCCCCCGGCCTCCTCTCTCGTTTGTTATTCTCGCATTCCCATACTCTCCTGTGCTCCTGGTATTTTTTTACGTCACTTTGTTTTTCAATCCGTTGGAAATCCGTTTCCGAATTGCTAATGTGTGTAGGTATGTAATTTCAGCTTGCTTCTCATATGAGAGCATTGAAATCAAAATTTTAAAGCATGCATTTGCTATAATTCCCCTTACAATGCTATGCAACAGTTTCTGCATTTTGTATACATGCTATGTTATGCTCTTTGAAACGATGTGCAGTTGTTCACATAGATTTTTTTTTTTTTTTTTAAATTTGGAATTACCCATTGCAAGCTATTTTAGTTCAAATTCTACAAGAGTTCAGGTTAAGATCTAATTTGCATTTATGAGGTTTCGGTACTTTTACTGAGCCATTTTAGCGTAATTACTCCTTTAACCACATTCGCTATTGGGGGGGGGGACATGATTATGTCTACCGAAAGCTGTTGTTGATTTGTTTATTTACGGACGCTCTCAGGTCATCAGCGTCCCAGGGCGTGGAACGGCCGACAAATTTTGCTCATAGGCCTCTTTCAGGCTTGAAGTTCTTTATCGTGCCGTAAATGTACGACATGGGACCCAGGGCTTTACTTCCCTTCCGAAGGAAGCCATACTTGAATTTTACGCTCGAAAAAATCCACCGACCCTGGCCGGGTTTGAACCCGCGATCTTGGGTTTAGGAGGCAAGTATGGTTACCACTACACCACCAGGACCGATACCGAAAGCTGATGTACACTGTGAACAAGTATATTCTTCCACGCTTATGAAAGGTGCTTCTGCGGCGAAGAGAAAAAGATAAGGCACCGTGACTGGACATTGATAAAGTGGAGTGAGTAGATCCCCCTAATAAAGAATATTTAGAATTAGAAGACCGGCAGCTAATATAATTGTATAAACTTCTATTCCAATACACCTTAAAAATAACAAATAACTTGAATTAAAAACAAATATACCTCATAAATAAGGCATTAATAATCACACCATCAAAGATAAAAATAAAGAAAAAAATAGGACACCATGAACATTGAAGCAAACACCTCTCTATTAGTACCACACTGGCCACAGTGTCTTATTATGAGTACAGCGGTAAATAAAGAGTTGAAGACACACGTTTGTTGGCATCACATCTCAGCTTTCGTTAATCAGAGAATACAAGATTTTACAACTTTCGTAGCTTTGGTGACACACTGAGCGATGACATAGAACTTAGGAGCGTGAAGTAAAAGAAGGCATTGTAACTTCTAAGGGATGTCAAATAGTTTTTTCATGGGGGAAAAAAAAAAAAGAAAGAAAAGTCATTAGCATAAACAATGAAAATATTTCTATTTTATTTAGTTTGCTTTAATGCCTTACTATTATTTTTCCTTCAAATTATTGAGTCTGGGAAATAAGGAACGTTTTAACCACGCCTAACACACACACACACACACACACACACACACACACACATATATATATATATATATATATATATATATATATATATATCTTAGGCTTGCCATAAACTCTGTCACAAAGTTTTAGTTAGGCAATTAAAATACGAGGGATGTCATAAGTATATTGCCAATGGTGCCACCAACACAGGCAACCGAACAACATTAGTTGGCATGAGTAAAAGTCGTCGTTCTGCCCTATTTGAAGGCTTCTGTCCACCTCGCCACAGTCCGATAGGGCAGGGCATGAGCACCTAATGCTTCCCGCATAGCGGAAAACTTGTTATTTTCACGTACGCACGTCCACTCATCCTGACCACTGTTACTCACCATCTGAACTTCGGGGCGTGTTGAGGCACCAGCTCTGATCACATGCACCATCTGGTGACTTCATTCGAAAATACATTCCATGCACTTTCACTCGTATATCTTGGATTTTTCGTGTTGTTCCTTGTTCGCGAGAAAATAGTTGCCATGACTTATGACATTAACGTTTTTTCAAATGCTTTTGATATTTGTTCTCTCGTGCGTTCCTAACGTTAGTACTAATCAGTTCCCAAAGCACGTGACCGAAGTTTTTGTGGTCATTCATGTATAAGAGCACGCAGTGCCTCCATTGGAAAATCCATCGCTGTTGACTCCAGGGATCTCTTTTAAGACCTTCAGCTCTCTTATTAACTTTTATAGAAACCGAAGTGCAATAGATGGATGAACTGGGATATAAATATCAATTGATAAGATAGTATTTCGCTATTTTTTTGTTGAATTGTAGCAATATTGCAAAATGTAATTACTTTATTTCGGTAGTAAATGCCGTTTACTATGACTTGTCGTTGTTAAAACTCTTGGTTAAACTCCTTTAATCATATTTTAGTATATATTGGACCATATGATAGGCTGGTGACACTTCTTTTATAACTTTTCTTATTGTTTCTATGTAAATGCCAATGGTAGCGGAACGGCTCTGTATTTTACTAGGTTTGTAGAGAAAGGGACGGCAAAAAGCTCAGTGAAACATAAAAAATTTATTTTAAAAAATAGTTGATATACCTAGTCTAGCCATAAGTTCTGTTGCAATTTTTTTTGTAATAGCAACAATGTACTTTACTGCTTTTTTAAATTGAAAATGGTATCTGATCCCCATTTACCCTGGTACAGGACCTAAGTCTATCAATAACAGCACGCACTGTTTCCATGGTGAAATCCACCGCTGCTTACTTACTTCAGGGATCGGTTGAGAGACTCAATATTCGGGTGCATATTCTCAAGCACTGACCACAATTTGTAAAATCCAATGGGTTGAGGTAATGGCTGCTAGAGCGCCTGTTTTGGTGGCAGTAAAACACGGAACATTTTTCTTCAGCCAAGTTTGAGTGGATCTTTCTTATGAGCTGGTGCAGAATCTTGCTGGAAGGTTCAGTTGTTCCAATAATTACGTGTAAACCGTGAATTCTTGAACAAGGCGGTGTTAAGGTCTTTCACCATAGGCTCAAGGAGGACTGTTTCATATATTCTGGCCGTTGTGTTTAACCCAATTTTAGCAGAAATGCAGCTTTGTGACTCCATCGTAGCTCTCTCCCAGTCATCACTGAGGTCCCTCTGGATCTTTAGGACCATCTCACGAGCTTCTTCAGAAGTTCTGGCATACACTCTTGTCATTCTGGTGGTTGTAGCTCTCTCTCTGAATGGTGTTTAACGCCTGTTTTTACTACTGAGGTACCAGGCGGTGGACACTGATGATAATATGAGATGAAATGATATATTGGGAAATCATTTCTTTTTGAAGAAGAAAACGTTCCAGACCTAAGTTTAGGGTGCCTCCCCGGTATTTGTCATTTATGAGCACTGAGGAATACCTGAAAAAAAAACCCTCACTCAGGGACGACGGTCCTGGCGGGATTCGAAACCCAGACCTCCGGTTCACGAATCCGCGAATTAAAGACCTCGGCCTCCCGTGTCGGTATAGCTCTCTTCAATTATGAATATTCTTTCATGTGTAAAAATGAGTTTTTTTGTGCCGATTAAAGCTGAATTAGGCGTTTGCATTTCAGCTCTCTCTGCTGCTCTAGTTTTGGGGTTAAGAAATGTGCAGTACCCCAGACAAGATCTTGTCAGAGCAATCTGGATATTGATCTCCTGGAAATGTTCATCCCATGAGCCATCACTGTTTGTTTCCACTCTGGATTTCTCCTTATACGAGCCGCCTCTGCTTTCACAACTTTCTGGTTCTCACAGCTCGGACGCCCCGATCTTGATCGGTCAGCAGTTGTACCAGTTTCATTAAAGCGCTCAATGTTGCGGCATGTAAATGTTCTTAAGAGTCTGGAAAATCTCAAATGACAATTTTCGGGATGTTATGTAGGGCTATCACAGCAACGCGGTTTTCATAGTCTCCCTAATCCCATGACTAAACCTCTTACTAGGGTGTTCACTTAGCTGCAGTTGAAGCCAACAATGTATAAGGTAGCGTTTGGCTGCAAGAGCGTTATCTGATCGCCCAAACACCTGGTACAGTACCTATCAAAAGTTTGTAACAGAACTTACGACTCGAATGGCCAAAGGATTGAGTTAATATACAAAAATAATTAGGGATCAGTCAGTTAACATGAACATTTTGTAATATCGCATGTAAATCGTGTATATTATTTATTGTTAATTGTTACAATACCATAATGTGGAACATCTCATACTTCAGCCTATCCTGTACAAAAAGTCATGCTTCGCTTTTGTATGGAATTAAGATGCGTTTTGTCTTAGCCCGCGCCACACTAAAATAAGTCCTTGTTAAAATGGTAGTAGCATCCGTAGAGCCTGGTAGGGATTAACTGCACGACTACAGATTTTATTGCTTACAATGAAGGCATGACAGGATGGTTTGAAACTTGAAATTCCAAAAGAGTAAGAGGGTCCATGTATAATATTCATAGACTATAGCGCTAATAATTGCAAAAAACATAGCGTTACAGTTACAACGAGGATTTCTGTTCTGCCCAGCGTGGTACATAAAAGGGTGAAAGTAGAGGTCTTATTAACGCACGCCAACGTCATCTATTAAAACTACCAGCACCATTGGTGGGGCGGCCTAATATAGCGTCGGAGCTCTGCAGGTGGGTATGTTAAAAGTTTTAAGAACCCCATTACCCCGTCCCTGCTAAACCGAATTCAGTCCACCCTCGGGTCCGCATAGTCACCGTAGCATCTGAAAGTGTTGGAACCCATCCCTGCAAGTCGCATTGCTTATATGTGCAGATAAATCGGAATACGTTTGTTAAGCATTTCATTATCTCTCGTTTTATATCAGTATGTCATTTTACTCCATATCGATTATTTGCATCCTCTTAGCAGAACGGGGGCAGTGAATGTTTCTGAAATGTTTTTAGTGTGAAATTGTTAACTTTCGTGCGATAGTGTGCTCTTCCTTGCATGTATTTTGGTGTAGCTCATTGCTGATGTTAAACATTGAAGACGCATCTTTTCTGCAAATAAAAGTTGCTTTCTTTTGCACTTGATATGTTTGCATAGACCCTAAGACATCTGTGTGCAACATAGAGACCTTTTTCATGTTTACATAAGTAATGGTGCGGCACATCTTGTCCTCTAAACGTGCGTTTACCAATACTAAGTTGCAAGTATAAACAGAGCGTGAGTGATTCTTATTTGCGTGTAGCAACGCTGACCTCTCAACAAAATGCACATTGCTTCCTGTTCTGGTTTCTTCGCCCATAGTGCTTAAGAAAATACATTCAGCCGGTGCGAAAGAGGAAGAGGACGCTTGAATTATGTACAATGTACCGTTTAATCTTGGCACTAACAGAGAATTCTTTTAGATGCGCTTCCGGGCTGCAGATCTTTAATGCAGATTGCACGCTCCATTCTCGAGAACTGGGGCCTTGGCACTCGACGAAATTAACAACAATTTAATTGAGTACAGTTATAAATAAAAATTATTAAATAAAATATACAGAATGTTTCGGAAATCTTTTACAAACTTTGGTGACGGGTTCCTCACACCAAAACAAGAAAAAAAGTCCATGTAAGCTTATGCCGGAAATCCTTAGTTTTTGAGTTATTAATGAAAGTTTATACCAACGCGTTTCAAGGTGCAATCTAACAACTTAAGTTCGTAATCGATGCACTTGACACATCAGCATTGCATACTTATATGACAAAATATTATTCGCAAAATGCAGCAATAGCACTGTTGAAGATTAGCCATTTATGTGATTTGTAATAACCCTATTTAAAATGCGATAGAAATAGTCATTTTAACTCTGCCGTAACCGTTCATTAATAACTCAGAAGCTAAGGATTTCGGAAATATGTTTATATGAACTTTTATTTTCTTGCTTTGGTAAACTTTCATTAATAACTCACAAAATTAATTCATGTACATATGCTTCTATGGATATTTTTTCTTGTTTTGTAAACTGTCAATAATAACTCTTAAAACTAATTATTTGTGGATATATGTTTGTATGGACTTTTATTTTCTTGTTTTGGTAAACTTTCATTAATAACTCATAAAACTAATTACTGGACATATGTTTATCTGGACCCCCCCTTTTTTTCCCCTTGTTTTGATGGGAGGAACCCACCACCAACTAAGTTTGTAAAAGTATTTCCGAAACACTCTGTAATCATTAATTAATGTTAAAGGATTTTTTAAGGGAGGAAGGGTCTAGACCTAAGTTTAGGGTATCTCTGCGTCTTCCATTTTTTGAGGACTGAGGAAAACCTGGAGGAAACCTCAGTCAGGAAGGACAGTCCTGGCGAGAATCAAACTCAGACCTTCCGCTCACGAGTCCGTGTCTTAAAACCTTGGTCACCCATTTCTGTAATAAAAAAAAATAATATTAAATTAAAATGGTAAGGGTGGCCGTTCTAAATCTGTCCCATGACTGAAAAACCTTTGAACCTCGCTGGTCTAAAGAGAATCTCAGCACATTCATCTTGAGAAATAGAGTAAAAGCTACAATAATTAGATTTCTCTTTCGTCTGGACATATCCAAAAGTCATGAATTGTCCCCCTTTTCACAATTGTGTGCCTAAAATTTGAAATAAACTGTTTTGACGCCTTGTAGTTTGTATCATCATCAACGGAGCACACTTAATCTTTGCTCACAGTGATTAGTGTATCTGAAGGTTGAAGTGGATCGAGATGCATATTTACATTCTTTTCCTCATTCTGACAGTCTGGCAAGTCTGCTTTGCGTGTGTGCTAACTTCCTTCCATATTACCATTCACGCATTCAAGTTGAACGATGACCTAGACAGCAGATATTCTGCGTTCAGAAAATAAATAAATGTATTAAATTTGAAACTGAATGTAAAATTTGTGGATTCGGAACCTAATATCTGTGAAACACATTACAAAGTGACGCCAAATTCACATTTCTTGCTGCCTTTTAGTGATATTTTGGTGTCTGGCTTTATATTTTTCTTGCCTTTCACATGGGGCTAACTGAAAAATAGCTGTTAATAATATTTTTATAAATATTTTGTATGAAATGAATACAGACATAATTTTAAGAAAGATGCAAGCTTAAACCTCATTGAATATTTTGTATCCTGTACTGTCGACTTGATTCTAGTTCTCAGTAATATCAGCTTTACATTGCCTCATAAAATGATTCAGAATGTCGGCTTGAATGTTTCCAGATGGAATTGGACGGTATGAGACCTCAGGATATTTCTGTATGAAGCATAATAATAAAAAGGTAGAGAATAAAGGTAATATGACTAACTATTAATATCCCACTCGTCAAAAATTAAATCTCGTTCGGGAGTCATTTGGCCGTAACTCGCGAGTTCTTCAGGCTAAAACTTTTTTCTTCACTTCCTTCATCTTGTGCGAATTTTGAACTAACTGCACTAGGCCTCAAAACACTTCATTTCAACACTGAACATTTCACTGTGAAAAACATCGAGTGGATGCAAGTTAAGAACATAATTTTTACGGAACATTTAAGCTTTTACTCTCTAGGAATAAGCTTGATGCCAACTGAATTCAGCGTTTAGAAAAATGTGGGTACTGGGTGGGCAGCGATGGTCGAACAGCTGTCTACAGGCGGCTTGAGTCCCCACCGAACAAATAGGCTTAGAGAAATGTGTAAAAGTGGTTTCTTTAATAAAGAAATCGGCATGATGGTTTAAAGAAGTCATTGCAGTTGCAGGAAAACATAATTTTCTAAGAACCATAATTTTAAAAAATAATGAACGATATTGATGGTGATAACTCGCTCTCCTATCAATCCAAGCTTTGCAGGTCCAAAACCGGCTGAGAACGATTGGTTTTTCGGGATCTAAAAATCTCGAGCGCAAGTCCTCCAAAAGCCTTGGGTCCTGTGGCGTAGGATAACGAGTTTAGGAACTCAGTATTTGAAAATAGGGGTCCCTGGACAAAGTAACCGGCTATTTCACACCCAGGTGGTACCGTAGCATCACACTAGATGGCACTTTAAGCGATTGGCGACCTCCTATCCTAACATCGAAGGTGCAGAGTGTAGTTCATGTTGTCCATCTTCAGTAACACACCCTAGGCATAATCCTTGTAAATCGATGAGGATAACTACAGCCCAGACTTATGGCAAAATAAGATAAGATGCAAATGTATAGAAACGAAATTTGCTATCAGCCATTATGAAAAGCATTTATTTTTCCCATTTTTTGTACTTTGCTATGTATTTGTTTTGTTTTGTTTTGTTTGTTTGTTTGTTTTTTTTTTTGTAATCATTTTCTTATGTTTGCAACTTTCGTTATTTTATTTTAGCGACTCATTGATTAGAATAAAAAATAACTGTTAGTTAAAAAGCAGTTCTTGTAAAGAATCAGCGAACTTCACAAATGCTCTATGGCTAACAGCGTGTTCATTCCTCCTAGGAGATATTCATAAAATTCCAGGATGTTTCTCAGGAGGAGGCTTTAATTTTTTCATACCATTTTTTAGGGGGCGGGATTATTTATACATTAAAGACGTTTTGCATTTTACTGTTATTTTCAATAAAATATGTAGTTCGTTATTAACTGTTATAAAATCTGTTATATACAGAGTTGTTACAAATGTAGACAGAGGTATAGAGTTGTTCACAATATATAGCTATATATATTGTGTAGCTATATAATTGGACACATTATCACATAATCTTACAGAAATATTCAAAAGGTTTTGTTTTCTTTCAGCAGCGTTTCGAATTTCTGTCGCTAGCAGTTAATAAAAATTGCCAAAGCGCTTGCATGCCATGCTTGAATTTCATTCACATCAGTTTGTCGTAACAGTGTAACGACACTTCAGAACGAAGTTTAAGATGCACCAACTGTCAACTCCATCCGGCGATGCTATGCGCAGTTTACAACTTCAGGATGCCTCTGTAAGGGGAAATCAGAGGGTAGATTGTAGAAACTGTTGAGCGTTTGGAGCGAGTTTTACACATAGCCCACAGAAGACGACGAACAGAACAAGCAAAGAGCTAAAACATTCCACAACCGACCGTTTGGGAAGATCTTAAGGAAACTGTTGCAACAGAAGCCTCGCCGCTTGCAATTGCTCCAAGCCCTGACTCCCGATCACAAAGTGCGACGTTTTGATTTTTCCGCACGGTTGCAATAAGAGGATGAGTTTGGTGAGAAACTTATTTTCAGTTATGAAGCAACATTTTTTGTGAATGGCAGAGTGAACAGCAAATGTGCAAATCCAGGGCGCGAAAAATCTCCGCCAAAGTTAGTGTGTTCTGTGCAGTCTCACAGTTTAAAGTATATGGTTCCTTATATCATTACAGGACATCTATATGTGAACATGCTGATTGACACATTGATTCACACCGCAGCTGGGGACTGCCAGTGTGGATTTTCTCTTCCAACAGGATGGTACTCCACACCACTTCCATCAGTGTTTAAACAGGGGGTTGAGAAACCGATGGATCGGTCGTGGAGGTTATGACCCGCAATTACTATCATGGTCTGCAAGCTCCTCCGACGTAGCCATATGCAATTATTTTGTGTTGGGCTATGTCAAAGATTCAGTGTTTGTGCCTCCTTGACCAGCAAACCGACGAGAACTGCGAGCTCGTATAATGAATGCCCTTGAACAAATTGATAGAAACAGGTTACTAGTGTGGGAAGAACTTGATTAATGCAGAATCATTCGGGGGTGGGATACACATGGAGCACTTGTTATATATCCAAAAGAACTTTTGTATATGCCTGTAAAGTTTTTACCATGTCAATAACATAACTACAGTAAATTTGTGAAACCGCTTCAATCATTTATAATAATCTTGTGTAGAATGAGATAGCTGTAGCTATACATTTTGTGTGTAAATATATTGAATTGGTAGGGACGAAGGTTGATATTTAAGTACTTAAGTAATAATTAAAGGTTGGTCTTTTGTGCCTAAGTCTCCAGTTTGTCACCTCCGGGGAAGGGATGGAGTGAGGGAGACATCGGAAGAAAGGGATATACGGACGTAAACAGGATCCATAACAATGTTTCCAGATGGAACACTCCAACGCGGGCGGAGACCTCTCTTAAAGGAATTCGTGCATCTTCTATACCAACTGCCGGAGGAAAAAAACCTTTCCAAAGCTCAAGCCACCGTCACACCGCACCAGCCCACCTCGCCCTAGAACTTTCGACCCTGTAACAGAAACAATGTAATGGAATGTTTTGAAATGGGTGGGGAAAATTAACTGGAAGGGGGGAATCATGATAGCCGACCCAAGAAATTTGAACCCGCGCCTTCCGAATGCGTGTTTTAAGCGTTACCATCTGATCTACTATGCCCGGCAAGGAAAATTTATTAGTAATTCAATCTTAGAAATGGCGTTATTGTTGTTATACAAAATATTCCTATGCACTTAAGCAAGCACCTGCATAGAAAATGGTGTTTTATCATTTAGAGCGTTGGACAGAATGGTTGATGAAGTAACTGTTGTCTCTTATAGTAATTCTGCCTATGACAATGCTCGTCTTCATGCTGTCGGCTACAAATCAAATGTGGGAAGATTAAGAACGCTTACACCAAACACGTTGGGCCCTACTATTTCACAAAATGAAAAATGTCATTTCCGGCTAAATAGATAGTAGGATACATCACGATTTAGTGCTGTTAATCTTTCTTTGTAACGCCTGTCTTAATGTTGAGGGTGATTCTGCGAAGCACAATTTCCAGAGTTTCTAAATAATGTCAAGGTTTTATTTGACAGACAAGTAAATTAATGATAAACAAGTGTAAGTTCTAGCGAACGAACGCACCTAGATAATGCGCTGGGCGTTAAAGAAGCTTCCCAGAGTTGGAAGGACGGACACTCATGACCATAAACAACACACTAACTTGCCCCAAGTGCTACTTATACTTCCAGCACCTCTCATGAATATTGCATCCAAGGCAAACATAACCTCTGCAGGCGAATGGGTGACGATGTTGTTTTAAAAACCCTTCTTGCGCGTCTCACTCCGGTCTCCTTCACGTTGGAGCATGCATTTAGTAGCTGTAATGTGAAGACACCTTTTATGAGAAGCTCTGTGCACACCTTAATATCCTAATTATATATTGTACTCGACTAGTAAGAGTTTAAGAAAGAGTATTTAAGGCGGAAAAGAAAAAAAAAGAAGAGTCTTGCACTTCTTCTGTTTTGGCTTAAGATGTGCTCGTACTAAGCTTGCGTTTCATTTGATATCGCACTGTCGTTGTGTGCACTTTATTGTCCTCCCCCTTTTTCTGTATTTCAAGGGAAATTGCATTGATGTCAAAACCTATCGGAAACGATATCTTCAAAATGCTTTTAAGTATTTTCTTTTAACTTTACCACTATAATTCAATGATTAATTCAAACTGAAACACAATATTAGTGGATTTATTGATATTTATGGAGCTTTTAAAATTGCCGTGTACCATTTGATTTTTAATTAAATTTTTCCGAAGCTTCTGAGGCCAGACATTTGTTTCGCAGTATGAACATTAGAAGTGAATTAGGATCGCTTTCAAATTAATCTTAGTCTATCCGAAAAATATGCAGTTGTTCAAAGAACACTGAAAACCGTTGTTATTTGAATCCTTTGACCCTAAACTTTATGTTAAAATAGAAAATATTTAAATAAATAGAAAATATAAATCTCATTTAATTGTTTTTTTTCTTATATGAGTTATATCAATATTAGAAGTCGACAAAAGGTACATAAACAGCTAAATATGTGGGCAATTGAAATGAAGGTTTGAAGCTACTTTTACATTAAACTGGCACGTGTGTAGGGTAAGATGGACTATAAACATCATTTTCTTATGTTTGTTTTTGTGAGATATGGTATTTCTTTGTTGGGATGAAGTTAAGAAATCCAGGACTTTGTCTTAAGGTGTATCATCTAGCTTTCCTTGAAACGTTTCTCTGAATAGGGGTGTAACGGTACAGTTTTGATACATTACTTTGTATTGAAGTTTTTCTTAATATTTTCACAAATAATATCACGAGTGGGTCTGAGATTACCGATAAATTCACTCACTACGTTCGTGAATTTATCTGGAAAGCCCAAACCCTCGAGTGATATTTATTAGGACAATTTTACGAATAAAACAAGAATTGAAATATAATTCCTCTAAATTTGGCGTACAAAATTGTATATTTATACTTGGCCTTTTCAAGCAATCTTACCACAGAAGAATGCCGATTGTCTTTTTTTTTTTATTTGGTTTGGTTTGGTTTTGTTTGGTTTATTTATGGACGCTCTTTAACATCTCAGGTCATCAGCGTCCCATTCAATTCAGGGCGTGAAACGGCCGACAAATTTTGCTGAGAGGCCTCTTTTTTCAGGCTTGAGGTTCTTTTTTGTGGCGTAAATGTACGACACGGGACCCACGGCTTTACTTCCCTTCCGAAGAAAGCCATACTTACGATTTTTACGCCCGAAAAAAAAAAAAACCCAGTGACCTTGGGTTCAGGAGGCAAGTATGGTTACCACTACACCACCAGGACCGACTACCGGTTGTCATAATACCCATAGAGAAAAGCAAAATACCGGTTTAGGATTATTTCAGGAATAGGATAAGAATAAAAGTTATTATATATATAAAATTTGAAATTCGCGCACAGAATATGACACTTGTGTAAAATATTATAATTATACTCATGAATATATATTCTTTTCAGAAACCGTGAGATTCGAATGGACAAAAATCGACTATTACAATCATATTGTTCGATTTTCTAATACAAACTGAGAGAGAGAGAGAGAGAGAGAGAGAGAGAGAGAGAGAGAGAGAGAGAGAAGAAACATGCAATGTCTCTATTTTTCTTTGTATTTTGTGGTTTGGAATTCTTTATAAGATCAATTTGCTCATTTGATGCATCACCAAAATGCTTTGAAGAACTCTCCATTTTGCGTTTTGATTGTCCATGCTTTTGTTGCTATCAATAGCTCACTACCGCCTCTAGCAAAAGTGTTCAGGACCACACTGACCACAAGACAAATGCACTTCGCATGATAAAATATTTGATAATTTTTTCGATAAATTCACCCCTGTGTTAATCAAAATTCAAATGTTTATTTCGTTTCATTCGTCAATTTTAATATGACGTCACATGAATGAAATTGACAATTTAATCTCTTAGACTGATCAACAGGCATAACAGAAACATGTAAGCAATAATGAAGAAACCAATTCAGCAGTTCCTTCCCGATGAGGAAATTCATGAATTACTACAATGCATACATTTTATCTTTCCACTCTCGCGGAGGTAGAGTGAAAGCGGTCGCACACACGCAGCGTTTTCAAAACCACGCTTAACACATTTTCATTCACACGTTGGAGCTCAATCTTCGTAATGTTAGCCTTTTTTTCCCCGTATATTTTTGGCAGTTCAATGTTCACGGATTAGATTTATAGAGCCAGTCTTCTAAACTACTTCATAAAGTAAACACACTACTCTAAAACTCAACGCATTGCTGCACACAATAACAGAAATGTTTTTAACCATTTCAGTAATTCAAATTTATTTCATGTGTTTTTATTTTCGTGTCATTGTTGTGACCATAATAAAATCATTGCTTTTAAATTTATAATTTTCTTGTTATATGTCGAAATAAGTGCATTGAAAAATAAAGGAGTACGCACCAATCAGCAGACAGTCAATATAGAAGTGTTTGTATGTTAACCTTGCAAGAAAAAGCTATGTGTGTCTTGAGGCTGACAGAACACAAATCTGATTTTCTGGTGCAGCGTCAATTCAGACGAGAGCACTACATGAAAAGTATATCAGACGGTGATGCAAAGAGTTCCAGAAGATCAATTGTGGTTTAAATAAAGAAATAAAATCAGGCCTAGAACGTCAGAAGAACTGTTTGAAAGAATCTGACAGTTCTTTGATTCGGAATCCAAGTCCATTGCATGTCGTAGTCTGCAGTTAGACCTTTTTGAGAGTCAGTTTTGCCTGATTAAGTACAGGAGAGAGACTGAAGTTACATTTCTGTAAAATTTAACTCTTGCGTGAAATCAAATCACAAGACAAAGTGCAGTTAGAACGGAAAAAAACTAGAGATACTAAGCCGTGAGCATGCGGTCGTTTACAAAGCAAATTTCCCTTCGATATTCATATGAGCGGGTGAGGGTTACGACACGGCAGACTTGATTCTGAACATGTTCTCAGCTTGCTGATTGCTACATACGCAGCACGGTGAAAGTCTGTGCTCGGGGGGCGGAGGGAAGCGGAGGTGGCGGCGGCAACTCATTAAGATAGACTACCGCCGTCGCTATTGTTTTAAGCCGCGGTGGTCACAATTAGACGGCGGACGCCGAGCGTCGTTAGTCACGGCCGGCAACTTGAGCACGTTCCTCACCAAATTCATTAGCCCGCAACAACATCCTGCCGCGGAGATCGATACTTGCCCGTGCAACCTTGGCACTGGGTGGAGAAAGTTTCCTCCCTTCCTCCCAGGACTCTGACCTCTTCACGTGTAGTAAACACCTCACTTACATCTCACGTATTTACAGTCACGTATTGCCTCAAAATTAATGATAGCAATGTGTAATTCGGAATGCCACAGCAGAAACTCTATGAAGGTGCTTGATCTCTAGACTGCAAAGTCAAGTATATGGATAATTTAAATAATCATTTTGCGAGATTACATTTAGAGATGTAAGAAAGAAAACTTCCGAGCATTGCACATGGAAATATTCGGTTTTTTAAAACATTTTCCTATTTGTTTGAAAACATCAGTAGATGTTTGTAGGAAAACCCCCAATAAAAGAAATTTTTTTTTTTTAGAATAGAGCGCCAGAGCAAAGAATGTAGTGAAAAACAAACAGTATTTAAAAAATAACACAACTTTCAGGCTTAACGTGCTATATTATTAGCTTAATGTTTCCAATTGCACTTAGTTCTATAACAACTAAAACGCAACATGATTAACATTTAAGCCACATGGTTCATTTTAGGCATACGGTTGCTTGCTTTTGTGTGTTCCGAAACCGTTGTGTTCTCTCCACCTCCATTTATTGAATACTTTACAAGGTTGATAGAGTACATACACCATCATTAAAGATTTGTACATCGCACCGTATCGCTGCAAATTCCCTGGAATTCGGTTTTTTCAGCTGTCATTTGGTACTGAAGGAGCGGGACGGCCGCTGTCTGAAAGGGTAAGTCCGATTATTCGTACATGCGCATGCGCAAACTATTCCCCATCACACTCTTTCACATGAAGCAACGAGTTTATCGCTTGGTAGGAATACTCAATTGTTAATGCTATCAATAACAATCCCCCGCGCCACCTTAATCGACGTCCTCGGCGATTACAAAAATTCTGTTTTCATGTATACCTCCACTCTTAATGGGCCAATTTTCCTGATTTTTAGAGATAATTTTTTTATTTAAATATTACACACCGAGTTTCGTTGCAAAAAAAAAAAAAAAAAAAAAAAAAAACCTTTTTTTAAAAGGTTTGGGTTTCAGGTAAACCTCCACATATAATAATCTCATTTCGCTGATTTTCAGAAACTATTTTTCTTATATTGCAATGGCACATACCGAGTTTCGCCGAGAAAAACAAAAATTGCTGCAGCTAGAGGGAGTTTTAAATACTCGCTGTAGGCTTTCGTGTGAAGACGCATTATTGTGATGCAAGAGAAGTTTCTTTTTCGCTAGGTGTGAAAGTTTAGCCTAAATAGTATCCTTCAGTTGGTCCAGTAGTAAAGCATAATACTCCCCAGTGATGGTTCTGCCCTTCTGTCTACGAGCACCACATCTTGAGAATCCCAAAAAACCATGAATTTTCCTGCAAATGGAACCGTTTTTGCTTTCTTTAGTGCACTTTCACCTGTTGCCACCCACTGTTCGTCTCCGGAGAGTAATGAGGAATCCGTATTTCTCTACTGTTATGAAACTTCACTCTTGAGAAATGTTCATTCGAATATGGTTTTTGATCTGTTAACAAACGCAGTACCATTGAGCGGAAGTATTTCTCATACCCAAAGCTTCGTGTAAAACATGGTGAACACACTCTATGGAGGTCTTTGTAATGCCAGCCAACTCGCGTACCCCCAATTGGCGATCCTATTTTAGCTGTGATATAGAAAATGTTAACGCTGGCTTGTTCACACAATCGTCACAAACAAGTGACTACACTTACGCGTCTGAAACTTTACAGTGCGCTATCTAAAGGACGATACTTAACAACTATCGTAGTATTTCTCCATCTTCACCACATCTCTGAGTCAGGCGAAGAACTTTCAGAATACTGCTAGTACATGTGAAATAAATATCGGATACAAGTGTTCTACGATTCATCCGACTCTTATGTTTTCTTTGACAAACTTTTCAATAACATTTTTGCATAATTGAAACTTCATTTCGTCAATAATTCTTGTAATTTTTGCGTTCAATGCCGAAACATTTCGTAGTTTTGCAGAGCAAAAGTGGGATTTTACGAATTTTGTTTTTGCAAAACCATTAAGCCAACAAAGGCAACATTTTATCTGAATGAAGATTAATGCTTAAGCTTCAACAGTAAAAAAAGTCCGTCACGCAGGAGCTGCGTAAACTAAGCGAATTCCTCAGCAACTTGATTAATTTTCAAAATGAATATAAAATAAAAATATGGCCTTATTAATTAATGAAATGAAATAAGTAATGCCATTACTGTGTACTATAGGGAAACAAAATTATAATTTTTGCAATCTATAAATATCACATAAGAGAATTCACATTTTTAAAAGTATTATTATTATTATTATTATTATTATTATTATTATTATTGAGATTATACCACAAAAATTAATTGTATAATATTAATTAAATATATTACCACTTATAGACAAAGCAAACTGTGTGGGTATTTTTAAACATTTTCAAATGTAGCCATGTTTATGAACTGAGCGTTTGGTATCACGTTTACATTCACTAAAATAGAAAGAAATAACAGAAAATTTCGAGTTACATGCTTTATTTAAGAAGCTGTTTTTATGTTTCAGTAAAACAAAAACACATTACTAAAAACAATTACAATATGCTAATCAAATATATACAATCGAAAGTTTCATCGATTTTCACCGGCTTTGACATTTAAATTTTACTGTAGTAAAAGCATGTAATGGAAACGTTTTCGGAAGGTTAATAGAGAGCGCTCTTACATACAAATATAATACCCCCTCTCTCTCTCTCACACACCCACCCCCCACCCCACCCCCACACGATTAATATTTTAGAGTTACTATCTTCACAATACTTTTGTCAAATATAAAATATATGCATCCTTATAATTACAGTTTATATGCTTAATTTGTTCTTTTATTTTAAAACAACAGAGAGAAAATTAAACACAAGGTCGCTTTTTAATTTTGATTTTCAAGTATATCCCTACTTCTAAAGGTTTCATTTCCCTAATTTTCAAAACTATTTTTGTTATTTTATTTAAATGGTATATACCGAATTTTATTGTGAAGAAAAAATATTCGTGCTACTAGAACAATTTTTAAATTTTGGGTTTTAGGTAAACCTACATTTCTAATGGCTCGATTTCCCTGATATTCAGGAACTATTTTACTTACTTTATTTCATTATCATATACGGAGTTTGCTTCAAAATAAAATAAATTTCGCCCTCTAGAGCGATTTTTAAATTTCCTGTAACTTCACTCGGTTTTCAGGTATACCCTCCACTCCTAATGACCCGATGGCCTTGATTTTCTGAAATGTTTTTATTAATTTGTTTTAATGAAGTATATGGAATTTCAAAACTTGCAGCCGCTAGAGCGATTTTCATTTTTATTTATTTGTTAAATTTTCGCTCTAGGTTAACCCACCTCCAATGTTCCAATTTTGCTAGTTATCGAACTCTGTTAGTTGATGGTTATATGCCGAATTTCGTTGAGAAAAAATAAAAATTCCACTACTATACAGACATATATTCGCATTATCATTTTCGATGCCTAGTAGGTAGGATCTATGGAGATTTGAAGAAATTTTTCAAAAATCGTTGTATGGGTACAATCGCAATAGCTACATTCCTTCGACATTCGCTAAAAGAGGGAACAGGTCACTATTCTAAAGAACGAGAGAGCCATTAAAACATAAATAACAAGCACAGCATTAAAATAGAAAGTTGAGAGAAACAATAAACACCCTGCCCTATACTATTGTTCAGGATTGCGTCATCGCCTTTTATCTGTTATTGCAGGGCTGTTTTGAAAGAGGCGTTGAGATGCTTGCAGTTTAGGATTTCCGCTCTTTGATCACGTAGCTCTGTATTTATTTATGGCATTCTTCAGGACCGAGCGGAGTAGTCCTCGAGAACGATTCGCGCGTAGCTGGGCAACTCGATGCTTTGCAAACTCTTTTAGGGCCGTGCCTTTTGAACTTGGCAGGCTCACTCACTTTCCAGATTTTTGTTTTGTTGTTTACAAGTTAATTTAGTTTTTTTTTTATACCGAATGTTATTGCGAGCCGGTCCGGCGCGGAAGAGGACGCGGGGTTGATATTCGAGTTACGGCATAATGACAGGGGATGGTACACTTGAGCACGCTTACACGGTGGGCGGAGAGCGGGCCTGGGTATGGTACATGCAAATTAAAACTCCAAACAGCCTGGCTCACCTACCTTAGTTGCTGCTGTATCGGACAGTTACACGAAAATATAGCTACAGTTAACTTTTTACTAGTTTGTGCGTTAGCGAGTAGGTTTTCAGTGCTACGTTAATCGCCTTCTTTGTAATAACCCAAACTTAATACTACGCAGTTTGAAGCGAGGTTTCTGTTGAAAATGTGCTGACATTTGATATCTTCGAACAAAACAACGACTCTCTGTGAAATGCAGACATTTGAAGATCTTAAAATAAACATTACTTGCATGTACTAGAAAGAATTCATATTGTGGCGGGCCCAGGCCGTACCACGTCATTCAAAGCCAGTTCATTGGGGGGATTCATTATGGCTTGAACAGAAAAGTATAAAATGTTTTTAAACTACGTTGCAAAATCATAGGATCAACTAATGAAACTTGTTATATATATAAAAAACATTAAATCAATTGCTAGGACATTGTTTACCGTTTGTCGTGTAATTCATTATTTGGAGTGTTGTGCTGGTAAATAAGTATACCTTGAAATATGCAGATTTGAAGAAAGTTTGACCTATTTGTAAGTTAAGAAGCTGGAGTATCATTTGGGGGAAAAGAAAAAGAAACAAATCCTACCGGCTTATTTTTCTTTTTTGAGTTTAGGCAGAAAGCCGCTCAAAACATTTGTACCTCCTTGGGGAGAATGACATTAGAGAAAGTACAGCCAGAAAATGGTTGCGTCGTTTTGATGAACTTGTGAACTCTTTAATCCACAGCATTAAACCCAATAATTAACAGATGTGGGAATTGTAGTCAGTCAATCATGTTGCCACATTTGTATTCCATAGGCAAGGTTTAAATCCGGTGTATGGGCGCTTTGTGAAAATGATTGGCATGGAACACTAAAACACCTGGATGAAATTTGTTCAAACGGCAAACTCACGTCTGGGCCACATCGCTAGGACACCTATATACTCGTAAAATAACCTGCGTATAGTAACATTTAATTTATCAGTTGATACACCGAGGCTGTTTGATCTACTGGCTACTCAAGGTCGCGTAATGCATGTGTAAGTAGCAGATAGTAGTTTGAAGGATGTTAGTTACTTTCATTGTGTGTATATCGTGTGCTAATTGTTCTTCGTTGTTATGCTATTATATAAATGTCTTGAAGATTGGGTTTTTATATACGAGGCATATGTGAAAACTAATTCTTGCACAGAAGTTAAAGCGATTCGGAAGAAAATATTCTCACGATCCAATGTACCGTTCGCCAACTTCCTTTATCAACACAGATTAGTGCTTATTATCAGTTTTAAATAAAGCATTTTATATTTTCAGTAAAATATAACTACTAAAGTAAGAAACATAATTTTACTTGCGGTAAGACTATCTCCCCTTTTCCGGTTGCGGCAGTTGCACTTCCCCATTAAGCAGCATTGCTCAGGCGGCCCATAAATCAAATAATCTCACTATATATGCAAACGTTTGCATTTTTCCGCCTTTCTTTTTAAGCTTTTAATCCCATAAAGGTCTTCGAAATGATGCATTTAATGGGGTAAGTTCGTTACTCTTGATATACAATCTTGGTATCTCAGAAACATTCAGCTAAGCTTTAATTTTTTTCACCCCAAGGAACTTAAATCCAAGATTTCCTTTGTTTCTGTGGCTTCTCCTTGGTTTCTTTAACTCAACGAACGTTCTGTACCCATCGTCTCTGTTTTTATTAATATAAGCTTCTTAAATGGAAGAGGGATGGACCTAGTCGAATTAATCGTGCTTTCTCTCGATCTTCAGTTGCAAACACCTTAAAAGTGAGATTATCTGAAAACCATTAAAGGTACAAGACTCGCGAGTTTTGAAACCAAAATAGGATTTTATGACACTACACATATACTTCGATAGAAAGCAAAAGCCCACTCCCCAAGTTAGTGAATCCGAATGGTTGTTGGTAGGGGTGGAGATGAATATAATAGCGTAGAACAACCCCTGCAGCAAGGGAGGAAAAAGCGAGCGAGCAAAAAGATCCCCCTTCCATATCCTTGTTAACATCCACTATATCCTCGTACCTACCCACCTACCTAGCTTAGCTACCTGTCTCTACTCCCACATGTCGATATTTCTCTAGCACTCCTTGAAACGAAATGAAGGAAAGGACGGGTAGAGGGGAGGTTAAAAAAAAAAAAAAAAAAAAAAAAAAAGGCAGGCGCAATACGGCAACCTTACTCAAGTGTTTTACCGCCGGAAAACTCTTGGCGGTTTCACAGTCTAAATCCTGCAAATATTTCGCAACAGCATTATCTGTACCTTCTCAAGGTGATCTAATGGAAAATGAGTTTTGTTTTCGTGTTTGATATCGCAGATATCCCAAAAATTACGAAGCAGACGGAACATACAAAAACGTTTATGATTATTATTCATTTGCACAGAAGACAAGTGCAAAGGCGTTTTTATAAAAGATATGGAAACTATATTAGAAGATATGCTTTAAAATAGAGATTATTGATTTCGTCTCCATTGGCTAAAAAATTCCAACAGGATAATGGTCCTATTTTCCAGAATTTTTCACTGAGTCATCAGTAAGCGCATTTTGGGCAACCTTGAGCCTAAAGTCTTCAGCTAAATCCTTGTCAACACGCAAGTGCCATTGCAGGCAAGATGGGTAATCAGTTATCGAATTAGTTTGTACAAGAGGTGGTCATAAAGTTCGTATATCACCATGAACGAAGATGCTTGCGGTCAAGAGTTTCAATTTTGCATTTAGTCCTCAACATATGCACCACATTTCTCCCACTGATGGAGGAGCTTGTCCATACCCTGTTGGTAAAATTCACTTTGTGTACTGAAGAACTGTTCCAGCTCCCGTATCACCTTGTTGTCGTCCTGGAAATGCCTGCCATGCAGTGGGTTCTTAATAGCAGGAAAGAGGAAGAAGTTACTAGGTGAGTGGTCGGGTGAATGTGGAGGTTGAGGTAACATTTCATACCCCATGCATCACTGTTTGATGTGAAAAATGTGTTAGCGCGTTGTCGTGGGAGCAAACGAACTCCCTTGGGCAGCTTCTCGCCGCGTTTTTTAATGACGAGCTTCCGCAATCTCGTCAGGAGATCCTGGTAATATTTTACAGTTATTGACGGTCATAATCTGCCAACAGCACACCATTGGAGTCCCAAAAATCACTCAACATAACACGACATCTGCGTGTTTCCGCTGCTTCGTCTCGGCATCATAATTACACACGCAACATTCATCCATTGTGATCAGGTGCTCAAAAATGTTGTTAAGATAATCTGGTAAAACCGCAACATTTCGACTGTCGCTTCCTTTCGGCGCTTTGAGCAAGCGCGGTATCCTCCGGGCAGCGTCCTTTGTCACATGCACAACGTTGTCCATGATTAAGCGCACCTTCTTCACTCTTGTTTTGACAGAAATGCGACAGTCTTCAAGCACTAGCGCATCTTCTTGCACCACAATATCCGGTTCCTCGCTGCTGAGAAAAAGGCGAACGTTTCTTGACCCATCTTCCAGGCTCGCTTGACCACTTTGGAAACTCCTGCGCCACTTAAACAGAGTGTCATACTTTGGGACAGTGTCTCCTTACACGGCAACCAGCTCATTATAAATTTCCTTGCCATTTTGACTTTCAAAAAACAGGAAGTGAATAACCACACAAGCTTCCGCTTTCTCAAGAGAGTGCGCTAACTTGGATTATGCGTTCTGCGTAATACAGGGAGGTATATCGCTTTTCATTGCAAAGTGTGAAGTTATTCTTCATTGCTAAAACCAACAATACGATTTTAGTGACGCTCCTCGTATATTTGTGCTGCAATTCAGTTACATTTGAAAGGTCAACCATGGCAGATCGTTGAGTTGCTGAAATAGTATCCGTAGCATTGCAAACTGCGGATTGAGGAAGACAAAGAGTCCCTCGTAGCCTAATTTTGAAGAACTGGTAATAAAACACGTTTAAGATCCAGTTATCAGCTCAAAACAATTGGTACATGTGTAAGACCTTGTGTCTGCTGCGCGCGGAATAATGTGCCATGATAAGTCACTCAAACGTAACTAACTGACATGCGTAAGAAACTGATTAACCATGAATAGATGTAAACCAGTTTCCATGCAACACATCGCCATCTAGGTACAGTACATCAGCAGATGGGCTTGTATTAATAATATAATTTGATTGTCTCAAAAGCATAAATTGTTGATAACTCACAAACCTCCATTTCCAGGCATATGTTTATATGGCTTTTTTTTTTCTTCTGCTTGTCTTGATGTGAGGAACTCGTCCTCAAAGTTTGTCCCATTATTTTATTTTATATATTTGTTTACTTAAGCGGCACTCTCCAAGTATAATTTTTAAAAGCTAAAGCTCCTGAATATCTATTACGAATGTTCTTTCCAACAGGTTTTGCAACCTTGCTGGCTAACTTGGACTTCGCTTAAAATTCAAGCTCAAGGTGGACCATTTGTAACCACTCAATGCAAAATACAGCAGTAGCTGAAGGATTCTAAACCAAGCCCTAGAATTGTCTGAAAAAATTGAACTATATGAAGTTATCCATTTACTATTAAACTGTTACAAACAAGCATTTCAAAACAGGGAGCATATACACTAAACGTTTTAATGAAATACAAGAAACGCGTCGTAATTTATTAAAAACAACTTTTCGGTATTTTTCTGTTAACGCACCGAACGATATTTTTTCAATCGACCTAACTAAAAAGAAATAATTTGCTTTTTTTCAACATAATCTCCCATTTTTTTATACTAGTCTTTTGCGCTGGCTTGTATGCTTTATTGCACTGCAAGTGTGATGGAGTTTTGTGTGGACATTGTCGTAACTGATATTCGTCAGAAGATCTCATCCTTCGTTATTCACCTTCTCAGATTCGTTAAAGCGACTGACACGGTTTCCCTGTTCAGGCCTTGGATCGTCCTCTAAAATTGTTCTTCCATAACGGAAGCGTGCCGAGACTGCTCAAACACTCATTCGACGGTGAATTTCGGCTTTCCTCCGTCAAAACCTAATGACTGTTGCTTGGACGCTTCTATCTTGCACACTTAAAGCTGTCCGCGCTCTGCCATTAGGATTCCGCTGACGCTGTTCCTCCTCACTTCCCATCGTTTTCATATGACTGATTCTTGTTTGTATAGGTTGACCCTCATAAAGTGTTAGAAGCTAATATCTCTTAAATGCACCAACTAAACGCTAAAACCTGACTTGGTATTATTACGGAAACTATTCAATGGTTGTTATAATCAACCCCTCAATACAGGGCGCAACCTGTTGAATCTGTCTGTATGCCGACCATACACGCATTATAAAAGCTTAACTGTTGTATTGTAAATAATGCTTCATCTTGATTGTGCCAAATCTCACAGAGGAATTAATTGCTTTCTGAATCAAGTTAAGGAAGAGAAAGTGGAACTTTTGTTGGATTTCTGTTTTTACAAAGTTTTTTTTTAATAGTTTATAATGCCCGTTTTAACAGGCGGTGAACAATGATGATACAGGAGTAAAAACTGATAAACTGGGTAAAGATAGTTTTTATTTTAAGGAAGGAAGCGTTCCAGGTCTAAGTTTAGGGTACCTTCCCGATATTTGCCATTTATGAGGGATGAGGAAAAACTGGGGAAAACAAAAAAAAAAACAAAAAAATACCTCAGTATACGGCCCTGATGGAAATCGAATCCCAGATCTCCCGCTCACGAGTTCGTGTCTTAACGACCTCGGCCACTATACGAGGTGTGATTTCATATGCGAGAAAGAGTGAATTCACAAGGTCAAAAACGACAGTTGTCTAAAAAAAATAGCACAGGATTTTAATTACAGGACATTTTTCTTCTTTTTGTTTTAACAGCGCTGTATCTTTTAATAAATGCAATTGCTAAAACCCAATAACAAGAACATGGAATATTTCGTCTAGATAGTGGCCAAATTACGCCGCATATACACGCCAGATGAAACAACTGTGCAAAACAGGTTCAAAATTTTGAATAACCATGCTCAATTATGGATTTAAGAAGATGTAGTAGAACAAGAAGAAATAATTGCGATAATATATCTGGAAACGTCAATTCCCTGTCGGTTCATGAAAGTGCTATGCAGCGGATTTTGACGAAAGGTCTGCATTTGCACCCAATCAAGATTCAATTGACTCAAGAACTGAAGACGGGAATTCGTTGATTGCGGGAGAACTAGAAATTGGGCAGCGATTTTGTGGCAGATTTTCAGCTTAAAGGGTATATCAGAAAGCAAAATTGTCGCATTTGGGGCATACAAAATTCTCGGTTAGTTAAAGGAGCAGCCGAAGTATGCCCAACAAGTGACATTCTGGACCAGTGGAATCATCCAGCCGTACTTCTATGAAGAAGGCCGAAGATGCAGCGATCGTCAATGTTGTTTAGTGATTGTGAGTTGATATTACCTTTTTTGCGACCTCGTTTGATTAGCATTAAATTGAATGACACGTGGTTGCAACAGGATGGCTTGCGGAAACAACGAAGTTGCTGCAACAGAAATTTCATGGGCAGTTCATCTCACGCAATGGCGATCGGAATTGGCTGTGTCTTGACACCTTCTGACTTTTTTCTGTAAGCATCCGGGAAGTCTAATGTTTACGCTGCAAAAATAAGAAATATTTCTGAATGGAAAACATAAAATCGAAGAGTTATCACAAAAAGTATGCCCAAATTAAGCAAAAATGTAATTAAAATGCCAAAAGAATACGATAGAGTTATATATTAAGGGGAGTATGAAAGGCCTATCCTTATAATAAAGCTAATAAAATGAAACATTTACACCATACAAATGCACATAATTGAAATTCGCTAATCTATTTTCACTATTTTACCTTGACTTTGAAGCAAATTACAAATTATGTTCAACTGTTTGCTTTTTTCTATTTTTTTCCAACATTTTATTTTTTTACATTGTCACATTTTTATCCTAGCTCTACCATAATAGATTCACATCATGACAATAATATCATGAATAAGTGTAAAAATTTCAAAGTGGTATGTTATACAGATTTTTAAAAAAATGTAATTTTTCAACAATTGCACAAAAAAAACGTAATTACAGAAAAAACTAACTTTTTGAAAGAAACACAAATTGAAACCCTCCAACATTGTAAAACAACAAAGGATAGTGTTATGGAAATAACTTTGTCAATTTATGAAATGTAATTTTTTATATCATTTTAGAGCAAATAGTTCCTGAGATATAGAATTTTAACTGAACAAGTGCTCGCGAAATAAAATTTAAAAAATTAAATCTGCAATAATTAACATTTTATTAAAAATACTTATAAATAAGGAACATTAATGAAACTCTTGTGAAAATAAATAGAAAATTCCAAACGTTAAAATGGTGTAAAAAAACTTTGAATTTTAATTCCCCTGCCCTTTAACTACCTTTAATCGCAATTTTACCCTTTAAAATTATATAACTAACATCCCAGAAGTCGGTGTTCGATGTTCTGTAATAGACAGTGAAAACCCTGCGCTGCCAATACGATAGTGAAATAGACGAATTGTGTCTGCCGAGATTTTCGTGACAACTTTTAATTCTTAAGGAGAAAATTGGATTGGAGGTCATGTGCCCATGTCACCTTGTTTATCCTTTTGGCAGGAGTGAAGCAGGTGATGTGAAAGAAACTAATTGCTAGGAGCAGTAACACTTAATTGGGAGAGCAAGCGAGAATGCAATTAGGTCATTTGGCGCTTTAGTTTCTGCTTGTACCAAGTAGAGCGCGGGGCTGCGAGCTAATAATGCTGTCGGTAGTGTGCTGTGAGCTTTAGAACACTGGCCCACAAGTTTTCCCATAAATTCTAAATGAGGCAATAGAATGGAGAGTCATTGAAGGAAATGAAAAGAGGGAGGAAGGCGGATTGTGGTGATGCAGATTAGATCCCGTCTTGCTTTGCTCCTTGATGCAGAGATCAAGTGCGTCTCTTCCGCACAATGGTGCTTCTTAAGCTCACTCCTGGGTCATAACTGGGCCCATGTTTTTTCTTTCTTGTCTGGAGCTGGCCGCAACCTTCTTTGCAGGAGGCAAGGAGAAACAGTCCCTAGCTGAATGAAAAACTGATGTCCGCGTTCCTCATACCCTAACTAGGCTTATGATTGAAGATTGTGGTTGTCAGTTCCATTAGCAGGAGAAGTAAAAAACTGGAAATGTTTTTGTCGAATTATAACACATGCTTCGATATTTTAACATTATTTTTTATGTGGCACTCACAGCTAGTCTATTTAATTTATTGTCGTCTACTTAAAATAATAGTAATAATAGAAGAGCGATCAATAAGTCATGTACCCCAGTGAATATGCAACTTAACAGTAAAATTCCTCTCATTTTTTCACTGTAGTTTCATTCGACTTCCACACAATTAAATTCACTTCGCCTCCAGTGATTTAACCACAGAACCAAACCACTATCCTCTCCTTCATGACATCATCATTGGGACATCTTCAGCTATGAAGGAATTCTTCAGGTTTCGAAAGAAAAAGTAATCAGTGGGGAGAGGCCTGGACTATAGCGTGGAGGGTTAAGCTCCGAGTACCCTGAAAACAGCTCTTGCTTTTGGGGATTTGTGGCAAAGTATATAGTCATGAAGCAGCAACACGCTCGCTGTCGGTTTTCCACGCCGTTTCTCCTTGATAGCCTCATATAACTACTTCACTGCAGAAGCACAGGTTACTTCAATGATGGGAGACTTGTCTGCCGTGGTGTTGAACCCGTGTATCATCTCCAGTAACAGTCTTTGAGAAAGTCATCAGGATTGTCCTGGAGAAGGTCCAAGTTCTCCTAACTGAACTCCTGGGGGTATACTTTCTGCTCTGGTGTCAACATTCTTGACATCATCACATGGGCATACATAATTGTTAAATCATGCAGTTGAAATGCATTGTTTACAGACTATTAAGTTATCCTTGTATAATCGTAACACAGTTCTTATAAAATGCTTTCACGGGATGCCTGTTACTTGGTAGATGGAAGGTGTATCTTTAACATATACAGCATTCATGTTCTCGTAGATTTAGATGTCTTTCCTTCCTTTGTGAGGAATTTGATCATGGAACGAAACTCCACTTGGATGCTCTCAGTTCCAGCGTATACTGCAGACTGATTTGAAAATGTGTCTGTTTCAAGGCGCTCCAACCTTCAACTTGCCCTTACAGGCAGATTTTCTACAGAGGTTAATAATCTCCCAAAGATACTGTGCATTTTAGGTATAATAAGTTGTGAGTGGTATCGTTCGTTTTTGAAATAAATACATTCTATATAAATCATTCTGTACTAGGTAGTGCTTTTAGCATCTCTAAGGTGTCTTTTTGAAGATTTGAGGCAACTTTATCTGTTATCATCAAGCAGGCTGTTGCCTTACTTAAAACAACAAGATCGTCATAACTACTCTATTAGTTTGAATAGTTTCATTATGCAAAGAACTTAACGGCATTAAGTTAACTGGCAATCAGTTCTGCAGCGGTACGTTTTCCATTCAACTCGCGCTGTTTATTTTCGCTTCGGATTTGTCTGTTGGTTGCTATGGCTACTTGATGCGGATGAAATCGTTTATTCTGATTCTGATACGCGAGCAGAGGAAGTGAAATGCGAACACAATGAACTCGATGAAGATCAGAAAGTGAATTGCCTATAAAGGCAGATAAGTTCATACTTTTCAGTTCTCGCATACTGTAAAGGAACATAAACAGCATTAACAATAAATTATACCTCTTACAGTAACTTCGCCTTCGCCTCATGTTTCTAAACACTAAGCTTAAGCATTCCAAAAAAAGTCACCACACTGAATATTGTTTTATTTAATATAATTACTGATTTCAGGTGTATCCCCTCTATGTCCAACAGAGAGGTTAGCTGACAAGTCTAACTTCCTCCTCTTAACAAACAGCCCATTAGTTATAAATGCTGATTACACCAGAGAACACGATTTTTACCTTCGGGACAATAATGACTGTTTCTTGTCCATTTTGATACGTAGAAACCGAATATGTTCTTTAATTTAGTCTATCAGGTCTCAGTTTTTATTCGCGAATATGACAAAAGTAATAACAAGTACGTATATATCAAGCTTTGTTACTTACATTTTATAGAATGAATGCTAAAAGTCCCTTACTGGGATGGGAGCACCGGAGCGGAAGTTTATATTGAAAAGCAGTGTAAATTATTGATTGTTTTAAAAGTGTTCTGAGTGAAATTTAGTTTGCATTTTCGTTTGATGATTTGATCTAATGCCGTGGTCCTTTGAAGCAAGGTAGTCGCGTGTTATTGTTGTTCGGTGTAGTGACTTTATTTCCGTGTTCGGCATGGATAAAAGTGAGAGACGTCAGTGTCGTATCATTCAGATAATTTTTGTTATGTTTGGGAAAGTTCACACCAAAATTCCAAAGGAAAAAATGTATGAAGTTGCAAAATTGGTGATCAAGATAAAAATTGACTTTAAAACACCTTTATGTTACTCGTACTTGTACAACTAATATGAGAAAGTACTTATATGGGAAATTAAAACTCTTATTATTTGCCATACCTATAATTTTACGGGAACAACAAAATCACTGAAGGACTGTTATTGCTGCATGGTAAAAATATCAGGAAACAAAGTCGAATGTTCTTCATCCAGTCCCTCTTGGTGAAATTTTACCAGCTCCAGTTTCCCCTAAGTCATTTAAAGATACTGACAGCAACAGCAGTGATTGTTCTAATTAGCCCTTAAGTTCAAGTGAAGCAACCCCTATGTACACTCAATCACTTGCAAGTAGTACAAGTTAGATCAATCAGGTTTAGATTATTTAGTGCGGGATTTAAATGGGGGGGGGGGGGATAAATAGAGATGTTGGACTCGAGGCTGCAACAGCAGAATATGCTTACTGAAACTACTAGAATAACAGTCTGTAGGAAACGACATGAGTTATTTCCAGGTTGAGAATTGCAATGTTAAAGGAGGGTATTTTCTTTGGCCCATAAATAAGGGAATTTTTAAAAGACGGAATTTCTTGAAAATAAGCTACAAACGTGGAACTGGCGGCCTGGTGTATCGATAAAAGCATTTCTTGGCAATAGAAAGGATGAACAATATAAATCTTTAGTGGACACATTACTACAATTTTATAAAGAAATAGGCTGTAGAATGTCACTAAAAGTGCATTTCCTCCGTTCACACTTAGACCTTTGTCCTGAAAATTTAAGTGTTGATCAGATAGAACGTTTTCACCCACAATGGAAAAACTTTAAAAAGTCGTTAGGATGGGGATTTTTGGTGTTTTCTGAAAGACAATAATTCTGACTACAAGAGACAGCCAACAGGTAGTAAGCATTTTTAGGATGTATGAAAATATGTAGTTTATAATTTCTACTAAATGTTTATTCGGTTATATAAATTCATTTTATTTATATTTTGATTAACTAATGAAATATTTAGTCATTGTTTTGCATTTGACTGACGAGAAGCAGGGAGTTACGTTCTATGAGAATTTTTTTTAATATAATGCTAATTTGTATTAAAAATGTAATTTTATATGTATAAACTTAATTGTGGGCAGGAGCTTAAAATATTTCTTTAAAAGCTTGTTCATTTAATTACAAATTTCTAACATTTTCAATATAAATTAATGTAGGCAAATGCATGTTTTTATAAATCGCATTTAGACAAAAGTTAACAGAAAATGGACTTGTAGAAAAATCATTTGTCCTTAAAAGAAATAGCAATATGTGTGTTACTTTGACTTTTTCTGAAGCCTCTAGGGTTGCATTTAACATTTGTAAATGTATGTTTGCCATTAGGAAAATTTGCAAGGTTCATAATGACATGAAGTGGGCCTTTGACTAATCTTACATTTATATAAAAAGATTACTTCCCTTCCATTTTTCAGAACTAAAGAAACTGCTTTTAGCCATACAATTAAAACTCACAATTCGCATTTCTTTTAGTCTGACCATCGGGAATATTAGTGGCCCCCCCCCCCATACATCTGTAACTCACATACAAAATACTTTATATGATTCTTTTTCTCTAACTTACTTTTAGGGGTACTTAGTGGAAGATATTTAGATTCAGGTTGCTTTATTACCCTTTCATAACCTCGCTATGAACGGCATTTGACTTTTTTAAGAGTGCGTATGTTGCCTGTATACTTTTTTAATCTTAGAGGCACAATTAAACAAAGCCCCCCCCTTTCCAAAACAAACAAACAAACAAATAAAACCCTTTCTAAAAATAGCGGGTTGTCGTCCGTTCTGCGACAGATGATGGGTCGGCAATCAGAGCGGTAAATCCCGGCGAAATGGATGTAATATTCGCGCAACTGATTCAAGTTCTCACAGTGATAACTACAATTAAAATTATCACGTGTTATGGCTACAAATTCGAAATGTTGTGCTGCTACATACATACATACATTTCGGACATATTTTTAGAAAATTGTCATTTACACGCATCTGTTCACATTTCAAAATTGAGTCAATTTAAACTTAAAAGCCTACAAGGTCATTCTTCACGAATTGCAGACAGGAAATGCTGATATTGGGCTACATTTCTGTAATTGGATATTGCAGAACGTTTAATATTATTTATCCAAGAAGCACAGTTCCATTTTCGTGGTTGGTTTGAATGCAAAATAAAAGGTGTCGAATGAGATTTTAGGCAAGAAACCTCTTACATGACGAGAACAACGGAGTATGATGCGGTAAACGCATAGAGTGAATGACCTATCTTTTTTTTTGAAAATTTATGTTAATAAATACAGAAAAGACATGCTGATATTGTATAATTTTATTTATGCGGAAAGTTGAAAAATAATGTACATGGATCAAAAACCCACACATTAGAAGAACTGAAAGAAAATATCAGGCGAGAAGTTGAATCAATTTCGGTAGCTGAACTGATGCATATGAATAATAGTGGATGTAGCAGTACAACATTTCCGACATAGGTTAAATGCTTATTTTCATTGTAATTATAGCTATAATTGCGAGAACTTGAATCAATTGCGCGAATATAACTTCGGCTTCGCCGGGAGTTACCCCTCTAACTGCCGACCTGCCAGCTGCCGTGAACCAGCGACAAAACGATGAAGGACCCGGTATTAGGCAAGCTTGAAAAGAACTAAGAAATTGTTTTGACACAATAGTTTAAAAAGATTTACATTTATTGTGTCTATTAAATAAATATCCCAATTTGTATATTCCGAATTTTTCATTTTCAATGAAAGCCCGGAATGGGAAGGGGAAAACCACACATTTTAGACCGATTCAGCTCTTTAACAGAAAATTGAAGATTGCAAGCTGCTTTAACAAGTCGTGAACGCATACAAAGCATAAAACTGAATCAGATGAAGTACAGATATAAGCGAAATCAACCATAGTCCGCGAATCTTTGGAGAATGATGCCATTTTGGAGCCTTCCTGTAGTACAAAGTTTGGTTAGAAAATCTGCGGGCAAAGCAATCTCTTAATGTTGAGTTAAATTTAAAGTAATATGTTGGAAGGGCTTTTAATCTTCATAAATTTTCAGGTAGGTAAAACTGCATATTATTACAATATTAAGCTGGAATTCCAATAGGGATGAGAGTGGTAGAAGGCTGAGCAATCAAGAGCGAGAGAGAGTGTGTTTCTTTCTGCCTCGAGATGAAACTCATTTTCCACAATCTCGGAGCGAGTCTAATATAAGTGAGTAGTATGTATTTCATCTCAATCTCAACCTTCCCTTTCCTCTTTCGCCTGCCCTTTCCATTCTCTGTCTTGCTGAAGAGGAGTGGGCTTGCAAAATATTGACTCTTCTTTCTGCCTCAACTTCTCAGGTACGACTGCAGCAGACAAATGCAGCTACTCGCGGTTTTATCTGTTCGGGAACACAACTGATGCTTTGGGAAAAAATACGCCGCCCAACCACACTTAAATGAATTGTTTAATTTGCGGGTTTCATGTCAAGGGTATGATGCACGACAATTGTATACTTACGTAAAATTTTTAATTGCAATTTTGAAATTATTCGGTAATTGAGATAAAAATTATAGGATAATATATACCTGCCAATAGTTCAAAGAATAGTTATTAATGTACAGGCATGCTTATAATAATTAATTCTTTCATCAGTCCTATTTCTTTAATTGGGTTAAAACCATTCAAGCCATTCTGACCGAAACTTGAAACAAGTATCAAATTTAATATTAACATTAAGGGATATATTATGTATAATGTTATGCATAAGATTATGTCAACATGAAAACAATGTGCTTCAAGGATAGGACAATCTGCATATAGTGCAGCTTCCACTCTTAGCACGTCCTTGTCGAAAGGATGACACCAAACGAACCACTATCCAATATGGCAAGTTTTCATTGCCACAGGTTTCAGTCTTGGAAATGGATCGCCTATTCACAATTAGGGAATTAGGTGCAGCAGCTCGAACAAGGCATACTTTCAAATATAAATTAAAACGGCTTAGTTACGGATGCCTAATCGGACAGCTAAACTCTTTCTTTGCTATATTTAGCCGAAGCTCTGTGAGCTTATAGAGAGAAAGTGTAAGCTTCAGGCATAATATGGATATTTTTCCAGTAAAAGCTTATATGCTAGAAGGGTGTTAAGTTAGAATATTTTTGAACTTTCAATATAAATGTTTCGATAAACAAACCAAAGAAATATTAAATGAAAGTTCCTGATAAGCTAGTTTATAGGAATAACTGTTTATTAAATATTATTTTTCTAAAGGTATTGCTTTTGGAATTAACTTGTTTCATCATCTTGCAGTCACTTTAAATAGTATATTGTAATTAAGTGTTGAAAGGCATGTATTGCACATCCGACTGTGATTAGTTTACCTCGGGTTGCATTTCACGCGAGAATCGCAATGCACATTTGTTACATACTTATTAAAACATTTAATAGCACGATGATATGAAGGTAAATTGAAAATTATAATAGAATTTGACGAAAGTGATATTTTGAAGTAATTTCACCCGAGGTGGTTGAAGCGGCGATTGGTATAAGCATGATTTGCCTGCTGAGAAATGTAAAAAACGGTATGAGCGAGAGCGTGTTTTATTCGCAGATTGGTGCAAAAGAAAAATATCAGGATAATTAGAATGTTATGTAAGCATATATTCTGGAGAAATCGAAGCTAATGAAAGTTTCAACATTTAGTATATTTATTTCATGTTAAAGTCTTACCGCTTGTGGTGCCTCAGTAGTAAAAACGGGCGTTAAACACCATTCAAAAAAAATCTGAGTCACAGTGTTGATAAATGGAAGTTTGATCGCCTTCTTGAAAAGAAAATCTGTTGGATATGTATTCCGTGTACCTGTTGTAGTATAACTATTCATATTAACAGCAAGTAATTTGCATTGCTTGAATAATTTCGTAAATTTGTTCTATTAAATTGTGTGATATAGCAAGACTGCTGCTTTCAGTTGTAATTTATAAAATAGTGTCGCAAAGTTGCTTTGCAGCACTATCATCAATTGTTTTACTCCAGTGCCTCTAGGCTTTCAGTTTTAATATTAGGCAGGCATTAGTTACATTACGATACAGTAGTATAAAAAAATATATTTACAATCAATGTTGATTCCTTGCTTACATAGGATCCATTGCTTATAACAAAAAAAAAAAAAAAAACTTGTGGAATGAAACGGAAGTTGTTTCAAATCACTTCTGCTCGCGCGCTATTTCTGTAGTGAAGGCGTGGTGTGTGATCATGCAGTGGGAAGGTCTAAACAGTTTAACTATAGAAAAGGCCACGCGCTAAGTTAAGTTCTAATTTTTGTAAGCGTTTCTTATATCGCACCATATTTTTGAAACTATATACTTTTTCCATTTATATTTTAGAATATTTTAACGTCTGTTGCAATATTTTTAAAGCGAATGTAGCTGTTTAAAATGCATTATAATCCGCCAACAACCTCTTGGTTAAATAAATATTGGTTATATAGCATTAAGAAAACTTCAAATAGGAGTTAATGTATAAGCTTTATTTGTGTTACTGCAGTAGATAGTTCCAGATATATTTATTTTCATTAGCGCAATTTCTGTAAAAATGGCAAATATCAAGTTGTAGTAGAACAGATGTTTCATATTTTGCGGAGATTATCTCCAGCGAGTTTGATATTTATTTAATAATAAATTAATTGTTTACCGGTTGTTCTGTTCGCGAAATAGTCATATCAAGTAAGCCTTAATTTCCTTTGGATAAGCGTTCATAAAAATAGCCCACTGTGTCACTTAAAGGGCAAAGGCCTCCTAACAAATAGGGAAAGTTCGCTTTTTCCTAACATGGTGAGCTATTCCACGCTAGTTGTTTGTATGCTGTGTAAGACACTGACTGATTCGTTCTTTAGTTACTCCTTCTCACTGCATTTGAAAAAATTCCATTTTCCTCTTCCTCTTGCTACTCTTGTCAATCTGGACCTGCACGTTCCTTGAAGAGATCTGCCTTGTGCCCTTTTTCCTATCTGGGGGATCTCACATGGAGATCTTGTAGGCCCACCTGCATTCTTGCGACGTAACCGTCCCATTGCCATTTGCTTCTGGTAGCTATTTGTGCGATGTGTTGTCTGAGATAGCTGGTTTATTAATATTATAGGCATTTTGTGTTTCAAAGTTATTCTCAGGATCTTGCGTTGCATTTTTCTTTGACACATTTGAATTTTATTCTTTTGTTTTTCTGTTATTGACCATGTCTGGCACCCATATGGTAATACAGGATATACACAGATTTCGAGCGTCTGGAATCTGATTTTCTTAGTTAGTGTTTGGTCTAACAATATAAACTTAAGCACCCAAAATGCTGTTCAGGTTAATGAATCCTTCTTTGTACTTCTTTTTGCACTTTATCATGGAAGGAAATCTGTTGTCGTAGGTATGTATATTCGCTCACATATGTGAGGACTTTTCCATCTATTTTTATTGCGTCCGTTTGAAATTAACCGTGTGTTCAGTTTGTTTAGTGACAGCCCTGCATTTTTGAAGCGTTCATAAATGTTATAATTTTATTATGTACAAAGTGTAAATTTCGTATAATGTCAGCATTATTTAGTAGGATTGTTGATAATGGTGTTTAAGGAGTTATACGTTTTTGCTGCACACGCTGTTTTTGTCACTTTATGCAAATAGCATATTATAAAATGCCTCCTGCCGAGCAGAGGACCCGACTTCTTGTAATTAAAGTGGAAAGATAATAAGAAGGAAATTTGTACAGTGCATCAGAGCCCCGTTCCACATTACGTGTGTTCTCTCTTTCTGAGGCATGTTTACATATTCTTTTCAGCCTTGCTGCAGCTCCACCAAAGCGAGAAAGGGGCTCCGGGGTTAGTGCGGGAGAGAGGTTACGCGAGGCTCTCGAGCCGGAGCACTTTTTTAAAACTTTACTGTGTCTTATTTCGATGCACAAGGAGCGTAATGAAGCCCCGTTTTCTCTTGCTAGTTTAAAATTCCGTTCGCTTTGTACTCGAAAAGGGAAGAAAAATAATACAAAAAAAAAAGTCCACCCACCCGGTCTTTAACAATGGAAAGTTGTTGCCCAGTGGGCCCAATTTGTTTCGGCGGGAGCCCCCCCCCCATCCCCCGTCGTCGCTTATTGCATCTCTGATGTTTGTTTTTACAGGGCTCGATGGATGCGACTGTTCAAACAGAGGCAGTAGGCGTGGGAGGGTATATTGTGAGCATCAGCGCTAGGATGTGGAATTTATAATGAACGCGCCCCGTTCCGCTCTCATTACTGCTGTCGTATTTACATAGCACGAGTAATACAAATAATACCGGCAGGAGTCTCGTGTTTTTAGTTATGATGAATATTGCAAGTTGTCCTGCCGGGTCCTTTGTCTCCCACTGATACTCGTATTAGCTAATGAAGCCATTGTTATGTACACGCTGCTGTTGTTGACATTGCTATCGCTTTGTTTGTGAAAGGATTTTTTAAAAATCAGCGCTCATCAAGCCATGTGCAGCCTTTTTATTTTTTAATCTTGCGAATAATACGCGTAAAATAATTCCTGAGCTTTAGTGAAAGAATGAAAAGAGCACGGGAGTTAGAACTTTCGGAGGATGTTGGGCAAAACAAAGAAGTAATAGCACAATCAGCCATGGATTGAGATAACATCAGTAAATAATTGATGACTTTTTTAAATATATATATACATGTATATATTAAAGTAAAAAGCTCTATATCCCCTCCCAAAAATCTTTGAACTTTTTTTTTATTTCGGAGACAGATATTGGTACTTAGCCTTGCTCAAGGACTAGCCGTTTGTGCTTACCCTCCCAATGGGAGCACCTCCAGAGGAAGGAATGAGGGAAGGGGCCACTAGGCAGCCAGGATTCAGGAGCGAAGGCCTCCTCCCCATCTTTTATCGAAGGAGTTTGAGATGCTGCAGCAGTAATCTTTCCAAAGCGCAAGCCACTATTACCGCCCGACCTTTCCAAAACCAATGGAATAGAATGAAATAGAACAACGAAAAATCCGTGGAAAGGAAAGGCCGAAACCGCAAAATCATGATGGCCGACCCCAAGGGCTTTGAACCGGAACGAATGCCATTCCCAAACGTGTTCACTCAATTTGGAGGCCTAAGAGCAAATTAAGCTAATTCTACAGTATTCTAGACAGTTCAGTAGGTAATAACCTTAAAAATTACTGTACTTATCATTGCATATATACTGCTTAGCTCCTTTGTCTACGCTTTCTATTAAGATATAACGAATTGAATTACATATTTCATTAGCTTTTCTTGTAAGTTGTTCCCAAAACGCATAAATCACGAATAAAATACGAGGGAGGGTCCATCAGTTTCCGGCCTCCCCGATAAGGATTATCGCCTTCACAAAACCCTTATCATATCTTTTACATAAAAAATTGCAGCTCCGCTGTGTTCAGTGGTTCAGATTAGTTGCATAAAGAAGGCTATGTGTAGAAGATTGTGACATATTCAAAATGGAGTATCGAGCAGTTATTAAGTTCTCCACAAAAGAAGGACTTACTCCAAATGAAATTAAACAGCGATTGCACGGTGTATAGGTGGAAGCTTCCCCCTCATATTCTACCGTAAAAGAACAGGCCAAACTTTTTCGAACGGGTCGAGAAAGCATTGAGGACGAAGAGCGTACAGGTCGGCCCTTGGAGGTGCTCACTCCTGAAAACGTCGCTCTTGTGGAAGGAGAAATTATATAAGACCGGCGGCTCAAAGTTACAGAAATAGCAGCAATTTTGGGCCTTTCTAAAACAACAGTTCTTCGAATTATTCATGAACATTTAAACATGAATAAGGTTAGTGCAAGATGGGTGACTAGACTTCTTTCTCTTTCCTCAGTTCAAAAGCAGCAACCAGTCATCTGTTGTCAGGCAGTTTTGGAGCTCTGCCGTGGCAACGAGAGAGATGTTCTGCAAATCATTGTTACAGCAGATGAAACTATGCTCCTCTATTATGTCCACAAGAGAATCAATGGAGTGGTGTAAACCTGGCGAAGCACCGCCTCTAAAGGCCAAGGTCACTCAGTCAACAAGAAGACCAGGCCACAATCTTTTGGGACTGTGAAGGAATGCTCTTCATTAACTTCAAGGAGAGGAACACCACAGTAAATGATGAGTACTATGCTTGCCTACCTCATAGACTACATGCTTCCATCAAAGAGAAAAGGCGAGAAAACTGAGTGGTGGTGTGCGCCTTCTTCACAACAACGCGCCTGTGCACACAGCTCTTGTTGTAAAGGAAGCTGTGAAGAAATGTGACTTCAAGGAGATCGACCATCCACCCTACAGCCCAAATGTAGCTCACAGTGACTATTTCCTCTTTTCATTACTCAAGAAGGACCTTTGAGGATGGAAATTTAAGTGTGACTAAGAAGTAATGGATGCTGTTTATGCCCATTTTGCAGACAAGACTTCTATTGGGGTGGGGGAGTTGAAATGTTAATTCATATAAAGGGTGGCTACATTGAAAAGTGAAATATAGGTTTTGTCTTTGTCTTACATTGAAAAGTGAAATATAGGTTTTGTCTTTGTCCTACCTAGAAAAGGTTAGACCGGAAACTTATGGACTTACACCTTCGTACGTTGCAATGGTGACACACAGACTTTCATTTGAAAACTTTCCAGTCAGAGTAACCAGTTATTCAAATAAAAAGAGCGTCAATTTAGGTATTGAGGGGGATGTTGATTGCATTTAAGTGTTATCTTATCCCGAGATACCTAAACTTAGAATTTTCAAGTGACATTCCAGCTTATGACATTTAATTTCAAAGAGGATTCATTGGTCATATGTTTTTATACCGTTGCCAGCCATTATTTCTTATAGTTGTACGATGAAAACTATTTCGAATAATGTTACAATTTTACGAAATGAAATGTTCAAAATGTGCTGTATTGTTGGCTAGGCAGTAATATAACTTGTTTCAGAACTTTTGACTAAACCTTTTACATTCCGTTCTTTCTTGTATCCATTTTGAAGCAATTTATTAACAGTGCATAATTCTTACATCAAATATACGATAGTGTTATCGTTTTACTCTGTCCAAATTCAAACAATAACACTTCAAGTTACCATATAAGATCATGGGTGCCATTTAAATTTTCAAAATGGGGTGGCTGGAATTGAAGAGGTAAAACCTAAAATGTAATCAACAGTGATTTAAATTTCTCCTTCAATATTTAAATTGATATGTTTTATAGAGTGACAAGTTTTGAAATGAAAGCCTTGTATATTGCCGCTGTAAAAGTAATTCGATATAACTTTGTATTAAAAAGGTGAACAATATTTTGTGTTACATCCTCACACGTTTATTAAGTTTATTTTAAGTGAATATAGACTTGTTTCTTTTTTAAAATTAATTAGTAAAGAATTAACTCCACTGCTCACGAATTTTTTATTTTATTCTGTTATTGTCCGTTTTATTGAAAGTGCAAGATTCCCCCCCCCCATTTTAATATAGAAATAAAAGTAGACAAAGTTAAAAGTATATTATTTTATCCCGATAAAGAAAGCTATGTAGCAAAATCATTTGTTCTAGATCCTGGACACTGTTGTATTCTTTGAATGTTCAGCCAAATTTAGTCAAAAGTTGGATTCAATTTCTATGGATTTGAAGCCGGCGCGGATGAAAAACTATTGCAGTGTCCAATCATTTCGTAATTTTTGATTGACTACATTTATTTCTTACTTATTCTTAGAGTATCTTTAAAACGATTAATTTCATCACCCCTCATATATTAATATATTCATATTTACAAACGTTGAATCTCACAGTAATGCTCAAAGTATTAAACTTAATTTCAATTCTGAAGTTACTATTAAGGTTAAAAAGGGCTTAATCGTTAATCGGGTGGAGAAAGAAGCTAAGCCAGTTTTTTTTTTTTTTTTTTTTTCGAAAATAATTTTGCTCCCCTTGTACTGAGTTAAGCGAGTGCAACATATGTACTATTGCGACTATAATAGAGTAGAAAGAAAAAATTAAAACAATCATGTTTACAAGAATTTAAGCTTTTAAACAGTTTTCTCTCTCTCTCTTCCAGAAACGTGGAAAAAATGACTTAGTTCTTTTCTACACTTTGATTAAATTACTCGTATATGAGCACTAATATGAAAAAATAAACTATAAATTAAACGCAATTAATTTTAAGTGTTTAACACGTGTTTGTGTTGCTGAGGCACCACAGGTGGATTGCAAATTTCACGGCTGGCTGTATGTATTACTTATTTTCGTTAATTTATAGGTATATTTTAAAATGTTAATTCTTTGATTGCGCTTAATTATAATTCATATTTAGAAGAAATCAACTGTATCTTAAGATAACTGTTGCATCTGTGCAGTGCTACCACTTATAGGTGTCAGCCACAACACGCTTGACAAAACAACTAATTAGCTATTCTCCCCCGCTGTCACCTCCGATAATAACATTGTTTGCTGACACCTCCGGGCACCTCCCTAAAGCACCCTCCCCGTGCCGATTATCGGCTCACAATACAGGGATTAACACCCCCACTGCAAGCGCGCTTAATAGCTGGCGTTCGCTAGCCCGGAGGGAAAACAGTTTAGCCCATCATATCGTAATAGTTAATGCTGCATATACTGTAGGGTTAATATAGCACACTAATAGCAATACGTCCTTGCGCGTTCTTTGCACTGAGTGTCCTACATTTCTATCTCGAGTTGGATATAATACCTACATTTTGCATACAACACATTTTATGTCAAATACCATACATTTTGTCACCGTTTTGTGTGCCAGTATAAGCATAAACAAATATATTTCTTCTGTTTTTTCCACACATCACAAGCTTTCAACAAAATGCGAAGGAATTGTTTTTTTGTCTCAACGAAACTGTAGTTTTTTTTTTTTTTTTTTTTTTAATAAATTGAAAAAAGCTCTTTCCGAAAATCAGGGCAATCGGGACATTAGGAGTGGAGGAGGGCATATCTGGGAAACTAATGGGGGCTAAAGGGAAATTTAAAAATCGCTTTAACGGCCGCAACTTTTAATGTTTTTAAAGGAAATTGGTTTTGTGCTATTAAAATAAAATAAGACCAATAATTTCTGAAAATAAATGAAATCGGAATATTAGCAACGGAGGGAGGGGGGTTACTCACATAGCATAGATTTATCTATCAGTGGTCATATTTTTCATTTAATTAACAGTATACCATTACTTTTTGTGGTTTAATCTCAATAATAATAATAATAATAACAACAACAACAATAATAATTCTAAAAATGCTGTTTCTCTTTTGTGATACTTATAGATTTCAAGAATTCTAACTTTGTTCCCCTAATACCGCATAGTATTGCCATAATATATTTCATTAATTAATAAGGTCTAATTTGGATTTTATATTCATTTTTATTAAAAGTTATTCAACTCGGTGAGGAATTCGTTTAGTTTACACGGCTCCTGCGTGACGGACTTCTATCGTTTTCAGTTTTAATTTTTTTTCTATGGGTGACTATAACAAAGAAATTCTAGTATACTTTTTGTTTTAATCGATTTAAATTACGCGTCTTTTGTTGTATGTGATAGTTTCTTATATAACCTGTATACTGCATTGGTATTGAATCAAACAGTCTGGTTCTTTTTACATTATCGATTCACGATTGTGAAGATGTTTACAAAAGCACAATAAGTTTTTGTTTTAAAAACGTATTATAAACGTGGCTATAATTTAATAATAAATTAGTAGAATAAACATTCAACACCGTTTAACAAACATGGAAGACAGTTTACATTTTATGAAAACGTTTTGAGGATACTGGATCAGTAGCGGACTGCCACAGGTCAGGTAGGCCATCATTGAGTGTTCGAAAGTAAGCTGAAGGTTTCACAAGCGATTATTCAGAGTCCTAAAAAGTCTACTCCTAGGCTATCTTGTGAAGAGGTAGTTTCAAGAACTTCAATTCGGAGAATTTTACATGTGGCCAAATTCAAGTGTTAGATATCTGGTCTTATACATGACCTATTGGAAGATGATCTGATCGTAGAATTCAATTTTGTGAGGTTATGTTAAATGAAACGAGGATTCATGACAACGAGTGGTTTTTCTAAGATAATTTGGAATGATGAGGCATCTTTCAAGTGAACAAGTAACGTCAACAGACACAACTGCACCTATCTATCGGTACACCAAGAACCATAGAATTGTCTTTGAGAAGCAGCTGAATCCACCAGGTGTTACTGCTTGGGATGGAATCTCATGTCATGTATTTATTGGGACTTGGTTTATCGATGGTACAGTCACTGAAGAGAAATACCTGGAAATGTTAGCTACCTATGTTGTTCCAGGTCTACAAATACCACTGACTTTCAACATGATGGCGCTCCACCACATTGCATTATCTGTGCGAAACTACGTTGATGAGTATTTTAATGATAAAATTGTTGAAAGGCAAGGGTCAAACGAAATGCCACCCAGACCTTGCAACAATAGATTTTTTTTGGGTGGGGGGCTGCATTAAGAATATAGTAATGCTACAATACCACAAACACTTGAGAACTTGAGGACCTAAGCGTCCCAGATCGTCTGCAGAAATGTATTGACAGAGATTTTAGAAACATTTTTGTAAATAGTAATCATATAGCTTCAATAAAGTATTAATTCAATCATACTTCATTTTTCATTAAAATGGGCAGTGACTTTTAGCGTATCCTGTTTCTCAGATTATTTTTTCCTTTGAGGAAAATTAAAAGTTTCGCCAAAATTTATGAAGAAATGTAATCTATTCATGTTGCTATACTAGCAACATTTCAAAATTGTTATCATTTGTGAAGAAAACAGTAGATAGCACATATTTGTTAAATATATGTTTATTTTCACTCTAAAAGGTTAATATAGGTTGATTAATAATGCCATATAGCCATTTATTGAATGACCGAGTATCACAGAACGTTGTAAATAACGTTACCATTTCCTTTTAATACAAGGAAACAGTTTATACACTGAAAACAAACTTATTATTAGTTATATTTAAATATAACTTGTAATTGGTTTTGGCTTTACTACCTTTCCTTAACGGGTGGTTTTTCTAGCTGAGTTGGCTTGTTCAGAAAAAATTAGAAATGCGGTTGTTCCTCGTTTGGGGGAACAATCGCAACAATATCGATAAAGGATCGATTCTGTTTGTTGAAATCGGTGGGGTGGTTTTGCACGCATAGCGCGAGACAGCGTTACTGTTTACACATGATTGCGGTAATTATAATGCCATTCCAGGCAAGTTGCCGGGGGTAATTGTTCATGGTTGGGAGGTGCATTGGCGGTCAGTGAGGCGTGGTTCGTCCCCGGGTATGATCTTCCGGTTGGATTCATCCCGTAAAAAGCTCTCTGCAGTAACTACACTTTGTGTGGACAGGGGTGTCGAGGTTTGTGCTCCATGTTAGCAAGAGCTTTTGTCCTGCGATCTGATTAGCGTTCCCACGATACAAGTGCTTAGGACGAAAGCGGCCTAATAGTTCACTGCCGCCCTCACAAGAGTAGGCACTCTTATCCGTAGTAATGAAGGAAATCAGCTACTGGAGGAAATTATTAAATAAGAAACAGAAGAGAGTAGCAAAGTACGCCTGAAATGTTTTAGGACTTTTTCCCTATGTTGACAAAGATAGGGAAAAAAATGTGCAATTGTAATTTTTTAATCTTTAATTTGACATTAAAATCGTTCAATGTTTAGGTTCATTGCTTAGGTTGTTTATAAAATATAGTTGGAGAAAGTCATTGCGTTCATTTCTCCGTGTCTTCAAAATAATGTTTCAATGGAACAAAATTTGCATATTTTGTAGTATTATAGTATTTAGTATAGTATTTAAAGGAAGTAACATATTGTTCATCTCTCTGAGACTATTTGCGCTTAAAAACATGTTGGAAAATGAATTGCATATTCCTTGTAACGTTTGTGCATATAAAATGAAGACATCAACGATTTTACTGTATCTGCATGTATATACCACAGTGAAGTTATTTGAGTTACGGGGCGGAGGAGCTCGGGTGCGTATATGTTTTCAATGTATAAACTGTTTCCATGCATAGAAAGGAAATGATGACGTTATTTGCAACGTTTTGTAATACTCAGCGATTCAATATTGGCATTATTAAGCAACCTTTATTAATCTTGTAGATTGAAAATATAATGCATTTAACAAATATGTGCTATTTAATAACTGTTTTCTTCAAAAGTGATGATTTTGAAATATTGCTAGTTCAGCAACATGAATATATTACATTTCATCTTAAATTTTGGCGAAGCTTTCAACTTTTGCTCAAATGAAAAAATAATCAGAGAAACAAGAAAGTTTATATATTACAGGATGGGCCGAAAGTCACTACCCCATATGATTATTATTTATAAAAATGTTTCTAAAATCTCTGTCAATACATATCTGCAGACGATATAGGACGCTTAGGTATACTTGTTCGTACAATCATGTACTTGCATAGATTTCTTAAAAAAAATAGGAATAGCTTCTTTTAAGTTCTCAAGTGTTTGTGACTAGCATAATCTTTAATGTAGCTCCCCCCCCAAAAAAAAATCATTTGGTGTAGGGTCTGGGTAGCATTTCTATTGACCTTAGCCTTCCAACAACTTAATCATGAAAAGACTCATCAACGTAGTTTCTAACAGATAACAGAGCGTCATCGTGCAGTATATTGAAATTATCATAATGTATTTGTAGACCTGGAATGACATACGTAGCTAATATTTTCCAGGTATTTCTCTCCAGTGACTGTACCATTAAAAAACCAAGTCCCAATAACTCCACGACATGAGAATTTACCCCAAACAGTAACAAACATCAGGTTGATTGATTCTCAAAGACAAATCTACGGTTCTCGGTATATGCGCAGTTGTGTCCTGACATGACTTGTTCATTTGAAAGATGCCTCATCGCTCCAAAGTATCTTAGAAAACAACTCGCCGTCATGAATTTCATTAAACATAACCTCGCAAAATTGAACTCTACGATCAGGATCGTCTTCCAATAGGCCATGTAAAGACGAGGTATGTGTAACACTAGAATTTAGCCGCATGTAAAATTCTCCGAACAGGAGTTCTGAGAAGCCAGTCTCAAAGTTATGTAATGCATGTGCAGATAGTATCTTGTAGTTAGAGAGAAGATTTGGCAGCGAGTGGTTGTGCGTTTATTTTGTTACTCGGTGCTTTCACTCAGTGTAAATTGTGTGCTAATTGTTCTTGTTAGTTGTGCCGCTGCATAAATATAATCGTGACCGCATTTTTATGTACGATTCGTGTATGAAAATGGATTCTTGCAGAGAAAAGATAAAGCGATTCTCAAGAAAATATCCTTGCAATTGTCTACCAGACAAGAAATCGTTCCACAAAATTGTTAAGATTTTACGACAGGGTCCGTCAATGATAATGCATGTGCCGAACCGCCATGCTCTTACGGAAGAAAAGTTTTAACGAAATAACGGAAATTTCCTATGCAGATGCCAGGAATGTATTGCTACTAAGGGCATCCTTTTCAATGTTTGTATTATTACTAGTTTTAAATACGTATAATTTTATGCTTTCGGTAAAAATATAATTACTAATATAAAAATACCTTAAACGCAGCGATTCTCTCTCTTTCCGGTTACAATGGCTGCACTCTGCCAATAAGTAACCGTTCAGAATCTCTATTTTAAAAATGTCTGTAAATTTAGTTCATTAAAGTAGAAAATTGATGCTTTCCTTTTTAGAAGTAGTGTATATTGAAGAGCATACACTTTTTTTTTTATCCCTATGGCTTGTGCGTAAAAATAAATTCGTATGCTTGTAAAGATTTTAAACGATTCATTAAAGGAAAAAAAGAAAAAAAAAAAGTTTGTGTTCATCTTAGTCCAACGTTTCTTAAAATAGGTTCACGAACCATAAGTGGTCCTTCATGTCTGTCTGCCCTTGTGGTTCTGTAGAATCTAGATGGCAGTGTATTTTGTAAAATCTAACATTATTGCGAGATGAACAACCATAAATCATTGCTGGTAGCTGTAACGTTGATCACCACAAAGAAGCGCGATTTCCTTATAACACTTTTATATCATGAAAGCATGTGGCGAACACTGCTAATTGTGTTGTAAGTTCCTTGCGGCATACATCTACCATACATTTTATGTTTCTATTTTTTAAAGTATCGAGTTAAACTTAGTTACAATATAAATTAAGGAAATTGGAATTAATGCTGTTTTAAATATATATTTGAATGGTGTTTGACGCCCGTTTTTACTAATGAGGCACCACAGGCGGTGAACACTGTTGACACGTGAGATGGAATGACATATTAGGAAAGAATTTTTTTTTAAGGAAGGAAACGTTCTAGGCCTAAGTTTAGGGTACCTCCCCGGCATTTGCCAGTAATAAAGAATGAGGAAAACCTGGAGAAAACCTCAGTCAGGGAGGACGGTCCTGGCGGGATTCGAATCCCAGACTTCCCGCTCACGAGTCCGTGCCTTAACGACCTCGGCCACCCGTGGCGGTCTGATGGAAGATAACAGTGTAACTGGCAGGGTAGTAAACTGCTGAAAAAAGGTAGGAGCAATTATGAGAATGACAAAACAGTGAGAGGATGCAGAGCCAGCGGAAACTGTTTACTTACAAATAAACAGAACAACTCATAAAGATAAAATTGAGGCCCTGGAGGAGTGTGTGGTTTATGGAACTGGTAGCGACCATCTCGCTTTCTTTTTAAAACAGTTTCTGAAACTGAAAAAGACAAACCATCAATAAGAGTGAGTGAAAATCAATCGACTAATGTAGAGACATGTGATAGCGCGTGCTTGCAACCGGTAATGAGATTCAATTTTTACGGTCTGTGCTTATCATTCTGATAGAATCCACTGTGGAAGTCAAGTTAATATAAAAATCTTAACAAAATGTACAATTAAACATTTTTTTTTTAAATTAAAAGTTGGCAAAAGAAGAAATGTTCATGTTTTTTATACAGAAGTTCTATTCTTGATCAAGATTTTAAAAACGGTTTGAGAAACGCTGTGTAGGCCTAAATGTAGAAAGTTTGTGTGAACCTTGGTCCATCAGTTAATACAAATGGAAAATATAAAACGTTTGTTTTTATCTTAGTCTATTAGGTGATACAAATGAAGCAAATAAGATAATTGCACTTTACATGGAAGTTGTTGGTCAAAATTAAATGTTTTGAAACATATATCAATGCACTGCATAACCATTCCAAAATTTTCATCATAACTGCTTGTAAATAGAGTGTCAAAGACGATCAGGGGAAGAGAGGTTTTTGTCAAGTCATAGCTGTCAAATCACAGATGTGTATACCCGTTGCAATATATAGCTATACAATAGCGTTCTGGAGATTTGATCATTGAAGTGCCTGCCTTTGATACTTGGTAGCGAAGCTGGGCTGTACGCGACAGACAGCTGTGCTTCCCTCGGCAACACATTGAATGTTGTAAAAGTAACAACATAAGAGGCATGGGTAGTGAATGCTTTATATGCCGCACGCATACATTCCTCCCTCCAGATTCATAGAAGTTAGTTCTTTAAAAACCCAGCTTTTAAATGAGAAGTTTTCGTTAATGGAAAAGATTTTAATAAATGTTTAACTTCTGTCGAAAAATCGTTGTAAAAATGCACGTGGTTGTCCGACTAGTGGAACTCAAGAAACAAATATGTTTTATTTTTATTTTTTAAACCAAACTTTGTTTTATTATTTGTGTGTGTTTTATATAAGTACTACAAGCGACGAACAACTTCATAATGTAGTTAGTAATATATGATAACTGTAGTCTGGAAGCAATACGTAAGATTAACCGTAATAACAAATATCTGCACAGTTAAGAAACAACAAAAATTGTGAGCTATTATTTATGAGATTCTAAGTAAACTGGGAAGAATACTTATCTGCTAGAAATATATTTATTTTTTCCGAATAATCATTAGATTGCATTAAAACTGCGGTGTAAAGAAAGAAAGAAAGAAAGAGAAATCCAAGCAAAGCAAATAAAAATTAAACGAAAAAGAAAAAGAAAGAAGATGCTTCTTGCTTATATTTCTTCGTTTTCCTGTGTACTTTCCATATTCAAAAATAAATCAAATTAAAAAAAATTGTAATTCTTCTCTGACGAGAGACAGCCTCTTTTCATCACGAAATACCATTATAGTCGTCCTCTTCCTTGTATTGTAACTATTTTCATTATGCTCGTTTTTTGAATTGAAATAGCGCAGTAGTGCCGTATTCTTTTTGTTAAACGCTGTGCCATATATACAAATCTATAATTGAATAAGTTGTTTGTTGCAAGCTTGCAGACATTTCCATGCCTCCCGTTTGGAAGGCTTATATTAAAAATCATTTGTTGTAGATTAATTTTAGAATATTCCCAAAAATAGTCTTAATTCATTTCTCAAAAGGCAATTTTAATAATACTTTTGTTTTAAATTATCTTGATTTTCATACAGTCAAATTTAATAGAGAGAGATAGAAGTTTTATCTGAACATCTACAGTAATTTATCTGCATTTATAAGTTAAGCAGTGCATCTGTAAATTGATTTTGCCGACTTTCGTTGTTAGTAACTCTCAGAGTGCATTTTCCGTTTCTTTGGTCATGTTTAATGATTAATACACGCTCAAGCTCTCCGCTGTGAGACGTGCGTGAATCCTTTTGAAAAGATTTCGAGACATTCTCCATCATGTTTTGTTTCAGCGCCTTTACGGGTTTTATTTCCGGTACAGAAGTACTTTTGTATTGATGAAGATGCAGCACGTGATTGGCTTTATGCGCACTGCCGACAGATACACCCACTTGCCGGGTTAATAGTGTTAAGACTTTCGAGGAGAAATTTCCGATAGCCCATTTCATCAAGTTACACTCTTGTAAAACCCCGTATTTTGGTCTTTCTTCTTGTCAGTGAAAACGTCTTGAGTTCCAACTTTGTACTTCAATCTGAAAATTGCACTTCCCGATTATTACTCCTGCAAATCTAGCACGAATTTTTCTCATACAATACTTGTTCAATTTTCGTTGCACATATCAACCATAAATAAAGCTTCTTTATTGTGGCACATTTCTCCACAACAAAAATACATAGAAAATTAAACCGCGCTTCTTACGGAAATGCAGCTAAAACAGTTAGCGTAATAAACATGATCGAGCAGGCTCTATTGTCCATATATAATGGAGGCAATTATCTCTGTTAAGTAAGGGCGCTACAGCAGGGCCCAGTTACGAGATAGTTGAAAGAAAAGCATTACGCAGTATTTGTAATGGAGAAAATTAATTTTAGGAAGTTGAATATAAAAGATTAACAAATAGGTTCATGACTCAAAAAGGAAGAAAACAAACTTGCTTGGAAATATTGGTAATTGATGCATTTATTTCGGATAGGATAATGCATTAATTTAAGAAGCAATACGCAACATTGTCCAAGAAATTAAAAGTTTTGTATTGAAATACAAAACATTTGAATTCCTTTTTAAAAACATGTTTAAATTAATGATAATTAAAGGAAAATAAGTGCATTTTGGAATAATGCGTATTTCTAAAGAACTGAAATCATGACACAGTATCCCTGTACTAAATGTCTTCAGGAATGAATATGAAATTTAGTTTACAACACTTGTACATCCACAAAAATCTAACCATTTTAGTTAATTGTATTATCATCATTGGTAACTATGGGCTCCCGTTTAAGCACTGACAAATGTACATGTTTTAATATTGCTATGTTTGGATACCAGTAATAGGAAAAGATTGAATGTCACATGGGAATAAACAAATTATATAAATCTAGCTGTACTTTCCTAAAGTATTTAAGTATTAAGCAGTAAACCGTAGCACACATCCAAGTTAACAATGTAATTAAGGTTTTCGGTTATATTCTGTAGATATCTTTAATTTTTGTACATTTATCGAATCTATTGCAGCAATTTCTTCTAGTTAATAATGATAAACATATGCATAGGATTAGCTGTGAAGCCACGGGTCTGTTACACACATTACGACGGTATGGAAATATGAAAATTATTTAAATAATATGTCAATATGCATATATAATGAATTCACGAATTAAAATTATCGTAAAGCGTGATATACGAATTAAACACAAATAGTTCCTAAATTAATTTTATTATAAGATGATAATTGCATATAAATGTCTGAGAGTGTAATGATGGAAATAGACAAAAATTCCCAACTTGATGGAAGTTGAAATAAAGAAAAACCGGCTCTGTTTATGAGGAAGGAAGGAAGGAAGGACTTGTGTGGTGTGATCAGATCGTGTAAGAGTGAAAGCAAGAACCGTGGAGGGATGATGGTGATGTGGAGTGTTACTTAAAACATTTAGTAGGTGGCGGCGCGGGCGGATGGGCCGGGGGGGGGGGGGGGCACGAGTACACTTAGAGCAAGGAGGCTCTTGCCGAGTGGCCATCCACCAGCAATAGAGAGCCATCCGACCAGCGGCGGCAGCAGTAGCATCAGATTGGTTCAGCGAACACTTACCGCATAAAAAAGCAAACAGCTCTTCAAGGCTTTCACCGCGATGTAGTCTTCATGAGTTATTTAACGATAGCGTATAATCGGCCAGAAGGAGCTCTGGAAAGAACCTTTGAAGCCGCCTTTCCCACAAAATATGAATACAGACGAATGGAATAGAAATGCCGATTTTTCATAGATTCTAAATATACAACAACCTAATGTTATTTTAATACGAAACATTTATAAGATATATAATTTTGAACAGTATAGCACAAATTCAGCGGATGATTTACTAGTAGTAGAAACTCAGACAGTACTGAGCCTTTCATTGTTATGTCGCCCGTTTAACGGTAATAGTGAATCGGCAGCAGGAGTGATAACTCCCGGCGAAGCGAATGCATTATCTGCGCAACTGATTCAAGTTCTCGTAATTGCAATTAAAATTACAATTAAATTAAGCGTGTAACTTATGATGGTATATGTTGGAAATTATCCTGCTATGCTCACACCTTTCTGACTTTTTTAAAAAAATACATATATATATATATATATATATATATATTTTTAACATTGTCATTCACATGCTAGAGTTCATCTTCCGAAATTGAGTCGACTGAACGCATACAAGGTCACTGTTCACGAATTGCAGGTAGATGATTCTGATATTCGGATAAATTTCTTAAGAAATGTTAAGATTAATACAACTAAGGCAATAACTCTAATTTATTAAGCATTGAGCGCAGAAAGAATAGTATATGCAAATAGAAAATATAATTTTGATTGAATGATTTAAATAAAAGAAATAACAGTTACAGGTAGGATAAGGGCAACCTCTCTCAAAGATTAAAAAGATAATAGTAATTAAAATAATTGTAGTGAGTTATAGTCGTTGATTAACGCTGAATATTCTTTAATGATGAAGCAAGGTTCCATTTACATGGCCATGCTTTGACGCAAAGTAAAAGGTATTGAATGTTAGAAAACGCCGATTTTATGCACCAACTCTCCTTGCATGGCGAGAAAATATGTGCATAATGCGCAGTAAATGCATACAGATTAATAGGAATGACATAGGATAGTACATGATTTTTGTTTATGGGGGAATTTGAAAAATAAAACGAAAGGAACAAACTCCCACACATACCAACAATCAGGCGAGAAATTGTGGGAAGATAAACTGATGCGTGTGATTGCCAATTTTCTAAAATGGTGTCAGAATTGTGTGGGGGTAGCAGAACAACATTTCCTGTCATAATGTTCTTGCTTCTTTTCATTGTGATAGTAGTTGTAATTGCGAGCACTTTAGTCAGTTGCGCGGATATTACATTCGCTTCGCCGGTAGTTACCGCTCTGATTGCCGATCCGCCAGCTGCCGTGAAACGCCCCCCCCCCCCAAAAAAAAAGAACATGAAAGTACTTGGCACATCTGGAAAATATAATAGCACTGCAGATAAGCTCCTCTTTGCAATGAAGGAAACAAATGAAAACCGTATTTACTTTTGATTTGGCAGGTAACATTTTTCGGTTGCATTTAATGATTGTTACTGTTATAAACACTTACTCGTTACCTAGGGCTGAAGCCCTCATGAGCTGTATTGCTGAATTTGCCTTTTCTGGCCTTTTCTTTTATATATATTTGAATGGTCTTTAACGCCCGTTTTTACTACTGAGGCACCACAGGCGATGAACACTGATGATACATGAGATGAAAATTATACATTGGAAAAGGATTTTTTTAAGGAAGGAAACGTTCCTGGCCTAAGTTTAGGTACCTCCCCGGCATTTGCCATTTATGAGGACTGAGGAAAACCTGGAAAAAACCTCAATCAGGGAGGGTGGTCCTGGCGGGATTGGAACTCCAAACCTCCCGTTCATGAGTCCGCGCCTTAACGACCTCGGCCACCCGTGGCTGTTACTCTCACTGTCTATAGAGAAAGTATTCTATTACGATTTTGTTTATAGGATAGTAAGTGTATTGACCATCCTCTTGGTCTAGTGGTTACCGTTGCTGACTGCTGGCCCGGATTCCCGGTATCACCTTAGAAAGTTTTCTAAATTACGGAAGCCTGGAACGGAGTCTTGCCGGCCTCGAAGATAACTGGGGATGTTAGAAAGGTGGCGTTCTTCGACCTAGAAATCCCTTTTTGAACACACACCCCCTCCCGCAATACTGCCCTCAATGAATTCGCAAGACGGAGGTAGAGGAAGCAGAGGTCGCTGCGGCAGGCCATGGTCCGATCTCGGGTATAGCGCAATAGAAGAAGTAGGCTTTACCTTAATAGTGCAAGTATCTGGAAATCAGCTTAGAGTTAGGGTTTTTAAACGTGTGGTTTTTATATGAATTTAAAATTATTCAAAAAGAAACAAAATAAATAATGAAACTATATAATAAGCAAAAAAGAAAAAGAGACAGATTATTTTAAGCATTTAATAAACACTTATGAAAGTACAGTTGGAAATGAACGATTTGTAATGAATCTGAGAATTTGAATAATGGTTTCTTGGGCTTCAAAGAAAGTTATCGAAAAGTTCCCCTCTTCCTCTTCCTCTTCCTCTTTATAATTTATTAACGTTTTAGGTATCCGTTTCTCTTTCATCCGTAATATAAATTCTAGATAATTAAAACTAGACTTGTTTTTTATTTCTTCATTAATAACTATCTTACATGATTGTTCCCTTTAAATACAATTTATTTTATCTTAATTGTTGAAATCTTTAAATTATATGTCTCCATGATAACTTTCAGGTTATTAACATTTCTCTGTAATCCCTCTTGCTTTTCTTAAAAAATAGCCTGATCGTCAGCAAATGTTATTGTGTTCAGCTTATATCTATTAATTTGAATATCCCCAATGGAATAGTTTCCTACTCTTTTAAGTGCTTTCTTATATAGAAAAGTTCTAAATGAAATTATAAGTAAACATAGACAAAGACCTCCAAGCACTGAAAAGTAAAACTACCAGTGACTAACTGAAGACAGATCGAGTGAGGTGGCTCAGGCGGTATGGCTGGGAGTGCCGAGTTCAATTCCCTTGGGACCGTTCATTCTAAAAACATTTTTCCCTCTTCTGTGGTTTCAGGCGAATACTGTAATGAATGTGTACATTCCACGAATTTTTCGCTCTTCCAATACCCTTTATTTCATAGCATCAGTTACAGAGTCGGAAGCCCCAAGCGAGGCGGCACTGTGCCTTGCGGTGCGGTGTGGCGGTGACTTGCACTAGGGAAAAGTTCCTGTCAGCTGAATTCTTTCTGGCGGCCTCCTCCGGGTATCTCGGAATGCCTTAAGTGAACTCATGGTGAAACCGGGGGTGGTTCTCGCGGGACTTATTTATTATCTATAGAAACCCCCGCCTACCCTCATGCATCGCCTTCTCGGATATGTCCATTAGCGGACGCGTTGCAAACTCTTCGTAGGCAGAACAGGAATTGAAGACAGGAATGTTATTACTGATTACTAAGGAAAACGATAAACTCTATTTTCTGTTTATCCAATGTAGAGCTTAACTGTTGTTCCATAGTCGCATAACAACAAACAATAGAATGCTAAAACCAAGATTAAAAAAAAAGAAAGTATTACGTAAAATGTGGGATTGGAAAGAAAGTTAGATGTAATTCGTGTGTTAAAGTTGACCAGTCTTGCACTCTGTTCTGGACTGTTAACCATTGCAATGAGGATATTTGAGTTACGAACCCCCTGAACGAGCGACTGCTTACTGCGGAAATGCAGCCGTGGCACTGGGTAAGGGGATGTAGAGCCGTCGCGCGTAAAGTTCGTATTTTATTTTCACTAAAGGGTAAAATGACACTGCTGTTTAAAGCGGATAATGATAAGCACTAAAGTGCAATATAAGAGAAGTTGAAAATCCTGTCTCTCCGGCAATAAATTGCTGGCATCTGCATAGGAAGGTCCTGTGTTTCATCTAATTTTTCTTCCATAAGAACACAGTGGTTCGAAGTTTCTCTACCTGGAACACAATTGCCAAAATATTTTCTCGCCAATCGTCTTATCATTCTGTGCAAGAATGCGTTTTCACATATATATGTTACATAAAACCCGTTCTTGAAGATTATATTTATATAGCGGCATAATAAACGAAGTACAATTAGTACACAAATCTGTGAGCTGCTACATGCACATGCATTATACGGCCTTGACGATTGGCTTCTCCTAGAACCCTGCCACGCTCTACCGTCCCGTAACTTAAATGATCCCATTATATTTAGCTCTCTTATAACACAAATAGCTATTGTCGTAAAAAAAAAGCATGAAGACCCTTTAAGAACTAATCACAGAAAATATATAGTGACACTTTGCACGCAATATTAGCGACGGCGAGCTTTTTCACGTTAAAATTTCATGTTCTGTGTAGACCATATAGTCTTTTCTGAACCCAAAGAACGTGAAGAATAATTTAAAGTAATTTTATAAATAAACGCAGGTACTTAAAGGCTGAATGGAATGACTCTCCTAATTTGCCTCACAGTTTTATGCTCATTCGGAAAATTTGGACCTTTCGTATTAGACTACATATTTTAAATGCCTTTTCCGCAATTAAAACTGAACTTCGGTTTTACTGTTAATTTGATGGCTACCCTGAAGCAACCTAACTTTTTTAAAATATTAAGATATTTTCATAATTTAAATGAATTTGAAAACATAATGGAACGTAATTTCCTACCACATTTATTCATAGACGCGTCTAAATATTTGCAAATAAATGCAGGTTCGGGCTTATTGGATGAACAGTAGCCGTGCTGTAGTCACATTTGATTTGGCGTGAAATTCGCGAAACCTGTCAACATTTTACTTCCAGAAAGAAAGCATAATCAAATCCTTTAAGAATGTTTAAGTGCCCCTAGGGTATAATGAAACAACATGCCTAATTTTATTTATACCTTTTCAACACACTAAGTGCAAGGACAATTATAATTTCTTCGGCAATGAGTTATTTAATGCAAAACCTTCACCTTCAAGATGGTTGGGAAAGTGAAGATCAGTTTCATTACACGGGTACTCTATCGCAGGCGTTGAACAGGAAAATGATGTGATGGCGAACGCTGTGGGAAAGGGTAGTAGAAGAGCACACATCACGGGGAAAAAGCCGTGAGGGGGCGAGGAGAGACGGAGAGAGGTCCTCGAGACTCGATCTGTAATAAAGCATCATCCCCCACCAAGCGGGGTCCAGGCGCAAGCAACTTGACTGGAATCGTGGAAGCAGTGCAATAATTTGCCTTTCCTGGTTGATTGCTTGATTGATGTTGCACGGAGCGCTACGCGGGCGGCATAAGTAGCCCATCATCGTGAGCTGGCGGCCCGGCCTGCCGGTAACACCTTCCGTCCGTCCAAGTACCTACTTTAACCCTCCATCGACCGAGCGAGCGAGTCCTGTTGAAAAGTCGACAGTGTTTTTCCTGTTCTAATTGATTCTCGGTGCTGGTTTACACCTGTTCCTTTAGAGTAGGGTGTTTAAAAAGCAAGATCTCCACAGCACAAGATTCGTTTTCATTTTCAGCCTCCTTTCCTTGAACGCTTTACTAGACTTTAGGGTTTTAATACTTCATACAAGTTGTGTTCACCGTGACGGGTTGAGAAACAAAAGCGGAAAAATACCTGTTTCGGAATAAGGGATCTGCTATTTCGGAAAAATTGGCTTTTAAAGCGATGCTGATGTCAGAACCGTTTAGTTAAACATTACGAAAATTAACGTCTTGAGCGGAGGAATATTGACCATACGGTTAGAAATGTCTGAAGTAAAACTTATGAAATGCTGCAAGAACTACATGTAGTTAAGTAAAATGAGACTTTCAGACTGCATTTGTGATATAATTTAATAATACAGAGAGGCTTAAAAATGTATGCATATTTCAACATAAAGAATATTTGTTTTCAAGCTTTGTTACCAGATTTATGAATATATCAAAGGGGAGCTTTAAGTAATGTTTGTCTTCTGCAATTACCAAAGATGCCCAAAATATTCACCATTAGCCTCAGACACTTCTGGTTTCGGCCAACTGCTGCACGAGCAGTCGGGGGTTTCAAGTCGGGAACGATCTATCCTGCGTTCTGGCAGAATGAAATCAAAATAAGTTCTCAGTTTCTGTAGTAATGTGGTGGTGCGCTATCTTGCTGTAAGTAGATCTGCTCAGCACGAATCGCCAGTACAGTGGATGTTCGCAACATTTACAGATATACTGAGCCAGTCATCATACCTCATAAAGAAGGGTGCAAATAAACTCCTGGATGACAGTCCATACCAGACATTGAGCTCCGGTTTATCAACTGCTTTGCCCACGTGAATGCGAGGATTTTTTGAAACCCAATAATTAGAAGTATGGTTACTTATTAGTTTAAACTGTGCTTCACTAGGCCAAAATTCATCCGAAAACTCTTCATCCTCGTATGCCCTGTGTTGAAACCAACCACAATTCTTCGACCTGGAGTTTCATCCATGATGGGCAACAATCTTGAGATGTTGATTTTGCAACGTGATATATTAAGAATTCTCCAACTGCTGTCTCAAGTGCATGACAGAAACTGGTGATAGAGTTAACTGTTGCAATAGCAGACCCGAAGAAGCGACTCCTTCCAAATCTTGCTCGTGCACACCACACACTGATTTATCACATTGTCAGATGTTGGTGGTTCTGTAACAAACTCACGTCACCATTGTCGCTGCACTTCGCACACATTCTGTTTGATAGAGTACATACGCTACCGCTTAAGATTTTTACATTGCTCCGTATCGCTCCAGCCTTCCCTTAAATGTCTTTTTCCGCTGCCGCTGGTCTAGAGCCGTAGGACGGCCGCTGTTTGTAAGGGCAAGTCCGATTATCCGTCCATGCGCATGCGCAGACTATTCTCCATACTCTTTTACATGACACTAACGAGTTTATCGCTTGGCTGGAACACCCAACTGTTTGTTAATAACAACCGCGTGCCACATCTCCCTCCTGAATCTCCTTATCGAGGTACTCAGCGATTACAAAAATTCCTTTTTCAAGTATAGCCCCATTCCTAATGGACTGAATTCCGTGATTCTCAGCAACTATTTTTATTGTTTTATTATATAAGGAGTTTCGATTGTATTTCTCGTAATGATGTGATTTTGCTGATTTTCAGAATCTATTTTGCTTATTTTATTTTAATGGCGCATACCGAGTTTCTTTGAGATAAAAATTGCGGCCGCTAGAGCGATTTTTAGATTTTTGCTTTAAATTAACCCACACCTCCAATGGTCCAGTTTTGATGGTTAATTAACTCGATGAATCGTTTCTTAACTGATGGTTATAGGCCGAGTTTCGTTGAGAGAAAACAAAATATTGTGGCCACTAAGCGTTAACATATGTATATTTATGTCTCTATCTATATATTTTTCATCGTCATTTGCGGTGTTTAGAAAGTAGGATTGATGTAAATTTAAGGTGTTTTATTTTTCCAAAAATCTTTTCATGAATACAACCGCAATAGCTACATTCTTTCTGAGGTTTAAATCATGCTGGCCTGAACATACTCTTTTTTTAGTTTTTCCTCACCTTAAAAGAGGAATGCCAAAAATTAGGGACCGATAGACCGCGGATTCCATGCAACTTCTATTTCTTCCTTTGATCCTGATGTATATTTCTTTTTATGTATTTATTTATTTAACGAACAATTAGAAAAAAGATCTCTCTCTAGAGCAAATATTTAGAAAGTGATTTACGTTTGAGAAAGTAATCCAAAACTTAGGGGGGAGGAAGCTGAAACATTAAATTTAGAAAGATAATAAGTTCAAATAAAATTATCGTCCAACTTTAAAACTTGCATATGTCAAAATAATCGTGAAAATCAAAATATTCATGATATAAAAATCTAAAAATAAAAAATTATATCACCATTTTCACTGCCCTTAAACGCACTATATGTAGCTATGTGATAGCATTTGCAAAAATAAAATGTTTTCAAAAAAAAAAATAGTAAAGTCCCATAAAATGAGTTTTAGTAAACATCCAAAATTTTATTAATTTGTTGAAATATTTTCAGTAAATTTTATAGGCATTACTTTTTATAAAAAGCAATACTTTGCTGCTGATGCTATCAAATAGCTACAAATTATGCATATGTGCGCACGAAATTTTAATACTTTTTAACATTTCAATGCCATAAAAATACTTGTTTATAGGAAATGGGAAAGAGATGTTCTCTAGTTTTGTTTAAACAAAAATGCATCTTAGAACCGTATTAAGCGTAGTATAAAGTTTATTGTCAAACGTCTTAAGTATAGTGCGGCAAATAACGAAAATTAAAGATATTCTTTAGGCGTTTAGAAATATTGTATGGTAACGCAACTAAAGAATTAAAAAAAAAAAAAAAAAAAAAAAAAACTGATGATCAAGCTTTGCAACATAGAATCCAGTGGTGAATTCAGGTTAACTGTATACAGGGAATCAAAAATAGGCAGTTCATTGCTTTTGATAGCGGGCGTGCCTTATTTGAGTTTTTTGGACTTATTAATGCCTCTAGCTTGACTTTCTCAACTCGTCACGCTTCATAAAGCGGCTTTATCTGCTACATACGCGTTTGCAAAGTCAGACTGAGTTAGTCTTTGGCTCTCCACTCTAGTAATGTTGTTAGTAAATGGGTTTATCTGATGCACCGATTCGTGTGACATTTCACTGTTTAATACAAACACGTATAAAAAGGGATTGAGAAATAAGTATACACTAAAGTGAAGTTTAGTGAAACCATATTTAGTTCCCGTAATGTAAGAGTGTTTCACTTGTGTAAATAAGGGGCATCTTTTTACTGAGTATAATAGAAATGCAATATATTTTCATTTATTTACGACGAAAAGAGGCATTATGGCGTAACCATGAAGTCGAAAATTAAATATTAAAGCGGGATATGAAGTATTTATTAAATTTTCACGAGCCTCCTTGAAAAATAATGACTTCTATTACTACTTCGTCAATACACGCTTCATAAACCGAAAAATAAAAAATAATAAAATGTGAGAGCGCGGCAGTAGCATGTCACGGAGGATGTTGCTCATATAATACCGCAGCTGCCAAAGTGTGCTTTCCTTCGTTAACTTTCAGTGCGGCACATGAGGCATACAATTTTATTCTCGGATGTAAACATTTCACATCTTGAAGTTGTTAGTTTGCACAAAATGGGACAGCTATGTAAATATTTAGTATATTAACCACTACCTAGAGCACATACATTAAACCTGTATTATATACTTCATCTAGAATGTTGGGAAATTTAAAAATTCTACGCCATGCACACGATACGAAGGTAGGTCCATAAGTTTCCGGCCAAACCATTTTCTAGGTATGATAAAACTATATTTCACTTTTCAGTATAGTTACCCTTTATTGCAATGCACTTCTACATCTTTGAATTAACATTTCAAACCCTCCCAAAAAATTGTCAGAAGTTTTGTCTGCAAAATGCGCATAAACAGCATCCATCAATTCTTCGCCACACTTAAATTTCCTTCCTCGAAGGTCCTTCTTAAGTTTTGAGAAGAGGAAATAGTCACTGGGAGCTATATCTGGACTGTAGGGTGGATGATCGGTCTCCTTGAAGCCACATTTCTTCACAGCTTCCCTTGCAAAAAGAAAAAGAAAGCGCGTTGTCGTGAAGAAGGCACACACCACCACTCAGCTTTCCTCGTCTTCTCTCTTTGAAGGAAGCACGTAGTGTGTGCATTAGACCAGCATAGTACTCCCCATTTACTGTGGTGTTCCTCTCCTTGAAGACAATGAAGAGTGTTCCTTCACAGTCCCAAAAGATTGTGACCATGATCTTCCTCCTCGGCATTTGCCATTTATCAAGAGAGAGGAAAACCGGGGAAAAAATCTCAGTCAGGAAGGACTAGCGGGATTCGAACCCCAGACCTCACGCTCACGAGAGTTCGCACCTTAACGACTTCTGCCACCCGTAGCGGTTTCGCTTTTATTGAACTCGTATAATGCACGAGCAGTAGCTCATGATATGTGTGGGGAATGCATTCACTTAAACTATCCTATAATATTGGCAATCAACATAATGAATTACCTATAGTGATAGGCAAAATGTGCTCTGTTCTCACTTCATAGTCACGCCGGTCGAAGAGCAAGCAATTTCAATGGCGAAGACTTTGCGACAAGGACAAGGCAGTCGTACTCTCAGAATTGCTATCCAAGGAGTGTGCCAGTTAAAGGCAATGCCACAAAATCATTTCTACGTTACTACATTGGGTAAATCATTGTTGGATTGCATCGTATTGTGGAGTTGCTGGTATTAAGCCAAAGATAGTTTTTAAATTGAGCACGAGTCTAAAACAAGACCTTCACTTTTACATTTATGATTCTAGAATCAAAGCAACAACAGCTTACAAGAAATGGGAAAACTTAATCCTTGATGTCTATTGTAAAACTGCAGTTGCAAATTTCATGCTATCAGCCGTGTTATGACTACCTCGCCAAATTGATATTCTGTTCTCTAAAATGTATCTTTTGTAATCGCTCTAAACTAAAATGGACAGCAGATGAAAACCTTGAAGAGCTAGAGACTGCGAATGAGTTCAGTACATTATTAACAACATTTCACATCATTGTGATGTAGTGTTGTTGAAATTGGACCAGGGCGGGTGGCGATGCGCGTAAAGACGCAGCACGTGGGAATTATGCGGAAGTGCTTGGGTTTCATTTTTACTTAGAGGGTTTTCATGTTGGAGTGACAAGTCGGAGCATGGCGGCGGCTGCTGTTGCCCTGAAGCTCAGCTAATTTCGGCTCTTCCGCTGGGGAAGGATGAAAAGAAAGGAGAAAGATGGAGAAAGCCGAGGCAAGGCAGTAAATTAGGCAGTAAGCCTAATGATATCTCGGCGTGTGTAGCACGTACTCGAGACCGTCTTCACCGGGGGAAAGTCAATTGTCTCCGGGCTATAGCGACGCACCGGCGCAGCGTCGTCAAGAAAATGCTACGCCCAGCGTCTGCTCACACGTGCATACGTGCTAGCGAATGTGTCCAAAGAATACAACGAAGAGCACCGGTTTCTAAGTCACTAGATTCGCATTTCGATACCTAAAAGTTCTCATGTTCTATAAACTTAAATTTCGCATAATAAAAGTTAATGGACATCTAAATGTTTAAATAACTACTTTACGAGAATCAGTTCTTCAGCTTTCATTCTCTTTCTAAGTAGTCTTCCCCACTGTCGATACAAAGTTAGCCATCCCCAAGCTACCGCCACGGGTGGCCGAGGTCGTCAAGGCACGGACTCGTGAGCGGGAGGTCTTGAATTGAAACCACGGATCTTTCACCTTCTGTGCTGAGACTCTAACCAAATGAACTACCGTACCCTCCAAGCGCGGAATCACGAACCTCTCTCACCCGACTGCATTTCTCGGAGATCTTCCGAAAGTTCGGATTCTGTGCTTGGAGGAACAGGTGACTCGGTTGAAATCTGGGACGTGATCCAGTTTTTCAAGACTGGTTGTCCTTTTTAAAGTAATGTCTATGCATGGCTGGTGTGTAAAAACTGTTTTAAAAGTAAATTCACCCCTATATAGTTGGTGGTTAAACTAAAAGTCCGGTCAAGTTACTCGTAGCATTATAAGCCACCTCTTAAAGAATACTCTCTCACAATAGAGAAAACCTTAGGGAGGTCTCAAAGATATATAAAGCCATATGACCCACATTTTTTCAGTCTGATTCATCCTTTCCAGCTAACATTAACCATGCTGTTTGCAACTGACGATTAGAAAGAACGATGAGAGGAGTTGTACATGGATGTTTATTCTTGTTAGTTAAATACATAAGTTTAATCTGATGTCATTGCTATATTAAAACGCGGAAAAGAGAAAAATAAATAAAATATACATATTTGAACTTTAAGGCTGAAAGTTGGAATATTGCATGACCTTTCTTTAATGTTGCCATATCTTTGTATTTTGCAGGATAGTTAATTAAAATAATAATAATAATAATAATAATAATAATAATAATAATAATAACTCTACTGCGAAAATCAGTACGTACATCACTCTAGTCAATTACAAACCAATTAGTGAAAGAGAAGAGGTTGTTTGTTTAGATACTTTAATTTTTTTTTTTTTTTAAATTTTTAAGGCTATCATCCTTTAACCTTTACGGTAATATTAGACAATGAGTGCTTAATGGATTAGCGATAGCGGAAACCTAAAACCGCTAAAGGTACTTGGTTTCTTTCTAAGAATCAAGGAAAAATGCTGAATAAAAACTTGAACCCAACCGTCAATCGAACCCAGGCCCTCAGCATGACAGGAAAGCACGTTGCTCCTCCAACACCACAGTGGCTACTTCATACGTAGTTTAAAAGAAGACGCGCTTTTTGTACCCTTTGACAGCCTTGAGTTTTAGAACATCTTCGCCTCAAGATTGTTGCCGACATCTACTGAGCCGTGTGTAGGAGCGGGCGTTAAGATACGACTGTATTGTCGGACGCTTTGATTTTATTTCCGTGGGTAACGGGCCAAAGCAAGACCACACGATAGTAATTCATCTCTGTACTCTTTTTACTTTTTTTCCCCCGTTCATTTTGTGCAAAACCCGGGAAGCGCGCGTGCTAGGGGGTGGCGGGCCCCGCTGCAGCCCCTACTAGCTGGTCTCTCTCGAGGGCCCTTGACCCGCTGCCACTCAACTCGAGAGCTCGGCCTCACGATTTGTCCACCGGCTACCGTCGCCATGGCAACGGGGGAACGCCTCGAGTGCTCCGGCAGCGTTGCTAGGCAACCCTAGCGAGGAGGAACGCCGGCAACCGAAATGTTGCCGTCTCGCCACAGGAGCGGACCCTCAACTCTCGTTAAAGAAGACCCATCACATCCTTGTCTTATACAGAGCGTACAAACGATAATTGGGTTTTGGAAGAGCAACTGCTAATTGTGTATTATGAAACATTCAGAAAACTCAAGTTTTACCACTGCAAGTGTCTTCACTGTTCTCAGTAACTACCAAAGACAAAAGTTGCAACGCTTTCATTTCATTGGTTAGTGGGTCGCATAGGTTTAATAACCTGTTTGCATTGCGACTTTAAATATCTATTATGAATGTCCTAAATATACATGTGATAGTCCAACTTAATATTTCTATAGAAGTTTAAACTTTTTTGGGAGTTTGTAATATGTTGGGAGTATATAATTCAGGTGCTCTGTGGCGTGCAATATGTGATTGGTATGATATATGCCGTGCCTTTTCTTTCTGTATCTCTTCGTTACAGAAGCGACAGACAGAAATTAACATCTTGTAGAAAGAATCTCCCAGGGGACAATCTTCAGCGAGGAGACTGTTAATTTGTTTCAGTTCCGGTTTTTTTTATTGTTAAAAGCTCCTTAGCTCTTTAGTTGATAGAGCTATAAATTATTTAACGTTATTTAGCATTGTACTTGGATTTAGTTTAAGCTGCCAATTTTGTAATATCATATTTATAAAAAGAGTTAGTAACACCACAAAATGGTTTCGTGCCTATGAAGGATGTAGAGATTCCTTCTTTGACAAGTTGATCTGCAGTTTTATTGCCTTCAATTCCTACATGTCCTGGTACCCACTTCAACGTAACTCTGTTGTGTAAAACCAGTTGACTAAGGATTTTTTGATAGTCCCCATCAACTTTGACTTAACAGTGAAAACACTTAAGAGACTTTAGTGCTGCTTGACTGTTCAGTAGTGTAGGGGCGTAGGTGTTAAAACCCCCCTTTGGGCCCTCCACGCTTTCAGAGTAAATTGTTTCCTTTCTTTTTAATCTTTGTTCGTTGTACAGTGAAACTTAAAGTTGTGTTAATAGTTGCCTCATTTTTCCATTTGGCAAGCCTGGGTCTCGTGTTATCTTAAAAGTATATTTTCCTCCACTGATGCTAAAGAATATTAATAAATGCTTCCTTTTATGCGACGTCTGTCGGCATTCTTGTTGACTCATATTTGGATGAACTTTCTCAAGGTAGTTCCAGTTAAATGCAGTGCAGCTGTCCCAGCGTTTCTGACAGTCTTCGAAGACGTGCTGGAAAACATTTTTGACAAATCCTTAAGAATCGCCTCCGCAGCCTTCATCACTACTGCTGATGATGATGCCTCCCTCGAAGGCATTTCTTCAATTTTGAACAACAGCAACAACATTTGCGATATTCAGCCGCGAATTATCGTGTTGGAGCATACAGCTATTGCGTGTGATATGGCCTTGCAGAGTTTTCAGACATCTCTTTAATATTGCCCAGTTACAATTGTGTATGGTAAGCAACATGTTTATGACCATAACTTTCCCAACAGAAACAACTTCTCCCCCTTTTATCTTTCTTCTTTCTTTTCTTTTCCCTTATGCTGAAGATTTCCACAGAGTTTTGTTGTTTGCTTTCTCAGAATCGAAATAATGTAGCCAAGTGTTACCAATAGAGTGATTTGAAAGAAACTCCGCATCTTCAACTGCATGAACACTTGCATACAAATTTCCTATTGTTCCGAAATCAGCAGTCTTGGAAGTCGCCGTACACAAACAAAGAGCTCTTAATGTTATTCGATAGTCTTCTCTTACAATGAGAGAAACGGTGCTAGAGCATAAACTTCAGCACCGCGTCCACCTTTCTTTGAAATTGGTTGTGCTACATTAAAAACAAGCTCTTCCATAAGCCTTTTGTAATATCACATAGGCCTCAACTGAAATTTGTCGAAACGAAAGCAGAATTTCAGAGCAGCATATTGTTCATAACATGTCATCTCCATTTTGATAAAGGCAGAACTGAGCATGTCTCAACTTGCACACTTCTCAAAAGCGGAATCTAAAAGTGACATTATTGAAGCTAGCACCACGTGTACTTTACTCATTAATCTAACAAAATGTTGTAAAGATAAATTTTAGCGCGAAAAACCATGCTTATGAAAATATGATTTCTTCCTCGTAGAAGAAACATCTTTTATGCAGAAAACTGTGTCTTACGGTGTTTCTGGAATTAAAAACAGGTAGCTTTATCGATCATTAGCAACCAGTTTGTTTGCAATGCATTTAAGCTATCGCCTTGTGTTAAGATACCGAACTTCAGAACTAAACAGATCATTTTATTTCTGAGTGGGATGATAACCAAGTGCCTAGCTGCGAATACTTATCAGCTCTTGTCTGCAATCAAACAGCTGGGATTTCTTCTGACAACTCATGTAATAGCCAAAGTTTTTAATTTGAGTTTCCCTATTTGTAGGTTTCTCTAAGTGGAAAAGTTGACCTTTGTGGGGCTTTTGAACAATAGATCGAACAAGTTATATCACCCTTTCATACTAAAGCTATTGAAAAGTTTCATTCAGTCTTTGCAGAGGTGTGTAAGGCATGTAAAAAGATTGATAAACTCTTGAGCTTCTGCGGAAGAATTCTACACAATTGCATTTTTGAATAGTTTCAGCACTCAACTAAAATATCGTCTTTGTCTAATGAGAATTTTAGTTGTCTCCTGCCACAGTATGCAGCGAAAGATTTGCTCTAGAGACCCTAGTGCAACTGTAGTAGATGTTGTTAAAGAATTGTTGTAGAGGATAAAAATCACGTGGTTTAATTTTAAATTGTTTTGTATAATCGACATGTGGATTATGTAATACTGTTAAATATGTGAAGTAACGTAGATCAGCATTTTGTGCAGTAATTATATATTGTAATATTTAAAATATCTGTATTCTATTGAAATATTTAACACTTCAATTTGTTGTTTAAAAAATAGTGGTAATCATGGAGTCTGTTTCGAATATTTTATACACTTAATATCGCAAGTAGCATTTTTTATTTGTTAAAATATCTATTCATGCGTTTTATCCTCTATTCTAAACACAAAACTGAAAACCTTCCCCCTTGAGAAAATCAGTGCGAAATATATAGATTTTTGCGCCTCAAATACCTGTCGTGATATTTTCATGTGCACAAAATACAATTGCATGTACTACTGCTTGAAAAATTGGAAGGAAAAAAAAAACACTTTTTGAGAGAGTGCAAATTTTGGCTCATATACGCCTTCTTTCCCATCCATTCTTGATCCATTTGTATAACAGATGATGACTCTTTCCAAAATATTGTTCTGTCGGCACACTCAGATATTTTCTATATGGTTGTAATATAAAATTAAATCTCTGTCATAGTCCTACGCTTGCTTAGTGTAAGGAAGTTTATCAAGGGCTAAAACGTTTCTTTCAGGCCTTTCCTTCTACAACAATCATTCCAAGTATATATGTAACCTTTTATACCAAGAACTGTATCTTTTAAGATCTAAAAGGTCCAGGAGAGAAAGCGCTGGAATAGAGCATTTTTGTATTTTCTTGTGCTTATACCCCTTTATATGAATAAAAAGAAACAATGAAATGTATCACTCATATTAGTTGAGTGCCTTTGTGCTACAGCATATATAAAGCGAAAGACTTTGACTTTAAACCATTCCTTTAAGTTGCATTTATATACACGGTTTTAGCTGACCTATCTTATGCATGGAAAACAAGATCGAGGTTCAAACCTGAAAGCCTTTTTTTATTATTTTCCTTTGCTTTTCCTCCCAACTCGGCTGTCAGGCTATTTCAGGTTTTTGTGCTTGTAATTTACCTGTGCAATTTAAATGAATGAACTGTGAAGCAGCCAATAGGCTTAAAGAACTAAGTACTGTTCTGTATGAGAAATGGTTGAGAATTATTAAATAACAGAGAGTTAATAATTCTGATGGAATGCAGGTACAGTGAGATAATTTGAGTTACGGACCATGTAATCGTGGCTGCTTATAGGGGAGGTGCAGCCGCTGTAACTGAAAAAAAGTCGCGCTTGTATAGTAACTATGTATATTTTTACTGAAAGAATAAAACAATGCTGTATATAAAACTAATAACAATAACGTGATATAAGAGATTGAAAATGATGCCCCTAGGCGGTAATACGTTGCTGACATCTGCGTAAAAATTCCTGTATTTTATCCAACTTTTCTTCTGTAATATCACGGTGGTTCTTGTCATTGAGAGATTCTGCCTCTCGTAACTTTTTAACACGTTGGCGAAAAGTTTCTTACCTAGAACACGATTGCCAATGTATTTTAATACGAATCGCCTTTACGTTTTCTCTGCAAAAATTCGTTTTACATATGTATCGAACATAAAAACCCGTTCTTCAAGAGTATTCAAGTAATGGCATTATCTGCGCACAGTTTCTACACACTGTAACGTCGCGTAACACACAAACTAGACACTGACTCAAACTGACTACAAGTTGCTACCTGTACATGTACGGCACAGTCTTGACGGGTTGCTTCTTCCACTTTGCTACCGCACTCTGCCGGCTAGTAACATTTATTTGTAAGGCTTCTGTACCAATTGGCTAGTGTCTTATAGTACACCTCTGAGTGTTAAATACGAAATGTGTAAAAGATAATAATAATAATAATAATAATAATAATAAGCGAGTGCAAAATATCGCGTCATTTCTGAGCGGAGAAGACAATGATAGAAACTGTTGAAATTGACATCTTCCAACATCTACAGAGAGAATGCATAGGCGCAGGAATGAACCGCGTATCCTTTCAAAGATTTCTGCTGAACTATGGATTCACACCGGCGTGCACATTCTTGCCAGACGATAACTTTGATAATATTGTTTAGTAAATATTCGCACCAATGTTTCTGAACTAATGGAAGAGAAATTAACTATTTTTCGTCAAACCGCAGACAGATTTTGCTTTAATTTATGGGTACCCATGTGTAGTTTCAAAAATAAGGTCTATCTTTGGACTTCGACTTCATAGAGTTATAGCCTATTTCAAAATGTTTGCAACCTTTCTACGATCCTTAGAATGTGTGTGGTAAGTTATGGTTCATATTGCATAATGTATTATGGTGTTCTTAATTTATGTATGTATATGTGTATAACGAGAGCGTTTGATCTTTTAAAAGTGATAAACATAAGAGTAAGGACTTCTGCTACACATAGATATATGTTGCAATTTGTTTGTCTGTCGTTGGGAGTGACAGAAAAGCAATACATTTTGTTTGGAGCCTCTAGGCTGCAAAAATTCTAAGATGAGTAATTTTTTTATCAAATGATCACAGGTTCAGATTATTAAGCATGAGCCTCGGATATTCTTTTTCTGCACTTTTTGAGAGGTTTTCTGGGCTTGAAGGATGGTAACAAAAAGACTAGAAAAAAATTAACCAATGGCTCAGTGAGTGTCAAACCATACAGTAGAGTTAAACGTCTCGGATCTGTGTTTTTAACTTCCATGCATCTAATGCCCGTTTGGCCGTCAAAAATCTCAAGAAAACAACTTTTGTTTATATCACAGTTCTAAACCTTTCCTTCAAGTGAGCATGTGTCGGAGAACATCTGCCTCTTTACAGATAAATTCTGGTACATAGCATTGGTCCCGAGCTGGCAAGCAAGATTTGTCACTAGAGATTTTCTTTGCTAAGGGACCAGCTGCTTCCTTCTCATATGCCAACTTAATTCAGGATCCACTGGCAGAAAGCTCTGTTGAGAGAAATTATGAGCAGCATTGCAAGAAATTCATTTTAACAGTTTGTAGAAATATAGGTAAAGTGGAGAAGGGAGGCTTCTTTAACGTACCGTGATCAGAAGGGGAGAAGAAGAGAACTTGAATGGAAGCTGAGAAAGTCTGGGTTAAGAGATGTTGTCCCAAGTATCACAGTATTGTGCACTAAGAGAGAAATGAGTGGAGCAGGAAGGTAATATGAGAAATGAAATGAGTGAAAGGAATAATATCAAAGAAAATGCTACAAAACACTTAAGTGGTTTATAAGAGTTCCGGGTTGAATAAGGCTTGTGGAATCCGATTATCAAGGTATTTTAATGGATGAAAAAAGAAAAAAAAATACATTTAAAGCATATTGTTTTCATTGCCTATTTTTCTATACAACAGTATCGCTTCTATCATTGGACAATTTTTGTTAAAGGCAATCTTGACAATCTTGTACTCTCAGTACCTTCCTGCTAGTGCGTTATGTAAATGTTCATTGGTTTAATGCAGGTAAAATCGACTCTATTCCGTAGTCACTTTTCTAACTCAATTTGGATTTTCATCCAAGGATTTAATTCTGTCGTGAAATTCCTACTGCAAACAGCAATTCCTTTCCTACTTTTCATATTTAGGTTTATTGAAAGGTAGCAAACGTCTCACATTCTTGAACATTACAGGGTTGTTGGTGGCATTTTTGCTTTGAACTGTAGGGAAATTCAAAACCATCAGCCAATGCCCAAAATTGTTTAGGTAAAAGCTTTTGAAATTCCTGATGGAATTCAGTCAAGCAATCCGTTTTATTATTATTATTATTATTATTATTATTATTATTATTATTAAATGAAAAACAATTCTTCTCCGTCTTTGACTTTTTAAAGGGTAGAGCCAAATTACTGCATAGTTTTTATACATTTTATAAAATTATAAATGTTAGAATGAGCAAAATAAGACTATGAAGTTTCCATTGAAATGATCAGCAGCCATTTGTACAGTGAGAACAGTTAAAAAGTCCCGCAACTTAAAACCACCGACCAATGGACCTACCTCTTCCCTCTCCCGGGTGCAAAACTCCTGAGTATGGCTTCCTTCGGAAGGGAAGTAAATTCTTAGATCTCGTGTCGTAAATTTACGGCACATAGAAGAACCTCAACCGCGAAAGAAGAGGCCTCTGAGCAAAATTTAACGGCCGTTTCACGCTTTCCTTAATTGAATGGGACGTTGATGGCCTGAGATGTTAAAGAGCGTCCATAAATAAACCAAATCAACAAAACGTTTCCCTCTCCAATCGCCGAGATTCTCGCGCGACGCCTTTCTCTCTTGCAGTCAGTTGCGAGCGCAATTTCGACGACAGTAGGGCCGTTGTATTGTGCAGTCGAAAGTGAGATTTCATCGAGTAGTGTTGTGCAGTGGTGGGATATTCGCTGCGTCGTCTTTATTCATCTTCAAGACTTACATCGGATTACCGAAAGTGGCAGAACGAGACAGGTATTTTGGCGTAAATTTCCTGATAACCCAGATCCCACACAAAAAGTTAGTACAAAGTTTAATGAAATAAGTTCTGTGACCGACAGAAAAAAAAATGGAAAACTGCTCATTAACCCATGTCTTATATTTGGTTCCGGAAATATTGTCCTTAGTTTATAGACGTTTCGTTTCCAGATCTCAACTGTTTGTGAGGACATTGAAGAATAGAGCATTTTTAACTAACCCTCACACTCTGGAGCAACTTTTACATTCGAAACGAAGTTAGCGGAACTGTTGTGCATCAGTGATAATTTCCGAAGATGATGTGCATTGTAATTCAGGGAAAATTGATGTTTCAGCACCTACTGTAACTTTCAAAATGGCTTGAGCGCCATTAGTCTTCGCAAAAATTACCGGTGGCACCGCGGAGTCTAACCTCCGACTGGCTGAAGCGTGTACCAGGACTTTTAAGCTGCTTTTACTGAGTTCTTATAGTAATTGCTCGGTCGATACTGTTGGAGAAAAGGTAACTTCCGAAGCTATATATATGTCAGATAAAATCTAAGCGTTATTGAATTCGAGAATCTTGCAATTATAAAGGCATTAATTATATCATCAATGAATGCGTCGATGATAACTGTGGAATCCAAAAATGGCAAGCGAAAAATGCAATTTCAAACATTGTTCTAAATCCGAACGGTACTCTTTAGTTAAGTTCAAGACAAAATCATCTCGATCCAAGATGAAAACGACATTCTTTTATTTCTGTTCTTGGACAAATACTCTACTGCTAGATGGTTGGACCATTCAAAGACTCTGTATATAAAGATATAGTAGTTCTTGGAATAATGTAGCTAAATAATAAGAACTAGCAAAGCGGAAATAGATAAAACACGTAAATAATAACAAAAATATCGCAATATTTAGTACCTCATATGTTATTCAAAGGCAGAAGACAGGTATAATACACATTTAAATGCGCATTTGATGTTTTTATTCGGCGTTAGAGAGGACATCTGAACTTAATATATTATCAAGTGTGGAATCTCGTTGCTATATTTAACAGGCAATACTTGATTATCTAATCAATAATTACTAACAGCAAATCACTTGAAATTTCACAACTTATTACGTTATATTTTTAATGAATATTGCTACTTCCCAATAACTGACTCCACTGTTTTCATTACTAAATATTTTCAACTGTTCTATTTAGGCACACTTTAAAATTGACTTGTTTTGAATAAGTTTTTAGGTTTTTGCTTACATTTTTTCTTAATATTCTCCGATATCAGAACGGCTTTTAAAAAACAAAAACATTTCTACACAAGCAAACAGTTGAAAATCGATATAACATACACATTCTTGTACAACAAACAACCTGTAACTGCCAATGCCTTGCCTTAAAAGAAATGACTGTTTAGTGTATCTAAAAATGCAAGTTATGTTTTCAAGGATGTGCATATAGTAAAAGATGTGGAGGGGGCTTGCTTCAAAGCTCTTGTTATGTCCTCCGCAAATAAAGCGCAATAATAAACGCCCCTCTAACTATATGCGGGTCGGAAGCGGAAATACTGGCAATGACGTTTTACATTGTATTCGCCACCACTTCAAAGTCTATAGCTACAGTCAGAGAGAGAAAGAGGCGGAGACTGCTTTGCATTATGAAAATCTTATATTCGCAAGTAGGTACCACCATATAATACGCAGGTCACCTTAAAGCGAAAAGGTAGCTTGAGAGAGACGTTCTTTATCTTTGTAAAATAAGCTGGAACACTTGGTGAACGGAATTACATTGAATGCTTCCACCTTATTCTCAAAGTAGCCATATGGGTATTATGTTGCAACAAAGTCTGCAGAGTGTTTTAACTGCAGTGAAAATTGCAGTATTTGATGTAAATACTAAAAGGGTGAATTGGCGTATGAGGTAACGCTTGGGAGGTCCCGGGTTCAAATCCTGCGGCTAGCTAACCTGACTGAGGTTTCTGTGGCTTTCCCCTATTTTCAGAAAGATCAAATATCGAGTTAGTATTTCTCTTCCACAGTTTCATCTTCCATTTCATTCATTTATATTTCATATATCTGTGTGTATTTGCATCTTTCTGTGTATACGAGGGAGGTTTATAAGTTTCCGGCCTCGCGTATAAGGATTATCGCCTTCAGAAAATTCTTATCTGATGCCATGCCTTATCTGTTAAGTAAATAATTGCAGCTGTTACTTTCGCTCCGCTGTATTCAGTTGTTTAGATATAGTTGCATAAAGAAGGCAATGTGTAGCCGATTGAGACATGTTCAAAATGGAGCTTCGAGCTGTTATTAAGTTCTTTACAAAACAAGGACTTACTCCAAATGAAATTAAACAGCTGCTGAACGGCGTATATGGGGAAGTATCCCCCTTATATTTTACCGTAAAAGAATGGGTCAAGAAAGCATTAAAGACGAAGAGCGTGCAGATCGGCCCTTGGAGGTGCTCACTCCTGAAAACATCGCTCTTGTGGAAGGGGAAATTATTGAAGACCGGAGGTTCAAAGTTACAGAAATAGCAGAAAGGCTCGGCCTTTCTAAAACAACATTCCTTCGAATTATTCATAAACATTTAAACATGAATAAGGTTAGTGCAAGATGGGTGCCTAGACTTCTTTCCGCAGTTCAAAAGCAGCAACGAGTCAACTGTTGTCAGACATTTTTGGAGCTCTGCCGTGGCAACGATAGAGAAGTTCTGCAAACCATCGTTACAGAAGATGAAACTACGGTCCTCTACTATGATCCCTTGTCCAAAAGAAAATTAATGGAGTGCCGTAACCTGGCGACGAACCGCCTCTTACGGCCAAGGTCACTCAGTCAACCAAGAAGATCATGGCCACAAACTTTTCGGACTGTGAAGGAATACTTTTCATTGACTTCAAGGAGAGGAACAACACAGTACTATGCTGGCCTACTGCACAGACTACATGCTTCCATCAAAGAGAAAAGGCGAGAAAAGCTGAGTGATGGCGTGCGCCTTCTTCACGACAACGCGCTTGTGTGCACAGATCTTGTTGCAAAGGAAGCTGTGAAGAAATGTGGCTTCAAGGGGATCGACCATTCGCTGTACAGCCCAGATCTAGCCCCCAGTGACTATTTCCTCTTCTCAAAACTCAGGAAGGACCTTCCAGGAAGAAAATTCAAGTGTGGAAGAAGTGATGAATGCTGTTTATGCCCATTTTGCAGACAAGACTTCCGACTATATTTGTAATGGAGATCGAAATGTTAATTCACAGATGTGAGGAGTGTATTGCAACAAAGGGTAACTATATTGAAAAGTGAAATATAGTTTTTGTCTTTATTATACCCACAAAATGGTTAGATCAGAAAGTAATGGACCTATCCTGGTATATCCACAAGACAGTCCTGATATTGAATTGACTATCCATTCGGACAGAGCCTCAAAGCATGCATCAGTCCTGGTGGTCTGGTGGTAACCATGTTTTCCTCATAGACCCAAGATCGGGAGTTCAATCCCGGTGGATTTTTTCGGGTGTAAAAATTCTAGTTATTTCCGATGGGAAGTAAAGCCTCGAGTCCCATATCGTAGATTTACGGCACGTAAAAAAACCTCAAGCCTGAAAGAAGAGGCCTCTGAGCAACATTCACCGACCTTTTCACGCTCTGTATTAAATGACCTGAGATGTTACAGAGCGTCCGTATATAAAACAGATCAACAACAAAGCTCAGTGTGTTTGTGTAACTCTGTTTGTGTCCAGAGATACTTAGATCTGTCATATGCGACCGACCAAGGCATTTGCTTATAATTCCCAGGGAGTTATAATTAATACTGTAGGTGGATAGATAGAAGAAGATTTAAACACAATTTATTTGAGGACAACGTGACAAATTACCACTCTGAAATCTTAATTTGGAACAACATCGTACCTGGGTTTAATGAATTTAAAGCTTTTCAATTCTCGCAGATATCTTCGGCATCTGTTAGCGCAATTAGATATTACGTCGCTGCTTCTCAGGTCGCATATATTAATCTTACTTGAAATTTTAATTAATAATGAACTCCTATAGAAGTAGTTCCCTTTATCTCCGTACTCGAAAAATAATCATTACTTGTGGTCTTTGTACACTTTGGTGAGGAAACATTGTACAATTAATTAACAGAGGAGGTAATATGGAACAAAACAGAAAAAAAAAGTTTTTATAACCCTTGGTCGTAAACTTAACACCTTCTAAATTATGGTCTCACCACTGTCTTTGATCTACTCTTTACAACATATGCTCGATATGACGGACGCCTGTTTCATGCCAAAGTTCTCTGAATATATACTTGTAAGAAATGTTGCTCTTACAAAAATTAGACCAAACTTACCAGATATGTTAAGTGTACGACCAATTGTTATAGAAGTTTTCTTGTTTTCTTCCATGCTACCTCCTCTGTAACCTTTTGTATGATGTTTCCTCATTTGTTTCTGGTCAAAGTGCTCGGAGTAGAAGATAAGCCTCTCTTACAAAATATCACCATAACTAAGAAGATATTGCTTTTAGTTAATAGAAACTTTTTTTCTTGTTTTGTTTCATACTTCCACCTCGGTAAATATTGAAATCTTTTTTTCAGGATACGTTGTATATCACACAAATCACATCTAACGAAATAATTGAACATTGGATTTGTGAAAAGTTAATTGAAACTTTCTTTAACTTTGTTTAACCTGAATATTATTATATGGTGCCCTTTCCTTAATGAATGCCTCATTTTCTACGTTTTATCTTAATAATTTTTGTTTAAACAAACGCCAGGATTAAATGGGAAGTAATGCCTCATATTTTATTATTCTTCAACGGCTGACAGCACCGAGAGGCTATAACAACTTGACATCTTAATTAGAAGCACCGAAAACAGAAGTTGTATAACTGTCTGTAGTTTGTGAAATGGGGGTGTGTAGTCAGCAACTTTATCTATCTTCCTTAGAACCTTCATTCTATCCGGTTTCCAGCTTTCCCCACATTTTCAACGGGGCCTATGTCGGTTCCGTCCACAAACATATTTACGACCTTTATTTTCAAAGTTTATCAGTCACTTCCGTTACATAGCTATACGCCAGAGTTACTCGCAATTTAGCGGTTACTTTGTGTTACATTACTATTTCAATGAAGGAAGTATGCGTAAAAATTAATAATTTACATATAATAATAAACACATTAAGAGTCTGTAATATTAGGATTAGCCAAACAGATGACAGTATTTGAGCATTTGAGTTATTCTGAACTATGACCCATTTATTTATATAAATCTGTACACAAACTAATCGCAGCAGAAGCAGCAACATTTAAGCAATAAAAGTGAGATACTGTCTCAGGAGAAGAAATCACTCTGGGCATTCAGACGCACATCCCACTGCTTCACCAAGCGTCGGATACCGTCGAAAACAAGCACCGTGCTTAATGCGCGTAGCAGTTCCGAACTGCAGCCTGACTTCATAATCGTTGTGAAAGCGTTTGCCTTTCAGAAATTGCTTGATAGTCCGACAAATGAAATATCAGAGTTGTGGAGTCACTATGCCCAGTAGGAAATCGTCATCGCCTTCCTCAAACACAAACCCAAAGCTGTTCTTTATGTGTCTCAATCAGCATTCGCATAACCCATTCCTGGGGTCAGATGATTGACACAAACAAGAAACTTAACATTGGGAACTTTCGCAAATGATCCTGCTTTGGATATTTGACGTTTCGGATGGACATTTACACATTGATGCAATGGCAAACAAAAGAAAATCCAATAGAAAATAAATTGTATTGGAAATTTGGGCAATTTACTGAAGAATGGGGGGAAAATTATAAATTTGTTTTTTTCTGTATGTGCAGGACAAAATAAGTGCTGAGCTCATTAAATTCCTTTATTTTTGAATTATTAGACATAAATAAAGGTAGTAATGCTCTTAGCGTCTAATTCCTATTTGCTCAGCACCACAGCATCAAAGTGGCACGAACTGGGTGGACATAGTCCGAACGATAGTTTTCCCTACATCGTAGATCTCAATTCTAGACTGGGGGCTACCACGTTTGCTGCTATCTGCTATGCTCCAGGCATAATCTTACAAGTAGAATTATTCAGACCAAATATTTAAAAATGCACCTCGATCAAACGATTCGTATATTAGGTTTCATATGTCATTTACCTCTATTTCTCGTTAATTCAAAAACCTTTGTGTGAAATGTATTTTTTTAATACTTGTCCTACGAGATCACAACAAAGAAATTGGTAGGATTCTGTTTGTATCCTTCAGGATACGTAGCACTTCCTTTCATCCTGCCTCTTCCATCTTGCATTTCCGACTTGGTTCATCACTTACCTCTCCATCTGTTCGAACAAATTGAAGAGGTCTGAAGAGGCGAGAGATTCAGAAATAACGATGTGTCGCTGTAATTGCAGAAATCTAGATAAGCGAGCAATCATTAATCATTTACTTAACTTGGAAATTAGAGCCTTTTAGGACTTGATGTTAACTGCAATCAGAAGAGCAAGGTCTATCTATACCTTTAGGAAGATAGTAAGGTAATCTGCCCCAAGTATTCTCTCATTGTTTTAGTAAGATAATAAAGTAATCTGCCCCAAGTATTCTCTCATTGTTTTAGTAAGATAATAAAGTAATCTGCCCCAAGTATTCTCTCATTGTTTTAGTAAGATAGTAAAGTAATCTGCCCCAAGTATTCTCTCATTGTTTTAGTAAGATAGTAAAGTAATCTGCCCCAAGTATTCTCTCATTGTTTTAGTAAGATAGTAAAGTAATCTGCCCCAAGTCTTCTCTCATTGTTTTAGTAAGATAGTAAAGTAATCTGCCCCATGTATTCTCTCATTGTTTTAGTAAGATAGTAAAGTAATCTGCCCCAAGTATTCTGTCATTGTTTTAGTAAGATAGTAAAGTAATCTGCCCCAAGTATTCTCTCATTGTTTTAGTAAGATAGTAAAGTAATCTGCCCCATGTATTCTCTCATTGTTTTAGTAAGATAGTAAAGTAATCTGCCCCAAGTATTCTGTCATTGTTTTAGGAAGATAGTAAGGTAATCTGCCCCAAGTCTTCTCTCAATAGTAAGGTAATCTGCCCCAAGTCTTCTCTCATTGTTTTAGGAAGATAGTAAAGTAATCTGCCCCAAGTATTCTCTCATTGTTTTAGGAAGATAGTAAAGTAATCTGCCCCAAGTATTCTCTCATTGTTTTAGGAAGATAGTAAGGTAATCTGCCCCAAGTCTTCTCTCATTGTTTTAGGAGGATAGTAAGGTAATCTGCCCCAAGTCTTCTCTCATTGTTTTAGGAAGATAGTAAAGTAATCTGCCCCAAGTATTCTCTCATTGTTTTAGGAAGATAGTAAAGTAATCTGCCCCAAGTATTCTCTCATTGTTTTAGGAAGGTAGTAAAGTAATCTGCCCCAAGTATTCTCTCATTGTTTTAGGAAGATAGTAAGCTAATGCACCCCGAGTCTTCTATTTCCAAATTTCAGACAATGAAAATAACGTGAATTGCAATTTTTGTTTTGCAAAATCATCCAGAAGAAATGGGTTACATATTACTTAAACAATGTGGAAATATTTGAAAGCTGAACATTTATTCACATTTCAAAAACTGAAAGATGGCATTTCTCCATCCCCTTTACCGACTCTAGCTCAAGTCTTAAGCCTTCTGACTGTTAGAATTGTCTCTCCATTTGAAGTCAGTGTTGACCCATATGATGCGACTGTTGTTGGGAATCATCAGGTAGTTCAACTTCTAGTTCAGGTTCAGCAGCAGAACAAAGCCCTCTCTGAGCAAAGCAGTATCGTCCAACCAATGGACTCTGGAAGTATTTGTTGATAAAACGCAGTTTTAAGCCTGGAGACAAAAAGAACTCAAATAATTACCAAATTAGTCGCAAAAATTATCTGCAGAGATAACCAACCATTGTCCATAGGAGAATATAAAGATTTTAAAAAGTTTATAAACAACTTTCAGCCTGGATATTTGGAAGATTCCAGGTATTTCAAATTCTTTGGGAATTTGGATTCCAGTAAATTTAAATTATTCATTAATAAATTTCGCATTTAAAAGAAAAACTGAAATGTGTTTAATAAAACTGCATGAATTGAATAGTATTATTCAGATCTATATTTTACTCCTATGGAAACAACACCACTTTGTAGTGTGCGGTTGAGACATATGCCGTGATGATGAAACCGCGTATATAAAGCGTCCCTCTCGGAAACTGTTGGATCTTGCATGCACTGGGATAATAGGTCAGGAAAGGAAAGCCGGGAAGAGAAAAGAGCTCCGTGGGTGGTGGCGATTGCTATGATAATTGTCACGGATGGGAAGGTCGTCAAGATGGTGGCGCCCCACGGCGATGCAAAGCAAGCGAGAACTTGAGGATCTGCCGGAGTGGAAAGTAATTCGAGAGAGGGCCGAACAAGAGCGGGAGGGAAGGCAATGCGACACTGCAGGTAATTTTATTGCTGCGCTCCCTGCACACAGCAACACTGCGGCTGTTGCAACGCCAAGAAAATTAATCCATAATGAGCGCAATAGAAACTCTTCATGAACTAACTAACCTAGGCAAACGTTTTTGTCACTTTGTCATACTGTAAAAGGTTGCCCTGCTAATGAAAATATTAGATACTTTATTTAGCTTACGCTGAACTGGCAAAATATGCTAAGTCTGTCCTATAAAAATCCTGCCATTTATTGCTAAAAAATGTAGTTTAATTAGCACAATGACTCACCATTGGGACTATTAAAGTTAATCATAATTGGAGCCCGGAAGTTCAGATATTTATTTTCGTTAAAATAGGCAAGCGAAAAGGTACTTATAATACTGGAAAATAGGCAATAAATAAAATAGGAATTTATTAAGAGTGAAAACAGAGAGCAATGTCTATTATTATTAATGAACATAGGCATTTGAGATATTTATACTTTCTTTACCTCATAATTAAAGTACTTAAGCTTACTTTTCTTGTTTCCAAGCAACAACAAGATGTTTTTTCAAGGTATCAACTGCCATAGTCACCCGCTTGTCACAGAGAACATTTTTTAATATGGAAAAAGAATGTTCTACTGCCACTGAAATGATTAGGGCATATTTAAAAAAAGCTATTTCGAAAGGACTCACATCAGTCATAACGAAACATTTACCTTTCAGGACATCATGGAAATGTTGATCAATACAAAGTAAAGTAGTTTTGAATAATCCTGGCGAATAAGCAAAAGATTCGCATTGGTTTCTGGTCAGGTTCATTTTCTGTGTATGCGTTTATAGGGGAATCAGGCCAGTATCTCTCTTACTTCCGTACTGAACGCATTGTAGAGACTGTTTATTTGCACAGCTGTACCGCCCTGAATTGTCTCGAGCAGATCGATACAAGGTTATTCGCCATGACTATTCAAAACTACAGTACTTCCCTCATTCTCTCTTATTTCCTGGTGTTCGTATGCCCGAGGTAACCGTGCATTCCTTTCACTAATGAAGGTTCTGCCATTCAAAGAACTAAAGCGAATGAGTTGAGGAGAAAGTTTTTGATTGTTTGAAAAGAAATAAATGATAACGAGATTGTCATTAGATATTTTTGTGAGATGAACATGACATTTTATTTTTTATATTTTTTTTTCCATTCGATGTATTGAAATTCTTTATTTGATTTTTTTTAAAAATGCATAAATAATCACATAATAGGCAGAATAAAAAAAGGCTCAGAAGCCAAAGTAGACAAAAAATAAAAACTGATTCTAACGATCCCAAATGTACGCAAACATGTTCATTTCTATCTGACTCTTTAATATATCCACCCAGATAGAAAATACATTTTGCCTAACTTCTGGGCTGTGGTCGCAATTAAATGCTTGCAGGCACTGGAAAAAATATTCTGTTTAAGTATGTCACTGTGATACTGACAGTGGCAATCTTTTGCTCTACCACTCTACTAGATTCTAACTGACAAAACATATTTATATATTTTAAGGAAATGGTGACCAACATATACACTATTTGCTCTCCTTGTTCAAAAAAAAAAAAAAAAAAAAAAAAAAAAATCCAAGAATACATTAAATATTTTATAGCTTTCACTTTTAAGGATCCCAGAGATAGGCCACAGAGGATTAGATCCGGAAATAGACAATCCCATGTCGTAGTCGTTAAATTAATGTAACGTTGCTACTACATAGGACGAAGCGATTATTACGGCAATTTTTCCAATGGAAGTGTAGCGCTATCGCAACATTTCTTCGACGAGGAGAGTGCTCCATCTTTAGCAGTTTTTATTTTGTAATTCGCTCTTGCTTTCATCCCTCTCTACTTGCCTCTGTTACGGCATTCACTTTTTGGAACCTTTTCGAAAGTAGCATTTACCGCTCATTGGTTAAAACACGTAGCGTTATCTCCTCTTCCTTTAAGCAGCCTACCGGGAGTTGGTCGTTAGCTTTCCTCGGATAAACATTGTTTTCATTGCTAAAATAACAGCATCAACTGAGTACTATGTTATGTATTATGAAGCGATCATTGATCTTCATTCAAAATACAGAATATCGAAATTTAAAACATTTATCATAAAACATTTCAGTATTAATGAGAGTTCAGTCGTTTAAGCGTGGGCTAAATTTTCTTGCGGCAAACCCATCTTTGCTAGCAGTAACAATAGACAAACGAACGAAATTTATATCGACACAATGACTAAGTAAATTCATTAGAAAATATACATTAATATTAATTTTATTTTAACAATTCTGGTATACGAAATACCATATAAAATTCATTTGTCATGTTATACAATTAATGTATTGGTAAAAATTAGGGTTCTGTTTCGATTCTCAAATCTGGCACAGGCATTTTTCCTTCCTATGGTTAGTGTAGGTAACCCTAGGTTTAAGGTGTACTGTATCGCTACCATCCTTCACCGGGACAACGTAGTGGCGTCCTATGGGCCTCCCGGCCTCAGAAATCACGCCAGAGGGTAATGTCCACCAGTGACGGTGTACTTTATTTATTAATGAAAGGAATTTTGGGAAATTGCAAGGCTTCGGTCAGGTATTTGTGCTGTACCAATGAAGCCCATAAAACTTAGTGCGGAAATGTAAATTATTGAATGTAAAATTACATTTTAAAGTCAACCATATGATGTGTCTCAGCGATTTAAAACATACATTCAGTATTTAACACTACATCCCGTCATATTTTTTTTACCCTTAAACTGATTTGATCTTTTGAGCGATCTCAACGTATTGAATTCTCCCTGTACGCAACAGGAAACATAAAACATGCTGTGTTCAGCGCGACGATGCTCCACTTGAAAAAAAAAATGACGTCACTTCCGGACTCCGTAGTAATAAAAAAAAAAAAAAAGACGAATGTTTTTAATTGCGTGGATTCGTCTCATTAAGAGCTCCGCGAGACTGATGGGGCGCAATGAAGGCAATTCTTGTTGATCGTTTCTCTCTCTGCACACGCAATCACGGGACGAACCTAATTGGTGAAGCAATTAGAGTAAATAAAGGAGTGGGGTCAGGCATGGGGAAGGGTGGAGGGGGTGTACCTTGCTACGTTATTAATTTCTACTTGCAGCATCTTGTAGAGGGCAGAAGTCACTTCGCTAGGGGAAATTATCGTGGAAAGAGGGGTGCATACGTCATTCTCCTTTTGACGGCTTCCTCTTACTAATAAATATTCCGGACGTGCACAATACTGGAAATAGAATTTAAAGGCTGTTTTATTAATGACCAAGTTTTGGTTTGAATAATCGTGACAGAGCATTTTAGATACGACTTTTCTTCATTGTGCTATTACCATAAGACAAAGAAGCATTAACTTATAGCTTTATGCAGACAATGCATCTATAAACGGTGAGTAGAAATCGAGTAGAACATAATAAAGGGCTTATGTCAAAGAAAACACCAGCATTCAATAAAAGGATAAAACGTCTAAGTTATTTATTTCTTGTTAACCAAGTCATTGCAAGGTTCCTAAATGTTGCCTACAGATGCAGAACGCCTCTTACGCATTTGATTATTAACGGCTTCCGAAATAATGTAGCAATTGCGATTGTACTCGTGAAAAGATTTTTGAAATTGTTCTTCAAATCTTCATCGATCCTTCTTATTAGGCACCGAAAAAATACATCCCCTTAAAAGTCAATTCGTACAGTTTTTGTTCCAATGAATTCGATCCTTGGTTTTAGACCGTCTGATAAATGTTTCCTTTTTGAGGTGATAACCAAGAATATATTAGTTTTCTTTTATGCATTTAAACTATATTAAAGAGGAAGATAACACAGGCTCTCTTTGAGTACTCGCACTATTCTAAAATGCGTAGTTCACATCATGTAGAAAAGAAAACTTCTAAATTTACCCCTTCGTGGAGCAAGCGTTTTAATTGAATGTAATTTAAAATATCTTCTGTAGGTCAATTTTATATGTTATATGAACCTTTGAAACAAACAAAACTATTGATATGTTAGTTTATTCATAATAAACTTCTGTTAGTGCTGCTATTATTTAGACAAAATACAACTTTTTTGCATTTTCTACAAATGTTACTTACCTATTTCGTTCACTCAGTATCATTATACAACCGAAACATACGTTGGTCTTCTTGCTATGTCTCCCACATACACATATTGCACAATCAATAGCAGTTTTTGGCAGTTTGTTCTTTTGTTCTCTCTTGGTGTGAGCCTCTTCACACACTTCGGTTGAATGTTTCGGTGTCGCAGTTCTTTTGATAGGTTTCCTCCTATAAAAAGAAGGAAATTTCCTTCCGCTTTTTCCTCGACATTATCTGCACCACTCATAATTTCAGGTACTATATCACAACACAACACAACACAACTGACACACTCCACAGACAAATTTTACCAATTTCTAAGGTTTGTGTGTTGGCATCAATAATGAAACAACGGGTCTTCTCATGCAAAAGAAACACCCTTATCGTGAAATATTTCAAATTTAAATTTGAAAATGTAGGTCACGAACACCTTTGCTTGATTGCAGCATCCTATTGCGTCCGCAATGGGGTTAAATTAGATGTATTATATCTGAATTTTAAAATTAAAGTTTATTTAGACTATTGTTGTAGACAGCAAATTATTTATTTAATTATACATTCTCAAATACGAAGAAACCACTTTTTCAAGCACTAATAAAAATTCAATTTTCTGTTTTAAAAAAACTTGTATAATTAGACTTCACTGATGAATGTAACAGCAGGAAATACAGTACACAAAAAGGTATCACATTTTCAACTTTTAATTCATTTTGTATCCACTCTGTATATATACAGAGTGACCCAATGGATTGAAACCAAGATTATCGTTTGAACAGTGGAAAGCAATTTTGAAGTGGTACTGGAAAAACGAGAATGTTGTTGAAGTTCAAAGGTAATGAAGAAATGTGTACAGAACAGAACCGCCAATGCGAGTAACAATTGCACGCATTCGAGACAAATCTGAGACACTCGTGGATCTGGGAGACCTCGCACAGCAAGCAGTCCCGCACCCTCGGCTATTGTTTTGGAACGTTTTGAGCACTCACAGCAGAAATCTACAAATCTAGGAAGAGGTCCGATTGAGCTTCCATCGCGTTCTCCAGATCTAACTCCGTTGTACTTCTACCTATGGGGAACTCTTAAAGATGCTGTATACCGTAGAAAACCAGCGACACTGCAACACTTCGGGAAGAAATTGAAACGGCATGTGCTGCAATCGCTGAGGACACTTTCGCAAACGTTGCTCAATCAGTAGTTCAACGTATTCAGAAGTGTATCGACGTCAATGGTGGACATTTTGAGCAACTGTTGTAACTGTAAAAGTCTAAGATGATAGGGTTCATCATTTTCTATTTGCGTGAATTAAGTTTTGTTACGTTAACACTTTTTTTTCTTTGCTTGAATTGGATGTACATTTTTGCACCCTCTGTATATATCACTTTTATTCTTATTCTTATTCTATTCATGAAATAGTCCTAACCCCCTATTTGGCTCTTCTCTATTGACTTTACTGACAATCGGAATTCTTCTATCGTAATATTGCTTGAAAAGTTATGTACAAATATAGAATTATTACACTTTTATAAGGAAAGTTTAGAGGAATTATATTTAAATTTTCGTTTTATTCATGAAATAGACCTAATAAATATCACTGGAGGCTCTGAGCTTTTCATTCATTACGTTCGTGAATTTATAGACAATCTCAGACCCTCTCGTAGTATTACTTGTGATAATCACCGGGTATCGTTGTTTTAAAAGAATATATTGAAATTATGAATGAATTAGTACGTATTTTATACCAAAAGTTTGCATCCCGGCTTGGCGACGAGGGGGTTTGGTAATAAGTCGCGATGTTAAGCCAAGGGAGTGAGAACAGCAGGTAAAGGGAAGTAAGTTTCCCACGGGGAAGTTGATTCCATAGCAAACAGGAGGATCCAATTCTCGATAATGAGTAGGTCCTGGTGTTTGCCTAAAGGCTTATCGCTAAGGCTTCCTCAAGTCGTGCGAGATGTGGCGTCGCGGGGACTTCTTCATTTGCTGATTTACTGGGTGCCTCACAGAGCTGGCTTCAGATATATGAAAAGAGGAACCGAAATGTTCAAGTTTCTGATGCCTCTTATAATATTTCATTAGCACGCGCATGTTCACATCGTGGATCTTCTAATGTGTACAGGCGCCATTCAGCTCGCTAAAGGCTGTGCCCACACAAACGTATTCCAAATTCTTGATGCTACGAGGGTGACTTGGAAGATTTTAGCAGGGCATAAAAATGTTTTAATTGAGTGATTAGCTTTTTAAAGTATTCTCTGTCAAGACTTTTACATTCGCTCCAACCGCTCTGGAAATATCTATGACCATCATCCTTTTGGAATGTAAGACACAATGTTCTGTTCATGTTATGGGGAAACGCGCACGTGAAGCTTTTGTTTTGATTTTAGGGAAAAGGAAAATGCTAAATAGGATCATATCTGGAGATTATGTTGTTTAGGAAACTCTTTAACGTTTTGGTTCGACAAAAATGAAAGGTTTTAGCCACTGTGTATGTGCAGAAGAAGCAGGCGAGTGTTCTTCCATCTTGGGTGTCCATGCACTGATCACAGAAGACAATGATTCACATAATTATATACATATTTCAGTGATAGTTCTGTTGAGCTTTCAGTGTGATACTAGTTCAATGAGCGGTTTTTGTGAACAATTAAGCCACCATTTTCTTTTCCGCGCTTTTGCTTTTTCGCATTTTTGGTTCGTGGGTCATTCTGAAATGCATCACATTGCCGAATCGGAGTGGTTTATCGTGAGTACTTAGGTCTTTCTGCTTCTGTTGTTGAACTTTTCTGCCTGAAACAATGCCATTCCTCGAAAGACGCTTTCTTCTGTTGTATTAGGAAATGCGGAATTATTGAGAACAACGCTTTCCTACTTGAAGCTGATCATCCAATGCCAGATCATCCCAGATGCTGTGGAGATTCTCCCTGAGGAACTTCGCACAGCTGCAATTGAAGGTTCCATCAAAATCACATATAGAAATAGGAAAACCTCCCAAAGTACCCGTACTGAATCGTTAAATTAGAGTGCGCAATTTTTTGTTACATGTCACACTTTCCATATATTGTTATAATGATCTATTTATATGCTTAGTACAATCGTTGGAATGGAAAAAAAAAAAAAAAAAAAAAGACCAAAACGTGGAGCGTTCAAAAGGTTTTGCAAGTGTCACCATAAAGTCAAAACTAAGGATGGAATTCGAAAACTTATCTGCACAATCCTTCAAAGTACTCTCATCTCTACACACATACAGGTGTAAATAATCCAAGCACTAAGGTACACGGACTGAGATATTGCCAACAGAGCTGAATTTACAGCTTTGCCTGTACAGTATTGATTATAATCACGAACATCTGAAAAGAGAATAGAGTAGCGGTAGCCAAAAAATTTCAAAGGTATTGCTGTTTTGTGTAAGCTCCTGGGTTCAAATGTCACACAATTTTTTTTTTATTTTTTATTATTGGTTTTATATGTGTATATGTAGAACATTATATTGCCTTAATACCATATTATATTTTAACGTATCATTTGAGTTTTATGATTTTACGTATGCATACACAAAAAAGTAATCATAAACCCCGTATTCTTTACAAATAATTAAATGAATACTCGAACAAAAACATTTATCATCTAAAGTGAAAACATAGAAATAAACAAAAATTAATATCGGGTATATGAACCCTCAGCATGTATAACTGCCTTGAATCTTCGGTGCACACCTTCTCAGGCTTCTTGAATTTGTGCCCATAAGCCATCTTTTGTCCTTCTTGCATGTGCAGGGGATGCTGCAGTGGCCACACAGCTTGTGAACCGCGCGCTGTAACGAGTAGGACAGAAGAATTTTGCACTCAAGAGATGACTTTTTTGTGTACACAAGAATTGATGAGTGACAGGCATAGGAGGAGAGACTGGTGACCCTTTCTGCCTGCTGTATACATTACATTACCAACATAACTTCATTCCGCTTTAATCTGATTTTAGTGCTTAGAAATTTTGCTTTATTTTTCGCTCTGAGATCCAAGTACCTTGTTATCCTCTAAACTAACATTGAATGAAATGCTTGAAGTTCATCCACGCAATCCCGATCAATGGGAGTTGCAACACCCGTGCTGGATCATGACTCGGACTGAATCTTTCGGGAGGCCTTAGCAAGCCACAGCAGTCATCTTACGACAAACTTGGACCACCTGCGAGCGCACCTAATTGCCGCACAATGTTTAAGTCGAGCTTAGCAACGCCAACGCACAGAGCGGTCATTTCCGTTCCTTAACGAGCAGGATGATGAGGGTAAGGCGGGCTGAAGAGCTCTTAGGATCGGTAATGGGTCCACGCATATGCATGGCGCACCAGGTACTCCCGCTGGAATTAATGGGCGCCGGCCAGGAAAGGAAAAATGCGAGCTAACAAACTGTTTACGCCTCGCAACCCCTCAATTCACCAATGAGACGGAGACTAGGTAGGCAAGAAACTTCGAGAAATTAGTTGACGAAACCTTAACGGTGCAAATAGTTAGAGCTATCTGAGTGTCCAACCCTAGTCATAGAGGAACTTTTATGCTTCTTTTAAAAACCTATCAGCAACCAAAACTTGTTCAATTTGTAATTGGATCACTTGAAAATTTCAATCCAGAAAACTTCAGAGTGATTTATAGAGAACTGACACATTTCTTTCTTTATTTCAAACGAACTTATAATATCTCAAATGCAGAGTATCTTTGGGAGATTGTTAACTTCTATAGAACATATTGAAAATGTCCTCCCTTCTGCATAAGTCATAACTCATGTCTTTTTTTGTTATTGGCCGCTCGTTGGAGGGCCGTGTGTCAATACTATTAATCTCCTATATTTATAGTGCACAATGAACGCCTGAAACGAACGACATACTTCACTCTTTTATGCTTGTCTGGTTCCTGCAACTGTCCCAGGAATGTAACACTATATGAACTTTTCGCAGCTCTCTGACACAGAGACAAACAACTTAATGACATATGGGGTGAGTGTTCCATTCCTTCCCGGACTTCCACAACAACCCCACCGCCACGGGTGGCCGAGGTCGTTAAGGCACGGACTCGTGAGTGGGAGGTCTGCGGTTCGAATCCCGCCAGGACCGTCCTCCCTGACTGGGTTTTTTTTTTCAGGTTTTCCTCAGTCTTCATAACTGGCAAATGCCGGTGAGGTACCTAAACTTAGGCCTGGAACGTTTCCTTCCTTAAAAAAAAAATCCTTTCCCAATTTATCATTTCATCTTATGTATCATCAGTGTCCTCCGCCTGTGGTGCCTCAGTAGTAAAAACGGGCGTTAAACACTACTCAAAAAAAAAAAAAAAAAAAAAATGGGCAGTCTAGAAGATCAGCAGAAATCCCTTTGTCCCCAATTTGTTTACCATTGTTTATCGTGTTTCTTGCGGGGGGATTGCAAACACCAAATTCTCTCTGGTATGTCCTTCGAGTAGCTGTAATTGAATTGTTAATTCAGTATTGTATCATAAGAACAGCCGTTTATTTAATATATACTGTATTTTCACAGCGACTAAGAGCAAAGTACCTAAAACAGCTGTCAACCAATAAGGAATAAAGAATAAACATCTGCAAATCTCGTGACAGGGAGTGAAATCTCCCGAATTTTCCGTTTAATTTGACGTTAAACTCGGGACGTTGAATGGATTCCCAACCAAAAGAAATGTGCTAGTTGTATATAAATCACTCTAAACTTGAAAATTTAGCAGGTTCTATCAGTTCTGATAGAACCAAAATAAATCAAACTTGCTACAAAAGTAGGTTATACTTTCTTCTTGCTCATCTCATATGATTTCAAATATCTGTTGCTATTTAACTTTCATGCGGTTATCGGCAATGGGTAGAAGTTCTAAGTCGGCTTATTGCTTTTACGACACTCAGCGCTTTCTCTTGTTTCCGCTTTAAATGTTTCTACGACGAAAGTCTCAAAAGGTAAAGATTACCCACCTGCAGTTTGTGCTAAATTCACTGTAAGAGCCAGTGCAAGCGTAATTAATTATGCACAAAGTGTTACAACAGAGGTGAAAGACTTGCATCTCGAATTGCGGGATGGAAGGCAGCAGAGAGGAAAGCGAAGCCTGAAAACAAGTGTTTCTGCAAACCGCTGGTAGAAGAAGCACATACAGTAGCCTCGCATTATGTCCCAGGCAGGAGATATTCAATCTGTGCCTTCTCACAAACATTTCACGAAGAAAATTAACGTTGAGCACTTGTCTTTGATGCTATTCTTTTCTAAGTACTTAAGTACTTAGAAAAGAATTGTACCGTGCGATCAGTTTTGTTTTCCGTCAATTGCCGACCGGCGCGGTCTCGTGATTAGCGGGAGGGTAAAATAATAAAACAGACCAATTTAAAGAGGCTCAGTGCTTACCAAATTATCAAATGAGGTGTTGAAACTACCTACCTTCATTTCCCACATATTTCTGGCAAATTCATTAGCAGTATTAAACAATGCCTTCATTCTATTTCATAGACGCTTTAACTTACAAAGATCGTATAACTTTCTACAATTCTTTAAACATTTAATTCATAGGGGTGTGTTGGCAACATTAGGAGATATTATTTGCAAAGCTTAAACTATTGTGATTTATGTATCAACAGAAGTTACTGCACTAGACTTATAGGCAAGCATTGTGTTATTTACGTTAATAATAACTGTGTTTTTTAAAGTTTTATTAACTAGGTTCATTTTAGAATAAGGCATTTAATTGACTATATATTTTTAGTAAATTGTGTTTATTCATTTGTGTACTTGTGATATAAAAGTATAAGCATTTAAATAATACAAGTGTTAACAGAAAACAATGTAGACTATTATAAAATTTGAAATACAAAGAGTATAGTGTAAAGTTATCGCTTGCACAGAAAATGTGTGTTCATTGGATAATATCTTGCAAGTTTCTATCTGGATTAGTAACAGAAATTAGTGTTCATCAGCTCTCATTGTCGAGATGTGAAATATTGTCCGCAGACTTCTTTTGCAGTAACCAGGAATTACATCCTAAAATCATGTGAACAGAGATCACTGCTATTTCTTTCCACTGATACACATTATGTAATCGACTTATTTTCAACCAGTTCTGTCGATATGTACATTCTAAGCCAGTCGATTAACATAGTTCCCGTTTCCCTGCTTGTGAATATCTTAATACTAAATAAATATATTATGATGTTATAGTAAGCATACATTTATCTGCCCAAAGAACAATATTTATGGAAATTGTTCTTTCGCACCAGCCACTTGTAGGACATTAGTTGAAAGTAAAGAATGATATTTAATAAAGATGCGGGTCACGGAACAGCTTTGCTCTACCATGTCTTCCAAGCACGAAAGCATAACCGCCAACTATAAGGAGTTAATTTAAATTTCATTTAAGGGTATTATATTTCCAGCAAGCCTAAATGGTGTATTTGTAATTGTTAACGTGCTAAATCTGGTATACTTATAACAACTACCGATATCAACAATTTGGATGAGATTTTCGGGTTTCTCTCTCATTTAAGCAAAATCTAATAGGTTTGTTTTCAATGCTAAAAGCTAATTAATCGCTTTTCTGCGCAGTTTTTTCTTTAATTTCAATCCTTATCTTAAATGTACCATCAGTGAAAGGCCAAAGCCTTTTTGGGGAGCATGTTCTGACTCAAAGGACTTAAATCTCTTTGCTTTCTGAGTGAAAAAATTCGAAAACCATTCCATTGCAGATCGGAAGGCAGGAAGTGGGGCATTGTTTGGAAAAATGCATATATACCTAAGAAGAAGAGTATGTGACTAGTGATATCCTATGTTGTCCTGTGGTAAGCCATACTTGCCTCGCATACCCAAAATTGCGGGTTCATTCCCGGACTGGGAGTAAAAATCCTAATTATGGCTTCCTTCGGAATAGAAGTAAAGCAGTGGGCACAAAAATGAGCCTCAAGTCTAAAAGAAGAAGTCTGTGAGCAAAATTAACTGCCGATTCATCCAGAATTGAATGGAACGCTGATGACCTGAAATGTTTAAGAGTGTCCGTAAATAAGCCACGTCAACAACAGCTTCAAAATTATGTAGTCATCTTCTAACTCTGCCTTGCAGAATAAAAAGAATGGTGCAATTTGCACTCGAGACACTCGTCTTGCCAAAAGCTTTTTCATACCTAAGTACTTTGTTAGGATGTGATATGCCCTAAAGTATAAAGATCGCTTTGTGATTGACTTCTTCACAGTTTATCTCGCCATTTTTAAATTCGGCAGGCGAATCGAAAAGATTTTCATTTCGTTGTTTCTTATTACATTGAGTATTCTTGTTAAAAGAGCAGCAAACAAAAATAATGTTTGTGCGATCAACTGGTACTCTGTGGGTGATTGTAAGCATACAGGGTGTAAAAAAGATTTACTTTCTGTATCACATCGTGTAACAAAACCTCTCTTGCGCTTCATGCAGACATTTACTTGTTCCAGATTCCGGTGGAAGGTCTTACGACGACAGAGGTCGTCAGCAACAACAGCACCCACAGCAACAATACCATCACCAGAGGTCAGGTCTCCGGCAGGGTGGTTCAGGATACAGCTACAACAGTGGGTAAGTGTCCTCCATACTCGAAAACTAGCTGAAGACTGATACTAAACTGTCTTCCTCTTGAAGAAAAATAAAACAAGTAGACATAAATATATTTCCAGAATGCAGAACGACATCATTAAGCGGGTTGCAGCGTCCCTTGCTGTACAGTGAGAACTTTGTAGCCTATAAATTCAAAACCGTTGATCAGCTTCAGAATAATATGAAACTTTGATAGCTTGTGTATATGTCGCCGTTGTAATTACTTGTACAGGGTGTGGAAAAACACGTATAAAGAATTTCGAGTAGGAAGGGAGTCAAAAAATAGAACGTGAAGAATAGGAGCAAATGGACGCTTCGTTGTTGTGCTGCAGGCGTAAACACCAAAGTTATGGATGATGTCTTACCGCTTGCACGAAAATCTGAATATCTGCGTCATTTGTGGTTAGATTGGATTTTGGATACTCATGACTCTGCCTCCGTCAATGGAGTTCCATGGGCTATGAGAACACGTCACATCGCAACATAGCTACGACCTAGATTCATATCTGTGCCTGTAGCTCCGTGTTGAAGCATCTTGAAGTCATTCATTCTATTCTCAAAACACTTTGTGTCAAGCCCCTTTCTTCTTGTAAATACTCTTTGTATGTCCTTGCACCTTGCAACAAAGACGATAGGCAGGGGTGGCGGAATATTGAGCAAATCTGTAGTGTGTGTTCGGACTTTACTTTCCTTGAGTGTTAAGTGTGTCTTCTTATGCTTAGAGGAAGTGAGAAAGCAAGGCCTCTCAGTTTACAAGAAAAATAATAGAATTGGTGCTAACGTTATCACCATTATTTTTTATGAATTACTTAGATTTCCATGTAATCATCGTGCTGTTTTGAATAGTTTTTGTCTATCCTTAGCACCAGCTTCGTTATAACGCCATATCCCGTGCATCTACTGGTGCATCTTCATGAGCAATCTTCAGACATTCATCGATGTGAATCGGCTTTTTGTGTTACTCATTGAGGAATTCATTATAGCTTACTGTCTTCGCCTTGGGTTAATGCCTATAATTTTCTAAAACTTTAACTGAAAAAGAAATTATTGTAAACGAATGTACAAGGTTTGAGGATACACTAAATGTTAAGTTTCTTAAAATTGCTAAATATTTATGACGGTTTTGTGAGTTACATTTCAATAAATCACAATAAATTCAACATTAAATTTATTGATCAAATTAATTCCATCCACATGTATACATTTTTTTTTTTGAAATTGGTACCACTTTTTATGCTATTTTGATAATAATTGTGGCTCCCAGAGACGATGATGGCATTTCTGAATGACGTCCCAGCTTCTTTAAGCTATTGAAGACTTTACTTATTCTTCAGAAAACTATCCAAGTTGGCGAAAGATCCGGTGAATATACTGAAGAGATAAAGTTTCATAGCTCAACTCATTTCAGTTTCTGGAGTATTCTTTACGAGCGTGTGGCATGCGTTATTATAAAGAAGCATATACCCTTCTTCTGTTTGCCAGTGCTGAATGTTTTTTTCTGATGTATTTTACAAATTTCTTGGCAACACTTCACCGCTGAAGATTGTAGCATATTGAACGAACCGCAGATAACCTTACAGCACAATAACCTTCTCGTAGTATAATTTTGATTTTGTAAAGTGATTTGAAGTTTCGTAGAGAATCAGCCATTGTTTCCATCGTTTCTAGTTGTTTTAGAGAATCCACTTTTCATCACGGTCGCAGTGAATCAGGCAGTGAAAAACAGATTTGAAATTTATAACATGGGATGCATTTACCAAGTTTTTTCACATTTCCTACTTTCTTCAAGTGACCACATACTTTCCTGAGTTCATCATCATCAACTTTACTATGACGCTTAGACCTTACTCGCTTCAAGACTGAAATCTCTAACTCACAACCAACACTTAGGTGTGTGTTCAGAGGTGTTTCTCTCACCGCATACTTCCACAACATTTCAAGCGGTTGGCGCTGTGTGTACAGGTTTAAACTCAAGCAATAAAATCTGTACTGCTCAAGTGTCCATTTTTGGCAACCATACAGTCCAACTGGGAATAAGCATATCTTCAGAGTGTGGAACTTGAGTCTGCGGTTGATTTTCTTGTCCATCACGACGAATTTGAGACTTGAAAGTCTTCCAAGCCACGGTCACTCTTCTACTTATCTCCTTTTCGTTTCTGCCCATGCAGATTACCAGTTGTCCTAATATACTTGTAATTATTACGTGTGTTCTACAGGTTCTTGGCCTAACTCAGGGATGTCGTGAAAATGGCTATATAACCATGATAATTGTTAATACCATCATTTAGCGGGCGCGCTGTAAAGTTTCAGACGCGTAAGTGTAGTCACTTGTTTGTGACGATCATATAAACAAACTAGTATTAATATGTTCTGCATCATGGATAAAGTTGAAATACGAGCTTTGATAAAGTGCTTCGTTTTGAAAGGTTAATCCCAATAAAATTACAAAAGGAGTTTTTGTTTTTTTGTTAATTATCCTGATACCAAATGTGCTTTTTCTCATTAATTCTTTCCTAAAGTTCTCAAACACAATTCTCTCGTCCGCAAAGAGTAAAAGTTAGTCTCCTGCCATTGGTATTTATGCCGTGATTTTAGTGGGGTTTTTTTTATTATTGCAACCATTCTTTACTAATTTCTGAGGGCTTCTTAATGTGATTACTATAGAATTTAAATTTGATCTGCATCAGTTTTATTTATTATGCTTCCGTAGTTCAGCACATTCGCTAGTATAGGAAAAATATTTTTGAAACGGTATTATGAATCCTTTACGGTAAAGCTGGCAAATATCTGGAGTCGTAACACTAACCTACCTGGGTCTTGCAGTTTTCTAAAATGTTAAAGGTAATATAAGTGTGTTAATATATTCAGAAATTGGATAAAATAAGAGAATATTTGTGTGCCACACAAGCGGAGAATTTTTAAATTTTATACTGTGTTTTCTGAGGTGTGAAACATTACTACATTTGTGATTTAACCTTGAACAGAACTAATGCTGACGGACTCATTACATCTATTGGCAAATAGACGGTTGTCGCAGTGTAGGAGGGCGCTACTCCAAAAACGTGCCGCTCTGCACGAGGTGTCGCGTTGCTGGCGACAGAAACATGATTGATGGGAGCCCTGGTTTTGTGTTATTATATGTACACAGCACGTGAATGAAATGATCCATCAGATTTAAAACAAGGAAGCGGTCACGCGGATCTGCAGCACGCTCCGGAAAGTGACAGGGTGGACCCTTGTTTCGCCTGTCACTCTTGTCATCCATCGCTCCTATTCCGACTTGTAACTAGATCTAATTGTGCTCACGTAATGAGGACTTCAGGGTCTCAAACCGACAACCGCGCGCTACGAGGTAAATCGCAGTCGTTTTGCATGTACAGATATAGTTAGTTGCAGCAAAAATGGCCACTGCGATAGAATTTAACGGCTTCGAATATTTATAATGAAGTGACTGTCTTAGAAGAGCATTGGCCCTGAACGATTGATCATGATGAAAAACATTCTTATGGAATATTTGAAATATAAGAACCACCTTCCACACTAGTGCTAAAATTTATGACTCGCATCTTAGGTACAATTAACTATTATAAATAAATACAGTCTTCCATAATGTATATTAATAAGCATGTCCACAAATAGCAGAAACATTCACTTTCAATTTATTTCTTCAGTTATGTCTTGGATACAGTCAAAAATTATACGAGATATGTTTGCATCTCAAAAAATCATCCATGTTATATATAGGTTTAATTTTAAAATAATCTTTAAAGACTTTATTTTATAGCTCCAAACTGAGAATTGTAGTATCATGAGATAATAATGGACATATTTAATTCCTTAGTGAAACAACTTTTCTTTCATCTTCTTGTCGGTCCTGGTGGTGTAGTGGTAACCATACTTGCCTCCTAAACCCAAGGTCGCGGGTTCAAACCCGGTCAAGATCGATGAATTTTTTCGGGCTTAAAAATCCTAAGTATGGCTTCCTTCGGAAGGGAAGTAAAGCTGTGGGTCCCATGTCGTACATTTACGGCACGAAAAAGAACCTCAAGACTGAAAGAAGAGACCTCTTAGCAAAATTTGTCGGCCATTTCACGGCCTGAATTGAATAGGACGCTGATGACCTGAGATGTTAAAGAGCGTCCGTAAATAAAAGGAACCAATCAATTTCTTCTTGTTATTCAGTCTGTTTCTGGAGATATTACTGTGCTGATGATATTGTTCCCTCAATGAAAAGTTCTTAATATTTTATTTAACATGTAAAAGACAAAAATATGCATAAATTTAGTAAAGTTAAGCTTTTAAGTTGTTAAAAGGTAGTATACAATGTATCAGTTACTGTAAGCATGTGCACTTACAGTGAGGTTATTTGAGTTACGGGTGCCTGAGCGGGATGCTTAATAGGGAAGCACAGCTGCCGCAACCAGGAAAAGGGGAGTCCCCGTGCGTCAATATTTAATTTTTACTGAAGGTGTAAAATATACAACTGCTAATAATAAACACTAACCTGTATTATAAAAGATGATGAAAATTATGACCCTCAGCGGCAGTACATTGTTGTATCTCATCAAACGTTTCTTCCTCAAGAACACTTGTTTCTTATAAATGAGAAATTCTCGTAACTTTTTAATAAGTTGGCGAACATTTTCTTTTACCTGGAATACAATTTCCAGAATATTTTCTTGCGAATTCTTACCACTTCTCTGCAAGAAACGGTTTTCCTAACTGTATCATACATAAAAAAAAAAAACCTTTCTTCAAGACTATATTTATGCAATTGTATAACTATCAAAGAACAGTTAGCATATAATTTACACACAATGAAAGCACAAACACTATCTTATAAAGTCTCCCTCAAACTATAAGCTGCTGACAATGCCTTAGACTGCCGTGACTGATGGCTTTCCCAGCACTCATGCGTTCTGCTTGCCTATAACTCAAATAACCCCATTGTAAATAAATTTTCACGTAATTCAATTCTATTCTTCGGGAATCTTTTTATGAGTGTGCACAGTCTTCCATACATTTTCCCTTTTTTTTTTACCACCTCCCAAGTCTGGAGGTCAGCATGTATGGCTGCTGACCGGGAAATTCCTGCAATGTTATTGAAAGTGTGGGTCTGCAACGGTGCATCCAGCTTATGAGAGCAATGTACAAGGGGTTATTTTAAATTTTTAATTATCACATTTAAAATATTTGACAGAAAGTTCGTGATGTTTTATAGTTGTCAACTCTTGTCTACATAGTTACCATCAAAGTCTACATATTTTTTCACAGCGTTTCTTGACCCTCTGAATACCGTTATTGTAGAAGTCTACAGATGGCTCCTTAAACCAGTTTATTAACTGGTTTATTCCAGTATGCAGCCGCTCTCTACCAATCGAATCTCAAATAACTTAACTGTAGATATCATTGACACCTCAAACTGTATGTGAATAGGTTGTTATTTATTATTATTTAACGATTTTCTATGTAGTTTGTTGCAGTATTTTATATTCAGAAACATTTACTCGCGTTTAATATAGGTATATGTATGTATGCATGCTGAATTTCATCACTATGTATATGAATTTTTGAGCTGTTCGTTACAAACGTGCAAAACTATTTTTGAGCCAGCTCAGTGTTACCCGAAGGATGTAAAATATGCTTATAGGAAGCTATCAATCTTCCCCAAAATTATTTTTTGGCTTCTTATATAATTAGGTGTGAAATTTTATGTCAGTACTGTACGTGTATACCTGTTAGCGTGCAATATTGCAGAGCAGCTTGGCGCCCATTCCATAACATGTAGACATGTATACACAGTAACAATGGGTGGATGCGCGCAAGCGCTCTGTGCGAGCATCCGTGTGTGTTTTAGCCCCAGTTAGAGATAGTTACATGGAAATGGAATTTGCTTAATTTGCATCAAATGGCCTGGGAATTGCCGCCGCCGCCGGTTGTGTTTAGACAGGGAGGCTCCGCCCGGAGTAAATTGAATTGTGCCGCGGGGGTGCAAGAGGCAGCTATATACATATATATGTGTTGAGGGGGTGAAGAGGAACACCCCTTCCCTGTCCCCCACCAGCTCAATCTAATTTCGCTTGTTTGCTATAACTAACTGTATTTTGCCGCTGCGGATCGGACATAGCTTTGCTTCGTTATTCCCATCGGTTGCTTGTTTTCTGGACGTGTACACACGTCAACCAACCCCCCTGCTCATTGTGACAAGGGTCCTGTGCAGATAATAATTATGGTGTTGATGATAGCGCTGCATTACCTACCCGGTGGACATGCCTGTATGTTTAATCATGGCTGATCAAGTAAATACATTAGAAGAGCGTTTGCTGTTTATTGGAGCACGTCATTCTGTTTTCTTTGAACTCAGCAATGACTGCATAACTCTGATCACCGCTCTAGTTTTCTTCCCTTAGATTTAAAACACCAGCAAATGAAACGTTAAGCGAGTAAGTAAATGTTTACAAGAAGTACAAGATCCAGAACAGTTGACAAAATGAGACTCATTTGGCAACATATTCTTACTTAGTTCTGCTGAAAGAGTTCGAGAATAAACCAAATATAAATTTGAATTTTTATGTTACCGCTGCGACCAGTTTTGCCTATTGGCCAGCGCGTCGCTTATTAGGCAGTTAGCGAATAGCGGGAGGCTAAAGCAAACCTTTTAGGAGTATCGTTACTTATCAAATAATCAAATGAGGTGTCGAGACTGTTCGCCTTCATTCTCCACACATTTTTGGCATCATTAGGAAATCATTCATCACTCTCTGTAGTTCATTTTGAAAAATCCGAATAATTTTCTCTTATTATCTTTGAGTTCTTGTATAGTGTGTGGGTTCGTCTTGTACTGGCATTTTTTAATTTAATGCACAGATTTGTCTAAAACTGCATAAAAAGACGAAACATAGCTCTCAGGAAGAAGTCTATACATCAAATTTCACTATAGTTTTCAGTAATCGCAAATATAGTCTGCTCCTTCACATCCAGCTCAGGTACTATAACACCATATTTTACCCATTCTTCTCCTCCCATTGTCCTATAGGCACTGTAAATACAGAATGGCGCAAACATTGTTTTCTCTTGCATAATAAGAGGTGTAACATTTGCTTAATTTTAAACTTAGTTCAGTAATCATTTTTGGCAACAGCACGGTTTTTTTTTTTTTTTTTTTTTTTTTTTTCCAGTCATAGTCGTCCGTTGTACAATTTCAAGGGTTTTTGCAATCACACGTAAGTTTACAAGCTTCATTTGTATGGCAGCATCACAAAGAGTCTAATAGAATTCTCAACGAACAGTTGACAACATTTGAGAAAATTGAGCCTCAGATTTGAAAGAACGGAAAGCATTAAGATGCACCGAGGTCTGGACAGTTAGGAACTGCTCATAATGAAGACACCAACTTGGTTGCTCAGGTGTTTTTAGTAAGCCATCATTCATAATCGGGGAAGGCATCTGCTCATTAAAAAGTACGCAAAAAGATTGTCCAAAAGAATCTTAAAAGACATATAATTAGAGTTATATCGTCTAATACCTTCACGCACTACATGAAGATGATGACAGACAAATTCAGTTTTGTAAGTTATTTATTCATTTCTAATGATTGTATCTAACTTTTTGGCAATATTATGAATATAGTCTTGAAGAACGGGTTTTTATGGACGATATATATGTGAAAACGAATTCTTGCAGAGAAGTGGAAAGGCGATTCGCAAGAAAATATTCTGAAAATCGTGTTCCAGGTAGAAAAACTGTTCGCCAACTTGTTAAATAGTTACGAGAGACAGAATCTCTCAACGACAAAAAACGTGTACCGAACTGTCATATATTTACAAATTAAAAGTTAAAATGAAATACAAGAATTTCTTACGCAGGTGCCGGCAATGTAATGCCGCTGAGGGGCACCATTTTGAATATCTCTTGTAACACAGATTACTTATTATTATTATTATTATTATTATTATTATTATTACTTTTAAATACAGTATCATTTTATGCATTCAACTAAAATGTAAATATTAAAACAAAAGTTCTAACTTTATTCGCGGCTACTCAACTCCCTTTTTACTGGGGATGTATAGCCGCGCTCAGGCAGCCAGTAACTCATATAACCTCACTGTAATAATATTAATATTCCAGAAACATTTAATTAAGATTATTTAAGTATTAACGCCTTAATGTACTGATAAAGTAAGTAACGTGTTTTCATAAAGCAAGAAAATATACGGAAATATTAACCCAAGAATACATCACACATGGTTAAAAAATTACACGAGCTTGAGAAATGTGGAGAAACGTCGAGTAAAATATTATGAAAACATAACCTTTATTTGTCATTTTATTCCGCCAGTTTTAGAATTTAAAATCAAATCACTAGTGTAAAAGAAAACAAATACGTGGAATGATACTTTTGCAGATAGATATCTACTCCATTAAATTTCAATAAATGTACCTACTTGAAAGAACCTGTAATTTTTGCTACTAAAGAAACTCTCCATTATTTCATGCAAAAAGTAAAGCATCCAATCACACAAATTTAGTACATCTCTAAGTACCGAATTGCCAGTATCATAATGCTACTTAACATACTCGTAACTGACTTTAAAGTGCGAAAACTCTCAAATGAATGTATTTCGCACTATTGAGATGAGAAATCACAATTAGCGGCTTAACTCAATCCCCTGCACTTGCAACTGGCTTGAATTGACGCTCACAGCTATACCGCCGCATATGTGGCTGATAACGAGCATGCGTATGCATAATTCCTTTGTTAATAATTAGGGATGAGACATTCGAATACTGGAAATCCGTAATTCTTGATTAGATTCGAAATTTGAAAGGTGAAGCTATTTGCTTTTATCCTCATTGTAAATATTACATTTAATTTATTTGTAAATATAAGACGCTCAATAGAAGCGTTTGATGAAATAATAATAATAATAATAATAATAATAATAATAATAATAATAATAATAATAATAATAAATAGCAGTTGTAATTTTGATGGTACTCGAATAACATACAGTGATCTTATTTGAAATATGAGCCGCCTGAGTGCGGTTGCTTACCGGAAAAGGGATATAGAGTCGCCGCGCATTAAAAGAATATTTTGTATTTTAATATTTATATTTTTACTGAAAGTATAAAATGATACTGTATTTAAACTTATAATAGTAAACAGTAACTGTTATGAGATGTTGAAAAGAATGCCCCTCAGTGGCAATTCATTGCCGGCATCTGCTTAGGAAATTCCTGAATTTTATCTATTTATCTTCAGTAATAACATGGCGATCCCAAATACGTTTTTGGGCATTTAGAGATCCTGTCTCTCATACAGTTTTAACAAGTTGATGAACGTTTTCTGTACCTAGAACACGATTTCCAGAATATTTTCTTGCAGAAATCGTTGCCAATTCTCAAAGAATAAGTTTTCACATATGTACCGTACGTTATTTTCCGACATGTCCCCTCGAAGTTCAACACATTTGCTCTAACGTTTCTACAGGTTCATGATTCTTTCCTGAAGTAGGTTTCTTCGAGAGCGCTCGTAATACTCAAATTACTTTCTATAGTGAATTCTTCATTTGACTTAAAGTTGTGTCAAGCAGGAATGTTTTCGGAATAGATGTACATCCGAGGAAGCGAGAGGTTAATAGAATGGATGTGGAAGCATTTTAAAGTATTTCCGACAGTTCATCCTGAACTACTGAACTACGCGGCTTGACTGTACCGGCTCATTATCATGGTGAAACAATGTCTTCTTTTTTGGCAACTTTTCGTACTTTTTGCCACCATTGCTGCCTTCAGTCTCACCAAAGTTTATGCGTAGTATTCTCCATTAAAGGTTTCCCTTAGTCAAACTAGAGAATTCCTTTTTGCGTCAAAAAAAACCTGAAGCCATCATCTTTCCAGCTGATAGAATACGGGAATCATTTCACATTTTTTGGAGCCGGTTCTCGTGCGGTCCACTATTTAGACCACAGTTTCGTTTCCGGTATATATACCCGGGCCGTTGAAACTTTGCACTTGACAGTTACCATCAACATGTAATGTTGATTATGCTGCGGTTGCAACGTTGCAACAGCCACTACTGTTTAACGGCTGAAGTTGTAGAGTTTTCAATGACGCCTCGTAAACGCATATGAATTACTTCGCTCCAAAATTATTTATAACCTCAGTTAAATTGCTACATAGTAATGTAAGCATACTTTAAAAAAAAGAAAAAAACTTTTGACAGTGAGAGATCCACTATATAGATATTTGCTCATGATTTTTAAGGAGGAAAAAGCTTCGAGACGTTTTACGACATGTGCGATCTCTTAGGGTATTTTGCGTCCTTGCAGCACTTCGAAGCAAAGTATTAGGTATCACTCCATGAATCACTGTGCAAATTATCTCTTTTAAGTACTACACATTAACCAGTTCAATTAATCACCGTAACTTAATTCAAACACATAATGGAAATCAGTGGCACACGCAATAAGAAAAACCGGCAACACTGAAGGTTCTGCCTCACGACTGACTGACCGATAATGCTACTTTTTGATTGGTTCAGAAGGTGTTACGGATTTCATTTCTTAATCTGTACCTGAAAAGGTAGCCGTCAAGTGCAAAGTTTTAGGGGTCCGGGTATAGTAATGAATCCACGTTTCGTCCATAGTCACAAAACGCCGTAAATACATAACAGAGAAAGGGCAATAAGATGTAGTTACTTTGAAAAAGACCAATTTTTACGAAGATAAAAAATTTGAAATGCAGTCGCCATAGGATTGTAGATGAAATACGATAGAGGTTAAAACACCTTTGTGCCTCTGCTCTTTTTAATATCCCTTGCATGAGCCGAATGTATTCATTATTCTATGCATGGGAGTGCGTTCAGAAGCCTCTCAGTTATGATACTGCCTTCTCGATCCTTGCAAAGTGCATCACTCGGGATGGTTAGCAACACTGGAAAAGCTTGGTGGAACGCAGGTGTCTTAACATATCGTTAAAATATTAACACAGTGTCAATAAACAAAATGTTAGCGCATTTTTAGCATCTGTTGATGAAACCGGCCCTTAGCGTTGTTAATGCTTTATTTCTAGATAGTTTCTTTCACTAATCATAGAAAGCATTGTGCCTCTCATTATAACCATCGTTTTCGTGTAATATACATTTGTCGTTAACTCAAGCATCTTCTAATATCTGAATATATTTTCAAATTTCAGATAATAAAAAATTGTGCAAATTGCAATCTGTGTTCTGCAAATGTCAAGAGTAAAAGAGCTATATTTTGCCTCAGAAATCTGCAAGAAATGGAAAGTTAGAAATTTATCTTCTTCTTCTTCTTCTTCTTCTTCTTTTTTTTTTTTTTTTTTTTTTTTTTAAAGATTGAACTGTTTTGATTTTCAGAATTAACTCCGCATTTGAACACAATAATTCGAGGCATTGGAGAAAATTTAGGATTCGTCCCAAATCTGTTAATAATCACTAGTCTACATAATTTTTGCTGAATAAAAACTGTTATATTTTCTGATCCCTTACTACATGGAATCTCTCAAACCAGCCTTAGTTTTGTCTTATCGGCTACAGCTATTTTAGAAATCGGTGTTATAGAAAATAATATTTTTTATTGTGTTCATTGAGCAGATACATAAAATAAATATTCTGAGAAATTTAAACAAGATAATAGATTGTTCACTTTGTGAATGGGACAATAGGTTTAATCAGAGCATTGGGCTAGAAAAAATTGCCCACAAAGGAGCAATTTCGTTCCTGGAGAAGAAAATGTGAAGTATGAACCATTGGTTTCTCCTTCTAATGTCCTTCTTCTACCACTGTTCCAAATAAGGACAGTGATTGTTTCAACTTTCTTGTTACAAAGTTCCTACAGAAAACTGAAGCTAAGAAAGCAGCAGGTATGGCCGGCCCCAGGTTCGTGAGCTTATGCAATATAAGACTTTTCCTCAGTCAATGTCCGAGTTAGAGAAGTCAGCATAGTTGACACAAAAAATTGCTAGAAATTTTTCTTGGCAACAAGAAATCTAAGAATCTGAGAATAATACAGAAATTGTGGAGGAAATGTTACAACATTTTAGAAATCTAGATTGTAGAACAAGTGTTAAAAGTGAATTTTCTCAACAGTCGTATTGATTAGTAATCTTGGTGCAATGAGCGAAGAACAAAGTGAGCGATTTAATAAAGACACTAAAACAATGGAAACCCGCTATTAAAGCTATTGGAATGTGTAAATGTTGGCCGATTACTGTTAGTATTTGAAAAGTGTATTAGTGAAGGATATATCACAGCTTCGGAAAAAAAAAAAAGTTTTCTTCTCCCTAATGCTAAAAAAAGTTTGTAAGTTCATAATTATTGATACACAGCTCTCTTTTATCAATATATTCATTAATATTTAAGCTCAAATGAAACCTACAAAAACAGTTTTGTCTTAGCTGTATTTCTTGAAGCTTAATAAAAACTTTCATAAAAAACAACTACATTATTACATTTGATGTGATTTTGTTTGATAAAATCACTAAAACTAAAACATATTTGAATTGAGGACATTCACGTGATATATATAAATTAACAGTAACAATAAAAGTAGATAAGGATAAAACACTGAGAAAAAGTCACACTTGAAATTGCTTTATTTCGAACTACTGCGAGTTCTTCAATGGCAAGAAGCTAGACAAGTGAAGGTGATAAAAGTAAATATTGAGTATCGAAGGTAACCTTATGCATGGAAACAGATGAAACTAGAAATAAGAGTGGGGGGAGGGAATTAATACGTAAGATTTAAACCAGGTGGTATGCGCGCTTTATGTAAAAATATAGCTGCCATTTCTCTATCTCTGAGTAAACTTTCAGAGCACTGTGTAGGTAACGCATCAATAAGTGTAAAATTAACTGCATCATCAAAATCCTTACAGTGAGATAAGGCATGATGGGCAACCGGCAAGGGAGACTTGGTTTTAACAGAACGTCTATGATTGTTCATACGTAGCGAAACAACAGTAGAAGTTAAGCCAATATAAAATGCTTTGCAAAGTTTACAAGATAATATATATATATATATATATATATATATATATATCCAGGTGCAAAAATAGAAAAAAGCCAGAACAAACATTTTTTGGTAGACCAGTGATGATAGACAGAGATATCACTCATGATTTTCTTTTCTTACAGGATGGATAGAATGGACAGATCTGCTAACTTCGGTGGGGGAAGGCCGCACAACTATCACCCATATCAAAACGATTACCGCCAGGTATGTACTTTACTTTCCCTTATACATGTTGCGGTCAAAGTATTGTGAACAATTTCTGGTAAATATGAACATTATCCAAATAGCTAAATGTTGGAAATATTACCATTTTTTTGAGAGTACTGTTAATAATTACTATCACCTTTGATGAAAGTTGGGAATGTACCATGTGCATGTTAGTTTAACATTCTCCTGTTGCTCTGCGCTATCGCACATAAAGCAGGCTGATGTATTTTTCCTCCTTTTGTGTGCAGGGCGGCGGTGGAAGGTACGGCGGGAGCGGCGGAGGCGGAGGTGGAGGATACTACGGTCGTCGCTAATTTGACAGAAAAGCAAAACAACGACACGTACAACTTTCTTCGTGCAATTTTGGTTTAATTCAGTAAACTTTTAGGCAATGACTAGCCTATTTTCGACATTTATACTCAAAAGATGTATTGTAGGTGCATTTCATTAAACTTTAGGTAAGACTAAACTCCGTCAGGACACAAGTAACGTTCTTTTCTTTCACCTATTTTTCCCATTGCATAGCATAAACTTTGGAGTAGTGCTCGCCAAAAGAATGACACCTTGAAAAAAAATCCAATGCAAGAGTAATTGCAAAAATGCTGACTTTTCTTGAAATGTTTAGTACTCAATGGCACCCTGATTCGCTTCAGCATTCAACTTTTTTTGATCGGCCTCAGTCTTTTCTTTTTCTTAAGCTTCTGCAACTTGTGCCCCGTTAAATTCGAAATGTTCTCAATGGGGCTAAAACCAGAACTCTCGCTGGCCATGGCATAACCTCCACAGCATCGTTGTGTTGTGTTGTTATCCCCAGAACTATTCAAAGCATAATTTCTTCAAGGGTCTTGACGTAAGCAGCATGTTTACAGATCCATCAAAAATGATGCACTCTCCTGGACCTGACATTCCCATATCAAGATATACCGCCAGAGTCTAACAAGGAAGAACTTCTCAGCTTTTGTGTGACGAACTCTGATTTGACATCTTGGGTGTAACTCATTGACTTTCATCAATTAAGACAGCCTTCTGGTTCAAGTTTCGCTCTGCACTATTTAAGGCATAACTTTTCTGTTTCGTGTATTTGCGTAGAAGCAGTTATTAAACTAATATCTGTCATAGGATATAATCTCTGAATTCACCCAGAACATCGCGTTTTCAAATTTTTGGCCTGGGGGATGTCTTGTGAGGATGGCCACTTTAGGCTTGTCAGGCATATTCACGCTCCAAAGCAAAGTCTTAGAAACATTTAACTCGGCAGCCATCTTCCTGTATGACCTACCGGCTTTATGCTTTCCAGTCATCATCCATTTAATATTCTGGCGCTCCATTTCCACAAAGCAGATTATTGCAAAATTTCAGGTATGGTTGTCTTTTATTGATGGAACATTATATCAAATTTGTGTCATACAAACTACAAGCAGATCAATTGGTGCTTATTTTGAATTTTTGCTTTCCTTGCATGTTTAAGCATGATAACATCGACAATCACAAAAAAGCATAAATGCATGACAGTGTCAGTATATCGGTTTTTTTTTTTTTTTGGGGGGGGGTGCCTTCTTTTGGTAAGCACTATACATATTGATTCGATGTAATATTTTTTCGTGTTTGGGAATTACTGAAGCGATTTTTTAAATTAATTATTTGTTTAAGAAAATATTAGGTTTCAACTTTAAACAGGGACGTTAAGGCGTCTTTCATATTTATGCATAATAGGGCAAAAAAATTCATCCATCTATTAAGGACCGATTTGCTTCTCATTGCATAAGCAATGTTGCTAGAAGGATGCTTCCCACAGACAAAAGTTCGTTTAAAAACTAAAGGTTTTATGGGGAAGGGAAACATTGAAAGTTTTGGAAGTAATTGTAATAAAAAATCCAATTTTTTCTGCATCTCAAAAGAAATGTAAAAATAACGATATAGTTGTGTCTATTCAACATTTTGTGTAAGAGTGAACCCCACGTTTTGCTTTCTCTCTCTCTCTCTCTCTCTCTCTCTCTCTCTTCCTCCCTCCCTCCCTCCCACCCCCTTTTTATGTTATTATGTTCTTTCTTTCTCCCTCCCCTTCCCACCCCTTTTTAATTTTTTATGTGAGAGCCAATACAACATAGACGTAAACGTAAAACTTTGCTTTCAAAACAATAATAAGGCTCATATATGACGATAAAAACCATAACATATTAAACATAATATCGATAAGTAATGGATCGTCGATATTTATAAACAACAGAAAATGGCTTTATTCGTCTTATCATGCGTGGAAAATGCTATTATTATCTATGTTTCTAATAGATAATTAAGATATATTATGCTGTATCCTTTCCGATCATTTGTGGTATGCAGTAAGCTTGTGTCACAGATGAGGAATAGGTTTAAATTATATATTTTTGTTGATATCTCATGCAGTTTTTACGAATGACGATTTTTATTCATGGGTTTTCTTCTGCAAACTTTGGAAGTAAGGAGCTCTATTGCTAAGACTCGGAATGCTAATTAAGAAGAATCAACAAGGCGCCGACAGAAGTGCCGGAATAAAATTTCACTGGCTAATGGCTTAATGCTGTATTTTTAATTAAGAGAATTCTCACCGACGCCTAATGTTTGATTTAACGGCTAGCCATTAAGATATCAATACTGTAATTTGTTACCACGCGTATAATTGTTTCCTTTAGTGAACAAGCCAGCAAGAAGTACTATTCCTAAAAACTAAAGCACAAGAATAATTGTGTACACTCCGAAATAGACTATAACGTACACATAGGTATATATTTTAAATAAGAAACGTATTTCTATTTAAAATATGAAATCGTGGTTTTTTTAAAAGATGTTTTAACATTAGTGTACAATTTAATAGAAAGTTTATAATAATAATAATAATAATAATAATAATAATAATAATAATAATAATACAGTATTCTATAATTGTAATGTTAGGTTCTTTGAGTTTGAAAAAACATTTTCTAGTTTTATTATCAACTGGTTCCGGTATATTCCGGTCTAATATCATTAAAACTGCTCTAACCATCTGTAATTTAGAGATGTGATACTCATTCGTTGCTTACCATTTAATTCTACAGTGAGTGTGTGTATTTAGCACGCATGTTTTTGATAGCCTCCCCCGGTCAATCACACGGGGTATGGGTATAGCCGAGTGAGCACAGTAAAAGCATTCAACAACTCACTTGTAGTTTCCCGGTCTCTCACGTAGCTTGGCATTATATGCTGTACACATAACCGAGTGTGTCTGTAACTGGGCTGATTTGAATACAGTTTTGTTGCGTAAAGCCGTAGTGTCATATAATCTATAAGAACTATACGGACATATTAATTATACACAAGCAAACCAAAGTATGCAGTCCTTAAGTCTGAATAAGCCTAAATACATTTCAGTAAAGCATTTTGTTCGCTAAACTCTACTCGTTAACCGCTTGACTAACCGGCTGTAGTATAAGTAAAGTGCAGGACGTTAACTTCGGTCCATTCCACAGTTCTGAATGTATATACAGGGTGTATGAGTAATGCGTGCAAAAATTAAACAGGAATTAGCGGATGCTGTACTGAATATGAGCGTAAGCGTGACCACCACTGTTACTGTCTACGTCTATTACTGTTTTCCGGATTAATGTACAGCCAATTTTTACACATATGTATTTACTTTACATATACAGTTAGTTTATACGTATTTATTTACATCTATTTTGCTCTACAGCCCCATATTAACAAATCTATGTTAAATACCATTTTGTACCTCACATCAGCCCCTCAAAATGATGGCCACCAACCTGAATGCAAGCATTACATCTGCTGCATCCTTTCAAATATCGCCGATCTACAGAAATAAAGTCACGTGGTGACGAAAATCCTTCCCTTACAGCCTTTCAGCGGCAGGGGCATTGCTGTATATTTCGCTATACACAAGGTGAATATCATGTCAGTTGTGCATACCCTTAACTTTCCACCCTATTTTTAGCTGCCTTGATTCTTTTGTTTTTATTCGGTTTTCACTAAAATTTTGTCATATACGTTCATGTTTCTTATTACTATTGTCAAAAGTTGTGGTATATATTTTAATTTCATTGCATGCCATAATTTGTTTGGTTTTTCCTTATGGAAAACGTTTCCGAAATCTGTTAAAAAAAAAAAGTCATAAATAACGATACATTACATTTCCCATGATTCTCTATTATTCAAATGTATTTGGGGGGGGGGGAAGGCACTACTGAAAAAATTAAAGCTAGAATTTCATTGCCTTAAAATTCCATAACCGACAGGTATGAACAGCTTGAGCGGACTCGAGATATTTTTTCCCTCCGCGCTGTGTAAAATCTGTGACAAAGAGTTCCGTTGCTGAGGTAATGCGGAACCGTCAGTAAAGCATTTTATTTCATTAGTAATCTTAAAGAGCGTTTTTGCAATGAACATTAACACCTTAGGAGGAAAGTAAAATATAAATGAAATCATCATAGTCATTATCGACTACAGAAGCAGCAGGTATTTCGGAGTATTTTATCGTCCTGTTAGTCTTGTCATATATTTTGATCGAGTGCGACTAGTTATCTTTGATTTTATTTTGCAAATGTTTACTTATTATGCTACAGCGATTGTTTTCTCTAATTCAAAATTCCGTTATTCCTGAAATGCTCCCTATATCAATATTTTTGATTACTTATATTTGCTTTCAGCTATCACTCAGAATTTATTCGATGCATTCTTTATTGTGCTTTGAGCTGTGCTGAGCTGTAAATTTTCTTTGTCATTTTTTAAATATGCCATTCTCAAACGATATGCCATGCATTTCCTTCTTTTGAATTTTGTTAATTTTATCCGCCCTCCTCCCATTCAGTTTTCAATACCCCCCCCCCCCCGCAAACTGGGATCGTCGGTCAGTTTGTGACATGTGAAGTGCACTGACCTCAGCCAAGGGTAAGCTGTGCAGGCTAAGTCAAGTGGATTAGTGCATCCCAAGAACCACGTCGACATGTGAAAAGGCATGTAAATAAGTCGATAACAAGCGAGCATTAAAAGGTCTAAAAGACTTCTACAACAATATTTCCTAGTCGAAAGTCTCTTTTAAGTTGCAGACATTTTGTGCAGTTTTCAATCTACACGTATGCTAATAGTAAGTGTTCTCTCTAAAGGCAATTACTGTATCCAAGAAGCACGTTATGAAAATAAAATTGATTTGCAAGTACTCTTCGACTGAGTTTATATTCCAATTGTATTCTCTGTTATGAAAAACAAGAGAAGGAAAGAGTAATTGGTAACTGTAGGTATATATAAATAGTGTGTACGTGCATGTGTTATCATAATAACACATTGTTTCTAATTGCAAATATCAAAGTAGAGCATACACAATTGGCCACTAAAATTGCAACACATTGCGTGTGTTCAAAATAGCCACGCGGAAATTATTTTCTGCTACGGTTGTTTGACGGAACCGTTAGGATCCTTCACGTCTGTGTGTTCGTCCTACCTCGATCTTAGCTTGTCTCATGCCCATTTCGCTATGGACGCATTTCTTCCAACACGAGCACCAATTTTTCGAAATGACTATCAGGACACTCGTTATGCCATAATTCTCCCTCGATTAAATTCAAACACATTAATTTTCGACGAGCCATACTCGTTCCTCCTGAGAAAATTTGCGATATGTATAACGTTTCTCTTATGAACATTGCAATTTTAAGGGCCAGCAGTGTAATATTTTTGTTAATATATGCGAAATACGAGCTATGAGTCTGTAAGTAAACTTTTTTTTTTTTTGAATGGATAATACATGAGATGAAATGGTAAATTGGGATTTTTTTTTTTTTTAAGGAAGGGAGCGTTCCAGGCCTAAGTTTAGGATACCTTCCCGGCATTTGCCGTTTATGAGGACTGAGGAAAACCTGGAAGAATCTCAGTCAGGAGGGACGGTCCGATGAGAATCGAACCCCAGACTCCCGCTCACGATTCCCCGCCTTAACGATCTCGACCACTCTGGCGGTGTGTGACTAAACTGCTAATTTAAATCATTACATTAACAGTAGGTAGATTATGGGTATAATAAATCACTCTCGTATCCCCGAACCCTATAATACACTGCTCCTTTATTACCCCCCCCCCCCTTCAATTACTCCTACTTCTCTTTATGGTTGATTATCTAGAACAATGCTTAACATGATGCTATAAAACAGTTTCCTGTTCTTTATTTTTCGACTTAACAACCAAGGTGGTTAATATTTGTACTCATCATCAAAAATGATATTTAGTGGTTAGAAATGAACGTCACAAACGGTGATTTTAGCTTAAGGAAGTCTGGGTGTTATACAGGGTTTTCCAAAATGATTGCCCGAGTTTTATGGATTTCTTATGGGTAATGAAAACAGCGTGCGAAATGCATTGTTGCAAGGATGGATAGAGAAGTATTTTTGTCTGTTCTTCGCTAAGCGTCATTCAGTACTTCGGTTGTTGCTGCCGTGTGTCAGTGTTTGCAACATGGCGGCGGACAGAAAGAAGAAGACATTTTACACTATGGAATATCATAAAGTTCGGTTTGTTACTGTTGTCCAATGCCACTTCCGAGCGGAATTTAGAAAATATCTTTCCTCTGACAGTATCTTCTACAACTCTCCCAAGTTAACGTGTTCTGTGCTGTTTCCAAGGTGAAGATGTAAAAGCCGTTTTTCTTTGCCGCTGCTTTATCCGGATATGGTCACTAAATGGCAGCTAAATGAGGGCAGATGATTTCATACTGCAACAAGATGGCGCTCCACATCATTTCCATCGATAGGCCAGGGAGTCGGCGTTTATCGCGCCAATGAATTGGACGCGGGATGGACGGTGATGGATGCTCCTGTCTGGCCACCTCGTTCACCCGATCTAAGATTTTTTTATAAGGTTGAGCGAAGGGCCAAGTTTTTCTCCTTCTTCTGCTCGCTACTGTTCCGGATAAAAATGCCTATCGGAACTGCCATTCAAACATCTCTCGTGACATGCTGAGACGTGTGTGGGAATTAATGGCTATCATGTTGCCAGCTGCTGAGTGACAAAGCACGTATACACTAAGCATTTGTAATAATAATAATAATAATAATAATAATAATAATAATAATAATAATAATAATAATAATAATAATAATATTTTGGACTGTTCAATAGAACATTTCTGTTTCTATCTCAATTGTGCTATATGCAATGCTTTTTGGAACCCCGACCATCGTTTTGGAAAGTACCTATACCGTATTGGTAACTAGGCAACCTGGCATTTTACAGTCGATGGGAAATGCAGGTGCTCCCAAGTGACTCGCCGTATTCACCAGACCGCTCTGTAAGGGAGTTTACTTTTATCTACTACCGTGTATATATTACTCCACAACTGGTACTATTTTTTGTCTTTCTGTTGTATGTAAGAATATCTATAAAATGTTAAATATCCTTCTATGCCTTATGCTTGTCTTTTCATATTAATGTAAAGTCGGTTCCGGTGGTCTAGTGGTGACCATTCTTGCCTCGTAGACCCAAGATCGCGGGTTCAATCCCAGCCAGGATCGATGGATTTTTTTCGGGCGTAAAAATCCTAAGCATGGCTTCCTTCGGAAGGGAAGTAAAGTCGTGGATCCCGTATCGTAGATTAAAAGAACCTCAAGCCTGAAAGAAGAGGCCGCAGAAAAATTTATCAGCCGCTTCACGCGCTGGATTGAATGCGATGCTGATGACCTGAGATGTTAAAGAGCTTCCTTAAGCAAAACAAATCCACAACAAGCATTTACCTATTATATTCAATAAAATCATTACTTATAGTAATTTGTGATTTTAATTGAAATGTACTTAATTAGGATTTTTACATTAATAATATCACAACTTAAGCACCATTTCTCTCTTCCGTGCCAGAAAACAAACAAACAAAAAAGTATACTTTCATGAACCAGCATTTGAACCCCGGGCCTTCACCGCTAAAGCCAAACGCGCGCACAGCACAACACGAGTCATAACATGCCGATACACACAGCAGCCAATTCGGCCGAAATCGATACGACGCAGGGAACAGTGTTTACAGGAAGATTGGGGGGGAGGGTTGTGTTTTAAAAGTAAAGCTGGGTACAATTTATAAAAATCACTTAAAGATGAACATTAATAAAGTATCGTGACATCCTATCAAAATAAGTTTGATGATCTCAATTCCATGGACGTAAGTGGTAACGAAGTTAATGAAGTTCTTATTGAAAGTTTTTGGTTTGTATTGGTATTTTTTGTGTGCCAAGATGAAACGGGATAATAAAAAATAGGAAGAATATTTTTGATGTTGGAACTTTTGAGCTAGGTTTATGATATAGGTGTAAAGAGATGGAATTTTTTTACAAAGACCGGTGACTACGGATTGAAAGAGAGGAAAAAAAAAAATAGATCTTTCGATATTGCAGTGATTGACAGCTATCAAAATGAAGATACTGTTGTAAATTGGTGGACGTAGTGTGTACGGACATAAGAAAAGAAACATGGCATAAAGAGATATTAATATATAGGAACGTAGCAGTTGAGAAAGACAGAAGTGAACTTAACTAAAAATTTGGGGTTAAGATTGATAAGGAACTGATCGAGAGATTCTAAGCACCAATGTATCTCAACCATAATAATGGTACTAGATGCTCTGACTTTAAGAAATTCCCTCTCTAAGCGAGCCATAAAAAGATTAGCATAAGATGGTGTCCTTAAGATGTCCATTGCCGTGCCTTTAATTTGTAAATTATATTTATTATCTAAACTAAATACATTGCGAATGGGAACCAAACATGCTAAATAACAAATTAAATCGCTAGATGGGATATAAGGAGGTGCAGGAAATGGAAAACAGCCTAATTCTTCATGGTGGGGAATGTTAGTGTAAAGTGACGTTACATCAATAGTGGCAATTAGGATGTGTCGAAGGGTCAGCTTTCTGAAACACATGTAAAAAATTATAGGAATCTTTGATATAGAACAGCCTAGACGTAACAAATTACTGTAACCAAAAATCTAATAGATAAACATATCCTAATTGGTCTCTTAAGGCCAAAGAGGTCCTAACAAGTAGGGAAAGCTCGCTTTTTCCTAACGTGGTGAACTATTCCAAGCTAGTTTGTCGTATGCTGTTTAAGACACTGACTAACACTCCTTACTCCGTTTCTCACTACACTGCACTAGTTGCTTCACTAGGACAGAAATGCGTGCGGTGAGGGAATGAAACTGACTACAATCGGGTGCCCTGAACAGTTCACGGAGAAAATATATTGGGAGTAAGTAAAGTGATGTCTTGGGGACTTAAGTTCTTCTGCAGTACGGGAAGAGTTAACGATTGAAGATATATCTTTAGGGACTGAAGAATAAAATAGTTCATAAGTGATATCATCAAGCTGGCAGTAAGCTTCTGCATTGTTCGAAGATTCTGTATTACTACTGAGGAACCTTCATCATCCGGAAGAATAATTAAATTAGGATTATTTTAGGGTTATAAGACAGCCTTTTAGTGCTGATTTCTCTCGTCAAACACTGTTATTTTTCGAGGTGATCTTATATATAGTACATACGTATAGTAAATAAAAATATTGCTAAGGGTACCGAGTAAAGGTAAATAAGGCATAAACGAAAGTAAACTAACAATTCGGATAGCTGAATACTCTTATAAAGTGAGCCATTAACGGTCATGATGTACGGAAAGCATCCCTTAGGTCACGCCAGGTAGAGTGGAGGTGGAAACGAGATGAAAGCAAGATGAGAGCACTCAATTGGATAAGTGAAAGTGATGGATATCATGGAGTGAGTACTAGACAAACTATGCAAATAAACACAGAAATTGAAGAGCATAAGTGTTAATATGTACACTTCCTAAGATGGGTACTTAGCTATCCGAAATGTCGCGTCAAATGTATGGCTACTTTCGTTGTTTCTGTTTCCTTTATACATAATGCCTTGTTTAGCTATAATATATCTTACAGACTAACTATTTTTTTTTTAATCTGGTGGTTTTCTAGCACCATGCCAATAGATTCGTTTTCGCTGTATGTATTTTTAATTTTCGTGATTATTCTTGGCAATGAAGAAACCGAAATTAAATGTTTTTTTCTTCATTGCCATTTCGTACTTTTGCCATGCTTTTTTCCTATTATTATTATTATTATTATTATTATTATTATTATTTCCATGCGGTAGCATTACTTTATACTATAACATTTCACGCATTAGCTCACATTTCATCTACTTTGTATTTTTAAAATAATCATCTCCGTGAATGAGTTTTAACTATTTTTTTTAATTTGTAATAAAAAACTGTAGAAAAAATACTGGTCTTAAGCACCACTTCAGAACTTCATATTTTCTGAGAAATAAACTAGAATAATTCTTTCAATAGGTGTTTGGGTAGAGATGTGGTGGTTCTTATGCAGTGGTAGAAAACAAGGGACGTTTGTAGAATAAATTTCTGTCAGCATGTAAACCATAAATCTGAAGAATTCAAAGACCTCTGTTTTATTTCCAATACTTTGAGAGTTCCCGCAATATTTCATATACTTTTATGCAACTGTAAGGCTCAATAATAGTTTAAAGGTAATCAAATTCAGGGTCTCGTTTTTAAAGCGGGTGCGAGATGTTAAACACAAGAAGCGCACAACTGATACGTTTAGGCAACAACAGTTGTGAAGTAGGAGTAAGATTTTGGGAACGAACATATACGAACGTTCTAGCAACGGGAAATATTTTAATTACGAGAAAGAACTTTGAAGTTACCTGTGTTCAGCGAAGAGTAAGAAGGCATTGCAGACATCTTGCGCTCCAGTGACCGGTCAAGTGTTAACGGAACCGTGTGAACGTGTGTGATCTGCGAGAGACACACATTGATGGACGAGCACAAAGGGCGCATTCCGCGGTGGTCCTAATGCGCTGCAAGACCCCCCAAGGCAGTCTCTGCAATGTGGGGTCCATCTCGCATCCCCGCGAGAAGCACTTGACTTTTTCTGTTCTCTGAGATTTTTCTTCTAGGATCGGAATTTCTCGCGACCGTTACAGCAAAGTGCAGCAATCCATGAAATCTTGAAGTGCACAAACGGTTAACGTTTTGCCTTCAGTTTGAGCTGCTTTTGTGATTTCTTTCAAATGCTGCAGACATTTTAAAGAGGCCGGTACAGTTTCATGGCAGGTATATCAGAGATGGCTTTTGACATCGTCTCGCACACTTGCATACTTTTAGCGAATTCCGAAGGAATGTACCTATTGCAGTTGTACACTTGAAACGATTTATAAAAAAATTCTTACAATCTCCATTGATCCTACCCACAAGCTTGCAAGCGAAAAATGGAGAGAAGAACTCTTAAGATGTCAAAAAGCAGATCAACATCGGGCAAATTGGTCACGGTGGCTAGATATAGGGATGGGTGGAAAATAGTAGTGAAGACACTGAAAGACTCCTAACAGTAGTTCAGAACTGTGAAGGTTACTGATGGTAGGGAGAATTTAGTTCTTAAAAAGGGGGGGGGTAAAACTTAAAAGTACCACGAACAGCTTGCTAGGAATGACTCACATAGTGAGTGATCATAGAACTTATCCTGCTAAACCTTTGCCCTTATTGGATGCTATGAGGTATATACAGAGTGTCTATAAAAGCACTGTCTATTTTCGGATAGACGGAAAATGAAACAAAATACTACCTTACCCATTTAAAGAGATGTATATTTTAGTAAACCAAAGCAACTACTCCTTTTGTGGCCAAATCTCATTTGAGTTTCCACGTGAGCACATCTGTGTTTCTGCAAAGCTCAAACTTCGCAGAAAGCATTGTCCAACATCCTTGCAGTAATTTGTGCAACTGCTTGCTGCATGCTGTCTTTCAACAGTTTTAAATCATTGATTTTGTTTCAGTAGACTTTGGGTTTTACAACACCTCAGTGGGGGGGGGGGAAACTAACGGAGTAAAATCTGGTGACCTTGGAGCCCAGGGTCTGTTACCAACTCGCCCAATCCAGCGATTTGGAAGTTGATCGTTGAGTTAACCTTAACGATGTTTGCATAGTAACACAGTGCTATCTTGCTGGTACGCGACATCATGAATGACACTGCCACGAGTGGCCGAGGTCGTAAAGGCGCGAACTCATGAGCCGAAGGTCTGGGGTTCGCATCCCACTAGATATTTTAAATCGCCCAGTTACTGATATAAATCTACTTTATTTTGACTCAAGTTGTAATGTATCGGGCCGTTTATTTGTATTAACTTTTAAACCTTTAAAAGCCCTCCTTTTTTACCACTCGTTATTGTACGAACATCAACTTTTGGAAGATCCCGCAAAGTATATGATATTGTTTTCTCTAATTAAACACTATTGCATTTTGTAAAGAGAATATTTTCACAGTGGGCTAGGATATTATTAAGGAAAAAAGGAAGTCAGTATAATGAACAGAAATGATGGGTCATCTGGTAAATTATAGCGCAAGATGAGCATATGAAAATAAGAGAAAATATTTTTACTTTGAAGAAATTTGTTATGTTTTTACAATTTTTATTTGTGCGTGTATGTAGGGAAACAAAAATGTTTTGTGCAGTTTTAAACAGCAGATCATAAAGTCATGGTTATCATAATTATTAATATATTTCTTTAAACAAACAGAAAAGTTACATTCTGAATTATTGTTAAATCTCGAAAGTATATATTATCTACGTAGTGTGGGACAAAAGAGTTGATAGAAAAGTGATTGGTTTAATAGTTATTAAGAGAGAGGAATGGTGATAAAACAGGGCATTATTTATTTAACGATCTCCAAAGCGCTTAATAAAGCCTGAGAAACCAGAAAGGAGTAAGCGGGACCTTAATGGGAATTTTAAATGCATATTTAGCAGAGTCGCTTTAATAACAGATACGAAACTGTTACACTGCACGTTTATTTAAATCAGGACCTCGCCCACGGCGACCGAGGCAATTAAGCCTATGTATTGGCGAGTTTCTCAAGCCATTCTCTACATAAGCTTCCTCAATTGACTTTCCCCTCCCCTCTCATCAGGGTTGAATTAATACGCAGGCAGGAGGGGTGACTGCGAACAGTGTTTGCTTGGCGGGGGTTGCGACTTCACTGCACAGCCCACCGGGTCCGGCTTACAGGGAGACAAAAGATTTCGGTACTCGAAGATCACTCAAGTGTGGTCGCCAGCGTCACCGGCTGTCAAACAAGGGCGGGAAAAAACCTCCGGGGCGATCGGATGCATCTTCCGCCTCGTTTTATCGCATCCCAGCGGGAACTTGGGAAACAAAAGTCGAACAAGTGCTGAGAAAACCTTGCGGGAGCCCTAACCTGTCTTCAGAACAATCCAGCAATGGTTTTCTTAGGGGGAGAGACCGATGGAAATGTTCAGGAAAAAAAATGGCTGCAGAATTTTGTTATGAAATGCAATTAGACGGTGTCGCCAAAAGGAATTTCCACTGAATCACTTAGATTTTGGTTTATTCGTGAAAAGCACAATATTTGTTACTATACCTCTGGTTTTTTTTTTTTTTTTTTTTTTTTTTCCCACACCATCCTCTTTGCTATTCTGTTTCCAAAGAATGGGGTTCACAAATGATCCTGGGATATGAATCTATCAACGGAACACTCAATAGTGAAACATACATCTTTTAGCTAATAAAACTAAAAATAATATAATTATTTTGTAAAGCATTTTCCCACTCTAACGTTTTTCGTTAAAGTACATGAGTGTAAATGAAAGGCGATATTAATATATACTGAAATTGTTCGATGGATGGCCCCACAATTTGTTGTCGACGTCAAGTGATCCCACGTTGTTGTGCCAATTTTGAAACTGTTTTGTAGATTGATTATAGGTAACTTTGGTGTTGTTGCCCTCGCTTCAATGACAATTTTTCAGGGTAATTGTAATAGTTTGTTTATTCTTACTCAACAGGACTGGGAGAGAATTTCAATAGTGTAAATAAGTGCGCGATGCGACATAATGTATATTCGTATTTTTATGTCCAAAATTTCGCGTCCTCTGGTGTTTTGCGTACGATAGACTTAGCTGCGCCGATACAAACGTAGTTATCCCGTGTGAAACTTACAGATGGGTGCCGCGGGGCGTGAAACTGAAATTTGCTTAACTAATATATTACAGCAAGTAACTGATAACTGCTTCTCTGCTGAGTATCAACTTAAAAACTTACTAACTGATGAATCAGAACTGCGTGTATCTTATAACTGCGAGTTGCGCAGTTATAACTTATGAGTTGCGTCTCACCGCGTGTAAAACTTCAAAACTGAGTAATGCGCACTGAGAACTGAGAAACTGCTTGTCTCTAGCCGCTTGTAGATCTTATAACTGCATGCCTCAGAAACATCCAACTTAACAACTGCTTATGGGAACAGCGTATCTTGCCGCATGTTAAAATTAAGAATGCCTGTCTCACCGCGTTTAGAACTTGAAACTGAGTGCCTCAGCAACGTCAAACTTACGACTGCCTAACTGCTGAGTCGAACTGAATTCCCCAACCGAGCAACCGCTCCCTTATATATTAAATTCAATTCAAATAATCCTTGGTTTAACGATTGCCATGCGCAATCTTCGCACTTGTCTTTAAAAGCTCAAACTTACATTTTTCATTGATTGGTTCAAGTTCACCTACCCCACTTGCCATTCGCTATTTATGAAAGTTTTAAACATTTTGTTGATATTGGTTTGTTTAAAAAGTTAAAAGTACAACGTCTGTCAGGGTTAAAGTCCTAAACAGATTTAAAAGTCCTTCAGGTTTGTTAACCTTGCCAGTATTAGAGATATACAAGATGTAATACAGTTATATTATTGGATGTTGCATTTTCTTTGTTCCTGTTGCATTTCGGTACAAATAAAAAGGTCTCAAATGGTCCTTTCGAGTACCAAATCTCTCCAATTTTCATATATGCTCTGGCAAGGGAGCATCATTTCCAACTTCTCGTTCAAAATATGTTATATTTCCATTATAATGTTAAATAACATGCTTCACATAGTTCAAGTCTAGCACTGCACTGTACAAAATGGATAGGAATTGCTATGAACAAATCAAGAAAAAGAATAGCTCACTCTTCCAATGATTGGTAAGAGAGAGAAAGAGAGGAAAATGTGAGCATGTGTTTTATTTATTTGGTTATTTATAGACGCCCTTGAACATCTCGGGTCATTAGCATCCCATTCAATTTAAGAAATGAAACGTGAATTTTGCTCAGAGGTCTCTTCTTTCAGGCGACTTGAGGTTCTTTCACATGCCGTAAACCTACGACAAGGGACTCACGGCTTACTTCTCTCCAGAAGAAAGCCATACTTACGATTTTTATGTCCGAAAAAAACCATCGACTCTGGCCGGGATGGAACCCGCGATCTTGGGGTTTACGAGGCAAGTGTGTAGAGTTGAGAAAGAAACTTGTTTTGTTTATTTGATTTACCAATTAATTAATTAAGTAATTAATGCTATTGTTTTATGCATAAAAATAGTTCTCCCTTTTTTATAGGAAATGTATCATATAGGATTAAAGAAGATAGCTGTATGGGATTCAGATTAATGAAACTGTACTTTATAAAATTTACTTGTAAAACTATTTTATATCACTCTAAAGAAATTCTATCAGCGCCATTTTTACATTTCAGGCTATCAACTGTCGTTTTCTGTCCCATGCCCCTTATTTAACCCTTCTCTCTGTGCCTATCTGGTAGCTCAGCGCTTAAAATATGGAGTTAAAACGGAGTACAGAGCGAATAAATCCCTCCAGCAGAAAATTCCCGGTATTTCTCCCTCGTTTAGCGTCTTTATTATGAGCTCAGAAAGTGACGAGCCACAAAACTGAGCTTAAACACACGGTACTAGCATTGGTTTCCACCGCCCCGCCCAAGCCAACTGGTTGGCTGTTCGACGCCAAGAGTGCGCGCGCAGCCCATGCTGTTACTTTTTGTTACATTGTAACCGAGCAGGAGAGAGATTTAGGGAACGATGAATGGTACTGTCGGGACGCTACGATGGGGAGATTTTTACTTTCCATGTGTTCCAGCTGTATTTCAAGAATGGAAAACTGGAAGGAAATAATGGGGAAAATAAGTAAGATTATCAGACTAAGGGGAAGAGAGAAGAAAAAAAATAAGAAAGAAACGCATATATAAGTGGTTATTTGCACTGATATATTCTGTAACAGTTCGACTTTTAGTGGCCTATTTCATTAACAGCTACCCATGTAAAGCCTTATATGCTTTTATTCAGCCTGTAACCTATCTTCAGGAAGTAAGTCCTTTCATTCCTTCTTTGTGCTTTTAACTTTTCTTCTCTGCTTTATGTATTGGCGCTATTTGAGTTACAGTCCACCTGAGGTGTGCTACTTTCTGCTTACTGCCGACGCCGCAATCGGAAAAAAAGATAGAATCGCCGCGCGTAAAGTTAATACTTTTATTTTAGTATTAATATTATTACTGAAAGTATATATATTTAAAACTGATGATAATAGTAAGCACTAACCTGTGTTATAAGATGTTGAAAATGATGCCCCTCAACGGCAGTACATCGCCGGCATCTTATTAGGAAACTCCTCTATTTCATCCAACTTTTCTTCCACAGCGGTTCGGAAGATGTTTCTTGTCATTGAGACAACCCCTCTCTCTTTACTTTTTAATAAGCTGGGGAACAATATTTTTACCTGGAACACGATTGCCAGGATGTTTTCTTGCGAGTCGCCTTACCACTTCTCTACAAGAGTCAGTTTTCATAGAAAAACTAGTTCTTCAAGACAGTGGTGTAACTAACAAAGCATAGCTAGTACACAGTTTACATATACGGAATGCACAACCGCTTACGGACAAAATTTCCCCCAAACTAAATACAAACTACTACCTGTACATGCATTATAATAAAGCGCTGACGACTGGCTTCTCGCATTACGCAGTCAATAACTTATATCCTCACCTTAGTACCTGTGCTGAGAGTGAATATAATTTTGAGCAGGAATCTATGTTGCGGTTTTCGTTTGTATTCTGGAATTTCTGACATCTTCTGATAAAAGTAACATTATGTGATTTCCAACAAACCGGCTTTGTTTTTTCATTCGTAAATGCTTTTTCTAATAAAATATTGAATCTACATTTCAAAATACTCCCCTTAAAGGTTGATGAGCTTCTCTCAGCGATGCTGTTAATATTGTTACAGTTTCCTGGAAGAAGGGATGTCCAGACTCTGCAAATCCCTAGTTTACGGTCGTTATGATTTCATAATATAGAAAATTGCTTCCTTAAAGGCTTATTTCCAGGTTTGGGAACAGCCTAAAGCCGCTGGAAGTAGATCCGGAGAGTAAGCAATTCAAGTATCATACACTCATAGCAACACAATGACCTTCTCCTTGAATGCATCTCTGAATTTTGAAATTAAATTTCCATCATCCTACAAATAATGAACCAGAATAACTAACCCCTTGTGCATCCCACCATCCTGACCTTGCCTATTGATACCTGCAGTGAATTCTCGGGGAGTAGAGATGCTTATGTTTCCATTATCTACTTAGTATTTTGATTTCACTATCAGTAATGGATCCTTGACTCTTGTATAGTCACAAATTTTCCTAACATATTTTTTTTGTTTGTCCACCCGAGAATGTCTTAAGCGTTGCATACAGATTTTGACTTTAAATTCTTTTTGAATAGATAACATGCGAGATACGCCGTTTCATATCTAATTCTTTAGTTAAAATTATATTCACACTTTGGTACGAGATGCTGTTTGCTCTACTATATTTTTTATAGTTACTAATTGATCTTTCACCACTAAATCATGTATTTTGTTTTCTTCTTTGTGTGAAATTACATTTTCATATAATATATTTTTAAACTCACTACATCATAATTTTATTTACATAAAGAGCTGGACAAACCTTAATAACCTCGTCCCATCCCACCGAATTTCGAGTGTCTATTGTTATCACTTTTGTCTAAAGAGTAACGCATTGCCTCGAGATATTTAGTAATTATCCAGCGCTGTGTCTGTTATTTTTGCACATGATATATTGAGCAGAATCTGTTTCTCATATTATTTAGAATGTTTGATGATATCTTAATTAATATATCAGAAATTTACTTTCACTTTTGCACCGGATCTATGTTAGCAGTACTGAAAGAGATTACAGTGATGTGATAACGTTGTTTTCCTGAGTGAACTCTGATACCTCATTCCTCACGCATATTCTATGATAAGAACCACCAAGATCTGTCCTGTACTATATTTTAAAACATAGTACATCCCCCCAAAGTAGTTTACAAATGATGATGAATTTCATAAAGAGACGTTCCTTTTATTTCCAAGCATTGAACCACCTGTTCAATTTTTCTAGAGGATTGGAATGCTTTTTATTTCAACAGCTACTATGACGTAATGCACGTGAAGTTTATCCATTTCAATAATTCTTCTACCATGAATTAAAAGAATTGCTTTTCGTTCTTTGTTTCCTCCTATAACATATTGGTTAATATTTAACTTAGTCCTTCTGATATTTTTCGATGTGCTTTTGATCCTTTTATATGTATATGTGAACATCTATAGTATGTGTTCTGTTCAGCTGATATTGTTTAAATGCATTTTCCAATTTTTTTCAACAATTATGGCTCAAATTTGTTATAAAATATTAAGACAACAGTATTTGTAATTAGACCTATTTTGAAATTAATTATGCATGAGAAAGAATGTCCCCAAGGCACTATTGGTCTCTGTTTTTGCTGACAAATTGAAGTCTAACCTCTATCCTGACTTGAGCAAAATATATAATTACCATTTCAATTTCGGTGTCCCTTAAACGCTTGGCAGATATTGTCCGGCTACTCCCTTGTGTGGTTTAAGGGAAGGAATGATGATATCCACATGAAGGCAGGCGAGCACACCCACTCAGTCCGTCAAGAGGAAAGCAAGGGAGAATTCGCTGCATCCCCAATTACCGTGTGTGACGGGGCGACAATGGAACTCTATTCCAGGGGTTCAGCACAACTCGAGTAGGGGCGTGCAACAGTACCGGGCACCAGGATGTTCACCCCACATATTGCGAGCTTCTCGCGTCTCCAAACAACAGTTATTGGTATTCGAACATTTCCAAGCTTATTGCAGTTTACGTACATTAATTTCATTTCCGAACAAAAACACTAAAATTCAACTCATGTCTTTATTCACAGCAGTAGCTTCCCCAGCAATTATCAGCTCTAAATTCTCTTGAGTGGTTCTCGAAGCAAAACATGCTCATCAAAACAAACTGGGTAACAAGTGCAACTGAATTTCTCGAGTAATTTTCTCTCAAACCTCTATACTTACTTTTGCTGAAAGAAAAACTTAGAAGAATAGATTAAGCAGCCATCCCTCAATAAGCCTTATCTATCACCATTAATAACTTCACTTTACCATTATTGCATTCATAGTCACTGCAGAAGTGATAATAGTTTTCAAGATGATCGGCCATCCTCTGTAGGTAAATTAACTACTTCCTTTATAATATTTTTTCTGATTAAGTGTTTATACAGTGCGTTTATATGAGCTACGGGCCGCCTGAGCGCGGCTGCTTATTGGGAAACTGCAGTGAACCGGAAAAAGGGAGATATAGTCGCCACGTGTAAAGTTAGTATTTTATTTTAGTAATATTTTTGCTAAAAGCATAAAATGATACTGTATTTAAAATTGATAATAATTAGTAGTAACTTGTGCTGTTAGAAATGTTGAGAAAGATGCCCTTCATCGGCAATGCATTGTTTCATCTAACCTTTCTTCGTGAGAACACAGCGTTTCTGAACATCTTTCTTGTATTTCAGAGATCCAGTTTCTCTACTAAACACCTTCACCAGGATATTTTCTTACGAATCGCCTTGCCACTTCTCTGCTAGAATGCTTTTTGGTAAATGTATCGGAGTTATACACAAAATCCCGTTCTTCAAGTCATGTTCATGTTGTTGCATATCTAATGAAAAACTATAGCACACAATTACACACCGAATAACACACGAACGCAAAACCATTTGCTGACAAAGTTTCCCTCAAACCAACTACAGGATGCTACCTGCACATGAATGATACTTGCTTGTGTCAGTAACCAGCCGTGCTTTGCCACCCCTGACTCGTATAATGTCACTGTTGTTGATTGTTGATTTGGTGTATTTACGGACGCTCTGTTACTCTCAGGTCATCAGCGTCTCATTCAATTCAGGGCGTGAAACGGCTTGAGATTCTTTTATTTGCCGTAACTCTGCGACACGAGACCCACGCCTTTACTTCCCTTCCGAAAGAAGCCATTCTTAGGATTTTTATATCCGGGGAAAAAAAAAAAAAAAAACATCCATCCTGGCCGGGATTGAACCCGCCATCTTGGGTCTACGAGGCGGGTATGGTTACCACTTAAGACCGATTAACCTCGTTGGAGCAAAACATAATGTTGACATGGTAAATCATTTATTTATAATTGTATGTAAGAAGACATAGTTAAGAAGTTCATAGTTTCAGGAAATGCAATACTGTATTTTCTTGAAATAAAAGTCAGTTAACTTTCGGAGTGTCCCAACTTAAGAAGTTGTATGTGTATTCACGTTCTCTTTCTTTTGTCTTTCCCAAAGTTTACCAGGGAAGCAGCTGGAATTTGTAGGTACATAGTTCCGCTGCATTACTTAAATTGTTGATTGGAAGACTATTGCAAACCAATGGCATACCTATACTTTAAAAAATAAGCTGCAATCTATTCCTATTACACTTGAAGTTTCTACAATTAGTTTTTAGCAGAAATTAATATATATAAATAGAAAAGTGTTTCCTGTAGTTCAGTCATATTTCATTTCAAGCACGATGATAATATCACATTACTTTTGTACTAGAGCATTTTTATTTTTAATGAAATCATATTGCACAAAGCAGGTCTATTTACATGCTAAACAAGAATTATTAACGAAGTACATATGTTCAAACAAACTTCATTCTTAACTTATATCGGTCGCTACGTTGCAGTGAAATCGCTTCCCTATGCATTCACACAAAAATTTAACACTGATGCTACTGACTTATACTCGAACAATTCGGGGGAGAGTGTTCTGTCTGGAAACACGATAGGGATCCCATCTGCCTCGGCGCAGTCACCGCCTGTAGATCCTGCCCCGGTGTATCCCTCACCTCATCCCTTCCTTCCGTAGGTGCCCACATTGTAGGAGAAGGCACAAAGGGATGCCTGACCAAGGCTCAAGTACCGAAAGTTTATTCCTCCGCCTAGGACCACCCATCCAACAAATAAGCATTAACCATTAGATGTTAAAAAAAAAAAAAACTAGTAATATCCTTATTAGTCAGAGACCAAAGTGAAATGTATAATGCAATGAAACCAAACACAAGAATTACGACAGTATAACTGGCTAGTTTCAAAAATATTTCAATGCTCATTCTAACAAAGTTACAAAATGCTCTTGCATTATACCTTAACCCAAGCTGCATACACTCATCCTCGTATTTATATTAATCAAATCATTCTGGTTCTCTTTTCTTCACTTCTCTGCACTTTTCAAAATATAAAGGATGTAATGAATATACGAAACATACCAGCAAGTCCGTTAACATAAGGATATTGCTTTTTAATAAATGTACATTATTCAGATCCACCAAGACAATAAAGTGTTGTCCCTGACTGATATAGAAGTGCCATGTGTTGTGATATAACCGGACTAAACTAATATATCTAACAGTTACAAATAATAATTTACTCATTGCGATATCACAGGAAACAAATCACTTGTATGTGAACGCAAGTCCCTGCAACAGACTCATATTTGGGAGCTCGTTCCGACCACTAGCAATAGCCGAACGATTGCAAGCCACGAAGTGCATCCTTGAGCGTGGGGAAAAAGCCAGAAATGCGCAAGTTGAAGCGAATAGAGAGCATGGGGATCAGTTAAGCATTGTTAGGTTCAAAAATGCATGATGAGGTGCGGCATTGTCTTTGTGAAAATAAAACTTGCAGCATTTTGTGACCTTAGGATCTTTTCCATGCTGCTCTTGGCATGTTTTCGTTGAAAGTTAGACCCTTCTGGAAGTGGTCCAGGTTCATAACTCCCAATTCACAACTTTCACTTGTACTCGGTGATTGTCAAACTCATGCAAATGCAATTTTTTTTTTCAATAGTGTTTAACGCCCATTTTTACTCCTTAGGCTTCACAGGCGGTGGACACTGATCATACATGAGATGAAATGATATAGTGGAAAAGTATTTTTTTTTTTTTTTTTTAATCCAGGCCTAAGCTTAGGCTACCTCCCGGGCATTTGCCATTTATGAGGACTGAGGAAAACCTGGAAAAAACCTCAGTGAGCGATGACGGCCCTGGTGGGATTCGAACTCCAGATCTCCCGTTCAGAGTCCGTGCCTAACGACCTCGGCCACCCGTGGCGGTCAAATGCAGAATGTTACCATGCTACCTGTAGCACGGCAGGAGTTCGTTGAGTCCAGCATAAAAGACTTTAAAAATTAAATTTCTGATTATTATTATAATTCATTCAGCATATTTAAAATATGTTCTTTCAGCAATCAAATTAACTACCTGTTTTGTTTTCGTCATTGAATGGAAAATTGAGAACAGTAGAAAATGAATTGACAGAAAATGTTCCCAGGTTTTAAAAATTGGATAACACACTAAAATTTGCTAATAGACTTTCAGAATGCCCTTACGGCTCGATGGGATTTTGTGTCTCGGAACCTGGACTTGCTAATAACCAGCCGCGCCCATACTCCGACATGGCCATTTTGGTGGTACCTCCTCCTCTGAAAAGAACAGAAACTGTGGGTCGATAAACCCTTCGGTCACTAATGAAAGAAACCACTCACAATAACGCACATCTGCTACGGGATCATCTTGTCGTAGATTTTTTTTAATAGTGTTTAACGACCATTTAACTGCTGAGGCATCACAGGCGATGGACAACGATGTTACATGAGATGAAATGATAATTTGGTATGCTTTCTCTTCCATATATGCCATTTATGAGGATTGAGGAAAAATTGGGAAAAACCTCAGTCAGGGAAGACTAGCGGGAGTCAAACGCCAGACTTACCGCTCATGAATCCGAACTTGTAATCAATGGACACATGTAGTGAACATTTAAGGTTTGCGCCAATTTCGTGTAATTTATCTTCTTTTAAGTTTAAGCACAGTTGTGCTTCTTCGCGTGTGTTAGAACTTTTGCAGTGAACCAGTAGGGCCAGATTTATTCACAAGATCGTGAATTTGAATTCTAGAAGGAAGCAATTGCCCAGGGAGCTTCCGAATGAATTCCTCACGAAAGTCACAAGCTGATTCGTGTTTATAAAAACAAATACACACCAAAATACTTTGCTCTAAAGTCTTCTCGAACGGATGTTCTCGGAAGTTCAAGGGCTACCGTGAGTGGGAAAGGGAGCCGACTTAGCCGACACACAAAAACCGGTGCGAGCGGTGAGGACATATTCTGGAAATCCGGTACATAAATACAAAAGAACCGGGAAACAGTTACATTTTATTGCAACGTTTGCATTGGACAGAACTCGTGTTTTCTGAACGTCACGCTTTAATAAACATCATCGGTTCTAAGATTTAAATATAACGTTTAATCTCACATAGGCATTGTTTCATATACACACACTAATCCTGTAGAGCTTGTTTTTAAAAGGGTTTAACATTTCAGTACTATGCGTGAAGTGAATTAATGAAAACTTTGGACATGAAGTTATCTGGATTCGTCTTTTCAACTCAGGAAGAAGCGATTGCCCTCATTGACAAGCAAATAGTTAGTGCACAAATCTACTGCATTAATAACTACTCCTCCATTAGTGTTATGTACTTCTTAGTGTGCTTTTCCTCTGACAGTGTTAATTACATTAAGTTTAATGAAGCAGGACTCTTCTCAATAAACATATACCTACAGCGCAATTGGTTATATCTGTGCATTTCATTTTGTACTTCATTTAAATGCTCAAAATGTATTAATTTAGATTACATGAAAAAAGAACGTGATTTGTGTGATTTTATTTCAAACACATGTATCATCGAATGATTACTTACAATAATTACAACATAAATGAAAAGGGGCAGATTTTGGTCATATGGTGACAACGTTTAAGCAATATTCTTCTTAAATTCACGTACACTTTCATGAAGTGGCGTATTCTCAAATTCTCCGAGAAGTGAATGAGCTGTTTTTAGAAGATATGATGAATCTGGAAGAAGTATTTTCAAGAACGTCAAAAATGTTGTCAAAACACACTGGAAACACATGACATTTTATTATGAAATTCAAAGTATAACACCCGATGATAAGAGTCAATAAGGCTCTCAATGCAAATACTTGTTCTCAGCAAGATAGTGATACCGCACATTAAGTTTCTCAGTTCAGGCCTCTTTTGAGACATGTTACTGAACTGATTCCCCAAGCTCTCATTTTCTACTAGATTATTTGTGTTCTGTTCTTTGTGGCCAGCACGTTTCAAGTCGTTCAGTTGCTACTGCTTAGAATACCTCTCAAAGATTCGTTTGATCAGATCTCCAAAGATGGTTCTACATTGTGCATAATGGAGGCTCATGTTCAGAAAACACAGGTAGAATTCAATATTGGGTCTTGCGTGTTGGTAGAAAAATATAACCAGGAACCTTAGATAGTACTTTCTCTGCATTGGAACTTATTTTTACTATGTGCACTAGTAAACATTTTGTTTACTAGTGCAGGTATTTAAAGTTTCAAATTGTTTAAATTATCAATATACATTTAGTGTCATCAATTGAAAACCATGCCGCCAGCCTGAGCATGTATTCTATACGTCTCGCACGGCGCATATCCATACGTTTAAATAGTCACCACCTATCGGTTGCAATAACACAACGTTCTACTTTTTCTTTCCCCTCTCTGTCTTTATTCCTACATTATCTGGCTCGCCGTGACCTTGGCTGTATGCATGATGAATGCTGGCTCGTCGTGGCCGGGCCGGTATCTCAAGGGCACCCAGCATAAAACAAATGTGGATTTGTTCTACGCGTGGATCTGCTGATCAGTGCAAAAGTTATTTTCGGTAAACGAAAATGAACAATTTAGCAAAGATAGCCATGATAGGTGTAAAAATATGTGACATTGTGGAATGACATCGTTATTTGTGTAATTTTACAACAGCATAACATCGCGTTTCTAAAACTGTGGTCCACAAACTGGTTTCGAGGTATGCCGTTGTACTTAGTAAGAGTATTAATCCGAGAGGGGGTGGGGTGAAATTCAAGTGAATTGGGTCATTTTGTATAGTCCGGAATCACAAAGAAACGAAGTTCTCTTCCATGTAAAAACTTATTGAGAACTATTTATGCACTTTGGAAATTCGTTATCTTTAGACTTAATCTCACCAACATGAATTAATAAAGTGATCAATGTACAACGAGAGCAAAATTATAATTCTCACTAATGTAAGTACTGAGAGTATTTATTTCATTTTTGTTAATAATAAAGAGACAAAAATTCTGTAATAAAACATAAATAAGTAGCACCTGGATTATTATAAAATAGCCTCGATATCATTGTATTATTAAAATAAAGGGCATTTTCTTCTAACTATTAATCCTAATATTAAATAAAAATATACGTAAGGGTGCATATTTTGTGTATATAAAGCTTAAAACAGTAAAAAACTATTTGCTTTACAGAACCCTTTAAAATATTGGTCGTCGCTTGAAAATAGTTTTAGAAACGTTGGCAAAATAGAAAGTCATAGAAAACGAGTCAAAGACTGAGCGAAAGAAGGGCACACGTGGCATTTAATATTTATTAGAATCTTAGACATTGATTCACAAAGAATTGCTTATAGGCTCATGTTAAATGAAAGAATTTTTCAAGAATTGTTAAGCACAAAGCAAGTAATTATTCTAATTAAATAAAAAGAAGGCATTTAGAAGAAGTTGTAGATTTTACGAAGAAAGTATAGAAAATACTCTAATTCCTTTGTAGGACACTACATATTGTTGTATGTTTCATGGTTTTGTCGTCCGTTTCACGGCAACTGGCGGGTTCGAAGTCAGAGCGAAGCTATGCAATATCGGCGGTGCAATTATAACCGCATAAGATGTTGAAATGTTTTCTGCTACATCATTACTAACATTTTTTTAGAAGTTTGTCATTCACGCTTGTTGGAAATACCCAGATCGGCATTCAATATCAAGAAATTCAATTGTTAAAAAATGTTCATCATTTCTGTAACTTTCTACATTAATGTTGTTTTAAAAATATAGGCCATTTTACTCTGTATGCATTTACTGCGCATCATATACAGATTTTTGATTCGGAGTTTTCGTACTCCAGTACCTGTTATTTTGCGTCGAAACATTACCTCGTAAATGGAACCATGCTTCATCAGTAAAGAATATTAAGCGCGCTTCAATTACTCTTATCATTAACGTTCCCTAACATCCAACTGCAGAAGTTTGTCCAAATAGCAGGTTCACATGTCTGCAATTTGTGGACGAACTTGCATACTTTCAAGTTTTTGAGTTTGCTCAAGTTCGGAAGATGAACTAATGCGTGTGAATGACAATTTTCTAAAAATATGTCAGAAGTGTGTGGATGCAGCAAGACAACATTTCTAACCTTTCCTGTTATTAGATACATGTTTATTTTCATTCTAGTTATAGAGGGCGCCAAAAATGTATACACACTTCAATTAAAGAAAAACTGTGTTAACATAACAAAACTGAATTCACACTAACAGAAAATGATGAGCACTAATCATCTTAGACATTTACAGTTACAACAATTGCTCAAAATGCTCACCATCGGCATCGATACACTTCTGAGTACGTTGAACTATGATTGAGCAACGTTTGCGAAAGTGTCCTCAGCGATTGCAGCACATGCCGTTTCAATTTCTTCCCGAAGTGCTGCCAGTGTAGCTGGTTTTCCACGGTATACAACTTCAACTGTATTAGATCCGGAGAACGCGGTGGAAACTCAATCGGACCTCTTCGTCCTATCCAGTGCCTTGGAAGATTGTCATCAAGGTACGCACGTGCATCTCGGTAGATATGTGGAGGTGCACCATCTTGTTGGAAACAAAATTCCTCATTTCCATAGAGTGTATGAATGACGGGTAAGACAGATCTGCGGATCATATTTAGGTACACTGGGCCAGTTACTGTTCCTCCAAAAAAAAAAAAAAAAAAAAAAAAAAGGTCCAACTAGGCCCCTAGATGACAACCTGCACAACATTAATTCCAGGTAACAATATTTTAATTTTCGAGTTTTCCTTCCGATTAATGGCGTTGAGTTTGCTGGTTCAATTTGTGATGTCTCATTGATATCTCTGGTGAGTATTTGCTCAATTTTCCTCGAATTCAAAAGCGCCCAAAGATGAATATAACTTGAAAACGAAAGAAACAAAGATGAAGCGGTTTTTTCGCAAAGTTGACTGCAGTCAATTAGGTAGTATAGGGAACTATTAAACACATGCTATTTAAATGCATGATAAAACGACTTAATTAGTGAATAAAGTTGTTATGTATTTTCCAGTATCTCATTGAGCTGGACTCTTAAGAGAAGAGAAGGTAGATGGTGTACATTTTGAAGACCAATCACTGAGTCCAAAAGATGAGCTTGATGCCATTATCCGAAACAACAAAGCCACCTTAATTTTAATCCACATACAGAGTGACACGTTTAATATTTATTAGCCAGCTGAAAAAAACACATATTTTTAGTAATAGCAGAAATTCTTCAGACAGTTTCTGGGCTTGAAGAAGGACATAATGTGATATTGTTAGTTCTTTTTATATGTGAAGGTGTCGAAGAAATATGAAAATAACTTGGTTATTTTAAATGGACCGAAATTTTTTATTGTTTACATTTTAATAATGCGTATTAAGAGGCATGCAGCGCATGTTTCTGAGTGCCATTCGAAGTCGTTAAAAGTCAATGATAAACAATACTTTGTATCAAGGATAAGACTTTCATTACAAAACGTGTTCTAAATGGTGACCTTGAACATTGAGGTGTACTGAAAATCGATTCTGTGCACGTATATTTTAATCTTATCACAAAGCAAGTAAAAACAGATCTCAATAGTGTTGCATAATCAGGAATACTCGCACAACTGCTATAACTTGACACCCACTATAAAGGAAAATCATATCAGCTCTCACGGACTGGGCCCACCCCATTGTGAAAGTCTGAATAACTTTAGGAAAAAATCATCTGATACCACAGAGTGAACACAGTTACATAAAGAAAACGTTGAATATTTACTTTTTATTTGTGACGTATTGATTGTAGATGCACGGGGTTACAGTACAATAAAAGGCAAATAATAAATCATATCATCTATTTAAAATGAAGATAACTTTCATCCGAGTTGCCTTGGTGCCTCAACCTATGAAATAAAAGTAACAGTATCATATTATATTTCTTTTAAAGCTAAGCTACTTTTGTCTGAAGAATTTTCTTCTATCACCATACCATGACCTCGTTATTTAAATGCTTCCTTCGGAAGGGAAGTAAAGCCGTGGGTCTCGTGTCGTACTTTTACGGCACGAAAAAGAACCTCAAGCCTGAAAGAGAGGCCTCTGAGCAAAATTAGTCGGCCGTTTCACGCCCCGAGTTGAATGAGACGCTGATGACCTGAGCTGTTAAAGAGCGTCCATAAATAAACAAATCAAAAAAAAGTTATTTAAGTGGCCTCATGAAGCCTAGAGACCACCAGGGTGGCCGAAGTCGTTAAGGCGCGGACTCGTGAGCGGAAAGTCTGGGGTTCCATTGCCATCAGGACCGTCCTACCTGACTGAGTTTTTTTTTTTTTCAGGTTTTCCTCAGTCCTCATAAATGGCAAATGTCGAGCATGTACCCTCAACTTAGGCCTGGAATACTTCTTGCCTTAAAAATTACTCCTTTCCCAATTGATCATTTCAATTCATATACGAGATCATCAGTGTATACCGCCTGTGGTGCCTCAGTAGTAAAAACGGGCATTAAACACCATTAAAAAAGCCGTGAATAGTTTTACCACTTCTGGCTAGAGCTCATGTGGCAGTGCAATATTCATTTGCGTTATTGAGTATAGAAGTAAATAGATAATGCACCCCTAATCCCCTAATGTGTGTTCGTACTGACATACCTTTCTTTTACATTATGCTTTAGCTGAGCTTCTGTGGATATTTATATCCGCTACTGTACACGACGAGCGGATGATGAATCCTTTTGATGTATGATAGAATACTTGTGACGCTTTTTCTTCTGTAGCTCGTTGCATTCCGCTAAGCTTGTGAGAGCGCTCTTCAGGTAGGCAGAGCCGATGACATCACCATTTCCCCTCCTCCTTCACGGTCGCTACTGTGTTTCTATCTAACAAGGCAATTTTCCAATGTAGAGGTAGGAATTCCAGATTACATTCCATGTGCGTAATATTTTTTTGTACATTAATAGCACAAGGAAGGTCCTTTTGCACATCTAACCACATGGCTCGTAATCTTTCCCATTGCTCTGCGGACAAGCGAAAAGTACATAAGTTCGAAAGCTGTATAAAATTCACTTTAGTGAAATTTAAAATGTCACAAAATGATAATAGACTATTACAGTGCGTATGCAACGAAGTGAGCTGATTTTGGTCTTTTATTGTATCTGTGTGACAGTCAATATGCATAACGTTTTTGAAATGCGTATTGAAACTTAATTTGATCAAGTGTACGTACATCTGAGTATCAAATTAATTATGGATATCATTAAATATATAAAAACCGATTTTTAATTAACTACACCGCGACAATTTTCGAGATTGTAGAGGATTATCAACAACAGATAGGGGCTTTAAAGATTTTCTTCTTTAATCCACGAAGAAACGTTGAGTTATAATGATAAAGAAGTCGAAATTAGATGCCGATAAGTCAATGGGATAATGTTTTGCTTTACAGCGTCTTTAAAGCAGCTTTATGAATGAGGAAATGCCAATTTTCACTTATCACCATTTCAAGATTTAGTGCTATAACCAACTCTAAAATCTTGGACTAATCATATTACAGCACTGAGAGGGGTGACTCAGGCGTTAATGCCTGGGGTTCGCGTTCTGGGAGTTCCCGAGTTAAAACACCTTGGGACCTACCATCCTAACCTTGGGTTTATCTTGATCGTTTAAGCAAATGCTTTCCTTTCCACGAATTTCCCGCTCTCGTTTCATTCTGTTGACTCTGTTACAGGTCAAAAGTGTCAGGCGATAGAAGATGGTGTAATGTGCGGCGTGACAGCGGCTTGTGCTTTGTAAAGGTTTCTACTCCGACGGCTGTTATGGAAGCAGCTCTTTGAGAGGCTCAGACTCTTTGGAAAGGGCGCTCCGGCAGCGCCAGAATGTTGTATCTGGAAACAAAATTAGAGATTCCATTTATCTCCGTGACACACCACCCCTAGATCCTGGTCTCTCTCATTTTATCCTTCCTCCCGAAGGTTCCTGTATGGAGGCGTAGGCACAAACGGCCAGTCCTTGATCAGGGCTGAAGTACTGAAACGTCCTTTGTAACTCCTTTTTTGTTACATTTCTCAGGTGATTATATTGCTGGTGTCTTGACTGGGTTCTGTAAGAAAAAGCCAAGCTTAGAGCTATTAAGCTTTTTTTTTTCCCCTCCAAATTTAGTAAAATGTTGAATTATTTTGGTCTTAACTTACTGAAAAAAGTGAGCCTTAATACCAAATTTTAAAAAAAATCTATAGGTTTCTTTTTTTTAAATACATTTTAATAGCCTGGCCTTAAAACATTTCTTTCTTAATTTATTTTTAATTGAATATTAATCTTATATTATAACTTGAAGTGTAAGAAATATGTCGGGTTAATATAGATTGTTATTTGAAAATCTAGCCCACTGTAGGTGATAAATCAGATGGATTTAAGTTATATAGTCATTCAACCAGTTACCGCCACCGGTGGCCAAGGTCGTTAAGGAGCGGACTTGTGAGCGGGAGATCTGGAGTTCGATTCCTACCAGGACGTCCTCTCAGACTGGGGGTTTTTCCAAGTTTTCCTCAGTCCTCATAAATGGCAAATGCCGGGGAGCTACCCTAAACTTATGCATAAAACGCTTCCTTCCTCATGTGTCATTGTTCACCGCCAGTGATGCCTCAACGGGTGTTACGTATTATTCAAACGAAAGCATTCAAACAAATCAACACTTCGGTAAAGCAGAATGTTTGTTCCTATTAACAGACGGTCTTGACCTAGGCTATAATCTCTTGAGAGTGTAGCAGAAGCTCTTAGTGATGAAGGTATAACAGAAGCGGTTTAGACAATGGCGCATCGTTATGTTGTTAACACTTGCAACTACGCAGTAAAGGCTTTCAGTGCAGATATTGTCTATAAAAGTAATTCGTTTTAGTGGAGATTTAGTATTATTCATGTTAAAGCTATGTACACCAGTAAACACGCAAACAGAAGTGTGAACATTTTCACCTATTTATCATGTAATAATTATACATAAAAAACACAATTAACAATATTCATACAAATGTATCACACTTAAATGTCTTAAAGCTACTTATGGGCACTTCTATGGAGAACACGTTGATGAAAAAATCATTTCATACCTACATGTGTAAATTATGTGTGCTTCACAAAACCAAGGAACTTATAGTTATTAGCAGAAATGATTCCACAAAGATGTATTCTACACTTGTATTTTACTACCCAATACGTACAAGTGTATGTGTTATTTTTCATTATTTTGTCATGCTCTTGTAATTTTTGAGATTTTTCTACAGGTATGGGAACATTGGTAACTTCAAATACTGGTACAATTTTTAACAGTCTTTTAATACTTTGCGTTGCCCTAAATGTAATCCAGTAGTAGTGAAAGTGATGACGACAATGAGAATTGGCGTATGTGTAAAAAAAGAACAATTCAGTAGAGGAAAATATAGTAATTTGGCACTATTTTTGTTTTTGCTTCTTTGAGGACCCGTTATATTTTCAAAATATACATTAGTAGATAATATATTTTTGCATCCCATACAATCATTTAAAGCATATATGTTAAGTAGTTATTTATATAAAACATATGTAACTTCTCTCACCACCAAATGTGTTGGAAATATAGCCTCCCCCCCCCCCCAGTGTATTAAGTACAATTACTGGACTGGAAATAGAAATAAGACTAAATTAAACAAGTAAACTATAATTTTATGTTTTGCTAACGCACAGACTTATCTAAAACTGCATAAAAGATAAAAAATAGCCCTCAGGAGGACGTCTATGGTCAAATTTCACTATAATGTACAGTAATTGCAAATATAGTCTGCTCCTTCATATCCAGCACAGGCATATGATACCCATTTTACCCATTCTTCTCCACGGTTGTCTTCCAAAAAATTTCCATTGCAAGAAATGCATTCTGTTTCTTCCTTGTTTGGCGACGGTTCTCTGCATCCAATGAAAATTCAGCCTTAGAGCTGTCAGTAGCAATGGACACATGCTCTTCAGAAACTTCAAATTAGTCATATTTATCACGAAGTGTTCTTTTCTTCCATCCTTTTGCATTTTTCATCTGTGCATCAGAAAGTGAGCTGGTCTATCTTTCTTGGTCCTACGTTTCTTCTCCCTATGTGCCAAATTCCTTTTATATTCCAAAATATGGAGCGGTGCCATATTACCAATACCGCCATGTTACACAATAACTTAAAAGAAATACATTTTCTACTAGCTATGCAGGTTTTGTGGTTACATTATTAATGAAACTAATTCATATACTAAATTTCTGGAAGCACAGGATTCTTAGTAGTAAACAAACCAAAACATAACATCCGGTTCTTTACATATACGAGTAAACAATAACTTCGTTAATCCGTAAAACAAAAAATCAACAATGTGTATACAATACCTGCAAGAAGAGCTCAACAGCGCAACCGCATGTAAACGGTTAGGATAAGAAATAGTATTCACTAGATGTCAGCATAATACAAGGCCAAAAAGCAGGGGCGCCATATTACAAACAGGAGTCATATCTATATATGAATACAAAAGTAGTAGGCTCAGTGCAATTAAAATAGAACTTATTATTAACATTGGCCTTTCCTGTTCCAAATATATATTTCATCCAGAATCTTAGTTTATGTTTTCTTGAGGTTCTCCCAAAATGTAACAAAAATAATTTATTTCCTTTTCTCATTCTCTTTTAAAATTAATAATTTAGCCTCTTTTGATACTATTTCCCCAATTTTTGCTCATAATGAAAATGTGATATATATATATATATATATATATATATATATATATATATATATATATAATCAAACGAACTAAATAAATCATCGAGCGCAATCGGTAAGCTAGAGCACTATAGATGTGCTATATTCTATTCTAGTGCCTTAGGTAAGCTCAATTCTTGTGCCATCTTTCGAGTAAAATGTATACTTCTACATGGGTGCATATGTAAAAATTTACGACCGTCATTTTAGTGATTATATTTGAATATTAACAAATACGTAATAAAGCACTTCAATTTCTGAGGAAAAAATATCAGACCAATATAGGAGGAAGATAATAATCCGTTCTGTACATTCATAAAGATCAATTTATTACGAAAGTGTGCGCATAACCTAATTCAAGGCATGACGTCGTGTGGCAAACAGCAGTTCCTCCTGCTTGCTCTTTTGTGACATCACTTATATTTGTTTACAGCTGTGATGCTCAGATGTTCAAGGTTGTGGATAGTTGTTTAATCTTATGGAAGAGCAACGAATAAAGGAATACCCGTATTTCAAAAGCAAGTTAAGCATTAAAAAGTATTGCTACCGATAAAGTGCCTCAGTTTTCAATGGAACTGGATGGAACTGAGTTAAAGTGAGTGCATTAATTTAATTAATTATTCTGTGCGTATTAACTTCATAATTTTAGGATATGTTACTCATATGTTAGTATAATAATATAAATGGCACAAATATGTTTATATTCAATTGATTTACGTTAACATATGTTTTCTATAAAAGTCTTCATTTCATAGTAGTATAAAACAATATATTTTAAAAACAAACTAAGCTAATATTTAAGCTTAAAGTTTAATGCTAGGCATTATTTTTTCTCCTCTCTTCTTGTTTTTCTCAGTAGGATTAAGCAAATGACTAAATATTGCAGAATTGCCAATTAATGTTTCCTGGTGCTGCAACTATCCTGACAAGCAAGACCCTGTTTCATAAAAGTTAACAATTATGACAACTAACCAATTTGTGACTATATTGTGACAACTAGTTGTTTCATACAACTTACAAATATGTCACACATGACAGGTATAAAATTGTAACTTTCACAAGACAAATTGCTGTTTTATAAAGCTGGCAAATTGTCAACAAATGACTGTTTTTTTACGATTATAGAATAATTAGGTATAATTATACAAGATTCTTACTATTTACCAAACTTTAATATTGCGTTGATATTATAATTATAATAATATAATTATATTGTGTCATAATGTAAGTTAAATCCGATGAAGTGCATTGCGTACCTTCACGGGTGGCCGAGGTAGTTAAGGCGCGGACTCGTAAGCGGGAGGTCTGGGGTTCCATTCCACCAGGATCCTTCCTGACTGAGGATTGTGCGGGTTTCCTCAGTTTACATAAATGGCAAATGCCGGGGAGATACCGTAAACTTGAGCCTGGAACTCTTCCTTCCTTAAAAAAAAAATCCAATTTATCATTTCATTACATGTATAATCACCGCCTGTGATGTCTCAGTAGTTAAAACGGGCGTTAAACCATATTAACAATTTAATTATTTATTTCATGTACATTCACACTCATTCAAAACAACAAGACTTTAGGAACTTTTAACTATTCATAGTTACGTGAACTATTGTTGACGGAAGAAAAATATCTATACTGTAAATAAACATGAGGCAAACAAGCTACTCGCGTTAAAATGAACTTTGTTGAAGATCTGTAAGGAAATGTAGGAAATATAAATACGCAATTCACAAATAAAAAGTTACAGATGGTATAGAAATATTAACATTTTAGAATCTAAAGTATAGGGGGTTACTTTGATAAGTACAGATGGAGAGGATGTCGGCCCTTTAAATAACCCCATACCTAAGGGCCTTTATGAAAGTACTTAATCTGCTTTTCCTTTGTTTTTCATTCTTATATCTCCTCCTTTACAGTACCTTAACTTTATCACGTTTAATTCACATTACATTGTTTATATAACCATTCACGCTTCCATCCAGAATCGATTCGTAGATCTACAGGTCATAAGGCCATGTTTTAACCGTTAGCTATCCTATAAGTTCTCTAAAGAATTTCATTTGCAACTAACAACAAGCTTGTTTAAATCAAAGCGATTACTCAGTTATCTGATGACTTCGGGACGGCGAAGACTGCATCGGCTGTTATGGGGTCAATCACGGCTAGTCTGGCCACGCTTGGAGTCGGAGCAAGCGGAGCAGCACAAGAGAAAGTGATAGAAACACTTGAGTGACTAATGCACTTAAAAAAAAGTATGTACTCACCCATGTCACGTAGGAAGATGCTGGAACTGTATGCCTTCATTTACCACACATTTCTAGTATTTGCTTATAAAATTATCCTTACCCTTTTTAATTCTCTTTGATAAATTCTCTTGTAGTATGTTATCGTATAAAGTGTGTGCATATGCTGCCTGAGTAGACTGAGACTGGAAGCCAACGTAGTAGTTTCGGTAAATCCCGCCCGAACTATTGTAGCCCGCTTGAATCAATGTAGTCCCCCACCGTCGCATCGATTATTTTCGTTTTGAATGGTGTTTAACGCCCGTTTTTACAACTGAGGCACCACAGGCGGTGGACTTTAATGATACATGAAACGAAATGATATGTAGGGAAAAGTTTTTTTTTAAGAAAGGAAACGTTCCAGGCTTAAGTTGTAAAACATCAGTTAGTTGGTTAAATTTAAAACAAGATGGTTCATTAAATAGTGTCTTTTTTTTTTTTTTTTTAGAAATAATATATATTTTAAATATATAAGAAAGTGGATAAAGAAAGCATACGCCGCTCCGAGATCTAGATAGTAAAGAACTTCATAAAGGAATGAGCTTGTCTGGTTGTTTCGTGATTCACTGTTGCGCTATAGTGAGCCCTGTGTACCTACCAAAGACAGGAGAGTTCTTCACGGGCTGCCATTCACCGACTGCGGTGGTATGATGCGTGTTTTCTTTCTGCGTAAGGACGCGAGGGCCACTCCAGTGTTACCGTACACAAGTCGTTAGTTCTGTTGAGACATGTTGAGTGATGTCTGGGCGGTTGATTTGAAACAAAAGCCTCTACTTACGACTTGGCTTGCCCCCAGTGGCGGACGCGACTCAGGGCTTTCGGTTTCGTTCTGTTTACACTCTCAGGCATATGACAGAGTTCATTGGAGGGCTCTTATTAAAGAAAAAAAAAGTCAACGATATTCTAGATATTTTCATTTGATATAAGACCAAATCCTTTGAAAAAATATAAATAAAATAATGATAAAGATAAAACTTTAGTGTGCGGATCTGTACATACTAATTTGAATTTTTATGCCTAAAAGATAGGTTAGGAACATCGCCTTGTATTAAAGTGCTCATTTCATTAAACATTGAGAATTATAATGTTCATTATATAAGTTGGTAAGAATGGGGTAAACGGACACATTTAGGGATATTTTACATTTTATTTTGGCAACTCCACTTTTTGCATGGGTACATTGCGGCAGAATTATCAATAAATATATTCAAGTTACAGCGTCCATCCATGCATTTGAGTATGACTAAGGCATTTTCTCCTTTCTTTCACCTTGACTGCAAAAAAACTGTTTTAGAAAACAATGTTAGCACCAGTTAATATGGTTTCTTTGAAGCGATGCTTTGGGAATAACTAATCACTGACTTGCTCGTCTGACCATTATCGCGGTGAACTTCCTGCTGCCATCTATATTGATTTTTTGAAAATAAAATCTGAATGTTGTACATGGGGCTAAAGGGCACTAATTATGAATTGTATTATTTTAATGCACATTTGTAGGACTTATATGAAGTAATGAATATAAATGTTGAGTAAAATGAATCTCATTAATTTTTCCGATATTTGTGTAGGGGTATTCATTGTATAGCCTCTCGTAATTCAACTCAAATAAATGTGTATGAGAAATCGAGGAAGAACGAGTGGTTACTGTTCGTGGGCGGAAGAAAAAAATATGTGGATTTGCTATCAAAGCGGCGAAGGTAAGTAAGATGTCACTAGGTACAGCTGCTAAAGCATTTTCTGTCCCAGGAAATACCTAGAGACGACGAGTTAGTTTTGCTGGCCATGTACCTGAGCTAGAGGTTAATAAGTGACCTATCTTTTAAAACTCGATGAAATTGGGTATGGACTGACTCGTAAAGACATCCGCAGTCTAATATTCCATTATACTTTTGTGAACACATGAAGCTCAAACGGCTGGTAAAGACTTGTTAAGAGGATTTTTAGTTGTGATAAAACTAGAGCATGAGAGTAGTAGAACGACTTTCATACTCTCGTACAAAAGGAATGACCAAGGAAACATCGCCATGTTTATAGGAATGATTCAAAGTTAGCATAATCAACCAAGTTTTATTTTCAATTAGGACGAAACAGGTTTGTAACTTATTTATAAACCGAAGAGAGTCGTATCTAAGCGAGGAAAGAAGAACGTTCAGACCCGTAGTAATTGTAACAAATATGAGACTGTGTCATGGCATGTGTTTCTGTAACAGTCCATTAAGCGTCTCAATTTGGCAAATTCTTGGAGTACTTTATTAGTATGAAGTCATTCTTAAGGGACATGGGTTGCATTGCTGCGACAATGATGGCTAAAACAGAGTACACTGTCTCAAATATTCGTTGTATAACACATTCATTATGTTGAAGTAATCCTTATTTTCAATTGATTATTGCAGCATTGAAGATAATATAAACACAGTAGTATCGCTTTTCTCCAACCACTGGAGGCAAATGGACATTTGAACCTTATATTGTTCTTCTGGCTATTATACTTCATACAGCAATATTTCGTTAATTGTGGTTTTGCTGTTTTATAGTATAATGCTCAAGCAAAGAGTAGCTGTATTTCAAATCAAAATTCTTCGCTTTATTTAACTGTGATTTTGCAATAAAGCTCTAGGGTGTTTGTTTGCCCCATTCTTACCCTACGACTGTCACATAAATTTAAAATGATAATATAATACTTTTTACTTTTCTTATAAGAAAAAGCCGAAGCGAAAGAAATGCAAATGCTGCAATTCCTGTGCATAAATGAATTGTTGAAAGTCCACATTTGTCAAAAATGAGTTAAATACATAAACGAGCACCTATTATATAAATGCTTCAGACTGAGCACAAAAAGAATGAAAGTATAGTGTTTTTTTTTTTTACTTAAAACCAAAGTTTGGGAACCTCAAGTCTGAAAGAGACCTTTGAGCAAAATTCGCTCTGAATAAAATGGGACGCTGATGACCTGAGATGTTAAAGAGCGTCCGTAAATAAACCAAATCAAAAAACGTCTTTATCCTCTCTAAAATTCTTTTTATTTACTTTTGCTAAATGCCAACTTAGCTGCTTATCTACCTACCTTTTCCGAAAGTATTAAGTTTGTGCGAAAGTATTTCAACATTTTGAAGATATTTAATTTTAAATGTGTTAATTTTTTATTTGTCGCCTATGTACTTCACATATAAAGAGCCTCTGAATTTTTTGTGTACTTAAATTACAAGCAATTTAATTTGAAATTGTCAGGAAAACGTGAGTGCAAACAGGGTCTCGTTCTTACTTCAAATTATAGATAAATATTAGCAACACCAACAGCCGCGATGACTGTGCATGATAAAAAGGCAGAACTTTATTTTATCGTCTGATGTGATGTAAATAGCATTGCGGTCTTTGTGACTCAAACTATAAATGAAACCATTCTTCTCAATAAACTCTTTCAAAACTGCCATACACTTCATCTTGCTGTGGGAACAATTTACCTATAGGGTTCTCATTGTATTGCCTTAAGAAGACCAACTTCATTAAGAACAATGTAGCTTCTTTGTAAGCGTTTGTACGTCCCCTTTGAAATTCTTAGTTTCATGAGGGCACACACTCGTAGACAAAACAATGCGGATGAAACAATAGCGTTTAGTGTAGAAAAGCAGATCCAAGAAAGTCCAGATGAGGCCTGCAGTTCAGAAAGTAGTTCTTTGATTTTTTGAGATCCCATATCCATGAACATAGTAAGTAGTAATTCTTAAATGAATTATTAGTTTTTTCTCCTGCACAAGTAGGATTGCCCTTCAAATTAGAGAGAAGTGTTTTGAAAATTATAATACTAATTTTTGGAAAAATATTTAAATTCAGTTCTGAATACAAAATATCACATGTAAGAAATTTTGTAAATTTGGTGTTTTTCTTAAGATTCAGGAATAAGCAACGAGGCTATTCATTTGATGTTAATGGAGCCATAATAATAATAATAATAATAATAATAATAATAATAATAATAATAATAATAATAATAATAATTATACACTTCATTATAGCTAAAGTATGTCACAGAGGTCAGAAATTAACTGTATGCACTGAAACTCTTTTGGATAAACAAAAATTAATATAATGATTAGTGCAGCATATGCTACAAACGGAGAAGAAAAATAAGAATACATGTTTCCAATGAAAGTTCCCAGTGAATGCCCTACTGCACAAAAGCAAATCAACACCACCCTCTCCATCTACGATTAGCTGGATTAGCTATTCCAGCGTACTGGACATGAAACGGTTGGTAATTTTCGTGTATGGTTTCCTTCTATGTTGCAATTTTATTTCCAAGGCTTGATGTATTTTACTTCTTCGTCTACATGCCATTGACGTTAACCCGAAGTTAGGCCAGCAGTTGCAACTATGAATCGTTTAGTAGTCAAACTTAAAGGTGCGCAACATTTACATCACTTGATAGAGCTAAGCAATTGAGGTTTTATAAAGCAGTATAGTTGTCATCATTTCAATTTATAAGTAAGATTTTAGAGAATGTGTCGCTATGAGAATATTGCATAATTTAGAGGAAGTTGTACCAAGCCTTTGTGCTCAGTAGTTTTGCAGCCTAGCCTCTGGTTAAGTCCACACTTTTCCTGTTGGGCCACCATTGCTAATGTCAAGTAATTAATCTACTTCCGTTAGAGAAATCATGTAGAACCTTCTAGAAGATTTTGTGACGTACATTATCATATCCATTTGGAATATTTTAAGATTTAACCGGATATTGAAAGGAAGACTGAGCGGAAATGGCCAGATGTGGCTGGAGCCCGAATCGGACGTTGTGCCATGGCCACTCGGCTTAGCTCAATCACTATCGACCTAAGGCTAGTTGCAGGCGGGTTGGGATGTTCTCTGCAGCTCTCTCTTTAACCAATAAACTCAGTTATGCATAATCTCTGAAGCTCCTTGCTCCTTACATGTCCGACTAGGGTCGTGACATTATTGGTGGAGGCGCCGCTGTCAAGCTACTAGTCGTGACAGAGCAATCTTCACCTACATAATTCTGGAGAATACATTGAGATGCTGAAGTAAAACCGTGTCCTTGTGACATATAAATAATGCTCTTAAGTCACTTTCAGCCATTTCAGTCCTTTAGAACCCAGGAAGATATGATAGCTGACCGAACGTTTCACAAGCATATGCAAAGGCTTCTTCTTTGTGATTTTAATCCAGGAAATTTAGAAAAAAAAAAGAAATAAATAAATAAATAACAATAGCTGTTTGCATTTTATGAAAATTTGTAATGTCAGATTTCGTTATATTACAACCTAGTTTTCTCTTGTGAATCGCATACAACATGAGAGAAAACAAGGCTTGAATGATGTTTGTTTTACTCTATATGATTATCGACTCTTATCTGTAGTGGGTACTACAAGCTTTTATACGGGCACATCGTGTCCATTCCCATTTATCATTTCATGTCATATGTGCACCGCCTGTGGTGGCCCAGTAGTAACAACGGGCGTTAAACACCACTAAAAAAATGTGTTCCTGTAGTTCCATAGAATAACTTTGTTCTTTGATAATCCTAATATTGTCTTTGTTCTTTTTCTTGTGTCCAACATCGTAAACCACGAAGAGTTTGCCGACCTAACTCTAGTCTCTTGATAGGCAGTGCTGTAGTGGATCGTCCTAAAGCATCCTAATTGCAAGGAATGCAGCAGATATAACTAGAGTCATTTGTGGGTGTGTTAAATGTCATTTCATTCTACACGTATGGTGCAAGTCTTTTATAAACATAGTTTTCTTATTACTATAAAGTTTGATTTTTGTTCTTTTGGCACCTAAATTCGTTTTAATTTATAATGTTTAGTTCTACTAGTTAGTTACTGCCCCTCTTCGTTGTCATTTGTGACTAGGTTCATACACCCCATCTAGAATGTTTCATTTCTGAAGAATGCATGCTCTTATTCGTGAGCAGGGGAGGAAGTGCACAAAGAAGAGTCTTGAAGCTTCTGGACGCCTCAGAAACCAGAGTACCGAGGAATAAAACGCTGTTTGTGGCAAGAAGTGGAATAAACAAGGCCAAAATACTAACATTCCTTCAACCCCACCGCTACTTTTTGTTTGTGCGTGTATTTTTTTTTTTCTTTCATTTGTTCTTCCAGGGTTCTTTTCGCGTTTTCCCCCGCAGCTCCTCTTGTCTGTAGTAGCGCTCCTGACCGTCAGGTGGCAGTACGACAACAGTCAAGTGTTGTTTCCGTCATCATCAAAAGAGTTAGGGAGGGAATTCCCGATCTTTGTGGTGGTAGCACTGAGGGACGTAACTCAAGCGCGATATAGAAGGCTCTTGTCTTGTAATTGAAGTACGGACCACTGTTGAGAGGCGGGTACGATCTGCGAGCCTGCAGTGTTTAGCAGCCTGCACTCCACCTACACTGTATCCAGTTCTTTTTCTCTTTATCTGGAGTGAAAGGGACGGGATTTGAAACCATGCGTTTTAATTGAAGAGAAAATCGGTTCTAAGCGCAACCACATCTTCGCACAGAGTCTGTATCCTTTGGGACCTCTTCTTATGGATCATTCTAATTTTGCGAAATATACACAGCGATTCATTAAAGTCATGTATAAAAGGGTGGCAAAGAAATCTAGACCACTGTGCATTGAAGTCTGCAGAGAGTATATTAAGCATCGAACGTTTATAGATCTTGAGGTAAAGCTGTTTTTCCTGCATTTATAACGAGGAACTATGATGACCTGTCAAGTTTCTCCACAACATACTCGCCCAGCTACAAAATTCAGCTTTTCTGACATGCTCCTAAATTCACCACTTCTAAGACTGAAACGGCAATCTATACCATCAGAAATATTTACCATACATCTTTCGAGTCAGGGCAAAGACCTTGTCTAACGGTTTAAGATTTTCTTTGGATTGGTTATATTGGCGGGAAAGAAGGAAGATGTTCGATGCAACATCCACACCAGGAGCTATTCGTGTTTAGGTCACCTAAGGAAGGCGCCTTCGAAAGGAAAGGATGATATGAGGGAAACACCTGGCAGCCAGGAACCTAACTAACGTTATTTCCAGATTGAGCACTCCGAAGCTGCGGAACGACTGCTTTCAAACACCCACGCTGCACACAGCACCAACCCGCCTGGCATGGAACTTTCGACGCTGAAATCAGAACCAGCGGAAAATGGTGAAAAAGAAGAGTGGAAATTTTGTGGAAAGGAAAGATCGACCCCAGCATGTATATGAATCCAGGACCACTTAAATACAAGATCAATCGTACCACCCCGCTCGGTAAGCTTTAAAATGACGGAGTGAAGTCATAGCTAGAGGAGAACAAGAGAACCTATTGCACATCAACTGCCACATCTTTATATAAATTACCCTCTATTTAGTGAACTAATATGCTTTTTTCAACTAAATTTAAGTAGTTAGCTGGCTACGAACTAATGGTAACTACTGGTTTCCCAGTATTTGTAATTTATTAATGAATTGTTCAATTGATCTAGTGCTTTAGTTTAAATTATAAACAAATTTATTTTATAGTTTATGTTCTGTAAAATTACAACAATTCTTTTTATTTTCTTTAGTTTATGATGAGTAAAATGATTATATACAGTGAAAATTAATCGAAGAATAAATGATCAAATTTGGAAAAATACGTTCCGGTATAGGCAAGAAGGTGCCGGGACGAAATATTGCATATTTTATTTTATTTTATTTTATTTATTTTTTGTACTTTCAACATGATGGCGCTCCATCACATTATTAGTACCTGTGCGAAACTGTGCAGATGAGAATTTTCACGGTAAAGTTAATGGAGGGCGAGGATCAATAGAAATGCCACCTAGACCTTACACCAATGATTTTTTTTTCTCTTCTGGGGCTACATTAAAGATAAAGTCTATGCTGCAATACCACAAACACTTGAGGACTTAAAAGAAACTATTCAAAAAGTTTTTGAAAAAAATCAATGCAAATTGATTGTGTGAACAAGTATGCCTAAGTGTCCCCCCATTCGTTTCCAGAATTGTATTGGCAGAAATTTTAGAAACAGTTTTATAAATGATAATCTTATAGCTTCAATAAAATATTAATTCAATTGTACTGCCTTTTTCATTAAATGGTTGGTGGCTTTTGGCCCAACCTGTATGTGAATATGGAGTAATGGATATCCAGACCTAATTAAAATGTTCAAAGTGTTGGGGACATTACCAACAATTTATTAATGTAACACGTTATTTTCAGACTTTTTGGGCAGTCTGAGTACAGCAGCGTTTGCACTCTATGTTGTATGGCCAGCACCTGGAATGAGTGGTCACAAGTAATAACAGAATGTGACAAGTTACAACTGCGATTTTCTTTTATAGTACAACTCGCTTAGAGATCTGCATAAAGAATTTGTGTTTAGTTATGCAAATATTTCCAAGTTTCCAAAGAAGACTAACGATTTTAATGAACCTTGTGCTCTATTCGTGGAAAGCAGTTTTATTCAACTAGCATTTACCTGGAGAAGGCTAATGTTTTCAAAATTACAAAAATTCTGATGCTGACTGATATTCTCTTCATATATTTCGTTTCTCTCTGTGTGTGTAATGCTAGGCGCCTTCGTTTTGCATAAAGCAAAATAGAAAAAGTTAGTTGTAGTTCCAAATGTAAACTTCTGAAAGGTTAGTCAAAAGGCAAAAGTCAGGACTTTGGTTTTTTTTTTTTTTTTTTTCTTCCCTTTCTTTCTTTGTACGTGAGAACAGTTTAAAAATCCCGTTACGTAGTTAAGTCAGTCGACTGTTAGACCACGCATTGCCGCCGTTATTTTCTTGCGTGGACTCTAGCGCTTTCCCCTTTTAAAACTTAGATGCAGCATATTAAATAACAAAATTTAGTTCTCACAAACTCATAGTAAGTGCTGAAAATATTGCTCATTTTTCTGTCACACAATTCACTTCGTTTTAGAAAATGATCACGCCAAACGTCAGTTCCACCATTAATGCATCCAACTTCGTTTCGAGTGTTGAAGTTTCTCCATAGTGTAAAGATGTGTTGAATGTACTCTATTTTTCAATGTATCACAAACATTAAAATCTGGGAAACGAGAAGGACTTTAATGGAAACTCTTATTTCATCAATTTTTTTGTTCTGTGAGCACATGACGTTAGTTAGTTAGCCACAGAACCTGTTTCATTAAACTCTGTATTACTTTAATGTTGTTTTCCGTGTTGGAACCACAAATTTATTCCTAAATTCCTGTCTCGTTCTGCCACATGACTTTCTGTACCTGTTGTACGTATGCCTTGAGGTAGAATATACGGCGACGCATTACCATTGCACAATACTACTGCACTATTTAATAAAACCTCACATCTTTCCACTAAATCGAAATCCCGCTCGCAACTGACTGGAAGAGAAAATTGCGCCGGCATGCCGCACGAGAAATTTCTGGTCAATAACATTTTGTCCCTGAAATGAAAATATTAAATATTTACTAATTAAGTGCTAAACACGAAAAATGCAATATAATTTGTCAATGGGCTCTAGATTAGCCTACATGTATACACCTGATATTTATTTTACTAGTCTGTATTAAATATTTGTCAGTGATTAGACAGGGTAAGTAAGCCAATTTAGTTACAGAACGTTTAATTCCTCTCAATGTAGTAAGTGAGACACTAAAACGGCTATCTTGAACATCACCTAGAAGAATTCTGTTATCAGTGTGCTGTATTTGCAAGATTAGGTTACAAAGTTAGTCTATACAGGATTTTACAACATTTTTTCAAGCCATGTGCTGAACATTAAATGTAAAAGAAAGGCTACAAGGAAAGAATGGAAAGAAAAAAAATTCTTGAACACTTTAGGTGCAAGATGATTTATTTCTTTTTTGATTTTGCTCTAAGTTAATCAAAGGCCATAATTATATATGAGAAATGAATATAGCCGCACAACAAAGGAAAATACTTCTGCTCACAAATATCGTCCAGAATAACTAGAGGCTCCAATGCAATCTTACAAGAATTGTCAAACGCGTGGTTTTTTAAGAAAAAATAAGTTAAAAACACTTGTATTTGCTTGTATTTCTGATGGCATACTTGATGTTTCCATAAACTGCCTCTTGTAGTCTCCTATCTGTGTTAACATAACAAAATTTAATTCACACAAATAGAAAATAATGAGTATTAATCGTCTTAGACATTTACATTTATAACAGTTGCTCAAAATGTCATCGTCGGCATCGATACACTTATGAGTACGTTGCACTACTAATTGAGCAACGTTTGCGAAAGTGTCCTCAGCGACTGCAGAACATGTCCTTTCAATTTCTTCCCAAAGTGCTGCTAGTGCAGCTGGTTTTTTTTTTTTTTTTTTTTTTTTTTTTTTTTTTTTTTTACGGTGAACGCGGTGGAAACTCAATCGGACCTCTTCGTCCTATCCAATGCCTTGGAAGATTGTCATCAAGGTACGTGCGTACATCTCTAATGTGGTTGTGCACCATCCTGTTGGAAGTAAAACTGCTCATTCCCATACAGTGTATGAATGGCGGGTAAGACGGATGTGCATATCATATTCAGGTACACTGGGCCGGTTATTATTCCTTCAAAAAAGAATGATCCAATTAGACCCCTAGATGGCAATCCACACCAAACATTATTCCAGGTAAATTAACAGCCTTTTCCAAAATAATACGTGGATTATTTGCACACCAGCAGACACAGTTGTGCCGGTTAACAGTTCCGTTCAACTTAAATTGTTCCTCATCGGGTCAAACAACTTTCCCTACGAAGACCTCATCCTCTTGCACCATATTCCGAAACCACTCACAGTACTGCATTCTCAGACCAGGATCATCTTCATTTAATGCATGCAAAGTCTTGGGATGAAAACTTTCAACTTTGCTATTTTAATAATACGACGTACGCTGGTTCTGCTAATCCCAGTCTCACGTGCACATTGCTTTGTAGATTTCTGCAGTGAATGCTCAAAATATTGCAAAACCATAGCTGAGGACGCGGAGCTTGTTGCTGTGCGTGGACTCCCTAATCTGTCCTTGTGAACATCGCATACGGTACCATAAATCTCAAATTTGTCTGAATGCGTGCAATTGTTACTCGCGTTGACGGTTCTGTTCTGTACACACGTCTCCATTGCCTTTGAACTTCCACAACATTCTCAGTTTTCCAATACCACTGCAAAATTGTTTTCCGCTGTTCAAACGATAAGCTTGGCTCCATTTTGTCGCTAGCATAACGTAATGTGAGTCGCGTCTATTTACAGAACATCATATTAATTTGTTCATTGTTGATTTATCTGTCACGTAGCTACGCTATCATAATGTATGTGAGTCACATCTGTTTACAGAACATCATACTACACATTACTGTTGTTTTTCGGTCGAACTTTGAAATATATTAAATAGATATCTACTATGAAAGTGTGTCTACATTTTTTGGCACCCTCGGTATTAGTAATTTTTTATCCTTTGGAATAGCATGGGAATAAAACATGACAGATTAGTTATTCAATTGAATTTCAGAAGCTTATATTTATTTGCATTTGAAAGATACTTTTTATTGTATCGCAGAATCAATAACAAATATAAAATAGAAAAAGAACGTGTGGGGGGAAAAAGAAGATCGACTATTTGTTGCAGTATATTCTGTTCTGCGTGTGAGGGATGATATATTGGCGGTATGGGCGGGGGCGTATAAAAGCTTTATAACCAGGCACACGACTTCCGTTCTACTGCAGATGATGTATAGAGCAAAGCGATATCCTACCCCTATTTTTGCTACGGTAGCGGCGTACAAAAATGTGAGTGTTTATTACTGTGTAGCGAAAAATTATTACGAAATGTAAATGACATATTGTGACTTTCTCGAGTTTAATGTAATATAAAACTACGGTAATCACATTAACAAACAAATACATATAGTGTTCCCGCTTGTATGATGAACATTCTAGTTCCATAGATCCGAATAAATGACTATTACATAGTCTTATTTCGTGCAACACTTAACATATTACACTGCACTAGAATGATAGAATATTAGGAAACCTACCCAGATGCCTGCTTTTTGCATACAAAACATTCCACACAAACTAACGACAATTGTCGTTGTTACGTGTATTTCATTCATCTCTTCAGGGGCTCAATTTTAGCGTAGAAGTACAGCAAGGTTATCTGAATTATGGGCCGGCAGAGCGTGACTGTATACTACAGAAGCCAGTCATCAAAGCTGTATAATGCAAATACAGGTAGAGCTTGTAGTTAATTTGAGGGAGGTTTCGACAGCGAGTAGTTGTTTGTCTTGTATTACTCAGTGCTTTAATTTATTATGAATAAATTGTGTGTTAATTGTTCTTTGTTAGTTATATCACTACATAAATACAGTCTTGAAGGTTTAGGTTTTTATTACGAAACATGTGAAAACTGATTCTTGTGGAGAAGTGGTAAGGAAATATTCAGGCAATCGTGTTCCAGGTAGAGCAACTATTCGCCAACTTGTTAAAAATTTACGAGATACAGGATCTCTCAATGATAAGAAACGTATTCCTAACGGCATGTCGTTACGGATGAAATGTTAAGTGAAATATAGGAATTTTCTACGCTGATGCCGGCAATGTATTGCCGCTGAGGTGCAGCATTTTCAATATCTCTTATGACAGATGTTAGTGTTTATTATCGGTTTTAAAAACCAACACGGGTGGCCGAGTTCGTTAAGGCGCGAACTCGTGAGCGGGAGGTCTGGGGTTCAAATTCCGCCAGGGTCGTCCTTCCTGACTGAGATTTTTTACAGGTTTTCCTCAGTCCTCATAAATGGCAAATGCCGAGAAGGTACCCTAAACTTAGACCTGGAACGTTTGTTGTTGTTGTTTGAATTTGTATAATTCTATATCAACGACTGAGTAATTTATGCATTAATTTGGTAATAAACAGTTTACAAGAAAGAAGAGAATATAAGCGGATTAACCAGGAATTCTGTAATATATCGTATTATTATAATATTAATTGTTGTAATTATACCCTAAATAACTTTATTTTTTCTTACAACTAACAGAATTATTTATTTATTTATTTTTCCAACGTTAAGTAATAATAAAATAACAGCATAAGCTTTAAAGCCAATATTGATTAAACTTTAGATTTCATCCCAAACATTTCCATTTTGAAATTTCAAATAGTAACTTCTGATACTTAAATTTCAAGAGGATTTAACTTTTTTCACCTTTTTTTTCTATCGTTATCGACCAACTAGCTATTGTCGATTCTCGATGCTCTGCTCATTGTAATTATGACAATGTTCACGCCCTCGAAGTTATGCTTCATTATTAAATTATTACTGAAGTGAATTTGTCTTAAACATTCTCCTCATTGCATTTTACATTTGGCTCATTAAAAGATATACAAATAAAACTGAACGATACATTTACCCTAGAACAAGTCAAAACAAAATATAGCAACAAATTTGCCATAAAGTATTTGATAGAGAATAACACGACCACCCTTATATAGAAAGGAGTTCTACACACACACACACACACACACACACACACACACACACACACACACACACACACACACACACACACAAAGAAATAATTCCTTATCTAATTTCTCAGTTATTAATATCTAAATTGATGATAATACACCAAAGGAAATTCCATGGTTTTAACCAGTAAAACGATTCTATAGTTTTACCCTTTAAAAAAAGAATTACATCAGTTTGCCCAGTTGAAAAGAAGTCCATAGTTAGCAAGTTAATAAAATACTTGGGTTACTGACACAATTAGCAAAGAAATTGACAGGTTCTGTATAAATTTTGGGGTAAAGACATGCGACTAATTAAGAAACACGGGAACAGAATTTCGGCTAGCATGACAAAAATTATGATTTTTAGATTAATGCATATAAAAGTATATATGAACTTTAAGGATAAAATTAATTATTAATTTTTCAATTTCCCTTATTTTTAAAGCTCCAGCGCAACATTTAAACGCTATATTCGCACTACTTTAAATAGTCAATATGCATGACCATGTCTATTTCTTCGTATAATAGATCTAAGCTCATAAATCTATCAAAAAAGTTTTTTATGTCGTTCTTTCTTGCATATTGTGTTATAAATAAGTTTACTACACATTGTGTTGTCATCTAGTGGCGAGCCATGCAGTTATATACTGCATTTTAATGCAGCTTCCAAATAAATAAATATTGTATAATTTAGTTCAAACATATTTATTTTTCCTGTACAGTTACGTAATGTAGATACATTACTGACTTACTGTCAGTTATTACGCTTTTCTCGTTATTTTTACATATATTAGTCTTAGAATGACAGCCAGAGATAACCTTTAGAATGTTTTAAATGCATGCTTCAGAAAATTAATTTTTTCCTAAAATATACAGTTTTCAATACAGAAAAGCCACTTGCACATCAAATTTGGCCCAATTTCAGTGAAAATTTTCATGCATGCTCTGCAGAGATTCGTTAACAAATATAGTTATTATTTTTTATTTATATGTATTAGTTTCTGAAAAAAATACGTGTAGAAATAGCTTCTTTTATAAAAATTATTTAGGGAAAACAAGATTAATGTCTCTACAAGTAATGCTATGAACACAAAACAAATAATTATCTAATAATTATACTCGTAATAATAAGATCTGAGAAGAAAATAAATTTGTGTACTAGCTTCAATATTACTGTGGCATTATTTTGTCAAACCATTTGATAAAAATATGCATATCTCTGAAAATAGTTATATAAAGAAATTAAATTGTCCACAGTGCTTACTATGGTACCAAGTTCTAAGTCATTATCTTAAAAACTCAAATTTTAGTCCTAGTGTCCCTTATGATTAACACAAAGTAGGGAACAGTGACTCGCCCGGTCCCCTTGCCCTGAATCGAAATATTAATGGCCAACACCCAAACACGGCTGTACGCTTTGACCAGAAAGAAGAGGGGAAAAGGAAAAGATCGATTACGTACATGAAATATTACGGCACAAGCAATAAAGTTATAAGATTGGATCCACTCTCAAATAATGATAATGCCATTAAAATAAAGTGAAGTTAAGAATCCTCCTCACTGTATTTTTTTTTTTTTTTTTTTTTTCCCATACAGACAATATGTAGTCGGAAATTTGACTGGTAAATCACAATATGCAGCGTCATTTGGGAGAAATTAGAATAATGCCCTAGAAAGAAGTGGTTAGAGCTTCCTACCTGAAGCACCTCGAACTATTTATGTTATTTAAATGTTTCTTCATTTGGGTATCTTAATTATTTTATGCACTGTTATAATATTAGATATACAGTTCATATATCTGGAGAAAATGTTTAATTTAAATATTGTAAATATGACGCTTAGTAAAAACATTTTTCTCCTTAAAAACGCGTATTTTTTAGGTAACATTGGAGTTATTGCTTCACGGTACAAAGTCAGAGCTGCCAGCTCGGCTGCTCTGGACGACAAAAAATGATCGATACAACTTTTTTTTTATCGGGTCAGCGAAAGTTGCTCCCTCGCCTTGTTTGGTACACACTTCGTCAGCAGTCCCCTGCCGCTGCTGCATGATTGCGCACATCTTGAGGGGGGAGTGAGGGAGAAACTGCACTGCTGTGTATATTTTATAACACACGCCTCTTTCCTCCCACATCTTCGTCTTATTCATAATTCATGACGACATTGAAATTCGATGTTCGGCACCTCCCCCTTACCGACCCTTTAAATTCAGATTTTTTATGTCAAGTCCCCGGGAGCGTTGCTGCTTGCTTTAATTAAATGCTTTAGGTATATTCTCCTGTTTTAACACTGTTTACAAAGAATCTGTTTCAGCGTCTTCGTTCTTACTCGTTCATCCAGTGAAACAGCGGAGCGTGTAGTATGGGCCGCTTAGAGTTTGAGCATAAGCTCGCTGAGACAATCTTTCCTTTGTGTACTAGAGATTCAGATTATACAGCATTGCGAGTATTTTTGCTATAATTGAAGTTATTAATCTATTGGGTCATAAACATTTGGGAACGACTGTCTTTTTGTTACTATATACGTTAGAATATTTTATAGAGAGGATTTGGAGTTACCAAAAAGCTCACTGAGGGGATATGTTTGGCATAACTAGTAAGAGCATGAAGGAAAGGAGAGGAAGAGCGGAGAGTCTTGAAATATTGGCTCAGATATCTAAAATTAGATAATAGCAATGCACTAAAAGAATGTTTTATGTACCAAAGAGATGTACTGGAAAGTGAGTGTTGGTTTGGGAAGATAAGGAAACTATTAGAAGAAGTTGGAATGGGAGACGTGCGGCGACTGGGTGAAAGTAACGTCAGTGGATTTTGGAAAGAAGTGAGACAGAGGGTAGAAGATACAGAGAAGCAAGGGATTTGGGTCAGTTTAGAAGATAAAATTTCTTTAGATTTATATAGAATAGTTCAAACAAACTGGGGATGGGAGAAACATAGTTGTGATCATTTCTGAAGTATAAATCTTGCAGGGGTATTATTTCTAAAAGGATTAAAAAAAATTAAAGAAGGTTGTATTAAGTGTGGGAAAATGGATAGTGCGTTAATGTGAAATGGTAAAGAGGTGGAGGGATAGCATCTGATGGGATAAACTACAAGATTAAAGTAGCAATTAAAACGTTGTCAGATATAAGTACTGAGAAAATAAACAATAATGGGGAATTCTTAGCAAAGATAAGGGATAAGTGGAGAAGAAGTATAAGGAAGGAGCTTGTGGGCACACACAGTTGTGAAAATTGTGATTTATTGTAAGGGTTTTTTTTACCATACATACAACCACATGGTAAGATATGGGGAAACCTTAGTTTTGATATTGTACATTTTTAGATATTTTCTTTGTTTAAGTAAATTTAATTGTAAGGCTGGTTGTGGAAATAAATTCATTCATTTGTTCATGCCTATACACGTTAGAAGCTAATCATGAATATATACCATTAAGTTACAAATTTCATTTATTTTAAAAATGGCACGCAATTAATGAACAATTTTAAAGTCTTACACTATTTTATTATACTGATCAAAACCACTTCTCTTCTAAAATGCTTCACATTTATAAACTATTTTGAAAGTATTAAGTTGCCTTCACTTTTAATGTATTTTACTTTTATTGCCACTAATGTTAATATATTTGCGTCACACAGGAACCGCCATGGGTGGACGAGATCGTTAAGACGCGGGCTGTGTGAACGGGAGGTCTGGGGCTCGAATCCCACCAGACCGTCCTTCCTGACTGAGGTTTTTTTCCATATTTTCCTCAGTCAGGAATGGCAAATGCCGGGGAGGTACCTAAACTTAGACCTGGAACGTTTTCTTCCTTAAAAAAATCCTTTCCCAATATATCATTTCGTGTATCATCATTGTTCACCGACTGTGGTGCCTCAGTAGTAAAAACGGGCTTTAAACAATATTAAAAAAACTCCGTCATCTGCTGCTGAATACTTTTGCTTTACCAAGATCCAAAATGGGTACAAATAAAAGGATGAATTTATACTTAACGTGGAGTTATACTTGGTGTCCAAGAATCGCTAAATATTCTTTCAAATTATATTTATTCTCTGTATTTTAATGGCACGTATGTTAAATTGGTTGGAACTTGCAGGCGTCTTAGGGAATGACAAAATTATACATTATATGAATACGTTACTTTCCTTTAATTTTCTTTCTAATATTTTAATTGCCGAATAAGGCACATAGGTAACTAATATTGCATTAATACACGTTTTAATACATATTAATATCCTCCTCTACTTGTGGTTAAAGTATTTATGCAGACAAGTCAGTGAAACAAAGAGAATCATTATCAAAGAAAAAACACATGTAGGAAGTAGCTATAGCACTTTCTCAGTTATCAAGTATTAGCGGTTGTTGAACCGGCTGCAGCTTTACTCAACCCTTACAGAGTAAGTAATATAGGTGTCTATTCCGGCAAATTACTATTCTGAGACATCATGTATACAAAAATTATGGGGGAAAAGTATAGAAGTATATAAACCTGTTCGATTATACTAAAAAGGGAAGCATTGATAGAGTGCAATTGTACAATTGTTGGAAGTTTAACTGCTGCACTGGGAATAAGCTAGAATAGTCAAATAAAGAGGAAATAAGTACAAACTCCAAAGAGACGATATTTTGAAACAGTTGAAGAAAGAAAGAGTGGAAAAAAGAAAACAAAAAAGCTGCTAATCGGTCTTAGCATATGCTTTAGTCTGAGGGCCACAACGCCTCGTGTTGGATGAATGTGCTGTACTTTGCGCATTCCATGAACGGTTAATAATAATCGACCAGTAAAGTGCGTCACCTGGCCAAAACAAATAAAGTTTAATCTTTGCCTTGCCCTAGCGCACTTGAGCCGCAACTGGTAAAGGTGAAAGGACCACCCGTCTACCCTGCTCGTCTGTTTTATTGAATTCAAGCCCATTATCTCGTGTAACGCTTATTGCGTTCCACACGATTAAGGGCAGGCACTACGGAGAGGGGAGACGCTTTGACTTTCACGTATATGTGTGTGAGCGTCATTCGATACACACCGGGTCAGGACCGGCTTAATACCTGAATATTGGAGCATTCGGAATTTCATTACAACAGATTAACAAGGTAGGGGAAGCGGTTGGGATTACAAGTGCTCGACATAGCCTCCTGGTGCCAGATAATCGGATTGTATGTCAACGCAACATAGTTGCTTTCGTCAACAGTTCGCGGCCTCCTGTTGAAATCACCTGTTCTCTCGAAATACTCTGTTGATTGTCAAGAATTTACGATAGAAATGGCGAGGCAAAGAGTACGTATTCCAGGCGGAAAAGCAAATTAAACTAAGAAAAATAATTGATGTGTAACAAAATTCTGCAAACAAGTCGTTGTGTAACAGGTAAAATATAATAAAACGTGTCTAAGAAACATTTTTCATAGTTTAACGCATGTGGTAATGCAATTTTCATTTAATATTCATTTATCAATATGAAACCATTCTTTTATGCAAAACAGGCTTCTTATGACGCTGTTAATCACAGTTAACCTAATTCTGGCACTGGTGCGAAAAAAGGTTACCTAGCCTGTACTTAAACAAAGTACCTGCTAAAGCTAAAGCTAAAATTCTCGCCCTCACCCAATCAAACATGTAAGTTTATAACATTATAAATTAACTTCCATTATCTTGGAAGCATTAAAATGCAATTAGTTGATTAATCACATTACAGGTTCTTTAATTTCAAAACGTTAATCTTGAACTATTAGTAATTTCTATTATATAAACAGAAAACTTTGCTTGGTGTATATTAAAAGTACACTCAGTTTCATTAGGAAATATTTATTCCTGAGCTACTACTGATATATCTGCTACATGAACATTTTTTTCTACTGTTAATAAACGTTGTATTATATATCTATCAGTTCGGAAAAATATGCTAACAGAAATTGTTTCATTAGTTGAACTAACATGTTTCTATTTTTTTTTTCATGTACACATCTTGTCATATTCCTTTTCGTATATACTTTTTATTTTTTAGGAATTAACAAACCGTCAGCATTCTGAGCTTCCTTTAAAATTTCTTCTGGGATGACATCAATGTTTTCAGTATTAAATATTGCGGAATTAGCGTCCATTTCCATTTGAATTGTTCAAAATAAAAACAAAATAACATCGTCATAGAAACGAGTACTAAGTAACCGTGCAATATAGTACGTCATAGATCAGAACATTATATTTTGAAAAAAATGTAATACTTTTTAAAAACATTTCAATGCTAAAATTGCATAAAACGTCGTATGTAACACGTAAATAATCTTCCTTTTGAACACTCGTGAAAATTAGCGCATTCCCTTCCCCACACGTGCTAAACATTCACTCGTGTCACAATTACCAAGATTATATACTAGTTATAGAAATAACTATTCATAATTTAAAATTGTTTATTGACTTTCCGATCACTTGAAACACGAAATAGCATTCAATTCATTCATTCATTGTCGGATAAATGGCCTTAGTTTTGTATCCTGTTTCTCTACCAATTACTTATTTGGAGGTTAGAGGTGGAAGAAATTGACCGAAACCTTCCCAATCTAAGACATGAGAGTCTGCAGATATTTCAATTCTTATTCGTGAAAGGTGAAGGTCTGTTCAAATAATCGTACACTCATACCATCAAATTATATGAGAGTTCATTAAATAAAACAAATTTTCAATTGATATAGTTCCTCATATATTGAACCATAGGTTATCCAATCTGTCCTGAAATTAGGTTGTTTTTGACCTCTTGCACCTAAAGACGATCCAAATTATCTTTCTTTTAATTTAAAATGTGCCATGGCGAGGTTAAATCTCCAAACGAAAGAGCCTTTAAGTTTCTAGGTGTGACATACAAAATTCACGGAGAATTGTGTTACATCCTGGAGGACACGGCAATTCAGCGTAAAGAGCACCAGCATACTGTTGAACATATAGCATTCCCACCCATGGCTAGATTTTCTTCCCTGATTTATCTTTTCAATCCAAGTCTGCCCATAGTTTGTGCGAGGGGAAAATAAATCTTAACAGTTGCTTGTAATATAACCATACAAGGGTCTAAAGTCCATCTGGGTTTAAACTTCCTCTTAAAACTAACTTGGACCAACCCCTTACCAAGGATATATTAGTCAAATGGAATTAATTCAGGTTGGATCTGAGAGGACATTGCAGTTAAATGGTTAGAGCATGAGCATAGTATGCCGAAGATCGATGTTTCCATTACAAACTGTGTTTGGATTTTCCTACAGAATCCGCTCTATATATAATATCCTATCTTCCAATTATCTGATGACCAATGCGGCGGTGGAGTCCATACCAGCTATATGAGTCAGGGAGGGTGGGCAGAGTAGCTGAATTACTACGTTGGCCTTGAGTTTCATGTAACTCAATCAGTGTCGTTTGAACAGTGAAAAAAACATTTGTCTATTAAGGACACTAAATGCCGAATACTTGACCTAATTATTCTATTCTATACGGGTTTTTAGGGGATTGTTTTAATATTTAAGAGAAATTTCCAGTTAGTTGACTTTCATTTATTATGGAATTTATAATTTAACAATTTTCGCGAAACGAAAATTATTGAAGGAAAAAAGCTAAGAATACGACGTAATCAGCTTATAGAAGAAATTATATACCATAAATGGACTTAAAATATCTCTTATCCGTCTTTATTGGAAAATGGAAATTTATAATGGTTTTGCATAAAAAGCTACGAAGTTACCAGAGCTAAAGTCCTATAAATTATTCCAGGATAAGAATTTATCAAATAAATCTTATAATTTGAAACACAAATGACAGAAATGTGGGAAAATGAAGGCAGATAGCTTCAACGTCTCCTTGCTTGACATGGATGAGCACATAACTTTTTAATGCGTTATGATTGTCGATTGTCCATGCTTTTGTTGCTATCAATAGCTCTCTATCAAAAATGATCAGTGATGCGTGTTCAGGAATTGTATAGTGGAGCTATAGAGTTGGCTACACTGACCACAAGATAAATGCACGGCGCGTTATGAAACGGATATTTGGTATTTTTTTTTCTTCGATAATTTCACTCCATAATCCGGATGTGGTTGCTCAAAATTAAATTTTTTTGTTTCGCTTCATTGGCCTATTTTAATAAAATGTCACATGAGTGAAAAGTGTAGTTGTCATTGCGAGAGCTTGAATTATTTGTGCAAATATCAGCCCACATAATACATTATCTAATACTACTTGTACTGGATAGAATATCATTTCAATGTCAACAAAATAGTTACTAACGAAAGGAATAATACGATAGGGACAACTAAGAAGTTTGAAATGACAGTTTATATATTAAAATTAAAACTTTTAGACCGAAAGAGCAATCCATTCAATCATCATTAGCTGCGGAAACAAGGGACACTGGGAGTGAATTTTCAAATTTCCAAATTTTTGTAGGGCTTTTTCTGGAACTTTTACTATTATTGCATTGATATTAAGTATACCAAATTTTATTCATATTGGATAAATACTTTGCCAGCAAAAAATATTTCATAAATTTTATTACGTAAATATGTGGTATAATTAAAATGTCCCACGTCGCTCATGTATAGACAACATTGGTTGGCATTTTTGCAATTGGAGCTTTTAACCATATACAAACATTTTATAGAAAGATATTTTAAATAAATTTGATGAGTTAATTGTGATAATTTTTTTAATCTGTAATAAATTTTAATCTTTAAAACGTTATCATTTTTTCACAGAAATATTTTTGAAATAATTATTATTGATATTAGCTTGCTTTTGTTCTACAAAATATTACAATGGATACTTCTGCACATTCTGAGAAATTTTAATTGAATTTAAACAAAAATCGTTACGCCTGGGGTATTCTGAATGTGTAAAATTGAAGTTTTGAGAAAAACACGGTTTTATTAGAAAAAGTGTGTTGGGAGACAGTGTAATTTAAAAGGACGTGTGGAGCTCTTTAAATGACTGTAGAGTCTGAAGGAAGGAGGGACATGCAAATGTTGTGGACGCCACAGGTTCAAGGAAACATTTACAACGAATAAACGATTTTCGAATTTTTCTCCCATTTTGGCCAAAAGCTCACTCCCAAGGTCCCTTAAGTACAAACGAATTAAAGTTGAGGGAAGCTAAAGATTATAATAGCTCAATTGTTACAAGATGGTGGTGCGGTTATGCAGCTTAACTAGTAACGAATTTTAAGTTGTCGAAAGAGATTCATTACTAGCCAAATGTGGACACACCGGGTAATGTTACCTCCAGCGTTTAGATATGATTGTTGATTTGTTTTATTTGACACTCTTTAACATCTCAGGTCATCGGCGTCCCATTCAATTCAGGGCATGGAATGATCGACAACTTTTGCTCAGAGGCCTTTTCTTTCAGACTTGAGATTCTTTTTCTTGCCGTAAATGTACGACACAGGACCACGGCTTGACTTCCCTTCCGAAGGAAGCCATACTTTTTATTTTTACGCCCAAAAAATCCATAGATCCTTGTCGGGTTGTTTAGATATGAATGCCCTAGAAAACAGTGTTTGGAAGCTAAGTGCTTTCTCCTCTTCAGTTTCTATATTTATAACATGCACAAAACAAGGAGTCTTTCGGTGTATTCAGCTCTACCGAAGACCATTGGTCTCTGTAAGCAGTTCCCAGAATAGTTACAGAAATCGCAGCGATACCGATCAAATTGGCGATGTTTCTTAAGCGCTGAAGCTTAATTGGACGAAACGTCTGTGTTTGATGCATCCCTTCGCTCCGTTCACTTTATACCCAGTGGGGGTCCCGATTACTGCGTCATCCATCCGGAACAATGTTCCTTTTTTACCGGTAGATCATATCTGTACCTTAGGGAAGAATGTTTACGTTGCATTTCCCGATAGTATCCATACGGATCAGTTCTCTTGAAAGATAGCTGCACAGTGGATTTACCAGCCATAATGGCGATTTGCGCACCGTGACAAGTGTGGGGCTGTTAGTCCTTTCCGGTCCGTCCACGCAGCTCTGCGGGGTGCTTGGGCTCTTTCAGAAAGTACACAATAGCCATGGATTTACAATGAATATCTGTAGTTAGGTAATTTATTTCTCATCTATAGATGTTACTGTAAAAGCGTATGATGTGGTCAACATAAAAACTGGATTATTTCTAAAGATTTTGTCCCCTTCCCACTTACTTTTGCTAAAGAACTTAAATAAAGCGACAAAACGTAGAAAATGTTAAAATATATTAGTAATAAATATTTTGCAGCACAAGATTGTTAGAATATCGACAAAAATTAATCTCAGAAACATCTCAGGTCATCAGCTTACCATTCAATTCAACGCGTGATATTATTGAAATATAAAAATTTGTGAGGCAATAATTTCATCGCTGACTAGCGTTACCATTAACATCTGGGAAATTTATGAGTGCTCCCCGTATCGCAAGCGACAATGGACTATCGAATACAGCACATCTATCGATAACGTCTTTAAGGAAGCTACATAATATATAAATATGGAAACAATGTGTTGATGTAGGTTAAAATGTTTTGGGCTTACAAAACATAAACAAACAAATTAATTTCACATGACGTTGGGGAAAAGAAATACAGGGCTTTCAGAAGTGTTATTACGATCGCACGGGTTTTTCGTTTCGGCAACTGGACATGGCACATGGCCGTTTTAGTGGTACCATTGCCTCTTCTGAAAGAACACAAGCTGTGGGTCAATTACCCCTTCAGTCACTGTTAAAGAAACCGCTCGCAATAACACAAATGGCCGCGGGATCACCTTCTCGTAGACAGTGGACAGGTGTATACTTGTAAGGTTTGAATTTTAACAATTTTGTTGTTATATGTGCGCAAGACACTGAAACCGAAAACTTGTTGTGCTAATTTTGGCAGTGATTTTCTTGGAAAACGTTTTAGATTTGCGCCAGTTTCGTATAATTTGCCTTCTGTTAAAACGTTATGTCTTCGCCTTTATTATATTGTCGGTCCTGGTGGTGTAGTGGTTACCATACTTGCCTCTTAAACCGAAGATCGCGGGTTCGTACCTGGCCAGGACCGATGAATTTTTTCGGGCGTAAAAATCCTAAGTATAGCTTCTTTCGGAAGGGAAGTAAAGCCGTGGGTCTCGTGTCGTACATTACGGCACAATAAAGAACCTCAAGCTTGAAAAAAGAGACCCCTGAGCAAAATTTATCGGCCGTTTCACGCCCTGAATAGAATGGGACGCTAATGACCTGAGATGTTAAAGGGCGTTCGTAAATACACCAAATAAATAAAAATAATTCGCATTTATTTTGTTTTGTTCTGGACCAGTACTATCAAGTTTGTGAATTGCAGTTCTGGAAGGAGGCAGTTGTCCAGGGGTCTTCCCCACAAACACGACGAACTGATTCTTATTTATAATATTTCCACACCAAAATACGTTACTATGAAGTTTTCACGAACGAATGTCACCGCCATGGGTGGCCGAAGTTCGTTAAAGGAGGGGACTCGTGGGGTTTGAATCCCGCCAGGAGCGTCCTCCCTGATTGAGGTTTTTCTCAGTCCTCATAAATGGCAAATGCCGGAGAGGTACCTTAAACTTAGGGCTGGAGCGTTTCCTCCCTTACAAAAATGCTTTCCCAATATATTATTTCATCTCATGTATCACCAGTGTTCACTGCCTGTAGTGCCTCAGTAGTAAGAAAACGGGCGTTAAACACTGTTAAAAAAAAAAATCGAACGAATGTAGACTGAGGACCTGCTTGGAAGTTCAAGGACAGGCAGCCAGGCAGACGGCCATGAGCCTTGAGTTGGAAAAAGAACGGGCCTTTGCTGAAACGCTTAACCCTATGAGAACGAGGTTTTTTAATGGCGTTTAATGCCCGTTTTTACTACTGAGGCACCACCGGCAATGTACAATAATGATACATGAAATGATATATTGGGAAAGGATTTTTTTAAGGAAGGGAACGTTCCAGGCCTAAGTGTAGAATACCTCCGCGGCATTTACCATCTGTGAGGACTGAGGAAAACCTGGAAAAAACCTCAGTCAGGAAGGACGGTCCTAGCGGGTTCGAAACCTGGACCTCCCGCTCAAGAGTCCGCGCCTTAACGACTTCGGTCACCCGTGGCGGTCATGCGAACGGTGAGGATATTGAGGAAGCTGGGTAATAAAAAAATAAGTAAAATAAAAAATGAAAAAATGAAAATTAAAAATATGGAGAAGGAAAAATACTGAACTTGCGTTCCCAATATTTTACATTGGAAAATAACGGTGCAAATAAAATGTGTTTGTTAAAAACGACAGATTTTATCATACGAATTGATCTAGTCTGTTTATTTAATGGGACAATAGAACCGAAAAAAATATAGTTTTGAAGAAGTCAAATTGGGAACAAGGGAGACGCAAGGTTTATAGGTAGCCTACATGAAAATTAGAGAACCACTTGAAACTGGATAAGGCCTTTAACTCAGAAATCCTCTAAAGATAAGGGAAAACGTGAATAGTGGGATGTAAATAGGATCATCTATCTTATATTTATTTGACTTCTTTAATGTTTGAGGTTATTTAACTGCTGTAAATAGATTACAGGGGCCTACGGCTTTACTTTCCTTCCGAAGGAAGTCATACGGAGAATTTTTAGCTCGAAAAAATTAATTGAACCCGCGATCTTCGGTGTACGAGGCAAGTATGGTTACCAGTATACCGCCAAGTCCGACATGGATAAGGAAAGGGAGAAAATGAGAGGATATAGTTAGGGAAAGAGAAATAAGAAGAGTAAAAGAGGAATTACAAAACGAGTATAAATAGTGAGAAGTGGAGCAAATAACAAGAGAAGAGGAAACAGTTTACTAAACTATACAGTTCTCAAAGCTCTCTCCTTCTACTGTGTTCATCATACCGACAAAGTTAAGAAAAGTAGAAGGAATTGCCTACACCTCAATATTGTGCTTTCGTGTACATAATATCCAGCCTTACTAACTTTGATTACATCCGAATGCCCTGAATAAAATAGCATTTATAAAATGATTGTTAAAGACCTCGTTGAGTCCCGCAGGGAGTCCCTGTAACATTACGGTTGACGAAGCAGCCCTCTCAGGTGGAAGATTCCAGCATTGGCGTTGCAGGAATGATGGGAGTGATTTTTCAACATCCTTCCGCATGAACGTGTCTGCGTTACGTGGGAAAGTTAGCAATTCTTTATTAATGTATATTACGAATGAGAAGTTGGACTTTTCCTGCTTTAGGCCCAAATGCCCCTCTGATGGTTGTCTGATTAATGCAATGACTTGTTACTGCTTGCTAAGGCTCTTAGGGAATGCTCTTGGAATTCAATACTCGATAGGGAGGCAGTTGGTGGATGCTTAGTGAAATAAGTGCAAACGTTTATGAAAAGTATTGCTGATTTCATAATATTCGCTATGATCTTATTCATTGTTGAAGAGTAATCTGCTTTCTTATATTGCATGCTAATTTCAAACAAACTGTCAGCTATATACCTGAAAGAATTGTTCCAATAGGTGCAACTTTGACTGGGTTATACATTAAAATTTTTTGTAGGTCACAGTTTAGACCTTTAAATCAACATCAGCCATCCGAGGATGTTTAAGTTATTAAAAATTGTATTCATTTAAATTTCTTTGTTTTGCTGAATTTGTTTCATTCTACTAGCTGATTTTAAATGTGAATGCACATAGTAAAATGATTATTTTTTATTATTTTGGTAAACTATAACCAAACATGAATAAAAGAAAGTGTAATATTGCAAGAAAGATAACCTAAAGGTATACCAAAAGTGCTGTTGAAAGGAAAATTAAAAACTACATATTGGAACTGCAGTGCTCACTACAACAATCTGTAAATTTGTCACTCGTTTTCTGAAAAACATATTTTTCAAAACTGCTTACATCATAACTTCTACAAATTTAAATATAATTGTATGGAAATTTGCACAAACTTTAATTTTATGGAGGTCAACACTCTAAACCTCAGTCTTTATGTTATATTAAATGCAAAACATTTAATTATAATAGAGAAAAAGTGTGCTAAAATTAAAAAATGTTAAAGCAGTTTTTCCCTACATTTACATTTCACATATTTTAACTATTGGTATATTTATAGTACCTCTTTAATAATAAAGAAACAGTTATTCAAACCCTTTCGAATCCTTTTGTAAAAGCCTTTTGGATGCAATTTTTACAATTAATATTTTAAATATTGATGTCACAACATATGGGAATACTTTTTATTTTGCAATAAAAACAGTTTCGTACATTTATCCCACACACTTTAATTTTAATAGTTCTTTTAGGAACGGAGAAAGAAAATGTGTAAAAGGTGTGTGTATTCTTTAAGTGAAATATTCTTTTCTATTTGCAACGAGAGAAAATGAAGATGAACATTGTATAAGCTCGTGTGTAATTTTTTTTCGATTTCATGGTCCCATCAACTGTTAAGACCACCTCCGTGGTTGTGTGGTTAGTGTGTCTGCCTTCAATTTCGGAAATCCTGGGTTCGAATTCATTAAGGTTAGTTTTCTGGGTAAAATTTTCCAGAATTTTTCCTTGCCCTGAAAAAGTTGATGGCATGAAATTATAAATGTTGTGAGCTCCGGGATCAGTTAATCAATCAAATCAGTTCATCATCCCTTTAGACATTCGTTGTTAAGAGAGACGTAAAATTTTAACAAAAAGGGGGTGGGGACATGTCATAACGCAACCCTCATGCCATTTCAGCCTGCACAAGTCCCCAACTTTAAAAATTCAATTCAGGTGATATATTTAATCTTTCATGTTTGGAATATAATTAAGATGATTTCCAAATGTTGCTGAGCTTTTTGCTGTACTCCACATTTTGAACAGAACTCTCAACTACATTTTTGAAGAAGTTTATTGCCCTTTATCAGTCAAACTAATTGTTAGCAGAGATGAATGCTTTTATAGTCATCATCTTTGTGAGTCAAGTCCCTGTACAAATTGATGTTCCCTTGTTAATGTTCCTAAATTGCCTTTCGCCGACAGCATTAAGAACAGTTCTTCTTTCATTACACATGATAATTTGAAAATAATAGACAAATATGTTGCCAATTTTGCGAACTATAAAACACTAAAAATATATGCAAGGTCATCAATTAGTTTTTACTAGTTCCTTTAACATTAACCTAGAGATATATTTAACTGTTTAGAAAAAGTTTAGATGTTACCCCCTTTTTGATGTTACTAGTGCAAAATGTTAACAGAAGACTTTACTAGGTGTAGGAGGGAAGTAAAGTAGTGTATCGATTTACATTACAAGGAATGAATGAATGGTGTTTAACGCCCGTTTTTGCTACAGAGGCACCAAAGGCGATGGACAGTGATGATATATGAAATGAAATGATAAATTGGGAAAGGATTTTATTTTTAAGGAAGGACACTACAAGGAAATATTGTTTTGAATAATTCTGTCAGGTTTTTATTTAATCAAAATACATTAGGCAAAACCTGTTCTCTATGCCATTTATACTGTGCCACATATTAACATTTAGTGTAGAGATTACATGTAAATGAAACATAAACATACTTTGGAATTGTAAACAAATTGTTAAAAACTATTTCTGTTTATTTCAATGCTAACCTAAATTATTTTATGCTTATTATCGAAAACATTTCTGAAATTGAATTGATTGTTTGTCGAATGTGATTCTTCACTTTTTCTATTGCTGCCGGATTTGTAGCATACATAGCTGTTTTACCGTGACCCCATAAAATAATCCAAAGGACTCAAATCGATAGACTTTCGGGCTATAATCCTCGCTTATTAATCTGTTGTCATATTATTGTTGCAAGAATGTCATTGTAGCACCATCTTTATGGAAATATCCCTTTGGCAACTTATCATCATGGACGTCTAATTGCTTCTTTTTATGTATTGGCAGTGCCAGTTTAAACGTAAATTATTGGTCCTACTATCTACCTTCGTAACATGCCAGTCCAGACTACAATTTTTGGTGGATGCAATAATGTTTCAAAAAAATTCATGCAGATTTTCCGTACTCCAATTCTGGAAATTTTGATTGTTCACATACCCATAAAGATGAAAACAAACTTCATTTGTATAAACATATCAAATGAAGGGTCTCGTCTGTAATGTGTTGTTGAAACCAATCACCTTGAAGTCAAAAGGTTGAAGCTCGTTACATTTTATTCTAGTTTCTTGACTGACTTGCTGACTTCGTTCATCCTTTCTCTAGCATCTTTAACAGCATCAGCTGTCACCTTTTTGGCTGTCTGACACTACTCTTTCTTTTTGTATACCTTGTTGCTCGAAATTGATGTAGAATCCTATGAAAATTTCCGCAATTACATAACCACAGTAACATGTTCACATTCCATTACACTGTAATTCAAATTTCAGCCTTCGTACCTGGAAACGATGAGAAAGCACTAGTTCAAATAATTCTGTATTGAAGGCATATATAACAGCTCCAAACTTAATTTCTTCTCGATTCACATACACATATACGTGTACATTTATTCAGATAGCTATCTACCTATGGTAAAATAAGTTTCAATAGAGAACACGACTATATTTCCGTAACGTACTATACCCATGTTTAGTATGACTGCAAAACAACTAGGAATTCAGGTGCAGCCTTGAGTCTGTGTGTAGGACAGGATGGAAGTGTATTAGTAGAAGGGGTGTGAAAAAAGTACATTACAAATCGCAAATACGATTAAAATGTTGGTAAAATAAATTTATTTTGCTTTATATGGTATAACAAAAGTGAAGTTTAGGACTTTTGATATAACTTTTTATTTATTTATTTATTTATTTATTTATTCGTATTCTTTGATTATTTGAGTAATTTTGGTGAAAAACTAAAGAACTTAGAACTCTTTATGTGTTGAAAAATGTGTAATAGAAGTTTCTAAGAACATGAGGTCTATAGACATAAATTAATTATTTCCTTTTTTTATTATTTCAGGACTGGTTAACCTTAACAACTAACGACATTTTGAAGATGATATACGTGCGAAATGTAATTCTCATTTGTTTCCGGAGATAACGCAAGTACTTCATACCTCTGGACTGTGTATACCAACTTATATTGCATTTTAGAGAAATAAACCAGTTTGGACATTTGTGGGACAATCTCTCCTTATAATGGCGCTGCCTGTTGTGGAGATACAACAGTTAGAATACATCTTCAGCTCTCTATGTGAGTACCGGTAACTTCTTCCTACTTTTTAGTGTAAAAGTTTAAATACGTTAGATGAAAATTGTAATAAGGTAACCGTACCCAATATGACCTCGTTAAGCTTAATTAAGTTGTTATAAAAAAACGTAAGTAATTAACAATAGGGGATTAAAAACAACTTTATTCCATTTAAAATAAAAACAAAGGCAAATTAAAGTGTTTTGATGACCATAGCAGTATTTTTTTTAAATGTTCAATTTTCTGACTTTTTTTTTTTTTAATAGTGTTTAATGCCCGTTTTCACTGCTGAGATATTACAGGCAATGGACACTGGTGATACATGAAATGATAAATTGGGAAAAGAATTTTTTAAAGAAAGGAAGTATTCCAGGCCTAAGTTTGGGGTACATTTCCGGCATTTGCTATTTATGAGGACTGAGGAAAGCATGAAAAACACCTCAGTCAGGGAGTACGGTACTGGCGAGAATCGAGACTTCCTGCTCACGGTAATAAATTGAAGGCAATGTGTGTTAGGGAAAATGAAAAAAAGTCTCATTTTAAGTGAATGATGATTTATTGTTAAAAACCACTTATTGGGGCATTTTGCACACTTTAATGTTCACATTTCGGGCATATAGTTGGGCCCTTATCGTTTTTTGTCAGTTCCACGCATTCTTCTTGAATGTACTATGCACAACTTCATATCTTCTTGTACATTTAATTTTATCGGATAAACTTGGCTGAACTGTTCCTGTTTACTGCAGTTTCCTAGCTCCTTTCAGAAAACAACGATATCTGTTCATGGCAGATTTTCTCTTCAACACTTTCTTTAGGTAATGGGAGCAGATCAGAAAATTAAATCTTATACTTATTCATCATATGGTAATCAAACTAAGTACCTTGAATTACAATTATAACAGCATAAGTACAATCTTGTATGTATTGCATATTATTAGAATAATTGTGATATAGGATTATATTATTGTATTTGTTTAATGTTTGTGTTGGTATTTGGTAAGACCATATAGATTGCTCATTCATAGTAATGACTTTTTTTATTAATCGGCCACAAGTAAGTATAACGATAAACTCAGTGTGATAACATTAAAATAGATGTCAGTCCACTGGTGTAATCTGAAGATAATGCATATATTTTTATTATTTATTACAAGAAGAAACATATCTTTACAAAATAATAACTATAATTAGTTCCCCGGTTACTGTTACCCCGAGTAAACATATATGAATGTATCACTGTGTGGTGCAACGATACAACGTATTTAATTGTTTGCTCTGGTTACTATTAAAAATTTCGTTAATAAAAATATTGCACTGTAACCTTATAGTCATTTTACAACGAATTTCCTTGACAGCGTTTTACAATACTAACAGGGCCAGCACATGCTTCCTCCAAGGCACTGTACTGTACATAGAGCAACATGTGCTAAATTACTAACAATTAAAATGCATAATAAGGTATTTATAATGACTTCTTCTCTTCTCATTTGGCACTACAGCCCGGGGTGAGCCTTGGCCTGCCGCAGCGACCTCTGCTTCCTCTATCTCCTTTGCTGTTGATTTGTTTTATTTATGGACACTCTTTAACATCTCAGGTCTTCAGCGTCCCATTCAATTCAGAATTGCCATGGGTGGCCGAGATCATTAAGGTGCGAACTCGTGAGTGGGAGGTCTGGAGTTCGAATCCCACCAGGACCGTCCTTCCTGACTGAGGTTTTTTTCTAAATTTTCCTCAGTCCTCTTAAATGTTAAATGTCGGAAAGGTACCCTCAGCTTAGGCCTTGAAAGTTTCCTTACTTAAAAAAATCCTTTCCAATTTATCATTTCATCGCATGTATCACTAGTATCCACCGCCTGTGGTGCCTCAGTAGTATAAATGGGCGTTAAACACTATTAAAAAAATCAATTCAGGGCGTGAAACGGGCGACAAATTTGCTGAAAGGGCTCTCTCTTTGAGGTTCTTTTATGTGCTGTAAATCTACGACACGGGACCAACGATTTTACTTCTCTTCTGAAGTAAGCATACTTATGTTTTTACGTTCGAGGTAAATTTATTGATCCTGGCCGAGGTTATACCTGCAGTCTTGGGTCAACGAGACAAGTATGGTTATCACTAGACCACCAGGACCGATTTCTCTATCTCCGTCTTACGACTTCATTGATAGAGTGCAGTATTGCAGGGTGGCGTGTGATCAGCATGCCGGCACCCCGCACGTCGCTTATTACGCGGCTTTTCGCGATGGATTCATAACGACTATCTGTCAAGTTTATTACAGTACTCACCGATATGGTTTTCCCAATGAAAACTGGTCCTATAAAGTGTAGGGATTACTTTGCTTACGTTAGTCCTGCGGCGAATGCGATAAGAATTGCAGCACTTGATTATGTTTACGTTAGGATGGAAGTAACTGCGCACAGACGATAGACGGATGAGAGCGCTAACGCGCCAAAGAATTGCTTGTCACACTACACGGCAATTGCATAAGTGGAACAAACAGCCAGCAGGGCAAGGAAGCTCTCCGGTTCAACTGGTGTTTCCATTATTTTGAGTTCAGACCGCAAATTCTTAGAAATTACAAATAGGAATGTTAATTAAAATCTAGATTATATTGAGTACACTTACCTTATTTATTGCTTCTCATTGAAAGTTACTGAAGCTAATTTTCATCATATTTTGAGTTGGAATAGGAAGAACACCTACAAGGTAAGGGAATTGAAAAAATATGAAACATTGTCCACAAACAATTGTTAAATTAAATTTACAGAAAAACCCTAAAATTTTATTGCACTTTTCGTAAAAAACTGTATTTTTTGTAACAATTTTTTTGTGTTATATCTAACAAATCTTTTTACATTGATATGATGGTTCTAAAATATTAAACCCTTCTCAGAAGAAGTCTACGCAGGTCTTTATGCTGGCAATATTAATACAATACACACCTTTATAATGTTCATAAGAAGTACAGAGGCCAATTTCTAATAAGGGAGGGAAGCGTTATGAAAACTTTTGTATCATAGCAAGTTCCGCAGGAAACCTTAGGGTTCCCATAGGAAGCGATACATTGCGCGTTTCCTCTTGTAACACGAGTAACCTAGCATTCAAAAACATCTTCCGGGACGGGAGAAATGTTTAACGGCGGCTGGAAGAGTTGGGGGGAAAAATCTCTCCCTGATTGGGATTAAATAACCTACAGACGTGACTCGCTGAAAGCGCTCCGAGATCGGCTTTTGTTTCATGCACACAATGGCGACGATCTTGCACAATGGCAAAGGGAGGCTGGAGGGGAAAAGGGGCGGGGGACGAATGTGACGCACCGCGTTCTTTTTTATCGAATGGGAGACTCGTGGATTTTGTATAAACTATGTTACTTGTGAACGACCGGGAAAACGCTTCATGTCTTTTGGTTGCCCGAGAAAGACAAAAATCTGTAATCATATTCTATTGAGAAATTTTTTTAAAGTTATGAAATAAGGATTATATGCTCTGATAAATGATGAGAGGTATTCTTGTTTATATTTGCCCCTTTTATCTGTTGTGTTCCTTAATGCGACTAATGTTATGACCATATTAACCTGCTGGTGTTCATGTTGGCAGCAATGCAACATTTTAGTTATATCGAGTGAATCACATTAAACTGCAACCGGATATTTCTGAAACGAAATGTGCTATTGACGTGATATTTTCAGCAAATTTTAGTTCAGGCAAGGGCTCGTCTCTAACCTACGCAAATATTCCAAAAATCATTAAAACGTTTTATTTCTAGCACAAAGTTACAGTTCTTCAAATGGAATGATGCTTACTGACTAAGAAAATAACACAAAATGAAATTAATACGTTAATGGAACTTTTTGCATGATTCTAGGCCAAGAAGCAGAGCACGGACTTTCAAACTCCTTTTTACAGAATTCCCGTAAATAGTAGGCAAAAACAGTGCATATCTGTTTGTATTCTATCTACAATTTAGGGAAATTATCAACAGTATCCTAGATGAGTGTGAAATTTAGAGCCCTAATCCTATCTTCCCTAATTAACTGGTTAAGAAAGTACCGCACATTCCTGCCTACCGCGCCCAATATGCACATTTAATGTTTACATTTTGTTTTCTTTACAGGGAGTATAGTGAGACACCCTTGTCAATAGTTCATGATATGTCCTAGAAGTAGGACTTTCTGGATATACTGGTATTGTTTACTAATGGTGAAAAAGCCAGCATGTCTCTACTGGATGGAGGATGTAGGAAGAATGCCGTGTTTTGTTACTGTTTACGCTGAGAAATATCCAGAATAAACTGTAACATACTGCTTATAACTTCCCTAAATTGTAGACAAACTGCCAAGCCATTACAATAGCGTGTTGATTTTTATCTCATGATTGTAGTAATTATGTCAAAATGGCCTGAAAGTGTCCTAACGCTACATATGGCAATGGCTTTGATCTATAGTAATAACACTAGTGACATTCTAATCTCATCTAATTTTAATTTCTTGAAGTCAATAAACACTGTTCCACCTGGAAAAAGTAATGTAGGTTTTGCTATTAATACCTATCTAATAATTGTTAGAATCTTTGTTTGGGCAACATTGATGCGTCCTAATACAGTGAAAATAGCTGCTTTCGTTCCAGAAATATCCGAGGAGATTTTAAACAATTCACACTACTGGAGCGAATCTAAGTATGGTCAACGTTTTGTATCTTTGTTGCACATTTTTCATCACAAAGTTACAGATATTGGTACACTTTATTTTGACTGCTATCTATATGATGGAAGTTGAACAAAATAGTATTGAAATGTGGGAGTAAAATTATATTTACCTCCGTGGTCTAATGGTATCGTTTTCGACTATTAATCAGGCTTCTGGGTTCGATTCCCGGTAAAGTCAGGCTGTCTGGGTAAGGTTATATTTTTTTCTTCTTTTTTTCTGTTACTCTGAGCAGGCAATGCCACATAGCGTCAATGTTAATTCCAAGTTGACGAAGAAACTGCAAAACAAACTAAGGCCGGGGAGTCTGCGGGTTGCTCGCCTACAGGCGTATTCCTGTCTCTAAGAGTGAACTAAGCGTTTTCGGACATGGCCCTATTTACCAAATGTGATTAGATTGAATCTTTCTATTTACTACAGAAGATTTTAACATTTGTTTGTTTATTTATTTATACTCTGTATAGAATAAAAGAGCGTGTCCTATTCAGAAGATATACTATTAATTTACAAGATACCTAGCAACAGACTAAGAGAGCAAGGTTCGGGGAATAAAACTAACATTTAAAATCTACAGAAAATGTGTCGGAATCCCACAGAAAATGACAATATTTAACTCGAGAAAAACGTAAGGAAAAGTCATATTTCAGCATTAAGCTTAAGAAATAATAACAGCAATAATAATTATCAATAAATAAATATATTAGTGTACATAAGAAAGTAACAAGTTATGCAGTTCCATTTCTTCCATTTTCCTTTACATTTAACATCGTATAAGTATCAAATATTCAAATATTCACTATGAGGCTAAATCAAAAAGCAATCTTAATCTTTTTTATTCATAAAATATATACATTGGAATTGAAAACACTTCTTAATTTTTCAACATAGTCTCCATCACTTTCAATAGAGATGTTCCACGAGAAAAAAAAATTGTGACAATGCGTAACCACCGCGTCTTTCACCTCGTCATCAGTGCGAAACTTTTTGCCGCCTAGTGCCTCTTTGATGGTTCAAAGACATGATAAGGTAAATAAGCAAGTTGTGGTGTACACTCAAAATAAAGATCTGCAATTTGTTGTGTCGTTGCATGAGCTGTATGAGGTCTTGCATTATCATTCTGTAAGAAAACACCTGTTGTGAGAAAACTTCAACAATTCGACCTGATAATACTTCTCGGAAGATCACAACATGACTGAATGTTAACATTGCGTCCTGTTGGCATGTAATATTTCACGAATAGCAGTATCGCTTTAACCGCTGACACAGCTGTATGGAACTTTTTAGGTTTTGAATGATGATGAACGCCGCCGCTCTTTGCTGGCTCGCTTGATCTCTGGCTGAAAGTCCTGGACCCAGCATTCATCACCAGTGACCATACGCTTTAGGTAGCCATTCCTTCTGCTAAATAACGCCATAGCAATGTTTCACAAACATCCACAAGACGTTCTTTCAGTTCAAGGGTGAGTTGTTTTGGTACTCACCTAGCGGAGACTTTGCGGTACTAAAAATGTCGTAAAGTGATTCACAGAGCTCCTCATCGATTGTTGCTCGCCGATTGTCTCGTATTGCTTGGTGTACTGCAGCGATAGTGTCTGACGTAATCGCAGTATGCGGTCAACCAGAGCGAGCTGCATCACTCAGGTTTGACACTCCACTTTTAAACTTTCTGTGCCACTTATAGCCCTGCTGAAGTGACACACAGGAATCTCCATATTGCCTCTTCTTTTTTCGATGAACATCTGTTTATTTTAGTCCCCATCTTAAAATTAAAAATTAAAAATCAAAAAACAAACAAACAAAAAAAAAAACGCATAATTGCTCGTTGCTCCTTGCTCGTGAATGTTTCCAAAGGGGCTACTATTTTGTTGTGGTTGCTGGCGTTACATTTCCCAAGATCGTGCGCGCGCTACTTTTCCAGCAGAAGGATATAGACATCCGTTATTTAGTATATGTGTAGCACAACGTATTATTATATTATTCTGAATTTTATTGCTAAATTCTCAGTCTTGTAATTATTATCTTATATAATTTTAAGTTTCATTATCAACCTCATGAATCTGTCCACATTTTTTGCCACTTTTGTATCACTTTTCCTACTATTTTTTATTATTAGTATCTATCTAAAATTTTATATTCTCCTATCTCTTATATTTATTGGTAGCATACCCCCCTTTGGTATAAGAGGCTCTTCTCCAAAAATTGTTCACATTCCAAGATTGAATGGTAAGTGCTATCCAATTCACCACACATTGCACATTTTTCATTTTGTATTCCTTTCTTATCATATATTCCCCGATCTGAAGCACACCAACCCTTTTGACCCTACTTAGTCACAGATTTCTATTTATTTTTTCTTTCCCAGTCAAATTTTTTAAAATGTTTTCTATAGTTTTAAGAATTTTTCATCATTAAGACTGGACCTTAAGAAACACCACTACTACTACTACTACTACTGCTACTGCTACTGCTACTGCTACTGCTACTACTACTACTACTACTACTACTACTACTACTACTACTACTACTACTACTACTACTACTACTACTACTACTACTTCTACTACTACTACTACTACTACTACTACTAATAATAATAATAATAATAATAATAGCAGAAATATCTTTTGTTATATATGTGCTGGTGGGTTTTGTTTACGAAATTGTATTTTGTCGCAACATATAGCATTTGTGCTAAGCATTAAAAAATTTACTTTTAGCAGATGGTCAGATGATAGTGGTATTTAATGTATGACAAGAAAATCAATTAAGTACAACTTTTGATGGCTAAAAATGAATTCTGAGGTTTCCCTCAGAATTCCCCCTCTTCCCGAGGTATTCCAGATGCCGCGGCAGAAACCTTTCCAAGGCACAAGTGCTAACCTAATTCACCTTGGCACTTTAGACATGTAATGGAACCAACACAATGAAATGATATGAAATGGCAGAACTTAAAATTCCTGGAATGTTAATATTCATTCCAGCATTCGCCTAAGTGACCAGGGGAAAGTTCCTGCTCGGATATTTCTTGAGTCTCTACAGTTATCGTCTGAGCTATCCTTTATCAGCATAACAGCTTTAAATAGTTCATGTGATTTACGTAACAAGCTGTTCTTTGCAGTTCTTCTCACACTGTAGAACTGGTGTTAACACGACTGAACACTTGCTAGAGATATGCCACATGTCTACTGTTGGAGTACCATGCCTATTATTAAAAATAAATGAATTGTTTGTTGCCTTGAAATGTAGAATTGTTTTTATTAATGCATAGTCAGGCATGAAGTATGCAAGTTTATGCACTTATGCGAGATCATACATTACATATTTGCATGTTGTGTATACAAGGTGTAGAAAAAAGGTATGTCAAAACTTTGGGGAAACATTCCTTGCAAATGTGTTAAATGAACATGGGCCCGAAAATGCTTAATTTCCTTGTTAGAGTCCTTTGTCTACAACTGCGCGTGATATGCAAGCCTGAATACCAGCACATCTGTACTGTGGCAATAACCCCACAACAGAACAATAGTTAAACACATACAGTAGGAAACATTCGCTTTTATCTCTGGTTAAATGGGGTGGGGGTGTTAAACTACTCTTAGTTCATGGTTCATCATTGTTGCAGTCATTCTGTACCATGTATTTCGCATGTTATGCTACTTACTTCATTGCATAACGTAGCACCGAGCACGTAGTGTCAGTTCTGTGTTTACGGACCTCGTTCCAGGTATACTAAAATGAGGTATTCATATGCGGAGTTGACAGACGTTCACATAATCAATGGATTAGCCGAAGGTGAAGAGAGTGTTCTGCTCGTATTCTGCAAGCCTGTCAGACAATACGAGATACTCCAGGAATACATCAGCGCATCAGGGAGTCCATGCAACGGCGGGTTGATGAATGTAACCGTGCGAATGGAGGACATTTTGAACATTTCATATGCTTTTCTATTTCCACAGTTCTGTTTTTGAATATTCTGCTATGTGTACAGGTATAGAAAATGGGTTCTAACAAGGAAATAAAATAATTCCGAACCAATGATCATATTATAATTATTTTTATTGTTTATATGTTAGGAATGTTTCCCTAAAGTTTTGACACATCTTTTTGTTAATAATTGCCTTTTCCCCAATTTTCTTCACGTTTTTCATACTTTTTTTACGTTTGGGTGAGAGGAATGATCGTTACCGCGAATTTTAAGGCAAGCAGGACTGCAGCATGCCTATGTTCCTAGCAGTGCACTATTCATTCCTACCTAAGGCATTCAAAAACTAAGGATTAGCGTTTTACTTCTCTTTGACTCCTTGGAGATAATTGAAGTAATCATCACAGTGTGCCAGAAAATGAGTAGCCTGTCATTTGCAGAAGGTGGCATATGCTAAAGGGATAGATGAATCTTGAGCTAAGTAGTGGGGCTCTTACAAGATTTCCTTCTTTTTAAGCTTCCCCTAATAATATTACCTGTAATGTTGAACATTCATTTTCAATATCCAGGCTTGTTTCAGCTTAAAGAACAGAAAATGTGCAAAGATTCTTATAAACTATCATATAAAGTAGATCAAATAACAGTTTCGTTAAAAAGCGAAAAAGTATTTTGAATGTATCAGAAATTTAAGGTCTAGCTAGAAGGTACATAAATCTGGACTGAAGCGTTCCAAAACCAAATTTAAAATTTAATGCATATTTAAATATATATTTCTAAGTTTTAGTTGTTAGCATGCCTATTTTGGCAGTTTTTAATGCATATAAATTATCAGTCTGCTCATGAGAGAAATGTTGGATTTTGGATAAATACAAAAAGATATCTTTCCTGATCAAAACAACTTCACGTCATTATTTATTTCCAGTTTCTATAGTAAGGTGAGATCTTAATGACTACAAATGATTCTAGATTAAATTTCCTCGAAAATATCCTGAATGGGCATTCAAAATTCTTTCAATCCTCCCAAGTTTTCTCGCCAAGCCATGTGTCTCTGCTTTGCTGTGACAACGTAACGTCGCATTTCCTCACAAATAAGGTCTGATTTGCTTAAAGAACTTATATACTATTAATTGTGAAATCATGAATACAAGCGCTACTATTGCGTATTCCATTCTCCTTCAAAAACTACATACATTGAAGCCGAACGAGAAGCCTTTCTGACGTTATCCGCCAACTCTGTACCTCAGAACGAATGCTTTGCGTTATCATTATCGACAAGGGAAGAATTGAAATGCGAATTGCACTAGTTGGTGTACTAACAGTGCACACTTTTTGCAGGCTTAAGGCCACATTTTACCACTTACTGTCACCAGACTTTTGGCCTCTCTTTCTTGAGATACAAGCATTTTTAGTCTATAGTTGTATGTTTGTAATAAACTGAGATATAATCACTCTATAATTTACATAGTATTAGGTAATTTGTTGATATTAGACCACGCTGTAATACCATTTTCATATATACCCTTTTCTTCCATGTTGTTATATAATACTTCATGCTGATTCCGAGATAACTTCCTGCATCCAAATGTGATGCATGGAGGATCTCTAAGTAAACATTTCACTTTGGAAATAATCAATCTCTAAGATGTGATTCTTGATATTAACGTTTATTTATGTTGTTCTGCTATGTGCATCAATTTCGAGGGTTGTTGATATTATTGTTGCTGACGAGAATATTGACTTCGGAAATATCCCAGAAAGTTTCCCTCTATACGTTTACGTAGCAAAGTAGTTTAAGATAGCTCAATATTTTCAGTGCTGTGAAGTCAATCGTTTAACATGTCAATAGCTGTGAAAGGATGACTAAGCATGACAGCATGGTATGCTGGGAAAGGTGACGTTATAATTAGTGATAATGTTCGACCTACCGCCGTGAGGAAGTGCCCACACGTGGATTTTACCTTTTGGTTCACTTTTGTGCTACTCATAACATAACATAACAGACACATAAAACGTCTCTCTCTCTCGGTTAATGCGTTTTTCTTTGCCCCACGTGAGTTCAGTTAGCTAACTGTGGTTCGGTGTTTATCGTCTGCAGAAATTATTATATTCATTTAATATATATAAAGTATTTTATACACATTTTTATGATTTATGACTTGAATAATAAACTTCCTACGCCACTGGTTAGAAAATTAATTTTCAATCCTCTCAGCCGCCTGCCTTTTCCATGTTTATGTTTATTATTATGTCTACGAAATAATAAATGACTTAATATGTAGTTTTATATTTTCAAGTAAACTGTAAGGGTAGCAATTAAATACACATGAGCAAAATAATTTGAATGATTTGTTTTAATAAGATGTTTTAATTTTCTGTCAATAATTTGCTAAGTTATTTTGGTTTGAATACTTTTTATTTTGTTTAAAAATTATAAGTGAAAATAGTTTCCTTCTATAGAACATTTTGTGGCTTATCTTCCGATTCAGAAATGATTACCTGCTTAAATGATTGTTTTCTAATAAAATCTGTTCTAAGTATTTTAGTCAGTTTTGGGCTCTGTAGATGAAGTCTCTTTAAAAACAGTAAATTTATTACATTAATAAGTAAATTATGTAGTATTTGCATAGAAATTTCAAAATCTTTCTAGGCTATGCAAATACTACATAAAGATACAAGAGAGATATAAAACGTTCTAGGCCTCGACCATACGTAGCCATGCAATTGGTAAAATAGGTAATTATTTCCTACTTTGGTACATCTGTCTTAAGAATTAATTTGAAACATTAAGTCATTGTTTCAAATACTTTATTTATACATTTTTCTAAACCAGAAGTGTTATGGGTATTACATAAAATGTATATAATTGAGAAACATGCACTGATAAAAATTATTTGTAAAGGATGGTTTAATTCCAAAGAAAATCCATACCAAATTTATATATAAGTTTATGGGGACTGTTTTAATTCATTGCCAGTGTTTAAAAAAATGGGCTGCTGAATTTAAACATGACCGTAACAGTCTTATAGTTGACCCATGTGAAGGACGTTCAAAAAAGCAACAAAAGTAGAATTAATTGAGCAAATACATGATATGATATTAAATGACAAACGAGTTTAAAGTGTGTAATATTGAGGAAGCTATGCCCATTCTAAAATCATGTGTAGGTTATATTTTAAATGAAGAATTACAGATGTAAATGCTTTGCGCATGATGGAAGCCGCATTTGCTAAACAACAGATGTAATCGTGTGAAAACTTCACAGCAGTGTTTGGAGGGTTTTTTTTTAACAGCAACAGAATTGATTTTGTATGTAGACTTATAACCAGAGTCTGGAGGTTAGGCAAAATACTTTTTCTTGGGTGAATATATTTAAGAGTAAAATGGAACATATTTCCGTACATTTGGGGTCAGTAGGGTCGTTTTTATTTGCCTTTTTTGGCTTCTGTTGTCTACTTTAAGGTTTAAGGCTTAAAACCTTTATTTGCCTCTTTTGGATGTTATGGATTTTTCTGTGATTATTTGCACATTTTCAAAAGCACATAAAGAATTTCAATATATCGAAGTGAAAAAAGTTATAAATAGTAAATAGCATGCTCACCTCACAAAAAATATCTTTTGAGAATCTTGTTGTACATTTATTTATTTTCAAGAAGTCGAAATTTTCTCCTCAACCTATTCACTCAAGCTCTTTAAATAGCAGAAGTTTGTTCCATTTGTAGGATAAACGTTTTGGAAGCTAAAGAAACTTTACTATTTACGTGTTATATTGTTGGCTTAATGTTTTCAATTTCACTTAGCTGTATAACAATTAAAACGGAATGTGATTAACGTTTTACTCTACCAAGTTTAATAAAGTGTATACGCTACCGCTTAAGATTTGAACATCGCTTCTATAGCTTCCAAAATTCCCTGAAATTCGACTTTTTCCGCTGCCGTTCGGTACTGAAGCCACTGGATGACTTCTGTCTGTAAGGGTAAGTTCGATTATTCGTCCATGCGCATGCGCAGAATATTTCTCCCAAACTCTTTCACACGATATAAAGAGTTTTATCGTTTGGCGAGAATACCCATAGTTAATGCTAACAATAATACTCCTACCGTAAGCCACGTCTCCCCCCGTACCATCTTAATCGACGTCCCTTTCGATTACAAAATTCGATTTACAGGTTTAGCCCTACTTCTAATGATCCGACTTGCCTGATATTCAGAAATAGTATTGATTATTTGATTTTAATGGTATATATAGAGTTTCGCTGAGAAAAAGAAAAAAATTGAGGCCGCTAGAAAGTAATCGTTACATGTCTAAATTGTGGCCACTAGACATTAACACACACATATATAACATATCATTATGTGAATAATATATACATTTTTCATCGTTCTTTTTGGTGCCTAGAAAGTAGGATTGATGGAGATTTGATGAAATATTTCAAACATCTTTTCATGGGTACCATTCCTTCGTAATTTGATAAACATTATAGAATGCTAATGGATGTAAGTTTGTCTTGTTCAGCGGATATTTACAGAAAGATGTTTAAAAATACCAATATAAACCTCTGGTATTTTAATTGAGGGAAGGGTATTGACAGAAACATTACATAAAATCAACAGAAGACTGTAGTTCCAAAACGGCTGCTCTCAGCTGAAGATATCAACGATAGAATGTTGTAACAACAAAACAATTGGAATCATTAGAGCATCAAACGATAATGTAACTGAAATTATAATACGCGCATCTCTCTTCTGGCGGTTAGGAGAGATTTTAAAAAAAGAATAGTGTTATCAGCAGAGCAACACTACTGTGACTAGAGCATAGCTGGATGAAGAATCATAATGAAGTTCTGCCTAAATACCAGCCATATTATTAGCCTCAAAGGTTGTGGAAGTGTGTGTGCATGCACGGTGTTAGGATGGGAGGAGGGTTTGTGTTGACATGAGCTGACAGATTCCAGAGATGACAGGAAAGATAACGGACGCTAATCTCTGACTGGGCTCTCCCCTTTTTATTTAGAGAAAAGCACGGAGGCGAGGCTGCGTAGAATTGAAACTGACAGCAATTGTGAGCTGAACTACTGCCGCACATTGTTACAGGTAAAAGCTTCACTCAGTCTCGCTGAGGGGTGGACGGGCTGGGTGTGGGAGGAGGCTAGGTAGAAAATAAAAACCATAGCAGCCGATAAATTACTGTGTGTGTTCACTGGCTCACAATGCTGCCAAATATACCATAATGTATTGTCCACGACTATCAGTTTTACGTATGTTGGAACATCCGTTCTAATTTTTAAATCATTCAGCAGTTCTTTCGTAAACTTTTAGACACTCCATAGTATTAGCTTTAGTCTCGGAGCTTGAATATATAAAATTATATATAAAATTAACAGTAATTATAATAGTAGAAAAGGATAAAACACTAAGAAAATGTCACACTTGAGATCGCTATATTTCGGACTCGTGGAGTCCTTCTATGGCAAGAAGACAAGTGACGATTGTATATTAAAAAATAATATGTGTGTGTGTGTGTGAGAGAGAGAGAGAGAGTTAGTGATCTTTGGAAGTAATTTATCTGGACCACTTCATTTAAATTATGATCCACAATTGATAAGGGTTTGCCTAATCTTGAAATGGAAAAGATGGGTAACACTATAAACAAAAATATTTTTCTTTCTACTTGTTATACTATTTAGTTGCACACACTAATTCTGCAATAGTTTTCTTGTGTAGCTATTATTCTTCCCCCCCCCCTTTCCCCATATTACTCAATTTACGTCCTTTGTTAAATTACGCCTTACTGTTAAAATCTTGTGTTAATATAATTCAATCTTATAATAATCTTTAGGCTTTCACAGCCGGCGTTGTTATTAAAATGGATCATTACCGCATTATTTTACCCTGGTAATTGATTTAAATGAAATTTAAAAACCAAAGCTTTCGCTTGCTACTGTGGTCAGCATCGTCAATGAATAGTCACTGATGATGCTCATAGCAGTAGCCAACGAAAGATTGGTTCTAAATTCCATTTAAATAAGGAAAAATGGTCCGGTATTGATTAATTTAATAATAATTTGATCTCATGTGTGGATTCTATAATGTAAACGAGGATGAAAATGGCAGAAGGAAAAGATGACATGGCGAGTTTAATTTAAATCAAATTGAATATTGTTGCTGCGTACCTATTTACTTGCACTGTAGTTTTCCTAAGTCGCAAAAACAAATGTAAAGTTTTAAACTATAAAAACCAGTTCGCATATATATATATATATATATATATATATATATATATATATTCTCTGATAAAGACCGTTACGCAACTAGGGCGTAAATAAAATCACCTCTCCGACAATATGTGAACTGATTAGTACTTTCGATTTCAAGTGATTAACAGAGGTCACAATAAAAGCTATGCATTTGAATCGATAGTAAAAAATATCATTGGAAAAATACCGGAAATTCAGTTTTCATAGAATGGTATACATCAAACAATCAGGTTTATTTTGAAAAACAGCTATTCATATAATAAATGGCACCAATTTAAAATTATATTTAATATTAGGTTTAAAGTGTTTGAAACGATTTATTTTTTCCGATTTGTTTTGAAGGTCTGTTAAATAATTTTATAACTATAGCTAATAATATTTTATATATTATTTGTTCCGCTTCAAACGCTATTTATTCTCGTTTTAAAACTTCACATATAATGTTCTGTTTCTAGGAAGTGTTGGGAATCGGCCTACTAAAGATAAGAATATAACACACAACTTCAATATTTTTACTATCTTGTGTCGCGCAAACTGGGGAATTGCCTCTGAACTAATTTTCATGCAGAAATTCGTACAGTGTGGTTATAAAGTCGGGAATAAAGCTATTATGTTGAAAACCAATTATTTTAAAGGTTTAATATTCCCGGACTTTCGCGTCCATTTCCTACAAAAGCCTACACTGTCAGAACAGAAATTCGACTAGATCGCTCATCATGAGCATTCATGTGGTAATTTTTAAACATCCTGTGGCGTGTCTTAATAGTTGAACTGTTCAATTTGTACAGAAAAGATAAATATTCGCATCACTGTGCTTTTGTTTGAAGAAAATTCACATTGTGCACACGATTAACTTCCGAGCTGAAATAATATCAATCCACTTTATTTTTGCCGTTCTCACTGTAGTTAGCTTGAACATCTACTGTGAATGCTTTTACCAGTGCAAGGCGTTATTAGCATCTTTTGTGAAGGAAATCGATTTTAAGGCGACGAAAAACTGTGAACTAGGAGAATTGTTGATTCAGTTTATTTACGGACGCTCTTTAACATATCAGATCATCAGCGTCCCATTCAATTCAGGGCGTGAAACGGCCGATAAATTTTGCTCAAAGATCTCTTCTTTTAGGCTTGAGGTTCTTTCATGTACAGTAAAATCTACGATACGGGACCCAAGTCTTTACTTCCCTTCCGAAGTATTTTTAGGATTTTTATGCCCGAAAATGCAACGGCCCTGGCCGGGATTGAACACGCTATCTTGGGTCTACGAGGTCTATGATTACCACTAGACCACCAGAACCGACAAAAACTAGAAGAGAAGGGGGGAATAATAGAGTTAAATAATAATTTCGTAGCTCATATGAAATATTTTATAGTTCCAATCTTTTGTTATATTATATTGGTAGCATTTTTACAGTAAATGGATAAATTCACCAATTTCGATCACAATACTTTTTTTCCAATAATATTTCCTATTTAAAAAAATGGAGCATTACAGACAATTCGTTTTTATTTTAAGAAAAGTTTAATTTGGGGAGAAAATGCGTGATTTTTTTTTCCGTGTGCTTTTAACACATCTCATGGTAGGTCCGTCCAGTTTAGACATTCACTAAACCCCGAACACTTTTAGATTTGAAAGGCAGGAACTCCATTCTGGAACAAGGTTCAGTGCATGTTGTTGTCAGGTAGAGGGAGACAGTGCTGTCACCTGAGAATGGACCTCCCTGAAGATGTTTTGTGTCCAGAATGAATGAAAGTCAATTGCCACAGTGGCGCTGTTATCGAAAAGGACACCACTTCATTTGCACACATTATCTTCGCATGTCTAGTGCCTGTCAGAATCGGAGGCAACATGTTGGCGAAGGTGTGAAAGTGATGCAGTTGGAGGTGACAGGAAATAGCTCCTATTGCGGTCTGTTAAACAGATAGAGATCATCAGACTTAATATTTTTGCAGTAGCGAAACCGCGTATTGATCCAGGTCCGAACAGCGTTCTATCGTTGACTTAACATTGTTATTAAAACATCCTTGCTTATTCCCCAAGGAGAAATATAATCAAATATGCCAAAGAGTAAAAATAGCGATATTGTTCATTCAGAATGCTCTAAGATATCTAACAGTGTTTCTTTTCCATCTTTTAAAGGAACAGATGTCTCCAACGTAGCTAAATACATGGTGTTCCAGAATGATCGTATAATTTTTCACGCTGCAAGGATTAGAAAAACAGTTGCTGATAAAACATAATACTGAAACGTGCTACACACTTTACCATGTGAACTGACATTTTCTCCTCTACTAATGTGCTGTAAGTACACAGTAAAGGAGAAAATGAGCATGTATTAATAATTACGCGTTGACTGAATATTATATTTGAAGCCTGTTTTATAAGGAAAATATTACACAGAAAATTACATACCATCTAATTTGTCTATCCCTAAAATCCCTGAAAGAGGATGCCATGAAAGTATATGACAAGAGAATGACTTGAAAAATGTATGACTATTGTGGGACACCCTGTGTAGTACAGCTATCGTTGTCTCTGAAGTCTCACGTTTTCTCTTTTAAACTTCCGCCTTAAAAATATTTGCTAAAATTGCATAAAAATATATGCTAACAAAAGACATGAATTTTATTTCTATTACATTTAAATGAGAAATGACATTAAAATTAAAATATTATCCTTTAGCGTGCCATCAAATGCTAGATGCAAATTTGAACCCTACTAAAATCACTTCATTATAGAATACATAAAATTAGAAGTGGTATATAGGCTGCAGGAAAATCTATACAGGGAATTTACGAGTAGAATTGAGCATGGCAGTGTGTTTAGAGTAAGAACATTGTGGAACTACAGATCAACGTCATAGCTACGTGGCGATGTGAAGTGTATTCATATAGAATCAAATGTACACCAATGTCATGAAGGTGCAGTCATGAGTAGGATTGCACTTTAATATAATCACAAACCACATACTATCGCTTACAGTACAGGTGTTAGTAAAAGAGATAAGCGTTTTGGCAATTACCATAGGCAATTTATGACTGATTATTTAACTTCGATTACTGTGATCCACTGAAGTGTTTGACAGAATAAATCACACATAGCTTTGGAATTAACGCCTGCAACACAACAAATGAAGCCTCTGAGACCATTTGTTTCTATTTTTGCAATTTTTGGCCCTCTTTCTACTCACAATTTCTTTGGCATATTTTTCTGTACTCTGTATGTATGTTCTGCAGGTATAAAAGTATATATGTGTGTGTGTGTTCTAAAAGCTGTTGGCTGCGATGCGTTTTCGTGATGGAATATTCTACACAGTAAGAAATCAAAGAAAGGCGCAGAATGAAGCAGTAGACATGAACGTGTTAAGAACAGCATCGGATATCTTAAAAAAAAATGAGACATTAAATAAAATTAACATTTTAAGTAAATCAAAATGTTAAGTGAAGTATGCTTGGATTATACTCATAATTAGTGCCTTGGCTCTTTACTTTGGGGCTATAAGAGGCAAGTAGTAATCCCAAATAGCACACTTCTGGATGATTTATACATGAGGGTGTATATCTTGTAACATTGTCATCATTTTTCGGGGCGTAAAAATCCTAAGTATGGCTTCCTTCGGAACGGAAGTAAAGCCGTGGGTCACGTGTCGTACATTTACGGCACGATAAAGAACCTCAAGCCTGAAAGAGAGGCCTCTGAGCAAAATTTGTCGGCCGTTTCACGCCCCGAGTTGAATGGGACGCTGATGACCTGAGTTGTTAAAGAGCGTCCATAAATAAATCAATAAAATAAAAAACATTGTTATCAGTAATTCTAAAATTAAGAGACAAAGTTCTAAACAGTACAAAATTGAGAGATATTAAGGCAAAGAACAATCTAGAAATCCCAATTGAAATATGCTTTATATGTTTCATTTTAATATGCTTTTCTCCCGCACATTGAAGTTTTGGTAAGAATGCACATTGTGAATAAATTGCAAACGATTGACTTAATAAATAATACGAATTATATATTTTTACTGATTTTTATCTACCATGGATATATATTTTCTAATGATTCCTTTTGTTAGCCTTGTCACTGGCGTTGAAACTTAATATGTACGATGCATTAGTTTGCGTAAGCCTGATTCACTACTGTATGTGATTTTGGTAAGATCAAAACTTAAGTGTTCAATAAAGGAAAACGCGCTTTTGAATATGATGCAAATCTATAAGACATTTGTCACTGCATAAAAATTCGGACCAGGAAGCTTGACCCCCTACAAGAACATTGTTATGACGTCACACTTTTCTTTTTTATTACAGTTAATTTTATATGTTTTTTGACTTTCTATTCAGAAGAATGCTTGTTTCAAAGTTAAGTGAAAATACTTGCGCATACATTTCCGGCACTGCTGAGAAGAAGGGCTTTTCTCGAATATGTCGAGATAACGTTTTATGGTCCACCCTGTGCTAAGCAGCTTTTCGACGTGAGCCGAGCCGGCTCATGCGAGGAAAATCGGCGCAGTTTGCTAATCTTCAGCAGGTGATGCGATGATCTCATTCATTGTTACCCAAACACGTGTCCAGTTCAAGGCAATAAATGAGTTTGTTGCTCATGCCTGGCAAAGAAATGACGCCTGAAGACCAAGTCATATTGGCAGTCAACTTATATAGCTAAACTATAACAGAAATACGAATAGGTAGTTAGAAATTTTAAAACATCGAGCTCTTTGTAGCATTCCCTTGTTTTTAGTCAAACAATGTTTCTCCTTTCATTTGAACGGTTGTTTACGATGTTTCGTATGAGTTGAATAACTTAAAACGAATATAATGTCCAAATCATGGCCTTATTTATTAATGAAATGAAATAAATTATGGCATCATTGTGTGGTATTAGAGGAACAAAATTAGAATTCTTCCAATTTATAAGTATCACAAAAGACAAACCACATTTTTAGAATTATTATTATTATAAAATTAATATGTTAATATCTTTATATTCACTATGTTAATATCTTTATAGTCACTAAAATAGAGAGAAATAACAGGAAGTTTCGAGCTAATTGCGTATTTTAGAAGATGATACTCATATGTTTCAATAAAACAAAAACATGTTACTATTTAAAAACAATTACAATTTACTGATCGTAAGCGAATGTACAGAATCAACAATAAACGATTGAAAGTTTCATCGATTTTCATTTGATTTGAAATTTAATTTAAATGTTACTGTAATAAAAACATGTAACGCAGACGTTTTCTGGAGTTTATTACAGAGCGCTCTTACGTACAAATATAATTCTCACACACATATTAGATTAATATTTTACATATGCAATCTTCATGACCATGCCTTTGTTAAATATGAAACATATACATGGTTATAAATACATTTTATATGCTGAATTATTTTGTCTTTTTGTTTTAAAACAATATAGACAAAATTAAATACAAAAACGCTTTTTAATTTCATTTTTCAAATATACCTCTGCTCGTAATAGTCCAACTTTCCTCGTTTTCAGAAAGTATTTTTTGTTTCATTTAAACGCTATATACCGAATTTTGTTGTGAAGCAACAGATATGGTGCTGCTAAAGCGATTTTTAAATTTTGGGTTTCGGGTAAACTCCCACTCCTAATGACCCGATTTCCCTGATTTTCAGAAAATATTTTTCTTGTTTTACTTAAATGGTATATGTGAAGTTTCGTTTCGAAAAAGCAATATTGTTCCCACTGGAGTAATTTTTAAATTTTAGCTTCCAGGCAAAACCCCACTTCTAATAATTTTATTTTACTGATTTTTAGAAATATTATTCCTATGTTATTTCAATGTCATGTGCCGAGTTTAGTTGAGGAAAAAAATAAAAAGGGCGACCGCTGGTGCGTTAACAGACATATGTATGCTTTTTTTTTTTTTTTTTTTTTTTTTTTTTTTTTTTTTTTTGGTCATGTTCGGTGTCTAGTACGTATCATCGATAGAGGTTTGAAGAAATTAAAAAAAAAAATCTTTTCATGCCTGCAACCGCATTCCTTTGAGTGATTACTATTCAAATATATATCATAAATTAGATGTATTTAGTATATCTCTGGGTCAAGTGTTACATACATTTAAATGCCATATTCTTGCCAATTACGATTTTTTGCTGACGAGTTAATCCTTGCGCCAGTTATGTTCATTGTTTGCACCAATCGTGCCGGATTCGATTCTGTTGGAAATATGACTTAGGGAGTTTTCTCTTATGTTGCAAAGGAAATTTTAGACAATTTCAAGGTCGTTTCATAAACCTTGATAGTCGGAAAGAGAGGTTGTTTTTCAATAATTTGTAGGTTTCATTTTCAGAACCAACATTTGTCAATTAACTTATTAACATTTTTACTTATCACGACAGGTGATTCATTCCTGCAACCCTGCATAGGCTGCCCAAGTGTTTTTAGTTGAAACTTTCTCCTTTGTTAATCCGGATGTATAGATAGCAAAACATGAAGATGTTTCAAAGGAAATAAAAGTGCATGCAGGGATTTAAGATTACACTCTCAGTTACAAATTCAAAAAATGAAATTGAAATCGATATCTTACAGTATCTGTTGTAGTGTTAGGAGAAAATAGAATTCTGTATTTGCAAAACTAAGTATATTTATTCCATGCTAAATTCAATTGTGATATAGGAATATTACTAAAACGCACACAATTTAATCATATATGAAGCTTGTAACTGAATATAGAGAGCAGGCATAAAAAATTAAAATCTTCAGCTTAAAAAATGGGGGAAAAAACGTAATCTTCTTCTATACGATACTCTTAAGGGCTTTGTCAAACGCCATTCACAAAATATTTCTTAGCTATAATTGTGTTAAAATTAGAGTTAAGCACGAACAAGTTCAGTATCTCTGATAAAAGCATATGTTAACACAAGAAATGTTTGTGTTTATATCTGCATAGACACACATATATGGTGATACAGTTACAAAAATTCCTGGTTGAATTTTTTAATATATCAAGGGAACGAAATAACACAACAATTCTCAGTGCATGTAAATTATAACATTCAAATAAAAATAATCCACTATTTTTCATTATATAAGTATCAGATATATTAAGTTTTCACAAATTAAAAGCGATAAAAAATTATAAAATATGAGAGTGTGTAGCTTGGACTATAAATGTACTAAATAATACAAATTAATGTTTTATATCATTAATGCAAAAGAAAAGTTTATAAATTAACAGAAAATTGCAACACATGTTAATAAATTTGTTCTCTACTGATATTTTCTGACTCTTTATGCAATAATTCACTGGAAGTCCTGCTCGTGATTCAGTTTGTAGATTCTCAAAGAACTCGCTACTTTTTGGATGCAGTTTTTACAGGTCGTCCATTTTTACTGCTTCATCTTTAGCATTATTTGTAAACTGTAAAGAAAGGGTAAAAGGTAATTCTTTACGTGCTGACACTGTTTTTAAAGATATTTACACATTTCCATGGCCGTGAATAACTGTCCTTTCATATGGAGATTTTCTGTCAATCCTATTTTTTCCTTTGCTTTAGGCTGAGTTACTTGCAAGTCGCGGATTCAATCCTGGCCAGGGTCGATGGATTTTTAGTTCGTATGGCACTACAGTTATGACTTCCTTCGGAAGGGAAGTGAAGCTATTGGTCCCATGTGATAGATTTACGCACGTAAAAGATTTAAAACCTGAAATGAAATAAGAGACTTCTGAGCAAAATTCATCGGTCGTTTCACACTCTGAATTTATTGAGAGGTTTATGAACGTATCTGTTAAAGAGTATTCTTAAATAAAATAAACATAATCTAACTTTAACCTCAGTTAATATTTTAAAGACAACTAAATATGCTCTGGATTTGAGAAAATGCTGGACTTATTTAACGCAAGAGCAAACCATTCAGTTGACAAAGTGTAACTGATGACAAATGTTGCTTTTTGTACAACTGATATTTTTCTGACAGCTATTGCAAGTGATAGGGACACATTTTAGAGTCAATGCACATTTCAAAAGTTACCAAAATTACGCCATAACAAAATGTTGATCTTAATAATTTTTAGTCTTTTTGTAGTAATGTTTACATATATATGTGTGCGTATAAATATGCATACAGTGCATCCCATTTAACCCTCTGCCAGTGAATCAATAAGTGCTGTCATCAGCCGGTCATTGTGTGCATGGATAGCAGATGGTTGACCAAAACGAATAGTATATAAATAAAATAAACTTTTCTTAAATAAAAGCAAGATTGGGGATGCTCTACAATATGTAGAGGGAGGTAAACATAAAATACCATCCGAGCTAATTGCACACATGTCTGATCCCATAGCGGGCGGTGTTGTGGAACATCATATTGGGCGCGTCTGGATACACATTTTACGGCCCACGACGCATTGCATGTTGGAAACGTATGGAATTCTAGATTATACACAATCCATCACGGCAAAAAGCCATACAGCTGGACCGAAAGATTCTGGAGAACCTAGAACAACATGCAAGAAGGAAAACCCAGTATCAAATAAGCTAATATCAGCACTAAAACTAAAACCTGACCCGATAACATGGTAAACAAACTGGAATGTCTCTATGGTACGGAGAGGGGGGAGGAGTTAGACCTTTGGGCCACAATGAGAATGGATAATAGCAAATTCATAAATGAATTTTCAAATATATATATATATATTGCTGTCTACAGCTCAGTACCAGCACAACTTCATTCCACATCATTCTGGTTTTAGTGCTTAGAAATTCCGATGTCGAACGCGATCGTGTAATGTCATCATAAAATTCATTTGAGGGGCATCTTTTTCTGTCACCATCATAAATCATTTGATCAAATTTACGAAAATTGTTTGATTTTTTATTCAATATAGTAAAATGTAAAATTATTACTTCAGTAAATTATTTTCTGTGCAAATATACTTCAAAACTAGCACAGGAAGGTGAATTTAAAACTTTTGCAATATCAAAAGTGTTTTTAATTAACCGAGTGGAACAAAAATGGATGGAAAAACTAAACTTTTTAAAAATGGTTGTAAATATGGAGTAGACACCAACGTTTAGATAATTACATTAAATAATGTTCAAATATGAAATCTATTTTGGCGTTATATTTAAAATATAAACGTTCTGCTTTAACTGTAATTTGCGCCTACTTTTATTTTATTTCAAGTCAATCTGTATAGTAAAATAGTTTCATGTACTTAATTACAGCTAAAGTTTTAGAATAAGTGACAAATTTTGCTTAAAGCATCACGTAAGAACCTTGCAGAGATGGGTACTAGCATGCGCAATAATGTTGGCCAGTAGCCAGCTATCATTAGGAAGCAAGGAAGGCTTCTTTGTACCAACAGCAGCACGTTTATGGACTGTCCATTTTATCACCATTTAATTAACTCGCAGGGAGAGCGTCTTTTGTTCGTGGCTGTCAGAGGCAGGCCCTGGACTTGGCAGACCCTGACACTGCTCTGGACAAGGGTGACAAAATATTTATTGATGGAGCGGGGGTTAGACCGCCGGCGAGGCGCGGTGTGGGTGACAGCCTGAAAATCTCTCTCCCGGATTTATTAAGTGGCGACCAGGGGCTGGGCTGTGCTGTGCTGGAAATGATACTGATCGCTATCTCGACCACAAAAACCTACAGTGCGTCACAGGCTTTGTTATTGTACAGCAGAGGTCATTGGAAGAGGAAATTTTATAAGCAACACGACAAGATAGTTCAGCATCCTTTCAGCAATGCAAGAATGTTTTACAAAGTTTAAGCATTCTACCACTGATAGTGACACTATTATTCATATCTTGAATTGCTCCAATGCATAAGTATTGAAATGCTGCAATCCTTGTTAGCAAATTAGTGCCAGTACATACAAAGATAAATTCATCTATCCAATTAGTGTCCTCTCTTTCGGGTAGGCTGAAGATACGAGAGAAACGCTGAAAACAGAAATTGTGACAAGCCAGTGCAGATTTTCATAGCTTTAGATTGAAGTTTAGATAGTATCATGGTACAACAATGCTGGAGTGAGCACTTCTGTGTATATGTACGCCAATATTGCTACGTCAGACGCTAGGATGGATCTCAAGAGTAACAATGGTGTGCAGAACTTCTCTCTCGTTGCCACGGCAGAGCTCCAAAAATGCCTGACAACAGATGATTCGTTGCTGCTTTTGGACTTCGGAAAGAAATCTAGACACCCATCTTGCACTAACCTTATTCGTGTTTAAATGTTCATGAATAACTCGAAGGACTATTGTTTTAGAAAGACTCAACCTTGCTGCTATTTCTATAACTTTGAACTTCCGGTCTTCCATAATTCCTCCTTCTACAAGAGCGGTGTTTTCAGGAGTGAGCACCTCCAAGGACCGATCTGCACGCTCTTCGTCTTCAATACTTTCTTGATCCATGGTCCATTCTTTTACGGTAGAATATGAGGGAGTGCTTCCCCATTTAATTTGTTCTCTTGAATGCTCTAAATTGAAGGTTTTAAGACACGCACTGTGAAATATATACAATAAACGAAATAGGAATAGAGACAAACTAATTCCAAGGAAACAAATGTAGAACAGGAATTAAATTTTTGTCATATTATAAGATAATTTTTAGCTAAGAGTATTGTCAACAGTTGAAGGTTACCGGAAGTTATGTTATTACCAAAAAACAGTTGATATTTGAGTAAATAAATTAGAACAGAAAAAAAGAATGTCACTTGACATTGGTCCTTATACATAGCGTTATTTTTGGCCTGCGTCCACAACTGAACTAAGCAGCTCGGGATAAAGATTTCGCCAGTCAACGGCGGTTTTCCTCATTTTCCTACTTTTACAACTTTGATCAATAATAGCATACACACAATATTAGTTTTATCGCATAATTCGTACTAGCCTATTTTATAGTTGTTCATTTTCCTGTCCCTCTGAGTCATGCATTTCTAACACTTTTTAATGAATTTGCATTCACTTAAAACACCCTCTTTAGTAATTTATCCACTTTCTGCTCTTACATTTTATCTAAATTAATTTAGCTCCTGTAGAATTTGTATTGATTCTATTCTTACTTTACAAACACAGTCAATAATAATATGGTGCACTAATACCCATAAATATCTCTTTAATAATAAAGAGAACAAGTTCAGTTTTGCAACTTTATTTTTCGACATAATCCCTCCAAATACTCGTTTACTTCCTATATGACCTCTTCGTTTGGCTTAAATTTGTTTCCTGCCGGGAAAGTTTTGAGTTTCGGGAGCAGAAGATATGCGATAGGTTTGACGGTTATTGCAAACTCGATTTTACGTAGTCTGAGGTTATTTAATGCAACAGAAGTGATGACTAGCTTCTAGATATTTTCAAAATACAGTTAAGAGTAATCTCCAGTTAGCAATTTGTATATACAACTGGGCCTAAAGTCTATTTTAATGAAAATATATCTCAAGGTGATTCTAAACACTGTTGTCATTAATAAGAGCTATCAATTGCCGCATGGTACAAATAATAATTATAATTTAAACAGATTCATACAGAGAGTCGGAAAAATTATAATTCTCCTTTGTCTTCTGCATATATGAATGGAACTTCAATATCTACTTGTTTGCTTCTTAGCTCATTTAGAACAGTTGCGAATGTTCAGCTTCCACACCCATGGTTAAGATTCTTCTTAAACATGAACTAAGTACAACGGTACTCTTAAGGTTCGTTATGCACTGCGGACTGTACAGAAGACAAAAGAAACACAATGTGGCGTTTTCATCTCAAATTTTCTTGTGCCAGAGGATAAAGCCTGCGTTCCCCTCCAGGAAGTGGAGGGTTAGCGAGGGTTGGCCACGTGCGCAGGAAGGATTGAGCGCCTCACGACCTCCTGGTAATATTCCGGCCGAGAAGAGATACAAAAATATTGTAGCTGCAAATATTTGCCGCCCGCTTGCCCACGACCCTTGTTTGAGAAACAGCAATATGATTCCACCATTAGCACTTGCTACCACGTACACTCTCGTCTCCTCACTAACCAAATCAAGCACTTGATCCAACTGTCATAGCTGATACTCGTAAGCGGGACAACAACGTTTTGATCAAATATCTGCATATATTTAGTGAAGCAGTTTATATCAACTGTACCCCCGTTTTAAATAATGACGTCAGACTGTTACGCTTCAGAAGTACACGTTCTATGATACTGCTGATGGTAGTTTACACACAGGTCTTTTCAAAAGTTATTACCATATGATTGTATCGTGTTCATGATTTCTCTTTTATATTTTATTCTACTGGTAACCTAATCCGTAGAGGTGAATTCGCCCTGTGCCTCGCAGAACTCTTTGCGGTTTTCGACTGCAAACTGACTCTGAGAGCGGAAATGTCACAAGTCCTACGTGCCATTTTTAAATTTAATAATTTTATTTCAAAAGCATGTTCTATGTGCCCAGATACATATTCATATAGACACTTCTAAGGGCCTATTCACGGATGAAGTAGTTCAAGTATTTGTTAACAGATAGTACTAATCTAAATAGCATGCTATGCTGTCATCTGGTGTTCTGTCATGCCATGATAATATTTTTAAGGGAAAATATTTATAGTACACAAATATTTAGTAAGTAGCCACAGCTTTTTGAGTTGCGATAGAGATTTCGCTATTATAAACGAAAGAAGAAGGTAAGTAATGCCTTCATCCCCGAAGAATTACATAGGACTGTGTATTAAACTAAAACCATAAATCCTTTTCATGTAGTTCCAATGAAGTCAAGGGATTTCTTTGATTTTAGTAATGTTGCTGATTCACTGTTAAAAGTGCAACATTTCAAAATGCACAATAATTAACGTATCTCGATCTCACCCTTCTTAAATAGCTATTAAAATAACTTACCATTTGAAGGGTTGGTTTTTGAAGTTTTAAAGAAAATAAAAAATCAATGGTTGGTGTACAACAACCTGTGCTTTGTCTGAAAGATCAAGCCCGTTTATCGGTTGAATAAAAGAAAGACCTCTCGTCTATGTTGCCAATGTTCCTGAAGAGCATAGGAGACTTTTTTTTAAATCAATTTTAACTCCTGTCGGAATAATGAGAAATATATACGATATAGCGTTAACCTAACATAACCTACAATTGAGCGCAACTCTTGTCTATTATTATTACGCGGATATGAAACGTGAACCACTGAAGAAACGTTACCTAACTGAAATTAAAATAAACGTGACTCACCATTTTATTTATAAATGAAGTTGTTATGCTTCTGTACTCTGGGTAATGCTTGCTTAACAATTACTAAACTCTAGTTAGTGCTTTAACTTGTGAAATTTGGCCAGTTAGATTTAATTTGAGGTTAGGACGAAATAATCTGAGATTAGCTTTAAACAACCAAACTTTTTAAGTTAAATATAACTAATGGTTAATTTTCTGCTCTATACTAAAGTTAACTCTTTATACAACTGTCCCTAAAACTGCTGGAGTCAAATCCCAGTTTATGCTGGTGTAAGGAAATATTCAAAATAGGCGGAAATGGCTGTTCCCGGATGGAGTATTCGAACAATAATAACGCTGAAGTCAATTGCAGATAAGCACCAAATAAGCGAATCTGAGGAGTGGCAAAGGAAAGAAGGAATGTTTATGACCAAATTGTTTTAAAAATTAACAAATGTTGATATTGCAGATACTAGAAATACATTGGTATGCATAAATGAACTTCTCCTCAGGAATTCGTGAAGATAATTGCCTTCAACACAAACAAAGAAGGACGTGGTTACAGGTGATCTCTGCAATTAACAGCAATGTGTTCCTCCCCTCCCCAATGTGGACTTCTTAGAATGAAGAGGAAGAGCAGAAGAAGAAAGAGAATGGTTTCCTGCGACTGCAGAGCGCCTAAATGTTAGCGCTTTTCCTGCAGACGCCCTCCAGCATGCTGTGGGTTCATCTCCTCTGTTGCTTTATGGTAAAATAACGATGACTTTGCTATCCTTTATAATCCCCACACAGATTAAAATGGTATAAGCCTTCAATGGCTGAGATTTCCATATACAGCTACTTAATAATCGCTTTACCCCAGTACCAACAACGCATTTCCCCTCAATTATAACACTGCATGCTAGGATTGCTCGGTATTGATGATAATGATGATGTCTCGTCATTACTCGGGATTACTCCACTCCCTCGCAACCTTGTGCAAACACAGAGGGGAAACGAAGGCGTAGTTTATTTTTGCATCCCCGCTTTTATTTGGTTTTTATTTTATTTTAGTTTGCTTCAAAAAGCCAGTTTGCATTCATCCCACGTTGGGGTTGAATGAATGAGCTGCTTACCGCAACAAAATTTTTGGCCTTGATGTTATTTCTTCCGTAGGCATTCAACTTGTGCCGTATTTCAGATTCGTGTCTTTATGTCTACATAATTAAAATTGGTTTAGGGAAGAAGACATCTAATTACAGAGCACAAAGAAACGGAATGTATTTAGTATAGTTTCCGTTTCTGCTAAATATATTTCAATAGTCGCTCAGCAAATTGTTACAACTAATACAGCCTCCTTTCAAAAATATAGAAAAGGGAAGAGAGACTTGAAAGACACAGAACAGTTTTTATGGCCAGTGTTAAAAAATGTAATATTACTGTTACTTTTTTCAGAATATATTTGACATGCCACTGTAATAACTCGTAACCTTCCAAAATCTAGAATTAATCACAATTTATGTGAAATTTGCCCTTATTGGGTTGATTAAAATGCATACATCTTATAGAGTACTTTTATTGCAAGCACTGCCTGCAAGTGATTTAATCCTCAACCGTAATTATAGTTACACACATTACTTTATTTTACTTCTTTATACTATTTGAACGAAACAAATTAAGGAAAAAAGTTTAAGTAAATTATTCAAAGCATGTGCGTTTTATACAATGCTTTCAAATGGATGTTCATTTGCGAAGGATCTGGCGGCTGGAAGTGCGCTGTCTGCTGGCTGGGGCGAATATACAATGAGGTTATTTGAGCTACGGGCCGCTTGAGTGCGACTTCTTACTGCTTGTTGTAGCCGCCGCAACCGGAAAATGGAGATACAGTCGCCATGTCTAAAGATAGTATTTTTTATGAAAGCATAAATTGATGCTGTATTTAAAAATGGCAACAATAAGCACTAACCGTGTTATAAGAGAGGTTGAAAATGATGTACCTCAGCGGCAAAACATTGCCGGCATCTTCATAAATGCCTGCATTTCATCCAACTTTTCTTGCGTAAGAACCCGGCCTTTCTTTTTAACTTTCCAACAAGTTGACGAGCTGTTTCTCTCCCTGGGATACGATATTTTCTTGCGAATAGCCCTATCACTTCTCAACAATAATCCGTTTTACCTATGTATCGTACATAAATACTCGTCGTTCAAGGCTATTTACTTAAAAGAAGAACAATTAGCCCAAGTTTTATGCACAATGAAAGCATGTAATAACACAAGAACGCTGCAAAGCCCCCTCTAAAGCAAAATTCAAGCTGATACTGCACATACATTATATATGTAATAAATACATGTGCAGCCTTGACGATTAGGAGACTGTTAATACATAAGGAGTTCCAATGTAAGTTTGCAGTTTGAAATGACTGTATCTTCTGTACATTTTAACAGGTTTTTTTTAATAATGTTTAACGTTTTTACTACTGAGACACCACAGGCAGTGGACACTGATGATACATGAGACGAAATGAAAAATTGGGAAAGTATATATTTTTTTTAAGGAAGGAAGCGTTCCAGGCCTAAATTTAGGTACCTCCCCGGCATTTGCCACTTATGAAGACTGAGGAAAACCTGGAAAAAACCCCAGTCAGGGAGTTCGGTTCTGGCGGGATTCGAACCGCAGACCTCCCGCTCATGAGTCTATGCCTTAACGACCTCGGCCACCCGTTTTTTCAGTTTGAATTTATATATAAACCATTATGCTTTAGGGGAACTGGAATGTTTTCCATGTGCATTTGTTTAACCTTCGTTGTTGCGGTAACAGTCACGTCTTGTATCAACACTTGTGGTTTAGAATACTGTCAGAAATTTTCGAACAATAATTTTTAATTGTTTTCCTTTTACGAGTGCGCATTCAGTGACATTACAAATGCCAGTGCATTGAGTAGGTTTCAAACATTAAATGGATTGAGAATTAAACCCTCCTCTGTAAAAACCATTTCGTTAGCTGATGAAAGTGGGACATCTTCTTCAGTAACACTACGAGTGCTGATAATTTTTCAGTCATTTAATTGAGATTAACAAACATTTGTTGTCAACAGGCATGAGTTTGAAAGCTCAATTAAATAACCGAAGAAAATTATAAGCGGAGAGATTCGTAAAATAATTGTAATGTGAGACCAATGCCATTTTTTCTGTACTTTTAGTATAATCATTGAAGTGATTAGGCTTCTATTGTACGAACCGCTAATAGTGAACAGGAAAATGCATGAGAATGTGCTTCCCCCATCCCTAGTCCAATCGAAGCAGAGATTATAGGGATAAAAAATGACGGAGAAAAAAAGCTATCATTTTTTTAGTTTTTTAGTACCATGCTTTAAAATTATCGATAAAGGTTCATTCTGATTGGTGAACAAAATATCATAGAGGCCGTACATTGGTTGAAAAGCGCTCTGGTGTAATTATCACAAGTAATATCACAAGAGGATCTGAGATTGCCGATAAATTCACGAACGTAGTGAGTGTTTATCTGAAAAACTCAGACCCTCGAGTGATATTTATTAGGACTATTTCACAAATAAAATAAGAATTTAAATATAATTCCCATAAACTTGTCTTACAAAATGTCGATTATAAGTAATGTCAACAGAGAAGAGCCAAACCCGAGTTTGGAACTATTTCATGAATAGAATAAGAATAAAAATAATATATATTTGAAATTCGCGAACAGATTATTAACAATTGTATAAAATATTACACTTAAGAATACTTATCTATTCAAAAAACGTGAGAATGAAATAGATGAAAGTCCACTATTACAGTCGCTACCGTTCGATTTACTAATAGCAACTGAGAAAAACAACACGGAGAAAACATTTTACCATTCTAAACAATGTGTTTATAAGATTTATGGTTGCTTAGGCAGATATTGTTACATAATTTACAAAATGATTTCATACTGTTTGGCTGGATACGAAAAAACAATTGCTTGAGTAATACATATCTAGTTAGTTAAATTTACAATTACTGAAAACAAAGAAAAGTTGTCAGTGATGCGTGCTTAGTAATTATAGAGCTGGCTACACTGACCACAAGACAAATGCACGTCGCGTGGTAAAACGATATTTGATAAAACTTTTCGATAATTTCGCTGCGATATCGGACTGTGGTAGTTCAAAATTCAAAATTTTATTTCGTTTCATTGGTCGATTTCATGATATGAAATACCAAATCAAATGGACCGGGCAGACCGAAATCAGTGGAAAACGAATGGAGTTCATCTCTAGGTTTAAAACTCCAGGGAGTTCGTGAAAAATATCCGTATAGTGTTTGTAGTACTAGTAAAGCTGCAAAGCGTTTGGAGATGAGTTGTTTGCTTTGCAAATGTTAGTAGAAATTCAGAGTAACTTTGAATGACTAGACAAAAACTTATGGACAAATGAGGCACACTTCGAATTAAATGAAAGCATTAGCACTCTCAATTGCAGAATGTGGGCGAAAAATAATTCGGACAAGGATTACATGATGTCAAGTTTGCTATCTGGCGTGGTTTTACGTCACATTTTATAATGCGAACTCATATCTATGAAGAAATGGAAAATGGACATATGAAAGCAGTAGCAGTAAATAGACAGCAATAGTTTCTGATGTAATATTGGCTATACAGAAGTATGGTATTGAAAACATTTTTTAAATGCAAGACGGCCGTTCACCTCACATACACAATACCGTGAAAACACAAATGAGCAAGACACTTGGTGATTGTGTAGTTAGTAATCATTTTCCGAACAGTCGACTACTCCTAGATCACCAGACATGAATCCTATTGACTACTGACTAAGTCGTTACTTCAAAGACAGAGTATTTCTTAATATATCTACTTATGACGACCTTCAACTATTGAAATCGGACGTCATTGAAAACATTCTTAGAAATTCACTTATAAATATCGTGTGTAGCATAGAGAAACGAGTAATTCTTATAAAATAGCACGGCATTTGTCCATTATTTTGTAATACCTTAACTACGCATAATATATGTATATATGCGTACAAATAGCAAATAGCACAAGTCATTAAAGCTAGAGTAAGAACATCGTAACGCATGGCGAACGAGCAGGCAAGATAGAAATCATACTTTCGAGAAAACCAGAAGGTCTATACAATCTCAAGGAATAGCTCAAAAGTTGGCGCCTCCACCAATTATGTCACGACTCTAGTCGGACATGTTCTGGGGCAGGATCTTCAAAGGTCAGAGCAATAACTCCACCTAGACCAGGCACATTAGAGTTTATTCATTACAACAAAGAACCTTGGCGAACATCTCGCCCTGGGTCAGAAACTCACCTCGGGTCGATGTGCAGAACTAAATAGAATACTGACTGTGGTGCCCACGTCCGGTTCGTTTACCCGCCCGCAAGAGTTCACCCTGGCAACCCCGATATCTGACAACTTTCGCTGAGCCGCCCTAATTTTTTATATCCTCTGGATTTCCGGTTAAATCTCAGAATATCCCATACGGATTTGATAATGTACGTCACAAAAGCTTTTAGAAGGTTCTAATGATTTCTCTAACGGAAATAGCCTAACCAAAGGGAATGCTACTTTACATTAATAATGGTAGCCCAACAGGAAAGTGTGGACTTAACCAGAGGCTAGGCTGCAAAACTACTGTGCACAAAGGCTTGGTACAACTTCCTCTAAATTATGCAATATTCTCATAGCAATACATTCTCTTAAAATCTGACTTATAAATTGAAATGATAACAAATATACCAAATTACTAACACCCAATTACTTAGCTCGTCACAATGCGTATTCTAATTTATTCTTCTTTTAATAAAATCCGTTATTTTTGCGAATAAAGTAGTGTTTTTAATTTTGCATAATCTAAAATTTTGTAACAGTTAAGGCGATTTGAAACTTGGAACTTACTTTAAACAAGCCTATAAGTTTTTAATTTCAAATAGAATTTTTTAGTGCTTTTGTATATGATAGATAACTGTTTTTTGCTGAGTATTTTAAACATCCTGTTGCATAATTGCCTAATTTGCTTAATTTCTAATTATTTTTAAAAAATACAGCACATTAACACAAGTCATAAAAAAAATCAACGAAATACAAAAATTTTCGATGCAAGTTCTACTGAAGCTTCTAAAATATTTGTATCAGTAAACCCATGTTCCATTCAGTGACAAACTCTTTTCCATAACACCTGCATTATGTAAGAGTAAGAGCAAGGATTTGTCAAATTGCATTTCATATTGAATATTTTAAAATATGCTTTTCTATAACAATTTCTCTTGTGCAAATAGTGGGGAAAATTAAGTCCTGCCTATAAGACAATTTTGACGAATGAAAAGTTAACCTTTTTGCAGACATTGATGTATTCAGTTGAAAATCCATTTTGGCCTGTTTGCTCTTATAGACACCGAATTGTATCAGATTATTCATTACGAGACAAATAGGTATAATATGGACTGCAAATAGAGCATAAATTCAGAAAAATGGATTGTATCATTTACTTTATTATATGGTTTGACAACAAATTGCATATTTCTTATTTGGTTTTGCATTTTTCAGAATTTTTGTGAATATAAATTCTAGCCCTATAGAATATGTGATCAGTAACATTTGCGATACAGTTAGAAACATCATGACCTCCCTCTTCGTTATTCTGTATGTAGTTTAGCGATAAATTTCTCTTCTCCTTAAATTTCCCAATTTTATTTATCTCCTCCTCTTGGTGAGATAGCCCAGTTTAAATCTTGAACTACTGTAGCAACCGCTGCGTCCTTTACCTCCGTCTTGCGACAACATTGATAGAGGGCAGTATTGCTTGGGGCATGTGATGAGCATTTCGACACTCTACCTGTTGCCTATCACGAGATTTCTGAGAACAAAGGACGCTAATTCTCTATCAGGGAGCTTGCCGATTGTCTTCATGAGGCTTGGTTGACACCGTTTCAAACCTCCCTAACTTTGAAAGTTTCTAAGCATGTACCGGGACAACAACATTTTATTTACCATCTTCTAATAAATATTTCATCGTTTGTGAAAGTCTGGTTGTCTTCGACTAGATTTCTAAACATGTGGTTTAAATGATTCGGTCATCGTTTTCTCCCAAAACAAGTCTAGTGCTGTTGTACTGCTGAATTTTTGAAATTTGCAAATCCAAATACAAATTTTCTCTCGTGTAACCGATCTGAATCAACTTAAGTTGAACTTTGAACAACGTATTTGTATTAACGTGTTACTTTTTGAACACTCGCATTTGCATTTATGTACGTGGCCACATTGAAAGAGCTGTGGGATATTGCCAACCTGGCAATGTTTAGAATGAAAAGCACAGCAATATAGCGAAGCGGGCAGCCTTTCACGGAACTGTCATGTTGACGGCGGCGCTTTTTGGAAACAAACGCCGCTCGCCTCTCGTAAGCCCCATGAAGCACCCTAGAAACACAAGTAGGGCAGCTCAAATGTTATCCCAACCTGCCCCTGCTAATTTCCACTCCGCTCTGCTCTGTGGCTTGTGATTTGAAAATTACCAATTGAGCTAGGCGGAACCCAAATAAAAACCTACCAAACTGCTGCATGTCTTTTATGCCATAACAAAATCCGTGGCGTTACGCGATACGAGTGTTTTCCTTTCATTTCCACTTTGCATTCTTCGACTCTCGGTATTATATGACGGCTAGATTTGCAATGGTTGAAAGCCCACCGCGCCATTAAACTCTAAATTGCGGTTAGCGTCCGAACTACAAAAGATTTCACGTCAACACACCTGACTGCCATCAGGTTGAGATGACGTAGTGTTTGTTATTACAGCAAACTTAAGCTGCCTCAAATGGCTGGCTTTTCCGTTGGACATGCCAAATGTTTAAGCGTACTACTTACTTAGCAATACTTGATTATAGATATGGGTAGAACTAGTACCAGAATATTTCACTTATGGGAGGTTATGTTTTCTATCAATAAAATGTAACGGAATTTTTAATTTCAACTAATCACAGGTGCATATAGCTGTAAATTTAGTGTAATTGTTTACTGTAGTCATTTTACCGCATGGACATAAGTACATTTGTTTTCTCAGTGTCTCTAACTCCACGAGCAAAAACCAGCAATAACCACAAAACGGTAAAGGGAAAAAATTAGCCAATCACCCTAACCGACAGAATCTCGTATCATTACGGCACAAGCTGGAATCTAAAAACAAGTACTTAACAGTTTCACGGAACACAGTAATGCAGCTACTCTTAAACAATTTTTATTACTAAAGAAACTATACAGTATTAATGCCGTTCTTGGAGGAATTTTAAAAAATGCTCGATAGCAAAATATAATTAAAAAGCAATATAAATACTCAGGAATTTTAGTCGGTTTTTTGGTGGTGTAGTGGTAACCATACTTGCGTCCTAAATCCAAGATCCCCCGGCCAAGATCGATGGATTTTTTCGGGAGTAAAATTCCTAAGTGTGGCTCCCTTCGAAAGGGAAGTAAAACTGTGGGTCCCGTGTCTAGACCACTAAACTTCGCACCAGCTCGCTCGCTCTCGAGGCTACCCCTACTGCAGAGGGCATGGTTTTTCAAGTTAAAGTTGTTTGAATTTATTGCCATACATTTCAAACAACCCTCCATATTACATAATATAATCTCTTGGCAAAGGTTCTAGTGGCTTCCTCTGTTAGCCATAGCGACTCAAGTTTTGGATATAAACAAATCTAATGATAGTTTACTTATCAATATACTTTGGTTTTGCAACCAGCGACCATCACATGTCCATTGTCATGTAAGCTAGAAACCACGGAACTTTGATTCATTATTACAAATTACCATAACTTTAATTTTAAATGTAATTTATCTCTAAAACACTTTATCGCATTGAAAGACAATTTCATGGGATTTTAAAGAGAGCATGTTAAGTACACAAAATGATAGTTGCACTGTTAATAATGAATACTAATTTTCAGAGTTTTTAGTTAGGTTTCATGTGAAAGACTGCATCTTCTTATTTATTTAAATAGTTAGGCAAACACAAGAAATGAAATTGCTGTTAATTTCATTTATTTACGGACGCTCTTTAACATCTCAGGTCATCAGTGTCCCATTCAATTCAGGACGTGAAACGGTCGATAAGTTTTGCTCAGAGGTCTCTTCTTTCAGACTTGAGGTTCTTTTACATGCCGTAAATGTACGACATGGAACTTCCCTTCCCAAGGAAGCCATACTTAGGATTGAATGTATTTGAGCTTATGGTTGGAACAGGGCAAACATTTGTATAAGTAAAACTAAATATGACTAGATTACAGACCGTCAGTTCCGATGTGTGTGTGTGTGTGTGTGGGTGTGCTTTGTTTCTATCACAGTAAATAATGCATATGATTTAATTTCAAACTTATATTTTCATATGTTATTAGGCTACTTTCAACTCAAATGTGGCTTTTATATACATAACATAATACAGCGGCATGCTCTCATTAACTAAAGTATTTCATTTGCTATGCACCTGTAAATGGTGCCAAATAATTCCGTCACCCTTTGTCAGCTGCGCATTTGGATTACTGCTCGTGATGTTCTTTAGAACTTAAGCCAAATTTCTTTATATAAAAATGAGGTTTCCTTGTGAGCATATTTTCAAACAGTTTTACAATTCTTAAGATAAATAAATTAATAAGTAAACAATGAATGAATAAATTATCTTTTTCATTTGGTTTATTTATAGACGCTCTTTAACATCTCAGGTTATCAGCGTCTCATTCAATTCAGGGCGTGTAACTGCCCATAAATTTTGCTCAGAGACCTCTTCTTTCAGGCCCAAAGTTCTTTTTCATGTCATAAACGTAGACGTGGGATGCACGGCTTTACTTCCCTTCCAAAGGAAGCCATGCTTAAGATTTTTACGACCGAAAAATCCATCGATCCTGGCCGGATTTGAACCCGGAATTGAGTTTAGTAGGCAAGTACGGTTACCACTACAGTACCAGGACTGACAATGAATGAATTTTTATTTCTCACTCACATTAACATACAAAACATTTGTAGTAAAATAAATACAAAAAACAAATTAAAATTAAAATGTAACGAATAGGACCAGTGTCTTCAGCAATTCCAGAAGGCACTAATTCTAATCAAAATTCTAATTTGATTAGCTCCACCCCCCAGTCCCCGGTTCATCAGCAAGCTACCTAATGGAATATCCAGGGGCCAGGCTCTGATCCAACCAAAAGAAAAATACAGAGCTGCAAATAATGTATCCCAAAACATAATTATAACAAATTAACTGCAATTTCTACACTAATAATTCCCAATTTCTGAATTACATCTAAGCAATCACACATAATATCTAAAAAAAGATAAATAAACATATTGATATTCATGTCGGATTCTTCCCTTAGAGATCATGCACAGTCTATTCCGTTATTCTTCTTGGGTGAACGATGAATGAAAATCCTGCGGTTAATTCACTGAGTACTTAGGGAAGTTACTACACTTTCATCTAGTCTAGTAAGCGAAATTCGTTTTTTAACTATTACTTATTTTAGCTTTTCTAAACAATCAGTATAACACCCATACCAAATCGCTTTTTGGTAGCATTTGGTTACATTCTTCACATCCTGGAAGACTGCATTCACGATGAGTATATGATCGAAGTTGTTTTTGAGTACTAAATTGTATTTAGATTGGTATTAATTAATTTCGCGCAGTTTTTAATGTGGGCGTTATGGGAATAGATTGAGTCAGGCACCCATAGTCATCTAACTAACAAGAAACATACCAGGAAACACCTTTAGTGAGCGTTTGATTTCTGCGTGTGTCTTTATTTCTCCTTGCAAAAGCTATAGAGAAACGCCTGTAAGACACGATCAGAGAGCAATCGATACTGTGCCAAGGCCGGTCACACCACCTCCTCGTTCTCAAGCACAGATTCTTCAGACGCACTACACACCATGTTTCCATGAAAATTGTGGGCCACTGCTCTTCAACTATTCTCCCCGGACTAGTTCGTGAGAGACGATCCACATTTGAAATCACCAAGTACTCCCAACGTTTAAAAACCGACATTCATGTTACGGTATTCACGGAATATGATGAAAGTTTGTACATGTGCATACCTGATTTTTTTTATTCTACAAATGATATTTATTGTTATTGTCGTTACTATTAACTCTTAAATTTAAATGAAATGAGTGAGCCCATTATTTCCCACAAAGTGCTAGGGCCTCGTGCTAGAGAGAAAAGCTCATTTTGTGACTCACGTGGTGAGCTATTGCACGTGAGTTAGGGATTCTACTGAAAATCTATACTGTTTTGTAGAGTTTTGCCCTTTTTGAGTCCTTATCACTTATCACTCCACTCATTTCTATTGCTGGCGATGCTTGACCAATGAACTCCGAGAATCTCCTCGAGTGTGTCTGACCATCTTCTTCTCTGTCATCCTGGAGTCCTCTGTTCTGCCTAGGGGTCCCACATGATGATTATTTGCGCCCATCTGTCTTATTGTTGCCTCGCCACGTGCCCCCCCCCCAACGTTTCCATTTTGTCACTGCAGCTCTGCTCATGATGTTTTCTGATTCTGTGATTTCCTGCAGTCTAGTGTTGGAGATGTCTCTCGGTGTTCTCAGAAACCTCAGAAACAACAATGAATTTTATGAATCTTTCAACCAGTTTGCCGCTACTAATGTATCGTAATATTACAGCAAATTGCGACATGCATGTAATATCTGTCGTTTCGTCGGCCTGTGCAAAATCGAAATATGCCCTTTCTATTTGTTTTCTAATCTTATTCCTAGAGACAAATAACATTTCTTATCTCTCACACTGTCAGCAAAGATGCTTTTTCAAACCATAAAAATCCTTTTAAATTTTGTGCCGTCTTGCTGTGTAAGGTCCTGTAGCTTTCGGTCCAAATCGTTCGACTTCTTATGCAACAGTTAAACTGAGATGCGAAAATGGAGTCTTCAATAAAACGGCCACTTTATTTATTGCCACAAAACGGATACACTTTTGTTTTGTAACTTAACAGTTAACATTGTGAAGGCTAACTTTCCACTGAAAAACTGTGAGGAAAGCACCCAATTTCAAACAAAATGTGAAAACAACCCTTAATCAGTTATGCACGGTGTCAGTTAACCCTCAACAGCACAAGAATAAGCAGGAGAGAGGCTAACCCATCTTGAAGGAAGACAAATATAAGTCATTGTAAATCTTTGCTGGTCCATGAAGGTATAAGTTTAAAACGTAAACCTTTCCGGGCTGGTGCATGAGCTTCCCTCTCTAACGGAGGACCCGCATGCTACCGCTACTACAGTAGAGAGGGAATGTGCTTATTGCGTAAGATACAATTAAGAATTGGTCGGCTGTTTTCTTACATTTTTGTTTTAAAAGTTGACCAGGAGGAGAGAAAATGGTAAATAATTATGGCATTTTCTTTGGGGAGGGGGGGGGCCGGATCGCTCCTGGCTGCGACTAATATCGCCCTTTACCCGGCCACGTGGCTGCATTTCTCCAGTAAGCAGTAACACATTTAACCTCACTGTATATTAATATTATTGTACTTCAGAAAAAACAAACACTGATTCAATATACTTTGATCAATCGCTAAACTCTGATAAGTACGTAACACATTGAACTTTTAAAGCAGCGGAATGTATTATATGAACATATTTACAGTTTTTCATTTACATCAAATGGATTTATTGAACATTTTTCAAACATGTTTTCCTTTCGACAGCACTTCATATTAAGGCTACATTATGGGCCTAACGAATTGATTCCTGTGTTTCATCCCTGACACATTTCTGGTTTATTTAACATCTTTGTTTTTATCTCATTTTTCAGCATACGTTCCTTGAAGGTTTATATACGCAATGCTATAACAAGAGTTGTCCACGCTCTGTAAACCCCTGTTTACAACCGCCATGGTTTCATTATGTGATAAAAACTTCCTACCTTGAAGGCTTGCTTTCACTTATAGTCGAGCGGTTAAAAGGAGGTGTTTAATAATGAGCTCTACTCAAGCTCAAATCCTACCTATGGTGGAATGGATTATTTGTTATTTTTTGCAAGTTTAATAAACACATGCTAATATAGCGAATAATTAGAAGTCGTGTTTAAATGTAAAACATTTATGCTAACATTAAAGTAAAGTAATCTTTTTTTTTAATAAATAGGAAACCAATAATTAACTTTAAATGAAATAAAAGCTATTTATGAGTCCTTTTTAGTTTTACTTTAGTATATTTATTTATTAAACATTTTAATATCTTATTTATTGTCATTTTGACTACATTTTTCTACTCGCGACGTCTGTAGATCGAACGTGAATACTGTAGGTGTAAGTCTGTAGTCATGAGTGGAATTAAATGAATTAATGATAACACAAATGAGCTCTTAGTCCTTGACCTCTTAAAGCTATCTAGCATTCAGCTTCTCGGGACAAGGAAAAACTCCGGGGAAAAAAAAATATTATCCAGACAATTTGACCTACCAGAATTCCAACCCAGACTTCCGGATTAGTAGTCGAAAACGCTACACCAGACCACGGAGGCGGTCTGTACATTTATTAATGTGTCATTCATTTTGCAAATGAAGATAATTAGTTTGTGTTAAGTGTTTCAGCGCAAATGCTTAAAATTAAAATATATGCTCTGCATTAAAGTATGATTATTGCTTATTAAATTTAACAAATTCAACCACAATGAGGATTCGAACTTAGTGGTTTTTACACATTCTTTTGTATGCTCAGTCATCAGAGCACACGGTTCTCTTGAACATTAACGTGATTCCGATGTTTTCCGACGAACTTAGTTTTTGCCTGTTGCGCTTTTTTTCCCCTCCTCCATAGTCACAAATGTGTAATACATCTTTGTTTCTTCGCACAAAAATGTCATATTGTTTACAAATATTTAGCAGGCATCAACGCTTGCAGTTCATTGTTTTATCTCTAACTGAAAGGAAACAATATCACAAATAAAAATGTTAATAGAGGCTATAATAAGGTAAACAGAAAGCCTCTGCCCTTTCCGTAAATAAATATTTTATCTCGGTACATACGAAAACGCTGCTTAATGATTTTCCTGCTTAGCTTCTACATTTAGAATGACTAATCGATGATCTGAGGTAGCGCGCTCATCTCTGGATCCAAGGTTCGCAGGTTTATACTTAGCCGAGGTCGATAGATTTTTCGGGGCTTAAAAATCCCGAACGCCAGTCCTCCGTGAGGAGTTTTAAGCAGTGGATCCCGTGTAGTAGGTTTACGGCGTGTTGTAGAACTCCATACCTGAATAAAGAGGTCTCTGGACAAAATTGTCTGCAATTCATGCCCAAGAAATACCTTAGTTCCCTGCCAAGTGGGTTGGAAGTGATGGACTTGTCATATGTCCCTCTGCCCATTTCGGGAAATAAGTGTACTTGAAATTATCTTTGGTAATTGAAACTTCCCTTACTGAGGCACCTCTGTTCCGGGTACTAGCTAGCTAATTGCAGATACTCGCATATGCTTGATAATCTCATTGTAAAAATATTGACCTAATACAGTTTTTTTCCCGCCATTTAAGGTACTCTCGGATCTCGAGAAGACTGGATGGAAGGAAAAATGTCTGATAAATGACGCGACTATCTTGTAAACTTACCGAAGGATCCCGTTAATCGCTGGTTCGAACCCGGCCAGGACCGATGGATTTTTTCGGGCGTAAAAATCCTAAGTATGGCTTCCTTCGGAAGGGAAGTAAAGCCGTGGGTCCCGTGTCGTACATTTACGGCACGAAAAAGAACCTCAAGCCTGAAAGAGAGGCCTCTGAGCAAAATTTATCGGCCGTTTCACGCCCTGAGTTGAATGGAACTCTGATGACCTGAGATGTTGAAGAGCGTCCGTAAATAAAACAAAACAACAACAAGAGATGCCTGTTTTCCCTACTATATTTATGACATTCACTTGTCGAAGTTGCAACACTAAATCATGCACTTTATGTTTTCTGTTATATATTTTTTTTCAGAGACTACCATCATGTTCATTTTCACAGAATGCTGTATCACCTTTAAACTCGCGCACCATCTTCTTAGTATATAATAAGGCATAGCACATTCCGCCAATGTCTTGATGAAATTCAGCAGACACTTACTTCATTTGTAAATGTTTAACCGCAGCTGTTAGCTCGGCACACTCCATTTGTGAGTGAGCGCTTCTTATCAGATGCAACAATATATCAACTAGAAATATCGCAAGGGTTTATACCTTTCAAGCATTCTCGTGGCTCAATCTAACAAATTTAGATAAGTTAGAAATGGACTAGGAATAAAGTATAAGGAAGAGATTTTTTGCAGTATGGTGCATTGTTGCTATTAGAGAGTGGTGAGTTCTTGAAAGCTACTTCGATTCATACCAGTATGTACAAATTTCTTGAGGCATGGCATACACATTTGCAGAAGCTTCTGTTAACGCCTCAACCCATCAAGAGATCTACTTGTTCAGTTAAGGCACTCGCCTGCTCTATGGTAGTAGACTACCTGCAACACCAAGCTGAATTTCCGTGCAACCCATACTGTAGGGAAGGAGTAACAGTCTCTTGAGCTGGAACTATTTCTCAGCAGCCCCTACCCCCGGGAAGAAAAAAAAAAAAAAAAAAAATTTTAGCACCATTCACATTCGTTGTTTTTTTTTTTTTCTCGAACATTTTAAATATAGTTTGTATATGTTCTGTAAGTTATTTACTCTTTATAAAATAGTTTGACTGTAACCCTGCACCTTTGAAGGCATTTAGACTGTGGGCATAACTCTTTGTTAATAGCATATCATTCCTCTTTATTTGTTTACTGGAAGGGGAAAGGTTTTTAGTGTCAAACACACGTGGATTAGAAGTCTTAGATGTAGTGATTTCTTTCAATGAGGCTGAACTCGGAAAATTTCAAGTTTTAGAGCGCTCAAGTACGCCAGTAAGCAAGAACACTAGAAACATTCTCCAAAGGGTAGACAGACTGAAATGAAGGACCAGAATATGCTTAAAAAGTATCAAAAATACACAAAACAAAAAGGAAGCTGGATTTTGTAGAGTACTAGATGGTTCTGAATTTGGTGCTGGAATGCATTAATAGAAACAAATTTAACATCGAAAGGTAAATTTTAAACCTTTTCTTTCCAATGTTAAGTTTTAAAACTGTAGGAACATTTATAACTTTTTGCATTGCAGTTATTAATTTTTTTCCGCACTAACTTCAATGTTTTTAAGAGCAAAATAAGCAATTAAATCAAACAATAATACTAGGACTATCTCATAAAATGTATTTATTCTAAATTTTGAAAACATTTTAACGATAAATCGCATGTAACCTTTTTAAATTGTTAATAAGTTTACATTCTTAATATTTTTGCTTATTTGTATTTATAAATACTCTTATGTTAATGATATAATATTTCATTACTCTAGCTTTAATAGTTTCTGGTATTTGTATTCTTTGACCTTATGAAAATAGCCTTGACTCTATAGGAAGGTTCTTCTCCCCTTAAGAGTAATACCTGGATGCCGTATAAACCAGGTAATGTACTGGTAAGTAGTTTTGGGACATGTTTCTTTGCTAAGTCTTCTTCCGGAGTTTTCCTTGCCCCGAGAATGTAAATACCAGGTAACTTTAAATGCTAAGCACTCGGATTTTTTTTTTTTTTTTTTTTGCTTTATTATTTCACCCCTTCCATTCTTCGTACATATGTATTTAAACCTTGGCAGCTGGGGAGCGTTAAATTGTCCATGAAATGCTCTAAGCTTGCCCTACTCGTATCAGCTACAGCTGTTCAGCGAGGCAGTTCCAGCCACGATAATGGCTTCGTTTCCAGCAGCAATTAATCATTCAAAATGTAAACAGAGACAAAGACCGTACTCCATACAGATACAAATTTAATTAACATTCAAATTTTGGAAAAGTACCCCATTGTACTCCACAACCATTATTTAGCTTTGTTTGTAAAGCTAAATGCATGATATTCGGCCGGATTACTGCCAATAAAACAGATCTACTAAGCCAGCTATAGTATAATGAGTACATTTTTTCTCTTCCATTCTCGTTTAACTAGTTTTGGATGATATGGGGCGAAAGAGAATAATTTTGATACTTGAACCTTTCTTATAGCTGGCCCTTTGTACCTACTTCCCCAATGGGGCCACCTTCAAGATGAAAGGAGAAATTTGGACTGATAGAATCTGTGGGTGTTGACTGCGCGGATGCAGATGGCGTCTGTAACATGTTTCCAGATAGATAGAACATGCAATGCCGATGGAGTCCCTTCCGAAGTTGCTCAAGCCCCTCGGAAGATCCGCTGACATTCCACACGCTGGGGCAGAAACTTTTCTAAAGCACAAGCACCATCACATTACACCAGCCCACCTCGCTTTCGACCCTGTAACAGAACCTACGAAATAAAATGACATGAAATGATAGAGCGGAAAATTCGTAGAATAGTATCCTAAGTGACATGGGACAACACGAAAAAACAAACAAACAAAACAAAAACCCAAAGCCAGGATGGCCCAGAACCTCCCGAATTCAAGTCAAGTGCTACGCCTGAGCCAATCCGCTCCATAATCAGATTTAATTTTTAAAATCTTTCATATTGTATTTTTACCATTGTTGTTTTCTCCATGCTTCACATTGTAATTTAAACTTGCGCTCTAAACAATACATATGGAATTTCGATGTTTGACTTGCAGAAGTTACTTTTTTATGTATATATTGTCCTATAATCTCATAGAATACTGAGCTTGCTCGATCGGTTATAAGAAACTGGGTCACTTAAATGTGGATCTGTTACCTTTATAACGCTTGTAACACACCACATGCTGTTTTACAGATATCGCTTTTCTGTTTATACCAAACCTTCAATTCACAATTCCGAACCATAACGATGTCGGTATCCTGCCGTTCATACAAATATAATAATAATATGTGTTCGCCATTTGGCATTTAGTATAGTGCAATGAATTAATTAAGCAACTTATGTCCCAATCAGGGCTAGGGCCTCCGCAAGCGAGAAGAGCTCATTGATTTCTCATAAGGTGAGCTAGTCATATGAGCTATGGTTCCTATGAGTTTGTTAAGTGTATAATGTTTCTTATTTTACAAGTTTAACTAGAAGGTTCAAGTGCTGAGTCTATTAAGTTTGGTATTGGCTTCGGTTGTTCTCTTCTTTCTGTTCCAAGGCTCTTCCAGGTGCTGCGGTTCCGTGCTATGCTAGTCCAGTGTGTTCCGACTACTTTCCTGAAGGAGTCCACCTTGTTCACGGTCTTCCTCTTCCTCTCCTACCGATGCCATGTGGTAGCTATACATTCCCATCTGCTGCTAGGCAGCCTTGATACATGTATGTCCCATTTCCACTTCAGGCTGTTTGCACGTAGAGCCATATCGTTCAGTCCCGACATCTTTCTTAATTCCACAGATGATATTTTATCCATGAGGGATATCCCTAGTACTTTCCGCTCCATTTTACGTTGCAGCTGCTAATATTATTCTTTTCCACTTCTGTTAGGCTTTACGTTTGGCATCAATATAATAATGTTGGGAATATGCATCAGTCCAGCACGTCTAACCTCAGTTTTCGGCTCAAAGTATTGTCCATCAGTATGAATTTCAATGACCAGAATGCTCTCCATGCTGAGGAAATTCTTTCGTTCAGTTCTTTGCCCAAGTAATACCGAAATGCAGCTATTTGTCTAAGTAGACATACTCTGTTACATATTTTAGTGTTGTTGAGTTGATTTTCGTTACTTGGCTGCTTGTTCTGATCTGTGTTTTCTCCATGTTCATAGATAGACCAGCAGTTTTACTGTGCTTGTTGAGATCTTGTAGCATTCTTTGAAGGCTCTCTTCTGATGAAGCAAATAGAACTGTGTCGTCTGCAAATTTTATGTTCGTGAGTTTGTAACCATTTATGCTAACTCCAAATCTGTTTCCCCATTTTATTTTGCGAAATATTTCCTCTATAGACAGTGTAAAACAGCCTTATATTATAATACAGATAAATGTTTAAAATACAATGTTCAAAATTTCAGTCCCGTTATTAAAGTATGCATCAACTAAAAATTAATGCAGCACAGTTTTCAATGTCATAAAAGTAATCATATGAACCTCACATGGAAGTTTATTAAAGAAAGAAACAGCAATGGTTTTAGGCATACCTGATTTTTTATTTTGTTAGCTGAAGCTGTAGGTACAGTATTAACTAGGCGAGTATTTCATGTTGTAATTATGTGCATCTCTTCCAGGGGTGAACAGATTTAGTTTTTTTTACATTCATATTAAACAGGATCTATTTATATAACGTTCCGACCATTCCCTTGCATGTTTTATTATTTTATTATTTTTTTTTCTTATGTTCCATAGGTTTATTACACGTTATTTTATTTAGAATGCTCTTTAACACCTTGGGTAATTAGCGTACTGTTCAATTCAATTCAGGACGTGAAACAGCCTATAAATTTTGCTCAGAGGCCTCTTTTTTCAAACTTAGATTCTTTTACGTTCCGTAAATCTACGACACAAAAATAACGGCTTTCTTATACTTACGAGTTTTACGTCTCCATCGACCCTGGCCAGATTTAAAACCCTTGATTTGAGTTATACGAGATGAGTGTGACCTGTTAGACTAGCAGGGGAATCTCTTCTATTCCAGTGTCGACAGAAGAGTTATGAACCTTGGTTCTAACTTGTTGGTTGCATCCATTCAAATCTTCATTCTCAAGAAATTAAATGTAACATTTCCTTTGTCGTTCACTGTTAGATGTCCATTGCAGAATTCCCTTCAAGCCTCTTTTCCCCTTACTCTAAACAACAACAACAGTACAGCAGCTTCCATTAAAGGGTTTTAATTTCAGTGAGACTCGCGCCCTTCTTGGCGAACGACACGTACTGCTGTGTGTGTTACTGGAAGTTTAGGATAATGACAACAGCGAGCACATTCCATGGCGTTCTTGTTTTCCGAACAACTTTCAAACATTTCTAGTAGTTTGTGGTTTATGTTCATGTGAGTGGGTGCTCCTGCCAAAATGAGAGTTGGTAAATTCAGAAAGGAAGTATCGACTCACAAAAAACTCGGCATCTTCTAACCGGATCAAGAACTGAGCATTTTACAGATTTGTTTCGGGATTTGTTTCAGCGCGCGTTTTCACGCTGTTTAATCGCAGGTCCATGCCGTGGATTAGAAACATGTAAGATGACACAACAATAGGAAACATTGTTAGCACCCCCCTCCCCAACTGGGCCACGCCCCCCTCCTGTCCGCCATTACAGACCGACAAGTTACTCGCTCATCTCTTCCCCCTGCTTTTTTTCCGCTTTTTTTTTTATTTCCTTCACTCTCATCGCCGTGTATCCCTCTCTCTTTCCAGCTCATTAGTGCGGCTCTCCGCCTACACGCGGCGCTACTGTGTCGACCCGCGTCTGCGCACCGTCTCTCGCCTCAATCACAGTTTGCCTGCTGTCAAAGCCCCAAACAACGGAACAAAAGGCACAAAGACGAGGTTCGAGGGGAGGGGGTGGGCGAAGCGGATCCACTTGCAATGGCGACGCTACCAACCGTGTTCTAATGACGTTTGAATGTTAATGACGCCTTGAGAGGCCGGTAATGACTTGGCCTAACAAGCGATAAAAACCACAGGATTTCTTACAACGGGCCTCGACTAGACTGCACGCTGTTTTTTCTTTCCTTCCTTCCTTGCCTGCTTCCTTCCTTCGGCATTCACCGGAATTTGCATTTTCTAGAACTAAATAAAACATGAAATGTATATAGGAAACTCCCCGCACGGCGAGGAGGACGCGAGAACAGGGAGGTAAAAAGAGGAGGGTATTGCTAGAGTTTGCCGGGTTATACGGTGTACGTCACATGGAGGATCCTTATGGAAAACATAAAAGTCTTCGGTGTCGCTGCAAATGAATTCTGCAACAACTTCATTGCTGTTTTTTGGCAGCTCGTTGTTCTTCTTAAAGAGAGTAATATTCTTCCTTCCTACTTGAGAACTTTATCGACTACCTAAGATGAATATTCTTGATAATGAATTTCACATTGGTGACCTTACAAGTCTAGACAAATCAGTAATACTAGTATAAAAATAAACAAGTTTTATCATAATGAAAGAGTCGCATCAAACCTCATGTGTTATCACCATTAAGTCGGAAATACCTGACTACTGCACACTGTGATAACTAGCGTTATCTATAACTAGTAATGAAGCTGCTAGAAAGTTTGGAGGGTTGATTCTAATCATTTGAGTAATATTTCTTCTATTAGAATCGTAAATTTATTTTTAGTCTGAAATATTTTCCTCCAAATTCTTCCAAATTCTTTTTCTTTAATGCATTGTTGAGTTTTCTGACGGTAGGCAAGGTCTCCCTAAAGATATAAAATTCATTAATTAAAAGTTGAATTCGACTTCTATAAATTTATGTACCTCTATGCCTTTTTTTCACTCGATTTTCCTTTAATTGTGGAAAAATGTAAAGCTTTCTTAGTTTTAAACCATCCCTGCATTCTTTTATTATTTTTATTACCAAACTTTTTGACACACAAGTAGTCATGTTAGTTGATTCATTACGTTATATAACACTCCAGATTTTTTAAAATATATATTAAATATTGACTAGCATTATACACAATTTTAGTAACCTCGGGGACGGCCCACTATAACATTCTATATCCTTGCAGTAATTATATACTTGTCGACGCAGTGATCATTGAAAACAATTTTAATTATTGCAAACAGCAGTAAATGAATCAGTCAATAAAAACGCCCCATTCACACGATTCCAAAAGTGCAAGACCACACTTTATAATGAAGGGGTCATTTACTCTGTACATGTTGTAAATGTGTATGGTAAACACTTCAAAGATTTCGTTTCTTTAAAAACTGTGCCTTGTTCTATTTAATTTATGGATGACAATCTCTCGATCAGACCACAGCAAAAACAATATATTCTAAAGAATCAAAACAGAAGGTTTGCCTGCAAATAGGCCAACTTTGTTTTATGTATTGTTTTGTACCCGTATAATAAGATGTTAATCTATGTTTCCTTTAACCTTTGTTTATGATTAATTTGCGATTCATAAGAATAAGAAACAAAGCAGTTATTGATAACAAGGTCGAAAATAACAAGCGAACATCGCGGCACAAGTCAGTAATAACAAGGTGGAATTTCTTTGTGATCAACTCCACCTTTTCACAAGGCATCTATACTGTTATTTGGTACGTGAAATACTGACTGCAAATTATTCATGGGAACCAAATTTAATTAGGGCACTGTGCTACCATGAATAGCTAGGGGTGGAAGGGAACATGACATGGGAATCCAAACGAAGAAAGAAACTTGAAGCGATAAGGCTGGACACCATTTGGGTAGCGGATCAGGGAATAGAAAGAGTGTTGGAGGAAGGCTAAGCACCACTTAAGGAATATGGATAGGCAGCAGACAATTGCCTAATGCAGTGCGGTGATTTCGCTGGTATTACAATCAAGACTAAATTTTGAATGGGGGATGGAGCAGTACATCAAAACAGGGGCCAGACTCACTAGCCAGGATCTTGCGTAGCTTAAACCAGGAGTATGGCAGATGATTGAATTTCATTGACGAAAATGGGCTGAAGAATTTGCCCCATCAGTTAAGAGGAATCACAGATACAAAAACCTACTGGCCGAATGTAAAGGTACGGAAAAATCGAGAGAAAAGTGTCAACTACACCCCTTAATGAGATCGAACAAAGGGATTTGAATATGCTGGGCTCTGCTGGTAGGCAAGAAAGAAGAGGAGAAAACAGAAAATGTCTGATAAAAGTGAGACAGGTCGGGTCTGAAAAGGTTTATAGCAGAGAAAGGGGCGGGGAACACAAATTGAGTGAACACAGGTTGTGTGTGTAGGTGTGTGACATTCCTATTGTTATTTCTTTAAATTTATTTTTAATTTTATTTTTATATTAATATATATTTTGTTGCATTTTAATATGGAATGTCCAATAATTAATATAATACATTGTGTTAAATCAAACATACCTAATGTATTATTATAAACATGTACAGTCCGTTGTACTCGTGAGTTAGTTTAAGCTTTATTGTAATGTTGCCATTGAAATAAATACAACCACTGCAGCTGCTGGGAACATGAGAACTTTTATGTTCATTTAATGACAGCTAAATTTCTGTTTATGCCTGAACGAGTACGAAAATGGCTTTTTTTTGGGAAATCACTTTTTATCTTACTCTTTACTGTTTAAAAACTATTTTCTTTCATATTACATTTTCATTTTAACACCGTCAATCTATTCAAGAACCGAAATTGAGAACCACAAGTCCTTTAGAAGAACATACTTTTGCTAAAACCATCTATCAACATTCGAGCACAAAGTACATAACTGATTACAACACACCGCCCCTTTGTAACGTCATTATTATGGACGATAAAAGAAATTTGGAAGCAGTATATTACGGTTTGCTATTTCCTATTTAGAAAAGGCTAGCATCGCTCCTTACCTAATCTTAAACACTGATTCGTAAGCTCAAAATGTCAGTTTTATCGCGTTATCCAGTTATCTGAGACCGACGCGACTGTGGGGGACATGGCTACATTGTTCGAGACGAATGGGCGGGGATTTACTAAACGGCTACGTTGGTCTTGATTCAAGCCACTCCATAGTGGTTCAAAAATCGATTCTGGCAGGACAAATTTATTTATTGCTGCTCTAAGTTTTAATAGTCTGTAGAGAATAAACATTTCATTATAAATACAATATGTTAATATTTTTGTAAGGCAATAGATAGTCTGTTTCTTTTACTTTTACGCCCAAAATTTTGTGGGCTACTTGTGACATTTATTAGTCATGATCTTATATATATATATATATATACTGTCTCTGTCCTAGACTCTTTTACAATGATACAAGTCGCTGTTAATAAGGTTAATCAACACCTCTGGGCTTTGCTAAAACTATAACCTATCAAATAGTAAATAAAGCCCGAGAAATACTTTATTACTTATGAAGTACATTAGACAAAGTTAGAGTTGGCATAGACGTTTTCGAAATGTTCCCCAATGAGTTGTATGCGCTTGGTCCAAAGTGTCTGCCAGTCCCGGAAGACTTGCTAGAAGCAATTTTTTGACACCGTCTTCAAATCGCCCCTCCGCTCGCTTCATGGCGGCCTCAGATAATCCAAAACGCTGGCTCCACAGCTCGTTTTTGAGACAAGGGAATAGAAAAAAGGCACACGAAGCTTGTTCGGGCTGTATGGAAGTGGGGCACATTCGACGTGTTTTTTACTGGCAACAACGTCACGAATGTAAGGGCGTGCTTTATTATGGTGAAGGATGCAACTGAGAACATTTTCATCGGCTGTATATGGGCAATAAGCTCAAAACTGTCTTGTAATACTTCCCATTAACCGTTTTTTATCGGGGAACTTTATGTTCATAACCATTCCATGACAGTCGACGAACGAAATCACCATAACCTTTCCTGCCGACCGAACAATCTTGCCTTCTTTGGTGTCGGAGAACCAGGTGATTTCCGGACCGAACTCGCCTGCTTGCTTTCGGTGTCGGATGGAGAAGCTAGGTCTCATCACCTGTGATGATGGAACTCAGGTATGTCCCGCCAAGCTCCACTACAGGCGCTGAAGTTACCGACACACTTCCCTAGCACCATCCTCTGTTCATGCATTAGCAATCTCGGCACCCATCTGGCACAGATCCATCTCATGTTTAAGCAATCGTACAGAATGATGAACGCACTACCATGGGAAATCTGTCACTTTATCCACGGTTATTCTTCGATCTTACCGAACAATGACAGCAGCTGTGTTAATCGTGGTCTCGTTCACTGCAGTGATTGGATCACCTGCTTTGTTGTCTTTGAAACACCCAAGTGCAATGTGGCGGAACGCTATTGCCATATGGTTGCTGTAATATCGCGTACATTCCCATACCGGATTTGTGCAGACGGAAGCAAAATTTCAGAGCAGCGTAGTGTTCTTTACGAAGCCGCTACATCTTACTCAGCCGACCTGCAAACATTTCTCTTTCTAAGACGCATGCGCGTACGCGTTTTTAAATGTTTCCGCCAATCCCGTGATATCTGTTCTTCTCATGAAAAAGTGTTTCACCACCGTATCTCGACTGTGTTATGAGAAAAGACTATAAACTATCTCTAGTATAATATAAATCAGACAGCAGCTATAAACGCCTGTAAATATATTAATGTAGTACGTGCTGTCACTGTTATCATCGTCATATGGTTTTCGTTATTCATTTCCGCCCCTCCGCTATAAGTGTTGTCTAGCAAGGGAGTACTTGTTACAACATTACAGGATAACACTCTAATTTGGCTGCTGTATTTGTACAGGGTTAATATCCCAATTTCTCTGCTTAGCTTCTTTGTGTATATGGCTTTTCTGTTAAACTCGTATTTTGAATCAAAAATATAAGTACTTTTTCTGCTGTATAGGAAACTGATACTCGAACTGGAGAATTTAGTTTCTTTTGCATATAATGGCTCTTCTTGGTGTGGTCTGTAAATTTTTAGAATCGTTGTAGTATCTCTTTTATCAGATGTTCGCAAAGATACTCGTATTTTTGTTTCAAGGATAATTCTTCCTGTGAATGCTCTTGTACAGTGAGTTTCACAATCCTTTGTCTTTTTTTTTTTTCCAAACTGCCTTCTACAAAAAGTTTGCGCCATATTTCAGCTCCTGGCATTCTAGGGATAAGCTTTTTCATTGCTGGAGTGGGCATCCCATTATAAACATTATTAGGAATCATTTCTTTGTCTAATCAGTCAGAACAATCAGCAGCATTTTTCTTTTTTCTACAACTCATCTGTTCTAAATCTCATATAGCTTCCAATGCATAAAAGCGAACTCAAAGACCGAGACGGTTCTGGATATAAAGTTTATTTTCTAATGGCAGAGCACGCGGGAGCAAAAACTGGTGCACATATTGTAAACCGAAAACTTTTGTTTATAATGTGTGCTATACTTTACCATGAACATTTACGCATATTTTATCATAATCCTGTTTAAATCTTACTAACTTTTACAAATTTGTAGATTTTACCGTTCATTACTCAATCATATCTGGTTAATAACTGATTTAAGGTGCCTATGAAAGCCCATACTAACGAGTATTTTCCATGTCCTTTCTAAGAAAAACCACAAAATGCGTTAATAATGAAACTCAGAAATGTCCGTCACGCAGGAACTGCGAAAACTAAGCGAATTCTTCATCAAGTATAACAACTTTAAAATAAAATAAAACATTCAACTTACAATCTTATTCATTAATGAAATTTGTTATGGCATTACTGTCTATTAATTAGCATAACAAACTCCAAAGCTAATTAACACAAGAACAACTGAACTATAATACAGTGCTTAATAGGTTCGTTTGCAAAATTAGAATTCTTGTAATCTATAAGTATTACAAAAGAGAAACCACATTATATTTTTTCATTAATCATTTTACTAAATCACAAAATTAATGGCATACCATTAATTAAATGACAAATAAAGCTGTACTATATGATTATTTTTAATTTAACCATGTTTATAGATCGCGGATTCGATCCTGGCCAGGACCGATGGATTTTTTCGGGCGTAAAAATCCTAGGCATGGTTTCCTTCTGAAGGGAAGTAAAGCCGTGGGTCCCGTTTCGTACATTTACGGCACGAAAAAGAACCTCAATCCTGAAAGAAGAGGCCTCTGAGCAAAATTTGTCGGCCGTTTCACGCCCTGAACAGAATGAAACGCTGATGACCTGAGATGTTAAAGAGTGTCCATGAATAAACCAATAAAAAACATGTTTATAAACTGAACCACTAGTAACATTCACTAAAATAGAGAAAAATAACAGAAAATTTCGATTTATTTTGTGTATTTAAGCAAAAGAAAAAAATTGATACTCTGTCAATAAAACAAAAACATGGTACTAATTAATAACAAATACAATGTACTAAACAAATATACACAATCAACAACATACAATTAAAAGTTCCATCGATTTTCAGTGCCTTTGAAATTTGATTGTAGTAAAACAGTAACGGAAAACGTTTTCAGAAGGTTATTGCAGAGCGCTCGTACACACAAATATAATTCTCACACACATATTAGATTACTTTTTGTTAAATATAAAACATAGATCGTTATAAATACAGCTTATATGCTAAATTAATTTGTCCTTTTATTTTCAAGCAATTGAGAGAAAATTTAACGCTATAGCGACTTTAAATTTCGGTTTTCAGGTGTATCCCTACCCTAATGGTCCGAGTTCCCCAATTTTCAGAATCTATTTATATTATTTTATTTTCATGATATACGCCGAGTTTTGTTGCGAAAAAATAAATATTGGTACCGCTAGAGCGATTTTTAAATTTTGAATTTCAGGTAAACCCCACTACTAATATTCTGATTTCGCTGATTTTCATAAAATATCATCACTTGTTTATTTTAATGACATATAATGGGTTTCGTTGAGAAAAACAAAAATTGCGGCTGCAAGAGAGCTTTTTAAATTTGCGCTTTAGGTTAACTCCCACCATCAATGGAATCCAATTTTGCTGGTTAACGAATTCGACGAATCGTTTGTTAATTTATGGTTAAATGCCGAGTTTTGTGTAGAAAAAAAAATTGCGGTCGCTGGAGTGTTAACAGATACACATTCAATCCCGGCCAGAATCGATGGATTTTTTTCGGGCGTAAAAATCCTAAATATGGCTTCATGACTTCCTTTGGAAGAGAAATAAAGCTGTGGGTTTCGTGTCGTAGATTTGCGGCAATAAAAGAACCTCAAGCCTGAAAGAAGAGGCCTCTGAGCAAAATTTAGTGGCCGTTTCACTCCCTGAATTGAATGAGACACTGATGGCCTGAGAGGTTAAAGAGCGTCCGTAAATAAACAAATCAACAACAACAACAAACACACACATGATCGATGGAGATTTGAAGAATTTTCTCAAAAATCTTTTCATAGGTACAACCACAATAGATACACTTCTTTGGAATTCGCTAAAATAGAAAGTTGAGTACCCTGTTTATAGATAAGAGGCTCCGAAAATATATTTCATGTGAGATCAAGATTTACGCACGTTGAAAATTATCAAAATTTCAGGCTTGTGGCAAATATTTTACATTTTGTCCCGCTAGAATCGTGATCTGGCCCACCGAGCACTAAAGCAGTGTCGTATGAATAGTAAAAGAAACAAAACGTACCTAACCCTAGAGTCAAGTCTTCTAAGAACACTAAATGACAAAACGGTAGTAGGGCTTATGAATATTCTATTCCATGATTTATGATTCTTATGTCTGTACTCAGTACGCTCATGCTGTCAGGAAATTATTTAAAGAGAAATTCACGATGGTCAAATTCCAATTTTTAATGCGATTCATCCACACACTTAGACGGACTAACGGATGATATTCATCAAGAGATAAATTTAAAATTTTAGAAAGAATTAAAAAGGATATGGGTGAATTCATAAGCAGATGTCAGAAATGTAAGGAAAACGAAAGTATCTTTTTGCATGACATAGATGAGTAACTTTTAAGAGCAATATAACTTTTAGACTGTCACTTCAGTGTTTCTACCACCGACTCTTGTGCTCTGACCTAAGAGTACGTTGCTGGCTGTGAGGCCGATGCAATCCCCGCCGCCGTGTCGGTCATCAGATAATTGGATGTCCGGATCATCTATAGCAAGAACCATGAGATATAAATTTCTATAATAAATCATAACAATTGGCTTCTTGCAGGAGCTCAGCCGGTATTGGATTTGATATATCTCCCTTTCGGCACATAACTGCAATGTACTTGTAAGTTGCCACAATTCATGTTTGTGTATATACGAAGGTTTTCAATGTTACAGTATCAATTTTTCACGGCCTGTAAATATAAAATAGACACTTTGTGTACTATTTTATTTTTAACCACGGAAAAGTAACCTAATTCTTGAATTGTTGATTGGGTGATAGAGAGAGAGTTGATGTTCCTTAAATATTTGTTCACTCTATACACAACATTAAAATGGCAGCATGTTACTGCGTATTCAAATGAACAGTAATGAAGCTCTAAAATATTTTGTTTGCAAAGTCCTTTTACCAGGCCTGAAATTTTATAGCGTCATTACAGCGTAAGAATACCATGAACACCTCGAAGGACGGACGTTGTGTGTGTGTGGCAATCTACAGAGGGAAATGATGTCATCTAAAGAGGTATTGACAGAAACAGAACTAATTAATATTTCAGCCACGTTTCACAGAGATTGTGTATTCGGTGAAGTCAAATATGCATTTTACCTCCCCTTCTTCCCTATTTGTAAGCAAGTTTGTTGACTGTTATGTAAAGGCTTCTAGTTAAAAATCGCATTCCTTGCAGCAATTAGTAGTGCCTTTGTTTATACATTTAATGGGACTAATGGGGAATGTAGTTGCACAGCTTCTCTGCAAATTTTGTAGCGGAAATTGAGTTCCTGCTGAATTACTTTTCCATCATTGTTCAATATAATAAATCTTTTACGAGTTCCATTAAAAAAGAAAACATTAATTTTTTCTTGTGCAGAATAAGGTAATTTATTATTATTATTTTGTTTATTTAAAGACGCTGTTTAACATCTATGACATTAATGAGCCATTCAGTTCAGGGCGTGAAACTGCCGACAAATTTTGCTCAGAGGTTTCTTCTTTCAGGTTTGAGGCCTTTTAGCATGCCTTAAATGCACAACACTAGAACAATGACTTTACTTCCCTCCGAAGGAAGCCATACTTTAGCTCTTTACCCGCGACCTTGGGCAAGTATGGTCACCAATGGACCATCATAAAGCCAAGAAGTAATGGGAACTTTAATCTATATTGATCTTTGTTTGCATTTAACACTTTTAAAATTAAAAAAGTCTTTTATTAACGTAATGATTTCAATTAGTTGTCAATTGGATTTGAATGTTTTTAAATTATTTCACACGTATATAAAGAAACAATTTATCGCCATTTTTAATTTATGATAGCACACATTAACACGTACCCCGACTCAGCTGTGCTTTTTAAAAAAATTAAGTAAATATTTGAAATAACGCTTTGCTGCATGGACAAAATCTCAATTAATTTGAACCTTTAATTATTTTCACCCAAAAACTACACAAAATGAATATTTTAAGTGGTGTAATGCTTGCTTTAGGGGTGCCCATAGTACTTTCTTTAGGCTGTTCTAGGACGTTGTCATACATAACAAAAAACGAAAAATGTTAAAGCTAATGAGGTGCTCTTTTCTGAAGCATATAAGCAGAAATACCCGAAATGTTGCGATTTTGTGTATCGAATTTCAAAGCTTCTTATGCTATTACATTGAAACTCCTTGTTAGCCATCTTTTCTTTTTCGCGATTGGAATTTGAAGAAAACGAGAAAGAAAAGTCAGCAGCTTTCATATGAAAACATTTTCACCGATTTACAAAAAACTTAAGGATGAAGTACAAAGCAACACATAACATGGCTCATAACTGTTCCAACCCAGTTGAAATGCACATGAGGCATTGTCAGAGGAAAGACAAAAGACAATATGGCCTTGTAATTAAGTTTCGTTTATAAAGGAGGTTCACTTCTTTTCGCTATGCACTATAAATAAGGCAGAGTAAAACAAGTGTTGCTTAGGGGTTTGATATTGCCAATAGCATCGTAACGCGAGCATGGAAAGTCTTCAGAACAAGATAGCTCGGCGGCCTACACAAAATCACATCGAAGAGGACCGCAATACTTCTAACAGACAGCAAATAACATTGCACAACAGGTGCATAGGACTCAAGACTGTCACGGTTTACTGCACACAAAGCTGGAAGACTTGTTCCATTTACACTAGCTCATCGGAGACACCGTTTACAGTGATACAGAGAACACAAGGACCGGAGAGTAGACAATGGATGAAGTGATTCTCGGCGAGATGTTGGAACCACGAATCATCAAACATCACTGAAAAAGATATAACTGTCCAAGTGTTTTCATTTGGGGATGGACGTACAAAGCTGCAGACAATGGATCACACGCTACTGCAATGAGATTATTATTTCCTATGTGCGTCTATCCGGAGATGCCATTGACCCCCAAGTTTTTAATATTGCAGTTGCAGCTATTTACGCTCTCAATGTTTGGAAAAGGCTTTTGGGTGCTGCACAGTTTTAAATGAGCATTGTAAATTGGCTTTACGGCTACAATAAATGTATACTTTATCTCCCGTAAATGCAGCTCACATTCCTTAGCTCGTTACCTAACTTTGATGCATGTGCAGGCATTAACCGGAGGGTGTAAGATTTTATACTTGTATTAAGTGAGGGTAAACCTATAGCGCATTTCAGTAATAACTTTTATTTCTGCTAATATTGTTTTGAATTATCTTCTCCAAACGCCATTTAATATTTTTCTCTAAATTTTAGTCCTTATTTTTACTTGCATTTATCACGAAACTTTCTTGGCCGCAAAATGAACCTGTATATTTGTTTGTTTTTGTTTGTGATATTGTTTAACGCCAGATTTTACTAATGAGGCACTAGAGAAGGTGGACACTGATAAAATTTGAGATGCAATAATAAATTGGGAAAATATTTTTTTAAAGGAAGAAAGCATTGCATGTCTAAATTTAGGGTATCTTCCTGGGATTTGCTATTTATGAGAACTGAGGATAATCTAGAAAAATACTTTAGTCAGGGAGAATGGTCCTGGAGGGAATCCAACCCCAGAACTCCCTCTCACGAGTTCGGGCCTTAACGACCTTGGCCAACAGTGTCGGTCGTTTGTTGTTTTTAAAATTCAAAATAAAAGATGTATAAATTCAGTATGAGGAATAATAAACTTTGTAATGTATCGTTTAAAGTAAAAGTTAATAACCGAACTGCTCATTCCAGTACAAATCGAATCAGAAATGCAGTTATTGTGCATCAAATCTTGTAATTAGTTCATAGAACTGTCAATAATGTACACATTTTATATTATATGATTTTTGAGCGTTCAGAATTAAGTATGAATTAACGCTTGTGTGTGTGTGTGAAATAATTCTTTTAATGTTAAATGCACTTAACATTTAAATGACTACATCAGAGCCACACCAACTTCTACAAGACATGAACTTAGGTTTATTTTGGTTCCATTTGGCTATCTAGTGCCTTTTTAGGGGTGTAGTTTTACATGTTGCCATACTTGGAAGTTTGCTTGGCTTGAAAACAATTGACACATTTAAAGAGAATTAAAAACCCAAAAGGCAAACGAGTCTCTGAATTCCTTGTGCTTAATTTTTGTGTACTTAAAATGTTATTTAAAAATGGAATACTTAGTAAAATATTAGTTTTATAATTAATGACTATAAAATGTTGGCAAATATTTTTCACAATTTTTTTTTTTGCATGAGTTGTAATGAAAAATGTAATTAATTCAGTTTGTTAATATTCTTCCCACTTACAAATAGAAACATTTTTACCTCTGTGCCCTATAGCTTTTGAGAAAAAATTTCATTAAATGTAATAAAACGTTAAATTATTTATGACAATATATACGCAGTTATTAACAATAATGAATAAAAGCGATATTTATTGGAAGGAAAGAATCAGGTTTAAAATTAGCAGGTCACGGTCAGGATTCAAACCACAGATCTTCGGCCTTCCGTGCCGACGCTCTAGCTGAGCTACCTTTTATTTCAAGAACGAATCTAATTTTATGTTATATTCTGGACACCTTCCTAAGATGAGAAAACAAAGAGACGGCTGCTAGTGTGGAAGAACTTGTAAAAAAGGGGACATGTTTTTGCTAAAGGATTGTGAAAAACATACTATAATAATTTACTAATTTTTATGCACATAACTCTAAAATCTGATTTAAGAAAGCGGTTTTAAGAAAATTTGTGTTATTGTGCTGTCGTATGTTAATGCTTCCTTTTTTAATGAAAATTTTGTACATTTTTATTCATTATTTTAACTATTTGCTACATTTAGTGTTTATATTCTACCGATCATGGGAATAGCAGTCTCCTTCCTATAGATCGATTTTTTCTGCAATATCCATTCCTACAGATCAATTGATTATGACCAATTCTATTAAGCTTTTCCTTCAAAGCAGTTTACTAGAAAAGTTCATACCTCGTAAATATCAAGGTTAGTCATTTTAAAACCCAAGGACTTGGTTGTAGAAATGTGTCGAGTGATCATGGCAATTTTTTTGTGCAATGAAAAGGATGGTAGTACACCAGAGAACGCAGTGACTTTCATTCGTCCCGTGACTTACAGTACATTAATGCAGTGGGATGTAGATGCCGTCCAATTGGCAAAATGGAAGGCAATGTGATGCTCATCTTCGATCAACATGGAGTTTCTGGAAAGTGGAACAGTTGTGAAAGTCGTGCTCAATGCCGAAACGTTCACCAGGTTCGGCGGGCAACAAAGACAAACTGCCCAAGACTGCTCTCGGATGTGTCCATTCAAGGTCTGGAACGTTTCAACAGATACGGCGGCCATGCTGAATGAAGACTTTTGCGTTTTTCCACTAGGTGCTCTGTTTTTAAATGATGCCCCTTATATATTTGTATACTCTGGACAGCTTACAAGGTATTATGATATTTTTATTGAAATAAAGTTGTAAATAGTGAAGTGATACATATTTTGTCCGATAATATAATTTAAATATTGTCACACGCTTATGTATAATTTTAGGTTTATAATATTTACTATTTATCGTTGTAAATTTGTGTTACTAAGCTTTAGTAATTGAAGATCGCTTATTTAAAACTTTCATCAGTGTCTTTTATTAGTATCTTACCTTCTAAGAAATTATGGAATCAATGGAAGAAAACCGCTTCTCTGTAATGTTCAGGTGCCCACAATGGTTGTTTGGTTCGAATGAATAGCTTGCTTAATGGGGCACTGGATGAGAAAAATCTTAAAAATTTCACAAATTTTGTTTTTGTATGTTTTTAATTCTTAAGAGTCAATAGTAACATGTTGTGTTTTTCTTTTTTCGAAAACATGGTTTATACCATATGCTGAAGGCACGTCACATCGCAACCTTGCTATGATGTTGATCCACAGCAAAACCTGTAGCTCTATACTGTGCATTTGAGAAAATTCGTTCCCCCTCTCAAAATACTTATTGTCAAATCTCCTTTCTATTCCTGAATTCTTTATAATGAGAAAAGGTTTGAAAGGATTGAAATTAAAACAAGTAATTTAATGTTAGAACATGATAAACTTTTATGAAAACTGTGACAGCGTAAATATACTAAGAATGTATAATATTTTTCCTTTTCAAGTTTTTGCACACAGTACGTTAATTTTTTACTGTCACTGTTACACAGTTGAGTAACGGAAAAGGTTATTCTCTGCTGGGCTAAGTATTCCGGCTAAGGGAGGGAGTGAGACAATGTCTATAAGGGAAGGCGGGCATATAATACCATTGTTCTTGGAATGCTAATCCAGTAACTATGGCTCTGTAGTCGTATTGCATCTTCTCAAAGTCGATGTTTAGTTATTTTATCGCGATGTTATAAAAAAGTAAGGTAAATTTGTTGTTTTGTAACAGTACAGTAGCTTTGTTTAAGGGAGATTTATTTTTGACGTGTCGCTCTTATCTTTTTTGATTGTTTATTAGCTCAGCATACAATATAGAGTACTTTCTAAAAAGGAAAGCGTATTGAAAAAGTACAAGTAGCATAAGAAAAACATATTGATGATGAAAATACATACGTTGAAAACTATAATAATACGTTAATAGGAGAGTTTGGGTAAATAAATAACAAGATATTAAATTTTCTATTATGTATTTACACTTTTACAAATGACAAAAATGAAACACAGAATATATTAACAAATGGTGAAATATTTGGTTGGGCTCTTTGCTTCCCTTTCTAAATCTTAACTTTTATAATTATTTTTGTTTAACCACCTGAATATTCAGAGGTTTACATTATAATAATAACCCTTTCTTTTTTTAAAAATGACAAAAGTTAAATAATTACGTAAATTTGTACAAATATGCTTCGTTTTCACTTTTACAATTCTTTGTGTATATAATAAGAAGTCGATGAAGTGATACTTTTGTTGCTCTGGCTACGCTGCCCCTAAGTGTATTATGTACAACACCACAACATAGTAATATTCTGTCTATACACTCGCATTCTTTTGTTTATACAGTTTTCAACTGTTTGCACAAGTTAAGACGCCTTCCATGGGCACAAGAGTAAATCGTTCATCACTAGAACACATTTGGCGCACTTCTACAACCACACCTTGACCGCTATCTCATTGCTGCATTGTTCAACATATGCCATCGTTAACACTCTCACTGTGTAACAACTTAATTACCTATATATCTTAAAAATAATAGACAACTACTGCAGTGCATGCGTGGAATTCAGTACTCAGTTCTGCAACTGTCTATTGCGCGGACAGCTCGTCAACGGGCTGTTCTACCACCAATGGTGGCCGAGGTCGTTAAGACGCGGACTCGTGAGCAGGAGGTCTGGGGTTCGAATCCCACCAGAACCGTCCTATCTGACTGGAAATTTTTCCAGATTTTCCTCAGTCGTCATAACTGGCAAATGCCGGGTAGGTACCCTAAACTTAGGCCTGGAACGCTTCCTTCCTTAAAAAAATATCCTTTCCCTATTTATCATTTCATCTCATGTATCATCATTGTTCACCGCCTGTGGTGCCTCAGTAGTAAAAACGGGCGTTAAACAGTGTTAAAAAAACGGATTGTTTTACTACGTATAGCACTCAGGACATTCGTTTTATTTATTTATTTTTAATACAACTTTCTTTTAGACACACTGATCTGCTTCAACAGCGTTAGATTTTCATAATTGTTCTAATTTGGAACTATTTCGAAGATGACGTCGTGTCACAAATCAATTTTCATACCAAACAGATTGCGTAATATTAATATATTTTAATATACATGAACTATTCAGATAGTACATAGATTGCTTTTTTATGAATAAAATACCCATTTACCAAACACATTCATCCGCTTTTGTTTCTGAGCCTATTAGTAGCCATCCGGTCTAGGCCGCGGTATCAGCTATCTGTAAGTTACTCTGTTCAGTTTTTATTATAATGAAAACGTTCGTACGGCCCATCCCCACTGAAATATAAATATGATATATAAGTTATAAGTCTAATCATCACATTTAGTTCATTTTAATTAGAATGTAGGTATTGTATATATATATATATATATATATATATATACTGTTAATTTTGAACCAACCAGTGTAAATAAATGTTTTGTTTAGGTTGACAGGTGGATTTGAACTAGCCAATAGTAGATGTATATTTTGAATTTTTAAATCAAGACCCCAAACCTGCACGTGCTTGTGTGGCTCCCGTAAGCTTGGTGAAGCCAAAGCCTATTTAATTTGAATTGAATATATAACGAAGCGTTTGCTCCGCAGGAACACTCAATTTTACGTTCTACCCGCAGCGAGACGCAATTAGTTTTGAGATCAGCAGTAGGATAGATCAGTTTTCATCAGTTTTAAATTCATCAGTCGACATACGCAGTTCAGAAGTGCAGTTCATATCATCAGTTTAGAGGATCAAATAGTCAGAGAGAGTCAGATCATCAGATAGTCAGATCTTCATCTCTATGGAAGTCACGCAGCTAAATTTATACTTAATGTAGCCAAGTTATTTCGTATGCAGAACACCAGAGGACGCGAAAGATTTTGCGAATAGTAAATTACAATATATATATATATATATTATGTCGCATGGTAATTATTTGCACAGTTGATATCCTATCTCAGTCCTGTTGAGCCCGAGTCACAAAATAGCGGGCAGAACCCTGAGATATTGTTGTCATGAAGCTTAGGCAACAACACCAAAGCGACCAATAGTCAATTAACGACGGCTGCCAAATCACTCTCACATCCCATGATGTAACTTGGAAAGACGTCTCTTTAAAGCTCAAAGATGTCACAAACTCAGCAATAGAGATCTGAACAACATGAGAACTTTGCGGGATATTTATCTCTGAAATCGCCGCATGAGGATTTGCGTAAAGAGTGGCTTATTTTCAGCTTTTTATGGTTTGCGGAAAGCCTGCTGGGAGGTTCTTAACAACTCCCGCACATTTCAGACGTCTTACGCTGAAATTACCACACCGAGATGCTGAAACATCCAGCAGCTCTGTCATGAGGTGAAAGAGTTGTATTCACCTCTGGGATGCTATCTAAACATAGAAGTGAGAGACTTCTTTTAGGCGCACTAGCTAAGTAGAAGATATCCAAGGAAAATGGTTAGAGATAGTGTATGATTCAATAGTGGAGAGCAGAATGAGGTATAGAATAGAAATTTGGGGTCAGATGGAGGTTGGAAAGCATAAACATGATAAATATAATATTTTGTAGAATTGTCATAAGCTTACCTAGATCTAATTGCTCTAATGAAACTAGGCAGATTGGACTATAAAAGTAAGGTAATAGAAATAGTACTGAAATGTTGGTATAGAATAGGGAGACTAAAAGAGGAGAATATCATCAAACATTGTTTGGTAGCACAAGGAAAAATTAAGGAGAGAGAAACTTGGGTATCTGAAATCCAAAATATTCTACAAGTGGTTGTTGGTTTGTTTTATTTACGGACGCTTATTAACATCTCAGGTCATCAGCGTACCATTCAATTCAGGGCAGGGTCGACAAATTTTGCTCAGAGGCCTCTTATTTCAGGCTTGAGGTTCTTTTTCGTGTCGTAAATGTACGACATAGGACCCACAGCTTTACTTTCCTTCCGAAGGAAGCCCTACTTAGGATTTTCACGCTCGAAAAAATCCATCGATCCTGGCCGGGTTTGAACCCGCAATCTTTTTTCAAATGGGAATGGGATTAATATGGTATGGGGGGGGAGAGAATGGGGAAAGAATTTTGGAAAGAGATAAACATGAATTGGGGATAATGAACAATAGGAAATATGGGCTAGTCTTAATGTCAAAAAATCTCTGAAACTATATAGCACATTATATAGTTATTGGGGAAGAGAAAGATACATTGAAACCTGTGCTAAGACAGGAACGGAAGGACTGGCACGGTAATACTTGGCATTGTATAATACAATGTAAGCGAACCTAGCTTTGGAGGAAACAGTTCCTTTAACGAAAGTAGGGAAACTTACCAAATGAAATGAGCAGAAGAATTTTAAATCTAAAATCAGACAAATATATAAAGAAACTTGCAAAATACACCAGGATGGTGAAAGAAAAATGGTTATGGAAGGTGGGCAAGACAAATGGGAATAACAATGTTCACAATGACGCTATCTAGGAGCGAATATGTATTCCCATTACACACTAGCCTGGTGCTAATCGTAATGGGGTATGGAAGGAATGCAACTTCATAAACTGAGGTTAATTAAGTAGTAAATTTAAATGTTTTAATTGTAGTGCGTTTACGTATATTGAGAATATGGAAACTGAATTGTTTATTTGGATTTTAACATGTTTACTTTTTTGTAAAAGCTGCATAAAAATTGGTTCTGTTTATATATTACAAATATTGTATCTGCATGTAAATTGGAAATTGAAGGAAATGAATTCATTCATTCATAGAGGATTGGTCTTCGTAAGCGTTTGGAGCTTTCTTTTCTTGAGCATAGTGTTAAATTCATGCTATCTATAAGGAATCTTTTTTTATCATTTTTTATTTTCCATTTCAATCTTAAACTTATGTGTAAGGTTGTGTCCATTGAATTGACGTCATGGATGAACTTTCTCTGTCTTTTCGACAAACCGATAATGGTACAGATTTGGTGAGTGCATTAAAGGCAGCAACTCCATTAACTGCGGCAATGCAGTGGTTAAACCCAAGTAGTTAAGTATGCTCACAATGCCACAAAGGCTGAAGGTTCAGTCTGCCACCTCATCCTTTTCCTTCTTTCTCTCAATATTCATAACCTGTTAATCACGAATATTTCTAATCAAGCAAGCCAGATCAACTTTTACAATTAAAGTCTTTGGCAGTGTCTGTAGAAAAAATCTGATAGACTTCAAAAGCATCAATCCACTCTTGGAGGAAACAGGCAGGTAACCAAAGTTACGCTGAGCTAATTCCATGTCCTTATCATTTGCCAAAGAGATGTAAGGTCTACAAGAAATAGAAACGTCCAGATTCACTTGAGTGAAGGAGATATAAAAATTAACGACCTAGCGTTTAACATTTAGCATGCAAACGTGTGGATCTCTGTAAAATGCGCTGAAGTTAATCATGTATTGTGAGCATAACCTTTGAAATATATTGGTGATCACTTGTATAGTATTTGTTTTAATCCACTTTCGCTTTATTAGAATATCTGAAACAATGCTTGTATAATGATTACACAGAGTTGCTCACCAACCCTCTACCTCGCAAACGGAATTGGATTTCGTACCTGTTGCGTCAGTTTACCTATAGACTGAGTAGGGCTTCTGAGTGTCCGTGCTTGAAAAATCGCCACCTTTTCACCAAAGCTTGCATGTTGCTCTTTGCGGAACACTCATGGAAAGAAGCATGCTGCAACATTTCTTAATGGAACCGATATGCATATATTCCTCTGCTATTGCAATTTTGAACGTCTCGCATGGGACGGTAGTGAGCACATCGTCATGCTTCAAACCGCTTATTCACGTTGAAATAGCCACCACTTATGGGTTGCAATAACACAACTTGCTTCCTTTCCCTTCTCCGCCAGTATTCTTTCATTATCTGGCTCATCGTGATCTTGGTCATATGCACGCTTGAAACTGATTCGCTAGTTCAATGATAGGCACATATTGTTTTTTAATGTATAAATAATAGTTATGTAAAAAAAGAAAATGTTCAAACTTCATTCTAGTCTATTGATTGACTCGTTATAAAGCATGACATTACAGGTATTTATACATTTTTATTATATCCAATTTAAGCATTTATTACAGAAAATTCTAATCCACAAATTACGGGAACCATTCTGTAAATCCACGTTTATAATAATATGATTATATTGTGATTTTAAATTGTTTAAATATATGTAGAGAAATGAATTTTAAAAAAGCTGTGCCTTATTCTTAACTGAATAAACCATTTGTAATTTTCTTCCTATTTTAGTGGCCAGATATCCATCGCAAACTTAAAGAATAAAATATTTAGTAAATTCTTAATAACTGAAGTTAGTGTAAATAGATTTACATTTTGTGTTGTAATCGATATTGTTAAAATATCGATTACAGAATTTTATAAAGAATTCTCTTGCTGCTAGCCTTATATAGTTTAATTCATTATCAAGACTTTGTTTTAGATTTGTTTTATTTACGGACGCTCTTAATCTCAGGTCATCAGCGTCCCATTCAACTCAGGGCGTGAAACAGCCGACAAATTTTGCTCAGAGGCCTCTTATTTCAGGCTTGATATTCTTTTACGTGCCGTAAATCTACGACACGGGACCCACGGCTTTACTTCTCTTCTGAAGGAAGCCATACTTAGGATATTTTACGCAGAAAAAATCCATCGACCTTAGCGGAATTACGTCCAAGACGTAAACGAACATTTTATGCATTTCAGCTTTGCTATAAAGAGGTAAATATAAAATTACGCATAAATATGCGTTGCAGTACTGAGTAAATAAATCAGACGCATGGTACACTGTTTACTTAATCTATGCCGGGTGTGGTGAAGGATCACTTCCTCGTGCAGACTTGAACTAGCTCTTGCAAATTACGTGCAAGAACCCACAGCTCGAGTAGCCGAGCTGTGCAAGTCTGTGAAGAATATTATGGTATTAGTACTAATTATAGCCAAAATGATTAACTATGTGTAATTCTAGCGTCGTAATGCAGTTAGACTTGACAGCTTTAAGAACTTGACCACTTTTCAGATTCATTTTTACACCTGTAAAAACGTTTTGTTACATTTCTCTCTGAGAAGCAGAAATGTTATAGTTTTATTTATATTTGTTATTTAAAATGTATATAATTAGGCTATTCTCACTTTTAAAAGAAGATTTGAGAGCAAAATGCACTGTGTTCATAAAGTCTCTGATGGATTTCATTCATTAAAGACTCAAAAATTATTAAGAGATAGCAACTTGCAGTTTTCGAATTGAAATTGTCAACTCAAAAAATTCGTGCATTTGTGATCATTATAAAATGGGATCCTCTAGTTACCAGTGAACCTAACATTCAAATGTAGATTCAACCAATCATGAATACTGTAGGTCTAGTGGCAAGGTACACCAAAAAGTATGTGTTGTAAGTGTTTTATGGAAAGAAAAAAACTTCTAACCTGTCAAGATTGCTTTAACAGTAGCGTCTAGAAAAAGGAATGGCTCAGTGACCTGATCGTACATTCATCATTCATCTTCGGACTGTCTCTTTCAGTTTCGTGAACCGTAAAAATATTCCTGAATCTCTATATCCGAACATTGTGTCTATTAACCTTTCCGGACCTGTTAAAAGAGGATTTGTCCGTTAAAGCAATAAACAGTGCAACCGAAATATCTTACTTTGTGCTGTACCTTCATTTTTTTCTGAATAAACAAACTCGTGCCATTGCTATAGAAACGAATGTCTCCAGCGCAGTGCACAGAAACGTTTTGAGCCCACAACTGCAATGCAGAAATTGCAAGTTTCTACCTCTAATGGGTTTTTAGTTATGAATGATTGAAATCTGTCAAATACGTGTATATAGAAGTTACTTTTGATCATATTGCTTTCTCCAGCTTTAACTCTCTTCGATAGTAAAAGAAAGTCACTACTTGGGCAGCTTAAAAACTGAAAATACCTGGAACATTTATAGCCAAATTGGTCAAAGTTTTGTTAATGTCTCAAGTAATCCTTAAAAGTTGACAAGTCTAGTATAGAAAATTAAAAACACTGAAAATAGAAATAAAACTGACTAGAACGCTAACATTATTTTATTTTTTATGCTTGGTAGAACCAAATGAAATGTATTAGTAAACTGTTGTGAAATATTTATTAAAATGCCTGGTTATTTAACATCTGAACTACTTCTTTGGCATTAATGCGTCCAGCACCCCTGTGTTTTCATTAAAGAGTACCATCCTGACATCTGCAATAAGACCCGGAAATATATTAAGGGAAACGTTCTTACTAAATTTAAAGAAATTCTCTGGCATGATTTTTAGGCAAATAACACAGTTGTTAAACATATTTTCTGGCTTGTTGGCTACACTTTAACAGCACCCTTTGCTCTGCCTCAGAAGTGGTTCAGACGTTAAAGAAACATTTCTTGAATTATCTACATATTTGAAACTCAGTTGGGATGAAAATGTTTGCATTGGAAAATGAACCACCTGGTAACTAGTTTTTAAACAAAAACAATAAGCAAACAACTCTGCTACTTTCCTTTGGTGCGCAATAGCAAATCACAATACCGCACTGCACTCCCATAGGTGCAAAACACACAATCAACAATATTTAACTCTCTAACTAATGCCTCAATGTGGCAACTCTCCAAGTCATTCAGTGCAGTCGCGGTGGTTACAAACCTGGCGTCATGTTCGTTGATTGTTTGATAATTGCTACGAAAGTCACCGACGTCGATCGAGTCGATACTTAAAATGTTTCAACTCTGAACACGTACCACTCTGCCCTTCGTCTCTCGATGGCTCGATGCGATATGCACTCGAGGATTCGGCACGATTGTCGTCGAGGAGTTTGTTTAGACGAACTCCTCTTCGGATAGTTCTCGGTAGCTGGACAGGTCGACTATCTGGCCATCGGGAGAGAGGACGAGGTGAGACGGTGGTGACTCGGTGACCTCGTGGCATTACCAGGCGCGGCCCTGGAGCGGCAGGTATGAGGAGCACATGTTGGACTGTTGGTGCTGGTGCTGCATGCCCATGAGATTCTGTCGCTGGTACGCCATGTTACTGAGCAGAGTGGCCGTGCTACTCGAGCTGCTGCACGCCGACTGCTGCTGTTGTTGTTGCTGCTGTTGTTGCTGGTGCTGCTGATGGGGTTGTTGAGGTTGCTGATGCGCCGCGAGCCCGGAACTGGCCGGACTGTGCCCGCAGTGGGCTCCAGTCTGGGGAGATTGACCACTTCCCGCCAAACGTGCACCGCCACCAGCTCCTACTGGACCCTCGCCCGTCCCTGAGCACGGCTTCCCGTCCTTCACTAGCACCGGTACGGCCACTCGTCGCGGCGAACTCTGCGCCTGTAATGAAAGAACATGGACAACAACTTCAGCAACATTAAGATGGTACAAATTTACACATGGCGATTTTGAATCTAATGATTCCTTTTTTAATGATAGTAGCGTACACATTAATAGTAAATTATATCACTCGAATCTCCTTGCCCAATACATTCTAGAGGATTCTACTGGGTCTTTCATGGTTTCAAATTCTCGCAATTGCAACTATAATAACAATGAAAATAAAAATTCTTTTGTCAGGGATGTTGGAAATAATCAGATACAGACATACACATTTCTGACACATTTTTAATATCATTCACACGCCTCAGTGAATCATCTTCCGAAATTGAGTGAATTTCTCGCTTCCAATGTGTGGGAGTTTCTTCCGTACACTTTATTCCCATAAAGCTACTTATGCTTATTTCGAAAGATGAACTGATGCGTGTGAACGAAATCTAAAAAGATGCCACAAATGTGATAATCCTTTGACAAGCAAAATGTTGTAATTTTGAAATCTACGACAACATATTCATTATTACTAAACGATTTATTCTAGAACCTGGAGACTTTTACATTCCTTTAATGTAATCCTCTGTCACATTTTTCATTTCTGGACGACGCTGGACGTCTTTTTTGTTTATATCTGAGATATAGCACTCTGCTAAAGCACGGTAGTGTGGCTTGTTCCGAATTTTGCTGCTCTCTCCCTCGCTGTCTATCGCGGATTCACTTCCAGCAATGATTGCATTAAATCCATGTAATGCACTTCAAGGAAAGGATTGTCTGCACTGGCATTTCTATCACATCGAAATGATGATGTTGGATATGCCAAAGGCTGACCCGCGTGATTTTTCTCGCGTTCCTGCCACTTGTCACCAAGTTTTAATCAAAACACGTTGATCACTTTTATATCATCACTTTAGATCGGTCCTAATATACACCCCTACTTGACAGCTTTGTACTGGTTGTCTACACATTGTGCATTAGTGACGCTGAGTATGTTAAACGGCTAAACTGTTCCTTTAAACATGCTGCGATCATCTTCACATGTTCATTAGCAGCGTGGGAACGCCTCTAAGAGCTTATCTCATTTGTAAATAGAAATACTCAGCAACCTATCTTTTAATTTTAATATAACGTTTCACACATTTTTGCCGCACTCAAACTCTCAAATTCGTCCTTTAATTTATTAATATGCTTTTCTTATTTGCTCTTTGACGCATACATATGCATATATTTACATTTAAATGTTCCTTTTATGTTAATCTCTTTCACAAAACCTAGTTATATATCTTTGTTTAATTATTCAATTATTACACTGGCTTATTAGAAAAGCAAATTTCGTATTTTATCATCTTTTATCTGTAGTTACAAATTAAATTTAGGAATTAATATTTGTCATTTTAAGTATTTATAAAATAATAAAAATTTTAACATTTTCAGAATTATAAATACCAGTTTATAGTTCTTGGTGGTACTGGAAGAGCTATTTATGCAAACCTAGTATTAAAACACGCTTCTTATTACGCTATAAATTGTGCACAATTAGCCCAATTCTGGCACAGATACCATAAAATGTTACCTAGCAACTAGTATTCCATGAAGTCATCGCCGTCTTCACAATACAATTTCAAACAACATAGGTACCTGTAAGAAAGGGCCAAAAATCGTCGCGCTAACAAGCGTACCAACTTTCAAACACGATACTCGTTTTATTAAGGAAATGTTCCCAATGCCAGTTTATATCATCATAAATTAACTTCTATTATCTCGGAATAATTGAAAATACAGTTAATTAATAGATCAATCACCCTACAAATTCACAAAAAGTTAATCTGGATCCATTAGAAATCTATACTAACAGAAAACTTCTTTATCATTATCATATTGATTTTACAATTACTTTGCTTGATAAATATTACTAATCAATTAATTATATTAGAAAATGTTATTCCTGAGCCCTACTGATATCTACTGCACTAACATTTCTCCTTATTACTGTTAATAAATGCCATATTATATATTTACCAGTTCGAAACAAGACTTTTTCCTTAGTTGAACTACCATGTTTCTCTTTTCTCCATGTACATGAAAAGGCTTACTCCTTTTCGTACACTTAATTTTTAAGGAGTTAACAAACTCTCAACTGCCTCAACTTCCTTTATAATTTATTTTGAAATGATATCCATATTTTCAATACCAAATATCGTGGAATTAGTAACCATTTCTATTTGAATACTTCAAAACAAGTATAAAATAACGCCGTCATAGAAACGAGTATTAAGAAACTATGGAATATAGTACGTGATAGCTTACTACGTCACAATATCATAATTTGCAAATTTTTAATATTTTTATAACGTTTCAATGCTAAAACTGCATAAAACGTTGCATGCAACGCGGAAATAATGTACATTCTTAACACTCGTGAAAATTAGCACGTAAGCGGAAGTGAACTCCCTAAACATTCACTAGTGTCACAATTACCCACATCATACACTAGTTATATAAATAACCGTTGTGGCTTGCTTTATCCTTTTCATTTTTTAATTTCTACTTATTTATAGTCCTGTCAATCTATTTATTGAACTGCGTTTTAATATTTTTAAATTCCTCACGTGTTTCGGAAATAAATTTAATATTAACTGGGTGTACGCTAGTTCTATACCGCCCTGTTACTTCTAATTTTTATCTATGCTCATACTGATGTGATCTCGCTCAAATAGATGTCAGTGTTACATATTTATGTTTTGCTATCATAGCAACGTAATTAAATGTTCATTTTTTTCTACTTCTGTTAATTGGAAACAGCATAGATTTGTTCATCTAGTTTACTTTCTAGGGATATTCTTTGCCTTTAGTATTCACATCCGGTTTTCTGACATTTAATTTTTTTTTTTTTTCGATATTTAAGCAGTATTGGACTTTATATAAAGCTTAGACAAATTGTATTGGTCGCCACGTTTAACAAAAACACATTTTCTTGTGTGTTGTAAATAATATACATTTCAAATGCCTTAGACTTTTGTATATTTACATTTTTAAATATTACTTCGTGCAGAACAAATTCTAATCGCTGGCACGGACAACCTCCCTCGATGTTGTTCCACTTGGGAAGCACCGATTAGCCACAAATGATTGTAGCTTCATTGGATTTTGTGTTTCAAGTGGGTGTTGTTCCACGAAAACCAGTAGTGAACGTGAGTATACTAAAAATCTTCACATTCCACAGCCTCCCCTGTTACGCAATGTAGATACAGCTGGTGAGTCGGCCGGGATGTGCCGAGTCATTTGAATACATTTGTGTGCGTACATATCTTAGACTACACGACACACAACCGTGAATGCGTGCACCGCACTATTCACCCTACATAGAAAGACAAACAATAGGCAGAAATACAATCTAGAACGAATCAATAACCTACGTATTAGTGCCAAACAGGGAGTGTGTATTTATATATAGTTGTGTTTAACATTGATTCTGACATACAAGTGAACCATCCAAGATCAGGATTTGATGCAAATGTTCTGCCCTGAGGTATTTGCCTTGTCTTGGTTACAATGTGTATAAAACCTTGGGGAGATGTTAGTCTCCAATGAGATAATAATCAAGAGTGCTGCATTACTCTGTAATTATTTGTAAATTATAATAGGCTAGAACTGTTAATTTCCATCCGGGATCAAGGAATAGCATCAATGTTGTCCATTCATGTCGTAGAAGGCGACTAATGCCAGGGGTGTATCTGGATCACTTTATCTCCGGAGATTGTAAATATGGAGATCTAGTTCTCCAGTTTGGGGGTTGGGCATAAGTACCCTGGCACCCTAAAAATCTCCTAAAAATCTAATCACTAAACATTCTCAACAAGTATATGCCGGATTGGATTAAAGTATATCGGTTAAATATATACAAAGGAGTAAAAATACTTAAATAATTGGAACGTGGAATGTTAGGACATTATTAAACCCAGAAAAAAATGTAGGTATTAGCTAAACAGAATGCTAAAACAAAAATTGCAATAGTGGCATTACAGGAAACTAGACGGAGTAATAATGGTATGATTAATAAAATGAGTTAATTTTGTTATGGTACAGAAAGCAGTGCAGGACAGGCGGATACTGGACTCTTAGTAATGAAGAAAGCAAGTAACCATGTATGTTTTATGCCGTAAAATGAAAATTAAGTAAATTACTCATCTAAGGCAAATATAATCACACTGAATGGTATGTAGGGGAAGAACTTCTTTTTTAAGGAAGGAAACGTTCCAGGCCTTAGTTTAGGGTACCTCCCCGGCATTTGCCTTTTATGAAGACTGAGGAAAACCTGGAAAAAACCTCTGTCAGGGAGGAAGGTCCTGGCGGGATTCGAACCCCCGACCTCCCGCTCACGAGTCTGCTCCTTAACAGTGGCGGTGTGTGCAGATACGATGTGCTGGTAAAGCATTCCTTGAATATGGGAAAATGAGATGATCATAACTATTCCAGCATTAGCAACTATTTTTTCTTTTTTATAGTGTTGGTGGTGCTGGGGATTTCATACAGAACTTTGCGGTTTGATCTTAGGATCGAAATGATGTAGCCAGGATTCACCAGCAGTGATTACCTTTGATTCGTATCTTCCTGTAACATCATCTTCAACTGTATGCGAGCCTCCACGCGAACATCGGCAGTCTTGGAACCCACCATACACTCGTGTGCAACTTTTCTTTCTTCTACGATCCACAACTTATCCTCAATACTTTCCTTTCAAATCCTCGTAAAATTTGATTATCTGTGTTGTTTAGGGTCCATATTTTTGTAGCATATGTTACTACTGGCCTTATTCGTGTTTTATTTTTCTTTCCCCTCTACTAATAAGTCTGTTTTTAGTAATTGTAGAATAGCGTAACCTTCTGCATTTCTACTTTGAATTCTTTCTTTTATACATTCATTTAAATTATTATTCTTATTTATAAACGCTCATAAATATTTAAATTGGGATCTATTTTAACTATTACTCTTTGTAGGGCTCAAATGAAAAGTGTCGCCGATAGCCCGTCTCCTTGTCTCGCCCCTGTATTTAGTTTATGTATTACTTTAACTCCAGCGTTGTATTTCCCATTGCCATCTTTATTAACCTTATAAAAACTTCTTTTGAATTTAAAACTTTGCAGTGTTTTATAGAGTGCTTCCCTATCAATGGAATCAAATGCATATTTAAATTCAATAAATAAGAAACCATGTTCCTAAAAGTTTTCCATAATTAGATATATTAGTATACCTTTATCTTCTCCTAAGATTTCACCTTCGTTACTTAGATATTTTCTCTTTCCATTCTGTTTCCTTTGCTTAATTTATTCATTTTCCTTAACTCACTGTTGATTTAATGTTTCTATTTCTTGTATCTGCCTTTTCTAGTACACTCTTTTCTTTTTCTTGCAGAGATTATTTGTATCTCTTCTTCTTTGGCAATATTATTCATAATTGTTTCTGATTTGTTTTTGTAGCATCGTCCTTTTAGCCATATTCTTTTTTTCTTTTTTTTTTCTATTTCTTGTTTGCATTCCTTATCAAACTACTCTACATTTCTTACTATCATCTTTTACCCTATCTTATTTTCTATGTCTCAACCCATGGTTTTTATACATCATTAAATTTTTAAAAATTTACGATATCCACGAAGGTTCTCAGAATATCAAACCTTTACAAAACATTGGTTTTGATTGATTTTTAATAAAGCCCCAAAAATTTAAATTATATTATCTAAGGGAAGAAAATAATCTGGTCAATATAGGTAAATATGAAAATTAGATATGCTATGAAAAAGCAATATTGAAGACTAGAATACAAAATGGGGGGGAACGCATATACCAACACAAGTATGGAATTCTAGCGTGTTCTGATGTTCACTTATTTTATTGTGTACGCTTTTACTTTCTCCCTTGAGTTACCCAACGTGATGGATAAGGACTTGCAGTATTGCGTGGGCCGCTAGGAGCGGCTATGTATCAGAAGTGGTGTTTTGAAACTGAGGCTTTCCCACAATGGGATGTGCTGCGGCGCGCCATAAGTACTTCACTTGTTTTGCAGCACTTTCCGTATGTCCTTGCTTCTCACTTACTACAGCTGGAAAGTTCCCTTTTAGGTTGAGCGTGCCAAGTCCGGAAATCCTCGAACCTATTTGCAATGCTTACATTGGGGTTATTTATATATAAGCGAAAGGGGTGTATACTTTTATATACACTTTACATATAAGATTGAGGGAAAAATAGATCACGGTATTGCTGCATTGAATTGATGTTGCCTTTCAGTAAAATTTCCAGAGTATTTATGGCTTTTCCGTTATTTAATAATTTCTGACAAGGATAACCCCGGGTTCGAACAAATAAAATCGCACCAAAGATCAGTTATGGATCATTTACTTGCCTCTGAATTCAATGATGATTTTGGTTTATCTGTAAAACGCCGCAGTTGATGAGTTTTCTGAATACAAGTATCACTTAGAAACATGAGATAAAAGCACCTGTACAACATGACTAGCGTAGCAGAAAAATAACAAAATTGAGCCCTCTACTGAGCAAATGCGGCGATTTACAGAAAACGAATGTCACCATTAAACACAGAAGTAAGTAAATGACTCATAACTGAACGATTTTCTCGAACGTGGACAAAGAGGGCCATTGAACCATTCAGAGGCAAGATAACGAAATTCTCTGTTATGAAGAACGCTATAACCTTAATGCTCGGCATAAGCTGGATAGATACTTGAACGGGTTCGAACCCGGCCAGGACCGATGGATTTTTTCGGGGCGTAAAAATCGTAAGTATGGCTTCCTTCGGAAGGGAAGTAAAGCCGTGGGTCCCGTGTCGTACATTTACGGCACGAAAAAGAACCTCAAGCCTGAAAGAGAGGCCCCTGAGCAAAATTTGTCCGCCGTTTCACGCCCTGAGTTGAATGGGACGCTGATGACCTGAGCTGTTAAAGAGCGTCTATAAATAAAGCATTCAAAATTTTTTAGATACGTGAAGAATCAAAATCTCGCATTACACTAAAGGAAATTCCTTCATTAGTTCTATTAATTGAAAACTAGCTATTGTAATGTATTCATACCATGTTAAAACATTACAACTATTTTATCTACGAATATAAGTATACATCTTTTTTACGAGCCCTGTGTAAACTAAGATTTGTAATCACAGTCAGATAGAAAATGTTGGAGGTCAAAGCTGAGATTCGAACCTTGGGTCTTGAGCTTACAGTGCCATTGTTCTTCCATCAACCTGTACAGAGTGTTATTAGACTACAGAATAATTCAGAGATTGTAAAGAAGTCCTAGAAAACAATTAAGACAGGAAATCTATGGCATGTCCGATCATATTTTAAAGTTACGGCATTAATGACTCTTTCATTCAAAATGATACCACACGATAAAGGACGAAAACACCTCTAACAGTAAAAGCGGAAAATTATTATCCAATATCCTATAGCATATTTCATCAAAAACTAAAAACAATAAATAGCATACCAATACGCGATCCTACGACCGCCAAAACCATTGTCCATTAGGCTACACAGTCAGAGAGGCAGCTCTCTCTATACAAAGCTACATAACACGAAATTCAGTTAACCCTTGTTCATTGCGGTAATGCTGTATGATTAATTCGAGATTTTAGAAATGTTTATAGCGTTAAATGTTAAAACACCTATTGAAAATAGGAATTTCCTTACTTGTGAAGAGTTTGAAACAAATTTGAACTGCATTTTGCTTTATCACTCACATGCAAGTATCTAATTTCAACTACTTTGTCACTGTATAGCTCCGTTATTTTTCTTTATTGATCATACATTCCCTATCTTAAATTGTTTGTGAAGACCCTCTTCAATCCTTCAAATTATTATTCATTATAACATTCCTCAATCAAAACTGGTTAATCACGTATTATAAAATTATTTGTATCTAGAATTTCTCGGTCAAAGAACAAGTTCTTCTGTGCTTAATATTGGAAACGAGCAGGGCAATAATTCAGTTCTATAGTAATCTTGTTTAATGGTTTTAATATTAAAAATCAGCCCCAAAAATAAGATGTTGTACTAAGGATTCTGATTATCTCCCGAGATGTCATTAGAGTCGTGTTTAGATCACCGCCATAGTCTAACGATAGCGTTTACGTTTTTCATGCGGTGGGCCTGGATTCGATTTCAGGTGAATTCTCTGAATATTTTGTTTCAGTTTTTGGGGAAAATGCCTATGAAATTTAAGCCTCAAACTCGCCTGAATTCATTTGGCCGAATTATCATCCAGCAATAGATTTCAAGGTCACAGTACTAAATCATGTAAAAAAAAAAAACCCTGTTTTAGAAATAGTGTTCTTGAAACCTGATTATTACAACTTCTTTTGGTAAAATGTCAACGTTCAAAGTGCATTTCAGTACATATTTATACAAATGATATTGCCACTAGGCTTTGTCTAAAGACTTTATAATAGGTAAACTTCCGAATATTGATAGCTGTTCGAAAGTCATTTCAATTTATAGCAACTTGAAAAAAAATACATACGTTATTACTTTTCCTAGTATTTCTTTTAAATTTAACAGTTTTGAAATGCAAAGTACATGCTTGAGATCAACAATTGTACAAGGTCCTCTATAGCTTTCCTCTTAACCTGAGAAAAATTAAGCTATTTAAAGCACTTTTATTTTTTAAAATCTTGCAACACAGGCATTCCTCTGCTTCCTAATTAATGCTTAACTTAAGCACACATGAAGCTGCATGCCTTCAATTCTTGAATGCTACAGCTGTCAAAAGAGCGTCTGAAAGCACTTGTTTAAATGGTTAGCAGGATATGTTTAATATGCATGTGCATATTAAACAAATATAAAAACTAGAAACATAAAGAATGTAATTTCATAATTTTTATATTACTTCATTTTTATATATCATCCCATAACTAATATCAACGTTTAAGTGTGACCTTATTTTTGTGTCTATTTTTATCACTTATATTTTTGTTACGTCATTATAAAATTTTCATTTCTCATGCCATTAAAGCTGGCAAGCAACAAATTTTCTGTCGTTTGTTGAGAATTACCAAACTGGTCAATAGAGTCAACGAATTTCCCTCTGTAGACAAGTTTTTGGTACCTCTGGTTCCATTTCTACAGATCGAAACAAGCGTCTGTAATAGTTGGAAAACTTGTATCGTCCGTTTTTAAATTCCCGAAGAAACATCAAGCGATGCAAGCGAAGTGAGGTTTCAGTAAACTATGTAAAAAGTCGTTTTAAAAAGCAACAAATTAAGCTGCATTTTCTCTAAAACATTTCGTAAAGAGCAAAAAGTACTGAACCTCTTTGTTCCGTTTATCATTCTATGAAAGGAAAGTTGTAGGTTTCTGCCCATCTTACATATGTATCAAAAACAAAGTATACTGTTCTGTATAAAAAAAAACTTTCTTTGAAATTGCTTTATTAACTCTCAAAACTTTAATTTATTTTAGCTTTCGGTGTTAGATAAAATTCCAATTAAAAAAAAGATAAGCTCGAAATATGGGCGGGAACCACAATCATCTGCCTTTTAATAAAAATCTGACAGCTGTTAATGTTGCTAAACAAAATATGAGTAACGAAAAATAAAACCACTCACTAAAAACATTGTAGCAATTGCTAAACCGACTCTACAAAAAGAAGAAGACAATACATTGCTTTATTTTAACGAAACAGTACCTGACCTAAATCAGTTTATTGTTAGTACAAATCGGATCACCTACAAGTGTTGGAGGTACTTCACATGCACGTGCGGGGTAACCCGTAGCTTCCTAGCATTGTTTGTTTAGTCCAAGTGTACACTGGAAAAGGGAAGTAAGGTTTCCTTCCCTTTTTTAAATAAAAAACGTGATATTTATTAGTGAGGAGGAAAGGGACAGACAGGTTGAACAACGTGAAATGTGTGGGCAGTAGGGAGGGTGAGGTTTGGGGGAGTGGTGACAGGTCGTTATAGCATGGCCCACATACACACGCACGGGCGCGCGTGTATAGTCTGGCTTGTTCACTACCATACAGTGGAAAAATGTCACAAACAGCAGCTGGAATTTCTTCCCCTTTTCCAAGCATCATGGAATTTTTTAATAAATATATCTCTTTGATATTTTATCAAGTGCGGATTTCAATTATCTGTTTTTTATAGATTAAACCTATGTTTTTTGGAATAGAAGGCAAGATCTTCTTTATTTCCATAAAATAAATCCTCGACTTTAATTTTCTAGGCTATTTAGCACTAAATCTAACAATTATTTTGATGTAAAACCTTGTAGAGCAATACATATACAATAAACACTTTAGACAAGTGTTGTTTCAGAGATTAGAGAATTAGAAAGTCAATAGAATTGTAGAAAAAATGACCACCTAATTAGTTTTAGCCACGCTACATCCTTGAAACCACAAACATGAAAGTGTTGTTGTTGCTCAAACTGTTAAATGATATATTTAGCAATAACTTTAAATGTTTTTCTTAAAATAATGTAATATAAATTTCAAATTCTAAATGCTAAAGCGTCAGACATTACTCTAATTATATTATGACTTTGCGTCTTGATAGCTCACTTAATTACTGCACTGGTTGGCAGTGCTACGGATTCAGACTCGATCCCCTTTACGGTTCATATTTTATTCATAGTACAATGTGTTTTTTTTTCGCTGGAGGCTATAAACTATTGCCTGTAAAAAGTTATATTATTTAGATAAGTCGCAAATTTGTATACACCATCTTCAAAGATACAAAACAGGACCTGCTCATACTTTTCCCCAAATTATGGAATACTTCTCCCAAAGTGGCGACTTCAACGGCTTTAATCTCTTGGCGCATGCGTTTTAGAGTTGTTTTATTGTACACATTTCCTTCAATAAGTTCCAAAGAAAGAAGACAGGAAATGTTAGGTGGGGAGATCTGAATAGTCAACAAGTTTTTCTTGGTCCGTCACATTCAATTCTTGCACACGTGAAGTACGGTAAGCGTCTTTCTCCTCCTCCTCCTCCTCCTCCTCCTCCTCCTCCTCCTCCTCCTCCTCCTCCTATTCCTCCTCCTTGACACTCCTAATCGCTCCTGTACTATATTTATTCGTTCTTCAGGCAATTTGCGGCCTTCTAAATGTTGAGTGAAAGGCTTCCTGCTGTCTCTAATTTGTAGAGGCAACACTTTATGTCTTTCAGCAAATTCCGTCTGCATTGCCATCTGACGTGTGCTTTAAATAAACCTGTTCGAAGTATTTACAAAGGAGAAACGTTGAGTACATTAATAATTAAGCACATGCGAGTCAAAGCACCGATATATGATTACGTGGAACAATGAACGAGTCCAAATGCTGTTTTGCATCGTTGAAGGCATGTATATAAATATATATATATATATATATATATATATATATATATATATATATATATTTGCAAGCAATTACCTAAGAGGCATAACTTTTTATAGGCAATGGTTTGGGGTCTCTAGTGAGAGAATCCCATTGTAGATATAGTGGCATTCGAAAACTTCTGGTCGGCGGCCTCTAGCATTGCAGCAAGTCCACGTCCAAATGTCTCATCTAATCTTAAGCCTTGGTTAAACTTACACGAATCCGGAACCTTGAATTTTAAAGGGATGGTGATTGCTCAGGTAGGCATCCTTGAACTCACAGCATTACTAAGAGCGGCTGGAGAAGCTGGGTGTTTGGGTCCCTTCCCCAGGACTCGAGGGATTGCAGGGAAGTGCCACAGAATGCTAAAATGAATTATTGTATCTACGGGTACAAGTAATACAGGTGCTCATTGCAGAAAAAATGCGCTTGATTTAAAAAAAATCCTGAAAAGTGTTTATTGTTATTAATATCATTATTATTATCATCCTATATTAACCACGATTTGTTCGAAGAGGCCTCTGAACAGAATTTATCGACCGCTTCATGTCCTCAATTGCACGGGATGTTAATTATCCCAGATGATAAAGAGCGCCCTTAAGTAAAATTAAAGCCTAATTGCTTCAGTAGTGATAAAGGGCTTACAAGAAAAGCAGAACGCGTATTAGAAATTTCAAAGTTAAGTAAGTACAATAAGATATGTATCATGCATGCTTACTTGAGCGCCTCCTTCCTGTTAACGGCAGGTGCAGTATTGACATCTAATACATGGATTCTTCCGTTCCCTCAACATTTTTCCTTACGTTTTAAATTTGAAAGCTTGTGTAGGAATCCTATTATTATTATTATTATTATTATTATTATTATTATTATTATTATTATTAATAGTAATAATAATTTTATTAATAATAATATTGTTATTACTATCATCATCCATGCAAATAAGTTATTTTTTCAAGATTACTTTTTTTCGCTTTTTCCATTGTTAAATTTTACATTCTACCTGTTATATTTTTTCATTGCACAATTTATCTTTCGTTGTATCTTAAAATTATAATTAGAAAGTACATTAAATTAAAACTATGCTTTACTTTTCATGATTTTTAATAGTGTTTAACACCCGTTTTTTACTATTGAGGCAGTGGATACTCAATAATACACGAGATGAAATGATAAATTGGGAAAGGATTTTATTTAAAGAAGGAAATGTTCCATGCCTAGCTTTAGGGTACCTCCCCGGCATATACCATTTATAAAGTCTAAGGAAAACCCAGGAAAAACCTCAGGGAGAACGATCCTTGCAGGAATCGAACCCCAGAACTCCCGCTCTCAAATCCATGTCTTAACGATCTCGGCCACATGTGTCATCAGTGTTTCCATGTTTGGCTTTCATGTGTTATCGGCACTTCATTTTAGCTTCTTCTCTGAAAGAGAAGTTGAAAAATAAAGAACGCAATCAAAGACCTAAATAGTAAATGTCGCATCTCAAAACATGAGGTGTCAGTCCACCCATGGCCATGTTAGAACTCATTTATAATAATATTTTTCATTGCACTAGGCGAACACAATCAAACGTGGTTCATCCAAAGACACACCTACAGTTTGCTTTATTTGGTTATTTATTTGGTTTATTTACTGACGACATCTCAGGTCATCAGCGTCCCATTCAATTCAGAGTGTGAAATGGCCGATAAATTTTGCTCACAGATTCCTCTTCTTTCAGACTTAAGATTTTTACATCCCGTAAATCTACGACTCGGGACCCATGACTTTACTTCACTTCCGAAGGAAGTCATGCGTAGTTTCACGTCCGAAAATCAACCATCTAGCCTGGCCGAGATTGAACCTACAATCTTAGGCAAGTATGATTATCACTAGATCACCAGAATCGACTTTGACACATGTTGAAAGGCAGCACTTTTCAAATTCGGAAAAAAAGGACTCGTGAGTGAAGATCTGGGGCTCGATTTCCGCCAGGAGTAAGGCTTTTTCCTGGTTTTCCTCAGTGCTCATAAATGGCAAATAATGATGGGGACGTACCCTAAACTTAGGCCTGAAACGTTTTTTTTTCCTTTAAAAAATATCCTTTCCCAATTTATCATTTCACCTCGTGTATCATCAGTGTCCGCCACCCGTGGTGTTTCAGTAGTTAAAACGGGCGTTAAACACTATTTAAAAAAATACGAAAATTGTACTGATTTGAAATAAATTGTAAGTGTTTCCCCCGCAATTTAAGCGAGTGGTTTGTGGCCCAGTTAAATAAATGTGCCTTACTGCTCTGAAACCCAGTAAGAAATTATAATTAGGTACTTACTGGGTTATTGGAAATGAGCTCTAACTGCGTCATGTGTTGACCATGGTATCTCATATTTTGTGATTTGATAAAATTATTTACTTAGGTATTATGTAAGTATTTCATTTGGATCAAGTTTGTGTTCTGTGACATTTCTTTGTCGATTTTATTTGTTTTATGATAGCACAAATATACAGTGAGAGCCGTTTAAAAGTCCCGACACACACTCCAGCCGAAAGTACATTGTTGTCTGCGGCATTTCCTTGCGTATACTCATGGTTCCCAAGTGCTTCACCATTTTAAAAACATAAGTACAACATATTTGGCATTCACTTCTTTACAGCAGGTGCTGGAAATATTGCCCCGTGTCCCTGACACACAATTCCACATTTCTTAAGAAATTATCACTGAGGCACTTAATTACCCATCACTAATGGACTTAACTTCGTTTCGAGTGTTTGTTTTAAGTCCCTCCAATGTGTGTGAGTTGGTTGAATATATTCTATTTTTCAATGTCTACAAATGATAAAAATGTAAAATAATAGGGACGAGGTGGCCAAAAATTGGGACCAATAATTCTGGACCAAATGTATGCCACAATTCCGTCATGGATTAATGAACAGTCTTCGATTTTTCCCCTGTCAGTTACAGAACCTGTTTCATAACTTCTGTATTAACTTGTTTGGTGTTGAAACCAGGCTGCTAGGAAATTTAGGACTGTTTTGTTCTATCACAGGATTTTCTATATCTGACGTATGCCTTGAAGGTGAATATATGGCATTGCACACATTACTACACTATTTAATAAACTCTCACTTTCGACTGCAGAATACAACTGCCCGTCTCTGTCGAAATCCCGCTCGCAACTGACTGAAAGAGAGAATGGCGCTATGCGTGTAGCAAGGCGAATCTCAGTGATTGTAGAGAGTAAGTCAGCTGGTCTGCCGATCTAAGTTGAGGGACTTAAACTGATATTATGACATAACGAACAATTAAACTCGTTCAGTTTTACTGGAGATTGTGAGCTAAGTTTAATGTGTTTAACTGTTGGAATTAATCCAGCAACCTTTTCTAATGTTGTAATATTATTGTACAGAGTATAATGGTTATTTTCTTTTGTTCATTTTTAAAGGTAGTGCTTTAGTGTTTATACACACATATATATGCTTAACTTGTTTTTAGAATATATTTAAATTGTGGTTTATAAAGAGTCTTTCTCTTCTCATATTGGGCAAACCGAACTTTCTTTGGCCTAGTTCTATGGATTTCCTTAATCCAATACATCTCTAAATTTAGCATTTTATAATTTTTCATCTGTTTAAGTACAACAAACTTGATAGTGAAAATATTATACCTTTTAGTAATAATGATAAATATCAGCAAGTATTGTGTAATGCGAGCTTTACAGAAACATTTTCTTAGAGTGATGGCAGTTAAAAACTTCGGAGATTTAGGTTTTCATCAGATTTAGCATATTATTTACCATTTTAAAGTAAGATTTTGTGACTTTTTTATCATTTTAGTAATCTTCCAAAATATACTTGTTTTGCTATCAAGGATGAAAATTGTTTAGTCAGTAAATGTTTTAATCAAAATTCTTAAAATTTTCTGATTATTAAAGGAAAACTTGAATATTTTTTTCACAATATACTGCATTGCAGCCTGATTCAGGATACTTGTGCGAAAACACTCTGAATACTTTTTATAAGTTTAGGCTTTTTTTTTATAAGTCCTGTGTTCTACGGATTATAGCTCTTTAAATCTTCGAATGTTGTTTATTTCTTGTGTGCTTTTTGTTTTGTACAATGTGCGTATATTAAAGAAGGGACGTGTTTCAAATTTTGACAGGAAAGTTGGCTATTTATTTTGTTTTGTCAAAGGGCTACATGCATTTTACTAAAAGCTAACGTTCAGTATGAAGAAATAAGACAAATGTCTACTGGAATAAAGATACCTTCTTTCTTGAAAGTTTGATATGAAGTTAAATATTTTACAGTTTTTAAGTTTTAGCAATCGTGTACATTTGTAGAAACATACTACCTTAAAATCGCTCACATTATATGAATACAACATTTATTGCTGTACGAAAAGGTAAAATTATCTTTAAATGACTACCATTTGAAACGAGAGTCCTCAGAAAAACATATCTGCATACAACTAATTTCGACAGCATATAGCAAAACTTCTTGAGCATTGTATGAAGGATCATGATCAAATCACATGATTGCAAGCACAAAAATGTGAGGGCTGCAATCGATCGATACATTCAATATTGTTACCCAATAAAGCAGGATTTCCTGCCACAATTTCACAAATATCGTTTCTCCTGCCGCCGTGGGCAAGGGAGGTCAACTTTGGTGCCGTTTTTACAGCAAGCGAAGTGCGGAAGGGGCCGCAATTAATGTGTGTATGTGTATGTGTGTGTGTATGTGTGTAACACAACTCTCGTTGCTATGGACACATCAAATACAGTAGAAAATATTACGGCAGTACACACAAAATATTCATCATACGATGCATGCACTTGTCTTTTCCATTCGCAACTGCCCCCCCTTCCTCACCCTGCACCCCATCCCGACCACCCGCACGCCCCCGCCACTAGAAAATTCGATAATATTGCTCAAACAAGTTCCACTCATAAAATGTACAGTGATGGGGGGTGGCTTGGTGAAAGTTAGGGGAAATAAATATGGCAGAGAGGGTGGCTAGGTAGAATTGTGACTGCAACAACCCCGCCTATTCCACATCGATTTTTGCGCGAGGGGACGAGCCCCTGTTTGGCTTGTATTACTTGTAGTTTATTAAATTTGCTAATTTACGAGCGGAACGAAACAAGGCTTCAGTTAGTCGCTCCTGGACACTCTCCCGTTTCAGAATTTGCAAAACGGGTGTGATTACAGCTCCTATCTGTTCAGAGATAGTTGAAAAATATAACGGTTAAGTTGGGAAACAAAAGCTATCACATTGACAAAGAAACGAAGGATCAGCCAAAATATCTCGTGTAATTTTTCATCCGTTGATCAAGCACATTTAATGTCCAGTTGAAAGAAAACCTCGCCCCAAAACTGAAGCACACATTTTGTTGCTGGTAATACCTGAACTATATCAAAGAGTACGATTTCTTCTGATAAGAAAAGTTTGTATGCAGTCTTGCATTGTCATACTACAAGTTGGAAAGATCAAAAAATGTGTGTAGCAGAATAATTTGCTGCTTCATTAACTTAACAGTTCTCCTGCTTCTTGATTAATCTCTTTATCCAAGCAGTCCCCCCCCCCCAACTTTATTTTCCGAGCTCACTTTTACTTATAACCAGTTTTGAAAGTATCAAAATATTTTCGCAGTTCAAACCTCAATCCTTGAACTACGTGAGCAAATTAGAGAAACTGCCGTGAAGTTTAAGAACAGACTAGGTTAAAACAAAAAAACAAAACAAAAAACAAAAACAAACAAACAGAATGGTTGATATTTGTCACACAATACAATGAAGTAAGCTGAAGAACTAACGGCTTTTCGGCATCCTGGCTGCTAAACAAAATTAAAATATAATCATTGAATTATTCATTTTGTTTGAAACATATTTATAGATTGGAGCACCCGTTCCATCAACTACATTAGAACGGGTGGTGTGCAGAAAATATACATTAAAGATAATCGAATGCTGGGCCAACAAATGGGAATGCTTTGCATAAAGAAGTTGATTCTTGCCTTGATAGACAATTGTTGAAATGAAAACAAATTAATCTGCGTTAGTATAATATAGTATGGGTACTTATTTTTTATAATTTACGTTCGTGAAAAATAAAGAAATAAACAAAAATAACACTATTTAAATTCAGTCGTTATTTATGTGGGCTGTAAATAAAAGTAGTGGAAAAACATTCGGGAGCCATTATGTGGAAGGGTGTGGATATTAATAGTTTGAATCAGTGTCGAGATGTGCAGTGCCGAAAGCAATCGGTAAAGCGACATTGTTGAAAAGTCCAGTGTTGTGTCAGGTTCTCTAAAAATCCAAGTAGCCCACGACAAAAATGCACGTGAATGTCATGGATTGCAGGAATCGCATGACAACGATGCGATGGTTGCACGGTGGGTCAAGAGAAGTGGGCAGATTGAGCATACAGCACGTTTCCTCCAGCATCACCTGCACCGGCTATGACTCGCAAACGCCCACACTTCCTAAGAGATGTCTATCACGTGCTGGCCAGATGACTTTGAGAGGTAGATCTTCGAACATCCACCAAATTCGGACATGAGAGTCCGTGTGATTTTGATCTCTTTCCTCGATTGAAAAACCTCCTCCGAGGCACCAGGTTTCCAGATATTTCCTTCTTGCAACGCGCTTTAAGGCGGTCTTGTACATAAAGCGAGTACCACGGATTTAGGAAACAGTGCAGGACAACTCAGAAGACAGGGTATAATGTGATTGTCACAATGAGTCCAATAATTATATTGCTACTATTTTATTTACAGTCTACGTATATAAAGTGCTTTAAAATGTAGCTATTAGATAGGAACTACCTTGGGTTGCCGCAGTTGTTAAGGGGCGGACTCTCGAGTGAAGGACTTGGGTTCCATTCCTCTCAGGACCATCCTCCCTGACCGAGGTTTTTCCAGGTTTTCCCCAATCCTCATAAATGGTAAATGCCGGGGAGCTAACTTAAACATGGGCTTGTAGCGTTTCCTTCCTTTAAATAAATCCCAGTTTCTAATTTCATCTCACGGATTATCAGTGTCCACCGCCAGTGATACCTCAGTAGTTAAAACGGATGTTAAACACTATTTACAAAAAAGTACCCATTAGATTTTTAGCCCTTCACGTTACTAAGATATTAAATTTTCAATTTTCTTTGTAGTTCCTCGTGAATATTTGGATAATTTAAGTTTTTGAACGTTATAGCAAGATTAATGCAAAGTTGTTTAGAAGTTATAGCGTGTTTGAAAACCGTTGTAACCGTTGTAGCTACGCAAGGCAGAAGAAATTAAGACGCAAAAGAAGTGAGGTTTAATGAAAAGTTTAATGCACAATCCAAATATCTTCACACCTTTCCCCTCCAGATGATCAATAACCTCCCAAATGTGTACAATTAACAAGAAAATACCGAAGAATATTATGCATTTTCTGAAAAATTAAAGCCAATTTTACAAACTTACTGTCTAAACAGTTTGGACTATCAAAATATTGTGCCACAGAAGCAGTTTACATTGTTAAAATGATGTCACATTTAGAGAACGCAGAATAAAGCCATTATAGCCTAAAATATTTCCAGAAAAAAACAAGTAGTATTTCACTAATGAATATGATTAGCAGCATTTTGAAATAAACACTATAGCAATTGCATTGAAACAACGTGAGATTGAAGGGCAGTTATTAAAATGTTTCTTGTTTTATGGGGTAAAAAACTGGTTTGTTCTGTTACAGAGCAACTCAGCTACAATACCTCTTGTTATATTTTTTAAATGTTTATTGTCGTTTTGACAGTTTTTCTCACGTCGTCTATAGGTTGTGGACTGAATACTATAGGCGTAAGTCTGTAGGGATGAATGATATAAAATGAATTAATGATGGCACAAATAAGCTTGGAGTTCTTGGCACCTTAAAGCTATCTGGCATTCATCTTCTCAGGGTAATGAAAAACTCCATGGGGGGGAGGGGGGTAGCTTGATCTGACCGAAATTCTAACCCAGGATCTCCAGATTACTAGTTGCAAACGCTATCACTAGACCATGGAGGCGGTTTCTATAATCTTGTGAACTTAAAAACAGTATATTGTGATATTAGTTTATAATGTTACACTTCTTTGCATGCTTGAGTAAATCTCAAGAAACAAGAATCTCATGACTTCATCGTATCGATGGAGATTATTTAGTTCGTTTGTTTATTGTTATTGCTGTTAGCGAGGAAAGATTTGCAGCAAGAAATCTAAGCTTAAGTTGAATAGGCTAAATTGTCACTAATACCGAAAAAAAATTACGATACTTATCAGAAGGAATACTACAGATTCGTTAATTAGTTGCATGAACGGTAAAAATATTAAATATGTTTTAGAATCTATAGTATTGACTACGTCTACTACTATACTGTCAAATACTACTAATTCATTTGGAAGCTAATATTAACTAATTATTTTAATCACTTTGTATTTATGTATTCTGCAATGAAGATGAATAATTAATTCTGTGTTTAGTAATACATATCATAACGTAATATTCAGTGGATGAAGCATTTTACCAATGATAACAATTTAATGACGTAATTATTTCCATGATAATTGTATATAACTTGTGTCATAGCATTTTATAACATTTTGTTCAATAATAAAGACTGTCTGCAAGCCTAGTGTATAAAACAATATTCTTACTGCACTTTAACGCCTATTTTAGTCTTCAGATTCAATTACTTTAGTGTATCATTTTCATGAGAGGATTCAATTAAGCATTTGAAACAAAGTAACATTTGATTAGTTGCTTCGAAATGTTTCTGTATAAAGTAGGTAACTGTTTAAGTGAGGTTTATTATTTTGCGAGTTTTTTATAAGCATGTATTGCTTATGTTGTTTTCATTTACAGGGCCTTTTTTAATGATTATAAAAAGTCTTATAATTAGTTTGCATAAAAATGCAATAATGTATTAGACTCATTTTGTTATTTGTATTTTATTGCAATATTCATTTGATAAACATACAGCAAATTTTAGTTGTAGGGACCTATTTAATAAAGAATAATAAGTCGGTCCTGGTGGTAGTGGTAACCATACTTGCCTCCTAACCCAAGATCACGGGTTCAATCCCGGCCAGGATGGATGGATTTTTTTGGGCGTAAAAACCGTAAGTGTCGCTTCCTTCGGAAGGGAAGTAGGGTGGGTCCTGAGTCGTAGATTTACGGCACGTAAAATAAATTCAAGCCTGAAAGAAGAAGCCTCTGAGCAAAATTTGTCGGCCATTTCACGCCCTGAATTGAATGGGACGCTGATGACCCTTGGTGTTAAAGAGCGTCCGTAAATAAACAAAAAATCATAAATAAATAAATAAATAAAAATAAAAAGATAACAAATACAAATTTTGTGTTCTGACAATGCTAAGATAACTAAAGGAACGTTGTTCAATCTTTACTTGACGCTTTAGATTTAACTTTAATATTACCTGTTATTCACCTTTTCAGATAAGGAAAAACTTCGGAAAAGCAATACCCAGGCAACGTGCCCCTGCCAACAAAGGCCCATGTCTCAAATATAATGGTAAGTGCAATGAAATTAACTGGAGAAATTTCACCAATAATAACTTTGACTTCCAATCATTCATATGCCGATTAACCTGCAATTTAAGAAAATGTTCCAGTAATATCGGCAAGAGGAGAGAGAGAATTGTTACTAGAGTATACTCGTATTATACTCCATGTATACTTTTTAAGTTTATTGTAATTCTCAGCTTATAATTGCACTGTGATTCGTTTTGTTACCTGTTACACTCCTTACATTAAAAGGGACATTATTAATTAACACTTTCAATTCTAAAACCAATGCCACTTTATCAAAGACAGTTTGAATAATTGCTTGCGTGGCACCCTTTCGAAAATGAAATCTTTACCAGTAAAAGGAATGCACTTCAGCTAATGATAAACATATTGTCCTATCCCCTAATACTTGTCCTCCCATTAAAGATTATTTTCATTCACTTTAACAGGAGGAAGTTGGTTTATATTAAGTACAACATTTTAATAGTATTTAACGCCCGTTTTAACTACTGACGCATCACAGGTGGTGACACTGGTGATACATGAAATGAAATGATAAATTGGGAAAGGGTTTTTCTTATAAAGGAAGGAAGCGTTCCAAGTCCAAGTTTAGGGCACCTCGCCGAAATTTACCATTTATGAGGACTGAGGTAAACTTGGAAAAAAAAACCTCTGCTAGGAAGAAGTTCTGATGGGAATCGAACCCTAGATCTCCCGCTCACGAGTCCGCGCTTTAATGACCTCGGCCACCCGTGGCGGTATATTAAGTGTAAACTGTTATTATTAAAGATGGCGTTTTGTAATTGACATTTCATTGTGTTATACTATATTTTGATATCACTACAATGGTATCATGGTAAAACATTTCAGAAATTAGAAGTAATACTTTTATTGAACTTTAGACAGTAAAGAACGAATGTATGATGAATACAAGTACTAAGAAGTGAATGTGTATTGTACTTTAAACATAGAATATAACATGTAAGTTTTAACAAATGTATGTATCATAATTTTTCCTTAAAGCGACTAAATTGGTATAGAATTATAAATTATGGTTATAAAATTCCACGAAAACTTAAAAATAAAGTTGTTCATTCTGATTCTTGTAGCCAGATAGGTATATCAATATTTCAAAAATATATTGGATGATCAAACAATAATTTTTCCTTAGTATTGTGTTTAAAAATGTAATGTTCTAAAGCCGATTTTTATATATTATCAAACCGATAGCTGCAAGTATTTTTAAGATGTCAGAGAAATTGTGGAGCATTTAGGAAAAGTTTTACAGTGACGATAAAGGAAAAATCATGTTTATTGCTACCAGAAAGTGGAGTAATCAGGCTCAGAAAGGAAAAAGCAAAGAAGTTATAATAGTAAACGTAACGCAAGAGAAAAATGTGCAACATATTACAGTATCAAGTTGAAAAGAGCACAATGAGGATTATCAACAAATATTATCAACAAATTTATCAACAAATATATTGGAATCATAATCAGATAAGAAAAATTCAAGGTCAAGGACGGTACTCGTATCATGAATATTCTGATTACCGTACCGATGCTCTTGTCGTCTGAGATATCGTGTCATTTTCGAGCGCAATCGCAAATCTTCCCCATTTGAGTTCTTGTGATCTCATTGCAGAGATTTTATCCCAATGAGGCGATTGAAAACCTTCTAGATCTTGTGGTTCAGGCTTCATATTTGACTGCACTGTTACAGCCAATTTATATGAAATAAGTTTTTCTTTTCTAACAAGCCGTGTATTAGGCCAAGATTTGGAATCGAAATAGGAACTCTGAACTAGTCTGTGGTTCCAAATCTTAGTCTACGCACAGCTTGTGTGGAAAAAAACCACATTTCATACATTTTAAAAATTGACTCTAATAGTGTCGAAGCCTGTCTGTAATGAGATAGCCTTAGAGATTTCCAGGGTATATAGGTAGACTGAGATGGAGGAATGTGTCTGAATTAATCACTTGTCTCCAGAAATTCCCAGATTTTCACGATTTATTATTAGCATGGTTTTACGTCAACAATGTCATTCCATAACCTTTTAACTTATCTTTTTATGAGATACATAGGCAAACATGTTCATTTATGATTTTCCTTCATTGTTATCTTTGGAAAGAAGAGAAGTTCGTGCATCATCACTGAAATCTTTAGAAGAAGACGACTCTTATTCCACAACGTAATGTATCAGCGTCTGTTGTAAAGATTTATAAAAAAATGTTTATGCTTGGCTTATTCATACACAGGATAATACAACTATTCAATGCTTACTACTGAAGACTTCTCCTGAAAGGGTAAACGTTGCCAAACCTCCAATTATTTTTCTTTGAATGTAATGATTGGATTGAAGAAAAGGCCATACTTTGTTCTAAATGACGCGAATTTTTAAAATTCTTCCGTTAAAAATGATTCTGTATTCATAACTCCATAGCTTCAGTGGGGAGAGTTTTCTCTTCAATTTCAAAAGTCTAGAAGTTCGAAGCACGCTTACAATCTTAATAAACTTAATTATGAACTGTCAAGAATCTTCCACAAAATCAGCATCCACAAAGACCTACTCAAGAAAATGTATCATAACTTTTGATAATTTAAAATATGTATGAAGCTATAACTGAGTGGCAATCTAGCACAAAGCACTTTGCAATAGCAGTTTTTCTTTATGCTTACCTATATCTGTCCGCGGATATTGAGAAAAAATCTGGTAATCTTAGAATAAGAAAATATTGAACTTAAAACCAACACAACTTGAATGACTTTTACTAAATTTGAGAAATTAATTGTTATTAGTTTGAAAGAATTTAGAGATAGTAATTAAGGTTTGATTAAGATGGTGACTTTTGCCGTTATATAGTTACTATTCATTATCCAAAGCTGGGCCTGGTTAATTTTTTGTTTAACGTTTTATGGCACTGATTCTGCAGTAAATACCCAAAGAATTTCGATGAGCCACTGTTACATTATAGGCAAGCGGTTATGGTTTCAGTGTGGCCCGGCCGGCTCGACGGGGCGGAAATTCCTGTTTGCTCACGTGATCAAACATTAGCCAATAGTAAGCCTCACCCATGTTGAGCATTGAGTACACATGGGGACATGAAGAATGCGAACGGGACCGCTAGCTCCCTATTTCTGCTACCATGAAATAATATTTAGAGAAGAGTTTCATAAACGTAACATTCGATAGGTTGCTTCCTACATAAAAGCTTGTTGCAATGCCGGTCAATTTCTATGTGACTGTAAACATCCAGACATTCTTACAACTAGAACATTGTTACCTGTATCTACTTAGGTCTTCGTCAAAAATAGAAACTATTGCGAAAATATGCATTATTATACAAAATTTAATTTTATTGGCGAGCAGTAATTCCTGTATCGTTTGTAAACATAGCTTCCTTAGAGCAACATTCTTTAAATAAAGGATCGACAATTCACAGTGGGTAATTTTTTTCTAAATATATACCAGAAAAAGTTTAAGATAAAAACATTAAATCGAAAATAGATCAAAAGTAACGAAATCTCTAATCCATTAAGTTTTCTAATGAGGAGAATTAAAAATATTAGTATTGAGAGATATATTAATTAAATAATAAGATTTGTTGTATGTTTTTCGTTCATTTTTGTTGACGATGCATCTATTTGGATTTATTTTGGTTAAATAGTAACGTCGCGAATGTTCTATTTCTGCTCCTGTGATCTGCAAAAATTGCCATTTGCACGTTATTGATATAACAGGCTCAGCATAGTAATGCTATAATACTGCATGATCAATGGGAAAGAGATGGAGGGCAAAATTATATCTGAAGTAATGGACTTTCTTTCGCCTGTTGTCACCTTTACCGTTTAACATGCAAACTAACAATATTTTCAAAATAGCATCTAAAAGTTCTGTTATTTATTGCTTTAGTTTTTCTACGATGCTGACGAAAGTGCCTAAAAATAACCCCAACATCTCTCGAGAATTAAGCGTTTTGCAATCTTAACTGGCTAAAACTCACACCCATATCTTTGCAAATGTATTATTTGAGATTAAAAAGTAATAATTGCTGTATAATGTTGACACCTTAAGTCTAACACTTCAAAAGTGTTGATATTTTTTCATTTAAATTAAAACTTTTCAATCGTTTTCTCTTACCTGGTTTGATATATTTTTCATCAACCATCTCACAAATTTCATAATAAAGGGTACATTTATTTTTAAAGTCTATTTATTTGCTTTATTTGTTTATTTTTTCATCCCTTTCTCTTTGTTATCACTTTATTTAATTTCCACAGCGTTTGCTTTAATTGTTCTATGAGTGGCAATACCTCCTACTGAGAGAGATATCCTGAACTATTTCACGTTAGATATCAGAATCAAGTAAATATGTCTCATTAGGTTTTTATCCACAATTAATACTTAACTCACTTGACCAACTCGTTGCGACAATTGGTTGGTGTCTTGAAGCTGCGGTTTCTGATTCAGGTGTGTGTGTTTTGTTTTATATAATAAGTGTCACTCGTGTAATAATTATTGCATTTGTGACAAGTATGTCCTTAAACGCCATCTTTCCTCACTATACTGATATGTTTCTTAAAATGTCGGTCCCGATGGTCTAGTGGTAACCATACTTGCCTTCTATATGTAAGATCCAAGATCACGGGTTCACTCCCAGCCAGGACCGATGCATTTTTTATGGGAGTAAAATTCTTAAGTATGGCTTCCTTCGGAAGGGAAGTAAAGCCCTGGTCGAACATTTATTGCACTTAAAGGAACCTCAAGCCTGAAAGAAGAGGCCTCTAAGCAAAATTTGTCGGCCGTTTCACATCCTGAATTGAATGGACGCTGATGACCTGAGATATTAAAGAGCGTTCGTAAATAAACCAAATAAACAAAACTGTTCATGAGCACATTGCTCTCTTATATATAAAATTACAAATAAATATGGAATAAATTATGTCTTTAGCTTTAGAAATGTTTTTCAGAAATGTATCTTTATGTCTGGTATGTAAATGCAAATTTTCATAGAAAGGTAAAAACTAATTTGGTGTGCACTGCAGAATATCTTCAGCCTTCTAGTAATTTGTTGGAACTTTTCCAGAATGGTAGTGTAGGCACTTTCATAGTTAATGAACATGATGCTCAAAGAACATACCTAGAGCTTTTTCAACTTCACCAGGTGTTGATCTTTAGTAAATGAAGGAGCTGTAATTTGAAACTTGGAGTTCTATGCTTTTCCAAGTGAACATTCTTGTTACATGTTTCTTCTTGCCTCAGTCATCGCAAGTATTTCTTTCAAGAGTTGCTTTCTCTTGCTTACTGGATTTCGAACTCATTGACTCAATTCATTTCTGAAGCAGATACATCCTTGTGAAATCTTCGTTTTCTTAATAACTCTGTGTCCTGTTCTGCACCTCAGTTCCCCTTATGATCTATGAGACAGTACTCCATCGAAAGCCTAGTCTAGGAATACATATATTTGTTTATATTGTCACAAAGTCGCAAATTTTATTATATTAACATCCGAATGTAATTTAAAGAATAAAAGATGGTACGTACTTTGCATAATTTTACTGTAAACCCTGTCATAAAATTTCTTAATGCTTTTTAAGTATATAAGTATTATACTCAGAAAAAATGTGATAATTTGCCGAAAATGTTTCAACAAATATTTTTAATAGTTTCTTGATTCAGCACTTTTATAATATAAACATGAGAACATAAAAAAAATTAACTGTTTGTTTATCAGACAAGTACCATACAATTGCATTATTTATAATCAGTTCTTCTTTCAAAGGCTAAGGCGCGATTTCCTAAGTTTCAAAGAATGGTTTTTGATGAAATCTTAGCCGCATGCGGATGGGCGTTATGACCGTAATTTAAATTTTAGGTGCCACTAATATTTCCATAAAACAGAGCAATGCTTAAACATTCCTTTATGAAAAGAATGCACAATTTGAAGGTTTCTTACCTGATTCTGAGCATTCTGTTCCGCCATGGCTTTTTCTTTGGCTTGTCGTTTACATTTATACCGGTGATTCTGGAACCAGATCTTCACCTGCAACATTAAAAAAAAAAAAAGGTATGATTACTCATATGTTTAAAATCTATTGATACTTAATTGAATGAATGTAAAAGCATTTTAGTACCATAAATGAATCATGGTCGATTAAAAAATAAGCACCCTGTAAAAAAAACAAAAGTTCGAAAACAAATTGTCCAATGATAAAAGCAACCGACTCCAAGAAGCGTCATAACCAATAGTCATGCGTGAAAGCGAATTCAGTTGAACAGGTGTGGGCACAATGAATTTTCGAAGTACTGTTTTCTAATTCCGCTTTGCGACTGTTTAATTTCCATCTCTGGAATAGCGACAAACCTAATGTACTTTTCTATTGCCTCCCACTTTTTCACTGTACGTTCTGCTGTTGTATGGACCACTGATTGGATGCATGGGCGTAAATCGTTTTAGGACTAGTAAGAAAGTAAGGTAACAACCAATACGATAATGTAATAATAACTAATTGAAAACAAGGCATATGCAGCCAGTATTAGTAAAATGCTATAGGTTTAGATTCTGTGGATAACTGTTTAAAGAAACAAAAATACCTTTTACATGTACACCTGGGCTACGAAAATAAAGTCGTTCCTGGTGATGTAGTGGTGACCATACTTACTTTCTAAACCCAAGATCGTGAATTCAAACCCGGCCAGGATCGATGCATTTTTTTCGGGCGTAAAAATCCTAAGTATTGCTTCCTTCGGAAGGGAAGTAAAGCCGTGGGTCCCATGTCGTAGATTTACGGCACGAAAAAGAACCTCAAGTCCGAAAGAAGGGGCCTCTGAGCAAAATTTGTCGGCCGTTTCACGCTCTGATTTGAATGGGACGCTGATGACTTGAGATGTTAAAGAACGTCCGTAAATAAACAAACAAAAAGAAGTTTCTGATGTAGAGTATTGTCGAATGTGCTCAAATGAACATTTATTTTTGGTAATTGTGAAATTTTGAGGCAGGTGTTATCTTTTCTGGCATACTCGCACACAGTTTCATTGCTTCTGCCTTACTAACCTTTTCTTTACATAAAAAGCGAATATTTTCATATGTTGTGTTATATTGAAATAAGTTTATCCTGCCATCTTCAGGAGTGCATTGCAATCAGCACGTTGCTCGAGAAATGTTCTAACTAAATGACACTAAACTTGGATATTTTTAAACCAAATAATCTAAAAACATACACCTTTGAACTTAATTGGTGGTTTTCTGTTATCTACATGAAATGAACTACGATTTTGATGAAACCATCAAAAGCAAAGCTCGGAATGGGAAGCAGAGTGGACGAAGAAGAAAGACTTCATCATCTTCGCCAATCTAGCGACGTGCTGCGAAATTCACTATAAATATATGAGAACTTGCTACATCCACCGTACTTATCTCGCACACCATATGCAAATTAAGATGCAGGCCAGGGTTTTGTGCTTGGGGATGTGTGAATGAGCTTTCACTCTCCGGGAAAGAGAAATTGCTGTCTAAACAGGAGAGTGGAGGAGCGTTACACGGTGGATTTTCATTATATCGCTAGCGTTGCCTATGGTCTGGAGTACCTCCTGCCAGGAGAGCCTTCATTGAGCGGGGCTTTTCATACCTGCTGGTTCGTTATGTCGCCCGATGTACACACGGTCTGAGCAGACTCGCCGTCGGCAACCTGCTCCTCGACGGTCGTCTAATTGCGCGCCCGCACGCCTTGGTGTGAAAACATTAATATCGCCTCATTTATTCTCAACCTCGTGCACGACTTGGAATGAAAGTCTTGGGCTCAAAACAAGAACAAAATTCCTCTTTTCGTTTAGTAGAAAAAGATGAGATTAGTGAGTAGCATTGAAATATAGAATCTCCCTCCACGTAAATATGTAAATAATTAGTTTTCTTCTTTCATATTTTACATATCTTCTAGAATTGTACGCACACAACTCTGAAAGTGTAAATGAAAACAAATTATCAACTGTACCCTTGCTTCTTAGCTAAGCTTCCAATAGTTGTAGCAACATTCTATAAGTGAATCGGTCATTCGGCAACGAATGTTTGCTGTCATGATAATTATTTCGATGACAACAGGCATGCGTTTGAAAGCTCAATTACCGCCACGGGTGGCCGAGGTAATTAAACTGGCGTGCGGGAGGTCTGGGATTCTAATCCCACTAGGACCGTCCTCCCTGATTTAGAGTTTTTTCCAGGTTTTCCTCAGTCCTCATAAATGGCAAATTCCGGAGATGTACCCTAAACTTAGGCCTGGAACGTTTCCCTCCTTAAAAAAAAATTCTTTCCCAATATATCATTTCATCTCGTGTATCATCAGTGTCCAGTAAAAACGGGCGTTAAACACTATTAAAAGAAAGAGAGAAAAAGCTCAATTTAATTATCTAAGAACAATTATAAGCAAGAGGGGAATTCGGTAAGTCGATTGCAATGGCAGAACAATGTGATATATTTATTCATTTATTTATTATTCTAGTATAATCATTGACGTGATTTGGTTTATGTGTTTAATCCTTCTCAAAAAGTGCACTAATTTTATTATCTTTTATTCCAAGCACTACTGCTTGGAGACCTAAATTAAAAAAAAACACTTTTATAACAATTAGCATTTACTACTATTTTTGTATCCATTATATCATATTTCGTGTGTGATGAGAAATTCTTAAAAACAAACGAACATTTGAGGCTATAATAACAATTCATAGTAAATGTATTTATTTTAACAATAAATTTAATGTTAAATTACAATTTTTCTCTTTTTATTTACTATTGTTATTTAATACGTGATAATTTCCTAGATCCCTAGTCGAATCGAGCAGAGATTATAGGAATATAAAAAATGAACGTAGGAGGAAAAATCTATCAGTTTAGTTTTTGAGCACCGTACTTTAAAACTATCGATTAAGTTCCATTCTGATTGATTAATGAATTAACAAGACCGTACATTGGTTGAAAGGCGCTCGCGCGAATTATCATAATAGCATTATGCAGTTTATTTAATTTTTTTCGTGTAGACTCTTAGAGGAATCAGGTTTGCAGTTACTAATATGGTAATTACCGCAATCAATACCATATATGAGCATAAATGCATTCCTTAGGCATTTACATTTGTGCACGTCTGTTTTTTTGCAATGACTAAAATGAAATTTGTCATTTCTATATTATTATATTTTAATTTTATTTATTTCTAAAATTAATATGTTGAATTTGGCACAGTTGATGGCATAAATAATGGTAATTTATGTAGAATATTTTTTTAAGTTTTATCTTTTTCCACATATTAATAAACTCTGAAGTTATAAGTAGAAATATTTCTTACATATATCCACATTATTAATTTATTATAAACTTCATCATTTCATTCATCAGCTTCTTTGTTCTGATCTGGGCATCGTTGCAACATAGAGTAAAAATCATAACCCACAACATAAGGCGAAAGCATTGCTAGATCATCTAACTTCCTTCCCATGGATTGAATTGACCCTTAGGGACAGAGGAGGACATTTCGATACTTTAGCGTGCTGTTTGAGCCAACGCCCCCTTTGGGACCCTTCTGGGAGGAAGGGTTAATGTGAGGGAGATACCGGGTGACTAGCATCCAGGTCACGGACATAGTCGGGATCTCTACATTGTTTTCCAATAAAACTCTCTGAACATTCTGCGATTCGTCCCCCTCAAAGAGGTTGAGCTCGTTAGAAGAGCCCATTCCAAATCACATGCCGGTACAGAAAATTTCAAAGCGCAAGCCATCGTCACACCGCACATAACACCATTTCACCCTCCTGGTACTTTGGACTCTGTAACAAAAGAGAGCGGAACTTTTTCAGGGAAGGAAAGATACATGCACGTAAGCCTTCAGGGGAAGCCACAAAAAAGTTCAAGGTTCGAATGGCTGACCCCAAAGTGAAAACGGCCTGATGGATAGTTTTTCATGGTCGGCAAAGATTTTTAAACTGGCAGAATGATGGTACAATTGACTGAATTATTCATAAACTCTTTAAGAGTCAGTTTTCCTGGAAAGCTGCTTAAGTATTCAACGTCTGTATACGGTACTTTTGGAAATCTAATGAACCAGGTTCAAAAGTCATTTCTAAACTCTTGCAGATTTACTCCTACATTCCTTCTAGCTACCTTTTTAAGTATTATAGAACATCTTTTGTTTGCACCTCTTTTAAATAAGGCAACCTCACAATATTGTACAACTGTTGACAGATAAGAGCCGCCTAAGGCGCTAAACCTGAACAGTCCTCAGTGAAAGCAACTTATAGTTCGGTGTTACATATCCCTTTTTCACAATGAAGCGGGATTTAAAAGTAGTAACCGTGTTATGTGAATAACTAATTGCATCGTTTTCTCACAGAAAGATACCGTTAGGTGCATACTTCAATTTTGATGAAAATGACACATATCCTCTGTTTAACAATCTCCCATTCGATTCTGTGATTTAGTTTAAATTTAAGATATAATTACGGAAACATTGCTGCTGAAGTTTTCCCGCTAGTGAGCAGGACATTAAGAAAGTAGTGTCGATGAGAGGTGGAGGTCCAGTCACATGGTACATCACGAAATACTTAAGTTTTGCGTTCGTTCAGGCTGCTGCTCTTTTATGGAAGCTGGCGTATTGCTACGAGTATACAGATTTTATGTTAAACAACAGTGCATGACTGAGTTTTCGAATTCCAAGATAATTTCGCAGATCGATTTCTTCGTCTGTAGAGGGACCATAGTGTGACGTAGACATGATAAGTGATGCTCCACATTCTGTTACTTTACCAACTCTACCTTTGCTTACAAAACGTTGGAAAAACTGGTTCTTATTTGGGAATTTATTGCTAATATTTATCTCATAATTATTCCAACATTTAAATTTAAATCACATAAAGCAACGGTTCTTAAACTGCGACCCCGCGAGACCTTCTCAGGAGTTCTAAAAGCATTAGAGTTCTTTTAATACAGAGCCTTCGTTTGGACGCGTGGCCAAATTAACCGGGATTTGCCTGTCCTTCATTGCCCTCTTTCTAATCGGTTCTGTTCCCCCATCCACTTTCCCTCCTCTCTATATGCCGGCTAATCAGTTGACGCGAAGCAGTGATATTTGCGCTGTACAGTGAGGGAACGCGTGTTTCAGTGTTAATAGTGTGTTAGTGCTGTTATAATGTCAAAAAGGTTCGTATACTTTAGCACACAGAATCTTCATGTATGATTACAATGTGACAAACTCAGTGAGACTGCGATTTATAGACAAATTCCCTGTTGTTCGCCCGGCCTCACAAAAAATGTGTAATTTTGTGAATAGATATAAAGAAAGGGGTCTGTTCTTGGTAAGAATCTACAGTAAAGCACCGTGTTCTTAAAGAGAAAAAAACTTGATAACATTGGAGAAAAGTTAGAACGAAGTACAAAGAAATCTCTGAGAAAGTTTGCACAGGAATCAGGAATTTCGCCAACCTCGGCTTGGAATGCCACTAAACTTTTAAAAGTAAAACCCTATAAGATAACTGTAGTTCAGGAATTGCAACCACGTGATAATGCGAGTAAAGTTCATTTCTGCAGTTGGGTGTTGGATAATGTTAATGATCGCTCTAGTGACCCGCGTTTAATGTATTGTTTTTTTGTTTGTTTTTTTTTTTTACGAGGCATGGTTTTATTTGCATGGCCATTTAGTGACACAAAACAATAGATACTGTAGTGCAGAAAATGTCATACACGAAATACCATCGTATGAACAAATATTGATGTGTTGTGAATGTTTACAGATTAATAGAAGAAAAATAGGTGCAATTTCAGAAGAAGAACTATAAAAGGTATGAATGATGTGTGGTGGTACAAGGACAGCATTTCCAATATATTCTATGACGAATATATATATATATATATATATATATATATATATATATATATAGTTACTGTAGTTCAAATTTGAATCAGAAATTTATGCGCTTGAATTTAAGGGGCTATGAATATCCGACTCCTCCGGCAAACAGCTTGCTTCTCGGTGCCAAGCAAATTCCCATTAAGCCGGCCACGCGTGTAAACGATACCTCTGTAGCATATATTCTGGAATATAAACAAGCAATTACAAGAAAAATAAAGACGATGCAAGATTACATGTGTGTTTATTTAAGTAAAGAAATTAGAATCAAGTTGAAAACGATTATTTATTCAGGAGGGAGCTTCCAAATAGGTAAGCTGAAAACGTAGATCAGGAAAAATATGTATATGTATCGTCATAGCTTTCCTGGGAACATCACACATTTTTCGCCATCTTTCTCACCTATCAAAGTAAATGAAAATTGTTGTACCTTTCGTAAAAACTTGCGTGAAAAATCAGTCCCTGTGCTTATTTATCTGTAGTAATATAACGAGAGCTCCAGAATTTATCTTGAGAGAACCTGCAGCTCGATTCTATTTCAACTATTTAGCGAATAAAACGAAAAAAAAAAAAAAAACAAATAATATATTCATTAAATGCGCTTACAGCCTTGAATGTCCAGTCCGCATTTTAATCCTCACTAACAGTGATGCCTCAGTAGTAATTCAGTTAAATTCTTTGTAACAAATTGAAAACAGTTGAAGCATGATAACTCATAGCGCTAATTAAATGTGCAATTACTAAAAATTTGAAAATCAAATGGCATTAGTAAATTGGTTCCAAACACCGTGTTATTGTTTTATGGGTTTTATATGCTTTTGAACGTAATATTATTGATATGGTTATTACTGTTGTATAAGGATATACTACGATAATAAGGTAATATCGAAAAAAGAAAAAGTGCATTTATTTATTTTTTTACATCTTTAAAAGTAGTGATGAACAACTTTATAGGATGATTTTAAACTTAGAGTCAGAGACCGTGATAGCGAGAGAGATATAAAGTATGTTAGCGCTCAATGAAAGTTAGAGAATTTTAAATGTAAGACAGAAAGGAAGTTAACCACGCACAAACGTTAAGTCGTAGATTTTGACCGTCGCCGACTTCTTTGCTTAACTTCTTTCACCTTGCATAAACTTTTCGTTGACCATGAATGTTGCTGACTGTCAATCTTGCAGACTGCAAAGACCTCACGGACAGGGGTTGAAGGATTTGTATGGGAGGATTAGCTCGGTTTAGAATTACAGGGAAAACACTGAAAGAGATCTTCACTTGGGGTAAGGTACACAGTCTTCTGTATTGCATTTCCGCTTTATCGCCCATAATGTGCAAAACCTGGCATCATCTTTTTATTATTTTAAGAATAGTTTAAAGAAAAAAAAAACAATGTTTTCAAAAAGATTTTAAACAATGTTACGACTGTATATATGGCTAAGCGATTTAATACAAAAAAACTGAACAAGGAATGCAATACATAGGTTGTATGGTTAATTTTAAATGCAAAGTATGCCAGAAAAATGCATGTGCTAAACACCTTATGCAGTATATTAATAGAATTTAACAATCATAAAATATTTATCATTTAATCTTCATTTTCAAGATGCATCATTTGCGTAAGAATCAAATATTCATTATTCCAAAATATACAGTTGAATAATATATCCTTAATTCCAGAAGAATTTGTTTGGAGATCTGCAATTTTCATACAAACTGAAACGTAATACATTCTAAGCATATGAGCAAATTGAGTCCAACTTAAACAAGACTGGTGGTCTAACCTGAAAATAACAAAGCAATATCCTAAAAGGGGAAAGAAAAGAAAACACTGTCATCTCTTAAACTGAACGATTTTGAGGCCAAAGTGTATCATTCTTTGTCATATTCAGTGTATTTATTTTTTTCCTCAATTTTTTCCCAGAGTAATCCTTGATTGTATTTCATTTAAATTTGTAAATATTCCTTAGAAGTCATTTTTGGGTGGAAACCTCAACGAAATCGATTTGGCCGGATTTTCAAAGGTTTTATAAAATTACCACAGCAAGCTCATAAACAAGTCACCGAACAGAATTCAAGCCCCAAAAAAATTTCAGCACAGCTATCTCAAAATGCTGTGAAACCAACAACCATGAATAATGTGGCTATGCAACCTGTTTCACCACCACAACAACCACCAGCATCAGAACCTGAAGTTTGTATGCGTTGGAACAGTCATCAAACAAATATGCAGGCTACATTTACCAATTTATTAAGCAATGAGCAGTTTGTTGATGTGTGAAGGACGCAGCATAAAGTGCCATAAGGTAACATTCCATTTGAATTTTATGTAAATTAATATGGTTAGCAAAATCATGGTTGTCCATGTCAGATCTATGGCATTGCTCCTGCCGACTGCTACAGTATCATTGGAACTGTGAAGGAATAAAAAAGATATAAAGGGCATAAGTATCTCAAGTCTTCTGATATCTAATAATCCTTAGAAGTCAGTTACATTGCATATTTTTTTCCTCGGTGATCTAGAATCAGATCCCTTCAGCCAGTTGGGGTAGAAGGTGCATTATAAATTCGTCCTGTTTATTCCAATTTTTTCTTCTACTCACTAAATGAATTCCATCATTTTATTGAAGCGGTTATGTAGGTTTTCGCTCAACTAGGAACCTTGCCTTCCTCTCGAATTTTAGACATTTTTCTGCCTTCTCTCGCCATGCTTTCCTACATCTCCACATAGGAGTCTGCTCCTGTTTTTGATGTAAGTAACCAAAGAATCTACGTTTCGACTCCGGGCTCGTCTTTGCTCGAGGCTATTGTGTATACTCGTGTTTCATTATTCTGCAATGATATCCTTCCTCCAGCTGGGCTTATCCACAAAAATCTTCTTTGAAATATGATAAATTTGGACCATAGTTCATTTTCTGTAATGAACTGTAGTTACCTGGACAGGTATTTATTTATTGTATGTATATGTTTTTTACAATTATTATTTACTGCTTTGATTGTGAGTGTGTGTAAGCATTTAGAATGGTTTAATTTTGTTATGCTAAAGTTTTTATGCAATACATACTATCGTCTGCCGCTGTAGGTAACGTAATAAAGAGTTTACTTGCTAGAAAGCTTTATTATTATTATTATTATTATTATTATTATTATTATTATTATTATTATTATTATTATTATTATTATTATTATTATTATTATTATTATAATAATTATAATAATAATTATTATTATTATAATTATTATAATTATAATTATTATTATTATTATTATTATTATTATTATTATAATTATAATAATTATTATTATTATTATTATAATTATTATAATTATTATTATTATTATTATTATTATTATTATTATTATTATTATAGGCTAATATTGCCATACTGAATATTTATTATTTTGGTTATCTTCTGTTTTACACACATGAAAGCTATACTTCATTAATAATCATAATAAATGTTTCATTATAGTTAATCTGTTTTAAGTACTTGAAATGTTCAAATGCCGGTACAATATATTTCCATTAATATTATTTATTTATATACTCAGTTAAATCCTTAATAAATTAGTCCGTTTTTATTGTTGCAGTACGAATATTAATTTTCTGAATATAGGTATAAAATTTTGAAATTACAAAATTTACTGTTCGTATTATTTGATTAAATAAAAAAAACGTGTAATTCAAATGTTAAACAAATACTTTTATGTATAGGTAATTTCAAAATTTGCATTACAATAAATTAGTGGAAAATTAAAGGCTATACATTCATGTCTTCATTGCAAATGGTTTCTTAGATAGTTTTAAAATTAAAAGCATTCCCAAAATTTTTGAGAATTGGCATCGGAAGCTAAAAACTTTTATAACAAAATTTTAAATATTTACTCCCCAAGTCTTTCCTCCTCCTGAAATCACAATTGTGGCATTACTCTGCTGAAATGTCCATATAATGTTATTCAAAGAACAATTGCAACATGCAAGTATTTCTGTCGTTCTAATGCTCATGGGGAAAGCTCTAAAAAGCGCTAAATCTAAAGCTACAAAGTTAGGAAAAAAGAAGTGCACAAAAGTTTCATGTGGCTTAAGTGCCAAGTTGTGTTATTACACGCTCCAGCGTTAATCAATCAACTTTTAAACTATATATATATATATATATACACTCGTATACATACATATACTGGTGACGACAACAAAAAACACAATAATATTAAATTATGATTAATGAATCACAAAATATCTCCCAAAATATCATTTAAAAACATAGGTATACACTAACAGAGACTATATAAATAAGTATGAGTTGGAGTGACGTATATGCATATTTATTTCTCAGTCAAACACCATCGTACTTGCTATGATTACTGATTTTCTTGACTGATCATATTTTGTAAATTATTATAATTATAAAACGAGTGTCCATTTTACTTTGGATCAGAGAGTGCTATATTTTCAAACAGATTATCATTTATTGGGTAGCACAATGTTTCAGAATATATGTAGTTTCCTGGAGATAAAAATAAATTTGGGGAGTATTTATTTAGATTTACATTGTAATATATAAAAAAGTTGAATGTATACTCAAATGATTCATATCTTGTTCCATTATCTATTGCTGTAATTTGAAACATAAAAACTACCCTCAGGTTTAAGTATTCTAAGTTAATGTCTCCTTTTTTTTATGAATACTTTAGTGCTCTTATAAATTATGCTTTTCGTAAAATATTTACTTTTAACTTTAAATAAATCAGCATTTAGTTGTTGGTGGGCTTTTGGTATCCTTTAATCTATAGATCTATCAAGTGTTTATGAACAAATATTTGTATTGTACTATTTATTAAATGAATAATTACGTTTACACAAACAAATAGAGTAAAGGTAATTAGAATAAGTCAGAAAATGTAGGAGTTGATAATTTTTTCTTTCTATTAGAACTGCTTATACGAAGCACACGTTTCTTCTTCTGCTTCTGCCACGTGAGGTAGTGTATCGAAAATAAACGTGATACAAAAGTTTTCTGTGGGGAGCCGAGGGTTGAAAGATGACGAGGTAGAGGAAAATAAAAATTAAAAGAAGGGGTTCTACTAGGAAGGAAGGGAGGGGATCTGTATTTATCTTCACGCCAAATGAGATTCATTTAACAGGAAGGGGATGCAATACTACACTTCATTAAATACACATCCGAATGAGTTTATTTCATTTCCATTGTATACAAGTGCCTCCCCACTCCCTTCTTTTTTTTCTGCTCTTGTTGCTTATTGAAAAACTGAAGAATTCTCAGTAAGGAACGTGGCCAGGTGGAAAAGAAAACCTTGAGATGATGTTGAAAAACATTAAGTTGCTCTTTTTTAAGGATTAGAAAGACATTAACTTCATGAGGGGATTTCTAATTATTTATTTTATACACATATAAGGATGATACACCACGAAAGGTCCTGTAAAATTATGTAAAATTATTTATTTAATTATTCATAAAACTAACTTCAGAAAGACTAACATAATAAAGCAATTAAATGAAAAAAAATTGTCATAGAGAAATGACGATAATGTAAATTAACAGAAATTTGGAGGAGAAAGGCCAGAGCATCTACATATATTTAAATATTTAAGAAGCAATCAAATTGAAGAACGAAAGAAAACGGGAGTGCAAATGAGATATGAGAAAGTGGGGAGTTAAAAAAAAAATAAGCCCATATATTGGGTTGTAACATTCGCCAGGAGTTTTGGACATGGTCGAAGAAACAATTAAGTCAGAACATTTTAGATCAGAAATAACCGTACCATGGACTACAGTATTAAACAAATATTGGAAATGAAAAGTGGAAAAATTTGAAAAGTTTGTATAATATGTTGAAAAAATAAAAATAATTTATTATAGAATTCGCTTTCAATAATCTTTCTAAATCTCCATCGATCGTATCTACTAGGCACCGAAAAAAAAAAGTATAAACATTTGTGCGTATCTGTTAAAGCTCGAGAGGTCCTTATTTTTGTTTTTTCTCAACGAAACCCGGCATTTAGCCATCAATTTACAAACGATTTGTTGAATTCGTGAGCATTGGGGGTGGGAGTTATCCTTAAAAAAAAATTTGAAAAATCACTCTAGCGGTTGCAATTTTTGCTTTATCTCAACGAAACTCTTAGATTTATTTTAAATAAGTTGATAATAGTTTTTTTTCTGAAAATCAGGGCAATCGAGCCATAGAAGTGGGGATATACCTGAAAAACTAGTGGGGGTTAAAGTGAAATTTAAAAACCGCTCTAGCGGCGGCAATTTTAATAGTTTTGAAAAGGAATTCGGCGTATGCCATTGAAATAAAATAAGAGCAATAATTTCTGAAAATAAGTGAAATCGAACTATTAGAAAGGGGGGTTACCTGAAACCCAATACTTAAAAATCGTTCTAGTGGTATTAATATTTCCTTTCTCCAACGAAACTACATATATACCATTTAAATAAAACAAAGAATATGATTTCTGATAATCAGGGAAATCGGACCATTAGGGGTGGGGGTTTGGGGGGTTTACCTGAAACTCAAAATTTAAAAATGGTTCTAGCGGCACCAATGTTTGTTTTTTGACAATAAAATTCGAAATATGCCATTTAAATAAAATAATTGAACCATTGAGAGTAGGGGTATACTTGAAAATTGAAATATAAAAAGCGCTCTTGCGTTTAATATTCTCTATATAATTTTAAAATAAAAGGACAAATTAATCCAGCATGTATTTTAACGGTTCATATGTTTTATATTTAAGAAAAGCATCGTCGTGAAGATAGAAAATGTGAAATATTAACCTAATATATGCTTGAGAATAGTATTTGTATGTAAGAGCGCTCTGTAATAACCTTCAAAAAAAAAACGTTTGCGTTACATGTTTTAATACAACAACATTTAAATTAAAATTCAAAGCCAACAAAGATCAATGTCTTTCCATTGTTTTTATTTTTTTGGGTACATTTTAATTGTTTTTAAATAGTAGCTAACATGTTTTTGTTTTATTGAAATATATGAACATCATCTTCTTAAATACACAAGGTAAATGGAAAATTTCTGTATTTTTCCCTATTTTAGTAAATGTAAAGATGATATCCAGTGCCCAGTTCATAAACATGGTTACATTTAAAAATGTTTAAAAATACTCGCACAGTATAGCTTTGTCTATCAGTGGTCATGCATTTCGTTTAATTAATAGCATACAATTAATTTTTGCTGTTTGTTCTCAATATTAATAATATTAATAATAATAATAATAATAATAATAATAAGAAGAAGAAGAAGAAGAAGAAGAAGAAGAAGAAGAAGAAGAAGATTCCTCTTTTATAATACTTGTAGATTGCAAGAATTCTAATGTTCCATAACAGCTTAAGTTCACGTGTTAAACGTAATCATCTAACTGAGCTATGTCATTTGACAATTCTAATACAGACGTATTAGTAACACATTGTACGTAATATGTTTCTGTAGTGACCAAAAATGTTATTTTTAGTTTTTAATTTCAGTGCTTGGAAATATTCCTATAATGACGAGAACCAACTTTGAATGCTATCACGCAAGGTTTTTTTTTTTCCAATGGTCGCTTTGCAGGCGAGCTAGCGTTTGATTAAAGAGCAAAAATCTCTCAGTTTCGCTAATCGTGTAATCTAGAGGAAGCCACAAGCTCTGGCATATCCACCCCTGGGGGCCTCGAGTGGCCCTCTCAAGCACGTTCCAATCGCCGCCCGAATCTCCCCGAACAATGTAACGACGGCCCAAATGGGGGAGACCCTATGAAAAAAAACTTTCAAGTAATTTTTCTCTCTTTATTCCAACTAGTGGAGGAAAATATGGGTGGTAGGAGGTGGCGGGCTCGGTTCATTGTGTTCTTGATCGAGGTAGCATTGTTGGGTTAAGCGATTGTTGGCGAGGGTGATGTAGAATTGGTAGGAAGCTGTGAGGGGGCAGGACAGATGGCGGTTTGTATGCCGAGGGTGGGAACAGGATAAAAAAAGAGGGGAATAGGCTGGTTATATAGTTGCTCTCACATCATCATGCCTCCATTTCCTCTGCCTTCCGCAAAGGGTGAATGCGACGTAGTGAAAAGCCTACGTCTGCATTCAATGAGGGAGTCCAAGCAACATCTTGTGAGTGCGTTAGGAAAGAAACGGAGATGGGGGAGAGGATCATCAAAGTTTCATGGCTCCCCATGTTTTGATAGCTGACACCCCGAGAATTAGCGAGGGCCCACTGGGATTCCTATTTGTGACAGCTTCAAATGAAAAATCATGGACATGGTCCGGTCTTTTGTCACTTATAATATTAATAAATTTTTGTTAAATACCACTTTAAAAGTTTAAATTACGTACTCTAAATTTTCAGGTGTGGAGTACAGATAGGTAAGAGGTAAGACGGTTAGCTCCACGGATATAATGATTAGCGCAACACGCTTTTAATTGCAATTTCGGCTCTTTGGTCCTCATATTAAATATCTCTTGAGGCTGGGGGGACATTATCTTCAACGGAAAAATAACTTGGGAGAATTGGAAATGGTACCTGGGGCCTCCCTATTAGCACTCACACTCGTTGATTACCCAACAACCACGCGTTAGTATAATGGAATATTGTAGGTTTTGATACGATCTTTGGAGTAGAATACTACTGCTGCTTTCTTTCGAGATACCCTTAATTAGTTAATTGTCTTCTTGTATTATCTGTTTCATTAAAGCCCTGAAAAAAGAGGCCTCTGAGCAAAATTTATCGGCCGTTTCACGCCCTGAATAGAATGGGACGCTGATGACCTGAAATGTTAAAGAGCGTCCGTAAATATAACAAATAAATAAATGTTTCATTAAAGTGGCTTTCAGGAGTTCGTGGTAAATGCGAGCCCAGACGTTAGGGACTGTGCTTGAAGCTTATTTTCTGTTTGCACTTGCATAGAATTTAGAAATAATGGCAGAACCTACTATATATTAAAAGACTGCATGCGGGAGACAAAATTGTTACAAAAACAACGTAATACTTAAAAGAAAACCATCAGCGACCTCTGCTTCCTCTACCTGCGTCTTACGATTTCATTGATAGAGAGCAAAAAAGAAACCTAGTGGAATTAAATTTTCTAGAATCAGTGGAAATGTTTTCATTTATTTCCTTCATACGTTAAAAAGAAAGAAAGAAAGAATAAAAAAAGAAAGAAAGAAAGAAAGAGAGAGAGAAAGAAAGAGGGGAGAGAGAGAGAGAGAAAGAAAGAACGAAAGAACGAAAGAGAGAGAGAAAGAAAGAAAGAAGGAAGGGAGGGAGGGAGAAAGAGAGAGATAGAAAGAAAGAAAGAAAAGCAAGAAAGAAAGAAAGAAAGAAAGAAAGAAAGAAAGAAAGAACCTGCATTATACATTCATGGTTCAAACTATTATGAACATATGGTAATATGTGGATATTTATTAATATCTTCATTATAAATTGTTTTAAGAATAATTACTTATATTAGGAACTAAAATTAAAGTCTTTTTGGTATCCTTTTTGCTCGTATCATTTCCTTGAATTACTCTTTTTATTTTTAGTAACTAATAAATACATTAACCAACATATTATATATAGTCAAGGCCTTGAAATGTTATGAACTATTCTATGTATATTGAATATGTGCTTTTGATGCATTTTAAAACTTGTATTATGCTATAATAAATACTTGCAGACAGCTGAACAAAGAATAATTGTTTTTCATTAGTATGATGAATGTTCGCAACACTTATCTCTGCAGTACTGATTTAACGCTTTTCAGCTACCATTTATATTATGCAGTTGCAACAATAGGTAATTATTCTAGTATCTTCCCCAATCACTAATGATGCTAAAAGAGGTACACATTACAATATTCATTTGTCTTACAAATTACTTATATTTTGGAGATCTAGGAAGTTGCTGCATAGGACGGGGATGAGTTGATGGCCAATAGTTTATTTAAAAGTATGATTTTAGTTGTATGGAAACCATTAATGTATCATTTCCTTCATATGTTCATTGTTACTAAACTCTGGTGTTTACAGTATAAACATCTTTTTAGGATCCCTATGCTTTTTCTCCATCATATCGTCATATGTTCTGAATATCAGCATCATGTACTACCCTTAGTTGACTTACACAGCACATTTTTTAAACACGATACATTCGGAAAGACCATCCTTGTTTACTGAGTTACTGCTTTATAAACGGGCAACACAGAGCTGCATGATGTATACACATATTTATATGAAATAATATTTAATAGCGGATAGTGAAAAAGTATTTTATGTTTCCAATGTTATCTCACTTTTTTTTTTTTCATACTGTGTCGACTTTCGCTTCTTCCCGTTCTAAAAAAGAAAACCAGTACGGGAAAGTGAACTTTACTTACTGTAATTATTTCCTATACACCGCTTTTGCCTAATGCATTCCTATAATGTTATGCCTACGTATGTGGTGGACTAGCCTATGTACTGACTGGGAGGGGAGTTTTCATATATCAATATGGAATGGTCTCTGAGGTGAATTGTAGCTACCGACTTAATTCCTAACTATGCAGTTATCGATAGCTAAGGGTGAAGCATTTTATGCAAACACTGTTAGAAATAACAACATAAAATTTGACAATATTTATTATAATGATAGAGCAGCCTGTAATAAAATTTGAAGAAAATTGCTTCATTTTTGGAAGATTTAGGTTATCGTTAAGCAATAAAATAGAAGATTTTTGGGGATAAATTTGCCTTTAGAAATCCACATAAAAATTCTGAAAATTGCTTGAGCTTAAGGCAATTACATCATCAGACAAACTCTTGTCTCTTAGGAATATCGACCACATGTAATCAAAGTGATTGTAAAACTGAAAATTTACGAAAATAGCTAAGACATTTAGAGTAATAGGAAGGACATGTAAAGAGATATATACTTATAAAAAAACTTCCCCACTCCAAGCAAAAATCTGAAATGATTTCCCTGGCTCCAATAGTGTAGAAACAAATTGTCTGCTCTGGAAGATTGTTAGCAACAAAAGCAACAGGTAATGGATTGGCATTTCACCGGTTACACCATAACAATCTCTACGCTAACCATATGTCTGTCGTCAGATTCTGATAATTTACAAAGAAAAGTATCAAATTTAATGGATAAATAATAAATTCCCTAAAACAATAACTGAATGCTTCCCAGTTTGCTATAAACGAAGTCAATTCAAGCTTAAAATAATGTTATATCTATTGAATGAAATGAAAACAAAATAATTTTGCAGTGATTTCAAACGGGCATGATGTTGAATTTAATTCTCAAAAGCTGGAATGATTTCTCTCACAATAGGTGCTCTCAAATGAATGCAAGAATTTGTGTGATCGAATTCCTACCACGGCCGACTCCGAGTTCTTGATTTAGCAATGAAGAACAAGTTTTGAACATGAACATTAATTTTATTTTCAAACATAATAAGGACAATGCAATTATTACAGCGATGCTTCAGTACATTACCCTATGTAAAGTGGATTTCCAGGTGTGCAAAATACTCCTCTACAGCTGCAATCGCCTCTTGGTTTGGTGAAGAACGCTTATCAACGAGGAAGAATTTGAGCTTTGTAAACAGATAGAAGTCAAAGGGAGCCAAATGTGGGGAGTACGGCGGATGCTTCAAAATTTCATAAATCGGCTCTTTTCTTAAGATTTTTTTTTTACATATAGTTGCTATAAAATATTTGAATAGTACTCTCAGGTTATGTATTTACTCTTATGAAGGGGGAGAGGTAGTAAAAATTCATTTAGAGTCCTAAAAGATGATATCATTCATTATCTTTCATGGCAGTGGCGGCTTGTGGCCACTGTAGGAGGGTGGGCCAGGACATAACTACATGACACCCAAAGGTCTCCTTTATACTCCTCCCCGACATTCTCTCATAACTGCAGCGCCATTGTACTTTGTACCATAAACCTCTCGTTTATGTGGAGCTCTTCATATTCAGCTGTGAAAGTACGCCTTAAGCCTTCTGCAGTCAATTCAGAAACAGCAAAGTGTTTTATGAATGTTTCAACCGGCTTACTCCCATTGATGTATCGTAATATCACAACAAATTGTGACATAAATGATCTGTCGTTTCGTCTACCTATATAGAAACGAAATTTATCCTTTCTATTTCTTTTCTAATCTCATTCCTCTAGACAAGATACGTTTCTCACTTCACACGCTGTCAGCCTTTTTTTTTTTTTTTCAAACCATAAAAAAGAAGATAAAATTTTTAATTTTTTGTCGAGTAACCTCCTACCTATAGCTTTTGGTTGATGAGCTACAAATTGTTTCTCTTCCAATCTAACAGTTACACTTAGACGCAAAAATGGAGTCTTCAATAAAATGTCCACTTTATTCATTGCCACAAAACAGATACGCTTTTTACTAACTTAACACTGTGAAAGTCAACTTTCAATGGACAAACAATAAGAAAGCCATCCAATTTCAAATAAAGTGCGAAAACAAATCCTAGTCAGTAACCCCTCAATATATGACTCCTAAGAAAAGAGAAATTACCGAGCCCTGTATTCTTGCTGGCCCAAGAGAGCGTAGAAATAAGCAGGAGAACGGCTAATCCATCGTGAAGGAAGACAAATATAAGTCCTTGTAAATTTTTGCTGGCCTATGAAGGTATAAGCTAAAAGCGTAAACATTTTCGGGCTGGTTCATGAACTTCCCTCGCTAACGGAGGACCCGCATGCTACCGCTACTACAGTACAAAGGAAATGCGCTTACTGCATAAGATACAACTAAAACTAATTGATTACACATTACTGTTTACATACATTCTTTCTTTTTTTAAAGTTGATCCGGAGAAGAAAAAATAATAAATAATAATGGCATTATCTTTGTGAGGATCCTGAAAGACGAGCAGCATGGATTTTGTCATTTTGGTGCTGAGCAACCCCCTATTATCCATTGTTTTTGTTGTATTTTTTATAAGTTATAACAGTCCTATTGCTATTAAAACGCTGCAAACAATATTGCAATATTTTCATATCTGTGCTTTTTTGACGTGCTGCAAAGCTTTTACATATAAAATATCAATGACACGTTCTTTTGAAATGCCTATAGCATATAAAACTTTTAACTCGCCAAACATCTAATGTAAAATGGATTCTGCTGTTGCGATACTTTTTGAACATTCTTCACGTGGGTCATCTTCAAGGCATGTAAAACCATCTTTTACAAACAACTTTATTATTGCATGACACTAAGTTTTTTCCAGTTTATGAAATACCTACAAAAGTCTGCATTAGAAAGCTATATTACATAAAATATTTGAAACAGCGACTCGATATGCTTAAGGCATGTACCAGCGTGAAAAATTCTTAACTTGACATTTGTATGACTACCTATGCTCAAGTCGGTTCTGGTAGTGTAGTGGTAACCATACTTGCCTTGCAGACCCAAGATCGCGGGTTCAATCCCGGCCAGAATCGATGACTTTTTGGGGGCGTAAAAATCCTAAGTATGGCTTCCTTCGGATGGGAAGTAAAGCCGTGGGCCCCGTGTTATACATTTACGGCATGTAAAAGAACCTCAAGCCTGAAAGAAGAGGCCTCTGAGCAAAATTTGTCGGCCGTTTCACGCTCTGTATTGAATGGGACGCTGATAACCTGAAATGTTAAAGAACGTCCGTAGATAAAACAAACCAACAAAAAATCAATCTATTGTCCAACCACCACGGGTGGCTGAGAACGTTAAGGTGAGCGAAGTCTGGGGTTCAATTCCCACCAGAACTGAGTTTTTTTTTTTTTTTTCCTCCAGGTTTTCCATAGTGACAAATTCCGGAGAAGTATCCTAAACTTAGCCCTGAACAGCTTCATTCAAAAACAAATATCTTTCCCAATGTATCATTTCACCTCATATATCATCAGTGTCCATCTCTTGTGATGCCTCAGTGCCAAAATGGGTGATGAACACTATGACAAAAAAAAAAAAAAAAAAAAAAACCTATGGTCAAGGACTAAATGTTTCAGACCGGATTTACATACCGGTGACTCTTACACTTTCGGATTGCCATTTGTTTTGTCTCTTGGAGTGCTTGCTATGTGGAAAATGTGTGCAAAAATTTGAATCAATGGAAATGGATATGAGAAATTATTCTCCTCAAAAAGCCAAATCCGGTAACTAATGGGGTTATAGCTTTAGATAAAAACTAGCTCAAGACCATCGAGTCTATTTGTGTATACAATCAGCATTAAATACATTTTATATCAGAACAAAACGTTGTAATTTATATTATGGTTAATTACTCAACATTTACTTTATATTGAGTGTCACCGCTCTTCATGGGTGGGGTGAATTATTTAATAATTCATTAGCTGGAAACCGCACCTAAAACAAGACGCAATACGCACATATTACAAACTCGTTAAAAATGTTAAACCATTAAAAATAACACTTAAAAAGACTTAAGGAATGTCTCCCGCCTTGTGCATCGTTAAACGATGTTAAGTTGGCGCTCAAAATGAAGAGTGGCTTTTAAAAGAGTAAACTAATAATGTTTGTTTTGCAGATATGTCTCCATCTTTCTCTAAATGTTTGTCACAGTTGCGGCTGTGCCATTAAGCAAAACATAGTAATGGTTACACAAGCGCTACTTGAGAAAGTTCTTACCAAATAGCTTTTAAACGTTGTAAACGTTGCCTCGGCCTTCACTTCCGCCCAGTTTTGTGCAACCCTTAGCTTGCTGGCAACTGTATCCAGTAGAGGGGGAGGGGGTGCTTGAAGGACGGGTGCGTGCAAAAGGGGGGGGAGGTCGGTTACAATGAGGAACAACCTGGTGACAAAATGGCGGCCTTTGTAAGTAATTTTTGAAATGTCCTCCAGAAGTTGTAATAGGTGTAACGCATGATAATTTGTGCAACCCTAGGATAAAAAATTGCAACTGTCTCCATTGAGGAAACCTGAAGGAGCGGTTTGTGCATAAGGGAGGGTTGGCTCAAAGACCAATAAACCCTACAGTAAAATGGCTGTCACTGAGGATGCTGAGCTGAGCATTTCAAATGTTGAATTAATCGGCAACATTCAGTAGAAAAGATTTGCTTGGGGAAGTTACAGGAATTTTTTGTTACACTTTGTAAGAGACGAATGATACGAGATTTAACGTGTCCTCTACACAAAAGAGGAGACAAATTCCAGTGTTCAACTATAAATATTTAAGCCTTTTAAATGCGTGCTATAAGCTGCAGGTATAGCCAAACAATCAATAAATAACACTGCAATCATAAATATATTTATATACACGAAAGTAGATAATATCCTTCCTTTTGTACTTAATACTGGTGCAAATAAGCAAATAAGGAAGAAAATTTAAGTAATTATTAATACTTTTAATTGATGTGTCTGACAAGCTTAAACGAAATATACAGAGTGAATGAAAGCCAAATACATATTTCACCATTTTGAGTAAATAAACATAATAAGTTGCAACATAGAAGACTTGCCCTACAGTCAACTGACATGAAGTTGCCATAGAAAGGAACAAATGAGTTATTTTATTTTGCTGTGCACTCTTTTGAATATTGGGTAAATGTTCGGCTGAAGAGCCAATAATATGAGCTAGAAAAGGAATAAACGTACAAAAATAAACAATTATGAAAAATTATTTTTTTTATAGCTTGTTGATACTCTACATGAAGTATTTCGTTCTTTATTTTGTAACGAAATTGTAAATTAAATTAAGGTAACCAAACCGAGCAGAAAAAATGTGCATTGAAAAAAAACATCAAAAGAAATAAAAATTGAGGAATTATCCAGTACTCCATTCACTTTTCATTACACAAATCACAAATTGTAATTACTTTACGTTAAATTGTGCAAATAATATATGATAATTTACAATATAAAATAATAAGTGTACATGGTAACCAAGAAAATTCCATTTTGTGTAGATTGTGCATTGCTTTGACCAAATATTTTGTGGCTACAGTGTTGCCAGTTTTCACAGTTACGTTTTATGGAGCTGAGGAGTGAACTTTAAAAAATTTATTTTTAGGCAATGCATTAGGTCCTGTGCGTTTCATAATTATTCTAAATTAAAAATAGTATAATTTAAAATATCATAATCTAAGCTACGTGTAAAATATTCTAGAAATTTTAAAAGAGTTTCATGAAAAGCAATATTAAAATTTTAACACAAAAAATTTTATTTATGAAACAATTTAAGCAGGGAAAATTTTTATTACACATTTTAGTCATATTAAAATGATTATTACCTGAGAAGGTATGTATCAGGTTTCCCTTTCTGCTCATATTACGGAATATGTTGCACTCCCATCCCGTTATTGAGCAGAAATAATAAACAATGACACTTTTGCTGCTGATATAACCAAAGATGATTTTTTTGTATTTTAATAATTATTTGTTATTATTATTATTGTTGTTGTTGTTGTTGTTGGAAGCTAGTGAAAATGGAGGAGCTTTTTTTTCCTCCTACAATTCTTTAAATTATTTCAAATAGCTATTTGCTCCTGAGACAGGAGATTTTTTGTGTTGAATAGTGAGGCAGGATATTTTGTTTTTTTAGTTGCATTTTTATTACGTTTTGTTTTTTGTTTTGGTATTCTTCAATTAGGTAGTAGGTATTCTAAAGTGATGCGCCATTATTATCACAAATTAATTAGCATAGTTTTTTTTTTGAACGGGGAAAATCATGCTTTTTTTTTTTTTTTTTTTTTGACAATTCTGACTCCTAAAGAGACTGACAAGAATAATTAGAGGGAGCTGGTCTATGGTTTCATCTGAATTTTAAAGTAAACATTTTTATAGCGTATATTAAGGTAGAAACGGCACATCTAATTTATTTTACATCTTAATTTCTATTCATTTTTCTATCTTTTCTTTTCTTAATGATGATTTGGTGGGAAATCGACTGAGTGAAGTTCTCCTCGTCTGCCAAGCTTTAGGCCACCAGAACTTCATAGTCTTGAATATCAGAGCAGCTCTTAACTTTAATTTCCACTGTTCACAATTGAATGTAGATTGAAGAATACTTGATGTACATTTTAAAGCTTGTTTTATATCAGTCATGGGAAGTCAGTACATATTTGTAACGTCTCTCCTTACTGAGGACAAATTATTTCCCTGCCGCCGACCGCCACGGGTGGCCGAGGTCGTTAAGGCACGGACTCGTGAGCGGGAGGTCTGCGGTTCGAATCCCGCCAGGACCGCCCTCCCTGACTGGGGGTTTTTCCAGGTTTTCCTCAGTCTTCATAACTGGCAAATGCCGGGGAGGTACCTAAACTTAGGCCTGGAACGCTTCCTTCCTTAAAAAAAAAAAAATATATCCTTTCCCAATTTATCATTTCATCTCATGTATCATCAGTATCCATCGCCTAAGGTGCCTCAGTAGTGAAAACGGGCGTTAAACACTACTACTCCCTGCCGCCAGATCTACCGTACCTCATCCTTTCCTCCCGGAGGGGCGTAAGCACAAACGGTTATCCCCTGAGCAAGGTTTAAGACCGAAATAGCCTCCTTTAACCGTAACAATCCAGTCCAAATCAATTAATTGATATCGCTGGATATGAAAAGTAGGGGAGAGGGAAAACTAAACATATATATATTATAACATATTTATTCTAAAATCTTCCATTATTAATAGGCTGATCGACGCTTTAAAGGTAATTACTTAAATATTTTGATGCCTGTATGTGCCCTATCTGGAACCTTAAAGAGATACCTTAGTGCAATACCTAGTGATATCTTACTTCAACTACTGCAATATAAGTTAACGCAAAACCTACAGCATGCTCGTACGTAACATCTGCGATGTGCGTTTGGTCCTCCGTCGATATGTTGTCTTGGTTTCGCCTGAAAGACGGAATAAATATCTATTGTTTATACTGCTTTTCAAAATTATCATACATCTTCATCTTATTTGTCTTCTCGTTTTCAAAATCTATCTTCCTTTCACAGCCTTAACATATGCTCTAAAATCCGGGACAAACATTACTCGGAGCCATTATCTTTCGTCATATGGAATGCATTACCACAGAATGTCAAAGACTGCCAAGCTTTAGGAGCATTTCATAAAACAAGTTTTAATATGATTAGAAAGTGTCATTATTGAACATGTTCCTGTATACCTTTTGGCCAATAACCTGCACCGCCTCCCCGTATCCACGCCGGAAGCCTTTGTAACTACCAGGTGTTCTTATTGGTTGGAACAGGTAAGGAAAATTTTCGAATGTGATGTAATCTTCCTAGAGTGGACCTCTCTCCTGTTGTTCTCTGCTAGCAGAGAGGACCTGGAATTCATCGGGGTAACACGTGTCTTGGCCTTTAATTCTAAATTTATTGGGCCACAGCTCACTCCATTAGCCCCATCTATTGACATCATAGTGTAGAAGTTTCCAAATTTTCATGTCATTTTTAATTGCCCTTTTATGTATGGTTTTATGGTTATAGGAACGTGTGCATATATAATTTGTAACTTGTTCTTAAAGAAGGCTAACACTGATGTTTTAAATGTTGTTTCAGCGAAGGTTTTATAACGCGTTTAGTCATATAAGTTACTGTTTAAAAATGTTAAAAGTTATTTCAATATGTGTAATTGAGTTCAACTTTCGAGATTAGGTTAAGTTGTTGAGTGCAGAATCGTGAGCGACCTAACGTTGAACCATTTGTGTGTTGATTAGATTTTGTTCATTGTGAAACAATTGGTATTCATCTTCTACCGATATTCAACTTTTTCCGGCCATATCCTGTGGGTTATATCTCTATCTTAACAATTGCCCAGGCATTAGTGGAAGGGTGTTGTGTTAAAACTTTATGAAGAATTGCGAGTAGAAAAGAAAGAACCAAAAGAAGATTATTTCAATTCCTTGTGTTGCAAAATATATATATTAAATAATGTATTTTGCTGTAGGATTGATCAACATATTATTGTTATTCTTGTTGTTATTATTATCATTACTTTTCCTGTCTCCTTCATAATAACGTTTCACTCTTTATGTTTTGGTAGGAAATTTATACATGGTTTATGAATGTATATATGTTTATAGGTATCTATGAGTTGTTATTGCTATTACTTGGATGTTATTGTTATTGTTCTTCCACATCATCTTATTACGTTAATGTTTTAATTGTGCATGTTAATTAGCACATTTATTTACACTCTCTTTCAAGTTTTGCATGGCTTTATTTGTGTACGAGTATTATCCTTGTTACTTTTTTTTGTTTTGTGATATTGTCACTGAAACATACTATATTTATTATTAGATTGGTAGAGTGGAAGAAAAAGCCTAATGGCCTTAGCTATGATACAATAAATAAATAAATTACATAGGTCTCTTCATTAAAATGCGTAAAATATAATTCGATTCTAGTTTGCCTACAAGACGTATTGATTTAGAAAGAAACCTTTTTACATTAAAGTTATGTTTATCGAATGGAAGAAACATTGCCAAATAGTATTTATACATCATGCCTACCACTTCATCTCCCTTGCTATCAAGTTTGGGCCAGACGGAAGCACCCAATCACAAGACGATGTTCCCCTACCCGTGTAACGAACCAATGAGTTTCCTCACAAGTAACATTCAATTACAGTAATTGGTGGTTCGGTCTTGACTACTGCATGCGAGTCCCATACAGGGGTCAGTATTAGCTCCCCATTTCCAGCTGCCAGGACCAGCTAGGGCTCCGACCCCACGTGCTTCATTTGCATATGCATTACCGGCATTTCCGGGGTTCCTTCTTTTCAAGCAAAACATTTGCCTATCTACATTTAGAAAGAGATCTTTTCTCTACGCCTTCTGCCATCAGTTCGAATTCCATTTGGGTTTGTTCAACAAAAACCGCTCGCTTTCCATCAAAGAGACACGGGTTCGATCATGACGACGGTACAAGTTTTCGTCATGGTCATCGCGATAGTCAGTTAGCACTGCAGACCGGAGTTTGAATCATGGAGTGGCATTTGTGAAGGGATAAGTCCAAATTTCTCTCTCTACTCTCCTTTTCTCCTTCGCGTCTTCTGTACATCCATTTCATTAATTTCCTCATAACTGTGACTTCCATTCGGCAAATACCTTATTGAATAATCATCTACAGTATAATTATAGTATTTGAAATTATGAGATTTTTTGAATCTTTTGAAATATGTCTCAAGTTTTTATATTTACTGAAACATAAAAAAATATTTTGAGCGGAAAATATGTAGCTAATCTGGATTTATACTTTTTTCTGTTTTGTAATTTTTTTTTTAAGTTTTACGTTTTATTTTTTGTACATTTACCACTAGTTGAAACAACAGTATTACTATACTTTATATTATTATATTACTCCTGCCATGGTTGGCCGCTCAAATGTAAATGAACTGCAGCATAGTCAATGTAGGACTAACCACTAATGTATGCAAATGAGACATTATACTTCAGCAAATTGACTTGCATAGATGACATCACTCGACTGCTTGAAAAAGCTAATTATTATTTTACAGGGAGCTGATCTGGCGAAGCCAAAAAGTTTACATTTCTTGATCAACTCACTTCATTTTTTAACTGCATAAAATAAAAATAAGCCATGACATTTCAGACAAATCCATCAAATAATTCCTGAGAAAAAAAAAATTTGCAATGTATGCGCCCTCTAATATGCTCCTTGCGGTGCAGTTTTCAAGTTTTGGAGAGAACATCTGCATATGTGTGTTCCACATACATAATAGAGAGAAACTATCTGCATAATTTTATTTAAATAAAGTATTATTTAATAAAAATATATTTTGCGGCATTTTGTTGTAATCTTAAATATAAATGAAATATATAGGGGATTATCTTTTTAACTTTTTGTAGATATTTTCATTTATCCTTTTTCCAAGAGATTCTGTAGAACAATTTGAGTTAATTGGTAAAATTTAGCGCCACAAGAAGCAATGTGAATTTACATACGTGCTAGAAAAAGCGGTTTTGAGAAAACTGGGTTTTATTATTTAAGAGAACGTGTTTGCCCCCAATAGAGTCATATAAACAGTCACGTGATAGGTTTTAAAGTGAAAGCATGACAAAATAACTTTGATATATAAATGTTAAAGAAATGAACTTAATTAATCTGCAAAAAATAAAATAATGGATCTTTTGGATAATTTGCGACATTTTTAGAGTCCTGTTCCTTTAACAAACTAAAGTTGAAGAGCCTTACCTCGAAACATGTTGAATGTTGCCTTTCAATAACAACTCATAAACCAGGCATTACGGACATATGTTTTTATGACTTTTTTCTGTATAAGTAGCATTAACTTAACAAGCAATGCTAATCGCCCGAAAATTTTGTGTTATTGCACACGGCTCAAGCAAATATACTTCTGTAAAAACTACAGATTAAAATTCCTTAATTTAAAGGTGACACTTTAATGCCGTAGCTATCGAATGCAGACCTATTTCAGTTTGTAGTAGATGTTTTTGACACTGGATGACAAAGTTGAATAATCTTTCTGGGAGAGGTTGGGAGTCGTAAATTTGCTTTAACATGTTATTTACAATTATATGTTAGGATACTAACTCTGTTTTTGTAATTTTCATTACTAACTCTGTAATAATACAAATTACAATAAAATAATTATGTACAAAAAGTTAAATATTAATAGAAACTTTTTTTCTTCAGAATTTCAACTTACAGAAGGGTGGTCCTCTTTCAACTCGGAGGCTTTGGTCACAGAAACCCGGGGAGTGCTATCGCTTTGGAACCAAAGTTTTGAATTGAGCGAGTCAGTTGCTTTCCCTAGAGCCTGACCCCCAATCGTATTTCCCTGGGATAACTAGTGAACGGGACTTGTGGTGCCGTAGGATCATTTATTCTCGTACTCTAGGTCATAATAATCCTCTAGAGTTTATAGGTTGAGTACTTGAAATCTTGATTTGAAGTACTCCTGATCTTCTCGCTCCAATGCTCACCCTTACTTGGCGTTCCGTTTTCATGTCGCTTATTCACCATTATCTTATCCCTATCATCATCGTTTGGCATATTTATTCCTTCCGATAGCTACGCTATTATCAGTGAGGAACTGCAACGTTATTTCAAACAAGCGGTGGGTACTAGCATCATGTCACCAATATTTTGTTGAATTTTGGCATTCGTAACACAATTTAGGTTTTTTTTTTTATTTGGTTTATTTCTGGACACTTTTTAACATCTCAGGTCATCAGCGTCTCATTCAATTCAGGGCGTGAAACAGCCGACTTCCTTCCGAAGAAAGCCGTATTTAGGATTTTTACACCCCATAAAATCCATCGGTCCTGGCCGTTAAGTTAATATATAAATTTATTCTAAGCTCCGTACTGTGTATCAGGATAAAGCAGATGTGCAATGCTTCCTTCATACGCGTTTGTTTTGAATTACTCTCCCTAATAGTTCTGACCAGCACAAAGCAGGAGAATATTAAGTTGTGTCTCTGTGTATTTTACTAAGCCACGAAACTTCAAACTGGCGTCCAAATCTCTTCTCTGAGGGAAGGGCAGTTTGTCCTGCTACTCAAGGGTTATTGAGAAGGGCAATCAAAGCGGAGTGTGAACGATCTAAAACAGTTACGGTGTAAGTTTGGAGAGAGGTACATTGCGAGATATACTGCCTCTAGCAAATAGCCGTATGACGGAGCCGATTGGTCAATCTGGTTTAGCTTTGAATGAGAATCTACAGCGTGGTTTTAGATCTTAATTATTGCGTGTATGAGTTTTGAATAGAAATTTTTCTATGTGTACATGTGTGGTTAATGTTTTATTTAGGGACTTTTCTCAACAACAATCGTTTACAATTAACACGTTAAGTGTCCATTAAATGCACGGTAACTATGAACACACTTTGAAATACTGAAAAAATGGCTAATGAGGCAATGATATACTTCTCATGATAGAGTTTTTAGTTGAACCCACCATGTAAAAATTATTTTCTGGGCTTTCTCAGCTCAATAAAAATAAATAATCGGAACATTAAGAAACCTCTAATCCTTGAAGGAAGATGAATATCTTTCCCGATTAAAAAAAAAAAAAAAAAAAAAAAAGAGTCCTTCTGCTTTCCTTGATCCTCCTACGTCTACGTTGGAAAGTCTATTACCAAAAATCTTCATCTAAGTCGGTCCGGGTGGTGTAGTGGTTACCATACTTGCTTCGTAGACCCAAGATCATGGACTCAATCCCGGCCAGGGACAATTGATTTTTTCGGGTGTAAAAATCTTAAGTATGGCTTCCTTCGGAAGGGAAGTAAAGCTGTGGGTCCCGTGTCGTACATTTACGGCACGATAAAGAACCTCAAGCCTGAGGGAAGACGCCTCTGAGCAAAATTTATCGGCCGTTTCATGCCCTAAATTGGACATTGATGACCTGAGATGTTATAGAGCGTCCGTAAATAAACCAAATCAACAACTCCATTTACAGCAGATTTTTATAATTTTACTTATGTGACATAATATTTGAAAGACAAAAATTTAATTATGAATGATTATAATTTGAGCTTTTTTGCTGAATGAGTGGGAAATGAAAACAAGTATATCATTTTTTCAAATGGCATATACCATTATTGAAAATATTACCTTATAATTTATATTTAAAACATCTTTCTTCTATGAAACTTATTTTAAAATAATATTTTTTTCTTAACTGATAAAATAATTAATTTTTGAATCTAAACTTAATACGCGTTTATATGTTTTATCTGGGAAGAGAAAGGGTATCGTTATCCTAGGTTAAATAAATAAATTCCATGTAAAATAAAGTGTATCTTCATTAATATTGTAAATGCAAAATGTTTAGGGCCAACAGTAAGTGCTCAGGAATATTCAGTTAAAAGATAGTAATAGAATTATATCTAAGAAAGTTGTACTTGAAATGAGAGCTGCAATTGTTACAATGAATAAGATTATGTATTTATCCCATTTTTTGCATTTATTTGAGCATTAAAAGGAATAATTATAAAAGGAAGCTAAGTTAAATCTAATTGTGTAGATGTTCTTCTATCATTTTACCTCATTTATTAAATGTTCAAATATGAAATATAATAACTTAAAATTACATTTATCTATTACTGTTACGAAAGTGCAGGATTAGTTTTGATCTTGTCCACAACAAAAGCTGATTATCATATCGCTTGTCTTCAAAGAGTGTTGTACGTTTTATAAGAATAGAGCGATTAGCTCTTGTTCTCTGGAAACATGAATAAATAGACTGAACTGCAATTCTGAAAATTTACAGAAGGCAAATCATTTGACGAAATTGGATTTTTTATAATATTAACACTTTCTTTACAGAAAACCTTTTCTTTTTCTTAAAGTATATCTAAAGTTGCAGGTTCGACGCTTGCATATTGTGGTTGGTGGATTTTCAAATCCATCTTTTTTCCTCATTTTCGCCTCTGAAGCGAGAATTTGAGATCTAAAATGCAGACTACAGCAACAAGGTTTGTTAATTTCTCTTGTTACCAGGAAACTATTCCTTAATCACATAAATGTAAAGGATTAAGTAAGCTCTGGTTGAATCGAATAAACTGCAATTTATAGTAACTTTATTTCTTGAATTATGAAAATAAATGTCTTTAAATATATCAAACGTAGATGAAATATTGTAGATAACACGTTACAAATTTAGCTATAGTAACTAGTCTAAATAACTATTTGATGCGTTACACAAATGCTGGTATTTGTATGCTTTCAGTGTAATCAATGCACTGTTATAGGAAGTGTTATATATAGGAAAATCAACATCTCACACACAATGTTCCAGGAAAGTTCCTCTCGATAAATCAACAATAAGCGGATGGTAACAAACAAATAAAAAATCATCTATACTACACAACTACAATGAAATCTTAAATTTTCAAATAAATTCTTCTTTGTACCTATTTGTGTCCGTGGAAAATGTTCTATATATATGACATTTATACGAGCTCGCTGCGATTTCGTATTTTTAAACTTGTTTCAGTTCGACTGTGAGTCAAAATCTGGTCGTAACTAATATAAGGAGTTCATTGTCCTTGTGTAATGTTATCTGGTTTTTTCACGTTCTAAGGATGAAGCAAGCACCGTTCTTGAGACCCTCCTTTGAGTGTGTTGGAGTGGATTCTTAGGGACAGAGGAGGACATTTCGGTACTTCAGCCTTGCTCAAGGTTGATAGTTTGTGCCTACGCCTCAATGGGGACATCTCTGTAAGGAAGAGATGACGCGAGGGAAACACCTGGCGGCCAGGATTCGCGGACTTAGACAAGAGTCCCTAAAATGTTTCCAGACAGAATATCCCGATGTCGGTGGATTCGAATTCCTCAAACAAGGCACCGCCCATAACTCTTTTTAAGGTGCAAGCCATCGTCACACCGCACCATCCCACTTCGCCTGGCACCTTTGACCCTGTAGCACAACCAACGGATGGACGATATGAAAGTAATTCGTGGGTAAACGACGGGGAAAAAAAAATATGAGGATGGCTGGTCACAAAGTATCTGAACCCGAGACCTCCCGAATGCGAATCCCAAACGTTACCGCTGATCCACCCCGCTCGGTTGTGTTCATCATGGCATTTTCATGTTACAACTTGTGCATGTTAAACAGAATAATTCGTTATAAGTATCAAACTATATAAATTATTTAGTGTTTATTTAATGATCCTGACAAATGTCTATCGTTAGTAAAATTAATTGCGAAATTTTTCTTTGGTTAGACAGATGGCAGAAAATAGATTTATTGAAATCTATCTCTGCTCAGTGATGCAATCTAGATGTCTACTTGTAAGGCTACCAACTAATTTTATTTTAACCTACGTTTTGTCTATATTAAATAATTGTTTATAACGAGTTTGCAATAAGAGTGATATACTTCTAAAATGAAACAAAGAAAAGAAGAGTTTTATCACAAATAATATCACGAGAGGGTCTGAGATTACCAATAAATTCACGAAATTAGTGAGTGAATTTACTTGGAAAGCTCATATCTTCGAGTGATATTCATTAGGACTATTTCACGAATAAAAGAAATATTTGTATACAATTCCTCTAAACTTGGCTTACAAAATTGTAATAATTGTATATTTGTATTTAACCTTTTCAAACAATCTTGCGATAGAAGAATGTGGATTGCCAGTAATGCCAATAAAGAAGAGCAAAATGCGGGTTTAGGACTATTTCATGAATAGAATAAGGATAAAATTGATACATGTGTTTGAAATTTGCGCACAGAATATTAAAACTTGTTATACTTATGAATATCTATTCTGTTCAGAAACCGTGAGAGTGGAATGGACAAAAGTCGACTATTACAATCGCTACCGTTCGATTTTCTAATGCCAACTGAGAAAAAAAAATTCAAACAAAAAAATATAATATACAGGATCTTTGTTTTTCTTTGTATTCTGTGGTTTGGAATTCCTAATAGTAAGATCAATTTGCACATTTGACGCATTACCAAACCGCTTGAAGAAACTTCTTTATTGCGTTATGATTGTCGATTGTTCGTGTTTTGTGTTGTTATCAATAACTCCCCACCGCCTCTAGCAAAAGTGGTCAGTGATGCGTATTCAAGAATTATATAGTGAGGTATAGATTTGGCTACATTGATCACAACACAAGTGCACATCGCATGATAAAACGGATTTGATGATTTTTTTTTTGCGATAATTTCACTTTGTAATCCGGCTGTGATTGGTCAAAATTCTAAATTTAGTTTCGTTTCATTGGTCGATTTTAAGACGAGGTCACATGAGTGAAATAGCATATTAACCTATTGATTTGAAACACACTTAGTGTCACTACGCATGGAAGAGAACGTCAGTTAAATGGCCGCTGCTCCTTCGTTGTTGCGCGTATCGGATGTTTTCTTTTACAAACATAAACCAGGCTCAATTTCACGTGATATTGTTCCTTAGATCGTTAACTGTTGCTGGATTATTGGCATAAAACGTGATTTAACATAAGAAGCAATCTAGCAACGTTAAATTACATGATCTCTGGGATCATTAATATCACCACACCTCGAAATGGTGCAACTTTTGAACTTTCCTTCAAATGCCGACTGTTTCGTGAGCAGTTTGACACAAGGCGCTATCTTCTGAAACTGGACATTTCTGAGATCTATAGTTTCTAATTGAGCCTAAAATAATCCGTATCATAGCCCAATATCTTTCTTCATTGCGTCATAGACTCTCTGTGTTCATCTTGGGGGGGGGGGACGTGGATTAATGATTCCGCAGTAATAAAATCCACTTTGAGGATGAAGTGGTCATTCATGAATCTCCATTGGATTCTGGTTGCTCAAAAAGCGGCAATTTTGTTTGTCAACCAAACCATTCATTTAAAAAATGGTCCTGTCGCTAAAGATGATTTTTCAGCCCAATGCAGGGTCAACTTTCGGTTGCTCCAAAGTTCAGTCAGAGTGTACATGGCGCAACCTATGCTCACTTGGCTTCAGTTCTTAAGTTCTTAAGTTCTTAACACATTTATAGAGTGTAACCTTAAGTTCTGATGCAAAATCCGCCAAGTGGCGGTTGATGAAAGGCCCAATTCTTGTGCTTGTTGAAAAATTTATTTCCATAGATTCTCGCGTCCACTCTTACGAAACGGAGACCATGTTCTAAAGTGGAGCGTTTGCGTCATTCACATACAGGTGTTTGTTTTGCAACAGAATCAGTCGCTAACTTTTTCGATCAAACGTCGAATTGTTCTCTCACAGGGCCAATTACGCACACCGTATACGTCTCTTCATTGCACGGTACATTTGGCAAATGGATGGCCCATTTTGATAATTGATCGTAATGGTTTTTACGGGTTGTGGAATGTTTCATGTTTATTTGTCAATAACAGGTGTAACCATGTGCAAAATATGACTTCTTTAACTCGGTAGCTATTATTTGATGATGATGATGATGATGATAATGATAATAATAATAATAATAATAATAATAATAATAATTTCTTATTGAAAGACTAGAAAGAAATGAGTAATTATAATTTTTTACCCAGTGACAAACGTGTTCAATGTTATTATTTTATAAATGTAATTTAAAATTCTCTTATTTAGGTTAACTTTAGATCTTATTGTTATAACGCATGGAAAAGGTGAGAATTGTTTGTGATCACTGTGTTTTCTCTTTAGAGAATGCGCATAGAAACCACACATACAAGTACAGAGTACAAAGACCAATTCTTGTTTCTACAGCATCACAGAGAGCGTATATGTTTCTCTTCCGTGAACCGCACAGTAGACCGTTGTTTACAGAGGGAGAAAGCATCTGCAAAAATGTTATTTCAGGCGCTCGACAAATCTGTCCAGTTGTTACACCCTCATTCACACATGGTCTATCGGTGACGTCATGCATGCCACATATCGAACAATTGAGGGCGTCGCTGCATATTCCAGATATCAGAGTCTTTCCATTTTAGAAGTCTCTGGCGTAACTTTGCTCCCAAAATTGGCGCAAAATTTATTTATCACCTACCTAAAGCTGACAACTTACGGTCCTTTGTCGGCCTTTCTTTTTTAGGATGGTCTCCAGTATACTTTTTAATATCATTTTTTTCTCGCCCTTTCCAAATAGTGTTTTCAGCTCTTTATTTGCATTTCGATAATAGGTACATAGGGATAAACGTTCCATTTCAATTTTTTTATTGCATTCATCTTTCTTTTCCGATCTTCTCTTATGCATCCTGTTGTTCTCATGAACTTCATTTTCATTCTTCTTCTCATGCATTATATACGTATAATAAATTAGATACTGCTAGGTAATGCAATTCTTTGTTTGGTATTCCATCTTAGATGTAGCAAAGTTTTAATTTATTATATATTCCATTAAGTATACAAATGACCCACAAAATTTAATTTTTGTTGAATTAAGAGAAAGAAATGAATAATGATGTATATATGACCTCAATGAAAATGTTCGTAACAAAATGTAGGAACAGTAGGCTTGAATTTTAAACGCTACTCTCGCGTATTAAATTTATAAAAATGTTTTCAGTATTCGCATAACGTTTTGCAGAAGCTGAAATGAACTACTCTGTCTGTCAATATAGGAAGAAGGAAGTTTGGAAAATTGAAGGGTCATAACGTTTTTTGTAAGCAATGTATTTAACGTTTTATAGTAATAATAACTTCTTATTAAGATGCTTAATTTTTACTGGACTTTCTCCTGATTATCTATTATTCTGAAGCTGTTTATATGTCTATGCCTTTAGTTCTGTTAATATGTTCTTTATGTACGTGTTTGTGATCCCAAATTAATTTACTGATGTTCTGCCTGTGTTAGTTAATGCTATACTTATTTCATAAAATTAGATATGCATATGATGAAAAAGCTAACCTTGAAAATTGGAAAACATTTATTTGTTTATTTTATATGTAGAGAACATTTTTTATGTTCACAAGACTTTTCGTGAGTTACATGTTTCATTCCTACTCGAGACAGTGGTTCTACTTCCAATGTTTTCTGGTCCAGTGATCAGATCGGGATCCACTATCCCATTCACATATGAAACATGACATTTAGTAGAGCCTGATTGTGGCATAGCATCATGCTGATAACTTTTAAATCTGCACATACTTGCCACTTTTCCTCTTCATGTTTGATTATTTCTATAAATAATTTTAATTTGTGATATCTTTCCTTGAGGTGAACTGAATGGGCAACTGAAACTGATTCATATTTGTTTCCATTATACAACAATACACTTCTCAGATACATTCTTAGGAGTCTATAATAAGTCTCCCATCACCTGGAATGTAATCTGTAGCTCCCAAGGTAATCACTAAACCAGGAACATCATAACAATATCTAAGGTTCTCTTCCTGAGAGGAATATGAAACAAATTTCTCTTCACGATGTCTGTACCAAGAAAATAGCGTTCCTAGAGTCAGGAGGATTCCAATATTTCAGCAGAAGCCTTTAGAAAATCTACGATATTTTCCTAACCAGGTCATTAAGTTCTGTATATGTCTATTCTTGAACTGTATCGAAATCACTGCCACTGTCTTGAGAATTCATTTCAGAATCTGATGATCATTTCGTTCCAAATGTTTCTGATGGAGAAGTCACAGTAAGACCAGGACCATATGGGATGGGTCTTTTTGCTAGCAACAGATTTGGATAAGTGAATTTTTTCATGTTTTTTTTTTTTGGTGTTGTAGCCTGTTAGCAATCATCCAGTGGTTTCGAGGTTTATGCCAGAGCACTGGGTCAGTAAGCACACTAGTTTTTTTTTCCCCCTTGAACCCCTTTCCTTAGTTATTTTACGCAGCAGACAATTTTTAGTTCATTTTTTGTACATGTTTCTATGTTTCATACGAAAACAAGCTTTAAACACAAAACCATTTAAGAGCATATCATATGCCAATACATAAAAATTTATTTTAAAACTGCTATACCCCAATAAAAAAACGTGTGATAGCAAAGTTAGAAGGTTAGATCTTTATTAAATTATATTGCAATTTATCTTAAACTAATATCTTTGTCAATTATTCATCGATTTATTTATTTATTTTATAGATAGATATTTAATGCTTTCTCACGCAATAAATTGGACATTATTGCAGCTTGATTAATTATACTACTGTCTCTTTCATTTTTATGTTAATATGAAGGCTTTTGAGGAATATCCCTGCCTTAGATGATAAAATGAATGTGTTCTTTTTGCCTAACGCCCCAGACTGCGTTTCGATCACCACAGATGTATGTACAAGAAGTTGTGATGGACTGCTAATGGTAAGAAAGGAAGGAACGTGAAGTAGCTCTCTGGAACTGGTGTGCGCTAAGTAGCATCAAATCAAGCCTCGTTTGTTTCCAGGGCGCTATTCTCCTGCCTCAAGAGTCCTACGCGCTAAGCTGCCCCTCGACGGACGCTTTCTTATCCCCTGCTCCCTGCTTTTTAATTATTTTCCACTATCAGAGAAGCATTATGTCCGAGATGACCGTGGGTAGAACAAGGCATTGCGTTGAGCAAAATGCCTGAGATGGACGTTAACAAAAGAATTTAATTCGTCAAATTGACGTGTGTAGTTCTATTCAACGCCAATGCAGGTTTTAAATGCAGTAACCTTGATAAACATTTTTAGATAAATAAAATCAGTTATTTCCAAAAATTTGAATACATTCATAGTTGTTTCTTCAATGACCTCATGCTATATTCAGAATTTTTTTGGAATGCTATGGATGTCGCAAAATGTAAATTATGCAACCCTTTGGCAATATCCAATAAGAACAGTCGCCATTTTTAGTACTCTGAGAGCCAAGGCTTAAATATTTAAGTTAATTAAAAACAGAGTTATGGCTTCAAATTTGCCACACGTTTCCTTAAAAATCTGCTATAATCTCATTTCGCCCTTTACACAATTATTTCAGGAATTCCAAAACATTCAAAAAAACATTTTGTGTATTTCTCATAGAAACAATATAAAAGAAAAGTTGCCTTAGTCTCTTGATGTTACCAACATCGCAACGGCAGCAATTAGTGGTTTTTAAACGTATTTTGTGGGGTAAAATTACATATTAACGTTTATTTTTATTATTAAACATTTTATTTATTATATAAATTAATTTTTAAAAAAGTAATTTACTCGTGATATTCTGATCAGCTGTTTTTTCTTTTCTTCCAACCTGACACGTTTCCAGGGTTGTCAACATGAGTACTTATGCCCATAAATCTTATAAATTAGGTTTAATTGCTATTACGTAATGTCACAATTTCACCATGGCCTTATTTGGAATTCGCCACAGACAGGATTACCATATCTCAGCATTTATGCGGGCAATAAATAATGAAAATAAAAATAACCATTCGTATATAGTTTACATGAAAAGCGAATACAGCTTCCTTTCTGTGTTCAGTGTTGGTAGTATCGCGTGGAGACATTGGCTATACACCGGTCGAATGTACAATGCAATCGACGTTTCTTTGTTCTCAGTTTAGAGATGTGACGTCATACCAGTAAGGAAATCATACATTTTTTTTTTATGGAGCGAGGTTAAAAATGATGACAATAAATGTTTTGATCAATTTTCCAATTTGAAGAAATTTGTCACTTTTTAAGACAGCATAGCTGACCCAAGCCAAGATAATGGAATGATTTTATTAATTTTTTCAAATGAGAAGAACTGAATGCAGAGATTTTGAAGATTACTCAATTTCTTTTGAATATCAGGCTACAATGACAGGGTTGAAAGGCTGGTTTTTGCAATACAAGCACAATGAAGAAATAAAAATACGTTATCATCGATTTTGTGAAAAGACTTGCTTTAGTAAAATACCATTTAAGTTATTTTACAATGACATATGCTTGACAATTTTTATAGTAACATTAAATTATTTTCAAAAAATGTATCTATTGAGAAACATGCATATTATGAAATTGATACATAATGTTTTGGTTAAGGGATGTCAGCATTTTCAGATTTCATAATTTGGCAACTCTGAAAAATGCAATACATTATAAAATAAGTAACTGTGTCCGCCTAAACATATTAATAATTATTAAAACAAAGTTGGTAACCAAGAGTATTATAAACGTTTTATAGCAGCGAGTGTTATAAAATGCAGTTTCTAGTTTGAATGTCCTGTATTTAAATAAAAAAAAACTACTTTTAGTGTACGCTGTCTTTTATGTTACAGGTTAATTTCATTTATTCATTAAGTTTCTCGTTGAACATTGGACTTTGCCAAAATGTAAATTTTAGTTTAAAGCACGTTCTATATTTTCTATCAGTTACGATAGAAACTGATAGAAAAAACCTATAGTATATACATATACTATATTAGGTAAGTACGTTATTAAAAACCAAATACAGCAAAGCAGGAAATACATTTACAGTCACATTTCTTCACTATGCATATTAATGGGATTAACTTATAAATAGAGCTCTGCCTTTGTACTTTGGATGCAATCAAAGTGTTCGTCAACCATAAAACCTTCCCTTTGAACGGAGAGCATGGAGGGTCACAACAGTTCAAGCTACCGTGAAAGGGTCTCCCCGCTTCTACCTGCAGGAGAGCTATGTAAGTGGGGTGATTTGCTGCTAATTATTATTATTATTATTATTATTATTATTATTATTATTATTAAAGGACAATCTTTAACATCCTAGGTCATTAGCGTCCGTTCATTTAAGGGCATGAAACAGCCAATTTTCCTTAGAGGCTTCTTCTTTCAGGTTTGATGTTCTTTTACGTGCCGTAAATCTATGACACGAGACCAAAGACTTTACTTCCAGTTAGAAGGAAGTCATACTTAGGATTTTCACGCTCTAAAAAAATAATCGCCTCTTGCTGGGTTTGAACCCAACCTTAGATCTACAAAGCAAATTTGGTACCATGGCCACCAGTTTGTGAGTTACCTCCAAGCAATACTCCATGCACAGATACTCTGTTATGAATTGCTTGGAGTTTCTAGGTGTTCAAAGACAGGACTCTATTTATAAGACAATAAATATCAACTGTTAGGCTTTTCATCAGCGAAAGAAGTGAAGTAAATAGCTAATTGTACCCATTTCTAGAGCCAACATGACAGAACGTAACAGTGTAACTGGAAGGGTGGTAAAATGCTGAAAAAGGCAAACATCTTTAAAGTAAGCGAAGAGCAGTCTTTAAAAGAATGACAAAAGAGTGAGAGGATATTTGCAGCGGAAAATATTTGCTTACAATAAACAGGGTGAAACTTTAAAGGTAAAGTGAGTTCCAAAGAGTGCGCGGTTTATGGAACAGGTAGCTGTCATCTCTCTTTCTCTTTAAATACTTTCTGATGTTGAGAGAGGCAAAGCATCGATAAGAGTAAAGGAAAGCAATAATCGAAGGTGGAAATACGTATGTAATATATACATATAATTATATAATTTGTTTATAATATAAACTAATATATTAGTGAATTAATGTCATTACATGGAAAAAAGTTCAAATTTGCTGTAAATGTTGCCAAAGTAACAAACAAAACGCATATCAACTAAGTGGAAAATATTAGTGAAGAAATTTCATTCTTGTTTCTAGAATGGAATGGATCATGAAGTATCCGTTAACGCTCTAGCGGTCGCTAATTTTGTTTTTTCTGAACGAAACTCGGCATATAGCCATCAAGTAACAAACGATTTGTCAAGTTCGTTAACCAGCAAAATTGGAGCATGGGGGGGGGGGCGCTAACCTAAAGCGAAATGTTTAGAAGGCAAGTATGGTTACCACTACAGCACTACACCACCAGGACAGACTTGGATCTTGTTGCCTACTTTGACCTACATTGTTTTGCGTTGTATAAACTTAAATGATATGAATATATGACTATTTGAAAAAGTAATTTAGTCATTATAATGAGCATTTTCATCAACATAAAGTGCGAAATAATGTTATATTTTTTGCAAAAATAAGAATTCAAGAAACTCAAACTGGTGAACGACATAGCCAACTTATAAACCATTAATTTCACTCCATAATAAATAAGAACACAAATGTTAAGCAAAGATAACTCTAATCACACAGTGTGGACATAAATTTTCGGATCATTTTCATAAAATATGAGATGGCCTGTATATACTACATACTTTTTTTCAGCATAACCTCCAGCAATTTCAAAATTCTGTGTCATAAATTCCTGAAAACCTTTTTATTCTTTTATTTGAGACTATCACCACAGAGCGTTGCCTATTATTGTCTGCGCTCGATTGCGTGGTTTGACATGTGCAGTTCCAACAGGAATTTATTCGGAATTTAGGGTAGCATTGTGGACATATCCTCTTATATGAAGATGGAGCATGTGCTCATTTTGTTTTTGATATGAGAGAATTCTTCAATCAACGACTTCTCAGCAGATGAATAGGCAGATGTTCATCTCGAATATGGCCGTCAATTTCATCTGATTTGAAGCCATTCGATTTTTTGGGGGGGAGGGGGGCTTTACCATGTCACCGAGTGACAAAACTAAAACAAGACGTTACCAGGACCTGAAGAATTATATTCGAGAAACGTGCGACGATTTCAAACTTTGTGCTTAGAAACATCTTTTCGATCTGTATTCGAATGTTGGACACAGTGCTATAATGTGTATGTACAAAATAAATTTAAGTTACGACAAACTATTATTTCATGATAATGAATCGAAAAATATGTCCACACTGTATTATTATTATTATTATTATTATTATTATTATTGTTGTTGTTGTTGTCGTCATCATCTTTCTAAGGTTTTTTAAAGTTTTCCTCAGCCCTCACTGGTGAAAAATGTCCGAAATATATCCTAAAGGGTATGCATTTTGGACGTAAAAATCTTAAGTATGGGTTCCTTCGGGTGGGAAGTAAAGTGTTGTAGATGTACGGCACCTAAAAGAACCTTAAGCCTGAAAGAAGAGACTTTTGAGTAAAATGTATCGGCTGTTTTACTCCCTTAATTCAATGGGACACTGATGATCTGAGATGTTAAAGAGCGTCCGTAAATAAACAAAATAGTAAAAATGCTAAAACAATATAAAAAAACTATAGTATTAAAAATCGGCTTTAAACATGATTTAAAAATTTAAATTTCAAACATAATATCACATTAAACTAATTTGTTTATTAATTAAAAGTGATCAAATAAAAAATGAAATAAGTAATTCAAGAAAAAAATTATCGATTATTTTCTCAATGCTATTTGCACTTACCTGATATATATTTTCCCATTCTAAATATATAATTTTTATCCAAATTAAATGCTAAATGTTGCACAAATATTTGACTTTCAGGCGTTATCATGTGATTTTCTTAACTTCGAACTAGTGGTAAATATAAAATCCATATCATAAGCTGGTGTAAAAGCTTGACTTGAAATTCTCACAGTGCTGATTAAGTAAAATAAGACTTTAACAAAGTACTAAATTAGCTGATATTTCCATGGTCATAAGTATGGCTCATTCTCTGATAAAACACCCGGGCAAATTTACTATTATAATTATAATGCTTTCATCTTTTCATCGTTAGGTTTTGCTGTTACTGACTCCTTTGACCATGACTTCAGTGTGTGACAATATTCCCAGATGCCTTTTGCTGCTTTAGCGATCGCTCGCTCGCCCGCCTTCCACTTGTATATTGTGAGCTATCGGCTTACCCTCCAGTGCAACGAGAGAAGAGTGCACCTACCTGCGTAGGTGTTAGGTGGATGAGACTGGCTAGATGCTCCCTCTCGGGTGCGGACAGGTACTTCTGCTGTTTGAACCGTCGCTCCAACTCGTACACCTGCAACAGATACACACAGGTGCTCTTAACATTCCACCTTTTCTTGAAAATACCAAGCAGCTTTACTTTCACTAGCTCTAACTTGTACTTGCGGGTTGTAAAACAAACGAATAAGGCTTTGCGCATCGCTTAATGTGCAAACCTTCGGGTTTAAAATGAATTTCTTAAGGATAATGCTACCAGATATCTCACCAACTGAGCCAGTTGCGTCTAGTGGCACCCACAACACTCAGACATTGGTGTAACAAAGAAAATCCTTGGGTAAAAGTACCAAAACGTATTTATAAGTAACTTACGTACCTCTGAATTCAATGGTGATATTTGTTTTCGTAAAAGCCGCAGTTGCTCACTATAGGGTTCCCTTAATCGCCCCTTATTCATCTTCTGCTATACCAATCCAGATTGTGGAGCTATTTGTATTGCATTCTTCAAAGTGGCACTTGTCTTCAAGGACCAGTACTGGTTAACTGCGGCGTTTTACAGAAAAACGAATATCTCCCACTAAATTCAAAGGTAAATAAATGGCCTATAACTTAATTTTATGTGGTTTTGTTTGTTCAAACTCATTCAGTTCGTAGAGTTAGAATGTCTGATCATCTAAAAATCATAAACCTATCCATAACATTTAATACAACTGGCTATTTCGTCTTGGTTGCTGATTTAAATTAATTTTAAAAAACCAAAACTTTCGCCGACGCTACTTTTAATATCATCAGTGCACTATCACAGCAAAATAGCCTGGTAATAATCAATTCCAAAAACAAAGCCGGCCGTGAAAGTCTAAAAAATATTATCTTAAACATTCCAATTATTACAACAATAACAATCTAATCAGCAGTGCCAATGAAGAATAATAATTTGCAATCAAAGTATTGAAAATTATGCCAACGTACACAGCTCTCAGCCAAGTGCATAATTAGATGACACTCTCTGATGGAAGAATCGACCGCATGTTTAGTAGCGTTTCTCTAAGTTGCCGTTTTGTATGTTTATTTTAGTTTTATGATTTTGGTGGGTGCGCTACATCCACTTCTATTGGTGCCTTCCCCACCATCCTACATGATGAAAACTCTTAGAGCATCCATTTAGAAGACACAAACGCAGAAACAACTTTGACAAGTTGCATTATTAATGTACATAAACAAAATAAAGCTATCACCAGTTACGATCAGGCTAAGCAGATGGAACCCTCCCTTCCTCCTCACTTGTCGCTAGCTTGACATCAACCTAGCTCGGTATTGCTCACACTCGTATGTTATTAGCAGCATTCTATTCTAAACAACGATACTTCCTTTCTTTGCTTTCGTCAGACGTAAAATAAACAGGTACTATGTACATGCTAATTTCCGCCTCTACTGGCAACATGTAGCTGCATTTCAGAATATGTGATCTTTCTTATAACTCAAAAACTTGGAGCTTAATTTTTTCAGTGGATTGTAATAGTATATAGTGTTAACTTTAACCAGTCATCACTCTTTTACAAATATTTTTGGCTAATAGTTGTTGTAAGTAAACGCAGTAGTTTTAGTCTGCATATATGCCACTAAATCATTTATTGCATTTAGTCTCAGATTATTGTGCGTTTTATTTAATCTTTGAATTATTATTATTATTATTATTATTATTATTTTTTTTTTTTTTTTTTGGTAATGTACAGCATGGTCAATCAGTGATCCAGTTAAGACACTGAGCGCACTATAATGGCACAGGGTGATCCAAAATTCTTGTTACCTCTCTTTTTGCAGAAATTCATTTATTCCATAAAAATATTCGACTAAATCGGATTATTTTCATATTGGCATGCTTTATAATTGATAAAACAATCACTTTTAAAGTTCATTTGTAATTAATTGCTAAGAAGTTTATTTTTAATAGTATTTGGCTTATTTACGGACGTTCTTTAACATTTCAAGCCATCAGCCTCCCATTCAATTCGGGACTGAAACGGCCGGTAAATTTTGCTCAGAGGGTCTTCTTTCAGACTTGAGTTTCTTCTACGTGCCATAAATCTACGACATGGGACTCACGGCTTTATTTCCCTTCCGAAGGAAGCCATACTTATAATTTTTACGCCCAATGAAATCCACTGATTCTGGCCGGGAAGTGAACCCGAGATCTTGGGTCTACGAGGCAAGTATGGTTACCGCTAGACACTAGGACCGACTAGGAAGTCTATAAATGTACACAATTCTAAATAATAATAATAATAATAATAATAATAATAATAATAATAATAATGGTAAATTAGTAGTATATCTGTTTCAATTAATGTCTTGCGGGTACATAAATTACAAACTTAGCTAGCACACGGGTCTAGTCAGACCAATCGTGCTGCTATTTATACATTTGAGATGCTGAGAAAATAGGAAAAAAAAAAAAAAAAACCAAACACACAGCATTACATATATACAAACATTATGAAATAACCCTCCCCCTCTGCGATGATAAATTAAGACCATATACCTTCTACCGGGTGTAAAAATAGTGACACACGTGAACATCGAGGCATTATAGAGTAGCAGGTCATTATAAATCTTTTGCCTCAAACAGAAAAGTTCGGTTAAAACTGTGTGCAGAGACACATCAAAATGGGTATTTCAAGTCCATGGCCGCGTGAACATCCACACTCTAAAAGAAGCATGAAGAATGTGTAGGGGGACTTTGCGAAAAGCTACAACAAAGAAACCACGAAACAAACATAATGTAATGAGAATAGAAACTCTACAGAAAACAGCATATTAATGGCAGAATCTGTGCAGACAGTTAACAGCCTTACTCAACATGTTGTAGGAATTGTTTGTTCCAGAGTTTCAAAGACTGAATCCTGCAGCCGATGTCGAGTCTAACTGGATGGAGTTTACGCCCGTTATGCCAACATAGACCTAGAATTCTTAAATGAGAATAGGAAGAGGATCAGCACATCTGCCAGCACCGTTTGAATAGCCGGCCAGGAGTCCTGATCTCTCATCATGTCCAATGGGAGTTATTAATATAAGTGTGACACATATCACAACAGTCACAATATCTATGCTCTGTAAAATTTCGTGCCACGGCAATGACGGTATTCTAGAGGTTTAAATTAAAGCACGCCTCCATGCCAGCCATCTGATTAAATATTGAAAAGAAATGCAACTTTGCACAAAAAACTGGATAAAAGATTATTGGGCCACCTGTACATTAATAATTATTAAGATTTTATGACTCTTAGAAAAAGTATAAAGCGAAAAATTTTGTAAAAATATAGTGAATTTTAAGTGAAAGTTTAGAAACAACCCCCAAAATGTATAAATATAAAGTTATAAACTATTTACTAGTTCATAAAATAACTTTTTGCACTTCTGCTGATTGTTGAAATGCTTTTATATAAAGTAGTCTTTTTAAAAAAATTAATAATTGCAATTTCAGTATTTCCCGCCTTCCGAATATCTTAATGCAACAAAAACAATTTTAAGAAGGGGGGGGGTAGGGGGTTCAAATGACATTTGAACAGCTGTACTTTTTTTTTTTTTTTTTTTGAGTTTTCTGAACTACACTTTTATTGGTATTTATTACACTTTTCCACTATTATGTACATTTTCCTAGTTCTTACAAAAGATGTAAAATAGTGAATATTTCACAATATTTTTATTCCAGTGAAATTAACATTAACAGCAAACGTTTACTAAAGCTCGTTTCTTCTGCACAGCTTTTGAATTCTTGTGCAAGATGCGTTATTCATTTTTAAAGAATAATAATGCAAAAACTAGAGCTAATAAATATAACAAGAGTCGAAAAGAGGCCAGATAATAGATTTGCAAAAATCCACATTAGAAATATTAATGTATAAGCAGGAGCACGCCACGCAACAATTTCAAACAAATGAAAGGAACATTTGCTTACTGGACCATATTTCAACATCACTCGGCGAGAAAGCAAATCTGTGATGCTCGACCAAGACACCGAGGCTGCAGGTATTGGGCAGTAGCGAGAGCTAGAGATGAACCCGGCTTCAGTATCGATCGATCTCTCTCGTATTTTCGAGAGGTTCCACCCAAATCCCGGAGCGAGAAAAGATAAAGGAGAAACTTCACATCAGCTGATTTCACTCCAAAGGAAAAGCAAAACAAAAAAAGCATCGGAAAGCGAGAGTCTGATCGAAAGGGGAGAGTCTGTTTATTTAACTGTATTCTCGTGGCAGTATATACAAGAAGTCCTGCATTCGAACTCTTATATAGTTGTTCTTCCATATATGCTTTTAGTAACTCTTTGCTATCTTCTTTTACGGTTGAGAAACGTTCTATTTTCATCTCTTCTCAGATATTCAGATTTATATATCACGCATTAGTCTTACCTTTCTTGGTGAAAGAGTAACAAATATTATGGTATTTCATAATTAATGTCACTTTTCCATTTCTTGTTATTTTTAAATGCACGATAAAATCACGGGGAAAGCATTTATTGAAATGGGTATTACTGCTACAGTTTAAGTTGTTATAATAAATATGTTATAAAACCTACTTGTGGAGGCACTTAATGCCTTTGGTCCCTTATAGTAATTTTCCAACACGTTAAACAACTCCATACTTTAAAAATAAAGGGGGAAAAAGTCCCTGACAGGGGTACTCCTCTAACAGATTGTTCGTTTGCGCTACCCCCAAAATTTCAATATTTGCTTATAGCGTTTTTATGCCCAAAAGAAAAATACAACCGCATTGTCTGTAGGGGAATTCTATTTTGCGACTGATGTTTGTATTTTCGGTTATTATCTGCAGGGAACTTGGTTTGCAAACGCGCTGCAAACCAATGTCTCGGTGAGATTGTGGAGTGTTTGGGAGAGGAAGCGGTAGAAGAAATCTGCCATCGCATGCACATTAAGAGCTATTATCGGAGGTATATTAAATATGGAAAAACTTGCACTTGTTTCAGTATCAAACAATATTACATTTGTAGTAGCAATAAACTCATGCAGGCGCTCTCCAGCAGCGATAAATAATTAGTCGTTTACTCAAAGTATAAGAGTATCCCCTTAAACTGTGGTTTGATTAGTTGTGAGATGCTGCATAATGGCAGCTAGCGAAGTGTCGTGTAAATTTATGAAGTAGCGTTCTAAGCCTTTTTCTTTGCAACCATTGGAAAAAAATTAAAACTTTGAGTAAACCAACTCCAAGAATTCTTAAGAAGAAACTTCATCCTGCAATTTCCAGATTTTAATCGTACAATTATCGATTAGTTTGTTGAACTAAAACCGGGAGATTTTTTTAATAGGTACCTTATTTCCATGTTTTTAGTCAATTTCCTTTCTGTATATATTTAGCCACACACGTAAAAGTGTTAATACTACGAGGGGCGTTCGGAAATTATTAACTATAGAGGATTTTTACCAATACTACGAAATAATGGGCACTACGAGACGATGGGCTGATGCTAGTGCGTCATGCAGACTCTAGATTGCGTTTCAATAGGAGCGTGCAGCGAAAGGGCATTGTTTATTTGTTGTCAAATAGGGAAAGACGTGAACAAGATTGAAGGAGAATATAACAGACAAAGATGGACAATTTTGTAGAAGGAAGGCGTAAACTTCATTCACGTTTAAATGCGGTATGTGGTCAAGAAGTTCCTGCACAGAGAGCCATTTACAAATGGATAAATGGGTTCGCTAGCAGCTGGTAATCTGCACACAAGAATATGAGTACTTGTCATCAAACATCGCGGTCTGCCGAGAATATTGAGGTTATGTCTGAATTGCTTATTGCTGATAAGCGCATAGCATTTGATGAACTGGAATGCCAGACAGACTTCGGTCACGCAACCCTGCACACCATTATTCATAATGATTTGAATAAAGAAAAGTGTACACACATATTGGGTGGAATCCGAAGGCCACTGGAAATGCGTAATGAAGATGGGGATTTTTTGGACAAGCTGGTGACTGGTAACGGTCGTGGTGTCACTACCGAACACCAGAGAGAAAAGTCCAATCCTTCCAGGGAGTTCTCGCCCCAAAAAGACAAGCAGATGATCCCGTCTTTTGGGACACTTCAGGCTTACTGCTAATGGACGAGGTTCCTCAAGAAACAACTGTCAACAGCGCATGTACTACGAGACCTCGACACAGCTCAGACGCAGGATTCAGCAGTGGTAAAAGGGGAAGTGAGTGTTCCTCCAAGATGACCATGCTCGGCCCCACACCAGCAACACACGACCGAAAGCTAACATTGTTGTGGCGCATCCACCATATTCACCGGATCTAGTCTCGTCTTATTTTACCTTATTCGACAACAAGAGGGACTAGCTGCGAGTTAGGCAGCTGTCCACGAGTGCTAACGCAGTACTCCCAAACATAATGAAGTTGCAAAGGAGACGGCAACGGTACAATGATGGTGGCGCATTTAATCATATTGCGTAATAAATAAGGCACAAACAATTGTAAATCATTTCCTAACGCCCCTATTATAATAGTGTATCTTTTGTTTAAAATTATTTATACTGACGGGAGATACTACCAATAGGATAGCAATTTAGAAATAATTGTGGTAACACAATGCAATACAAACATGCTAACAAATTTAAAACCAAATTAATTTGTTAATAATATTTTCTTTAAGTTTGTTTGATTTTCTGAGAGTAAGTTCCCATGTTTGCGTGAAAAAACAGTGCACAACATGACTGCAACTTAGGACGTTTTGACGTTAGAGGGAGTTTCTTTGCGATTGTTATAAATAATAAAATACAGGTACCTGGCAAACGAGAACTTCCAAGGGACCCTAAAGTAATGAACGTCAAATGGTGCATGCAAATTTTAGTAAAAATACTGAACTCGTTCGTTTTGTGTGTGTGTGTTTACAACTTAACAACATGGAAAGTTATTACCAGCTGTCTTTATAGTGGTATGGCCCATAAAGTTATTTTCTTTCTTTCCACATGAACAAACAAACAAAGTTGATTACCTAATAACCGCTTAAAATGTTTTCCAGCCATGGGTAAACATTTCCTTTCAAGTCTAGGAACATTGTCCATAAAGTTTTGTTTAGAATACAAGTTAAACAGCCGAACATGAGTCCATAATAACATGGAATTGATTATCACAAGTAATATCACAAATGGATCTCAGATTGCCGAAAGCTCAGACCCTCGATTGATGTTTCTTAGAACTGATTTACGAATAAAATAAGAATTTTAATATAATTCCCGTAAACTTGGCTTACAATATTGTGATAATTATATATTTGTATTATGAATACTTAATCTTTTTGAAGCCATTCAGAAACAGAGAATGTCGACTGTTACAATCGCTACCGCTAGATCTACTTATACCAACTGAGAAAAACAACACGGAGAAAACATTTTCCCATTCTGAACATCTTATTTATTAATATCTTTGGTTGCTTAGGTAGATATTATTACATAATAAATAGAATGGCTGAATACGCAAAAACAATTGCTTGAGTAAATATACATTAAGTTAGTTTAAATTTACAATTACTGAATACACGGAAAAGTGGTCAGTGATGCGTGATCAGGAATTATATACCTAGTTGATATATAGAGTTGGCTACATTGATCACAAGAGAAGTGCACGTTGCATGATAAAATGGATTTGATAATTTTTTTCGATAATGTCTCTCCGATATTCGGATGTGATTGGTCAAAATTCTTTCTTTTCTTTTCTTTTTTTTTTCTTTTTTTTTTTTTTTTTTTTTCGTTTCATTGGTCGATTTTAAGATCACGTCACATAAGCGAAATAATCATTATAGTCATCACATTTTTCACCTTATCACCCGGAAACCCTTCGATGTTATAGAAGTTTATTTGTCTAGCGACAGAGAGTACCTATAATACCGCCCGATAAGATTTTATCTTCAGCCAGTAACAGTCTGTGATTTAACAGTAGACAATCTCCACATGGAGTGATGTCAAATGGCAGTTTATTTACATTTGCGGAAGATTTTATCAATGTTATTGTTGGGCCTTTCTTTGATCTGCCGGCGTTAACGACGATACCGTGGTAGTAATAACATAAAATCATGTTATTTATTATAACTTTTAATATATATTCATCTCCTGGGTGTGTATTTCTTTAGACAACAAGAAATATATACGAGAATGATTACATATAAATACTCTGGTTGATAATCCCGAATTTAAATTATAAAATGGAGTGTTTGTAACGAACATACACTCTATTATTCATAACCAGTTGTCTGATGCTGTGCTTCAGTATTTGGCAGTGAGCTCTGTGCAAGTTTCCGATCTAAAAATATATTTCTAAGAAATGTGTCAGAAGATTGTTAAGAGGTTGCTTTTGCGTGCTGTGTCTATTTCTCTGATCCGTGCTGTTTCATGCATTGTACAGAGAATCCTCATGTACATTTTTGAAGAAGTGTATTGGTATATGAGTCAAAAAATATTACACAGATTTAACATTTTAATGTTCGCCATCTCCATTTTGAGGATAAGTCTCTGTACACATTTTAACCGAAATTTTCTGTTTGAAGCGAAGCGTTTCCAATGATCTCCTCTATAATGTTCCGATGTTCACGTGAGTCATTATTTTTACACCCGGTATAACATTCTTAAGTTATGACCATTATTATTTAGAATTAATGTACGAGGATAGGTCCATAAGTTTTCAGCCTAACCATTTTCTAGATATGATAAAGACAAAAACTTTATTTCACTTTTTAATATAGTTTACTCTTTACGCTTCTCACATCTTTGAATTAACATTTCAATACCTCCCCCTAAATAGTCAGAAGTTGGGGCATAATGGGCATAAACAGCATCCATCACTTCTTCATCACACTTAAATTTCCTTCCTCGAAGGTCCTTCTAGAGTTTTGAGAAGAGCAAATAGTCGCTGGACATTAGATCTGGGCTGTAAGGTAGATGGTCGATCTCCTTGAGCCACATTTCTTCACAGCTTCCTTTACAACAAGAGCGGTGTGCACAGGCGCGTTGTCTCGAAGAAGGCGCACACCACCACTCAGCTTTCCTCGTCTTTTCTCTTTGATGGAAGCACGTAGTCTGTGCAGTAGGCCAGCATAGTACTCCCCATTTGCTGTGGTGTTTCTCTCCTTGAAGTCAATGATGAAGAGTATTCCTTCACAGTCCCAAAAGATTGTGGTCATGATCATCTTGGTTGACTGAGTGACCTTGGCCTTTAGAGGCGGTGCTTTGCCCGGTTTACGCCACTCCATTGATTCTCTGTTGGACAAAGGATCATAGTAGAGGACCGTAGTTTCATCTCCTGTAACAATGGTTTGCAGAACTTCTCCCTCGTTGACACGGCAGAGCTCCAAAAATGCCTGACAACAGATGACTCGTTGCTGCTTTTGGACTGAGGAAAGAAGGCTAGGCACCCATCCTGCACTAACCTTATTCATGAACAATTTTTGCAAAGGCGGAACCTTTCAACTATTTCTGTAACTTTGAGCGCCGGACTTGCATAATTTCTCTTTCCACAAGAGCGATGTTTTCAGGTGTGAGCACCTCCAAGGGCCGACCTGCACGCTCTTCGTCTTCAATGCTTTCTCCACCCATTCGAAAAAGTTTGGCCCATTCATTTACGGTAGAATATGAGGGAGATTATTCCCCATATACACCGTCCAATCACTGTTTAATTTCATTTGGAATAAGCCCTTTTGTGAAAAAGTTAATAATAGCTCAAAAAACTGCATTTTGAACATCTCACAATCTTCTACACATAGCCTTCTTTATGCAACTAATCTGAACAAATGAACACAGCGGAGCGGAAGTTACATCTGCAATGATTTACGTAACAGATAAGGTATGACACTAGATAAGGGTTTTGTGAAGGCGATGCCGTTAACTAATGGACCTTATGGACCTAACCTCGTATATTCAATGGACTGCTTAGCACTTTCATTTACAAGTGAACTTTAAGAAACGATTGCTTTATGAATTATAAACACGTCAATAAGGAAATCATCTGATTCAACTCCTGACGTAAGAGCTTAAATTAATAGAATATGATGCAATATTCTACTAAATATTGTGTTGTATTCTGTAAATTATTTTGAAATATTATTATTTCACTTAAAATTTTCAAGCGTTACAAGAAATGTGTAAATTAAATTTACAGTTTTTCTTAAAAATAAATTTCAACTTTATTTGTCCTAAGTGTTGAAAGAAGACTACAAGCAGCTAGTAAGTCTACATTTGACAGTTTCTAGAAAAGAAATGTTTACCAATCAATGGGGAATTTATTTGCATGATAAACTTGCAGGACAGATCAGGAAAAACGATTATTATACTTATAAAGACACATCTTTTATTTTACACTAATTATGTGTGTGTTCAAGTGCGGCGTGTATGTGTGGAAACTCATTACTACAGTAACAATAGCAAAACTTTGACATCCCAGTTCGCTTAGCTTTCTCACTTGCAGCTCTGCTTCGCACAGAATAGACATTTGTGCAGAGAGCCTCTTAAACAGACTCAGCAGCAATGCGCATTATCTCTGTGCTTTCTATACGGTATGTAGATAAAAGTTGCTTTCACACGGGTCGGCCAGCACAAGCGTGCCGTATCGTACGTCACAGCCTCGTGCCATATCACGACATCAGCATGCCAGCCCTGCAACCCCCAGCTTCAATTTAATAAAATGATAATGTGGGTTTTCCGTGCAAATGCAAGCTCTCACAGCACGCATAGTGGGAATTCAAACAATGGCAGTGGCTTACACGTGGGCTACTATGGAATTAATGCAACTCTAGGTTTAATACTCAAATAAAATTTTGACACCATATCAAATGGCTTTCAGTTAGTGTTTGTGTTTTCAAAATGAACACAAACCTGTGTTGCTCGACTTTCAATTCATATTACTGACGTGTATGTAGGAATTGTCAGATGTTTTATACTTCTAACACTATTCGTTAATAACCTTTTGTGTTATGAATAAGAGAAAAACAATAAACAATGTCATTTTTCTAGCGTTATTGATAGAGCAGTTTAAGTGTGACATCAGAAAAAAAATCTTATAACTTATTAGAACAGCAAAAAGCAACAAATTAAAAAGCATCATTTTCGATAGATGTTTCCAATCCTTGGATGTGTAGGTGAAAAATGCTGTACAGATTTAAAGTTACCATATCACTCTTTTCAAAGACCTGTTTACACGGACCGAAACCAACTATAGCCGGAAGGTGCAACACATGGACTGTACGCTATATGCGGCAGTAATTCTATTCTATCTAATTCTAGAACTTTGTTCGGCAATCTCTCGGACATTGCCATGCCGCGCTTTCGATTAATTAAAGCTGGAAAGCTTTGCAAGCCCAGTTGCTCACAGTGCAATTCAGTGCCATTTGAAATGGACAACGCTTCTGAAATTACTTTTGCCAAGAACTACATTGACACAACTTTGAATGAGGTTTATTCTTACGAGGTATTCGCCACGTTCTCTCTTCATAATTATTCAAAAAGAAAAGGTTTCAGTGCATATTATAATACTTTTCCAGAACCGGTCGCCAAGGAATTTTTCAAGAAACTGTTACAACATCAAACAAGTCGCTAGAAATGAGCTATGATAAGCCCATATGAATCTACTGGTTGACTTTTTTTCACTATATAGATAAGACAATTGGTAAAGGTTCAAGGCAAATGTGAACAAACCAATGTGTCAGTTCTTCGAGCACGCTATGGAGAATCTTATTTTTAGCCCCTTGTTCAAGGCTAGTGTCTCCATCATTGAAACTGTCCTAATACTACCCATATTTTCATTTTTGCGGCTATTGATTTCTATTTAAATTTCGCCAAAAGAATGAAGTATGGGAATTGTAATGTCGTTCCATATGTTTCCACCTTCTTGAAATATTTTTCAAAACAGTACCATAAATAAATATTCCATTGCCTAGTACAGTATTTATTAGTAAATACTTTTCATGGGGAGAGACACACTTCACATTGGTTTTTGTAATTCAGCAACAACATTTGTGATGTGCAGCTGTGCATTATTATGGCTCAGCATCCGATTTGTTGCGCTGAAATGTGGCCTTTTTCTCGTAATATAGCATTTGCAGAGTTTTCAGTTGCAGAGTAGTTTGCAGAGTAACAGCCCAGTTACAGTTGTGTATACAGGTACGACATGTTGATATACCATTCCTTGAATATCGAAAAATGAATTAACTATAACTCTCCCAGTGAAAGAAATTTTTATTTATTTATTATTTTATGTCGGTAATAATGGAAATGTCCACTGATAGCTTTGCTGTTTGCTCTCACGATTGATGTAGCCAAGATTCATCAGCAGTTTGAAAGAAACTCCGCATCATCTTCGACTGCATGCAAACCTGCAATTGAACGTCAGCAGTTGCGGAACCCACCTGCCCCAAGCACGTCTCATGTGCACATTTTCAGTAACTAAAGTATGAGTGGCGCACAGTGAAGTTTTCAGAATTTCTGAAAGTGTTGTTAATGTTATTCGACGATCCTCTCTCACGATAACAGAAGCGGTGTTAATGTTTTCTTCCTTTAGAGCACGGAGGAATATTTGTTGAGAGGAAAGCAACATTTCAGAGCAGTATATTGTTTTTCGCATGTCACCCCAATTTTGCTGTAGGCGTAACTGAACATGTTTCAACCTGCACATCTCTAACAAACTACAACTATGAAACTAGTACCACGAGTACATCACGCATTCACCTAGCAACATATACTAAAGTTAAATGTTAGCGCTAGAAAGTATGGTCGTTCTTTATTGAACAGCGCTCATATTTTGCCAATTGCTTGACCGCCTGTGATCGATTTTTTATTGATTTTGTTTGTTTACGGACATTCTAATATATCAGGTCATTAGCTTGTCATTTAATTCAGGGTGTGAAACGGTCGATAAATGTTGCTCATAAGTCCCTTCTTTCAGGCTGTTTTTTTTTTTTTTTTTTTATGCCTGAAAAAAATAATCGATTATGACCGAAATTGAATCCACAATCTTGGGTCTACGAGAGTCTATGAGGCAAGTTCAAACTACTCTCGGAAAATGGAATTAAACTTCTTTCTGCTTTTAGACGCTCGGAATGTTCGGTCTATTGAAGATAGATCTTTGAAGTTTATGGGAATAATAATGCGAGATGGATAAAGCAATTCATGAAGCAGATATATTTCGTTGCTCATTTTCTTAAATGAGGGGAAAAAAAAGGATCATCTTCTATACAGCCCACGCGTAATACCAAATGACTACTCAACTGAAAATAAGTTTCACATTATCCATTGTTTTAATGGTGGTACACAGGCGTCTAAAATTACTCTAGAAAAATATGTTATTAATGTTAATTACTTTGTGGAAAAATAGTTAAATTTATGCCGAATTTTATAAATTTAAAATTACTTAAAAGAGGTTTTTGCAACTAGGACGTTGGGTTAGGTTACTGCTATTTATATTTACTTTTAGCACGGAAGGAATGCGTTATGCAAGGAGTGACTGTTAACTAGAGAGAAAAACAGAAGCTTGGAGACAAATTTGCACAATTTACATCGCCGAAGTCGGTTAGGAGTTAAAGGAAATTGGCGGAATGGTAAGTCAAACGTTAGAATAAGGTGTGTAGCTAAGCTGATATAATTATTATTTATTTGGAGTTGATCAAGAAACTATGAAAGGGTATTCTAGCGCAAACTGCTCTGAGGAGTGACTGAGCACAACTGCGGAGCAAGTGTGGGATCGTGGATGCAAGTCTAATCCCATCTAATGCTCTGTGCTGTCTGTTATAAGCCCACCTCGGCGAGTGTTTGTATTGCACTAAGTACACTGCCTCTGTGTCTGTCCGTCTGTCTGTTTACACGGGCAGAAAGTCACTGGTGACTGGCGCGGTACGGTGTTTGCACTTATGGATGAGTTTACTTGCCGGAGTACGGCTCGGAGGGAAGGGGGCGTGGGGGACTAACCGCTGGTGCACGGTAGCTGCATACACAACGAGATGCGTAGCGTACCGTGCCAAGGTTGTCCAATTCTCTGAAGTAAAATATCCCTGGATTTTCGCTTTTCCTCCCCTTTAACACTCACCACCATTTTTGACATTTCGGGAGTCGAATCAAGAAAAATGTCCGGATAAGTGTAATAAATATTCAGTTACAAACATTATAGTATTACTAGTCTATTTCTGTTGATTAACGTGCATGCCCAAGGTTAGGGACACCAAATTAAACTAAAACAAGTGAGCACAGATATTGACCACCTTTTGCAGCAGAATCTACAAGTAATTAATATATATCGCGGCCCTAGCACGCTGTCTGGCTTTCGGGCGACAGGTCAAGCATCATCCGGCAAAATGTTCCATACAACATCGGAGCACAAATGGATTATGAAGTTTAAAGTGTCCTCCGCACATATACAAACCCCATATCACTCATCAATTAAAATTCTGCTAATTTCTCATTCATTCAAAGAGCAATTGCAATAATACACTCTTTTCTCGTAAGGGGAGATTCCGATCTCTTCAGATGCTCTGGTGCGAGATCTGAGAACCCTGAACACCATGGTACTTCTGACTTTATTAGAAATACAACCGGACAACCGAGCCCCTCTCCCCAGAGAATTGTCCAGTTGGATGAACTTGGTAGGGTAGCGTGTTCCCGCGACTGATGGGCAAATTCAGTATGCTGGGACCAGGATGGTGAGCCACCAAACGATCTCGGGTTGCCCACCTACAAGTTGGAGAGACTAATGCTGGGTTAGGCCGCCCTACCAGTGTATCAGGTATTACTGGTAGCCTAGCCGGAGGGCGAAGGCGCGGTAAGCAGGTGCTTTGACCCGAAAAGCCTATAGGTTTAGACTCTGGAATCAAAGACCCTCCAAGAGAGTGACCAAGGGTGAGACGAGGAGGGATCCCAACTTAAACAAACCGGATCCCTTTTTCGCAAAGCATGAAGATGGGTTTATCGCTACAATTTTAGCGTTAGTAACTTTGTTGCATTTCTTGCAAATGGAGAAACTTTTATCTGACGTGCAAGTTGATCTTCTGATTTTGGGACGAACGCTCCAATTTTATTAACTTTGTTTCTTTAAAACGTATTTATCCAGCTCTGTGCCTGTGGCTTCAAATGTCTTCACTAATCTTTTATACGCCTTCTTAAAGAGGCCATGCTTTGGAATAAAACGAGAAAAACTATTTATACAGTAACTTTTATAAAGAAAATTTGTTTCTTCACAATAAAATGCCGCACCATTTTAAACACGTTGTCACCACCAGAACATGTGCACTATGACTATCATACACTGTGCATACATCCTTGTTTCATGCAAGATGGCTCTAGTGTCGAGGGGAGTAAGGAAGAATGCGTGACTACAGGACATTGCAGTAACGTCCCTCCAGGAAGCATATGCCATGTATGCGGTAGTCACATATATTAATGATCCTCTATATAGTTGATCACAAAGTGGAAAAATAAAGGGTTTTCGATATTCCGCTGGTACTTTTCTGTTACCGTGCCTAATAAAAAATTACTTGTAAAAATCCGCACTGCTTTTGATATCATAATATTGACTTACTTAACAGCTGTTATAAGCAGAGCCCGGAAGTTGGGCAAATTGCCTTTTTTATCCGGTGGATAAATTTAAGAGATATAGACATGAACATTTTTCCATACATCTGGGGTCGGTAGGGCTAATTTTTACTTTGCCTTTTTTGTACTTATTTTGACTTCTGTTGCCTATTTTAAAGTTTAATTTTTTTTTCTTTTTCTTCCTTTCTTCTTCTTCTTCTTCTTCTTCTTCTTCTTCTCCTCCTCCTCCTTCGTCTTGCCTGAATTGGATTATTTACGCATTTTAAAAAGCATATAAAGAATTTCAATATTTCGAAGTGAAAAGGTTATATAAAATTTGTATGCTCACCTCACAAAAATATCTACTGAAAACCATGGTGTACATTTATTTCTGACCGCCACGGGTGGCCGAGGTCGTTAAGGCACGGACTCGTGAGCGGGAGGTCTGCGGTTCGAATCCCGCCAGGACCGTCTTCCCTGACTGGGGTTTTTTCCAGGTTTTCCTCAGTCTTCATAACTGGCAAATGCCGGGGAGGTACCTAAACTTAGGCCTGGAACGCTTCCTTCCTTAAAAAAAAAATATCCTTTCCCAATTTATCATTTCATCTCATGTATCATCAGTGTCCACCGCCTGTGGTGCCTCAGTAGTAAAAACGGGCGTTAAACACTACCCAAAAAAAAAAAAAAAAAATATTTATTTCTTTTCAAGCAGTCAAAAGTTAAAAACTTTCTCCTCAACCTATTCACTAATGCTCTTTATATAGCAAAACCTTCATTAGTGATAGGAACGCACGGTTACCTCGGACATACAAATACCAGGAAATGAGAGGATGAGAGAAGTACTGTAGTTTCGAATAGTACTGGGAATGACCTTATATCGATCTGCGCGAGATAGTTCTACGAAATTTGTGGGGGAAAGCTTCTCAGTTGCATAAATGAAACAAACATTTGCAAGCGAGAAAAATGTATAGCTGTACAATAAACTGTCCCTACGATGCGATCAGTACTGAAGTAAGAGAGATACCATAAACGCATAAACGCATCTTTTGCTCATTCGCCAGGAGTCTTCAAAACTACTTTACTTTGTCTTGATCAAAATTTCCATGATGTCCTGAAAAGTGAAAGTTCTGTTGTTACTGGTTCCGAAATAACTTGTTTCAAATATGCTCCAATCACTTCAGTGGAAGTAGAACGTTCTTTTTCATGATGAAAAATGTTCTTTCTGACAAGCAGCTGACAGTGACAGTTGATACGTTAAAAAAAAATCTAGTTGTTGCTTGTAACCAAGAAAAGTAAGCTTAAGTACTTTAATTATGTGGTAAAGAAAGTATAAATATCTTAAATACCTATTTTCATTAATAATTGATGATATTGCTGTTTTCGCTTTTAAGAAATGCCTTCTTTAATTATACTGCTGCTTATTTTCAGTTTTAAGTGGCTTTTTACCTGCCTGTTTTAAACAAAATAAATGTCTTAACTTTCGGACTCTAGTTATAAGGTATGACTGACATAAGTAATGTGGTTTCTAATAAGATATAACATTATTAAAACACGTGCATATTTACAATTGAAATACTTAATAGCTAACACAAACGCTCGCTTCCTAAGGTTAACTAATAAAAGTTGTGAATTTCGCAAAATAACAAACATACAATAAATACAAGCAATAAATACGTGACAAAACATTATCTACTGTTATACTTTCATCGTAGCATCTTATCTTAGCATCGCCATCATATCTTTTAGAACAATTATTCTCACAATATATCATAGTTTCCCAAAATCTCTACTGGTAATTAGGACTAAACTTAAGGTAGTAAGAAAACAAACGAACTTTACGAAACTGATTGCATCACACTACTGCTTGTAACGTCACTAATATGAATGAATGTTATGATGGAGCGAATGTAGAAACAATGTGTTACACATTTGTCATTTCCTACACCAAGACTCAAAGTTAACCTCTCTCGATCCCTAAGGCTAACCTAACCACATATTTATAAACCGAAAAAGACCATAATACTTAAACTTGACCTTTTTAACATGAAAAAATCGTGACACAAAAATACGTAATTGATGTCATCACAACAGCATTCTTTGATGGATTCACGCTGTTCTGAAGTTACATTGGCACATGAGACTTAACTCATTTGAAACCACTAACCATATAATGAGCAGGAGAGAGTTTGTCTATTTAAATGTATAGAATACAGTAATTAGCATTCGAAAGGCTCTTTTTTCAAGGTAAGATAATTCTTTTAGGATTTTCTTAGGTGATCTCATGTTTCACAAGCCTGCATATACAATGAGGTTGGTTATTTGAGGTACAGGCCGCCTGAACTCGGCTACTTACTTGGGAAATGCGTTTGCCACAGCCGGAAAAAAAGAGAGATAATCACAGCATTAAAATTATTATTTTTATTTTAGTATTTAATATTTACTGAAAGCATAAAATGACACTGTAATTTAAAGGATAATAAGCACTAGCCTGTGTTATAAGAGAGGTTGAAAATGATGCCCCTCAGCGGTATTACATTGTCGGTATCTGAGTAGGAAATTCCTGAATTTCATCTACCTTTTCTTCCATAAGAATACGGCGATTCGGAACACGTTTGTGTCGGCAGATCCTTTCTTCCGTAACTTTTTAACAAGCTGGCGAACAGTTTCTCTATCTGAAACACGTTGCAGGATATTTTCTTGCGAATCACCTTACCACTTCTGTGTAACAGGTCACTTTCATGCATGTGTTGTACATAAAACCCGTTTTTCAAGAGCGACATAACTAACCAAGGACAATTAGCATACAATTTATACACGCTGAAAGCACCGAGTAAAACACTTGCTGGCAACGCCTCCCTTAAACTAATTAAAAGCTGCTACCTGCACATGCATCATGGGCCTTAACAATAGGTTCCTTCTAGTAGGTAGCAACGCTCTGTTGACCTGTAACTCAAATATAGGCAACTATGCCATCCTGCTGCTAGCAAAATTATCAGGTCGACTTTAATACGGAGCGATGTTACATAACAGCCTTTCTACCATCCATAATTTTACTCCATTAAAAATATATGCACATTTAACTCAACCCTAGGAAATCAAAATAGTTTCTGACTTCTAACAAGTGGAACTACATTTTATATCTACGAATTATTAGTCAACAAAACCGCTATCGGGTTTCAATATTCCTCAGCTATTTAATTCTTAAAACTTAAACGATTTAAGAGGCAACATCAGTAAAATTATGGCAAATAATGAAATACATTGATATTTGTTTTGTTAATGTTTGATTGCTTTTTTTAGAATTACAGTGTTGGCCCTCCAATTTTCAAATCTGCGCCCAATTTTTACTCTGGGCCCATTATCATATTACATTTTAGATCTTTAAAGATCAGAACCAAAGGGTTTGTAACGCTACTGATACCTACATATGGAAGAATTTGTATCAGAATATCGCTATTGGCAGTCAAAAGTATTACTCCTCCCCTTAACATCATATAGTGCGTGTTAGTCCTTCAGAATTATGCCAAGTTGAAAAACTCAAAATATAGCCTACAGTGTAAGAGGTAAACGCTCCAAGGAGATTTTTCTGACAGGAAAAGGTTGATGTGGCAGTCATTTGTGCAGTAATGGAATTCAATATAGAGGTGTGACTCACTGCCTTGTTGAAGGAAAAAGTTACTGATCTTGAGTGAATCAGGGAGAAAAATCAGAGAGAAGGACATATGCTGCGAGCAGCACAGTAACCAAGCAACGAAAAAGGATTCAGAAAGCACGGAAAGGACTTGAAATGGATAAAATTGTCATTTTAGAGCTGGGTGATGATTCCACACAGTTTGGCAGTTTTCAAAGCAATGAAAGCGAATAAACCTTTTAGGAATTGTTATAACTTTAAAGTTAAGTTTTTCACATTTAATTTTTTTAATATGTATGGTTGAAATTTGCTCTAAATGCTATAAAATGTTCAAGTTAAAAATGCGCATTTATTACCTATAAACTATATCTAGAAAAAAACGTTTTTCATTTTTAATAAGGAGTTTTACTTATAATATTGCACTACAAGAAAGTAAATATGATCACGTGGACACTTTTAAATTAATTGGAAAACTGCAAACGTTTCATTTGACTAATGCCAGCTCACTGTTTTATGAACTTGTGGGGCAAACCTCCCCCCACTCATGAATTGGCGATATTGTAGCGCATTTATGAGGCCGGGGCATCCATAGGGCGCCACTATATTGTTCCGTTGAAGGTGTTATGGATGTGGTGCTCTAAGGGGGTACACATGGGATTTAGGATTGATTGATTTATTCATGGACGCTCTTTAACGTCTCAGGTGATCAGCGTCCCATTCAACTCAGGGCGTGAAACGGCCAACAAATTTTGCTCAGAGGCCTCTCTTTCAGGCTTGAGGTTCTTTATCGTGCCGTAAATGTACGACATGGGACCCACGGCTTTACTTCCCTTCCGAAGGAAGCCATACTTAGAAATTTTTGCGCCCGAAAAAAATCCATCAGTCCTGGCAGAGATCGAACCCGCGATCTTGGGTTTAGAAGGCAAGTATGGTTACCACTTCACCACTAGGACCGAAATTTTAAACTATAAATATATCAATACAATAGGTCATTTGCAGCTACATACTTTTTTTTTTTTTTGAGAAAGCAATATTTTTGTAATCCATAATGATAACTCAAGTTACAAAATAATTATTCTCTACATAGCTAAAATAATTACTACTAAAGGTTCCCACTTCATACTATTGAAAAGTGAACTAGCTATTAAAGTTATACCTGTTAAAATATTTGGTTAAATTTATTAATAAAAATTGATATTTAAAATTCATTCGTAATTGAAATATTGAATGATTCGTTACATGCAATATGAAAACTAATTATGGTTTATCAAAACTGCCATTTTTATAATATTATTATTTAATTTTGTTTGCCTTTTTTTTTGTTAGCTTTTTCACAAAGTTGTTAAGGTATCTGACACATTGACAAAAGAATTGTTTAACTAATAAAATGTACCTATAATGCTGCAAGCATGAATTATTATTGAAAGTAAATTTGGAGTAAAATGCAATGTTTACTCATTTTATCTTTGCTCTCGTGCTACTAACAGCTACAGAAGTATACTTGCTTTTTTTATTATACTTCCTGAAGTAAAAACAGAGGGATAGAAGGATTAAGAATTAAAAGAGGAACTAAATTAAAACTTAATATTTTGCAAGAAAAATTACTTTTGAGAATGATTTCACATTTAATTGTGAGTGAAAAATTAGTTATTTGTAGCTTAATAACTAAACGAAGACCTTGGAGAAACACGCAGCTTTACTGCAATAGTGAAAAATTCCTGTCTCTACGATTTACAATAATGTTGTAATTCTAAGTTCATCGTGTTTTGTGTAAATTAAATTTACGATACGATTGTGTCTGAAGATTTTGTAAGTAATATTTTTTCGGCTTAGTTTATATGCATATTTTAAATTGACATTGACGTTTAGATCTAATTATGCCTGTTTTTTTAAGAAATGCACTAAATTTTAATGTTTGTTGTTTCCTTTTAATAATTTTAATATGTTTCATTTATTAGAACGATGCTATTCCACGTATTACATTGCTAAGTTCTTCACGAGATCATTTTTGATGCGGCATATGAGCGCGAGATCCAGGGACACTAAAACTATGAACGAGAAAAAAGTCCAATAATATCCCGACAGTAGTTCCACACAAATGGATTCAAACTCTATCCTGCAACTAACTGGTTTTGATTGATACCTTTTGGTTTTGAAGGCAAGTTTTTCATATAAATAAATACAAGAAATTTACGAGTAGAAAGAATGTCGCAAAATTGGCTGCCCAAATGGTTTCGGGCACTTTGTTGTAGTGCTGCACGTGTGAAATCCACAGTTACAAATACTTCATGAATGATCAAGTGGATTGAAAACATAATAGCTTATCTTAAATAACTTATTGTGAAATGTATAGCATCACTTCAAAAGGCGCAGTTAAAATTATTTGAAGTGTAAAGTACAGCAATCTTTCATAGAACTTATTGCAATTCTCACTACTTTCACTTAGACCTGTTTGAGTGGAAATTCCTAATTTGTGGTTAGAATGAGGTGCAGTTTGCTCATGACTATGCCTCACCAATGAGATTGGTTTAAATGTGACTTTCCAGGAACACACGTCACATTTCAACTCAGCTGTGATGTTGATACATATGTGTAGTCTGTAGCTCCATATCGAAGCGTTTGAAATCATTCCCTCCAACTCTTAAAATGCTTAAGTGTCCAGCTCTCTTTCCACACCACCGCCACGGGAGGCCAAAGTCATTAAGGCACGGACTCGTGAGCGGGAGATTTGGGTTCGAATACCACCAGGACCGTCCTCCCTGACTGAGATTTTTTCCAGATTTTCCTCAGTCCTCATAAATGGCAAATGCCGGGGAGGTACCCTAAACTTAGGCCTGGAACGATTCATTCCTTAAAAATAAATCCTTTCCTAATATATCATTACATGTATCACCAGTGTCCATCGCCTGTGGTACCTCTGTAGCAAAAACAGGCGTTAAATGCGATTCATTCTCTTTCCACTCGTAAATTTTTCATCCACATTTTTCCACACCTTCGGCACTTAAATTGTGTTTTAGCTAAGCATGTTTTTAACAAATAGCAAAACTAAGGTAGAAATGAAATAAAATGCACTTTGTTGCCGACCGGTTTCCTGAATTGGTTGGTATTTTGTTGTTAAGACATTAGTATATTGTTCCTAATAGTATGCCTGGTACGTCGTAATTCAACATTCACTGCTTAAGATATAAATATGTATATGCTACTCACATACAATACCTTCATTTACTCTGTAAAATATTCGTGTTTACCGCTTGAGAAGCCTTAGTAATGAAAATGGGCATTAAACATTATAATAACATTTATTCAGCTCTAACAATGGCCAAGAGGTTAATAGGTTAGGTGGTTTCCTTACCTATCATTTGTAAAAATGCTCATTTTTAACATTATAACAAAGTAAAGATATTAACTTTGCAACAGGAACTTCGTTAGATTTGTGGCGATATTCTGGACAGTGACATTAAGTAGTCATCCGGCAGTGTTAAAGTTATTTTTATAAAAGATTGTTTAACGCCATAGAAAATGATGAAAACGCCATAGGAAATATAAAAGCTATTAGGGATTCTTCTTCATTTTCAGGGACTAAAAATTGGGATGCTGAATCTCGCTGGTCAGCATTTTTCAGCGGACTTTCCTGCATATCGCTTCAGAGATGGGATTGTGGCATCGGAGCATCACTGGAACATCTGTAGGTATTACCTTAAAGGACATTGTGTAGAAAAACAAAAATAATATTCAAGTTAAAAGCTCATTTTTTCATTATTAGTCTGAGAACTTTTCACATCGCTGTGCACTACTTTTGTGAAACATGCTGGTTAAATAACGCACAAGCCTCATAGAAAGTAAGAGTAGACGCTAAGTAAAGACCTTGGTCCGGTATCGTGGCTCTAATTGGCACCTTTGCGCACTATCTTAATCCATACGAGCTTAGCACTGTTCGGAGAAAAACGTGTCAAGAATTGGAGATGGTGTATACCCCTGACGGAGCACGAGTCCGCCACAATTAAGACGTTCGGTAGGATCTTGCGACGACGACGACTGTCTCCTCCGTCACGACGTTGTGTTTGCAAGTGTAAATTTCACGGAGAGAGCTGTACCTCTCTCCCCTAGCACTAGCCAATGTTTGCTTTACTAAAACACTTTGGCCAAGAGCACAATATACTGCTTGCTGTTCCTACTTCATGCTGTGGATAAATAATACACTCTAAAGCAGTTGTCGTAATTGCAAACGATGGATGGGCTTTATTTCAAAATGTACCGCCCTGAAAAGACAGCATCGTGTCAGAAGTTTCGTTATGTTCTTCTGTTTCCCTCTAGGCTAGGTCACTTGTTATGCGGTCAAGGTAATCGAATCATTTGGTCTTCACTATGTTAGCCGTGCCGTTTCTTCTGTTCTATTGTTTTAAAGTCGAGTATTGTTTTACCTTCCAATTTTTCCGTTGTTCAACTTTCCACAACCTCAGCTTTTAGATAGCATTCATTTATAATGATACTACGATTAATGCCCGTTGTTTAATTTTTCTTTACGAAGCTTGTAGTGCAGGCCTGTCATAGGGACCAGGCTATGAAATCCAGCACATTTTATCAAAGTACCATTCGAAGCCCCCCGAATTTTATCGATTGATAATAAGCACTTATGGAGAATAGAAAAAGGAAATAGAGCAAGACGAAAAAATGGACAGGCAAAAATACTTTGTTGATCTTTAAATTTCGTAAGCTGCAGATTGAAGTAGTTTGTATTTTAAACAAATGTGAATCACTTTTCTATAACTGCGATCTTTAAAATAATCTGTGACTATTTCACTAATGTGACGTTATCTTTAAATAGACCAATGAAAGAAACAAAATTTTGAATTTTGACCAATCACAGCCGGATATCGCAGTGAAATTATGGAAAAAAAAGTATCAAATCCGTTTTATCACACAGGGTGTATTGTCTTTTGGCCGGTGTAGCCAACTCTACACCTCCACTATATAATTTTTGAGCACGCATCACTGACCACTTTTCTGTTTTCAGTAATTGTAAATTTAACCAACTTGATGTATATTCACTCAAGCAATTGTTTTAGCGTATTCAAAGTCTGAAATTATGTAACAATATCTACCTAAGCAACCATAAATCTTAATAAACACGTTGTTCAGAATGGAAAAAGGTTTACTCTGTTTTGTTTTTCTCAGTTGGTATTAGTAAATCTAACAGTAGCGACTGTAATAGTCAACTTTTGTCTATTTCTTTCTCACCGTTTCTGAATAGGTAGGTATTCATAAGTAAGTATAACGTTTTATTTAATTATTAATATTGTGCGAATTCCGAATATATATATATATATTACCTTTATACCTTATACCTTATTACCTTTATTCTTATTTTATTCATGAAATAGTCTCGAACCTGTATTTGGCTCTTCCTATTGGTATTACCACCAAACGACATTCTTCTGTTGCTAGATGGCTTGAAAAGGTTAAGTATTCACAATAAAAATGTACAATTAGTACAATATTGGAAGCCAAGTTTACGGGAATTATATTTATATTCTTATTACTTGTACGTACAGCTAAAGTAGAGAAATAAAAGAAATAAAAATAAAATTGCTGAGGGAAGAGTAGGCCACACAGTTAGACAACAGTGTCCACAAAGTCCCGCAATACTTTCATGAACTTATTACACAAAGGTTACAAATTATAATTCTTGTGGAAGAGCACTTCAAATAGTTTAGTTTGAATTTTACCGCCAAAACTGTTAGTTCCGCCACTCGCCACAGTTGGCATTTTTGTAATGATGACAACGTCAACGCGTATGTTTCCTTTGTGCTGGAATTTAATAATACAACTGATATTCTGCACTAAGCAATGGCAAAGAAATACCAAGCAGGGATACAATTTATGCCCGGTATGAGAAATTTGCAAGCACCAGTTGAATGTGCCTGCAAAAACAATGTGGTTGCCTTAGCTTTCCAGATACGACAGTGTGGAAGATTACAACTGTCTAAGAAGTATGGAGTATACATTGCAACAACGGTATCGGTCAAAATTAACTGACAAAGAAAGGTACTTTCAACTTTGTTCCCAATTGGATATAGTATGAAGGTTGTGACAAGCATTCGATTACAACATGGATATCAGATGCTGGGTTACATGTAGTTCCTACATCACAATCTTTGCAACATGATGTAGAAACAAACCTTAAAGAAATTCTCTACAATCTAGTATGTATAAATAGCTACATATTTTGTATTTTAGTGTAACAAATTAAAGTAAATGTTACTGGACTTTGTAAACTCGCTGTTAACTTTTAAGGAAAGTTACTCGTTTTTTATTTATGATTCTTAAGAATTGAGTATTGTATCATACTTTGTAATATAAGACTTTATAACACAGATTTTGTCTGCATTCTTTTCAAGTAAGTCTTTTTGATATTTCATATATGACAATAAAACCTGTGTGTAAAAGTGATCTAATATTCTTCTATTGAGAGAAACATTCTAAAATGTAATGCCCCTGCTATTTTTAAGAAGCTATTTGAATTTTGCAATAAACTTATATGAACAACAATCTAAAACTATAATGCTGTAGCATGTAAACTCTATAATAACATATTTTGATTATATGTGATGTTGGAATGTTATTAAAATAACTAGCTAGAAATAACAACTGAGCGTTTGAAGAACAATAGTTTTTTTACACACTGTGTGCAATGATTTGAACATTGACCAAACAAAAAACTATATGCAGAGATTATCTTACAATGAACGGCAGCCATTATAGTTTAACATAAAAAATAAAGCATATAGGGACAGATAGCTCCGGTCTTTTAATTGCAGTTGAATAAATGATACAAGTATTAAATTTTCAATATTTCCCTAAAGGTAGACGAACCAGAGTAATTTTTATAGGGAAGGGGTTCAATGAATCTCAGCCAAAATGAACAGCAAAACTCATCCATGCATTCATAATCAGTTACCTTATCTGTCATTCTAATTTTGGTACAGAAAGGGAGGCTGCCGAGGATGTAAGAACATCAATGGTGAGCTCTCAGAAGTTAGTTGCTTCGTGGAAAATTTGCTCGATTGCTCTCATAACAGTAGCTCTGGTTTATGAAAAATTTCTGGATAAGGTATAACTTCTGTCGAAATTGCAATGCATGAATTTATACACTTTTTGTTTCTTTTCGAAGATGCAGAACATCAAAAGCGTTATTTCTAGCTTTATGTGCTAATTTCGTATACTGGCCAAAAATTATGCTGCTGATAGCGTCCGTCGCTTCCAGGCAATCGACAATGATGATGGAGAAAATGGTAACGACAGCTGGATCTTGAGTGGTGAAACGTTGACAAATGAAATCAGTGGATAAGACAAGTGCACGAAAGAAATCTGTCCAAAAGCTGCTTTATCCCTTGCAGTCTTTTGTTCAATACAGTACAATATCTCTGGATGCCAACACATTCGTTTTACCTGGATATGAGGTATTCTGTCAGGTCTCATTGTAACCTACATTAAAATAACGTGCTACTAGTCAACTGGTATTAATACCTGGGCTTGCGTGAAGAGGACGCGACGCTTTCTGCGCTGGGCTAGCGGGAACTGCATGGGTTTAGTATCACCCGTGACGCTGCACGTGGACAGGCCGGACATGTTGCCCATGTTCATGTTCATCCCCGCCGTAGCGGATGAGCCCATCAGTCGGGAAACTGCAAGAAAAAAATTAACATTGATACAGTGCATATAGCAATTGCAATTGCCCAAATGTCGTTAAAATGTTAATTTTAGCTCGAATAGTCAAATCGGCAAGGTATAGCAAATGAAAGTCCGAACAGCTAACTGGAAACAGTGCCTCTGAGCTATACGCCTAACTTAAGGAAGATATATTTTTTTTTTTTTTGTTAGGTTACTGAACGGAATGTATATGTTGAATCCGCCCGGTACAGGCTCTGTGGTCCCACAGGTATTTTTCATGTGTTGTGTCACTAGTTACTTTTTGTATGTCAAAGCTGTTTTACCTTTCTATTGGCCCGAAACTCTAAAATCCGAGCGGGATGACTTAAGCGAAGATTACCTGTTTTTGTTCAGTTACAGATTCCAAAGTGCCAACGGGAGGTGGGCTGGTGCGGAGTAACGGTTGCTTGCACTTTGGAAAGATTTATACACCGATGTCTGGTATGGAAGCGGCGTTAAATGGCCTATCCTGAAACAATGTTAGGGTTGCCTGTGCGTCCGTGGATCCTGACCGCCCGGTCTGCCTCATCTCATCCCTTCCTGACAGAAATGTGCGTAAGCACGAAGGGCCAGCCTTTGAGAAAGGCTGAAGTACGAAGTATCCTCCTCCATCCTTAATAATCCAATCTAATTGTACCTCTAAAATGTTTAGCCCCTAGGACACTTACGTTAGCCACACTGCTTTACAATTGATAATAAATGGTTAGGTTAGCTTTAGGAAGCGAGCGAGCTTGAGTGTTGTTAATTAAAGGTAATAATATTATGAATGTGCACCATGTTAAATAATGCAATGTCTAATTAGAAACTCCACTATTACACTATTAAAACACTCTTTATGATAATGATGTCACAAGCAGTGGCGGATTTAAGTTATTATATATTCCTTTGGCACCGTAACACAACCATTCTCTGTGGTCTAACATTCCCACTCGTTGTGGTTCAAAGTACTATTATTCTTAAATTCACCATGGTAGGAACTTAAGTTAACTAAATGAGGGGAAAATTTTTGCATATAAGCTTGTTACATCAAAAAGTTTTCTTTAAAATGAATTTGTATATCTTTCTGTGTGAAATGTACACTTTGAAACACAGGGATTTGATTTATGATAAACAAACAACCATTACAAAACAAAACACATATCCATAAAGGTAAAACTTTTGACACGTTAACTAAATAAATCGATTGCAATTAATAACTGAACATACCAAAAAATATGCAGTTCTAAAACAATTTACTTTTTCGTTTAATGATTCTCTAAAAAGATCTATAGTTTTTTTTTAATATGCTAGGAAACTTTTAAAAGTTTTAAAGCAACATTGCTACAAGACTAATTTTGATCGACTTGAATAGTTTTTCGTGTATTAAATATAAGATCAAATGCAGAAGGATGTTTCGGCACTTCTGCCTTGCTCAAGTACCGGCCGTTTGTGCCAACGTCCCCAGTGGGGCACCTCTGGGAGGAAGGGGTCAGTGGAGCGAGTCACCAGGCGGACAGGATCCGTTCTTACCACTTTCCAGATTGAATAACCCGACGCGGCAGAGCCCCCCACCCCTTTTCAAAGAGTTCGAGCCCCTCTTCCATACCAGGAGCCTTTCTAAAGCGCGAGTAACCGCCACACCGCACCAGCCCACCTCGCCTTGGCGCTTTCAATCCTGTAACATAACCAAAGGAGTTAAAAGATATAAATGGGAGAACAGAAAATAAAGGTCCATTAAGGGGAAACCACAAAAAAAAAAAAAAATCTCAGCTCAAGATAACCGGTATCAAGGGATTTGAACCCGGGACATCCCGAGCTTGCCGCCTGAACCCCCGCTCAGTTCTTATATACCAGTGATGTCTATCAGGTACCTATCCTACTTATAAACAAAGGGGAAATATGAAATTCTCCATCTCCATGTATTCCATGATCATAATCAATGGTATTTCAGGCTAAAAAAAAACCATATCGCGACCTACAGTTTACATAAATAAACATCTTGTAATATTGGACAAACTTACTCCGCATATAAATTATTTATTTATTAGTATGTTGTCTAATTTAAAATATTTTATCTGTGGCTGAAAGAACTGATTTTGCATGTACCTAAACACAACATTGTAAATTATAGCTTATTGAATAAACAAAACCGAGTACCTCAGTCGGTTAATCTCAGCTTATAAAACTGAAAATGAGACGAGACGAGACGAAAATTTTCTAACATTTTCTCGTCTCGAGAAAATGTTAGAAAATTAATGAAAAAGGTATACTTGTGTTGAAACATTAAAACCATGTGTTTCCCGTAATCAAATGAGTTATTTGTTACTTCAGCATGTAACGAACTCAACAATAATAAACACTGTCACGATAGTTTTGTTCTGAAATATTTTCTTTAAAGGCTGCGCCAAACGAATGCATACAGCCCAGTGGCGCTGAAAGAGTTATCATTTCCGAGCTAAAGTTAATCGAACTGCTTCAAAAAAGTGCAAGAGAATCAACACTATTCATTCCGTTTGAAGGAAATCTTTAGCTTGCTCGGGTAAGTGTGCTGTCAACTTAAAGGAGGAGATGGGACTTGAAATCCCGAAGTACATTCGAGTGTAGAAGTGATCTTGAGGACCTGGAGAAGACTCAAGTTGCCCGTAATTGGCACGAACCGAGAGGAAATAACAGAAAAGGAACAATTTCCTCTCACACACTCACGAGGGAAAAATGTATAAGGAAAGATGCCGCGTCTTAAACAGAAAGGATGCGATAAAACATTTGTAATATTTGTTATGTGTGCGAGAGATGTTGCCTAACCTGATTTCCATCCTTTTGACATTGAGCCACTGAATTGTAGAAGTTCTTACTCTCTTTATTTTAATGGGAAAACGGGATAGAGCTAGTTTTGTATTTAATTGAATAACTGAAGTTTTGAGTCTAAAGTTTCTTAAGGAATAGATATGTTCTTAGTGAACGAGTGAGTGTTCTAATGCAATCTCACTGGGAGCACCGAGAATCGCTGAATGATGAAGGTTAAGATGGGGATGAGATGATGACGAGCAACAGCGAAATGACTTGCAGGGAAAACCGGTGTACCTGGAGTAAACCTATCCAGGCTCTGCGTCGTCACCACAAATGTCACTTACGACAGCTGTAATCGAACCCGGTGAGCCTTGATGGGAGGTGAGCAAGGTGAGCAAGGCGTCGCCTCCTAATAATGCATGACACGTCATCTAGCGGCACCAATACTTTTTTCGCAACAAAGTTCGGTATATACCATTTAAATAAAATAAGAAAAATAGTTTCTGAAAATCAAGGAACTCAGAACATTAGGATTAGGAGTATACCTGAAAACCGAAATTTAAAAAGCGTTCTAACGTTTAATTTTCTCTCTAATGTTTTAAATAAAAGGACAAATTAACTCAGCATGTAAACTGTATTTATAACGATTCACAGGTTTTATATTTAACAAAAGCATCATCGGAAGATAGCAAATGTGAAATATTAATCTAATATGTGTTTGAGAATTATATTTGTATATAAGAGCGTTCTGTAATAACCTTCAGAAAACATTTGCGTTACACGGTTTTACTACAATAACATTTAAATTAAATTTCAAAGTGACTGATAATAGATGGAACCTTTGAAATGTATATGTTGATTGTTTATATTTACTTAGTACATTGTAATTGTTTCTGAATAGTAACATGCTTTTGTTTTATTGAAACAATAAATATCTTCTTAAATACACAATGTAAGTCAAAATTTTCCGTTACTTTTCTCTATTTTAGTAAATGTACAGGGGCTATCAAGGGCTCAATTCATGAATATCGCTATTTAAAATTGTTTAAAAATACGCACACAGTGTAGCCTTGTCTATCAGTTCATTTAATTAATAGCATACAATTAATTTTAGGTTTAATCTCAATAATAATAATAATAATAATAATAACTATTATTATTATTATTATTCTAAAATGTGATTTCTCATGGTAATAATTATAGATTGCAAGAATTCTAATTTTGTTTCCCTAATGCCACACAGTAATGCCATACTTATTTCATAATTAATGACTAATTTGGATTTTATATTAATTTTTAAATTTATTCAATTTGCTGAAGAATTCGCTTAGTTTACGCAGCTTCTGCTTAATGGACTTTTTAATCATACACCTATAAGAAAATTAACGTTCATATTATCTGAATTTCATGAAGCTGTATCATAGGTAGTTACAGCTTTTTAGCATATTGATATTAAATACCACCACAAATAAACCAAAATGTATGTAGTAAAATGACATTGTTTAAAAAAATGATATTTTATTTGTGTCGCAAAAGTCTTAAACAAATTTTGACCCAATGTGATTCTAAATGTAAAAATATAACTAAGAATTTTAATAATAATAATAATAATAATAATAATAATAATAAATATAATAATAATAATAATAATAATAATAATAACTATCCCTTTAAGGAAAAGAATTAGTGAATATTTTTAAAAATATAAGATTATTATTATTATTATTATTATTATTATTATTATTATTATTATTATTATTCCTTTGAAATGATTGTTACTCTGATTTCCTCAGTTCTTGTTTTATAGGAATAGTATAGGGTAGTAGAGGGTGAGCAATGCTTGACGCAACCGCGGGACCGGCCGGAAGCGTTGTGTCAGCGGAGGTGGGGATTATATTTTCCCTCCGCTGCGAAAAGTTTCAGTGTGAGTTGAAATCTTGCGCAAGTAGAACACCGCCGACATAGCAACCAGCCTCGCCGGCCGGTCGCACGCCACGAAACCAGTTGCGTGACGGATCGTTCACCCTGTATAATTGTTCCAAAATATCAATTCTACTCATTCTATCAAAGGAAATCCGTATTCACCTCTTTTGGGGATCATTTCAATATTTTCATTAGGTGTCATAAGCAATGATGTTGAATATTTAAGAAATCGATTATGAGATTAAATTCAGAGAAGAGAGATGGACAAACGTGTCGTTTCCCTATGTTTAGTTGTTTTAATGAATCTTCTCTTGTAACGGCAAGATCATAATGCGACAATACTTCGTCTTTCAAGGACCTCATACAACGAAGTAATCCATACTGCATGCTTAAAAGCTCGTTCGTGAAACACAAAAGAGCTAACATTCTAAATTAGTGGATAATATTGTTACAACCTAAGGCCGCAGCTATTGCAATTAATAACAGTAAGAACCTAACTGATGTGGCTCTGGTGCGACTAGATTCTGATCTTCCTATATGATTGCAATGATTTACAAATGTTTCAGCAAGAGATTAAGGAAAATCTACTTGCATATAAGCGGGATACAGGAATAGGAATAATTTAACATCTATTTAAGACCGGAAGAAATCCAAGGAAACACACGTAGGAAAGAAATCGTGATTATGCAAATACCTCTTTCCAAATTTGCTTTAAGAGGAACCAGGCCTATCAAATGGGAGAGAACTGATCACACTGACATTACTAAGTGAAGCCTCTTGAATTGTATACCGGCTGAGGTAGCTCATCGTGGCTTTGCTATAGGACAATGCCTTATAAGAGAAAGGTTTTGGGGTTCACACTCATGGGTTCCGTGTCGTACATTTACGGCACGATAAAGAACCTCAAGCCTGAAAGAAGAGACCTCTGAGCAAAATTCGTCTGCTGTTTCACGCCCTGAATTGAATGAGAAGCGCTGATGACTTGAGATGTTAAAGAGCGTCCGTAAATATAACAAACAAACAACTCATGGATTCATAACTTGCATAGTGTAATTTAATAAGCAGCTAATTGCTGTCTTACAGCTAAAGATAAAATTGAGATTTCGAAAAAAAAAAAAAGTAAGAGGATTAAAGCAATTACTTTTAGTAATTAAATTAAAGTTTAAAACATAATTGTTGCAATTATAAAACTTAAGATTACTAGAAACTGGTGCAGACAAAAAGTTCGTTTCCACCAAGAGATCGAATGCTTGTGCCGACTCATGATGAACATAAGAGCTGATTCCGAAGCGGAAGACAAACTTCGTCGGCGACTCGAACGGACGTAATCATGAGAACGCATTCCTTTGCCACAATCCGACGTATTTGTATAATTTGAATTCATTGTGCATGACCGATATCAACTTTATGGTATCGTTTCGCTATTTGATGTCCAAACCCGGAGACTTAAATCGGATGTAATTTGTCAGTTGACTTTTTTCTAGAAGTAATTTTAAATTCTGATATATTTCCTTGAGGTGAACGATGAACTGATTGGATAATGGAACTGGTGCATATTTGTTTCCTTTATACAACCGTACTCCTTTTATACTAATTTTTGAAGGGTCTATAGAAAGTTTTTAATCATCTGGAATGTAATCTGCAACTCCCAAGGCAATAACTAAACCAGGAATATCATGACAATATATAAGATTCTGTTCCTAAGAGAAATATTCAGCAAATTCCTCTTCAAGATGTCTCTATCAAGGAAATGATCCCATAACAAGAAGGTTTTTTTATGCCTGCATCCCAGAACCCTTTGGAAGACCTAAGTTCCTAACGAAATCATTAATTTATTTTCGTGTTAATGTTGCTGAAAATCCTGTTTTTGGACGGTGTCGAAATTACTGCCACTTTCTTGAAAATTCATTTCAGAATCTGAGGATGATTCCAAATGTTTGTGATGAAGAAGTCACAGGAAGACAGGACCATGTTGTGATGAAAAACAGGTTTGGATAAGTGTTCTCTTTCGTGTTTTTTTGCATTGTAGCTCGAAACATCACATACACAAAATTAGCAATCATCCGCATAGTTTTGAGGTTCATGCCAGAACATACTCGATTTCTTTCCTTGACTCAATTTCCTTAGTTGTTCTACGCAATTATGGCATATATTTGGGTCCCATTTTTTGTCCATATCTTCAAGCTTCATATGAAAATATGATTTATAAGCATTTTTAACAAAATTTTTAATTTTTGTCTTCTTTTTCTGACAACAAAATTACCACCGATATGAAAAGATACATTAGAACGAATTTAACACTTTCTGGAAGACATGTTACTTCAAAAGAAACAAATCTATGAAATAGAACTGCCATTCGTAAAATTGGATTCTTAATATTTCAATTTCCAGAACTAAATTTCCAAGGATTGAAATGAAAATAAGAAAAAAATTGTTGTATGTTAGATTGGAGTCACTGTTGTCAAACAGTGAAATTCATAATATTTATTTGCTTCAAACAAGAGCTAGACGCACAGCTACATATAAAATATTATGAATAAAATTGCTACTTAAAAACATTGATACTTGGTGGGAAAAATGAGTCATTTTGAAATCAGCATATCATATTCAGTAAAGGATACATATTTTTCAGGAAACCACAAAATGCATACCAGTGTATAAACAAATGAAGACTGCCTATTGGTATCAAGAAAAATGAAATCTATTTCTAGCAATAATTTAGGCTATAAAATTTCGTGTTCATGCATTGAAGGGGGAATATTTTAGCATGACTAGCAATGAAGAATAAGTTACACACAGTGATTAAAGTGCCCTTCAAGTTAATTTTATTGCATCTGTAGGTGTAGAAAGTAGTTTTTCAATGTGTAAGAACTTAGTGGCCAACGCTATGTTTCTTTTACTTTGAGAACGTATGCTTTGCCACCAACACAAATGCGATGATAAGCTTTAAAACCTGTACGTTGACAACTGCATACTTTTTGCAAGAATATTCCCACCCCAAAAATCTAACAGAACAATACTTCTCTTTCACATATTGTCAACTTAAGGATCGAATCAACATTCTACATATAAATGTGTATTCATTTAATTAAAGAATATTGTAAGTAAGAAAATAGAATAACAGGAAGAATTGAAATAATAATAATTAATCAGTTCACTATATATCTCTATTATTAAATTATAAATTTTCATTTTAGCACAAAGCGATGGTATTTGTACAATTTTTGAAGTTGATGAGAGTAGAGAGTATTTTCGTTCAAATGTTAGCATTATTTTTTAAAGTTTTAGGTCATTTTATAGAGCTTTTTGCTCTCGTTTTGTAGATGTTGAAACATTTGTAGGTCATCAAAATCCGGATTCCGGTAATCAATAGATTAGTTTAACGCAAACTTAATTCTCTTTCATTGGTATTAACCCGAAAACTTCCGGATTTAAATGTGGCAATCTCAATCATTAGTACATATAATAAATGAACAATACTTGAGTGTGAGTTAATCTTTGTTTTATTATCTTAAGTTTGAACGTTTATTTGTATATTTAAAGGTAGAATTAAGTTTTATTTTAATTTTTAATAGTGACGACAGTTATTTAAGGCATGAATGTTGTTTAACGCCCGTTTTTGCTACAGAGGCACCACAGGCGATGAACACTGATGATACATGAGATGAAATTATATATTGGGAAAGGATTTGTTTTTTTTTAAGGAAGGAATCGTTCCATGCCTAAGTTTAGGGTACCTCGCCGGCATTTGCCGTTTATGAGAACCGAGGAGAATTTGGAAAAAAAGGTCTTGGTGGGATTCGAACCCCAGACCTCCCGCTTCCGAGTCCGCGCCGTAACGACCTCGGTCACCCATGGCGGTAGCACTGTGCTTCCTTTATGTCTATATTTGAAACACGTTCGCTTAGCAGAAATCACGCAAGTTAATAAATGGGCTTTAAAAGTCTTACATACCTTAAGTTCATGTTGTGAACATAATATTACTATTAACTTGCATTTATTATGTACCATCTCTTTTTAATCCGTCAAGAGGAAAAAATAGCCACGGGTCAGTTGATTTCAGCTATCTCTTCGTTACCTTAATGCTCCTATTAAAAGGGAAATTCTGAAAGGAAAGCAGCACTAACTCCGCAGCGGTTCGACGTAACGGAAGAAACGGATCGTGAAGAAGCGAGCAGGCGCCAGGCGTCGCCCGCTCTCATTGGTGGGGATGTTTCATTAAAAACCACCGCTTCCCATTGGTTCCTTTCCTCCACCGCCATTCACCTCTCTCTCACCCCTTCTCAGTTTCCCCCTTTCCCCGTTTTAAATACAGCACCACTTTTTTTTCATACCGGTAATGATAAAAAACAGTTGAAATCCGACTGGTTTCCATGCAGTAGAGCAGCACAATTAGCAACGTGCGTCATTTTTCCTCACCCCGTCCCCATACCACTTTCCCACCCCCGTTCCGTTCGCTCCATTAATTCATTGCCATTACTGCTTTGTTTTGTTCCATATGTCGAAACGAATGAGCCGTAGCGACATTTCTATGTTGATGCATAAATAATGTATATCTCAGTGGCGTAACTAACAACATGCAGGTCAAAAGCGAGAAACCAATCCGATGAAATTTCTACACCCTGCTAGAGATACGCGAAAAGCAATGCACAAAATTCCTTTAAGGAAAAGCAGCATATTGCTTCTTACGCAGAGAACTTTTATATGATACACAGGCATAACAAAGTTTCCTATGTTGCCTCTCGAAGTATTCGCTCCCCGTTTTATAAGCTAAACTATTTCAATCTTTGATTGGGTTACGAGTGCTGCTTCAGGGCTACTCAAGGACGTATTTCGTTTTAATGTTTGGGAACAAAGAAGTTGCACGATTCTCAATCGAAGCTATAAAGCCATTGGTTGTTAATTTTACAGCTGAAGTAATCAAAACTACTTGCATATTTTTCTCAGGGTATTTTTTAATAGTGTTTAACGTCCGTTTTTACTACTGATATATGAAATGAAATGATATATTGGGATTTTTTTTAAGGAAGGAAGTGTTCCAAGCCTAGTTTAGAGTATCTCACCGGCGTTTATGAGGGCTGAGGAAAACCTGGAAAAAAACCCAGTCAGGAAGGACGGTCCAGTCTGGATTCGAACCCCAGACCTCCCGCTCACGATTCCGTGCTATAACCACCTCGGGTTTTCTCAGGGTAAATGATGCGTTAGTATAATGGAAGATGATTCGGCTTCGTGGTCGCTTGTACGCACAACTTTCAATCTGGCGAAAGTTTTAGGGATACCACACACCTGCACTCGTCAGACATGCCATCACCATGCTTCTTTCTTGGTGCAGATTTGCGACCGCACACTGGATAAACACGTGTTTGCGTCAATACTCTTTTGAATGCAGTCGATGTCATTATATCGTCGTTTTAGTATAGACGTGTTGAAAAAAGAAGTGGGTTCATGATTTCAATATGTCGTTGATTTGTTTTATTTATGGACGCTCTTTGACATCTCAGGTAATCAGCGTCCCATTCTATTCAGGGTGTGAAACGGCCGACAAATTTTGCTCAGAGGCCTCTTCTTTCAGGCTTGAGGTTCTTTATCGTGCCGCAAATGTACGACACAGGACCCACGGCTTTACTTCCCTTCCGAAGGAAGCCATACTTAGGATTTTTACCCCGAAAAAATCCATCGGTGCTGGCCGGGTTCGAACCCGCGTTTTGGGTATAGGAGGCAAGTATGGTTAGCACTAAGTCACAGAAACGACTCAATATGTTGCGTACCCAGCATAATGATTCGGTATAGACTGGAATTGATTAGTGACATGTTAGCTTACTCCCATGATACTGTCATGCTCTGGTGTTGTGTCCATATTGTCCTTATTTCAGTGGCCTGGGTCCTTTTTCACAAAAGTATGGTCTAATACATTACAAGTGTACGTACTTGTAACTTGTGGTTATTAATAAATTTCTGTTGCACGAAAGATTTCTGCTATACTTGTACTTTACAACTCCATACTTACAAGTGTACAAGTGATTTTTCATTGTAATCTGTATAAGTGTAGGAATATTCGTAACTTCAAATACCAGCTAATACCAGCGGATGATAATAATGATAATGGTGAGAGTAAGAATAAATATAAAGAAAGAATAATTCAGTATTTGTGTACAATTAAAAACGGGTTAAATGCAATTAAAGTGCGGTTTATGACTCATATTGGCGATTTCTGTTTCAAACGCATATTTCAATTCAGCAGCTTAGGTTTTTTTTATTTTTATTTATTTATTTACTTTTTTACATTTTATTACATTCTACGAAAATATTTTCTTTTTATTCTTCATTCTCTTTTAAAGCAATCTCGTTTGATAAGATTCTCCTTATTATTATCATTAACAGGCTGCATCCCGGTATCAGTATGCAGGTTTCCGTGAAAGTGGTGAGCGCTTTGAAAACTAGTACGTACGTTTTATGAATGATTACTTTACTTGAACTTTAATTAATTAATTGCTGCATATATTTTACTGAATAAATTATATGCTTAAGGCATTGTGTTTTCAGTCCTCTCAATCATCCATAAATACTTTTGTAGCTGTGGAGTTCAAACGCCTGCAGCACCACAAGGAAGCTTTCGATTTTGTCCACACATTCCAGCAGTACAATCGACGTATTCTTAGCTCACATTGAGGGAACTTCAATATGAGCTAAAATTATGGATGTAAATATTTAACAGCAGTCTATTTTCTTCATAGTCATCGTTCTTGTGCTAGTTGCTCATTTCCTCTACATTATCTTCCAGCTTCTACTATAAGTGGTTGCTTTAAAATATAAACTTATTATAAACGTTCTGTCATTTTCTGAACATAAATTCATACAATATCTTCTTTCTTACGAATCCAATCAATAAAATGTAAATAGATACAACAAATAATCAAAATTCATTACATGAATATTTTTGTTTTAAAGAATCAATCTAAATTTTGTACACAGATACTGCAACTGTTTATTCTGACACATAATCCGATCTTTTGTGTATAAATTTATCAACTGTAGCTAATGTTTTTGGTAATAATTAATTGATTGCAGCATAATTAATATGGTTTAAACTTAAGAACTTTATGTATATAAATTGTGGTATCACAGCATTTACTTCACACACAGATGATCTAGTTTCGATCCCGTTTACTAGTGGACAAAACAGCACGTGTGCAGTTTAACCTGAATGCAATCAAATCTGCAATGGCAGTAATTGCCCCTGTTCTGTGATTAGAGACGCTACAGTTTTGCTTTATATCTGATCATCCTCCAATCCTACCAATTACTGAGCGGAGTGACTCAAGCTGTACGCTTGGGACTCGCAGTCGGGAGATCCCGGGTTAAGTCCCTTGGCCATTCTAACCGTGTATTTTTCTTGATTTCCCATGGACACTAAGAGGAATGTTGGGACGGATATTTCTTTCTCACGAATTATCTTTATTTTCACTTCAATGCAGTGGTTCTGTTAAAGGGCCGAAAGTGCCAAGGGAGGTATGCTGGTGCTGCGTGACGGTGGCTCGCGCTTTGAAAATGTTTCTATTCCAGTCTTTGGTATGGGAGCAGCTCTTCTAAGGGGCTCTAACTCCTTGTAGGAGAAAGGGAGATGTTTATTCTATTTGAAAATAATGTTAGGGATATCGTCTACATCCGTGCCTCACCATCCGCGGATCCAGGCCGCTCTGTGTCTCCTTCACTCCATGCCTTCCTCTAGCAGGTGTTCCCACTAGGGGCATAGACACAAATGACCAGGCTCTTGAGCAAGGCTAAAGCCCGAAATGTTGTCCTGTCAAACATATCCGCTTATGTTGCCAACATTTTAAGTCACAAATTATGGTTAAACTGCCAGGTTTCAGCTCTATAAGCAGTTGAATAAAGATAACAAATTGAAAGTGGACTTCACGAATGACATACATTTGCCAAACGAGGTTTATGAACTTGGAGCATATCCACGTAAGAGCAGTTCTTACCTTTTTGTTAAATTGAACGAATTGACACGAATGTCATTGCAGAAAGTAAATGTCCTCAGCTGTCAGGTGTAACGTACGTAGAAAACGGGGTGTTAACATGCTGCTGCATCACTTACTCTAAAAGAACTGAAACCTCTTTAATGCATAGCGGAAATAGCTTAACGACCTTCTTTTTGTCTCTTTCTGACGTCCATTAAAATCCGAGCATAATATGTACTCCGGTCTTCTTTCCTTTTATAAACATCGCACAAAAACACTCCCAACCATTTCCCATTTTTATTTACTTTTTTTTTTTAACCATGGGAGCTATCTAAAACCATTGCTAACGTTGCACACTTATGATATGTAAAGTTTACATTAGAAGCATTTGAATAGTTTTGCTTGCAGTGATAGTGTTTTCATACACTACTCCTTAATAATTTCAATAACCATATAATACTGTTGTTCTTCTAAGAGGAATACAATAAACAAATTAATCAGCACAGAAATATGTTTATTAGATAAAAAATACGACGATATAGGCAACATACTAGTAGAGTCACGAACAAACTAAAATTTGCCTGGTTCTGCCGTGCTGTTTAGGCAACTTCTCTATCTCATCTGCGGCAATGCAGAAGTAGTGGTAGATCGATTGCCTAACATAGTATTGCATCCAGTACACTTCGAATCCATTCTAGAAAACCAAACTGTTAATAAGGAGAAGTAGGTTGACATTGTTTAGTGTCTTCGTGGTGCAGTGCAACGAAGAAGACCTCGTTTGTGACAAGGAGAGAACTGGGTTCTCCCTCACGACATCCCAGCGAAATCCTCGCAATGCATAACACCCCTTTCTTCCTCGTCCTCCGTGGTATCCAGGTCGTTCTTTAATTGATTACTGTCTGTTTCCGAAAGTCAAAAACTTGCTCACAGGGTCAACATTCTCTTCAGTCGAAGAGGTGAAGAGGTATGCGACGGCGTTGTACGGAAAGAGGCCAAAAATGAACTACAGAACTATTACTATTACACTGGTAGAAGTTTATCGCTTCAAGAGGCTTACTTTGAAGATATGTGTATAAAATATTTCATTTTGTATGTAATAAAAGTTTCTACAAATGTTCGGTTTCTTTTATACTCTAGTAGTATAAATATGCCCATTACAAAGACAAAATAAAGTTTATTTTCATCAAAGTATTCAAACTATTTTTTCCCTCTCACGAGTAAGGGACAACATGAAAAATTTAAAATATGATTGTATGGAATTTACTTTCTAATGAAACTACCAGATGGTGTATGTGATCAGAGCTGCGTGTCTCAGCACGTCCTGAAGAATAATTGGTGAGGACGGTGGTCAGGAATGTAGGTCTTGTGCATATGTGAAAATAGCATCTCTTCTCGGCCAACAAACCATTGTTGTATTTGGAGACTACTTCGAAGGCTGCTAAACACGGTGGATTACCTGGGAGACCTGTCTGTGACGGATGTTTAACCATGTTTAAGTAGTTGTGTGTAACTTTTGCTCATGCCATAATAAACCCATGTAGTCTGGTTGCCTGTGTTTTGCTTCTACTCTGCGAGTGCAGCCTACAGTCGGTCTTCCTTTCGTGCACTACTCGGCAGCAAATGCCATACACTTTCAATCATATATCTTAGATTTTTCGTTATGCTTTGTTTGCGAGAAAAAAAATAGGTGTCATGACTTATGACTTAGTCCTCGTGTACACAACAATTGAAATCAATTGCGCGCCGCAAAATGTGCCATAGTTTAAGCCCGACGCGCCATTTTCGAGAAAGTGGCCGCCGCGCGAAGCGAAGGGTGAAGAGCGAGACGGAAGCGGTGAAGTGTCCGCTAAAATGATTGAGAACTCTCGAGATAATTTTGATATTCATATGTCGCCTGATGCGGAGCAGCACGGCAACCAAGTGCACTTCTGCCTCGCGGGGAGCGAGCTTACCTACCGCATCTGAGCTGTCGATTTCAGTTGTGCACAGTGCTCCTTAGAGCGCTTGCTTCACTTCTTCACTTGTGTCTATTTGTTCGTCATTTTCAGCATTGGGCTCGTACCTAACAGCGATACCTGTGCATACGTTAGACCACTTACACCTTCTCATTTCGATCTTAAAATATTCTCTCTTAATTTTATTTTACTTGTGAAAATTTTCAGTTTATTTTTTTTTTTTTTTTTTTAGTGCGTGTTAAAGCAACGCATACTTTCGATAGAAAATAGGTTCTATTTTTGAGAATGCTTTATTTGATAGATATTTTGAAAGAAAACAATTTTACATTCTTGTGAACAGTATTTTGTCACATACTATTTCAAATAATACAATTTTTTTTTCATATAATCTGAAAAAGTCAAAAAATATAATCACTTCCTTAAATGAATATGCCATTTCTCCGAAGTTGTTTAAGTCCCCAATAGGATACATTAATAATTTTGATACAAATAACAATTTATTATTTCTACATTTAATATTTTAAAAGTTAGTATAAAACTTTTATTAACTTCTACACAAATATAATAGTGAATTGGCTATATGTATCTAGTAAATAAGCGAATATGGTAAACACTCAAGAGGATTTTTAAAAAATTGTGAAGTACACGCGAAAATAATAGCAACGAAAGAAAATAGGCACAAAACTCAGCTAGCTAAGTATTTTTCTTCTCTCTGATATTCACGAGTTGCCCTGTATACCATGAAGAAGGATACTTCACTATCCATATCGTGTGAGTTGTGTGCTTAATTTCGTTGTTACTGTTTTTAAGTGTACATCACAGTTTTAACGAACCTTTTGTATGAAGATAAGATAAAAGCACTGTTTTTCACTTTGTTACACATTGGCATTGATATTAATACATCATTTAATATGTTGAGCATTGTAATTGACTCTAAACTAACTTTGAAGGATCATATTGAGCATATTTGTGTTAAATTATCTAGATTTTTGCTTGAAGATGATTTTTCCCCATACATATGTTTAGTTCTCATGTTGACAAGGTTTTTAAAGTGCAGAAAAAAAGTCATCAGAATAATGACACACTCTAGTTTTGCGGAACACAGTCCATCTCTTTTTTTTTTTTTTTTTTAAAGGAAAAAGTCTTACTATTACATGCCTATATATATATTTAAGTTATTGAAGACAATGCATAAACAATAAACAATAAGGAATGGCCATCGCGATTATAATACTAGACAAAACTAAATATGTTTCAAGTTCCTTTTAGTGTAGAAATCGCAAGAATTTTAAATTAATGGCTATTAAGATAGTCAATAAATTTCCGCACTAATTATTTAATTTGGGTAAAAGTAAATTTATTAAAAATATCTCTAGTTGGCTCATTAACGAGGCTTTTTATAATATGAACGCATTACTTAACTTAGATATCAATTTACAAGATTGTTAAGTGTGTTATTGTTTTGACTCAGTCTACTGCGCAACAATGCTCCCAGACTGTATAAAAATAAATAAATACAAAAAAGACATTCTCTGTCCAGATTATATGAGAAAATGCACATCAAGCACCACAAAGATCGTACAACTTTTCTGTAAGTTTAGTTAAGAAAAATACCTTGAGACAATAATTGATGTTTTGGGGTTGTTTTCTCGGAAAAAACTTCTTGTTTACTTTTAATTCACATTAAATGTGTTACTATTGAAAAATCCTTTACACCTCTTATAAAGTTGAAATAGCATCTAAGCTCTGCATAGTTCAGTTTGTACTTAACTCTCATTCAGAGATGGAAGATAACGACAAAAACGCCAAATAAATACTTTTCTCCTTTGAAACGGCAAAAAAGTCTATATCCGAATCGAAAGCGGACAATATCGAGTTAGGCGAGTATTAAAAGTGCCTCGGAATGCAGCAAGAATTTTAAACATTAGAATGATTAGATCATTAGTATGCCTAAATGTATCACTCTCGCCTCCTCTTTATAATCGCTTATTGCTGATACTCTCACAATTAAGTGCAGAAATTTCCATATACAGGGGGTGCTAAAATGTATACACACTTCAAGCAAAGATAAAAACTATGTTAGCATAACAAATTTGAATTCACACAAACAAAAAAATGAGCACTAATCATCTTGAACTTTTACAGTTACAACAGTTGCTCAAAATCCCACCATCGGCGTCGATATACTTCTGAATACGTCGAACCACTGATTGAGCAACGTTTGCGAAAGTGTACTCAGCGATTGCAGCACATGCCGTTTCAATTTCTTCCCCGAAGTGCTGCCAGTGTAGCTGGTTTTATACGGTATACAACATCCTTAAGGGTTCCCCATATGTAGAAATCCAACGGAGTTAGATCCGGAGAACGCGATGGAAGCTCAATCCGACCTCTTTGTCCTAGATTTGTAGATTTCTGCGGTGAGTGCTCAAAACGTTCCAAAACAATAGCCGAGGGTGCGGGGCTTGTTGCTGTGTGAGGTCTCCCAGATCGATGAGTGTCTCAGATTTGTCTCGAATGCGTGCAATTGTTACTCGCGTTGGCGGTTCTGTTCTGTATACACTTCTTTATTGCCTTTGAACTTCAACAACATTCTCGGTTTTCCAATACCGAGGATGTTGCTTTCAAATTACTTTCCGCTGTTTAAAGGGTTATCTTCACTTCATTTGTTGAGGCATCGCTAGCATAATGTAATGTGAGTCACATCTATTTACAGAACATCATACGATAATCTTGACTTCATTTGTTCATTGTTGATTTTCCGGTCACGTAGCAACGCTATCATATTGTATGTGAGTCACATCTGTTTACAGAACATCATACTACACATTATTGTTGTTTTTTTGTTCAACATTGAAATATATTAAATAGATATCTACTGTAAAAGTGTGTATACAATTTTTACAGTATATGTAAGTGGTACTTCAAAAAATTAGGATGCCTCTAATCGGAAGCACAGAAATTAAGCGTTGTCTCATGCGCCAGTAACTAGTATGACTATTACAACATAGTGAAAAAGTTATTTATAGCGTCTGTAAAATTTAAGATACAAACCATTTAACACTTTCTGAAGAAAATTCAAATGTAGCAACAGCTGCCTCAGTATCACAATGCAGGCCTTTTAATAACGAAAAATCCTAGCTCTTTGGATGAAAGTTACAGATTTAGGAAATCTTTTTATCACTTGAGTTTTCTTTTGTTTATGTTGATGAAAACATTATTATTGTAGATGGTACTTTTTCAATAGTCTTATTTCAAGCAATTATGCCAAATTATCTGCGTGTAACTACATTTTTTGAAGTCGGAATTCAGTCAATTCAATTTCTAAGTTAAGGGTAAATTCCAAAATTTAAATTGACGATGAAGCTTTTAGGTCGTTTTTGAAAAGTAGTAATAGGGTTTTATGATTTAAACTTCAATAAAGGATCATTAAATTCAAAATTGACTTTATTAATAAAAATATACAAAACATTATCCAATTAGTAGTAAGTTTATTTATGCCGTTTCGATAAAAAATCGTGACTTCTAGACACGGTGATTTCTCTAAATGCGTCAGCTTCTTGATTATTGAAGACTTTATTCTTCAGGAAACTGTTCATATGTTCGAATAAATGAAAGTCAGTGAGTGAAGGATTGGAAAAATATGCTGGATGAGGTAACGTTTAGTAGCCCAGATCATGCAGCTTCTACAGTGCGTGTATATATGGCCGGGCATTATCATGAAGAAGAAAGGTATTTATTATTGACTAGTGTTGACTGTTTTTCTTGCAGCTTCTGATGAATTTTATGAATTTCTTAACAATACTTCTCCTAATTAATTGTGGTGTATTAAATTAGCCGCAGATCACCATACAGTCGCCATAAACTATCACTTGTGTAATTTTGGTTTTGTGAAGAGTTTGGTGCTTGATCGAGATTCAGCCATTTTGCTGTTGTACCAGAGAATCCATTTTTCATCATAATTGCAAAATATACCAAAATGGATAGTTTTGTTAAACTGCCGTTTACTAATAACTTGTCAAGTTTTTTTCCATTATTTTATTTCATGTCTAGTGATTTTGAAGAAATGCCTTCAGTTCTTATTAACTTTCTCAAAACTGAGTAAAACAATAGGTATCTGAAAATGTACTTAAAGAATGTTTTTTCCTCCCTATTCTTTGTGTTTTTCCGACTCAACACACTCGTCGGAATCCTTTTGCAAGCATCATTAAAATAGTTTGTATGAGTGATAACATCACTGCACAGTAATTTTTGATTTAACAATATTTTAAGCATACAAATGCTTCAAATTTTAAGTAGTCAATGGAAAAACGCATAGAGAAAAGAAATATCGGAAATTACTAGAAAAAATATTAATCAGCACGCTTTTAACGGACACTATTCGCTAAATTTGTTTTAAAAAACTGAAAGGGGTAGTGGCAATATATTTCTATCAAACTAAATTACTAGTCACTATTTCTGACGTGATAAGTCAATCTTACACATCATTGCCCGCTCTCTAGTCAACTGCACTTCGAGCACTGGGAGTAAGCTTAGTGTAGATGAATGCATCGCATGTGAAAGAATTAATCTGTTTGTTATATTTTTAGCTTTGTGTGTCATTGAAATTTTAATTTTTAGAATAAATGCAGACAGATTCGTTTCCTCATATTGTAACTCATTTTCCAGAAGCCCATTTTTACAACATGTTAACATTCTTAAACATAACACCATATCCCTTGATTTAATATATCTATGATTTTGCACATATAAGAATATTGTTTTACCTCATTTTCCATATATATCTTCGTTGTTTTCAAATGATATACCAAGGAACAAAACTGTCCCATAATATCACCTTCTTTCTCCATATAAAAAGATTTTTTCAGTTGTACGATATTGTTGAAATGATGTATAGAATTCATTAGCACAATAAAATTATTATTTTTATCTCACATGATTCATAATTGATTATTACTTAGTTAATATGGTTTTCTTTGATGAAGTTATGTGAAAGAGGCCAACAAAAATTCAGTAGTCATAACCCCTTATCGCATAAATTTGCGTCCTATGAATAAAATTCTTAAGTTCCGAAAACATTGTTTTACGTGTTCTTTGGAGGTATTAGTTTGAGAAAAGTAATTTAAAGAATGAAACTTCTCCCAGAGGAGTAGGAAATTATTTTAAATTTAATTATCATGAAAATTTGTGCCAAACATATAATTAATTTACAAATTCCTAACTAGGTTACAACGTAAAAATCGTTAGCGTTTACAGCTGCCCCACTCATAACTAGGTAATGGATAAAACTGCCTTTGTGGGGAGTCTGTCGGTCAGGCAGCAAGTGCTCTAAGGGTAAAGCTGTGGCTTTATTGTTAAGATTCATATGCTAGAGCCTCACAAAGCTTTCGTACAACTACCCCGTCAATCGAAGAATGGTCGGGCTATTACGGTTCATTTAATGAAATGAATGTTGCTTGTGGAACACCCGGTGGGTAACTGCGTGGGCGCCCGTTTGGCGTGGGAGAGGGCGTGCAATATCCGCTCGTGAGAGAGAGAGAGAAAGAGAGTTGGAGCAATCATTAACAATCGTTTAGAGCTTAACTATTTGCAAACTTAACAGGTTAAACTTAGAACAAAATTTACCTTTGAGGAGTATATTCTCCGTTAATTTGTGTGTATGGGGAAAAATAGTCATTATGTAACTACTGTAGAAAGTGACAAGTAAATTCTAAATGAGTACATAAAGCCACTTTCGCATTAGGTATGTAGGTACAACAGTTTGTTTCATAATATGTCCAATCAATTGCTATTGATAAAATATTTTATTATATGTTCAAAACTGTTCGTAAATATTACGTTCATTGCAGGGCCGATAATTTCTGCCATTCAACAAACAAATGAAGCAGTCAACAAACAAGTTGAAACAGGAAGAATCATGGAAGGAGATTCAGAAAACTATTGTGAGCTTCCATAAGAAATATTTTATAAATGTAATGAAGCCACGCGAAAATTAATTCTAAGTAAATTAAAATAAAGATATGAAAAAGTTTACAAACTGTTCTTAGAATACAAAGTTAATGGGAACGTTATGTCAACACACATGTTAGATTTGGTAAGCATTTTAACCTAGAGTTTTGCAGTTTGAATTTTATTATATGCATTTCAATCCATACCTATACTAGCATTTTGTTCCAGTCCAAGAATACCAAGTATTGGTGTTGTTCTAGGTAATTTTGTCAATTATTAATAAGTTTATTTATGTCATTTCGATAAAAATAATCGACGAAATTTCAAAATACCACCTCAGTTTCTCCTTGGTAAGTACTTCATAAAACTGGTCAGATGTTTGAATAAGTGAAGGACAGTTGGTAATAGTAATGGTGGTGGTGGTGGTAGTAGTAATAGTAGTAGTAGTAGTAATAGTAGTAGTAGTAATAGTAGTAGTAATAATAGTAGTAATAGTAGTAGTAGTAATAGTAGTAGTAGTAGTAGTAGTAATAGTAGTAGTAGTAGTAGTAGTAGTATAGTAGTAATAGTAATAGTAGTAGTAGTAATAGTAGTAGTAGTAGTAGTAGTAGTAATAGTAGTAGTAGTAGTATAGTAGTAGTAATAGTAGTAGTAGTAGTAGTAATAGTAGTAGTAGTAGTAGTAGTAGTAATAGTAGTAGTAGTAGTAATAGTAGTAGTAATAGTAGTAGTAGTAGTAGTAATAGTAGTAGTAGTGGTAGTATAGTAGTAATAGTAGTAATAGTAGTAGTAGTAATAGTAGTAGTAATAGTAGTAGTAGTAATAGTAATAGTAGTAATAGTAGTAGTAGTAATAGTAGTAGTAATAGTAATAGTAGTAATAGTAGTAGTATTAGTAGTAGTAATAGTAGTAGTAATAATAGTAGTAGTAGTAGTAATAGTAGTAGTAGTAGTAGTAGTAGTAGTAGTAATAGTAGTAGTAACAGTAGTAGTAGTAACAGTAGTAGTAGTAGTAGTAGTAGTAGTAATAGTAGTAGTAACAGTAGTAGTAGTAGTAGTAGTAGTAGTAGTAGTAGTAGTATTTGGTTTATTTATAGACGCTCTTTAACATCTCAGGTTAATCACCAACCACCAGCCACCTTTTCCTTATATATTTCACTCTATGGCTTACTGCCTTTATGGAAGGAATTTTCAAAACAGTGAAGCCGAAATGGGTATTCACGTATTCTTCCTACCAAAACCATGAATCGTATCAGCATCAGATCAAGGCACTGGCATAGAATATATCAAGGTTTCTTTTTTTTTTTTTTTCTTCAGAAGATTAAATACATTCTAACATAGGACACCCTCTGATTAAATCTTGTTTAAAAACATTATTTATGAGACAGTAAATTGTTCGCTCTGAGATAATTCTTGATGCCACTTATATCTGTGATACTACAGCTAGTGTCACATAACACTGGTTTACAAATTAAAGTCCTGTTTTTTTTTTTATTTGGATGTATGTAATATAAATACCTTGAATTCAAATAGGTTGTTAATCAAAATTATTTCGAATGTAATAATGTACTTACATTTTTGATGAAATATAATTAAGACAAAATTATTTTTATATGCCATTTTAACTTAAATATTAATGGATATATTGAAAAAAGAGAGTTATGTGTCAATAATTATTAATATCCAAACTCTTTTCACTAATAGGGAGAAGAAACCCTCATTTTATTTCGAAGTTCTGATATTCCATCACAGTAATCAACCATCATTTATACATTTCAATGGAGTTTTCTTTGTTTTAATGTCTTCGTTCTTAACTCATTGCACCAAGATTTGCAAGGAAGTACTCAATATTGCTGTAGAGAAAATGCACTTTAGCACTCATTCTACACCCTAGATTTCTAAAAGTTTGTAACATTTCCTCCACAATTTCTTTATAGTCCTCAGATATCTTGTTGTCAAGAAAGTTTTCTGTCACTTTTTTGTGTGCCAACCATGCTGACTTCTCTAACTCGGAATCGACTGAGAAAAGGTCTCATCCTGCATTAGCTCACAAATCTGGCTGGGGTTCATCGAAAATACCTGCTGCTATCTTAGCTTCAGTTTTCTGTGGTAACTTGTAACAAGAAAGTTGAAACAATTATTATCCTTATTCAGAGCAGTAACAAATTGCTTCATCAGGCCTAACTTAACATGGAGTGGTGAAGAAGGGCATTAGAAGGAGAAATCAATTTCATATCTCAAATGTTTTTCTCCAGGAACTAAATTGCTTCTTTGTGGCCATTTTTTTTTAATCCAATGCTCTGATTTAGCCCTCCTGTTTTATTCACATAGTGAACAATTTACCATCTTATTTAAATCTCTCAGAATATTTATTTTATGTATCTATTCAATGAACAAATAATAAAAATTGTTATTTTCTATAATGCCGATTTCTGAAAGACTGTAGCTCGATGAAACAAAACTAAGGTTGGTTTGAGAGATTCATGTCACAAGGAAATAGAAAATATGAACAATTTTCATTTAGCAAAAATTGTGTAGACCAGTGTAATATATGAGCTCTTTGTGGTTATTAAAAATAATTGTTATTATTGTTGTTGCCATGCCTAGTGTTGTCACTGTATGAATTCCTTCCCGTTTATTCAATTGTCACTGTCAGAACACAATGACAATGACAGGAATGCGTCTCCCAACCCACAGTGTTTATCTTAACTTGAGGACAGGATGGGACGGGAAATTCCAGTCCCGAAAATGTGCAAATTCCCCTCCCCTGCAAGTCGAGAAGCCCACGTTACCTTCCCGTTCCATTTGGATCCGTCCGATCCACGCCATTGTCCGTGAGCCTGCACAAACACCGAGGGAGGGAGTGACTGAGTGAAGGCTTTTACTTCTGTCTCATTCTTATTTTTAGCCGGGGAATGTCCGTCTTTGGAAAAGCAAATACAAGTATAGTAGTGGACGTAAAGAAACTAAAACAAGAACAGAGTAAGGGGGAGCTGCCGCGGTGTCTGTTGAAACACAACTGCAGCTTGGATGCGCTCGTAAGGACGCAGTTTAGGCTGAAAATATAAGGCACGTTATATTCTAAAAGAGAGTCCACTATTTGCTCGTGAATTTTTCCCATTCACTTTTTTCTCTGCCTGTATATACTTTCTGTGTATAATTTCCAAAACCTCCCAGCTCAGAAAATGATTCGTTCACATCTGGTACCGTATCTCCCACTTTATTCTTTACATATGCGTTTCCGTCACCCTCCAAATCTTTACCGGAAAATAAAGTCGTTCACAAGAATGGTCATTTACCAGAACATTTTCGGTATATTTTTTGTATGTATGTATGTATTTATAGGCTATTCAGCAACTGTTGCAAATCTTAAATTAGATATTTTATCATACTCCCAAGAAAGTTAAGTTTTTTCTGACATCATTTTAAAATATATTACTGGTAATATAAACCTACACATAAAGCTTCTTTTTTTTTTTTTTTTTTTGATTGATTTATTTACGGACGCTCTTTAACATCTCAGGTCATCAGCGTCCCATTCAACTCAGGGCGTGAAACGGCCGACAAATTTTGCTCAGAGGCCTCTCTTTCAGGCTTGAGGTTCTTTTTCGTGCCGCAAATGTACGACACGGGACCCACGACTTTACTTCCCTTCCGAAGGAAGCCATACTTAGGATTTTTACACCCGAAAAAATCCATCGGTCCTGGCCGGGTTCGAATCCGCGATCTTGGGTTTAGGAGGCAAGACACATAAAGCAATGAGATATAAATTTCATAAGGAAAACGTAATACGGGTACCTACTGAAAGCTTAACTGTAACTAACATTTTTTTAAAAAATATACCTACACTTTTTAGTTTATCTATTCATACATCTACATCTATCTATTAACGGTCTAAGTTCTTCCTTTACCTCTATCAGAATAGTATAAACAGCGTAAATTTCTCTTCTGGAGTAAAAATGAAGGGTAATACGTGAGTTATTTCATCATTTCTTCAACTTTCACTTTAAAGTAACGCATAAAATGTCTTTTAAACTCTTTGAAATTAGTATCAAACTGTGGCATGATTTGATCGAGAAAGGCATTCCTGTATAGTCGATATAGAACTTGATAGTATTATCTACTGAAAAAAAGCATATTAGCTAAAAAAAAACTTGTAATAATGCCATTATTTTATTTCGATACTTTAGATGTGATATTACAATTCATATCCTAGGTTCGAGGTCGTTAAGGTGTGGAAGGTCTGCGGCTCGAACCAGGACCATGATACTCCCTGACTGCTTTTTTTTTTCAGGTTTTCCTCGTTTCTCATAAATAGCAAATGCCTGGGAGGCATTTGTCCTAGAACGCGTCCTTACTTTAAATAAAAATCCTTTACCAGTTTGTCATTTCATCCAGTGTCCACGGGCTATGGTGTCTCAGTAGTTAAAACGGCGTTAAACACTATTTAAAAACTCCTATACTATAACTCTTATATTTTAATATATTGCTGTACATTCAAATTACCTTTTTGTAACATACGAAAGTCGCTGAAGTTACTGTAATGTTTTTCCTTAGGTAGGGTCTCCTAACCACTAACTACGAAAGATGGATGTGAAATTCTCCGATCCGGCTCTCAGTTAGTTGCTGGAGAAGTTCAAATATCTAGCAGAACTTCTCGGTTATTCAGGTTAGTACAGATTTTTTAGTTTGCGTAACGAAAAGTATTGCAAATATATAATGGTTTTAACAGTGACCTTTGATTAACTTCTGCAATATTTTTATACTGTTAGTAGTAGATATTATAGTGGGGAAAATACTCTTGAGATGAAACAACTGCTAATGTTACATCTTGAAGCACTCTGCTTCATTAGCCGTGATTATTATTATTATTTTATTATTATTGTTGTTGTTGTTGTTGTTTCTGTTTATTATCTGCTAGAGGCATATAGCACTAATTTTTTCTTCATATCCTGGATATTTTCTATTATTGTTTTCTTTGCGAATTTCTCCTGTATCATTCTATTTTTTTTTTTTTTTTTTGCTTCATTATTTCTACAACTGTCAGACGTTCTCTTGCGTTTTTTTTTTTTTCCTAATTTTCTTTTCTTTCCCAGTCTCCGATTCTAGGAGTCCTTCGGGTTTGGACTTGCTCAGTGATTCCAAGTGCGAGACCCATTGGCTATTATTTTTGCAAAGTCATATTTTTATGTGAGGGAAAAGCAATGTTAAACGAACTTGAGTACCTGAAACATGTACATAAATTTAATTTTATTTTCTGTGGAAATAGATAAATTATCGGTTTGATTTTGAACGATGTACATTAAGTATTATAACAACTTTTATTTATTAATAGTAGACTTTTTGTATTATTAATTGTCTTTTCATATTCCATATTTGAAAGCAAAAGCTCACCTCTCCATTTATTCAAAGATTGTATATCTGTATTCTTTCCCAAGTCCTGTCCTTTGAAGTTGTAAAATATAATTTACTTCATCGATATTTTGTTCTCTATACAGTTTATTATTTAACAGTGCTGTCGAAAAAAGTACCATTGTGTATTTTTGTATTTTTTCCTGTCATTTATTTTTGGTTTTGATATACATTACAAGTGCAATAATAAGCTTTATCGAATTTCGTTCCATTATCTACGTGAAGCAATTATGCTTTAGAATAAAAATCGATATGTCATAGTAACATTTATGTACGGTTTCGAAACTGACAAAATAATAGCTTCAAATTCCGGACAGAGCTAAGCTTCTTCGTTTTAAATGTATTTATAGAAATAATATATTGATATTATAATTTAGTAAGAATAATAATTGAATACTCTGACATATCTTAGCGCAGAAAGCTGTTGATTAGTGAATAGTTAATAGTGAAAAAAGCTTGAGAGAAGTCTAGTAATGATGTACAATTACAACAAATGTTGTTTAATATTGTGAGATATTGCAAACATTTCACGTTTGTGATAATGTTAAAAAGATGATAAAACAATTATATTTCTGGTTGCTCAGAAATCTTTTTTATCTCACTAGTTACTTAATAATCCATAGTTTCAGGATTAACTTATGAGTACCTTCTGGGATAAAAAGAGTGTCATTCCTATCAACTCGTCGGCTGATAATAATAATAATAATAATAATAATAATAATAATAATAATAATAATAATTGAATAATAATTGTTTACTTCGCCTGGCATAGTTTAACCCATAAGGCCTTTTCTTCAAATACCTAATTAAAATGAAGAATTCACAAAATAAATTAATGAATATATACGTAGGGAAAAATATGGATGATATATACAGATTGATAAGAAACTTAATAAAGACAACACAAGCAAACATTAGATAAGTGAAATATAGAGAAGTAAAAACAAATATTAATACCACCATTATGTGAAAATAACAGTAAGGACAAAACAAATGTAAAATAAACCAGACAAATGTTTAATATTACCACAATTAACTAACGTTCTTTAGCCTTCTGAATATGAATATGAAATAATAATTGATATGAATAAAATTAAAATGAGACGCCTAGTTCGGCTTACTAAATAAATAAGGTTCGTTGCAAAATGATAAGACCAGCTGATGAAACTGAAATAAAATATGTTTTAACTTAAGTACATGGAATTATATAAACTTTATCATAACATTAGTTACAAACAAAGGTATTCATTTCAGAGACTGCAAAAAACAGTTTGTTGCAAAATGATAAAAACACTTGTCATTAATATCCTACAAATGAGCCATCTTTTTCATAACAACTGAATCACATGATCCGTCATAACCCCTCCAAGCTTCTGTAACACAAACAGTTCAAGTTAATTCCATGCAGATACAATATATGTATTTAATTCCTGCACACTGTCATATTGCTTCCCATCGCGATAAACTGACCTGCATAAGCTTCCTCATACATTAGGGATTGGCCGGTCATTCCATGACACAAACACTTTTGCGGCGAAACCATTCCTTTGTGGATTTGTTGAAGGTTGCATCGTCCTTATGAAATATCCAATTCTATGTTCCAATCTTCTCTGCAAAAGGTAAAAGGTGCACTTCAGGAAGGTCGGATAGTGTACAGCTTTCATGCGACCTGCAGGGCATGCAAATGTGTTTTCCCTCCATATTCGAATCCATTCCAGACCATCAGAGACTTCCCTCCTTGCTGCCTCTTTGCAAACACTTCCTTTCCTTTTCTGAGGTCATGCCAGCAGTTTGCCCAATCACCAAGTTGAATTTCTTTTCATCGCTAATTATTATATCCTTCCATTCTTCCTTTCAGGTGATGTATTCCTTAGCCCAGTCAACCTGTCTCTGTGTATGGTGAACCATCATATGGGGGTTGATTCCTCTTTTTCTTTATTTAGTACATTTGTTTGTCTGACTAGCCTGGACAACGTGAATATGTGAACATTGACAGTGGAATCACGAGCAAGTTCATTCCATAATTATCTTCTAGCTTCTGGAAGTTAATTGTCACACGTGATGAACTGCCAAGCCTTTCTTACTAATTCCTGAGACGAAAAGCCTTCTTCTTTGCAAGCTTTAATCTGACTTTGTTCGAAGCTGGGCAACCCTGCCTACTTAACTTAATCGTGCAGTCTTCATAAACACAAGCTGCTCACTCCGCAGCTGTAGAACACGTTTGCGTTTGAAGATCATCAAGTATTTAACCTGATCTTATCATTTTGCAACAGGACTATTTTCTGTGTGTGATGAATGCATTTGTTTGTAACTAAGCTTATGATTTAGGTTATATAGTTTGATGTACTTTTAGTTCACATATATTTGATTTCATTTTTTGTCTATACATGGCAATTTCATCACTTGGTCTTATCAAGTTTCTGAAATATCTTTATTATTTTTATTGTTCATTGAATTAATGGACATGTCTCATTTCTTCCGATTAGTTTCTTAAGATTTTTATTGATAATAGTTATTCAACTTTTTCAGCTTGGGCTAAATGCGGTAAATTCATCTACGCCAAAACCAATAGACAAAAGAATAATTTCCATCGATACAACGACGCCATAAGTGTAATAAAGGAAGTCATTGATTTGAGTAATTCCTTAGAAAATGGAAAAGAATATTAATAATTGTAGTGTATGCAATAAAATAGTGTATGAAACTTTTGTCCACATAAAAGGATCGTGATAAAGGTAAAATAGTAAAGAAATTTAGGTGAATATGTTTCTTAAATTTCTATTCATTGCCGTGCATGTCATTTTCGGAGGGAAGGGGTGGTATCGTTTAGTTCCGGAATAAATGTTTAAAAGAAAATCTGCAGCCATTCCGCCTCTTAAGCACAAATTTAACTCTCTTAACTTTCGAATTTGTGAACTTAAGCTCTAGAAATGCACAAGAACAAGACTTCGAGAGTCCCTTGCGAATGACCTTAGCATTTTACTTAATATTTCACTGCTTATTGCAGAATTACGTAAACGTATAAATGACAAGATAAACTGCGAATGCTGTACTCTAGTCTTGTAATCTTCTTAAAAGCTAAGATAACACTCCACTCTTTGTCCTAAACTCGACTATACTAAGTCAAACAAAATAAAACGTGATGCTGGAAGAGTTTTGCCTCTGATGACTGGCAAGTTCCGGGAGCACCTCGCTAAGCTGACGTCTTTTGTTCCCAGAAATAAAAGAAAATCGAATCACTTCATTCGCTATTGTTATTGTGGCTATTATTGAAATGGCATTCAGAGGAGAGTTTTTCTCCTCACAACCTGGCTGGTGTAAGTAAAGCAGCATAATCGCATTACAACTAGCAGAAGAGAACGAGGGAGATATATACAGAAGACTTCACCGTTAGGAATGTTTAAACACACATCTCAACGGTGAAGAAACATACAGTCCAGGTGCTTCCGAGGCCGTATTGTTACGCATGCGCTCGTATATCTTCAGAAGCTCATGATGTCCGTCAATAAACTGAGCTGCCTTTCAAAACAAACTCTCTTCACTCCACTTTATTCAGCTGTTGTGATGATGTGCATTTCTTTCTCAGTTTATACACTTAATTGCCTATTAGCAGCAAACCAAGGGCGGCTTTTTCAAGGACCGCAATCTTCACATTGAATGAAAAGTTTATTAACATTGTTTTGTTACACCTTTTAAACATTTAACGTAAGACGTCATTAATTAGCATTTACAAAGAAAGTGTGTATTATCAGACGCTGTTGAAATAACATTAAACATAACTACTAAAGCAAAATAAGATACATCTTTTTAAAATTCACTGTATCTTCTTTTGTTTCAGTTTGTTTGCTATGATGATTTGTATTTCAAAATTTAAGCTATGCATCTATTATTCTAAATTATGTGTTTCCTACACACATAATAGTGTATCCCAGTGTTTCCTAAACAATAGTCCGCGGACACTTGACCTTGTAGTCCTCTAGAATCTAGATTTAGTAAAATGTAGAAGAAAAAAAAATTAAAATGAATTGTGTATCGCATTTTATCTTCAAAAAGCACAATTAAGCGGGATTTACGTTGTAAAATTTTTCTTTCATGAAAACGTGTGCTAAACACTGCTTATTTTGTCCTAAAATTCCTTGGAGCATCACTTATCATATATAAATTTTCTATTTTTAAAATTAATAAGGTTTAAATTATACAAACTATATTCAAAGAAATAAATGGCCTATAAAATTAAGTGATAATAAAATAATCTTGATATATTTCTATTATAAAAACATTCTCCATTTTATTATACTTAATCTTAATAAAAACTAAAGTAATCCTAATGAAAGTTGTTTTAAAATTTATTAATATATAATTCAAAAATATATTATAAATTTCTTAAGACAGAGCTAGAACCTTTTAATTAATAAAGCTGGTCTCGATTTAAAAACACACTGAGATAGAAAAAATATAGCACCTAAAATTTTTTTGAATATTTTTTATTTACGCATTATGTGAGTTATTATAATTCCAATCATCATTAAATACTTTTCCAAACATTTTGCAACCATTCTTAGTCGGGGAGCATTTTGAGTCTATTCTTTCCTTTATTGTATGAGCATGAACATGAATGCAAGTTAATCACATTTGACAATCATCTCGTTTTTACGTACAGAGTACACAACCTTACAACCTTACAAGCTGCGGATCAAGGTCCTTAGTTTTCTTACGGTGCGGCCTCCCATTGTCCACACAAGGACTCCCATAGTGCATTGAGACTGTCAGGAACACGAACATTTTTCCCCATCATGTCCGAAACATGCTCAATAGAGTTGAGGTCAGGGCTCGTGCTGGCCGAATTAGCGCCTGAACCCGCACCTTGTGTCATAATATGTCATGCATGAAGCGGAAATCATTGCCAACATTTAGAGCATAGGGGATAATGTTATCCTGAAGAATTTCCTCAATGTACCGGTTTGCATGCAGAGCCTCGTTCTCCACAAAAACCTACCCTGTCTTGACTTCCACATTGATAGCAGTCAACACTATGACGGCACCTCCTCTGAAAGCCTACGTCAATGAGTTCACTCCAGATGTTGATGCGCAAAGGTAAGGCGTGCTTGCCGATGTTACTGGATAACCGGTGGACCTCTGGCTGATCTTCTAGAGCTGAGCTGTTTTTTCAAATCTCCTTTTCACAGTTCTAAAGCTGACATTGACTCCTGATGCCCTTTGCAAGCAATTTTGAGCTTCTAAAATTGCTGTGTGACGATCACGCCAGATTTTCAGCCGCAGAAATTGATCATCTGTGACAGAAGTCTCCCTTCTGCGACCTGATCCTGGTCTTCTTCAGTAGATACCAAGTTTCCTGAATAACCTTCGGTATGTTCTTTGTATAGTAGAGACATTGACTCGCAACACCTGGGCAATATAACCCGTCTTTCAATAGGTCAACTGCCTTAGAGCCTCCTTCGACTTAACGGCATCTTTACCTCATTACATTGTGTGTTAAACTGATTGAAATGCCTCAACAATAGAATAAAATTGATGTAATAACTATACAAGACATTTGACATTAGACGTTTCAATTGGTCCAAATGTAAAAATATGATTAATTACTCATACAATAAGGGAAATTATAGTCTCAAAATGATATCCGAATGCATGAATGGCTGCAAAATGTTTGGAAGAGTATTTAATGTTCAAAAAATGAATGGAATTTTAATAATTCATATATAATAATGCGTAAAATGTTCCAAAATTATTAAAAGTTGAAATTTTTTCTTTTTATTTCTTTTTTTTTCTTTCTTTCTACTTCTTCTTTTTTCCTTAGTGTAGTTTAACAAACGCTGCCCTATATACTTCTCTAAAGCTCTGAAAATATGAAAATATGAAAAATCTTAGATGATGTGAATTCTGTTATCTTTCTTCATTCTGGAAGCAAGCTTGAAAATTAATAAATAAAATTCTGTGAGAGACCAAAATATTTGATGCAAAATATAGGAGTAAAATATACAACTTTGTAAAATGCAAACTAATATACCATTTCGAGCACAAAAGCTGTGCTTTTTATGTTTTCAGTTCCAGTGCGTCTTTTAGGGAATGACACATTTTGTCTGCCTAAATAAAATAATTGTCAAAGTATTATATGATATATCTCTTTATGCCGAAAGCTGAAGTTTAATGTATCAAATAAAATACCCTCTTCTCTTATCAGAACTTAGAGCCTGGAGCAACCCTTGCCTGCGAGTTGGGGCTGGGTGATCCCTTCGATAAAATTGCTAAACTTCGGAAATAAGATCCTCCTCTGAAATATCAGCCAATTAGCTGGACCCTATTTCGTGTATGGTTAATACCATTATTATTATTATTATTATTATTATTATTATTATTATTATTATTATTATTATTATTATTATTATTATTATTGTTGTTGTTGTTGTTGTTGTTGATGATGATGATGATGTTAATTTTATCTACGAGTATGGATGCTCTTTAATTTCTTTGCTCATTAACGTCCCATCAATTCAGGGTGTGAAACGGTCAATAAGAAGCCTTAAGGTTCTCTTACGTGCCGTAAATCTACCACACGGGATCAACGGTTTTTCTTCCCTTCCAAAGGAATCCATATTTATGATTTTACGCCCTAAAAATCCACCGATCTTGGCCGGGTTTGAACCCCCGGCCTTGGGTTCATGATACATTAAAATATATGGAGTTGTAAGCAGAATTGTGTTTCAAAAAGATTTCTTATAACTGCATACTTACAAGTGTACAAGTGATTTTTCATTATTTTGTTGAACAGAAGTATTAATATTAGATACATCATTATAATTTGTGTATATTTTTTTACAAGTGTATAAAAAAAGAATAAGTGAGTCTATGAGTACAATGAACGTTTTAGGTTGTGTTCAATTAAAGATGCTTTATGACTGACATTGTTTAAGGTGCATATTTCAGTCCAGCATCCTAGAAATAATTTTTTCTTTGCCTCACTCTCTTTTAAAATAAATGAGTTTGTCTCTCTTGACGCCATTTCCACACTTTTACTTGTCATAGAAACACGATTGCCAAACAATGCAAACTTGTGTAATATAACTTTAAATGTTCAATTAATGGACTAATAAATAAAAATGCGACGTAATCGGGAAGATTGACTCTTGTGCCATCTCTCTACTGAAATTGATGCTGCATGAAATGTACGAGGGTAATCTAAAAGTGAAAGATTACGTTTAAATATTTACAAATACATAATGACGTATTTAAATTGTCATTATTTCTGAGAGAAAATATCAGACCAAGTTATTAGAAATGTTAAGAATTCATTCAGTATATTAAAAAAAACGACTTTGTCACTAAAGAGTGCACATAACCTATTTCAGGGCATGACGGCATAGGCAAACAACTGTAACTCTTTATTAATACTTTTCGTTAATTGTTTAATGCTATATAAATATACATCGCATAAGACGAGCCGCATGTCGTCTGTCTTTTGTTGTTGTTTGTCGTAATAAGCTGTTCTTAGTGACGGAAGACAGAGCGCTGATATAGCAAAAATGAAAGTAAACGTAACAAGGATAACGAGCATAAAATGATATTGATGCAGTGAATTCTGTGAAAGGAGAATGAAAAAATAAGATTTGTTTTGAAGTACGGAAATCGTATAGTAAAAGGAACTAGTTTATTACCGCTAGAATGGTTTGCACGGCAATATGGGATCCTTGCAATTGTAAAAACATGAGGCGACCTTTTAAAATCATTCGCCTGAGTTTTATGCTTAATCATCTTTACGATGTCTCTTTAAACCAAGAAAAAAATATTCAAATAGCCTCCTAAAAAGTATAACCAAGAGCTAAATTGCTATAATGTTTAATATTCCCAACTTCGCTAGTATTGCAATGTTAGGTGTATTACTAAATAATTATAATAGGCAATACATTGCATAGCTGCATCTGGTTCTAAGTAACCTAACAGTATGGTCAGCTTTTTTCCTGAGGCTACTGTTCAGTTGGTCAATGCCACGTTGTATTTACTGTTAATGAACCCGTATTTATATGTGCAATATAACGCACCCGTTATCCCTTATGCATATGCTCCAGTCATTGACACATGTCTCAGTAGAATGCCTAACTGTTGTTCTAAGCAACTGGTACTTCACACAGTAACTTACAGTCATATAGTTAATTATATACGACATAAAACGTTCGTTCCTCTATATTTATATTAGTTGTGACAGTGCTCGGTCAGCCCTGGGTTACTCGATGGGGAGGTAAGTGGCCTGAAATTGGCTCCGGCTGACATCCTGGAGAACTGGGGGACTATGGAAGGTTTAGGCAGCGTTAGCTATTTGTTACATGTCTTACGTGTATACTTTTAATAGAAACAAAGTTTGAAAACATAAAGGTCTACGAATGAAATGTTCCTCCAGATCGTTATCATATAAAGAAGACAATGCAGGACCAAATATGAATTGGTGCATGAACAAGGATAACATAAAGAATAAAATATAATGTTGGTTGCATTTAGCGCCTTGATTTGTGATTAATCTTGAGTACTATATGAATAAATTTGGATAAAAATAGACACTTTATCAAAACAGTCGTTGTTCTTCTGTTTGCCTGATATAGGTTTCAGATAAATTTAGAACTCAATGTACTACTCACTAATAGATATTTTAGTAATGAATAAAATTTTTTATTAATTTTAATTAATTTACTAACTTTATTGTGGGAAAAAGCAGCATATGAAGCTATTTATTCAAAATTACAATAGAAATAAAACAAAGAACAAATTTAAAATTATTAGGTAATTTTCATCATATTCGGATTAACAATTATAATATAGCTTAATGTATCTGAGAAAACCAGTAGAACACGCTGGTCTTTAGCGTACACTAATATTTTCAGACATTTTCTGTGCAATTAATTTTTAATATTAAAATGTTTTTCTTTAATCACATTCTCCTAAATGAGTAGCATTAGCAGAACTGGGGAGATTAGAAAATGAAGATAGATAAAGTATTGAAAGTTTGGTATTGCATAAAGAAGTTAAAAGATGGGCATATCTAATTATACAAGTGAAGAGAATAGCGTAGAAAATTACGAGATGTTTTAGAAGATGTTGGTATGGAGGGTGCATGCAGATTTGGGGAATATAATGATAATATTTGTTGGAAATTAAGAAATAGGATAGAGCATATTGAAGGAATACAATTTAGCAAACTTTATGGTACTTGCTTTTTAAAACGGAATGAGGTAAAGAAACACATATGAAAGTGTGTGATAAATTCGATCGAGGCGGTTACAGGAATTTTGAAATTATATGCATTAAGAAAAATGAGAACCTGGAGATGTATGCATTGTGTGATGGAAAAGAAAAGTATTTACACTGTTTATTAGAATATAGAAAAACAAAAAGATGGAAAGACGAAATACGATTAGAAAACTGAACGAACTTACAGAGTAAAGTTAAGAACTACGCTGAATGAAAGAGGGGATTTAGCTATCAAGAAACAAGGAAAAGTGGGAGAAAAAATATTGAGAAACAGACCTGAAGTGGTTTAGTAGGCTCCGGCTTAGTTCCCACGTTGGGCACCAATTTTGAAGCGATTTGTTGTCGGGTCTCATTTTGTGATAATTTTGAAGCGGTTTTGTAGAGTGATTATTGATCGCTTGGTTGTTCTTGCCCACGCTTCAATGACAACAATTTCTCAGGATGAATTCTGTTATTTTGTTCATTGGTACTCAACAGGACTGGGAGAGGAGTTCAGTAATATAAATCAGCACGCGATGCACATAATATATATATAATGTTCAAAATCTTTCGCGTCCTCTGGTGTTTTGTGCACGATAGACTTAGTTACATCGAAAACAAACTTAGCTGCCGCGAATGGAACTTAGAAGTGAAACTGATACTACGTGTGAAGCGGTGTATATCTTACAACTGAATGCCAGCTCGGAATCAGAATAAGTGCATCTCGTCGCGTGTGAAATCTACAGATGAGTGCCGCAGCGTGTGAAACTGAAAACTGCTAAATTGATGACTGCATAATGTCAAGTGAGAATTTCTTCTCGCCGCATGTAGAACTTCTCTGCATTTGAGTTGATTCTGTGAATTGCGTAACTGGGTGTGCCAACTGAATCAGAACTGCTTCTGAGTAACTGAGAAATGAGTAATTGAACTGCGTTTCACCGAGTATGAAACTTAGACGTGCGTGCGGCGTGTAGATTTTGGAACTGCTTCTCGCCGCGTGTAGATCGGACAATGAGTTGTCCCAGCCAAGCAACCGCCTCCTTATATATTTAGTTCAAATCAAGTAATCGTTGGCTTAACGACGCCAAAGGAGGGTCACTCAAGCACACGCAAGTTTCGCACCTATCTTTAAAAGTTCAAATATACATTTTCCATTGGCTGGTTTAAGTTCACTGCCATACGTGCCATTCGCTTTCTTTAAAAAATATTGTTGACATTGCCTAGTTTACGTCTGTGGGTTCAATGACCTAAGAATTTAAAAGTGCTTGGGTTTATTAACTCTGCAACGGCAGTCCAGTGGCACACACTCGACCCTCGGGTTTCTTCTCCCTTTGAATAGAATTTCATGGCCCTCTTGGGTTTCCAAGCTACAGTAACACAAAACATCAATAAATGTTCTCTTTTGTCGACAATCAATTCATATATTAGCGTTATGCTGTATTATATGATATCTACATTACTAATTACAATATATGAAACATTAAAATAATTAGGTTTGCCACATACCTACAGAATATATTTATTTTTCAATTGGGATGGGCCAAAAGGACCGTTTCAGAACAGAGATAAGAGGAAAAGTAGTAGAATTTTGTCCCAAAATAAAGTAGAAATAATACTTGTAATTGGACCCTAATCGCCTGCATTTAGTCGTAAAGGATCTGGATAGGAGCAACTCATAACAACAGATTGTGGATATAATTAGGTAAAGAGTCTGATTGATAATGGCAGTTTAGAAACTAGAGGTAAGGGAGAGGGTCCTGTCGAACTTGGAAGGCAGGAGATCTTGCCTTAGAAGTGGAGCCGTCAAAGTCTCTGGAAGCCCCCAGAATTTTTCCGTTTTAATGCTTGCATTTCTTTCATGAATTTAGTTTTATTCACATGTTTAAATTGTTATATTGAATTTGGAAAAAATAAATGCAGTTCAATATTAAAAGAAATATTTTTATTTCACTGTCATCTAAACTAATCTTTATTTCGTGGCCTAAACAATGGTTTTAGTCACAGGAGTGAATTTAACTTTTTTATTACACTCTTTGAAATATATTTTGAATTAAAGAGCATTGGGGAGAATAAGTGCACTTTCGAATTAATGTGTACTTATTAAGAGCTAAAACGAAATGAAATAAACAAACTCAACATTCAAATTTACACTCTTTTCACACGCCTCCATTCACAGAACAAATGGTTACCTCTTTCAGAATTCATCGGCACTAGTGAACAAACTGTAGCATCTTTGTCATGAAGCAGGTTCATAAATTTACAAAAAAACTCCTGAATATTTCAAATTATTTATTCTGTATATACATAACAGCATCATTATTGCCATCGACAACGATCGACTCTGATTTAAGAAATGGCAAAAAGTTGTATGCATCAATTTGCATTCACTTGTGGCGTCAGCTTCGGGAGATAAACTTTCCACTCATGAATAAAATCCTGTTTTATTCTCTTGTTACATAAATAACTCTGTAGTTATTTCAACATATTTAAACTTGCAAGAGTTTAGAAGAAAATTATCTTCAAAATGTAATAACACATTTCAAAATTCACACAATAATAGTTTATAATATATATGTGTAAAGTGTTTAAGAAACGAGCGAAGTGGTTTCATAGTCTTTAGGAAAGAAATAATTCTATAACATTATAAAAGAGATTCGTGTTCTCTTTTTGTATACTAAAATTATAAAATTAAAAATACTATCGATTTTCTAATAAGCTACACCGAAGTCCATTCCTTCTCTTATTGTACTTATGATGTTATTGTAATCATTGAGATTATTTAGTTCCTTTGTCTTTCGCCATTGTTGTTGGCGAAGATGGATGTACTGCAAGAAAGTTGATCAAGCTAAGAAGGATGAATTGTCAGTAATACGACATTTTCAGAAGGAATATTAATTGGGAGAACATTAGGAATATTAAAAATATTTGAAATACTTGACATATATTTGAGAACAGGTAGTATTATCAATTCTGCCAATTCGTTTGCTAGATAATATTAATTTACTATTTTTATTAATTCTATAGTTATGTATTCTGATCGTATGATTTTAAAAATTAAAAACGATTTAAAATGCAATGTTAGCGTGGTAACTTCGTGCATTAGTATCATGTTATAACATTTTATTAACGTTTTGGCCAGCAACAAAGACTGTTTATAGTTATATATTTATAGATTATATGGTGGATATAGCTACAGAATTACTAACGGTGCTGTACTCACTGTATTCAGATATATTCTCGTAAGTTTATGATTGTCAGAAAGAGCACAGCATTTGTCCAATAAATTTGAATGACAAAATTGCAAATGCAGTCGGTCACTGTACCACAAAATGAAGTAGCATCAGAACATTATTAGTCACCAAATAGGAGACATGCTAGTGTTTCTGTATTTCGCACAAAGAATGCATGGGCGCCTGATGAGTGGATCGATCTTCGGGGGAGAGGAAAACATTACATTTCAGCAACACGCTCGAGCCTTCCATAGACGCTCTTGAGTGCGTTATTTGCAGAGTGCGTCGCGTGTAATGCAGAGGGGAAAGATATGATGATGACGATGATGATGATGACGACGACGACGACGATGACCGCCTTTCGGCACTTGAAAACTTCCGTGGGGTGGAACAATATCTCATAGCACATACGCGTAGAAAAGCGCTGTTGCAGTTTCCTCCACGGCCCCTAAAATAAGATTGTTTGCATGATGACTACCACTGTCTTCCCACCTCGCCGCATCGTCCGCACGCAAATTATTCAGAGCTGGGGAGATTTTATGATTCATGTGTTTGCTGGATGCACAATTTCTTTTGCAGATGCTGGAAGTAAAATATCAAAAACGCTCTTGCATTCATTCAGTAGGATTTTGATCTCAGTTGTCGGGTGTTTTCAACTTTGCTTGATGCCTTTCTAAGGTCCGCGAGACAAAAATAATACAGCAAAAGTAGAATAGGTAACAAAGTAAGTTAAGGGAACAGTTTAAGATAGATAACTGTTAACTTTACCAAGAGTGCCTATGGACAAGCGGTTTCACAAGGAAGGAACCAGACAAGGAATCCAGTTCATAGGTTCTGGACAATTCTTGTATGGCTGATTTTAAATACAAAGCTGGAAAGAGAAATTCAAATACTACATATGATATTTAATATGTTAATAGAATTTAGCAATCTATATATATATATATATATATATATATATATATTATGAAATTGTTTTATATATAGCAATTTAACTTAGCTTAAAATAAGTAATATTCGTATAATTCATTGTTTCAAAAAATGCACTTGAATATTGAATTCTAAACGTAAAGTACGAATGAATGAACCATTCCTTTAATTTTTATGTACTTTGCAAATTACATAACCAATCAAAATATCCCAGACTTGACATACAATATTCTCTTACAAACTTTCCTCTTTAACAAAACCAAACTAAAAGCCTGCACATAATTATAATCAAAACTTTATTGCAGGGCAATGAAAATATAAAAGTAAAAAAAAAAAAAAAAAAAATACATACGATAAATAATGAATTGGTAGCCCAAACCATTGCTGTCATCAAAGAAAATGTTCAGGCTTCAGATTTGCCAAATTTCAAATAAAAATGTTGGGTAACCATTGCTTAAGGATATCCTCGCAGAACAATGGAACACGAGTTCCCACCCAGCCAGATGATAGCCTTAGGCAAAGACAAACCTGGAGTCCACACGTAGTTACTTATGCCGACAACTATGTGCCGGCAAGTAGTGATTAGAAAAAGGAGTAGGAAAGTTAGCGCTACCTAGCTAGGCTATAAGAGAAGGAAAGAAGATCCCGAAAGATTCGAGAGGAAAGCAACGTTCCTAGCGGAGCACGAGCGCAGACAATTAGCCGAGTGGGGAATATATACCGCTACAACTTTGACAAATGTTACATATGTGATAACTGAAAGTTAGAAGAGGGAAAGAAAATAAAGAATTCATAAAATTTTATTTATTAAATAGGGAGATGATTTGTTGACATTTTGAAAGAAACGAATTATAACTGATTGTAGCTTTAATTAATAATTATGGATTAAAGAAATTTGGGGTTTAATGGTTAAATGATAGCTGGAATTTAAAACCTGAACAAGAGCATAAAGCAGATTAGCAGTTACTGAAATAAAAGAGCCGTACAAAAATAAGAATAAGACAAGAGTATTATACAAGCGGAAATGGATATGAAAAAAAGTGTATAGCAGCAACGTTTAAAACTTTGAAATGGACATTAAAAGAAGGAGATAACAAGAATGGTTTAAGCGTAGTTACCATAGTATAGATGGGGCAATGATAAAAGAGATGAGAAAAATGAATATTGCAGTAAATGTTAATGAAATGGAGCAAAGAAGCGGCGCCAGTCGTAGAAATCTGAAAAAGGAAACAATAAAATGATAATGAACGAAAGTGTATTATTTTCGTGTAAATAATGTGACATTTTTAGTGTCAACATTTACCTGACATATTTTTCTAGTCTAAAAAATACATGCAGGGAGGGTATAAAGTTTCGATCAATTTCGTGAAATAATAGTTTGTTACAAATTAAATAAAAATGGCGTGTAGATTTGGTACGTGAATATGAATATACGTACTTTTATATTATTTAAACTGGCGCCAGTCATTTCAAAGTACTGTGTGTGTGCTTAAAACATTAATATTGTTCTTTCAGCCTTCACTACAGAAACGAACGGTTATCATAAGCATAACGATTTAGGCCTTTAAGCTTGTTCATCTCTACACATTTATTATGAACATGAAATTGATCTCTCATCTTTTCCTAAAACAGTTCATATCCCTTCTTCCTTTAGGTTTGTACTGATATAGTATTTTAGATGTTGTATTTGATTCCTTCCTACTTATACAATTATACCAATGGTTGACACGGAGTTCTATTATTTTTAATATTCAGTTCCTGTCGGAAGTCTTCATGTCCCTGTAATCCAGGAGGATGTAGTCTGCCAAAGGTCTCAGGGGTCTCATTTCTGCTGCTTCAATTCTCTTTTTGTCATTTGTTGTGTGTCCATATCTCTGATGGATCTGCCATCCCCTTGTAACCTCTTGTGATGCCTCAAATTTAACACTACGGAAACACTAAACAAACAAGAAGAAGAAGAAGAAGAAGAAGAAGAAAATAGAAAAAAATCATCTTGTAAATATTTAAAATTGTGTGTGCCGACTCGATGGTCTTTTTATTGTACCTATTAGTTGCAGAAAATTTCGGGAGTTTTACATAAAAACGCTTGTATGTTATTGTACAGCCAAAACAGTTAAAGCTATTAATCTGCTCAATTATCTTATTACATATATATTTTTTCTATTTATGGCTCTTTAACCTAGAATCCCGTTACACTTGTTTTTCTTTTTGCTGATGTTTCATATTATACTTTTGTTTATTTATTTTGTTATATTTTAAAGTTACTATGTAAGGAGTTACCGGTGGCTTTATTTCTTAAGTCTCTCTACTTGTTCTCTTTGTGGATCTGCTAATGCTATCAGGCAAGTGACCAACACTGGCCAGTTCTAGAGCTGGTATCTGAGCTTTTCAAAGGATACGTTTAGTAATATTCATTAGCTAAAAAAAATTTAAGTATATTTCTATGTGTTTTTAAGAGTGAAATATATACTTAAGCACAGATGGTGTTTGTAATATCTATACTACCATTTGCTAATAAAACGTTTATTCTTAAACCATCCATACTTAAGAATAGAAATCGTGTTTTTATATATAAATTTTAATAATAGATTAAATTGAAATTTTATATAAAATAAAAACTACTTTTTGGTAAACTGTTTCTAATTTTACCAAAGAACCTGTAAGTCGGTAAATATAGGGTGTTTCAAGTTGTTAGTTCTTTTTTTATTTTTAATTTCCCTTATTTTTGTTCGATTTAAAACGCATTAATCATTTAATCGAAATGATTAAATTAAATTTAATATAAGAAATGACGAATAATTCCTTTAACTAACATTATATAGTAAAAATTCAAAGCATATTTTAATGACACTTAACAGAGATTAAGTATAACTAAAGTAGTGCATGCATTATCTTATCTTTGGGTCCCGAAGTCAATTCGAAATACAGGATGGACATAAAGTTTCGGTCCATTTTCATGAAATGATAGTTTGTCGTAAATAAAATTTTTATGGAAAGTAAATGTTATGTACTTTGTATCTTAGTTCAACATGTCCTCCATCCATTTCCTTGTTTATAGCGTCTATATGCAGTCTGAAAGATGTCTGTACGCATTTCGCCCAAAGTCGTTGCACATGCTTCTCGAATACATTTCTTCGTACACTGAAAATCTCTTTATTTTCGTTTTGTACACTCGTGATTTTTTGAACAAAAATAAATATGTAAGGGCGTCAAGTGATGGCTAAATTCAAAGCGAGCCTCTGTGAATCTGTTGGGAAATCGTCGGTTGAGGAATGTTCTCGCATCCAACGCAAAATGAGAGATGTTCCATCTTTTTGAAAGAGATGCCATCCAGAATTTCGGAGTAACACCTGTGCATGTGTCACTCGGCGCAATCCAGCGCTGACAATACTCATGATGATAAACAAATATACTCACAACTAGAACAATTAACTTATTTTCCCACAGGATGTAATAATATCTACGTGTTGAAATAATTAATCCAAGTATTTGTGTTAAAAGTACAGAAATATGAGCCTAAAAAGTCGGTCCTGGTAGTGTAGTAGTAATCATACTTGCCTTCTACACCCAAGATCGCGGGTTCAATCCCGGCCAGGATCGATGAATTTTTTCGGGCGTAAAAATCCTAAGTATGGTTTCCTTTGGAAGGGAGTAAAGCCGTGGGTCCCGTGTCGTAGATTTACGGCACGAAAAAGAACCTCAAGCCTGAAAGAAGAGACCTCTGAGCAAATTTTATCGGCCGTTTCACTCCCTGAATTGAATGGGACGCTGATGACCTGCGATGTTAAACAGCGTCCGTAAATAAAACAAATCAAATCAAATTATCCTAAAAACAAGAAAATATGGGGAAGCGAAGAAAAATTCACGGTCAAAGTAATTGGAATTATTAGTGCTAGATTATGACAGCAGACGTATAAAAGAGTACACGTTTTTTCTGATGAATGAAAATTTGGTGCTTTTGAAAACAAACTTGGATATCATAGCTAAACGTTAGTTTACCGTGGTCTTTAGCTAAGCGAGATTAATAATTTAAATGTCAACTAAATTCCAGAATTTAAGACCGAAAAAATAACTAATGAGCAAGAGTATTTTAGAGAATGGTAAGAAAGAAAAAATAAAACAATAGAAAACAAGTAAAATTATAAACAATTAATGTAGACATGAAAAACATTAAGAAAAAAATTTTAGCCTAACCGAAGATATGAATGTAGAGCACAATAAAACTGCTGGATAAAAGAGTCAGATCTTAGACAAAGAATGAAAGACATTAGGAATGTCGAGAGTCTTCCGTTGAAAAACAAAGCATTGAAGTTCGCGAGATAGCCGTAGCAAAACTGGCTAGAAGAAGTAGAAGAAGACCTTTGGATTGGGGGGGGGGGGGGAGAAGGTGGGTGAAAAAGAGAGAGTATCTGACCTACTGTCTTCAAAAAAGGTCGAGGTTCTGCGAAGACTAGTACACAGCAGAGGATGAAAATAAGATAGAAGAACGAATAAGACAAGAGGAACAAGAAGAATGAAACATTAACCTGCTTTAGATAGGTATTCGCTTATTGTATGAAATAAAGAACTAGCAAAGTAATGTCTCTGTGGTTTTGAAAAGTTGTTTCAGTATGTGCAAAAAACTTTCGGGAGCAGCAACAAATTCCCTCTTCAGAGATATCTAGTGTTTTATTACAGAAACATCAATATAAAATAAAAATAAGCAATCATCAGTATGACACTTTCATGTAAGGAAAGTTCAGTGTCATTGGCACTCAAGATAAGTTCTCAGTTTTGCACCATCAGACTGGTATCCCTTGAACTCAAAATTAAAATTAATACAAGGAACAAATAACGCGACTAATCGCATAATCTACACGAAAAATTTAATCGACCACACAGAAATTACCCCAATAGATCAGTATTGATGGTAACAGAGGAGTTGCAATGGTTTACGATAAATTCATTTCGTGCTTTCTCTTGTCAATTATATACAATCATTCATAGTCTTCTAGGAAGTCTGGAAAAGTTCAGAAGTTCCGCTTTGTAATATTCACAAGACTAGTTTATCTGTTAACGGCTTAATTTAAGAAATCCAATCATTTCTTTATACACGTGTGTGAAAGGAAATGAGCAATGGACTGTGCAGTCAAGAAGTCACTCAACCTACCATAGCCACCACTCATCAGAAACTGAACTGAGTTTTAGTAACCTAGAGAGCAAACTACGTGAACTTTACATCTTGTGCTTAAGAAACTGAAGTGTAGTAACCAAGCATCAAAAATGGACATTGCAATATCGCACAGATCACGCCTAAACAACAATTGTCCAACACGTGATCACAGTATGCCGAAAGTATGAGAGCCTGTGATATCACCCCACCTTCCAACCAGGAAAGTATCTCGTCTATTTTAAAATGCTTAAATTAAAATTAATTGTATAAAACTGTTATCTTAAACAAGAACATTGTTGATATTTGTTTGCTCTCTCGCCAAAGGCCCCAAACTATTTCCTAAAAAAACAATTCTGTTATTTATATCTTCACTTGCAAATATATACACATACACACAAAACGATATGGACGCCTCTCAGTATAATGGACTTCATTTGTCCATGTTCTGCGTTACCGCATCTCGGCTAGAAGTTTGTGCAATTACATATACAATCGCACAACGCGTGTTCTTTGTTCATAGATACTGAAAAAATATTTATATAAAGCATGCCAAATAACATTTTGCTCTAAGTTTGGTGAAAGTCGTATACCATTAAAGCGTTACACTCAGATATTGATTAAAAAGTAAGAGAAAAATAGGAAGCCTTCAGGAGGATGAAACATTGTCTGAAAAAAGATGTACAGGAGCGATTACTGGTGTCGTAATCAAAATTATTACGAATATTTTCCCAATATACTAATCTGCCATATACCACGTGTCAAAAACAGCAAAAAAGCAACTTTCGGATTACACCTATGGACTATGCAAGGTTAAATAACCACACCAAACCTAATAATAGCGGAACTCCGTTATAATGCGGTCAACATAAAATATCATCGCCACTATAAAAGTAAACCAGCTCAGTAAATGAATCCATCCCTTACCCCCTCCAGGCGGCACTTCAACTCTCTGATTATTGCCAACTACTCACCTTTGCAAGTATGGCAACCGGTCGACAAATTGCTTATTCGAATATTTGCCAATTATGAAGTAATATAAATCATTAACCAAAATTCTAGCACACTTTCGTAAAATTTAGCCTTGGAAATGCACAGGGGGAAATAAAACCCTGCAAAATATGGACATAGAAAGGTAACGTTACAATACAGGAGAAGAGTGATTTACAATGCCAACATGATTTATTAAACAACAATAATTGTAATTATAATACACATATAGAATATATTTCCTCTTGAAAAAACAGCTACTGGGATATCAGCAATATCTATAGCAAAATGTACAAACTCTCAAAATAAAGTGCAATAATTTGAATACAAATTGTCATACAATAGTTGTTGATTTGTTTTATTTACGGCAGGCCTTTAACATTTCAGGTCATCAGCGTTCCATTTAATTCAGGATGTGAAACGGCGAGAAATTTGTTGTTTTGAGGTTCTTTTACGTGCCGTAAATCTACATCATGGGATCCACGGCTTTACTTCCCTTCCGAAGGAAACCCACTTAGAATTTTTACTCCCAAAAAAAATTCCATCAGGCCGGGATTGAACCCGCGATCTTGGGGCTACGAAACAATTATGGTTAGCACTAAAACACCAGGTGCGACAACTGGAATGATGCTGGCATACCAAATCAACCCTGAAAATGTAACTGTTTCACATGTGTAGCCTCGGCTGATGTAAATATTTCATGATTGTTTTAGAATATGCAAAGGTATACCAAAGTACTTAGATGAGTTCTTGCATTCGTAGCTCTAATAGAAGGCCGGCTGTGAGGTGTTAACATTTTGACGGTGCCGCTCTCTCAGTCGATAGAGCTATAACCACCAACGTTTATTTGATCTACTTGTTAAAGTGAAAGATTGACACGTCAGAAGTGAGGATAGGTCGCGATGTAATTTCAATTGAGGACACGCTTTCATTTCTGCTCCATGCGCAACCACCGTGCAGCGATGCCCTACTGCCTTTTAAACGTAGAAATATATTTGGACTATGTTTAGAAAAGTATTGAGAGTTGCCATACATTTATGTTCAGTAAACATCACTTTAAGGACTAGAGAGGTTTCTTATATACTTTACTTGCCAAAAGATCTGCTAAAGAAGTTTTCTTCTCTATATGAACTAAGTATTACGTTCCATCTTTAAAATAAGCCCCCAAGTGTACTCGCCTCTTCATGGCCATCCGATGTATGATTCGAAAGGACTGTATTTCGGGAGTTTTTCTTTTATTCTTCTAACACGTGTTAATTTGTTCAATACTGAATTGAATTCTATTCTTTTTCTTAAAGTGTTCGACTATTTATACAATGCAGTTTTATAGAGCTTTAGATATTTTCATTAATTTCATTTATGGTCCTTGTATTTAACACCAATTTCGTTATCACACATATCTATTAAATTACTGGAATGTCACTCAGTTGTAGATTTTTCTTTTAAAAAATGTGTATGTATAGTGTACCTGATATTCTCAGTGTTTTATCTTTATCTACTTTTATTTTTAGTGTTAATTTGTTACATTGTTAGTAGTGTTTCTTTATTTTTATTTTTCATTAATATTTTATATATATATATATATATATATATATATTATATATATATATATATATATATATATATATATATTATTGCGGAACATTTCTGGTGCCTAGACCAGCCCTGTGATGTCACCGTTTCCTTGATTCGCTGGCGCTGAAAGGTGCGAGATGCTGCGTGCGTATTTATTTCTCAGAGGCGGAATGTATTAATTCTTTTGTTTGTTGTCATATTCATTTCGCTCTTTGCTTTATTTGTTTTTAACAATTCCGGAACTGGTAATTCAATGGAAAGGAACACAACATCGTCTAAAATAAAACATTTCTGATTGCTGCTCAGGCAGAGAGGAACGCTTTAGTCCATTTGGGTTGCTTATGCAGGCCTATTATTTTGTATATCAATCAGCCCTTACAAGCTGATCTGCCATCTTGATTTCTGAGAAAATATTTTTACTACTAACGCCTGAATGACAAGAAATAAAGCGATAGATTCCACAAAAGTGTGATCTAATACATACAAGTGTATTAGTACAAGTCCTTGTAAAGTATGGTCTGGTAACTTTCTGTTTCACGAAAGAAGTGCAACACTGGAAAAGTATCAGTAGAAAGTTAACAATTGACGCAAGATGGAGGAACAGCTGTTTGCCATAGGTCGTCATATGTTGAATTAGGTTATGTTCACACTTTATGTATTTTTAATGTACAAAGCGGTTTATTGTCATTCCTGTTAAATTGGTGTTGTATTTTGTAATGATAATTTAAATACTTTAATTTTCATTTATCGATATTTATGAGTAGTAATCCACTTTGAGACTACGGTCCCTTACAGCTACATTTAGGAGTATCAATTTCAGTCATCCAGATATGACAGAAGAATCGAGCTTCCCATTTATTTCTCTCTCGGTCATTTATTTTATTATTCCATTTCATCTTTATATTTAATAATTTGTTTATATTCACACTATAAGCCAAAAAGAAGAAAAAACTGGGAAAATTGTGTCAAAAGAGATTATTTTAAAAGCGAATAAAGAATGAAAAGAATTTATGTTCGTGGCATGTAGCAAAAACCTTAAAAATACATTAACTAAAATACTAATCTAAAATATCCATTTGAACAAGGAAACGCCATTATCGTACTTAACCCAACTTTCTCATTGTACACAAATATTTATTAATTCTTTTTTGTGCATATTCCTACTCGTTATTATCACACTTTCGCTAATATTTAGCACATTTAGGTCAACTGACTCCCAAAATCATTATAAAGATAATAAATTTTGTGCTAGTATTTGAAGTTACCAATATTCCTACTTTTGCAGAGAAATTTATACAAATTACCAGTTCCCGACTAATACTAATACTTCTATGGAACAGAACAACGAAAGTGCACTTGTACACTTGTAAGTATGCAGTTGTAAAGTACAAGTGCAGAAGAAACTTTTGTGGAATAGAATTTTACTAATAACTACAAGTTACAAGTGCATACACTTGTAATGTGAATAATGTGAATAAGAGACATTTTCTAAGGAAATGAAGACCTGAAATGTTGTCCGTACTCTGGTGTATTTAATGCAAGTTTCGTACACGTTTCGAGTATGGTCATCCGTTAAGTATAACGTGCAGTCTTACACTTTTGGACACGCTTGAAAAAGTTTTATTAATAATGTTAAGTAACTCACTTTTGAATTATTTGTATTAACTACTGCCTTGATATCTAAAAAAAGTATTCCCCAGAAATTAGCTGTTATAGTGGGTCATCTTCTACGTGATCAGGCTCATGAAATTGTATATAATGTTACGTGGTATTTATTAAATATGAAAAAATAAATGATTATCATGCAATACTACTGTGTCAAAAAGTTCGGTAACAAAATAAAGAAGGCAGAGATACTATCAAAACGGAACGTTTTAATGTTTCTGCATCTAAAGAAAAGGGATAAAATATATGGATTTATAGAGGGTCAAATAAGGCGTTAATTAATGAATTTTATGCCCTTAGGAAGATAGTACCTACCACCAATGCACTTACCGCCACGGGTGGCCGAGGTCGTTAAGGCGCGAACTCGTGAGCGGGAGGTCTGGGGTTCCAATACCGCAGGACCGTTCTCCCTGACTGAGATGTTTTCCACATTTTCCCCAGTCCTCTAAATGGCAAATGCCGGGGAGGTACCCTAAACTTAGGCCTGGAACGTTTCCTTTCTTAAAAAATCCTTTCCCAATATATCATTTTATCTCATGTAGCATCAGTGTCCACCGCCTGTGGTGCCTTAGTAGTAAAAAGGGCATTAAACTTCATTAAAAAATGCACTTGAAAAACAATTATTATGTGGAAGAGAATGTCTCAAAACTGGAAATAAGAAAATTAGTATTCAAATGGAAGAAATATTACAAAGTGATCAGTTACTCAAATCCTCTCTAACCTTCAACAGCTTCATTACTAATTATGGATAACACTAGTTATCACAGTGTGCAACACCCAGTCCCTCGCTGAACATTATGCACGTTACCCATGCAGATAACATAAGTAAGGCGTATTTCTGTCAATGTGCTATACATCCATTGGAAAGTTTACAATTTTAGATGAAACACTTATCATTTAAACCTAACATTTAAAACGTTATTCTAACTTATTCTTAGACACAATTTCAAAACTTTTGATAGAATCGTACTTGATATAATCTAGTCAGTTCAAGTGTTGGAATAGTGTGAAAGAGATTTTCCTGAAGTATTATTGAGTTCTTTGCACGCAATAGTTCATTTATAACTTTGTGTTGATTAATATGCTCTTTCCACAATGTGCAGGTGTTAAAATATTTACATAGAACTAAAGCACAATAAAAGAATAAACAAAGTATAACAAAAATAAATAAATCATTTCCATCTAATGATTCTCCAAAATCAAAGCACCATTAATTTACTTTATTAACATTATTAACATAAATATTTGTGATGATAAATAATAGTTAACATATGTTTAAAACGTGCGAGCAATAAGTATAGAGATATAAGTTAATTTGATGGAAATATTAAAGGTGAAGGAATTAAATGGTGAAGCGTTTATTTGGTTTCATGTGTATTACGGATCGGAAAAGAGCGGGTATTAATTTCAAATAATGTACTCAAGTTTATAACAAACTCACAGAACGAAAAATGAATATTTTTTCCTAACTCGTATTTTCCCTTCAGGCTTTTCATTCCTCGGTCATGTCAAAAATTAATCAAATTAAATGATATTAACAATATAAAATATGATATAAACAGCTAATTTTGTTTCATTAAGAGTTCTACTACAATTTAAATTCTATTTCTGTGCATATGATTTATAAGCACAAAGTAATAACCAATTTATAATTTTAAATTATTTTGCAACCCCAAATATTGTAAAAATAATCAAAAGGCTGGTGGTTTTAAAGTGCATTAAAAGTGCGTATGAAACGCACTATAGAATTCAGAAAACTTGCCAAATATGCTTAAAACATTTCCTAAATGTTTTTCAAAGTAAAAATTGTATTTTAGATGACTTCATATCCTTGTTTCATAATTCCATTCTTCATTTATTCTTATTTTTAAAGTATGTAATTTTGAGATGGGCTTAAATGGTATTTTAAGCAAATAAAACTGCTAATATTTGTAACAAAACGTGAAGATGTTAATGGTTTGAATGTTTTTAAGGTAATAGGTACATCAGTGAAATGTCCACGAATTGTTCGCCGTTATAAAGCTTAAACCATTTAGCTTCCTATTGAGCTTTCATTTTTCTAATTACTGGCTTATGTATGGCGTAATGTGATGATTTAAAGAAGTGCGCCTCAGTGGGCGTTCCCTCTTTAAAAGCCGATACGCCTTTTTCAATATATAGTTATTTCTTCTAAATACGGGTTTAAAATTGGCGAATTCCGAAACTTGCCGTTAGAGATAGTTGGTAACAGAAAAATCATATGTTAGCTGCTCTGAAAAACAGTTGAAGGATGTGAATCAAGTGCCAGTGAAAGAATGGAAAATCTGTTGTAATTGATACATGTACATTGTTTTGGTTGCGTTTCTTTGTGTTTAGAGGGGTATTACGTGTGTTTATTACGCAAAGAATTTGAAGTTTAGTATTGTGATGAAGCATTTTTGACAGCATGTATAGTCAGTTAGCGCAAAAGCTTATGCAAATTGTTTAGATTGTGCAGCACAAAATAAGTTATATAGTATGCCATTAAATCAGAACGTTTATATCAAATGTGCAATTAGAGTGAAAAATGCATTATTATATTAAAATGGCAAAGTGAAACAACTTAGAAGTTATTTATGCACTGCTAAGAAAAAAATCTGAAACTACAAACGATGACAATGATGACATTTGCATAATGGTTCACAGTAACATGTGTAAATAAATGTTCAATTATATTCCTCGGCATAGGTAATTTTACCATCAAGAAAACTGTTCTGAATACAGAAGTTGCGAGAAAATTGTATGTCTGTATACCAGAAACTGATATGTAATGAATTTATGGAGCTTTGCACTGTGGGCAAGACCCAAAATGTAAATGAACGTTTGCTAATTAAATTTGGTGGAATTGTGCTGAAAAAGTTTTCGTTTTCAAGAAGAAATTACAAGTTGCTGCCACTTCTGTCATTTCAGAATTTAATGTGTGATGTGGTGCTAGTCAAAGTGTGACCGGAAGTACATTTAAGTGCATCAGGACAGAAAACTAGTGTGTTGAGAGGGACAAACGAAATGAACTGTTAGCATAGTGGGGGAATAAAGCAGCACTCAGGAAGCTGAACTGGTAAAAACTGCGGCAGAGGTATTAGTATATTCAGCTAGACTGTTTAAGCAAGCGGATGTTTTCATTGTTTTAAAGCCGAATTTTCAATTTGTTTTTTCTCTATGCTTTTTTCTGCATCTTGAAATATTCAATATGCTCTAAGCCATATCATTTTTATCCACTTTGTACAATATTTTTACTACTGGTTTTTAAATGCTGAATTCATAAATTTGATTCTTTTTTTAATAGTCTTCCCTCTCCACATTCCCCTGTTTTAGGTCATTTAGAGACCACTTAAAGTAACCAAATATATTTATTTTCGTTTCTTTTTTCCTTTTTTTGGAATTTCAATAATTTTTCATGCTGTCAATGTGTGTTTTCCTTCTCTCTTCCGTCCAAATGTTATTTTTTTTCCTTCCTTTCCTTTATCTGGAAACCTTTGAAGTTTTCTTGTTCTGTTCTGTATTATATTTTCTGTTAGCCCCACCTCATAGATATCTTTCTTTAGCCCTTGGATCCACTGGTTGCCACTCTTATTCTTATGCATATAATATTGGAAAATTCGTTTTGTGAGTTGCTATTATCCATGCGCATTGAGTGCAAAAAATTTACCTCTTCCTTTTCTGATTGTATCCAACTACATCTTATAAAAGATTTCATTCTTCTTCTATTTAAACTCCCCCTCCTCTATTTATATTGGTCCCAAGATTTTTCTCAGTATCTTCCTTTGTTTTCTATCTCTTCCAACTCTTCTAATATCATGCAGAACACTATAGCACGAAGACACAGGTATTACCACCTCAGGACACGCCCTATAGGAGACAGAAAACCCCTCACGGGATACAGTCAATTATTATTGCAATGTAATTATTTTCCATGACATTTCAAAAGGGCATAATACTTTATATTTTTAAAGAAATATATATTTAAAACTCCAGACCATATTGTTTACATTCTTATCATGAAGGCAAAAATTAAATGTTGAGCCAGATTTGAATATATATTTAAATGTTGTATTAATGACTCATTATAGAGCCATTAAGTGGGGAATTTAATATTCTTACTTGTTCTCATGGTAAGAAGAAGTTTTGAATTTTATAGGTATAGGATTACGTGTGTACATTTCGCATAAATAACTACTTTGTTAATAAGCGAATAAATTCATGGATAGAGTTAACATAGTCCCAGGAAAAAATAGAAAAGTTAACCTAAAGTCAAAAATCCAATACATTTATAAAAAGATCGCTTATGAATAAATTTAAAACATTAACTGCGACATAAGAGTAAAACTGTGCCTTTGATTGTGAACACGCAAAATGTAAAGGCACCCGGCCACCTTTCCCTTAAGACAGAAGCTGTACATTCTTGCGGCACCCCAGCAACAAACGTCAGTGCTGTCTGTGTGTGACTCTACCCCGTGTCTCTGTGGGTTTACTTTCAGTGTAAGGTTACGCTTCTCTGTGTGTGTTTGTCGAATTCTTTGGGGGACGTTCCGAGGCCACGCACGTTAGACATCGGAGAAGCGAGCCTGGTGTCGGTATCACACAGTTAAACCAATCTGCTCTTGTCGGATGAACTAAACCAACTCGCAAGTAAAGCAAGCAGATTCCTCTAACAGTCCACTGAGAAGAAAATGCTACAAGGGTCACTGTTCACGCCTGCAACCCGAGGTGCTAACTTCAAAGCCCTTCTGCAGCCCGCATAGCAACGGTGTAGGCACTAACACAAGCCACCACTTCCGAAAAAAATACTGACGTCACACGAGATAGCTGTTTCATTCAAGAAAAAGAATTCAAAGATCAAGTTTAGCAAGAGTTTTCACCGAGGAAAAAGTTTACACTGGGGCACAAATGATGGACTACATTTCATGTTTCTGAATAAATAAAAAGTCCGTCACACGGGAGATGAGTAAACTAAGAGAATTTCTCACATAGTGGAGTAAATTTAAAAATTAATATAAAATCCTAATTATCACTTTATTAATTAAGGAAATTAAATGAATAATGGCATTACTGTGTGCTATCAGAGGAACAAAATTAGAATTGTTGCAACCTATAAGTATTACAAAAGAAAAGCCACATTTATAAAACCATTATTATTATTATTATTATTATTATTATTATTATTATTATTATTATTATTATTATTATTGAAATTAAACCGAAAAAATGAATGATATACTATTAATTAAATGAAATATATGAACCACTGATAGACAAAGCTATACTGTGTGGGTAATTTTAAACATTTTTAAATGTATCCACATGAATGAACTGAGCCCTTGATATCACCTTTACATTCACGAAAATAGAGAGAAATAACAAAAAGTTTCCACTTACATTGTGTATTTAAGATGCTCATATTTTCAATAAAACAAAAACATGTTACTGTTTAAAACATTACAATATACTAAGCAATCGAAAGTTACTTAGATTTTCGTTGGTTTTGAAATTTAATTTATATGATATTGGAGTTAAAACATGTAACGCAAACGTTTTCTGGAGGTTATTACAGGGCGCTCTTACATACAAATAAAATTCTCCCCACATATTAGATTAATATTTCACATTTACTATCTTCACGACGATGCTTTTGTTAAATGTAAAACATTAGCATCGTTATAAATCAGTTTGTATGCTGCATAAATTTGTCGTTTTTTGAAACAATATTTGAGAAAGATTGACGCAAGAGCGCTTTTTAAATTTCGCTTTTAAAGTACAGTGCTACTTCTAATGGTTCAATTTCCCTAATTTTCATAAACTATTTATCTTATTTTATTTAAATTGTATATATAAAATTTTGTTGTGAAGAAACAGATGTGGTGCTGCTAGAGCGATTTTTTAATTTTGCGTTTAAGGTAAACTCCCACTTCTAATAGTCCGATTTCACTGATTTTCAGAAACTATTTTTCTTGTTTTATTTCAATGGCATGTGCCGATTTTTTTAAAAATTGTCTAAATTGTAGCCTCTAGAGCGACTTTTAAATTTCGCTTAAACCCCCACTCGGTTTTAAGGTATACCCCCAATTCTATTGACCCGATTGCCTGATTTTTAGAAACTTCTTTTATCAATTCATTTTCAAGAAATACACCGAATTTTGTTGAGGAAAAAAAAAAGTGTCCACGCGAGTGATCGCTTTAGGTTAACCCCTCCACCCTGGTCCAATTTTGTTGGTTAACGAACTGGACAAATAAATTGTTAATTGATGGTTATATGCCAAGTTTCGTTGAGAAAAAACAAAGATTGCGACTGCTAGAGCGCTAACGCACACAAATATATAATATACGTAATATAAATGAAAAATTAAATAACACAATGAGATGTAACTAAATAACGGCAACTAGATAAGAAGTAAAAAGATAAAACACCTGGAAAGTCACAATTTACTATAGCAATATTTTGAATCGAAGGTAACGTAACGCATGGAATCACATTAAACATGCAACAAAAGTGTGAGATGGCCTTCAGTTTGAAACATAAAGCTTTGATTATTAGCGAATTACGAGAAATGCGGTTATACCCCTGAAAATTTTTTGAACAATTTCTTCACATCTCCATAGACCCTACATACTAAGCACCAAAATTTGAATGAAAAATTGTATATATATATATATATATATATATATATAATAGTAATACTATTAGCAATGTAACAAATTAACAGTAATTATAGAAGCTTTAAAAGAATTTGTTTATTTACGGACGCTCTTTAATTAAAAGGATAAAACACTAAGATAAAGTCACACTTGAAATCGCTATATTTCGAACTACTAGAATTCTTCTATGGCAAGAAGACAAGTGAAGGTGATAAAAGTAAATATTGAGTATCGAAGGTAACGTTATGCATGGAAACAGATGAAACTAGAAATGAGAGTGTAGGGGGAGGCAATTAATACGTAAGATTTAAACCAGATGGTATACGCGCTTTATGTAAAAATATAGCTGCCATTTCTCTATCTCTGAATAAACTTTCAGAGCATTGTGTAGGTAACGCATCAATAAGTGTTAAATTAAAAACATCATCAAAATCCTTACAGTGAGATAAGGCATGATGGGCAACCGGCAAGGGAGACTTGGTTTTAGCAGAACGTCTATGATTGTTCATACGTAGCGAAACAACAGTAGAAGTTAAGCCAATATAAAATGCTTTGTATATATATAACTAAATAAGAAGTAAAAGGATAAAACACTTGGAAAGTCACAATTTACTATTGCAATATTTCGAACAGCTCGTGTCCATCTTCGTTAAATTAGGATAAATATTATCATCGATTAAATATAAGATTCGAAAGGAAGGAAAAGCAATAAAGATTAAAATGAAGTGAACATAGTGAAAATAAATATTGAATATCGAAGGTAACGTAATGCATGGGACAGATTAAACATGCATTACGTTACCTTCGATACTCAATATTTATTTTCACAATGTTCACTTGTCTTCTTGCCTAAGAAGGACGCGAGCTGTTCGAAATATTGCGATGGTAAATTGCGACTTTCGAAGTGTTTTATCCTTTTACTTCTTATCTAGTTACATATACTTAATCTATATATTTTTTTTTTCATTGTCATTTTTGGTGCTTAGTAGATGCAATCGATGGAGATTTGAAGAAATACTTAAAAAATGTTCATGGGTACAACCGCATTCCTTCGGAATTCGCTAATAATCAAAGATTTATGTTTCAAAACGAAGTTCATCGCGTTCATTGTTGTTACTGCACAAATGATCGACGTAAGTAGGACAAATGTCTGACAAAAAAGTAACCTACAAGAAGTTCACTCTATGGATATAATATAGCTTTGAAATACTTGTAAATGCTCTTATCATAGGCTACAATTATAAGGTTATATAATTGTTATAAAAGTATATAAAAATAACACAATTATACTTCAATTTTTTAGGATCCCAAAATGTCTGTTTTATTAATACAGCCTTTTCCCTAAGCACGTTCAATCAAACAATTGCATAAGAATTCTTTCTTAGAAGTTAGATATACACTTTCTTTCTGCTTCACTTTAAATGTGTCGCAACAAGCTGCGATAATGTACGGCTACACATCGCAAACGACGCTGAATATCTCACAAAAATCAATGCAAACTCTGTTCCTCACCCTCCCTATAGTCCAAATTTAGCCCCATGTGACGTTTTCCTTTTCTCCAAAATGAAGCAATAATTTCGTGGGAGTCATTTTCCATCATCAGAAGTAGTGAACTAAGGCTGCAGAGATCTGTCAAAGACTTTCCAGCATGTCTTTGAAGACTGACAGAAACGCTGGAACAGTTGCATTGCATGCAACAGGAACTACTTTGAGAAAGATCACCGGATGTATGACGATGAGCAAAGGAAAATGATGACCATTCTTTATTGAATAGCCCTCATACAAAAGATAAGTTATTCTATTCCATTTTAATTCAATTCTTGAATATAGTGAGTTTGTTCTTTATTTTAAGCCTATTTTTTGTACAACTGAATTTCGAGTGTATACTTCCAATATTTCTCTTTTCTCTATCTCTCTCTCTCTCTCTTCTTTCTTTCTATCTCTCTTCTTTCTTTCTATCTTTCTTCCCCCCCCCCCTTTTGAATGGTGTTTAACGCCCGTTTTTACTACTGAGACACCACAGGCGGTGAATATTTTTTGAAAGACTCTATTTTTTCGAAATAAAATTTTCAGATCTCTACAGTTCAGCATGTCAAGCGCTTTTTTGCCAGCTCCTTGGAATCGACTTTGTTTACTTTGTTTTCTTTGACGCTAAACAAGCCGCTTCTGTCCACTGTTTCGATCCAAGTGTCATCCACAGCGCAGGACACGTGAAGTGTAATTCTTCATTGTAAAATATAACCTACACATTCCTTTGGAAGGCCTATATTCTCAGCAATTTCACGCACTTTAACCCGCCAGTTATCTAATACTATATTCTCAAAGAAGTCTGCTGTTTTTGCACTTTTTGGACGTCTTTTACATGGGTCTATTTCAAGACGGAATGAGCATATTTACATTTAGTAACTCATTTGTTAGTCGTTGAAAATGAAGTAGTAGAAACCCCCAAAATTGTGTAACTTTGTTATGAATTTCCTTTAGCGTTAAACATCTTTACACAAAACAGAATTTTTCAGACCACCCTCATATTTAGTTTTCAATTTTTTCATGATGATCTGACATTCATTCAGAATACTCCAACCGCAGTAACTTTGGTAATGTTTTATTATTGAACTTCCACTTTTCTAAATGCAGAGGGACCTCTAGAAGAGAATGAAATTCAATTTGTTAAGATAATTGCAAATTTTCCTTAATCCAAACAGCAGATAAAAATTTAAGTTTGCAGCGCAAGCTACTGGCCGATAGCTACCACTCAGCCCTCTGTGTGCATGTCGGTCCTGGCGGTGTAGTGGTTATCATACTTGCCTCCTAAACCCAAGATCGCGGGTTCGAACCCGGTCAGGATTTTTTCGGGCGTAAAAATCGTAAGTATGGCTTCCTTTGGAAAGGAAGTAAAGTAAAGCCGTGGGTCCCGTATCGTACATTTACGGCTCGATAAAGAACCTTAAGCCTGAAAGAAGAGACCTCTGAGCAAAATTTGTCTGCCGTTTCACGCCCTGAATTGAATGGTACGCTGATGACTTGAGATGTTAAAGAGCGTCCGTAAATAAATCAATCAAAAAAACAAATTTATGTGTACAGCTCTTTTACATCCACATACTCCGCTCAAATAATAACAATAATAATAATAATAATAATAATAATGTAACCTGTTGTAACAGTAGTAATAGAATGTGTTATTTTATCGCTTCATAGACTCTATGCTTATTGCTAAGACTATGGCTTGCCCGGTGCACTGCTCGCGTATTGGTCATAGCAAAAATCTCACCTAAATCAAATCTAACTTGTAGGTGACATCTTAAAGGTTCCTGTTTAATGTTAAGTTAAGTAATTTTGAAAATGCTATGTAAATATAGACGTGTTGCCTCCTCTCTCCCTAGCTGCCACGTTTTGATAAGCCTGTAGCGAGTTCTTGAACGAATGTGTTAATCTATTGTAAAAAATGAAACTTTATGAAACGTTTGTCAGGGTTACTCCCCCAGAAGATACATTAGTGAAATAAAGCGTAGAAATTTTAAGCAGTGCATTCCCTTTAATTACTTTACGCATCAAAGTAATTTTCCCAAAACAAATAGCTCAGAATTTGCTACATTGAAGGATTGTTCTTACTTGCGTTACTTTAATAAATATATTTTAAGTTTTTTGTACTAATGACAAATGGAATAGTATACACATTCTTCCTATATAAGTAACAGCAATTTCTAAAAATTCTGCAATTCAAACGAAATAGATATTTTTAATTTTATATTGTTGGAAGTCAAATGCACATAACTTGATATCTTCTGCTCTTGCAGAAACTGGAAAGTCTTTTTTTCAAATTTGCAACTTTCCTTTCTCCATTCATTTTGTATGCTTCTTATTTCTCGTGTTTATAATTAATGTTTGTTTTTTCTATCGGGCAACAGTTAATGATGCTGATATATTACAAATTTCAGCAATATCTGATTAAGCTAAGGAATTGAAAAGCATCGAATTTTCTCGGAAAAAGCAATTCCTGTTCTGCTAGCGGAACACCTAAATCAACTTCTTTTTATTGCTTTATTTATGTATGGGACGGGGAAGGAAAAGATTTAAGCAAGGGTGGCATTAAGAAAATGCTCAAAAGATTACCTCAAAAATCACTTTTCCAAACGATTTACCAGCATCGATCGGGGATAGAAATTTCATTCACTTCCGCCGCCCTCCATGTAAACGTCATTTGTTATCACCCCTGCATCGTGTTTACCCGATGATCCTGGTTATATTAGCATTATCCGATTATCGCCCTTCCAAAAGTACGAAATTAAGTTACGCACCCTTCCATGTAGAGTAGTAATTCGGGACCGTTTGCATGGGAATATTCTGTTTGTGTTATCTTTAGCAGATTATGTGACCCAAAACTAAACAGCACATTTTCCAGGGGGGGAAATACTGCGCTTTGTCACCGGTTTTGTTTATTGTCACTATAGGGCGAGGAAAAAATGCACACAAAGAATTTACGAGTGGAAAATTAGTTTCACGGTATTTTGAGGGTGACAACGAATGATCTGACGCGCTTCAATGTGAAACTACAGACATCCATATATTTAGTCATAGCTATGTTGCGATATGACGTGTGTTCATAGCGAGTCAAATGTAAACCAATTTAATTGGTGCAAGCACAGCCATACGCAACCTGCAGGCTGTAGAAGAAAGGTGCTTTGAGAACTAAAATAGGTTAGTTTTATAAACGATCACACTGGTATGCAAATTTAAACCTTTTTTCCAGGAGTTTTTATCCTAATATGAGAATATACCTAATTCGTCCATGTTGAATGTAAATATGAACTCATTTTTCCTCCATCACAAACCAATTTTCCGTAATATAAGAAAAAATAAAATCACTTTCTTACCCTCGGTTCTATCAAATCTATATTCTAATATTAAATGTTAAGTTAATAAACCCACAACACTCTTCAGCATAAATTAATATTTGACCTCCGTTCTTAATTATTTACTTATATTTGAACATTGGCCCAATTTTTATCTACTTTATCGAGTTTTTCAGAGTTCCTTTTATGAAAAAACTTTGGTTCATCTCTTTTTAGTGAACAGTAATAGTCTGTTATGGTGTTTACATTGCACTTTTCCTGTTATTCTTTCATCTCTTTTATGTTCTGGTTAAGGAAATGTAATTTGACGCTCATATTGCATTCCAGCATTCAAAAATTTTCAAGTATATCTTCAACAATATTTTTGTAATTTGGATCTTTGTAATTTATTAGAAAATTTTATATGACACTTTTAAAGTTTATCCAAGCCCGTTTTACAGTTTCTGTCATAATTTCTTCAAATAAGGTATCATAACTTCCCTAATCTGTGGTTCAATAAATATTCCCTCTTTAACTGTAGCATCAAATATTCCCGGGAATCTTTTGCAGATGTATTTGTAGTGGTTGCCTTCACGAGTTGCTTCATTAAGCCTAATTTTATATGTAGAGAACATTTTTCGGGTTCCCAAGACTCTCGTGAGCTACATTTTTCATTCCTGGCACGAGATAGTCTTTCTACTTCCAATGTTTTCTTGTCCAATGATCATATCGGGATATACTATCTCATTCACATATGAAACATGACATTTAGTAGAGCCTGATTGTGGCATAGGATCATGCTGACAACTTTTAAATCTCCACATACTTGCCACTTTTCCTCTTCATATTTGATCATTTCTAGAAATAATTTTAAGTTGTGATATGTTTCCTTGAGGTGAACTGAATGGGCAACAAGAATTGATTCATATTTGTTTCCATTATACAACAATACACTTCTCGGACAAATTTTTGAGGACTCCTTTAAAATTCTACCATCACCTGGAATGTAATCTGCAACTCCCAAGGTAATCACTAAACCAGGAACCTGTTCTATCTCGATGAAATCTGATCCCCACTAACTTTACTTCATATGATGCTGAATATCGTGAATGCAAAAGGAATAAATCACCTCTTTTAAATGTTGATCAGTAGCCAAATACAAAATTACCTGTATAGTGGTGATTGTTGACTGTGTATGAACTCTAGAACTTTATACGAAAATGTTTGCATTTTGTAATTTTACTGCCCACTATCATTATTCTTGATAATAAAATCACAAGGTGACAGTTCAGTGCTAAAAATTGCTGAGGTTGCACATGGAACTTTAGTTCCTTCAGAACGTTACAGAACGTTGAGGGCAAGTAATGTTCTGTTAGTCTCAGTTTTTGGTAAGGGAAGCTGGTAACCAGGAAGTGTAAATCTAGCAAATAATGCAGCACTATACATTTTACACTGTATCTCAGAAAGTTTTAAAGTTATCAATATGAAAATTTTGAGAGATATTAAGAATACTGTAAAATTTAATTCTCTAATGCACATGAAAATTTTGTTAAACAAAAATAAATCTTATTTCCCGATAACTTAAATTTTTGACATAAATATGCATTTTTCTCAGGATTGGCTGCACCAATCTTGAGGAAAATTTACACATACATAATATACGCAAATGTGAAGAGTGGTAACTAGGAATATTTAATAATTACCAATAGTTGATAAAATAAATACCAATAAGAAATGATAAATATTACTATTTTTTTTTTCTTTCAAAATTTGAAATTTCTTTTCAAGCAACTAGCGTAGACATATTATTCTAGTTCGCAGGATAAGTTCTCTGCAGTTTAAATAAAGAACCATTCCATCTCCACCAATAGTTTATAAGAAAAATGCATGATTATGTCACAGTGTTTGCAGTTTTTTAACAAGATTTTATTTTAGTTTAAAATTTTTTAAAAAACGTTTTATGTGCATTAGAGAATTAAAATTTACAGAGCATCTTTGGTTAAGTTTTCTTAATATCTCTCAAAAAGTTCATATTTATAGCTTTAAAACTTTCTGAGATACAGTGTACAATGTAAACTGTTGCGTTACTTGCTAAATTTCCACTTTCTGGTTGCCTTAATGTTGGATTAATTAAAATAGTGTAGGGGAGAAGTATGAAAAGAAAGAAGAATAAATCATATACCAGTCATTTTATTTGTGTGCATGAATATGGTGAATGAATGCGACGAGCAAAACTACGCATGCCAAACTGTGACTTTTGCCACAGAGATTTCTTTTCATATCGTGACAATTGGTGACAATATACTCTTTCAAGTTACCGACATGGACCAGCTGGAAAGTAGCCAGCAGCCTCTGTCTGGATGAGATTTCGGGGAAACAGAGCACACACTAAATGACATCAATAAATTTCACCTACAGCTGCTGTGTTAGCTGCGAGAAAGCTTCCACAGCAAGTGCGTAGTTTTTACACGATTTGAATCACTGGGAACCTTACAAGAATGTTTTCATCATTGAACACTGTCATTGGCAATAACTGGCCTTATCAGTATTTAGATTTAAGCTTACAATATATTTTTCTCAAATTATTTCTTAAATTTTGATAAAACTGCCGTTGTTAAGCTCATGTGGTAAACACATTTTTGACGCTCAAACATTTATACGTTTTTAACATTTTCTTTTTCCGTTCCTATAAGAGTTACTAAAATTAAATTTTGTGTAAATATTGCTTAAAACTGTTTAATTAAAACATAAAAACCTTTCCATATTTTATTAAATTTTGACATTATTTTTTTAAAATATCCATTGTTATTGCTTCATAAAGACATTAAGAACTGTATTCCCAAGATTTTGAATTTTTCTGAATAATATTTCTTCATTATAAACGTAAAATTTAAAACTTCAAACTGAATTTCAGTAGTCAAAACGTGTACAATGCAAATGTAGGAAAACTTATTTTTTAAATTTCAAATTTTAAATGCACTTCCTCATTATAACAATTTAAAATATTTAACGTAAAATAAAAACTGAAGTTCAGATTGTTGGCGTCAATAACAAGAATGTCTAATACAGTTATCTTGAAAATTGTGGAAGTTGTGTTGTAAACAGTTTCGAAAAATGCACTTTTTGGAAAATAAGCGACAAACTTACATACATATTGATTTAATGATAGTTTCAGTCCTAATATGTAGTTTTCAGTTACCTTTTATTTTAAATTTCAGTTTTTTATTGCAATAATGCATTTTCTTTTGCCCATATTATACTTCACAAAAAATCTTGCCTCCACGTTCTCTTACTTTTGTAATCAACATAAATTAACAGGTGTTACTTTTAATTTGTAACAGGTTGGCCACACTACTAGAATGAAACACATTCAGAAGCAACGGGAAATTTAACTAAAAAATTATGAATAACTTGAAAAGTACTCAATTGGCCAATAGGCGTGGCTGGGTTTGACTTACAGATCCAGTTGTGATCGCATGCTACGAAAATATTTTAATGCATAAATTGGTGAGTTTTGCAGATATTGAAAAAAATATTTCATAGACATGAGGCTGATATTTTGTTTTAAATTAACACACACATACACACACAAAAACAAATTAATCCTCGAAAGATATGTACACCCTTAAAATAGTGTAGTTTGTAGGTTTTTATTTCGATTACTTCATACTTCTTTTATAACAGTATTTAATATTGGTCAAAGCACAATGAATAATATATTAGGTAATCATAAAACTTAACATTAAAAACACAAGTAATTTTCTGAAATGGTATCTTAAAGTTTTGTATGTTTAAGACTCGAAAGTTTAAGGAATTCAGGTATTATGACTGCATTTTGCCTATACACATCTCCCCTTAAAATGTTCTCCAATACATTTTCTACCTCTTGGAATACAATGTAAACTGTATTTTATTTTCCTGGATCTAACTTTCCTTATGTTTCTCTCAAACCTCCCATTCGGATATCATTTTTAATGTTTGAATAAATAGTAATTCTTGTTGATATGATCTTGTGATACATATTGGTAATGTTTTAAACGCAATGTTCTTAGAAACAGTTCCATAGAAATAGTATTGTTCATTTTATTATCTAAGGCTTCCTTACATAAAACTTTTAACAAATTAAATCGTTTTTACTTTTTTGTAACATAATTCTATCAGCAGCAATTTGAAACGTCCTGTATTAATGAAACTATGTTTTTCTATATTGCATAAAAAGGTGAACGTTAAGTTCAATGAGGTAGATAGAGATATAAAGGAGCCCATTCTTTGAGTAATAGAAAAATAATTATTTTAAAATTTCATCGTTCTCGAGGGATATAAACATTTAAAGAATATTTTTCAATAAAACAAATGAAGAACGATAACCGCTAAACTTCTGATGAGAAAGTAGCATCAATAGTTTGCGTTAGCAACGTATCAATGCACATACTGGACCACTATCCCAAACACTGACCTCAACCGCTTGGCTAATGCATTAAAATTGCTTATGCAGTTTTAAATTATGGTTCACACAACCTTAACCCTAAAGACAATGCAAAAGCGAATATTGCTGGTGGACGCATTAAAATATTCTATATATTTTATGTCTAAAGAATACAAGTAGGGCTCTCTATAACTTCTGTTTTGAGCTACCTAGGTAGCAGAATTTTTGGGAAGTTTAAATAAAAATTTCAGAAACTTCTGTAACAATTGGGCTAAAATTTAGGGAATTTTGATGAAGAAAATGATAACCTAAAATGTGCTTTCAATGTTGTTGTTATTATTATTATTATTATTATTATTATTATTATTATTATTATTATTATTATTCCGGTACTAGTAGCGTATTTTCGTCTAAAACACACGTTCAATTCTGAATTTAGCTAAAGCAAAACTTAATGTACTACGTTAGAATACAACAATTTAAAATTTTTCTATATGAAATATGCAGAATACTGTGCAACGCCTTTTAAGAAATATATCTGAAAACGGTTGCGAAATTTTTAAGTTGCCATTAATTGAGTATTAAAATTGCTACCTTTTTTTTTAATTTTTTTCTTGGTGGCGGACAAATGAGCGGAACATTGATCCGTGGCCTTCTTTTGATAAGAGCTTTGTATTAGTGAAAGTAACTTATAAACCAGTTAGCAATGAAATATAATTTGATAACTTGAGATATTAGCCGCGATCTGTCTCTTATTAAATGCAGTTATTAAATAAACAAGTCTTCAACAATAATAGATCATTCATCCACAGTGTAGAAAGTACAGCGGTGGTAACTATTATTGCAACGTTGCATATTTCTGTACATTTCCAGTAAAGGGAATCCCCATTCTTCACATGTCGTTGAACTTTTTAATGTCCTCGTGATAGTCCAGTTAGGTTTTTGAAACTGTTTTAAGCTCTGCTTCTGGTTTCGTCATATTTAGCGTTGGTCAAAATATCTCCGGAATATTGCAATTAACTGCATGCACATTAATGATGACAAAGTAAGTATCGAGAGACATAGCAACTGTGACAGTGTTTTGTTTTTATTTCAAAGATGTTTTGGGGATAGGTTAGAAGCATTAGCACATGGGAAATGTTGTAAATATAATTGGGCAGAGTTGATTTTCTATTTTCTATTCCATCTCTAAATTGGGTACCCATGTAAGGATTTATTTTTCTCTCTTTCCATATACTGCATTGAACTATGATTAAAGACTCTGTTATACGGAGTTCCAGCACGCTGTGGCCACTCATTTCATAAAACACCGTCTGATTGTTAACGGATCAAATTGTGTTCAATATGTGCAGTACAAATAGTACATGCTGCCAGAGTTTCTTGGTGCACCAAGAACAGTTCAGTATTCCAGCAGTACTGGCTAATCTTTTTAAAGCTGTTGATATTTCTATGACTGTATTTTTAATGTTATACACTTCCTGGTGTTGCCCATTCTAAACCTAATTCCCAATTTAATGATAAATTTCTAAACACAACAAATAGCAAAAGCGATTCCGAAATAACTGGAACTTAGTTCGATTAAAAACTCTCTAAAAATAGGAGTGATTTAAAAAATCTTTCAAGCATTTCTCTTAGTAGTAAGGGGGCACTATATCGAAAACGTTTTAAGACAAAACTGTTTGCACATACTGGCCGAAGTTGGATAGCTACCGGCTAACTGCCCCCTAATTCACCCTCCCCCAAACTTCCAGTCCACTAATAGAGGCGGATGAGAGTAGTTAAGCAGTAAACGGAGTCCATAGCTACTGTAGTATTTTCTGTGCATCGTTTTGAAACAAGAAAGAAAGGAAAAAAAAAACACTATCGCTTTAGAATATTGTATTGAAACAATTCCCACAATGCGACATATACGAGATAAAAACTTCGTAGGTATCAATATTGCTGTTTTAATGTTTTTATCCCCGGGCTCAGCCTAATTTACAAGTAGGCTTGAGATCTCTAAACACTCCAATTTCACACATTATTAGATCATATTTACTGACAAAAATTTCAATTCCTAATAGCGTTATGTATATCTATGGAAAACAAAGCGAAACTCAACTTTGGCGAACACAGTTTCGTGAGGCATCGTAAGGCATCAAAACAGAAATTCTCTGCTTCTGAAAACATTTAAAATTTTTATGCAATATTAAATCATTTTTAACTACGGTCAAAGCAAATAGACGATTTTGCACAATTGCTTCATATTACAATTACAAATTACTGATGCAAAATACGCAAGAAATAAATAAGTAAAGTGCTAGAAAGGAAAACTTACCAACTTTTCCAACTTGAACTAAAACGAAACATTACGAAAGAATTCATTTATTTTATATTACCATTTGGAGAACTTTTAAGCTTGCGGTTGAAAGTAAAAGTACGCAAACTTGGAGAACAAACTTGCTGAATTGTGAAAAGCAAAGATGTTTAAACACTTTAGTTTTATGAGAGCCATTCAAAAGATTTGCGAGGAAAATAAGAAATGCTGTGAAAGTACATCATAATGCATACAAAAAACTGTTTAAAGAGCAAAAGATTCTAAAGTTTGGTCAAAGTCATCGTATTAAAATCTCTTTTAAAGATTTCAAGCAAGTATTTCGAAGTCATTTTATCATTATGATCTACTTTAATAAGTCATTTATTGAGCGTCAATTAACAAACGAGAACTTTGCGATTGGGGAGATGTTTGTTAATTAAATTACGCACTAGCTAAGAAACCGGTCTTTAAATATCTAGTAAAAAGTTTAAACATTAATCTTTCTTTCGAAATTTAACTTTATTTAACTGCATGACATAACCTAAACTTCTGTAACAGCGAAATAGTCGTTAAGTCAAATAATAAAATAATTGTATAAAGACTTGTTTTTACTGATGAAGTCCATAAGATTTATACTACTACTTGGTTTAATTGTTAAATTAACAGTAATGGGCTAATGAGCTAACAGAATTCATGCATGCACAATGGGATAATATTAATCCGAATAAACGTGTTTTCTTTAATTTTACAGAATCAGTTGTTAAATGTATAATTGAAAAGAAATTGTCTATTCGTTGCTTACGTCAAAATTAGCGTGGAATGGGATTTTTCTTCTTCAAAAGACACATTCTGTGATTAATTATTTGCTTAATGACTATTCTGTGGTGTTTTCGATCAGTATTATTAAGGAACATATCTCCTTCCACATAGAGTTTTCTAGCTCAGATAGACTGTATAGGTTTAACGCAGCACGCAGAGATGATAGTAACATTAGTAATAAATCAATTGGTACACAAACGTCCCTAAGAAAATGATTAATTGTATGCGCGTATATCCAAAACATAATAGTGCATTATGATATTAATTTATAACGAAGTTTTATATGCTACTGTTTTCCTCAGAGAATTAAGAAAGAATATTATTAAAATAGTATAAACATTGATGTCAATTTTATGAAAATTACTCTAAAGTCAATGCCTTTTTTATTATACCTATGACGTCATTGTACGATGCAGATTGTTTAGTTCGTTTGTCTTTTGTTATTATTGTTAGCGAAGATGGATTTAGCACAAGAAATTTTATCCCACACTGAAAAGGCTGCATTACCATTAACGAGAATATATTATGATGCTCATTAGAAAGAATACGACAGAGCATTAATGGATGAACAATATTAAGAGTATTTCAGAAATTTCAATCTTGGCATATATCTCAAAACAAGTTAGTATTATCAAATTCTATTAATTCACTCGGTAGTCAGTATTAACTTATAAGTTTTATTAACTTTCTAATTATGCAGTCTGTAATAAAAATTAATTATTGATTATATTTATAGTAATATATAAATTGTTTCCTTAACTTTATCGTAACATAACACTCAACTGATGATAGCAATTTAGATGAGAGCAATTTAATGAAATAATTGCTACTGTGGTAATTTTATGCAATGATGAAGCAGTTTATTATAGATTTTGACCTACAAGAACTGTTCATAGTTCTTAACTCTTTGGAAATCGCTCCAGAGGAAAACAAATGCAAAACTACAAACAAATCATTAAGAATACATGCGTTCTTTTTTCTTTGTTCATAACGATAGGAATCTGGGTCAATAACACAGAACTGCATGAAATAATATTGGAAAGCGTGACGGAATCTTGGGAAAAAGGGGAAAATTATTCAAAATTCCAAACCGAGCGATGTTTTTCAACCAATGGAACATACTTTCTTTATTGAACACCCTAATATTATCTTATACTTGCATTTTAATATAACAACAGCATGTCGATTTAATAAATGTCGACATAAGATAACCTGAAACTTTTTAGTAACCTTTGCATTTGCTAAAAAGGCGCACGTTTTAAATAATTAATGATTGTTGAAATATCAGATTTTTTTTATTCTACAACAAAGAATCTGCCTACATGAGCGTATCTTTTTGTGTTTAAAATTTCATGTTAGAGGATATTTTCTATTACTTATTAATTCATAATATCATACAATAGCGGAATTGCAGACTGTGATTTATTAAAACATTCAATTACCAAGGAAAATAATATTCGATTATAATTTCTGTTGGTGAATGCATTAAACACTTTCATATAGCTTTGCTTATAATGTCGGCATAGGACATTTAATTTGCTATGCTTTGATAATATATTTACAAAAAACTTTTCTAATTCATTTAGTAGCAAAATTAAAAAAGGAAATTTTATATTTATTGTAGTATTATTTTGTGGAAACAAACCGTGAACGTTTTTTTTTTTTATTTATTTAAATACATATTTACTGTAAGGTAGTAAAATGATGCGTTTAAACTCTCAAATCTTAAGTTCTGTGTAAAACTGCTTAAAAAAATAAAAACTAAGTGTGAGATTTTCTTTATGCAAGACCACAAATGAAATGTCCGATAAAATTATGTCACATAAAAGGTTGGACTTTTAAGAATAAGCAGTATAAAGACGCTGAACAAGTAAGGAAACGGGAAGCATATATAATAAGAAAATATGTTGATCTTAGAGGAAATCTATATCATGTAGAGAGAATTTATAAAGAATCGCAAAGTATACTGTGTCCTGTCACCAACACATTATAATGCTTTGAATTTATGTGCATAGCCCATGTAAATTTTGTGCAACGCATCTAAGAGAGACAAGGGATACTAAGTAAAAAGTAGCAATCATTTTCATAATAATAGGCTATAAGTTAAACATCTCAAAGTGCAAGCGGTGAAACGCAGGTAAACGACTTCTTTGGTTTGGTTTGTGCCCTTCTTGTGGTGCACACACAAACTCGGTTATGATAACCACATAATAATATAGGTACTTTTTCATAGGTCAGAATTATAAACCTTTTTATTGTTGGTCAAAATTACTAACAAAAGCTATATTGTGATATTCCACCATTAAATTGTTTTCATTGTTAAAATGCCATCATCAGCTGCGTAGTATTTTATGATATTAAGGATACAATTTATATATTACTGAAAATAGAATTAATCATCCATCTGCAGAATACATAGTTAATAGTTATTTGGACTAGTTAATAAAGCTAATTTTGTAACGTTATCTATGTTTGGTATATTTAAAGAAATTTATTTTCAAATTTCAGGAAACAATTTTGTTATATATTGCATTTTATTCGGCCAAAGCCTACTTATTACTTTACATTTATGTGATTGAGGAATAGTTTCCTGGTAACAAGAGAAATCAACAAACATTGTTGCTATAGTCTCCATTTTAGATCTCATTTTCTCGCTTTAAAAAGTGCAATCATACAAGAAGTCGAACATGCAACTTTGGATATAATTCCTGAAAAGTGTAGAAAACTTTATATGAGCATTCACACGAAATTAAAGGGCTGGTGCGTGAGAATGGAGTAAGAAAAATTATGACGGTGTTGTCGTAAATTTTCTGAATTTACAATTTCAGAACTGTAGCTCAAACTATTTATTCATCGTTTCCAGGAAACAAAAGATAATCGCTCTATTCTTATAAAACATACAACACGCTTTGAAGACAAGCGATATAATGATTAGCTTTTGTTTCCTGGACGCGATTAACTAATCTTGCACTTTCGTAGCAGTAGTAGATAAAACATTAACAAACATTCTTGTAGACGTACTTATGACGTGAAAGTGGAAAGTGCAATTTGACGTAGAAATTACAGAAACTTCAGATTTTCACAGATCTGCAACTACACTGATTCTCCGGTTTCTTCAATTTTCTTTTTCTAACACTGTTTTGTTAATTTAACTGGTCTTATCGCGACATCTGTAGATTGTGAACCTGAATGCTGTAGGTGTAGATGAAGGTATGTAGGGACAAATGAAATTAATTCATGAGGGCGCAAATGAGCTCGGAGTCTTTGGCGCCTTAAAATTATTTGGCATACCCCTACTCAAAAAAAAAAAAAAAATCTTATCCAGAAATCGTGACTTTATTGGGGATTGGAATTGAGGTGGTCGTCGCAATGCTACCACCAGACCACATAGGCCGTCTCCTTAAACTTGCAATTACTAAATACATGTATATAGTTACCTGCCTACCAAATAAAATAGTGGAATTTCATAATAGTGACCTTTTTTTTTTTTTTAAAAAAAATCTATGCCCACACTTAAGTTTCTGGAATATTTTAATATTTAAAGAATATGTCACATTCCTTCTGTTAAATATTATAAAATGTTTTCCGCATTAACGATAATTCAGTCTGTGCTAAACTTCCTTGCGGTATATCTGTGTTTGCTAACAACAATAACAATATGCAAATGAACTAAACAATCTCCATCGATACAATGACACTCACTTCAGAATAATTGATGAGAAAAAGTGGCATTAATATTCATTTTATTTTATTAATATTTACAAAATGGGGTACGAAATTCGATTATAATATTACACATTTATTGCATTCGTAAAATTTACAAACTATCTTCGCTCATTTCTTAAACATTTACTCGTGTAGTAAATTATAATATTATAAATTAATATGACAATATACCTACTGTACTTTTGACATTTGTTTTTATGTATGTTTATTCATACTACACATCACAAACATTTAAATTTGTTAATACTATAGCATTCAGAAGTATGTGAAAGTTTCTCCAAAGGGTTTTCCTATTTTCTGCATGCACAAGGAGGAAGTAGACATGCAATTTTACACCATCTACTCTTTTAATGAAGTTAAAACGTAATATATCCGTTACAATACACATTCAACCGTCATCCAAAGAACACTTTCAGCTCAAATTTTTAGAGATGGACACTGTTTCTCAGCAGTGCTCAATAATTCAAACACGATTTCGCACGTTTAACAAGGCGTTAAGAACTTCTTTATTCTCTCAAAAATATTAATAAGTAGTCATTGTTGTGAACACATATCAAATATTAAAATAAAATTTTATGGTAAAATGAAACAATAGCTTTAATTTTTATGGCATAGCCGTAACTATAAGAAGCAATGGCGTTTTATTTTTGTTGGATCCTTTCAAACTTTTTAACATCCTAGAATTTATGTAATTTTTTTTTTTTTTTTGTTTTGTTTTGAGTTGATGGCGCTCTTTTAAAAGCAATCTTAGAGACAATCCGTAAAATTCAACATTGCCAGTATATATTCGAATTTTGCAACATTATTGAAAAATGTCACTATTGTAATCAGATATTTCTACCATGTCCAGCTTTTGGTACAATATTTTGCCAGACGATATGCCTATATAACGCTTAATGAAATGAATACAGTGCAATGAACGATTGCTTAATCTACAAAGTAAATATGGGGAGAACCCCTAGAGCACAGCCTTATATCGTATCTGGTTACACATCACAGTGTTTACAGCACTGCTTACGCCTTCGGAGTTTTAAATACGCTTTCAATCATTAAAAAGAACTCGCAGCAGTTTGCCTTGAAATGATTAGATTTTTTTATAGGAATAATGCCGGTATTTTCTCCCCTCCCTCACTTTTAAGCACAATAAAATGATAAGGGCTTTTGCAAAGTTGAAATTACCTAGCGGATTAGTGTATGCAGTACACGAATTTTGCGAAACGCGAATTTTTTCCCCCCAGAATCAAAATGCGATTTTCGTATTGTGATACAAAATGTCATTGTCTGTAAATTAAAGCAACACAATATAACTAATTACTAAAGAACTTCTACATTTAAATTTATATGTACTTGGCCTGCATTTACTTAAATAAACCGTTAAAAAAAGAGCATCTGAAATAACTCAGCAGAAACGAGAAAATGGCACCATCATGAAAGTGGAATTTAAATCGCAATATGTATATTACTATTTAGAAAAAAAAAGCAAAACTATAAGATTGTAGCAGTTAAAGTAAATTTAATTACTTTTCTGTATGAGTGTTGGGGTTTCCTTTCAGCACTTTCTTCTACGGGTAGATTATCAATCTTTTATTAAGTTTTCAGGTACCGGAATTTTACAACCCGCTGTAAAATTAGAAGCTTAAAGCGCTCCAGTTAAAAACACTTTGTTATTTTATCTAGATCTGAAAACAAAACATGTGTATTGATTATTCCTTATGTTCTTCTGTCTTCATATTTTTTGGAAACTTACAGAAATCTAGAATTAGAAGTATTGAAAGCTAAAAAAATGTAATCTGATTGAAATAAATGATAACTATTCCATTAAGTCTATAGCCATAGTGTCGGCAAGGTATTTTAAAAAATATTTAACTACTCTGTAAGTTAAAATGTTTCGTAAGGGATTCGTGCAATGAAAAAGTTCATAAGACGGTACACATCATGCTGCAGCACTAGGTTATCGCTCAGAACAGCAGTTAGAAAAGTGACGGTATACCTGTATAGTTCTGAGTTTATGAAATTGGTAAAAACAAGAGCTATTGTTAAAAACCGTATTTACTATACACTCTGAAGCTTGTAAGAGAGATAGAGAAACAGAAATGCATTTACAGACACTATCTGTGTTCGAGCACTGGCTCGATTTGTACAAAAATGGCTATAGCTTGTATTTTTCCTGCCTATTAACTTCCAATAAATCAATACAAATGGACAGAATTGCAGCATTTTCACCCCTCCCGTAAAATTTCAAACGCCGCAGTCGCCATCCGCACAGTGTGTACAAAATGCTCCAGTGCTTAACCTTTGTCCACTTCAAGTCATGGACATGGGTTAGCTACTACACAAACAGACACAGGTTCGGATCTGAGTTATTTTTACATCATACAGACTTTAGATTAGTATTTCTCATGGCACCATTGTCTCTCGGAAAATAGATTTTTTTAAACCCCACATTGTCAGAAGAAAACAAGACTAAAGGAATGAAGGTGGTGGTATCGATAGTACGCTCTTGCTCCATTGTGTTCTATCATAGATTTGAAATATTGCAAATGTCTATTAAAACGAAGTTTCATTTAATAGCTACATGACGCAGGGCGGGGCTTGAATCAAGTGATTTATCTGCCTTCATCAAGGATTCGGTAGCCTATGTTTAGTCACCATTCTTCTTGAAGTTTTATACCGAGATGGGAAAAGGCTGCTGTTCTCTCAAAGATAACAGGAGTAAATGAAAGCGTAATTGCTGAAGATGCGCGTTCGCACTTTCACAAGTTATCGAAAGACATCCTGAGCACTCGAAGTTTCTACACCAGACACTTGTAGGTATGCACTTCACCCGCAGATAACACCTTGAGGAGAGGGGGGTGAGGGGTGTGAGTGTCTTACGACTAAGGAGAAGTAATTACTTACTTGCGAAACGGGGGTCGTTGGCCGTCGCGGCGCCGTACCAGCCGGCGGCCGCGGCCGCGGAGTTGCGCATATCGCCGTAGTGTGTGGAGATGTCCGAGCCGTTGCAGTATTGCGCTCCAGGAAACTGATGATGGGATAGCTGCCCCACGTGCATGGTGTAAGGGTTGGCCATGACGGCCGTGGCTGCTGCGGCTGTCGCTGTCGGACTGGGGGCGCCCCCGATCGCCGCCGCCGCCGCCGCCGCCACGGCGCTACTGCTGCTGACCACCGTCCCTCCTCCTCCTCCGCCACCTCCTCCTCCTCCCGTCCCACCGCCGCCGGCACTGCTGCCCGCGCTGCTACCGCCGGTACTGCTCCGATAAGGGCTCGGGGGCGCTCCGCTGAGCTCCAACTTTCGATAAGACTCTTCTATCGGACTGAGGATATCCGTGACAGAGAAGGGTGTCGTGTGGGGTTGGTGGCCGTGCTGCTGATGGTGATGATGATGCTGTTGCTGCTGTTTGGGGCTCAGGGACATCGCCAGGTCGGCGCCGTTGAGCTCCGGGAGGAGGCCATGAAGATCCGCTGCGGCAGATCTCGCCGCTAGAGCCGCCGCGGCTGCCACCTCCTGTTCCTGCTGGCTGAGGTTGGCCAGGAGCGAGAACCCCGCGGGCACCGGCACCGCGGAGGACGAGGAAACCACCGGTAGAGCCAGCGTGCCTAACATTAACCGCTTAGACCCACCGAGCTCGTTGCTTCGTCAACGGGACGCGCGCGATCGTCTTCCCGGGACCCACCGGCCTAGTCGAGGGGCCCTCTTCGAGTGGGGGCACCCGTGCTAGTTTTCCCGCCCCCCGCGGCGGAATTCTGGGTAATGAATCAGCTGTGGCGCAAGCGGGGTGGGGCGAGGCGACACTAACCGCCAATCCGCAGCAGGTACCAGCGCTCCTCCCTGCTTACGATGCGCCGTTGGGTATTTCGGAAGGACGCCACGCCTATTGCGGGGCCTCGACAGGAGTTCCGGTTCGCCTCCATGGCCGAACGCTCCCCGGGACAGAGAGAGAACCAAAACAAAAGAGAAACGGAAGAGAGAAGATGGAATACTTTTTCAGGAGACCCGGTGTGCGAGGCGACAGCTTTTACTGCAATACACCTTAGCGTCTCAGCTTGGCGTATCTCGTTCGTTGTTTGTGCAAGAATATGTTAAATAGTTTACCTTTAACAAAAATCTTACGATAGATAATAGTGGCATTATATTTCTTGAACAAAGGTACAATTAAAACAAAATCACTTTAATAAATGAAATATATTCCAATCATTTCATTTCTTTCAAAGAAATAGTTTGCTTATTTCTTACGGAAGAAACGTTACTGAAATCTCTTCTTAATTACCAGTATTGGAGCGTTGATAATGGGTGTTATTTAAGATTTTAACAATATATATTATGCTAAATTGCTATTTAAAATGTACCTCATTCCAGCTGAAAATATCTATACATTCTTAGCGGGCACAACTAGACATGGCTAAAGACACCTTAAAAATAAATTTATGGAATATCACGTATTACTGCAAATGATCCAGATTTCGCAACCGCCGTGAGTAACATAAATATTTTAAAACTATTTTATTTACTTTTAAAACTGTGTAATTTGCATCTGTTTAAATATATTAATACTAATTGCATTCCTTATTAAACAAAATTTAAATATAAAATGCATTTTCTAGTTTCAGTGCCTTATGCAACTATTAGTAAGGTGTCTAAAAATTCTTTTCACTTCAACTCTTGTATGTATATTGCTCTATGGGAAGTAGGTAAGTGGATTTTACCTTTACCCTGTTGATTGTATTGTCGATGGGAAATAAATAATCTAACCTCCCCAGGAAAAAGTAAGGCAAAAATGAAAAAAGATGGTTTAGCAGTGAATAAGTGAAAAATAAAAATTAACATACATATTATACTATTCCTTATATAATTTGTACACCCTTTGACAAAAAAAAATGAGTACTCTCTTGAAAGCAAAATTCTTCCAAGTCCTCGTTACAGCCCGCGATTGACAAGGTACCAGCAGGGCTGTGTAGCCACTGCAACAGTTGTTATATGGCATACACTAAAGACGCTGTCTAGTATGTGTGTTGCGTTAGCTCTGTGGCAGAGTGTGCAGTGATGCCCAGGTTAAGAGCGCAGATTAAACTTTTTTTGTTTGTTTGTTTAATAAATCTCTGTAACATATTATGACAAATTAACTCCGCAATAATGTTTCCCTTACACAGCAAGCTTTAACTTTAACCTATTGTATATATATTATAATGAATATTTTAATTCCTTCAGTGTTTGTTCTGTCTAAATGCAATAAGCTGCACACGCATTTCCTGCATATGCACGAAGGACAAAAGGTGACTTATAGGTACAAATTCAAGAACCTTGGGATGTTGTTGACTGTCCACACTATTGTAGAAATCTGCTACCACCTATGCCCCGAAGATTGAGGGCAGTTACCTATACATGCTGAGGGTTCAAACACGATATCAGTTTGTGTTTTCACTTTAGAACAAAAAAGGTTCTGTTCATGTATTTATTTAGTTATTTGTAAAGAATACGTTAGTTTATGATTGTGTTTTTGTGTCTGCATAGATAATATCATAAAACTCAAATTATACGCTAAAATAAAATATGATAAAGCAACATAATACTCTACATATGCACTTATGAAACCAATAATTAAAAAAATGTTGTGTGGGATTTGAACCCAGGAATTTACGCAGAATAGCAATTCCTTCTAAATTGCTCGGCTACAGCTACTCAGCCCTAATGTTCTCTTTCCAGATTGTTATGATCGTGACCATTACTTTTACAGGCAAAGCACCCACTGCAGTGTGTACTCGCTGCATGCGCTTATGAATACAGCGTTTTACGAGTGTCCTCGAAGTTCATCGATCGATACGTAGAATAGAGAATAAAAAGGAATTTTTTTCTTTTCCTTTTTCCTTTTTTTTTTTTTTTTTTATTATTATTTCAAAGTGTGTATGTATTCTTATATCTCTTTTTTGACTTCTCGGAGAGTAACAATTTACATGCAATTTCCAAGTGTAGCCCAGGAATCAATTTCTCTGCTGGCATCATCATCACGCTGCAATTGCGGTAGAGCGGGTTTAAGGTAAGACGTTGCTGAGCTGTTTGAGACTGCCGTCTCTTGCGGCAAACGTCCGACAGACTTCTGTGGGGTGCATTCTTATCTTGAGCCTATATCATCTTCTGTGAGAACATAATCTCTTTAATTACATTTGGTCATAGAAAGAGTCCATGGTATGCACTTTCTCTACGAATCTACCTGTTACTGAATGGTAGTGATTTATCAGGAAATGATATTTTTGTCCGACTTAAAATAATACTTCCTATAGGTACATACTGTGCTATCAGTTTTGTTTTCCCCCGGAGTATTTTTCCAAATGGCGACAGCACCTCTCTTTAGCCGGTTAGCCAGCCAGCCGGATCTCGTTGATAGGCAGGAGTGTAAAACAACAAAACAAACCAACCCTAACAATACACAAAACAAGTTAAGAGGCTCTCTATTTACCAAATTATCAAATAAGGTGCTAAAACTGCCCGCCTTCTTTCACCGCACATTTCTGGTATCTCTTTAGAAAATTATTCCTCACTCGCTGTAATTCGTTTTTATAAATCTGGACAATTTCCTGACAATTTTGAGTTCTTTTAAGGTAAGCTGGTTCGTCTTGTACACGGAACTTTTTAATTTACCCCAGAGATAATAATCGAGGTTGTTAAATCGGTGGATCGAGGAGGCTACAAGCCACTACTAATAACTCTGTCTTGTGGAAACACATTGTGAATTGCTCTCATAGAATTATTCGCAGTGTGAGCAGTGGCAGAGTCCTGTTGAAAAAATACATGATCACGCCACCTGTCGGTTAATTCTTTGAATAAAGGAATTAGTATGGTATTCACAAAGTAACAGAATCAATTGTATGCTAAAAAAAAATTAACCCTACGATTCTTTCACCGCAGAGGTAACACATATGAATCGTACAAAAAGACACGCTTTGCCGTTGTAAACTTACGAGACGTAATACACTTTATGTGCCCTGTCGAATTAAGAAACGAACAACCCAACACGCACCCGGGAACAGCAGTCTGCGATAGTCAGCAAGGTCAACAAGTAAACAAGCAGGCTGCTGCGCCGTGGAGGCTCGCTCATAGGAGGGGTTAAGCATCATTGATCACACTGTATTATATTTCCCTATTGGTATTGCTAAACACGTTACATTAACTTAGCTATGGCGTACTCGTATATCATTGCGAAGTTACGTGGGACACCGAGCAACTGTAAGTATAGTACTGGCTTTTGCGCATATCAAGTAAGTAAGTATGTGATGGGGCAGAGGCTCTCAAAAACATACCGCAATTGTTTGCTTAAAGACTTTTGCAACAAATATAATAAAACAAACACATAGAAATGCATAACTTCACATAAACTGCATTAACATTAAATTAATATCTTATTAATACTTGGTCACAAATGATGGTTAATACAGCATAAGGCTCAAGGCAAATAATGGTTATTTCATAATAGCATAGATAATTTTATAAATATAGTTATGTTCTGAAACTGCAGTGCCGTCCATTTGTTTAGGCCTAGACTGGGCGCTCCAAGCAGTGGGTATACTTCATAAGGATAGGGCATAAGGATAGGAAGCCATTCGTGATCAACATAGAAAACTCACGGTTTTACAATTTGTAGCAAGTTCAGCAGACTTTAAGGCACTTAGAATATTTTGCAATTTAAAAGTATAAGCTTGTATCACAATGGCTACGTTTTCAGCATTTTTTAAGTAAGCATTTTTATAGGTAATTTCACAATTTCTAAACTGGAAAATCTGTTTCGCCAATCGACAGCGGTGTGTACCGTAACCCACTGGCCTTTAGCTTGCTGGTGTGCTGACTGCTGAAATCACCTTGCCTCTAAAAGCGAGGACCAAACAATATGATGCACGTTATTTGTACTTGAAAGTGTTTTTAATATGCCGTCCCTTGTAAAACTTGTGATGTTAATAGTTCAGCCCATATTATATTTTCTCTTATTGGGTTGAAAATTGAAATAATTCTTCAATAAATTGTTTTCAGTATCGAAACCACATTCTAAAGGTTTTGTATAAACGGAGCACACCTGCACACATTTTTTGGCCTCATTTTGTTGAATTTTTACTTACATAAGACATTGTAAAAATGGGAATTTATGTTTATATTACAAAACGAAATATCTATGTCAAGCACAGTTCTTTAAAAGTTTGCTAGGAGCACTAAGGATATTAATGGTTATTTCCTCACTAGATAGATTGAGAACAAGTAACTAACACTACATGAACATCTCACTCCGGAGCTGTTTATTGACTACGAACCTGAGGGGCGCTTACACAGAGTGCGTCATTTACCTATTATCCGTCTCAGCTCACTTTGCCGGTAGCGACTTAGCAACTAATTGCCTACTGAGGGACGGAACAGGATATTTTGATATTTGAGCCTTACTCAAAGAACCTCTATAGGAACACCTCGGGGGTAAGAAATGATATTAAATAAAACCCCGGTCTGTGAGACACAGATTTAGACGGGGTCGGTAAAATTACGGGGTCTCAGAAGTGCGACTTCTGTGCGGAATGCTTTAATGTAGCACATACTACTTTTGTATTCTGTAGGAGCTAAACCCTTCAAAACGAAGTACTTTATCACAGCTCTTTTTTCAGTTTTATCCATTTTGTGGAACATATTAACACTAGTTTGTTTACATGATCATCACAAACAAATGATACTACACTTTCGAGTTTGAAACTTTATAACGTACCATCTAAAATATGATACTTAACAATTATTACAAGTAATAAATATCACGAGAGGGTCTGCGATTACCAATAAATTTATTTGAAAAGCTCAGACCCTCGAGTGATATTTTTCAGGACTATTTCACGATTAAAATAAGAATTGAAATATAATTCCTATAAGTTTGACTTACAATATAATACTAATTGTATATTTGTACTTTTCAAGCAACCTTGCGACAAAAGAATGCAAATTGCCAGTAATGCCAATAGAGAAGAGTCAAACGCGGGTTTAGAACTATTTCATGAATAGAATAAGAATAAATGGGATATATATTTGAAATTCGCGCACAGAATATTAATACTTACATAAAACGCTATACTTATAAATATCTATTCTATTCAGAAACCGTGAAACTGAAATGAACAAAAGTCGACTATTACAATTGCTACCGTTCGATTTTCTAATACCAACTGAGAAAAAAAAAACATACATTGTCCCCATTTTTCTTTGTGTTCTGTGGTTTGGAATTTCCCAATGATAAGAACAATTTGTACATTTGACGCATCACCAAAACGCTTTGAAGAACCCTCCATTTTGCGTTATGATTGTCGACTGTTCATGCTTTTGTTGCTATCAATAGCTCTCTAGCAAAAGTGGTCAGTGATGCATATTTAGGAATTATATGGTGGAGGTATACAGTTGACTACATGACCACAAGACAATTGCACGTCGCGTGATAAACGGATTTGATAATTTTTTCAACAATTTCACTCTGCTTAATTCGGCAGTGATTGGTCAAAATTAATTTTTTTTTATTTGGTTTCTTTGGTCGATTTTAAGATGACGTCACATCAGTGAAATAGTCATAGTAATTTGGCCATCTCTGAGTCAGGAGGACTTTTATAATACCAGTCATAAGTAGATCACAATTATAGATATAATAATAATTCCTAAAGCTAAGGCTAAGTATGTAAAATATGTTACTCAAATTTGAATATTAACAATATGTTAATAGTCACTGTGAATAAGAAAATTATCTTTCTTGCTTTAATATAAGAAGTGTTAGTCCATAACATTTTGAAAGTCATAGATAAAAAAAAAAATAAATAATTTTTGTTGAAAAATATTTTAAAAGAAAATCTTTCAGATATTAAGTAAGCTTAGTATTGTATAAAGTTAAATTACTTCATTCTAAGGGTTTCAGAGCTTTAGTTCTGCTACTTCAAACTTAATGATTTTTATTTTTGGTAGCTTTGCGTTAACAGACTGCCGAAATTAAATGAAATTGCTAATTGCTCGGTCATTTATTTATTGCAAAATCTGCTAAAGACGTGATAATAACACCCTCTCTCTTGTCATGATGGAAAACTGCGCAAAAGCAATAGACAGACGTTTCCTAGATGGTATTCGAAGCCATGACCCAAATATAACCATCTTCTTTCTCACTGTTACTAGCGGTGTAGTTACCTCAAGGATGATTGTTACAGCCAAGTAGCGTTCCTTCTCTGTGACCTTCTCCCTTTTACATCTCTGTATGCTGCAAAAGGTCTATTGATAATTATGGGCTTATAGGGAAGGAAGAGAGATTATTTTAGTATACGAGCAACTTACCTTTGCGATTGTTAATGTCCCATTTCAGGAAGCTCGCAAAGTTCCACTAAGCGATGTTTATAGTTCAAGATAGTGATACAAATCTGACAGGCGAGAATGCCCCATAAACCACGAGCGAAATCGTATCTTTGAGTTTTTGAAGAAATGATAGATGCCTACATGAAAGCCCCTTGGGTGAGGTTTTCTGCGCCCTAAATAAGAAAATACCAAATTAATTAGTCTTCAATAAATTTCCCAGAAAGAGAGGATGTTACACCAGTTCTAGTTTTTCTGTAAACGGCAATCAGGTGTGACTGGGAAACTAACGTGCCGAGAGATTACTTGTTCCGCCAATAAGAAAGTCACAGATTCTAATCCGAATTAAATAGACATTATACCGAAGCCTTTACTTTGATATTGAAGATAGCTTTGTATTAGGACAAACGTGCTATGCATTTGAATGAAATGGTCTATGTAAAGTTTTCAAAACTTCCCAGTGTGAATAACTACTTATTAACTTATAAAGTTAATTTAAACAAAAAATACACAAATACTGGTGTTAAATTTAGACAAAATAAAAAAGTAAATTACTTTAGGATGAAAACAATTTATATAAATTAATTACAATTATTAATATTACTGAAATACAGCATATTTCGGAACTACGGACCAATGTGCTTCGTATTTTCTTGAACGGCATAAAACATTTTGATACAATTTTTTATCATCAAAACACAACTATTACATTAAGTGCTCAGTAGTAAATATTGCATTATCCAGCTTACGTTGCAATGATAAATAAAAGTGAACAAAAGATATAACACTGCATCCTGTATAAAATGTGAATATCAAAATTTAAAAGTTTAAAGTGAGGTGACAGAGAGTGAGGAACTAACATTTAATTAAAATTTATTTTCAACTTCCTCCTCAATATCTAAATCGACGAGATTGTTGTTTATATTAAATACATAGTAGATTGTTCAAATTAGGAAAATGTTAATAATAATTGCATTTAGTATTCAAACATATACGTATTTAAATATACAGTTATGTAAAATTAGTGGATATTTTTCTGTTATTCGACAATTGTTCCAAGGCTTTACAAAATTAAATCATTTAATTTACTATTATTATGAAACCGAAAGTCTGTAGGATGAATTGAGCTAATATTGAATCCATTTTTTCGCATACCTGCTTATGAAGAAAAATTACACTTTACTGTTTTTACAACAAACCATGCAATATTTTCCAAAAACCCTGAGAGAAATTTCTAAGCAGTATATGAGACAGAATAAAAATATGTAGGGTAAGAGAAAATTCGGTTTTACAGCTCGCCAAAACAAGCCATTAAAGTTGGATGAAAATAGGTTACCGAATAAGACTTTACAATAAGTATCATCGGAAAAAGTAAGAACAACAACAATAAAGAAAACCTGGATAAAAACAATTAATGAGATGATGAAGGCATGAGGGAGTAAACGAAGAAAACTGATATACACTAGTGGATACAGATAGAGGTATTTACATATAAAACCTCAATAATAATAATAATAATAATAATAATAATAATAATAATAATAATAATAATAATAACAATAATAATAATAATAAATTGTCTTTGTACATGATACCTCTCACACAAGTAATACGTTTTGGGCGATGTCCGCCAAGAGATAAAAACAACTTTGGATATGAATGCATCTGTGAAATTTAGACAAAAATGATGAAACATTGAATTTTTTTCAAAAATAATATTTATTGCTTCCGCGTGATTTAAATGGCCGCTACGTCACGATTTCAATGCTGTTGTGTGAGTGGGTGTGACTCACTGCAGTCTTTTTTGCTGCAAAACCTTGTGAACTTTTCACATTTAGGCTGCGTGGCTTGAAGAGAAGGTACAGAGATATCTTCTTGAATTTTCTTGTAGACACCGGAAGAATGCACTTCAAATGTCCTTGTCATGTTTTTAAAATGGAGCTATTGCCAATGTGAGAAAACCCCAAAACATGCACTAAAGGCACAACACAGATTCTCCTGTGATTAAAGTTGCTGTAACAATGTGTACACTCACTTTATCGTAAGTTTTTATAATTTTTGGTTGGGTAGTGTGCCTGTAAAGAATTTTGTATGAAAAATTGCAAATTACACTGACTTCAAATGTTAATGAGTGTAATATGGGATGTCAGGTCATATTAAATGCTATAGAGAAAGTCATTGTTGAAAAAATAAATCCAGTAAGTAACACAACTAGTGCTGTTAGGAATAGGTAGCGACTGAACCAAAGCGCATTTAGTTCTAAAATTACACATAAAATAGCAAAGAAAAAGTTAAGATAAACATAAAAGAAAAAGAAGCCAATAAGGTAGCTGAAGGACTTTCATATGGGACCGGCGAATTCTAAAGTAAAGGGATATGCGTTTCCTATAGCTAAATCTTTTAATTGACTTTTTTCCTCTTTTAATATTTACCTTTTTTTTTTACACCCAAGATCGCGGGTTCAAACCCGGCCAGGATCGATGGATTTTTTCGGGGCGTAAAAATTCTAAGTATGGCTTCCTTCGGAAGGAAAGTAAGGCCATGGGTCCCGTGTCGTACATTTACGGCACGTAAAAGAACCTCAAGCCTGAAAGAAGAGGCCTCTGACCAAAATTTGTCGGCCGTTTCACGCCCTGAATTGAATGAGACGCTGATGACCTGAGATGTTAAATAGCGTTCGTAAATAAAACAAACCAACAATCAACCTTTTGTGTGTGTGTGTGTGCGCGCGCGTGTGTGTTATCGCCGTTTTACTGCTGAGGCACCACAGGCAGTGGACACTGATGATACATAAGATGAAATTATATTTTGGGAAAGGATTTTTTTAAGAAAAGGAACGTTCCACACCTAAATTTAGAGTACCTTCCCAGCATTTACTATTTTTGAGGACTGAGGAAAACCTGGGTAAAGCCTTTGTCAGGGAGGATGATCCTGGCGAGATTCGAACCCCAGACCTCCCGCTCACGAGGCCCCGCCTTAACGACCTCGGCCACCCTCCCGGCAATATAACTCTTTGAACATTTTCACATAGATTCATAGATACATTCAAAATAAAAGATGATATTGTAGATGAAATGCATTAATCGTTACATAATTTTAAATTTGCCAATTATGAATAATTTGAAACAATAAATTTTTGCATAAAAATTTGTTTCTCCCGAACGGTTTGTCATTGACAAATAAACATACCACATTTTATAGCTGCGTTGTAGTGAAATAAGGGTCCAGTGTTTTCCCAATTTATAATAACAACTGTAACGCATGGAGTATTTCTTACCAATACACTAAAAATACAACAAAATGAGCATTTTTTCCAAAAACTGTCATAAACAGAAAAATTACATTTGTTATGTAAACTAGAATCTGAATGACTCAAATTTTCAAACTATTTGGATAAAAACTATGGTTTTAATTGTTTTCACACTTGCATCCCCTTAGAGCATTTCTGGAGACATTTATTTTAGCAGGACATTTGCAGCAAGCCAAGATATGCGTCCTTCACTTGCGGTTTACAGAAAAGCTGCATTTTGCTTACTGCACCTACGAAGTAGATAGTCCTAAACAGCTAAATCGTCTTAATTAGCTATACTACTGTCACATATGTAGCTTTCACATCCAGCTTTGTCTATATCTATGTTTTATCACAGTTATAGATGAGGAAGTTTAAACCGAAAGGCAAAACAAAACAACATTAGTGCTTCAGGACGACTTAGCCTACAGTGCACACTCTTTTTTCATCATGTGGAAGGGTCTGAGCGAAGTTGCCAAACCAATATCAGCACTACAGTGCTCAAATGACGCGATAAACTCCAAAACAAGCCTTGAGACTGAGGGTTACAACGGAAACATTTATTTGACGACTCGAGTAGTACTTCACGTAAACAAGTAGCATTCCATTTTTACCGTCACAGCGCCTTTTGGAGCAGCGATGTTGAGAAGAGCAGGGGAGAGGAGGCAGGTTTGATTTCGAGTGGATGTGCTCACAATGCCAGGTACTTGCGTCTCACTCCAAATTGGTTATAGCCCCGTCATTAAAATTACTCTATTAAATTAAGCGAATATCCCGCGTAACGGAAGAGTTAAACAATTGAAAAGCGATTTCTACAACCGACGTACTTTAGCGAGTGGCTTCAAAGGAAAGTTTGCTTCTGTAAGCGGGAGGTCTTTTAACGAAAGGGGAATGGAAAAGAAAACTTCCTTCTGTGTATGTTATATTTGTGCCGCCTGTACGCATATTTTCATGTAAAATACGCTTATTATTAGTTATAGATGGAGCGATCGCGTTTTCTTCATTGCTTAGCCCATCCCTTTCCTTAAGTCAGAAGCATAAAGAATCACTTACAATCATTGTTTATGAAATTTCATTAAATTAACTAACGATTCTTAGTTTAAGCATAGTGGCATATTGTACACACGACTGTAGAACTAAAAAAGACGTATCTTCATTCCGTGTTTTTGTTCATACACATATGTACATTGTATACATTTTTTCTAACAGTATCGTAGAAATAAAGCGATTTTTTATGCTGAATAGAGAGCATGAGTCATAAGTATTGCTACCATAGACCAGAGCCGGTCCTGGTGGTCTAGTGGTAACTATACTTGCCACGTAGATCCAAGGTCGTTGTATCTTAGGGCGTAAAGTGTGGCTTCCTTCGGAACCGTTTGTCCCGCGTTGTAGATGTACGGCACGTAAAGGAACCTCAAGTCTAAAGGAAAATGCCCGTGATCAAAATTTATCGGCCGTTTTTCCCCCTGAGTTGCATGGGACGCTAATGACCTGAGACGGCGACAGCTTTGCTCCTTTTTTCCTTTCAAATCCTTGTATAACAGCTCTGCTGGAAGAATTTGTAAGATCTGAATGATAAACATTCTAATGTGCTAGCTTGCCAAGTTTGGTTTCATGCCATATATATATTTATTACTTATTGATAAAATAATAACGCTTTCCACAATAGAGGACCGCAAAGAACAATGCATGGAAATACATATAAATAAGTTTAAAAACGAAAAAATATATTTAAAAAAATGAGGAGGAATGCAAGGAAAGAAATATAGAAAACAGATTGGTATAAAGGGAACGTGAATGCGAAAAGGAGAGCTTATTTAAAATTGTTCTATATGTAGTAGAACATTTACTACCGTGAACGCGAAGTTGATTTAGCATCGACCATACAGTGTAGTGTTCCATTGTAAAAAACACGTTTTTGTTGCAACCACAAACTCTAACCCCCTATCTGTGACGTTAAGTACTCTAACTTGCGTCAAGCTTATGCTGATATCTTTTTTTTTTTTTTTTTCAGAAGAAATTGTTCCATCTCTAGTTATAAACGAGCTTAGCTTACTAATATCGGGTCAATAATTATAGTTTATGAAATGTAAATTTAAATTAATAAGCAAGTAAACAATATGATCTATTTAAATTAACACACATACATATATGTAGCAACTGAAACGGCAAGCTTACAGTTCGATTCCCGCTAGGGCCTTCTTTCCTGATTGAGTTTGTTCTCCAGTTCCTAACTCTTCAAGAATAGAAAATGCTGCGGAAGTGCTCTAATCTAGGCTTGGAACGTTCCTTCCTTCTCAAATAAATTCGTTGCTCAAAGTATCATTTCATCTCACGTAACAGCAGTGAGCAGCCTCAGCAGTGAAAACGGGTGTTAAACATTACTCGAAAAAATTATAAAGTAATGGCTGTATGCATCTAATACTATTCTTAATTTGACAGTGATATGGAATTTTATATTCCCTAATCTTTCGAACATGATTCTTGCTAAATATTTTTGTGGAAGTATATTACTCTGTCTCAAAATTAATCTCAATTTTTAAATTGCGTATCAATAAAAAATACCGTCTAGAATCTCCTTAACTAGTTGAGAAATCGGTGTACCCTAATTGGAGATTTTATAAACACTTTACTCTGGTCTTTGTGATCTATAAAATGTTGAGGTTCTTGTCCACGTTATTTATTTATTTTATTATTTATTTAAATACATAATGCAGAAGATACAAAAATGTGCTGCATACTCGAAAGAGCAGAACCTCATGCTGGGGTGCTGTTCAGTTCTTTAGAGGAATAACAAATGAATATACATGTAATTGGAAATATAGTTGCACAAGTTGAAAGAGTATACAACGTACAGAATTTACAGCTGTGAAGTTTGTTGAGCTTGAAACTTACATACAAGAACAAGAACTCGGAACTAACGTCTAAAAGAATTGCACATTCAATACGCTTGTGTGTATCAATAAGCTATGTAAACCCTTTGATTAAAAAAAAAAAAAAAAAAAAAAAAGTAACCACCAGTATGTACGTGTTGATCGGAGAACTTTGGGGACGCTCGTAAACGCTGTATTCACAAGAGCATGCAGCGAGTGCACACTGCCGTGGACTGCCTATAAACGTTATCGTCAAAATCGTAAGCATCTGGAAAGAGAACATCAGGGTAGGGTGGCAGTGGCAGAGGGGTTAAGAAGGCATTGCTCTTCTGCGTAAGCTACTGGGTTCAAATCCTACACAACGTTTATTATTGGTTTTATAGGGAACTTCATGTTGCCTTAATATCATAATATCATATTATATTTTAACGAATTTGAGTTTTATGACATTATCTATGCACACACAAAAATATAACCACAAACTAACGTATTCTTTACAAATAACTAAATAAATACATGAACAGAAAAAGTTTTGTTCTAAAGTGAAAACACAAACTGATATCGTGTTTGAATCCTCAGTATGTATAGGTAACTGTCCTCCATCTTCGGGGCATAGGTGGTGGCAGATTTCTACAGAAATGTGGACGAGAGACTACAAAATCCCAGGCTTCTTGAATTTGTGCCCATAAGTCAACGTTTGTCCTTGATGCATGTGCAGGGACTGCGTGTGTAGCATATTGCATTTAGACAGAACAAATATTGAAGGAAATATTGTAATATATACAATATGTTAACGTTAAAGATTGCTATGTATGGGAAACAATATTACGAAACTAATTTGTCATAATAGGTTACAAGGGTTTATTTAAATAAAAAATGTTCTTATTCTGCACACTCTGCCACAGGCTAACAGAACACACTGTCTTTAGTGAATGTCACGTAACACAGCTGCTGCAGTGGCTACACGGCCTGGCTTGTTATCTTGTGAACCGCGCGCTGTAACGAGTAGGACTTGGAAGAATTTTGCGTTCAAGAGAGGTCTCATTTTTTTGTCAAAAGGTGTATATGTGATTAGAATATAAATGCTGAATTTGGAGTACATATAAAACATATATACAAAGCATTTAACAATGCTAATTTCTAGTAGAGGGAAAACGATTTTCAAATATTAATAATGTGGACATGACTCAATTTCTTCCTTTTGTGTCTAAATATGTGATTTCGTTCAATATCGTTTGCTTTTATTTTAAACCCACTTCTGTTTCCTCTTATTTTTTCAGCTTATTTTTATTATTACAATCAGTTTGATATGTATAAATAATCATTTTTCAGGAATATCGCAATTTCCATGGGAGAGCATTTTTTTTCCTGATCTCTGGACATTTTTTAAATGATAGAAAAGTGTTCTGTTATTTTAAATGTGTTCATATGCCATATTAGATATCATAACGAAGTTTAAAATAACATCCCATTCTTAGCATTCAGTAAATAAATCTAAACTAATTATCTGGATTATTTCAATTTAAAAATGTTCATTTTCCCAGTAGAATTGTATCATGTTATCATAGCTATATGACGGCATGATTAATTAATATCATTACTGAAACTGCGAGCATTAATGATGTGTGATTATTTTATTTGTGTGTACAATAAGACAGGAGTAGATACGACGAGAGGGACTGATGCTCTTAATGCCATAGGTGCAGAGCTCGCATTAAGCCAGTCCGCCACTGGAGCCCTTGTCGACTCTCCTGTGAGAGCCCTTGGAGCGCCCTCGACTCTACTCCACTCATTGCATTCCCGCCCCCTCATCGCTCCCAGAGATGACATATTCATCTGGCCCACCTTCCGTCCTTCCTTACACGTAGCTTCTTGTTTGTTGCCATCACACGCTGCCTATTTACCTGTATTAACATGTTTGCACAGTACATTCAAAATCTATTACCGCAATAACTCTTTCCCTTTAGACTTTGTACCTCATTCGGGAATTAATGACGGTTTTATACTATTAATTTTTAATTTCAAAATATGAATATAAATACCTGTTTTTTTAACTTAGCACTTTATTTTAAAGCTTATACTGTGCCTATTTTGTAGCAGTAATTGTCTTATAATTATGTTGTAAATTTGGGCACATTGCCGGCTAAAAATGCAGAAGCACTTCCGAACGCATAGTTCAGCATTGGTTTACAAAAAACCAAACTGAGGATTTTGGTCTTGAAGATGAGAAAGGTTAAGGACGTGATAGTAGAGTTGATGATGATCAACACACGGAAACTGTTGCAGTAAATGTAGGTCAAACTATTCGAGAACTTGCTACATAACGCAGGCTTGTACCTTCAATATATTGTTCTCACTTGAAAATACAGAACAAATTTAAAAACTGCATATTAATAATTATTAATATTGATGTATACTATTGGACAAAATAATTCCTTAATCACCGAAGTTAAAATAAATAACTAGATCACTGGTGATAAATCAAAGTTTGACCGCTGAGGTAAGAATACCAAGGTAACAGTCCACTAGCAACGCATTGAAAATCAACACCAGGTTTTACTTCGGTAGTCAAAAAGTGTTCTTCGTCAGGAAGTTTGCTACCAAGCCATAAACGCCTCTGAAACATGCTGAGAATATAAAAGGAAAGGAAAGTTGACACTCCAACCAATGGGCAGTAATCGCTGTTTTGGAGAAAATTCCAAGGAAATAGGCGTAATGCAAGGAAAGCAAGGAGAGGGGAAAGGAAGGAAATGCGGATTGTGTAGCTTGAAATATAACTGCAAACATTGCAAAAGGTCGTTAATCGAGTTACATCACCTTGATCCCCATCCTAGATACCAGCCAGAAAATACATAAGATAAAAGTACATGAGTCGTGGTTTGTTGATTGATCTGACCTACATTTAAGTTTTATGCCCTAGCCGCATAATTTATTTTTATTTTCTAAGGCATAGGATCATTCAATTTTCTTCTGATAAAGGTTCTAAATGGTTCGGCCTTCCAAATTAACATAAATATAACTGATTATTTACCGCTGACCATGACGCATTGGGTTATCTTTTCGATCTTCTGATCAATCTCTTTTAACTCTGGAGAATACTCAAGATAAAGTGCATGTAAATAATCTAGTCTATCATACAAGGACTTAAAAACATCCCCTCCAAATCGCGACAACTGCAGCAAATGATACCAAACTGCTTAGGCAGGAGCTGAAAATGTGGAACAAAAAAGGATAATTCTAGTATCTCCTCTCACAATTCTAGTAAGTAAATCAGCCTTTAAATGTTTACGTTTAGTAGTACTTTAAATTAATAGTGCTGCACTTCATTTCTAATCGCGGATAGAGCAGGTCTCCGTAACTAGCGTATAATAGCGTGCCTTCCAATAACCGAAGTTTATCCGTTGCGGTCCAAATGTAATTGGTTCAACTGGTATTATTAAACGAAAAAAGACGGTACATTTTATACTTTGCATTAGTATGATTTGTTCATGAAAAGTGAAGCAGAAAGACGCTTCTTCACTTGCAAATATAGTTTGATATTTTTCCCTTCTTGTTTATAATTATAATTAAAGATTTTTCTCTTTTAATGGTTTTTTCCCTCTCTCTTCCTGCTTCGTTCTTTGCACTTCCTGATTCCATTGAAATGCTTGTCTGGGAGATGCAATCGATGGATCAATCCACCCGCTAGTCATGCAATATAATCTAATTATCATTGTCAAGGCTTCTCCTACGTCTCTTGTGTTTACTCGATATTTTTTCCAGCAAAATCCGAATACTTAACGATGGAAATCAAAGTGATCCTTTCTCTTTTTCTTTCTGTCACACTTGCTTGGGAATCTGAGGACCGGGTGTTTCGATTTCCGGCGGTATGCCTCCATTCAGAGCTGGCGGCATCTCGGTGCGAGTGGAGAAATTATCTTTTCAGCAGCGGCGCCTTGGTCCCGGCAAGTCAACTCCGCTAGCTGGAGCCCTTCATTACGCTAGGTCAAGCCAGGCATTCATTAAAGTCGCCTTCGCAGTGCCGTAGAACGCGACCGGGGTGGCCCGATCTTAATTGCTCTCGACCCACCGCTTCTCCCCTCTCGCCGCCCTTACCCAACATCGCATTGCTTCAGCGAAGAAACCTTCATGAATAGACTTCGGATTTGCCTGCATAAGGAGGGACTAAAATATGCATGCAAATTTGCGTTAAGGGGTGTAAGTGCTCGGGAAACAACACTGAGAGGGATATTAAATTAAATAAATAAATGCATTAATAAAATAAAGCTCGTTTACATTAAGAGCCTCACAGGCAAGCAAAATTTGCAAATGTTTAAAAATAAAGTTGGTAGTGATGAAATGTAATGCATTGAGTATAGATGGTTATATTATCATATCGCTGGAATGATTTTGACGAGTCTTGAGTCATTTATAAAAATTCAACAGAACAATTTACTAAGCATGTGATATAGCAGAAGAATGCATTACAATATTGACATAACTATCCATGCGTTCTATTTATAGCCGAGCCAAAGATCACGTCTATGCTTAGTTCGCTTGCACTGTAATGACCTCGGTATTACTCCAGTAGCGCACTAGCGGCGAATGACCTCTCAAGGATATGTTAATCAACTGTGTTATACTGTGTCAGTTGCTGCCTTCTGTTCGAGCTATAAAGACCAGAGTTTGTTCATTGTGCATCTCGAAAGTAAAAGTTTATAAGCTATCTGTGTTACATAAGAATGACATTAGATTATCTTTAATAGCCCACTGAAATGCCTACCGAAATTTTCACGCTTGAACAAAGAATGTTTATGTACGAACATACGTAAAAACCGAATTATGTAGACAGGTGTGTAGACAATTCAGGAGAAATTACCTGGTATTTCAATTTCAGGTAAAGAAACTATATGGTTAATAAGTTTAGGACAATGGGGTCGCTAAACGCTAAACCTAAGAAACGAAAAAGATGTTCTTACGATGGAAAAAATTGACGAAATTGGTGCATCATCCGAACGCTGTCCAAATAAATCTCTAAGACGTGTTGCACACAGCAAGAGATTGTTTCAAAAACCTCTGTTCATAGGGCTGCTAAACTTTTAAAATTGAAACCTTACAGAGTGACTATAGTTCACGAATTACTATCTCGTGACGACGAAAAACGAGTAAATTTGTTACAAAATATCGTTGATGGTACAGTTGACCCACATTCAATAATTTTATCAAATGAGGCGTGGTTTCCCCACACATAGACTAACTTAAGGATAATGTAAAAACAGAAATTATCAACATTATGCAAGAAGAATCTATGATACTTATTTTTCAGCTAGTTTTAATTAACTTCAATAATGTTGCCAAAGGCTTTAAAAATCTCAGATTTAGAAAATTTTTCGCTTCACTTTGGCAGTGATTATTAGACTCAAGGTTTAGCTGTATAAAGCTAAATGCATGCACAGCGTAAACGAGGACAAATAGTGCAGTCAGATATGCTGTGCATAGACCTCGCTTGGGCTAAACCATAGGAGTTTAGTGATTAATTCAGAGCCCGGAAGTTTTAGACATTTTTTCTATCTGGGTGGATATATTTAAGAGTCAGATAGAAATGAACATTTTTCCGTACATTTGGGGTGGTGGGGCCAGTTTTTATTTTGCTTATTTTGCTTTCTGTTGCCTATTTTAAGATTTAAAACTTGGGGGGGGGGGGGCTGCTATTCATTTTTATGCGATTATTCACGATTTTAGAAAGCACACAAAGAATGTCAATATATAGAAGTGAAAAAAATGTTATAGCAATTAAATGGCATGTTCACCAAATATATATTGAGAATCTTGTGATGTCGTCCTGGTGGTGTAGTGGTTACCATATTTGCCTCCTAAGCCCAGGAACGCGGGTTCGAACCCGGCCAGGACCGATGAATTTTTTCGGGCGTAAAAATCTTAAGTGTGGCCTCCTTTGGAAGGGAAGTAAAGCCGTGGGTCCCGTGTGCACATTTACGGCACGAAAATGATCCTCAAGCGTGAAAGAGAGGCCTCTGAGCAAAATTTGTCGGCCGTTTCACGCCCTGAGATGCTAAAGAGCGTCCATAAATAAAATCAACCAAAAAAAAAAAATCTTGTTATAAATTTATTTCTTTTCAAGCACTCAAAAACTTTATCTCAACTCATTTACTTAAGCTCTTTAAACAGCAGAACCTTCATTAGTGAAAGTAACGCACAGTGTTATTCTATGCAGATCTCTGCATAGAATAACAGGAAATAGAGAGGATGAGGGAAATACTGTAGTTTTGAATAGCCTGGCGAATACCTGATATCGATCTGCGCGAGACAATTCTGGGAAATGTGTGGTGTAGGTAACTTCTCAGCAGCATAAAAGTAACAAACAATTGCAAGCGAGAAAGACGAGTGCGATACAGCTGTACAATAAACCGTCCCTACAATGTGTTCAGTACGGAAGTAAGAGAGATACTAACCCGATTCTCCTATAAACGCATTAACTAGACCTGATATTACTGCGTATCTTTCGCTCATTCGCTAGGACTATTCAAAACTACTTTGCTTTGTCTTGATCAACTTTTCCGGACATTAGTCCGGAAAGATGAATGTTCTATTGTTACTGGTATGAGTCCTTCCGAAATATCTTGTTTTGAATATGCTCCAATCACTTCAGTGGAGGTAGAACGTTCTTTTTCAATGATGGAAAATGTTCTCTTTGACAAGCGGCTGGCTGTGACTATTGATACCTTGAAAAAACATCTTATTGCTTCTTGTAACCAAAAAAAGTAATCTCATGTACTTTAATTATACGATAAATACTGATTTTCATTAATAATGAGTAATATTATTGATTGTATTCACTTTTAAAAATCTCTATTTTAATTATATTACTGCCTATTTTCAGTATTTTAAATGCCTTTTTGTCTGCCATTTTAACCAAAATAAATACCTGAACTTCCAGGCTCTGGTGATTATATTGGATATTCCGTTTACAGATATCAAGAAATAAATGCTCACAGTTTAAAAATATAACAAGATATTTTCACTATTAACGTCTTACAAAATGCAAAACTCTCCAAGTGTATTCAATAACAATGATGGGAAAGACGTGTGCGGGCTTGCGTTTTGTCATGCACAGTGTTTAACATAAGAACAAGCCTAGTGTCATACATTCAGTAGAGCAACAGACATGTTACGGTAAGAGTTTGGATGCCACAACAAATACTTCAGTGTGTGCTATGATCAGCATAACAGAAATCTGTTCTGTGTGTACTATGCCATGAGTAGTGTCTGCAGGATAACTGGAGGAGCACACATCGGGTTGCGTTGACCATTCACCTACACGTGGAGAGTTTCTATACAAATTTTTGTAAAATTATTTTAATAAAACATTATTTACATATCAAATTATCATTTATTTCTCGATACCTCTAAGCGGAACACATTGTAAGTAGGTGCACAGTGTCTATGAAAGGAAACCACAAATCTCAGAGACTTTACAGCTTTAATAACCAATGTTTCTATATTAAACTTCTTCAGACATTTTACTAATTAAAACCTACAGGAAACCAAAGTCAATCAGCCTCGCTCCACAAAAACTGTGAAAGACAGGTAGCAGCAAAGAATGCATTATGTATGCAATTGGGATACGCAATTCTACTATAGAATGTATTTGCAAATTATTAGAGAAGTTAATTGTTTAAAAGCAAGTACGAATCCTTGAGGAAACCGCATATGCTCCGATATTAGGATCCAGGAAATAATGTGGCACTTATAAAAACTGTATTATTAAATCTATAGAGAGAGAGCGGGAATAGTACTATACTACGCAATGGCTTACAAGAAGAAGCTCGGGATAAATACAGACTTGCTTTATGTTACCGAATACTTCCATTAGTTTCATGATCCAACCTAAGATTAATTGCTTTGAATTATCAAAAATACGAAATAGTAAAGTCGAAATGTTTGTTCTGTCTTGCATAGTCTATAGATATTATCACATTTTAATACAGAACCCGAGGAAGCTGTAAATTACCTTAGAGTGCGCTGAGATGTAGATAAAACATCTTAACACCAAATTCAGTCATGTTTATATCCGACACAAAAATGCATCTATTCCACAAGAAGCTCATAACTACCAGTAATATACTGTATACCCATTACGGGGAGAAGTATAAGCCAGCGAAGTATATAAAAATCACAATTTTTTTTCGGAATAAAGCGTTAATATTTGCACAGAGATTTCTATATTTAACTGCAACAAAGTTCAAAACGTTGCCAGTTTATCTTGCAGCAAATCTTAATCTCTTCATTAAAGGTCATTCAATAAGTAAATTTCCCTATTGCGGGAAAAATATTATATACTAATTTTTATTTTGAAATAAATTCAGGAAAAATTAACAACTATTCAGCATTTTTTCAAGCATTTTTTGGTATCATAGTACTATTTTTGATACATTTTCTGTTCCGTTAAGATGAAAATCATCAGGGAAAAGAGGTGGAATGCAGAAAATTATCCATTTTAATTTCTTAAGTAGGTCGTGGTTTCTTTCAGGTGAGCGTGGGCGAGCGTTATTGTGCAGTAGCAGAACTTTTGCAGTCAAAAGTTCGGAGCGTTTCATTTGACCTTAGCTCTAAAGTTGCGTCTGGTGCTCAGCATCCTTCAGCTTTCATTGTGACTCTATACACCAGCAAACTCCCCTGACAGTCCCAAAACACCTCAGCTGCAACCATCTTACGCTACATTATTCGTCATGCGCATTTTTCACATCCTTCAATGAACCTTGTACACCACCTGAATGCTCATACAAACCATCGGACACGCTTTGTAGTAGCACCTCTTTGGTTAAGTAATGAAACTGCTTCAGGGCTATCAACACACCATTAAGAAAATTCTGATTCAAAAAACTTCTTTTTTTTTGTTTAAGATTTAAAAAATAGGAAAGCTTACTTATTGAATGACCCCTCTTTCTTCTCTCTTGGCACACATTCCAAATATCTATCCCAGAAGTTTTAGGTGTATTCTTAAAACCAGGAAAATCTTTGGTCTCATCTATGTCAATATATTCATGCCGCTGTGCATAATATTAAGTAAATTGACATATAGTAATGTTAAAGGCTAATAGTTCAGTGGAATGTTTTAAGTTGTTAACAATGTAGCGAATATTAAGTCAACATAATGTAGTGTTTTATTAGCGAAAGATTATGAGTGTATCAAACCAGTATAAGAATGAACATGAAAAGTAACAAAAGCAAATATTTTTAAGGTAACTCAGTTTAGAAATTCTGCTTTTTATTGTTGATTATGTCTGTTTTAACCATTGGATGTTCATATTTTTGTAACCACTCCAAAAACTGTTCGTAAATACCATAGCACGATTTTAGAGGATCACGAACTAAAGAGATTTTTAAATTGTTGGAGTCTATACATATCTCAGATTAATCCAAATTTTAAGAGAAGGGTTTTGATAAGAAAATTATCAAGATGAGTACCAAATTTGTAAAAAATGTAAATGTACCAACGACATTTTTATATATTTCCATTTACAACTCGTTTTTATTATTACTGTAAAGTATTATTTTGAAGTAAAAATTCTTAGCAATTGTTTTTACAAGATATGGAATGTTGTCCACACATTAGAATGTAGTGGAAACTTCACTTAACGCATACAACGAATATTCTCTTATCCACTCTGTGTACAATTCATATTTCTCAACCGAAACTACCAGAACTGCTGGGAATGCTGTCCCACTAGCTAAGTAGTGGATGTATGTGTTTATAAGTTAATTTAAATTATTATAATTCATTAGAATGGCCAGTAAATATAAAAGGTTGCATTTTAAAATTTTGTTACATTAAATGTTAAATTCATTTATAATAAAAAACTAGAATATTACGGGGGACACTGGGTGAAAATTGATCAAAGTTGGTCATAAAATAGCTTTATTAGTTTTTTTTAGTAAAAAAATGTTTTATGTGTTACAGGGATTCAAGAGCATGTGACGCTTATAACTTAATTTAATGACTTCATGTGTAGATTGCAATAACATTTGAAAAAAGTAATTATTTTAAACAATAAATAACTTAAAAGCTGTTTGCTAATGAAACTTTGCCATATTCCTAAGCATTTTATAAAGAATATACGTGCCAACGCGAAGTCCTCAGTTCAAAATTTACAGATAATAAAAATCTAGCCTCTAGAGTAGCCTCTAGCCTCTAGAGTAATTTTGACACATGCTGTAAATATTTTAAATTTGGCATTGTATATTCCGTATCTTCGTTTTTGTCATTGTGTTTTCCGCCTTCCTTCATTTTGTCTTTTTTTTTTTAATTATCTGGAATACTTAATTTGCATTTTATGGAGAAATGCCAAAAAATGTATTCTTGAAATTATTTTAACCGCTGTATTAAAAATAAAATGAACTCCTTGGAGAGATCGCTCTAATGGTCAGTGTGGTTTTAAACATTTTTACGTTAATTTCTTATTGTCTTTTGTGCCATTAAAAAAAAAACGAAGGAAGAAACTGCCTTTCTTTTCTCGAATATCGATTAAGGAATTTTGTCTCCGTGTATGATTGGGGAAAGAAGTTACCACAGACTAAATAGTGCTGCAACTCCACGTGCTTTACAGTCAACATGTGCCAGTGTCGCTGAAGCGTCGAACTGAGCAGTTTTAACAGTTTTACGGAGCTCTGGAGTCTGAACAAGGTAGGTGAAGCGATATCTTGGAGGACAGCAAGTAAGTGAGTCATTTAGACAGATTTCTATGCAGATATGCAAAGACGTGGTGCTTCGGCGATGCGGCAGTTACAGAGAACGAGCTTTGGAGTGGACTTGTGGGCCAAGTGCCATCCAAGTCGAGGAGCAGGAGAGTCGGTCTATTCCTTGCTTCCTTGAAGCACCATCAATGGGCCTTCTCATGGCTTCACACTTATACACACACGACAAATTCGCACACTCGTACATCGTCTTAGAGAAGTCCTTGTTGCTCATTTTCCGTGCGCAGAAACGATAACAGGAAAACAAGTCATTCAAGCATGTTCCTCGAGAGAACTGTGCACTTCTTTTCCACTCGCCGCTGTCTTGTAGAGCTAAAAATTTAAAGACTGTTGTGTACAATGAGAAAGAACTAAGTCTATGGCAGATCTCTTTTCAACATAAAATACAAATCTGTGACTTCAAGCAAATATTTTCTGCTGTCTAGAAAATTAAAGGGGAGGGGTATGTTAATACTTATGTGGAGGAGAATACTAAGCAAAAGGATTGAGAAACAAGATATTCTTTCTCTCTATTTTATTTTCTACTTATTCTTCTCTCCTTCTTTCTCCTTCTCCAAGGTACAAAATGAGATAAAAACTGGAGAAAGGATCATTTTCCTGCAATTGTTTGGTTGCTCTTTGAAGAACGGAAGAAGGTAAGGAATAGAATAAGGGGGAAGGGGAATCAAAATTAAATGAAGAAAGATGGACAGCAGGAGAAGAAAGAAAATAGAAGAATATTTTGCATTCATTTAATTTTGCCCGTACTCTTTTTTCTTAATTACTATTATTTTCTTTTCTTCTCTCTTTCTTACTACAATCGTTATCCTTTTTAAACTGAAATATTTGCGAATTTTATAATTACATCGCTGAAAATGAAACAATTGCACAACGCATGATTTTTAATGTTAGGATTATAATAACAATCTATATTGGTTAAAATGTACTACTAAAATAAACTTGTTTATCAAATTCTATAGGCTTTATTAGGCTTAGATTCTCAGGAGAGTTTGGCACCTGGAAGCGCCCTAAGGGGGCATCTCCGGTAGGGATGGTTACACTCGGCGGCCAGATCCTAAGGCGGGTGTAAATACTCGTGTGTTAAATCCCAGACAGCAGAACCCCACTTAGAGAAAATCCTCCAACACTACGTTCAGCACCAGTATACTTTTCTGACGCTTTCAACCCTGCAATCTTAAACTGGAATAAAAGTATATGAAGCTTGAGAGAGAAAAATTCATGGAAGGAAAATATCTTTTCCAGCGTTCGCTTGAGTGATGGGAGACCTACCGCCACGGGTGGCCGAGGTCGTTAAGGCGCGTACTCGTGAGCGGGAGGTCTGGGGTTTGAATCCCACCAGGACTGTCCTCCCTGATTGAGGTGTTTTCCTAGTTTTCCAGTCTCCTCATAAATGGCAAACGTCGGGAAAGACCCTAAAGGCGTGGAACGTTTCCTTCCTTGAAAAAATAAGCTCCTTTCCCAATTTATCATTTCATCTCATGTTTAATCAGTATCCACCGCCTGTAGTGCCTCAGTAGTAAAACGGGCGTTAAACACCATTCAAAAGCAAAAAACAAAAACAAAAACAAAAGAAGAAGAAGAAGAAGAAGAAGAAGAAGAGAGAAGGAAGGGAGGGAGGGAGGAAGGAAGGAAGGAAGGAAGGAAGGAAGGAAGGAAGGAAGGAAGGAAGGAAGAAGCCGGTCCTAAGGGGTTTGAATTCAAGACCTCCAGAATACGAGTTTAAGCGTCACTGCCTTTGCTATTCATTTCAGTTGGAGTTTTGGCAATTTGTAAATTAGCGAACATACATAGTTTTTCATTGGTTTCCACAGCATGCGCAATGAGCAATTTATCTTGAATGCCCAGAAGATTCAATAAGCGACACTGTCCATGTAATGTATTTATGAAAATCTGAAAATATTCAAGATCTTGTAAACGGAATTGGAGATATCTCAGTTGACAGAATACATATATTTTTGTTTACTCTTTCGCTAGATAGCTCAAAAGTTATAAAACTCCTTATCTTATATCACACCAGCACACAAGTTAAACAAGGACCTTAATTCTGACGTGCGACAGCAACTGTTACCATGTACATGCATATCTCATATTTAACACTATCCTTAAACTATACATTCATACTACAATGTATTTTAATACGCATCGTATAAAAGAAAGATATTTCAACTAGAAAAAAAATTACATCCCTTTTATAAGAAAAGTTTCTGCATCATATTTTGGTTTTAGTGTGACACGAGGTAAATGCTCAGTTTATCAATGTAGCGTTGTTTCACTCCTCTTCCTTGCAGGATGAGATTAGACGTCGGGCACGAAGATTCAACGACAAATTACCTCACCACCAGAGTTCTCTCATTCCTTCACAGAGGAGTCCCAATACTACTTTCCCTCCCCTCCCGTCGTCGGTCTGTACTGCGGTAAAGCCCAACACGTGGATTGGAATATAGCAGACATTCACAGGCTAGTCAACCCACCCAGTTACTGACTGAACTTCTCTTCATCTGCGGTTTGTTTGATACTTAGCACGGAACAGAGAGGTTTCATTTGCTGTAACTTTATAAAATAAGAATCAAACATTCCGTGTAGTGGGGAAATTCGGGAAAACTTTCCCGGGGTTGCTCTATTTTATAGAAGTGAATGAATAAATGAATTTTTCGCTTATGTCCCGTGGAGGGATAGGGTCGTCTAAAAAGAGAGCTCATTGGTAACTCATGTGGTGAAATAGTCCCCATAAGATCTGCACTTGATTAATACTACGCCGTTTAGCTTTCATTGTTTAATAGGGTGTCTTGATTAACACTACAATGTTTAACTTTCACTGTTCTGGTCTGGTGGAAGTTTATGAAGATGTCTCCATTTTCTCCAATTCTTTGCTGCTCTAGACCAATGCACTCAGACTGTCTTCACAAAGAGATCTGTCCGTCTTGATACCTGTCTGCCTCGGTGTCTCTTGCCGAGAAATCCTCGTCCATCTGCTGCTTTGGAGTCTCGCCACGTGGCCACATCATCTCCACTCCAGGTTGCTGTCACATTTGCTAAGTTCACCAACTGTCTTATTCTGGTATTTGAAATTTTGTCTCTGAGTGATGCTCCCAAGATCTTTCTCTCCATCTTCCTTTGACAGATATGAATATTTTGCTTTTGTTTTTCAGTTAGACTCCAGGCCTGGCATCTGTACAGTTGCACCGGGAAGACGCAGGACTCGAATACTTCAAATTTTTTTTATCCATAAGGATGAATTCCATGCCAGTGCTGTTCTTCTGTTCGGTTCCTTCTCCATTTTGTGCTGGAAACTAACCCTTTTATCTAAATAGACATATTAAATTATGTATGGCAGTTCCACCTCGTTGCCTCTTAGTGGTAATGGCTACCTATTTGTCATGACTTAAGTTTTGGTCTTGATATAGCTAGCTCAACGCCCGCTCAGCAGTTGTTCAGATCTTGGAGCACTTCTTGAGGCACTTTGGAGCCCCTTACAAACAGTACTACATCGTCTGCGAATCTTAAATCTATGATCATCCATTACAATTCCATATCTTCCCTCCCATTTTAGTTTCCAAAATATGTCTCCCAATAGGCATGTAAAGATTTTTACACCTCGTAAAATAATTAAACTATTCAATACTACAGGATCAACATTGAACAATAATATAAAGCTATTGTGATATAAACAGACGAAATACTTGATGATACCGTCGTTAATTAGAAAGGCAGCCAAGAAAAGCTTTCAAGCCTAGCCCAAAAATTGGGAACCAGCTAAGTAACAACACAGCGCGCTACAAAATTATAGAAATGAAAGCCTTGCAATCCAGGGACTTGCAGAAGAGAATGAGTTTTTTGCAAATTATTTCTTCAGTCTGTAAATGATTGAGTTTTGGCTCTTAATTCTTTTTTGTTATAATCCCCCCACCGCCTCTTCCAGTAACAAGACTTGATTCTACTTGCATTACCAAGTTAGTTAAAATAACGCACTGATCAAACACGAAATCCATAGTTCAAATACGAAAGTTTGTTACATGAAACTAACATGCTCTGTGGTGTGCTAGAAGTGCAAAAAGAACACATATTTATATTTATATATAAAAACAACACGAAAGACTTAAAAATAGCACACGACACTTAAGCGGCCCGACCTGAGAAAACTTAACATTTTACACTTCTTGATCAATTCACTTAATTTTTTTTACTGTACATTAATGGCAAGTAACAAAAATATCAGTTTCATACAAATTGACTATTTCCTGAGAAAATTTATTTTGTAATTTTTATGCGTCCTCTAATAAAATGCTCCTTCCGGTACAGTTTTCAAAATTTTAGAAAAAAATTGCAGATTAGAGTTCCAAACACATAATAAAGACACACTGTAAAACTTTTATATGAATACATTATTGTTTTAAAAAAATCTCACTCTTACTTTGTGGCATTTTGTTGTAATTTTCAGTAAATGGAATATTAAATTAACAAGTATGTTTTTCTTCAACTATTTAGATTTTCTTATGAATAAGTATTCATATTTATATTATTTATGCTTATTTCAAGAGCCTCTGTTGATAATTTAAAGTTATTGGTGAAATTTAGCTCTGCAAGGAACAATTTTAATTGCCATATGTGCAAGAAAAAGCAGTTTTGAGAAAAACGACCTTTAGTATTTCACTCATATCTTTATCTGTACGTATGGTTACTTAAACCGTTACGTGATAAGCCTTTTAAGTGAAGGTAGGACAAAATAACTTCCGTTATGTGACTATAAAATAAATGCACTCATTTCATGAATAAAAAAAAAAATATTCTCTGATCATTTTTGCATTTTTTTTCAGGAATTGTAATTAAACACAAACATGAAAATAAAGGTGAACATTTGAATTAAAACTGCAGAACCCTCCAGGTAGATAATTAGCTTATCCATTCATCTGGATTCTGACATCTTTTTCTTCTTTATATTTTATTTATTTATTATTCATTTAGAAATATTATCTCTTTAAAGCAAATATTTACAATATTTGTCAAATGATCCAGAACAGTGTAAAAAATAAAGTAGTGACACATACTTAAAAAAAAATTAAAATAGGAAGAAGTCGGGCTGTGAAAGTTCTTTTGTGTTTATTTTTTCGGGTGCTTCCTTCTAACTGCTTTCCTGGTGCGACATATAAGCCATGTTTTTGTATTCTCAGTGTAAAAAGTGGAGCATATTTACAAAAATTGGTTGATATGTAATAAATAGAAATAATTGGTAAATAATATAATATAAAAAAGAGCCTTTCCTGAAATAAATTCGTAGTGGAGCATGTTTTGTAGGAATTGCAATTAAAATAAAGTTCCCATATGTAGAAGAAACAGAACCCTATAGGCAGACAATTCACCTGACGTCACCTTTTTATTTATCGTTTCGAACTGTTAGAAAAGCATTTCTTCTCTAGAGTAAATATTTACAAAAGTATTGATGCTTAAATCGGTGAATGATCTAGAACATCTGTAACATATACTTTTAATAGGTTTATCATAGCACATTAAAATATAAGTTGGAAAATTAAAATATGCAAATTATATCAAAATTAATAAAAATCGCCATTCTTACTTCCCTTTTTCAGCTTTCTTGCCCTATAATAGTATCCCTCCCCTCCAGAATTTGAATAATATAAAGTACTACTACTACTATTACTTTTAATAATAATAATAATAATAATAATAATAAATTATGGCTAGTGCATACCTAGTGAGAATTTAGGACTAACTTTTTTACTATTGAATATCGGTGTTTCATATATTTCATCTGTGGTGGAAGTTTATGCAATTAAAAATAATCAAAGCTTTCAAATTATTAACTAGGCAGTGCAGTATAAGTTTCAGGACTTATATATATTTGCTTTTTACAAATTAGTCCACATAACAGCAGTGGAACTGTCATGTGTTAGCTGCGGTAATACATTATGAATTGTTAGGTTAAACCCTTTTTAATTGGACGACACGTTTGGCAGCCCTTAATGTATATAGATGATGAATATAGCAAAACAGCCATTAAAATAGGCTTTAAATCTTGAAATGGACTCTAAATCCGTTTTAATAATGAGCCGCAGGGCCTATGGTTAGCGCAGCGGAAGAGGATTATAGTAGCTAATGGCTAGGCTGTGGTAAGAAGTGGGTTTTGTTATTAACTCTAGAGTACGCTCATTTATAGTATCACATTGGAGGAACACCTCAACTCATTGCAACATTTATTTACGTCAATTGATTCCATTGGCTATGTGTTGCAGGGTCAGTAAAGGAATGTGAGAAAAATGAGTTAAATCGTTGATAAGTCATAGAATGTTTTCTCTTTGTTTACAGTTGGAGCATACCAACCTAGATACACGAGAGTATAAGCGACTTAGTTCCCACGCTTATAGAGCGCAACAGTAACTTCTGTATATGTGGTCATAAAGTTTGCTTCGTAAGTCATTCTGCTGTTCATTCCTTGTTTAGACGCAAGCGTTTCGAGTAACAACGTTAGGGACAGGCAAATTGGAGATCTTTGGAGGCCGATCGTTTACAAAGACAGAGTGGGATTTCTGAGAGTGGTGCAGTGTCGTGATGAAGCTTATTTCAATGCATAAGTCGTCCTCATTTCTATTTCTTGCATAATTTATTCCCACTTTCTTACCTATTATAAACGTGCGAACGAGGAGTTAACTGCGTTATTGTTATTAAATTTGCTGATATAATTTCAGTTTCATAAGCAAAAAATTGCAAAAAAAAATGTATGAAATCATGAAAACTATTTATTAAATATTAAAGATATTATGCCCAAATAATGTAATCTAATGTGATAGCAGAAAATCGTCAAATGTGAGATTCAGTTAGCAGTTCTATAAAAAGCTGAGGACTATCACTTCGCAATCAAAATACTTATTGTAAGATACTTTGCCTCTCCATCAAATAACATTTATTTGTAAATTTTTTCATCACGATATTGAAAAAAATCATATATATTTGCTTTCGATTCTTTCAAATACACAAACATGGTGCGAGCTTGAACTTGACCGCTCCTATGGACGATCGAGAACACATTTCTTACACTTTTGACCTGGTTTCTACCTGTTCATTCAGGCAGGCTCGTGCCAGTGCACGTAAACATGTTGTTTGTTATTGAAGTGAATGTTATAGGTTAGAATTTTATGTACGATACATGTGTTATTACGAAGTCATGTAAGAGGTTAAACTGTGATTTTCAATAAAATTCCCTACCTTACCTCTTTCAGAGAAACTGTTGAGTTACTTGTAAACAAATGGGAAGATTCTCAATATGAGGCGACGATTACAATAGCGTGTACTTACTGAGGCGGAACTAGACGAAATAGGGCTTAAAAAGCTGGCTTACACAGGAAACACAAACTTGGGAAGCTACAAGCTGTTAATATTGAAATAATACACAGCGCTTAATGCCCAGCAATTTAAGCCAGATAATGGTAATTGGATTTTATCGAGTACTAAGGAATTTTTGTAATTATTTCCCTGTAAAACTTAAAATAAAATGTAACAAAAGTTTTAATGTAACCCAAACTTCTATCAAATGGCACATAGAACCTTCTTATTGTTATTAACATTTTTCCCGCTGACCATTGCATTTCTGGCAACAATTTGTTATACAAAATAATTTTGTAGTAAAAAACGTCTTCATTGTGATTTTGGGTACAATAACTTAAATGCTAACATGTAGAATCTTCGAACATGCTTAAACTGTTCTTTAAAATAATAACCTCCAGCAAATGTAAACAAGTCACCGTACCTAGTAACTCAGAGAAAAATGAAGTTCTTATGGGGGAGGGGTCTTTCTGGCCGACCTAATATAATCTTTAAACTGCGAAAGTTCCAATGTCGGGTCTCTGATAATAAAATGAACTAATGAAGATCCTCGCTCAGGCGAAGCGTTCATAAATTTATATTTTCACGGAAGAATAAATTATTTATAACGTTACACAATTAAATTCTGCTTTGGTTGCGTTTACCAACGGTTCGTTGCGTTTGTGTCGCCACATTAAACACATGATGATCGCTTCTGCTAAAATAATTTACAGGAAGCCATGTAATTAAGGGAGAAATGTTTCCTTCCGTCCCCGGCTGAGTGTACACGCATGTGTGTGTGTGTGTATGAGCGTTTGAGAGAGAGATAGAGAGACCGTGGCACAGTACAGATCAATACGACGTGGAACCCACAGCTAGAAACCTTTCCGTGCAACGTGGTCGTAAGTCTTACAGTATTTAGATTAATACTCGTACTGTTCTGAAGACCACCGTAGATGAAGCCATTTATTTATTTTTATTTTTTTATTATTTGCTTATACTCTTATTTTATATTTTAATTTAAATCACAAAAAAAAAATGTTTAAAAACTGTGTAGTTTAAATATTTATGAAAATATGTAGCTATGTTTTATAGGTCTAAAAGAAAAGTGAACTATTTTAATGTAAAAACATTACAGTACCGCTTCATAAGTGAATCTCAAATAGAAATTGAAAAAATGAATTATAAGTTACGGCCGGGACTCGAGTTTCGGCTTACGATACCAAAACTGTAACCACTGATGAATAAAATAATGAAAATGATCTTCAAAGCTTCCAGATACAATATATAGACTCAGAGAGGAAGAGCCGGAATATCGCATGTTAAATCATTGAGGTTCAGGGGTTGCTAACGCAATATTTTGCAATTTAGTTTCATGTGTCACTCTGAGCTGTTAGTCCTGTGGCCATGTGCATCGTCCTCGTTCAATGCGAATTTCCGGTGCATCGACAATGATCATAGTTAAACGAGTAGATGATTACGGTCAACTTTAACCGCGGGTGCTGGACCGATCAAATCCGTTGATTGTGGTCAAGTTATACCCGTTTCGATTTTATTAAAGCTAACGAGAACGAGATAATACGCTTGGATTACTTAAATGGGGACCAGCGTCAAAACCAGATCATGTGGAAACAGGTGACGCTTTTGAAGAGTATGGGGACAGGAAATTTGAAGAAAGATTTCGGTTATCAAAGGATACCGTGTGGTAGCCAGTAAATGAAATGACTGAGCGGTTAGACTTTCCTTCTAACAGTAATCACCGTGTTTCACAAAGGAATAGAATTTTACACTTCGTGGCTCACGCCGTTTTAACATATAACCATTTATTTATTTATTTGATAATTAGAACTCGTCTGGTGTAATTTTGAAATGCGTGGCTAAATCATTCCATTCCTCCTTCTTTTCCTTTAAAGAATATGAATCATTCTTTTTATTTTTCAGTTTATTGGAATATAGGATAGCTAGTTCCAACAGAATGTCTGTCTAATGCTGAGAAAATGTTGGATACATTTATTTGTTTTCCATTTCGTTTACCTGCATATGGTGATCAAACACAAACCAAAAACAAAGCGATATAGACAATGAGATTGTAATTACACTACAACTTATTTGGCTATATAGTTGGATGCTTTCCTTTGAGCAATTATCGTAGAATCGTGATTGTTCAGCAACTTAGCGCCCAGTCAGCTGATGGCGGTTCGTTGAACGAGAATTAACTATGATGCACCGCAACCATAATTTCACCATGGTTAAATTTTGATCACGCTTCAGTAACCCTCGATCAGCACGGATTTGATAGAAAATGGTGCACATGGTCGTTTATGTATTTAGAATATGCGGAGGCACCAACCTCCAATGAACGTAAACTGAGACGTTAATAAAGGGTACTACATCTCAACTATTTGTAAAATTATGACATAATTGGTTTAGAGTGATATTGTAGTTTCCCAATGGGGTAAGAAGGGGGTTTAAAATAAAAATAATCTAAAATGATGCGAAGTATTAGCACATCCGGTTACCACTTCGAGAAGATCAACCCAATTTCGTTTATATTTACTTTTTAAACAAGTTTCTTGCACTCTGTCTTTGTAAACCACCGGCTTCCAAAAATCCTCAATTCACCTGCCGCTCCTGGTGTTCCAAGCTGCCAGCCTGTGAGTTCATCTGTTAAAATCTTGTCATATCACCTCCTGCCGTAATCATTTCCATTTAAGACGTCTTGTGTCTTACAAACTTATGTTTTGTGGACTTCAACAATTGGAACCTAATTATGAATCTGTTTGTTTGTGGTCCGACTTTGGACACCAAATTATCAAGCGGTTTAGTATGCTCCGGCTGAGTGTCCCAGATTGGAGTGGTTTGTTGTCAACATCGAGTGGCCTCACGTTGTGATGTCAACTTTGAAGTGGTTAGGTAGACTGATTATTGGTCGCTTCGATGTTGTTGCCCACACTTCAATGTCAGCAATTTTTCTTGATGAATTCTGCTATTTTGTTGATTGAGACTCAACAGGACCTGGAGAGGAGTTCAACATGTAAATAAGCACGTGATGCGAGATAATATATATTGTTACTTTATTATGTTCAAAATCTTTCGCATCCTCTGGTGTTTTACGTACGATAGTTACGTCGAATACAAACTTAGTTGCCGCGTGTGAAACTTACAGATGACTACCGCGGCGCGTGAAACTGGAAATTGCGTAACTGATAACTGCTTTTCAGCTGAGTATTCCGCCTGTGGTGCATCGGTAGTAAAAAACGGGCGTTAAACTGAGTATCAACAGCCTAACTGACCTATCGGAACTGCGTGCCCGCGTCCGAAATAGAGCTTGTTATCTGCGTCTGAGAACTGAGAACTGAGTTGCGTCTCACCGCGTGTAAAACTTCAAATTGCGTGTATCTTGTCTCGTATAGGTTTTATAACTGCGTATTGAGAACTGAGAACTGCTAAATAAGTTGCGCGTCTCACTGCGTCTGAAACTGCATGTGTCTCGCCGCGCGTAAAACTTCAAACTGAGTAAAAGCTGCGTGTATCTTGCTGCCTGTAGATCTTATTACTGCGTCTCGCGGCGCGTAGAACTTGAAACTAGTGCCGCAGCCGAGCAAACGCTCCCTTATATATTAAATTGAAATCAAATAATCATTGCCACGGTTCACAAAGTACGCGCAAGCTTCGCGCCTGTCTTTATAAGTACAAACATACATTTTCCATTGATTGGTTCAAGGTCACCTACCCCACGTGTCATTCGCTATTTTTGAAAGTTTAAAATATTTTGTTGGCATTGACTACTTTAAAGGCTAAGAGTCAACGCCTGTCGGGGTCACAGCCCTAAGCGAATTTAAAAGTCCTTCAGTTTATTAACCCTGCAGTGGCAGGCCTTTTAAAAAGTGGAATTCACACTCGACTTCCGGGTTCCTTTTGTATAGTTTTATGACCCTGTTGACTTTCTAAGTTACTGCAACAGACAAACACCAAGGGCTCTCTCTTTGTACAATTCTTACATTAAAGTTTATGACACACGTATACATAATATTTATGTTGTAAATTTCAATGTCAAAATATGACGACTGGGCTTGCATAAATATTCATTATAATCATATTTCACTTGTGGTGGATCGGAGGAACTTTTACAACTTTTCTCTCAGTTTTCCTTTGTCTTATTGCGCATACCTTTTTGTTAAACTCCATGTACTTCTAAGGAACAGTTAACAATTGAGAACATCTAGTTACACGTAAAAATGAACTAGAAACATAATTTTCGTTGTTACACAGTGTTATAAACACCACAAATACTCAAAATGAACAAAATAGCGACTGAGACCATTGAACAATTCACCATTCATTATAATAAAATATACTCGTAACAGGAGTTTCATATTTTGCTGAGTGTCATCTCTTAATGCTTCATAATATTAAAAAATGTATTGTCTTTAAAAATTATAAGGTCAGTTTTTTAAGCAGCTTGTTTGATTTGAGATCGAATATCCATAAACATTTCTAATTTTCATAAACCTTGATCTATGCTTACTTTAGTTATACAAGTAAAAATATTGTATTGTAAATTTATATTACATAAATTGATAGCTATTGAAATGTGAAAAGAATTACTCCCTTACAGTCAGTCCCTGTCTAGTGGTAACCATACTTACCACCTAGAATAAAGTTCGTGGATTCAATCCAGGGCCAGTCGATGGATTTTTTCGGACGTATATATCATAAGTACCTATTCTTTGGAAGGGAAGTAAAGCCGTAGGTCCCATGTCGTATATTTACGGCACGTAAAAGAACCTCAAGTCTGAAATTAGAATCCTCTGATCAAAATTTATCGGCCCTGAATTGAATGAAACGCTAATGATCTGAAATGTTAAAGAGCATACTTAAATAAAATAAACCTAAACCTTTCCCTTACTTTCAATTCCTTCACAGCGCACCTTGATGTTAACATTTTTGAATATGCAGAAACAATTCTGTAAACCTTTAAGTAATATCGTCTTTGATTGATTGCTTTTTCTCCAGTTATGTCTATTTAATGGACGTTCTGTCGCCAGCTGGGTTGATTTGTCTCTCACTAATGCTGGCAATATTTTGCGTTTTCTCCTCCCCTTTAGGCTCTTGATTTCTAAAGCCTCTACACCCTTCTGCAACCCTTTTAAGGTTTTCGGTTGCATCAAAAGCAACGCTTAAGTCCTGAGGTCATTACGCGCTGATTGAATGCTTCCCACTCTTGGCGAAACCCGCTGCATCGGGTACTGCGATTTCTCCGAGGAGAGAACAACTGAAGGCTATTGTTTAGAGGTAGGGGAGGGAAATAGCGAAAACGAGCCCTCCATTATCTGCAACAATAGTTACCAGAATCAGCATCGCTTTGTTTGACAAGCTCCTTTGCTGATTGCATTCATCGAATGACTTGATATGCCACTCCGAGGGAATTTTTTTGCTTTGCTGGTGGAGGTCGCTAGACAGACGAGTCCTGGGTACGTTCAGTCTCCAGAGGACGGGAGAGGTAAGCCGATTGTTTTGCGTGAATCCTCAAAAGGCGCTTGCTTTAATGAAAGTGGTCTGTATTTTGTCACAAGGTTTGTTAATTGCGGCTATTATTCTACGCCGAGCCACCGAGCGAAATCAGACCATACAACGTGCCCAGCTTAGAAGTTGTAACTACCACTGTCTCAAACAAGGGCTGTAAGTTTTTCAGAAATGATTATTCGAAAAATCTCCCTCTGTGTCTCGTCAGTGCTTATCTAAAACAAAGAGCACTTAGAGTGAACTAAGACGAATATTCCCTACCGGTTTTATTTTATAAGTAGCCACGCGAAGAGGAGGTATAGCGAAAGAGAAAGTTTGTGCTCAGTATGGACAGAAAGTTTATTTTAACAGCTGTTAATAAACCTCAAACTGCGTTAATGGTGTTAAAAATGAAAAAAAAAAAAGCTTAATAGATTCAATATATGAGTTATACAGAGTGTATCAGAATAACTATTCCTAATTTTCTGAAGTGATAGAGATATGAAAATAAACATTTTTTTCGTAATAAAGTAATGTTCAAAACTGCTTCGTTTTCAAGGTATGTTGGTATGAAGAAAAAATGGGTGAATTTCAAATTGGAAAGTTACTTTATTTACTTTCTATGGTTGGTTACATTGTAATTTATTTTTTAAATCTAATACCAGATATTAAGAAAGTGGTTTTGACAAACTATAGAAACTGTTCAAAATTGAGACCGCCAGTGTTGACACACAAAGTACAACGCTGTATGATTGGACGAGAACCGTTCAAAATATCTATGGTCGGTTACGAAGGTCGTCAAAAGCAAGAATAAATCTAGCAACTAATTCTTCCTCTTGTCGATGAGTGTTTCATAAACAATTGATTTAACATGACCACAAAAAGTCCGTCACGCAGGAGCTGCGTAAATTAAGCGAATTCCTCACCTAATAGAGTAACTTTAAAAAAGAATATAAAATCCAAATTATGGCCTTATTAATTAATGAAATGAAGTAACTTATGGCAATACTGTGTGTTATTAGGGGGAAAAAATTCGAATTCTTTCAATCTATAAGTATTACAAAAGAGAAACAACATTTTTAGAATTGTTTTATTATTATTATTATTATTATTATTATTATTATTATTATTATTATTGTTGTTGTTGTTGTTGTTGTTGTTGTTCAGATTAAACCACAAAAGTATTGGTATCTATTAATTAAATGAAATATATTACCATTGATGGGGAGCAGTCCGTATACCCATAGTCAGCAGAAATGAAGATTTTAGATTATAAATTGTATAAAATTGTAAATTACTTAATTGTAAACGTAAATATATCTAAAAAGTACATTGATTGAAATATAAGTGAAGAGTAAAATTATTGCTACTGGGTGCACGACGTAGCAATCGTAGGTTTAATTATACGTTATAGATAAAATAGTTTTTGTGCTGGTTTAGTTTGGTTTTGTTTAGTCATAGTATGAAACAGTTCCTCCGATCCACCTCCACTGAAATATAATTTAAATGTATATTTATATAAGCCCAATCATCATATTTTGGAAATGTAATTAGTAATGTAGATATCGTATCGAGTTATAATATTGGCATAATACTAACACGTGAGTAGAATGTCAAAAAAAAAAAAAAAAAAAAAAAAAGAGAGAGAGAGAGAGAGAGAGAGAAAGCTCCTTGGTGTTTTGTTCGGAAACTTGGAAAGCCAACAAAAGGATCATAAAACCTCCATTCAGAAGAAGTCACCAGAGGGTCCCTGTGTGCAGCCCCTTTCTTTTCTTAAAAGGACAGGTACTGCAGTGTTAATAAAATCAAAGACTTTTAAGTTCGTTAAAGGGCTTTGAACCCCACCGGTTGTCATACTGTTAGCCCTTTAAAAATAGCCAATGTCAACAAAATGTTTTAAACTTTCAAAAAATAGCGAACGACACGTAGAGCAGGCAAACTTGAACTAGTCAATGGAAAATATACGTTTGAACGTTTAAAGACAGGCGGGAAGACTGCGCGTGCCTGTGTAACCCCGTGGCATAATTAAAACCAACGTGATTTGAATTTAATATATAAATGAGAGTTTGCTCGGCTGGGGCACTCAGTTTTGAAGATCTACACGCGGCAAAATACATTCAGTTCAGTTCAGCTTTCATTTAGTTCATCTCAGTTCATTTCGCAGAAACTGTTCGACTTAGTTTCAAGTTTTACACGCAGTAATAAGATCTACACTCGATAAGATATACGCAATTTTAGGCAGTTTTAAGTTTTAGACGCGTAGAGACACGGTTATAAGACACACACCTCGACAAAGACAGTAAACAGTTCGCAGAACGCAGTTATAAGATCTACAGAGGTGAGATACATACGGTTCCATTTTCAGTTTCACGCGCCGCGGTACTCATCTATAAGTTTCACACGCGGCAAATAAGTTTGTGTTGGTGTAGTTAAATCTATTGTAAGCAAAACATCAGAGGACATGAAAGATTTTCGCCATAATAAAATACTAATATGTATTATGTCGCATTGCGTGCTTATTTACACTATAGAAACCCTCTCCCAGTTCTTTGAGTACGATTCAACAAAATAGCAGAATTCATTCTGAGAAATTGTTATCATTGAAGCTGATCAATAACACCGTAGTGACCTATAATCAATCTACAAAACTACTTCAAAAATTGGCGCTCTACATGAATGCTATACGAAACCGCTTCAAGTATTAGTACTGTAGTTTTAAAATCGGTTGAATTTAGATTGTATTGATAAATATAAAAGAGGAACAAATAAAAAATAATCTGGAGTATTATGTCCTGATATATGATCAGGGGATCAGGATATAAGTATAGCTGAATGAAATAAAATAAAATAAACAAATAATCTCTCACAATTTCTTTAAGTTCGGAAAAGTAAATAAGGATCCTCGTATTTTATAGAGAAAAGCAGAGAGAGAGAGGGGGGGAAGCGGATTAGCATAAATATAATAAAAATTAATTTTAGATAGTAATTAAAAGTAATTGATAGTTTCTTAAATACCGACCAAAGGAAGAAAGAGTGGCAAATGTTAGATCTAGCAGATAATGTTGTGAGTGGCTCAATTCTCAGGGGCACTTAAAAGAAACAATATTATGCTTATATAAAAATATTAAAAAAGAGTTTAAATACTATTTCTGCTCTTCCAATTTTCAGCTAAACGTGCAGTGCTAAAACAAAACAAAGTGATTGATTCGACGTTTTAGTTTCTGTACTAAAAGTTTTCATCAGACTTGTTCGTACATTGCAGTTTGTTATACCTGTACATGAAATGTTATATGACTGCTGGCCTTGCTGGCGAGTTTTGGAGGTTATTTTTTTCATTAGTTCAAAGGAAATATAATCAACAGGAACGTCATTATGATGTTGATACTTTAGCGAGGGCTCCCTTAAAGAGCACTTAAGAATTCATTGACTGGCTTGGAATTCTTAGTGGGAAATTGACCATCTTCTGAACGCATGAATGAATTTAATATTTCCTGCTCTCGGCAAACATAATTTTGCACCGGTTTTGTTCGCATTCCAGCGTTGTTAAGAGAGGCTCTTTCTCTCTGTTCCTCTGTACATGTATGTGTACTCTTTAATTATTTTTATATTCATATTTCTCTAGATCCTGGTTTGCCTTTTCTGCTGCACTTTCATTATAACTTTTATTTCTGCTTTTTATTTTTAATCTCCATTTTCCTGCACCTTTTTCCTAACATACTTACGTTCTCCTTCTTTCGTAACGTTTGCTTTATTTCTCTCTCTTTCTTTTCTGTGTTTCTGCTTTTGTTCTCGACATTTTGCTTCCCCCATTTTTTTTCGTCAGCCTTTTATGTCACATACCTTGATCTTCAAGTCAGCAGTGTTTGTGATTATGTAGAATAAATGACATTGGCGCTAAATGAACCGCTGAAGGTATCTGACATTAGTTTTGTGGTATAAGGAAAAAACCGAATAAAAATCTCCGTTTTTAATAACTGGCGTCTGACTAATTCCCTTGTTTTCTTTGCTTGTTTCATCTTCATAATGTATTGATAGTATTTAGTCTGCTGTATGTTGCAGCACGTGTAAATACAAGTATGACAAATAATTTGACTCTCCTATCATTTTCTAGGTTTGTTTATTTTGTTTCTTCGTTTGGTATGTGTTTACTACAGCAAAAGGTATCTGTTTAAGTACATTTTACAGAGTGAATTTCTCGCTAGAAGTCCGAAACTACAGTCTATAAAAATTACATTATTTATATAATGATTTGCAAACTTGTTTATCTTCAAAGGTAAAAAAAGCTGATAAAATGGACTTTTCTAGTGATCCTCAGTCGTGTTCCGCGTCATCGCAACTCGACAGTCCTGATTCCAGTGCCACATTATCAACAATGTACCCAATCCCACAGCGCACGTTCCTTATTCGTAAATACTGACAAATAGATTAATTTTTAAAGCATTAAAGACGGCATTTCGGGCTGAATTTGGTGAAAGATGTCCTCCATCAATGTGTTGCATCCCGGAAATTGATTAAAAAGCTGAGACTATAAAGTTCAACATTCAGCAGAACACAAGTTGCCTGAAAAAACAATAAGTTATGTAAAGGAGAATTATTGGTATCACCACAAAGGATTTCCCAAGAGACTATCCCCCCCCCCCCCATATCCCAAGTGTCCGTGAGTTCAAGAATAAAATGTGGCGGACCACCAAAAACGTGTTCTTCCACAGATCTTCACATCTAACACCTCCCGACTTCTTCCTTTGGAGTCTACTGAACAAAAATAAAATCCTCACAATTAAAAAAAGGCTCAAAGAAGCTACACGCCAAGATACTGAGACTCTTGAAGTCGCTACTTTAGTGAAAGTATGCAAACGTATACAAGTGTGCTTGGAACTGGGAGGAGATTTTCAGCAAAGATTATGAGTAGGTCCTTTTATGCGTCGTTGAAAGCATGTATATGTAAATTTCCAAGTCATTATCTAAATAACAAACAGTTTTACTGATAATGTTTTGGATCCTCTAGCGAGAGGGTCATAATGTTGCATTCTCTAGTTTCTGTCTGGAGATCTCTTTTTCAAAATCAATGTTCTCTAATCAATACAGTGTTTTGACACACTAGACTGTCTTCTAGTCCTTCACACTTCTGCAGCGATTACAGCTAGTAAAAAGGAAATTGTCTATAAACTAATTGGATAATAACGTTAACACTTTTAGAAATTAAGAACAGGTCTGAATTTTAATCTACCAAGACACGTGGCGGTATAAATAATATTTGTGTACGGAGAGTTCGAATTACGCTTGATCCAAGAAAGCGGGCGGGAGGAAGCCGGTAGGCCGCGAGGTAAACAGAGGCATCCTAGATGTGTAATTTTTCTTCAGTGCCGCCCGAGCACATATGTTTCGGGTCAATGCTCAGTACAGGTGGAGGTGTTGGCAACAGGACACATGTATGCACTAGCTCTATGCTACCGGTCGCTGCTTGCACAGTTTGAAGTATTAGAAGACGTGTTGGCTTATGTACTTCATTTTAATTACGTTTAAAGCTTAGTATAAAAGATTTGGTTAAAAAATTAGTACAATAGGATCAGTTGCCGAAAGAAGAAGAAGAAGAAGAAGAAGAAGAAGAAGAAGAAGAAGAAGAAGAAGAAGAAGAAAGTTCTATGGTCGTAGATATTCAAGTAAGGGCATTCAGAAGCCCTATGTAAATTGTACACTCCCTCTTTTGTTTACCAGACGGTGGGCCATTTTTCGTGAGTCACCGTATATTACATGTCTACAAATAACGGTGTGTTTAAGCGCCTATCGATTAAAAAGTAGTTATAAATCTTTCTGCCTTCTCTAATGATGCCACTATGTAGAATTCAAACTCAAATTATTTTAAAATGTTTTTACGCTGTCCTTTAATTTCTCCGCTGTTTTTATCATTTTTATGCTTCCATGAATTTGTGTTTGTTACTTTTTATCTTTTAATGTTATGTTTATTTTTCTTGTTGATTCTTAACACTTTTATCTCATAAGCTATTCTTCCCATTCCGGTTTGTTTTAAATACATATTTTCTAAGTCTTTGTTTTTTTATTTATTTAGTTTTATATGTACAGCGTGTCTGGGAAGTTCTTGTATCTCTCTACGCTATACGTTAATTAACAATCAACAATACACCAACAATAACAACCAACAATATTGCTAATAATTACAATATAATAATGTTATGAAATGCTAGTAAGAAACTAGTAAAGTATAAGGGTATACAGACTTCCCGGACACACTGTATAGTTGTACTCATTGTTTACCCTTTCCCATTCCTATCTCCATATTCGATTTTATGTCATTAAGTTAATTTTTATTTAGCTCATATTCCCTTTGCTTTAGCTGTTTCTATTTATTTCTATCCTTTCTCTATTGCCTATCATTTTTCTTGTTTCCTTCTATTTGCTCTTCATGAGTAATTCGTTATCTTTTCCTCTTTAATAATGATTTATTGCACATTGTATAACATTTTTGCACGATTCCTAGGTTCCTCTCTTCTTCCCGATATTCTTTACCTCCCCCCACAGCTCCCATTCAGGGCTATAGCATAGTGAAGTTAACTCGCCATGACAGCATGTACAGATGCTATCGAACTGAGCCCCACCTGGAGGAAACTGAACCAATGTTTGAAGAAGGCGCGGGATCTCTGATGCTATCTTCTTACCTCGATAATGGTACTACAGTAAACTGTGCGGAAACGCTTTATCATTTGGAAACGTTAGTTCGAAATCAATTGCAACCATTCCCATTTGATACATATGACGTGATTATAAGGCTTAGTGCTCTGAGATTAGCATACTGCGGTAACGCCAAATAAAATGATTAACTAATTTTATTAGTTGGATCGAGAAAACTTTTGAAACTGGTTTGCCTTTTCAATTTATTTAAATTATTTTTCAAAAAATTGCAAAGGATAAAGTTTGGCCTATAGGTACTTGTAAGGGAGGAAACTATAAATTTAAGTGTCAGCTCAATTTTGAAATAATGAACGTTTAAGAGAAAATTAACGAAGATATTAATTTGTCACTTAAGAAAAAATTAGCACAGTCAACGTGTGAAACTATTTCCAAAATCTATTCCGCATTTACTAACCAAATTGGATTTTTTCAGAAGAAATAAAATCTAAGTTTATAAATAAAATTATGACACATACAAACAAAGTTGACAAGTTGGTGAGCTTGGAACAGAAGAGTTATCCACTATCCTGTGTTCAAATTGAAATGGATCTTATATAATTTCATGAGCTCATAGTTGTGTTTGTTGACCCTACGTTCGCTTGATAATGATATAAAATTAATTTCTGCGGTTATTTCTTTTGTTTCAAAGAATCAAACAAGAACTTTGACTTGACGTTACACGCTGGACGGAAATCACAAACACCTTTGGCTGCATTTGTTTCACACTCCAGGTAACTCTCAGTACGAAGCATGTTTGTAGTTAATGGCACGAAAGAAAAGGGCACTGTAAAGTAGGAATGTAACACGTAAAGGAAATGATAATTAAACAGCAAAAGGCAGGCATGGCTTTTAACAGTGTAAGTTTGGCATGCATTCCGAACTGTATAAAGAAGATATTTCTTAACGTGAGGTGGGGCTAGTGTCCGTTGTATCAATTTTTGCAAGGGGAATGCAATCAGATGTTGTTATTGCTTTTTCATCTTGCAGCAAGAAAGAGCGATCATATTGCAGTTCGTTGTATCAGGTTTTGCAAGGCGAATGCGACGATTTTTTTTTTTTTTTTTAAAGCATAGAGTCTTCTCTGTGGAATAAGTTTCCCTTTGGTACAATTCTTTAATTCTGGGTATGAATATTTGTTCATTTTGGTTGCGACTAATGCCTTTAAGGATGCCGTAACTTTCTTTCGAACTTGTAGAAATTCCCTTAACTCACAAGTAAGTTTATTGACGCCCTTAAGAAATATTTTTAAGAGCTTTCTCACAATAAAAACGTGGATTACAATTATTTTTCGTTAAGATGTAGATAATAAACAAAAGAACATTATCTGATGTCAAAGAAAGGCATTACCAAAATTGTTTATCTATATCTCGAGAATTAAACACGCCAAGTAATTATTTTAAAACATTTAAATTTGAACATTGGGTATATTATGAATATATCCAAGTTACTTGGAAATAGCAAGTAGATATAAATGATAATTGACGTTTTGAACAAAATTGAATGAAAAAGGGCAAAGCACGCAGTCGGGCTAAATTATCCTTTAGGTTTATGCAAATAGTGATAAGCTCTGGTATCTGTTACGTAACAGAAAATTTAAGAGGATATGAAGAAAGAAGAAGAAAAAAGTATTATGGAGAGAAAAACTAGAAAGAAAGCAGAAATAAGAAAATAGTCGAAACAAAAAGGAATAGAGGGGACGGCCAGGAAAAATGAGAAGAAATTGAAAAAGGAAAACATAAATGAATTGGAAGCAGTAGAAACAAAGCGTAAAGCAGGAATAAGAGGAGGAAGGAAAAGAGAGGAAAACCAAGAAAAGGGAAAGAATAAAGAAAAGAGAAGAGGAGGGAGAAAAATCAGAAGGAGAAGTTGAAAAAAAAAATTAAAAAGAACGAGGATCTTGCTGTAAGCTGTTTTCTGCATAATTATATTATAATGAGCCAAACGCAATGAAAGTTCGCCGTTAACAAGGAACTAGGACGTAAACACTTCCATCCACAATCCCTTTACTTATTTCTTTCGTGAATAAGGAAGTTAAAAAGCAAATGGGCAGCATTCTTGAGGTCTTAATCAAATTTCGGCGTTTCTACACCAAAATTAAGAATGCGTGAGCAGTAACTGGTGAGACTGTTGACTTCATGCGCTACTATCCCAGAGGTGTGAAAAACACGTTTGTTGTAATAAAAATACACATTCTGTACTCTAAAATAGTTTTATTAACAAATCTGCGAGTATGCTTTCCATATGAAATGGGTGTTTTTCTTTTACTCTTCATCACGATGCCACATTTGGATGAACTTCTCGAACAGCATAACCTTTTCTTCAACATCTGTTTGACAATTCCGTAGCTTCTCCATGGCATTCTGTTCCTAGCTAAAATGCCCATTTCTTGCTTGGCATAATGGAATTCGCTTCATCTTGCATCAGAAAACCGTTCCTTCAGCTGAAGCAAAGTCTTGTTTCCAGAATGTTTCTCATGCACTGTACATACAACCATACATAGATACCCTGTACCCTGTGCTGACGTCACACTTCACCCATAACAGAGCTAGGATGTCTCACGTACGATTCACAGTTTAGGCTATATATAGCAGAACTCATCTATGTTTTAGGAAGATGTGTGTTGAAGGAAATTTAATTTTTAATTTAAGCTGTAAGTCAGGCTGTTTTACATTGCTGCAACTGTCTAAAATGTCTCTTTACTTCACAAACCGAGTTAAGCATTGAAGGTGACACTTTTGCTTTCTAGACGTGCTAGAAGTTTGAGCTCTTTGCGAATACATGGACTCCATACTTTTGCAGACCTTTCTGTCGGTCCTGGTGGTGTAGTAGTAACCATACTTGCCTTCTAAACCCAAAGTCATGGGTTCGAACCCGGCCAGGATCGATGGATTTTTTCGGGGGTAAAAATCGTAAGTAATGACTTCCTTCGGAGGGGAAGTAAAGCCGTGGGTCCCATGTCGTAAATTTACGGCACGATAAAGAACCTCGAGCCTGAAAGAAGAGGCCTCTGAGCAAAATTTGTCGGCAGTTTCACGTCCTGATTAAAATGGAGCGCTGATGACCTGAGATGTTAAATAAACAAATAAAAAAACAGACCTTTCTCTAAACCTTAACGTTAACTCTCTTGTTACCTTTAGCCAGCTGAACAAGAATGTAGATATTGCGTTCTTAGACTCAAATTGTCCTTCCCATGGTCATTTTCAAATGCCTGGTCTGCACCTTTTATAAAAGTTACTCTTTTAGCTATTTCTCAATGTAAACAATGTTTTACATTCAATAATATCTTTGTAATAGCAATTTGTCTTGGTGAAAGATAGTTTTCCCTGCCCATAACTTCAAAAATCTAAATAAGAAAAACAGAATTCAAATAGCGCAAATATCTACCTACAACTTTTAGATACAAGCTTGAATATTCATAAATAACACTAAAATGATGAATGACTAACCTAAAATGTCTTTGTGATAAAATCAATTCCTAGAAGAAAATCATTTTTATGCATCTAGTAATACAAGATGAACATATGGCTAACTTTGCAGTGTTAACCAAATTTTTCATACACATGATTACCAAATTTTGATTATCAACATAAAAACTTCTATAAGTATTTAACATTCTAAGATTGCATGTACATTAAATAAAGAACAAGAGTAGCGCCTAGCTATCTGCTTGAACAAGAAAATGCATAGGCATGGTAATATGAAAAATGAGTGCATCGAAACATTGTTATATATTATTTGATTTATAAAACAAGTTCTACAAATTACAGAACCTTATTTCTTAATTCTTTCTTCACCTCTATATGTTTTTACATCCTTCACATTTATACAGTTACTGTTTGTTATTACAAGTATCTGTTACTGACACACTGTTTCTTATATTTGTTCACTGTGATTACATTAATGAAAAAATTATTTTCGTATTACCATAACGTGATGGGACAATAAAAAAATTTACAGTCTAGACAGATCTGATTGAAACAACTGTTTCTTCAAAAAAAGAGAACATTAGAGAATTTAGAAAGAAAAAAAAAACGGTACAAAAGAACTGCGCCTAAAAAGAGCATGTTTTCCTGAAAAAGAGAACATCTGGCAGCCGTAACTTTGATTGTAATGATTTTCGCCCCTCTGTAAGAACAGCTTCAAGACTGTGAAGAAATGTCGGCGTAGCAACTGATATGAAATGAACACGTTTCTAAAACTAACAATTTGAAAACTATTTTTCCACAGTCCATCTAACCGCAAAATATTTAGTTTCTCTCCCTTGGTATAGGGCGAACAAAGCTCAACATTTCGCACGCACTTACGGCAAAATCAGCAGCCAGTCAACTAGAATTTTGAGCACCGTATACAGGTGTATCAGAATAACTAATCTGTATTTTCTTATGTGATATAGGACATGAAAATAAAAATTGTTTCGTAATAAAGTAGCGTCCGGAAATTCTTCGTTTTCAATGTAAAAGACAGAGCTCATCACTCACCTAATGACTGCATTTATGTTTCAGCCATTCTTTTGTGTGTGTTTGTCTGTTAGCGCTCTAGTGGAACGAAAATCTTCATCAACGATTCGTCAAGTTCGTTAACAAGGAAACTTCAGACTACTGGGCTGGGAGTTAACCTAAAGGAAACATTTTTTAATAAAATGAAAAATCGCTCTAGCGGCCGCAGTTTTGCTTTTTTCTTAACGAAACATTTAAAGTAAAGTTCAAAGCCAACGAAAATCGATGAAACGTTCGATTGGTTGTAGTTTTATTTGCTTAGTACATTTTAACTGTTTTGAAATAGTAACATGTTTTTGTTTTATTGAAACATATGAACATCTTAAATACACAATATAACTCGAAACTTTCTGTTATTGTGTTTTTTTTTTTCTCTATTTTAGTGAATGTAAAGATATTAAGAGCCCATAAACATGACTATATTTAAAAATGTTTAAAAATACCCATAAGGAATTCCAGGCAACAAGACCTGGACATCAATGAGGTTGCTGCCGGTCTCAAGTAGCAGCTATACCCATGGTGTGTTGACTGTGCAATTTCCTTCTCTTCTCTTTTTTCTTCATCTTCTTCTAATTTTCAACTTTTATCTGTACAATCTTCATCGTATATTTGGATTGCTGGTTGGTGCTTTTTACTTCTGTGCTGCTTCTTCTTTCTTTCTCTTCTACTTTCTCTTCTAAGTACTTGCGGCCTAGCAAATTACCAGGACAGTCCTTCTAGAATCAGAGAAATCAGATGTATAAAGAATGACTTTTAGAGGCATCTGGCATGAAATAGTTATTTACAATACAAGTGTCAAAAGTAGCATTTTATCTTGTGAGCAGGATGTTTTGCGGAATCCTATAAATGTAGACGGATGAATACGGAGCTGTCAGGTAGAAGTGTATTTTCTTTCTCTAAAAGTTAACAGCGTGTAAGGATTAAAATTGCGGTAGCACGTGAAAGAAACAGGAGGGAATGTCATGTCACCCTCCGAGAAGCCTGTGGCAATGAACTCTTGCACGTCGAACGGTGGTCCGTTGAGTGTCTGGCTTTCGGCTAGGACATAATAGTGTGAAAGTGCAGGTTGTGCTATCCTCAAAGTGCATAATATTTATAAGACTCAGTCACTGTCAGGGTTGGATCGGCGATGGACAGCGAAAAAAGCCACAGAAGTCGGAACAAGTCACATTACAGTGTTGCAATATCAACAAACATTAACAAAAACGACTTAGCTATGGATGTCTAGCATTTTCCAAAAGTGTGGCAGAGGACAATAAATGTAGCAGGGAAAGGAGAATAAAAGTCTGCAGGTTATGGGATAAATATTTGCTGCTGATAAATACGCTGCTGTTGCTTTCTTTCCAACTTTATACTTAACATGTAAAAGTATATGCATTTTAAAAATATGTTTCTAGTCTTCTAAAGAATTCACCTAATTTAAAAGACTTTTGAAAGCTATCTCACACAGTTTGTTTCGTTTTACGACAGTTTTCAAATTTTAAAATCATTTATGCACCTGCATATTTTGGGCTTCATGTATTATACTTTTATCATTTTCCATTATTTATTTAAGTTTCTCATGCTCCATATAATAATTTACTGTTCTTAAATGACAGAAAACAAAAACATTTTCACTTGTAAATGTTTATGGTTACTAACAAGTTGCTTTGGTTTCATATGTTTGGAATGAATTTTTCGAATTGAAATAATTTATATACTTCGCTGTGTGCTTTTAAAACACCTAAGGAGCAAAGAAGTTAGAAGGGGGAGGAGTGATTGTATCCCTCCGCGTATGTTAAGTAAACAAAACGTTATTGTACACTAAATCATCACAGCTTTGTGCTACTTCTCCAAGGATAAAGTGTGCCGAAGACTCTTTGATAGCATATTAAGAGATAGCGATCTAGACAAACTTCAGCCAGACCCTTTGGAAATGGTTGGAGCTCAGTAAACAGCCAGCCTTAATCTCCGTAGCCCGGCATGGAGGTCCAGTGGGGCGTGAACGGCACTTTTCAACCCCTGAGCCCACTCTCCCGCAATAATGTCATAAAGGCTTGGTTTTCGACGAAGCATGTAAAAAATAGCTACAAGCAGCAGCAGGGCTAGTATTTCAACAACTGTGTTTGCTAAATTGCTCGCTTGCAAATGGTTGTAATCCAGTGTAATATCTGCGCAGTCTTTTATCTGTGTTTCATGGCAGGACTTGGACAGTATGTAGTCAAATGACTGCTTAAATTGCTCATTAAAATTAGATAAAACTTAAATTTTTGGAAATGCGGGTTAATGGTATCAGAAAGTTCCATCTTTGCAAGAAAATAAACTCTTAAAGGTTAAACGTGTTGTTCATGCGCTTTGTTATTATCGAATTACAAATGAATTGCGGTTGTACCCATGAAACGATTTTTAAATTTTTTCTTCAAATCTCCATGGATCTACCTACTGGGCATCGAAAATGACCATTAAAAAAAACTATATATGTGTTTGTTAACGCTCTAGCGGTCGCGAAATTTTATTTTTCTCAACGAAACTCGGCATATAACCATCAATTAATAAACGATTCGTCAAGTTCGTTAACCAGTAAAATTTGACCATTGGGAGTGGGCGAAAATCATTTAAAAACAAATTAAAAATCGCTCTAGCGGCCGCAATTTTTTTCTTCTCAACGAAACTCGATATATTTCTTTAAATAAAACGATAAGTACCCGAAAATCAGCGCAATCGGGCAATTTGAAGGGGGATATACCTGAAAAACGAGTGGGGGTTAAAGCAAAATTTAAAAATCACTCCTGCTGCCGCAATTTTAAGTTTTTTTTTTTTTTAATGGAAAGCTCGGTACATGCCTTTGAAATAAAATAGGAAAAATAGTTTCTGAAATTCAGTGAAATCGGACTATTAGGAGAGGGTTTACCTGATACTCAAAATTTAAAAATCGCGGCATTAATATTTACTTTTTCACAACGAAATTCCGGATGTACCATCTAAATAAAATAAGAAAATAGTTTCTGAAAATCAGGGAAATTGGCCCTTAGAAGTGGGGGTTTACTTGAAACGCATTAATTAAAGGCGCTCTAGTGGCACTAGTTTTGTTTTTTGCAACAAAATGTAGTATGTACCATTTAAATCAAATAAGAAAAAAATTTCAAAAAAGCGAAAATCGAATCAATAGGAATATGGGTATACTCGAAAACCGAAATTTAAAAACCGCTCGCATTTAATTTTCTGTATATTGTTTTAAAATAAAAGGACAAATTAACCCAGAGTTAAAATGCGCATTTTTAACGATGCTTATGTTTTATACTAAACAAAAGTATATTCGTGAAGATAGCAAATGTGAAATATTAATCTAGTATGTGTGAGGGAATTATATTTGTATGTGAGAGCGCTCTGTAATAATCTTCAGAAAACGTTTACGTTTCGTGTTTTACTACAATATTTAATATAATATTATTTAAATTAAATTTCTCAGCCAATGAAAATGGATGGAACTTTAGATTATTTGTTTATTGTTGATTGTATATATTTGCGCATTGTAATTGTTTCTGAATAACATGTTTTTGTTTTATTGAAACATGTGAACATCATCTTGAATTCACAACGTAACTCGAAACGTTCTGTTGTTTTGTTGTCTGGTGTACTTACAGATTGCAATAATTCTATTTAATTCTCCTAATACCACTAGCAATTCAATAACTTAATTTCATTAACAGGACTATAATTTGGATTTTAAAGTTATTCAACTTGCTGGGGAATTCACATGAACGGACTTTTTACCATTTTGGTGTTCCAACATTTTGACTGTACTACGGAGGTGAGTTTTGTAATCTCACAAATACCGTGAAATTATTCGAGTTACGAACCACCAGCGCATGGCTGCTTTCTGGGGTAGTGCAGCTGCGGCAACCGAAAAGAGGAGATAGAGACGCCGCACATAAAGTTAGTATTTTTATTATAATAAGTATCTTTTTACTGAAAGCATAAAAATATGCTGTATTTAAAGCTGATAATAATTAGCACAACTTGTGTTATAAGAGATATTGAAAATGATGTCCCAATGTTGCGACAATGTATTACGGCATCTGGGTAGGAAGTTCCTGTATGTCACCTAACTTTTCTTTCGTAAAAACACAATGTTTTCTTGTCATTAAGATATTCGGTCTTTGGTAACTTTTTAACAAGTTTACAAACATTTTCTCTACCTGGAAAACTATGAATTACCTTACCACTTCTATGGGAGAGAGAAAAACAAAACAAAACAAAAACAAAACCGTTTTCACACGTGTATCGTATATAAAACTTGTTCTTGCAAGACTATATTTATGTATTGCCATTACAGGGAAGAACAACTAGTACACAATTTACACATAATGAAAGCATCGAATGAACAACCATTCGCTGACCAAGCCTCTCATAAACTAACTACAAGCTGATATCTGCATAAGCATTACACGACCTTGACGGCTTTTCCCAGTACGAGCCACCCTTTTCCGACCTGTAACTCAAATGACCTCATTGTAGATAAGAAAAAGTTAAGCCGCGATATTCTGCTTACCCTACTGTTGTTGTACCTCTTATTTACTGTGTCACCCATGACGTTTTTCCATCGATATACAAATTAGGAGAAGCCCTGTATCCTATGACGCCGAACTTAAAACAGTCGGATTACTATTGGCCTAGGTTTTCAGTTGACCAGCTTTTAGGATTAAAATCCTTTCTCTGAGATAGCCTTGGAGCTTTTCAGAGAATTTAGACTCAAATGGAAAGGAGTATAGGCTCTCTGGAGGAAGCTTGAGTCCATGGTTCAAGTCCCGGCCGTGACTTTGAATTTTTTCTGACTCATATTTTCAACCACTTCCCTTACAGGGCTTTATATGGAAGAATAATTCCGAATATAGTGATGTAGATGGGATATTTATATTTCCTAAATTTTTATACAATGTCAGCGAGGGGTTCAATGACACACTTACTGAACATGTCGTGTAATTTTAAAAAAGATGTATGTTTTTTTCTTTTGATCTCATGTGTACCGCTTGTACAAAAGATTTCAGTTGCATTTCCAGTATATGTCCATCTTTGAAATGATATTTTATCTTTCTACTGAAGAGGATTTCCAATTTTGCTTTGCACTTTGTTTCAACACCATGATCACGATATAGATCAGTAGTTAATATGTAGAAAACTATTTTGCCGCATGAGGAAATGCTATCATCGAATTTGACAAAACGCCCGTCTCACCTCTAACAGCTTTCACGTTAGTAGGTGGTAGGTATTTTGCTTTGAAGAAGCGGATTACACTGAATGGTCCTACACAAACATAACAGCAGTGTGTGGCAGGCCTGGGGATTCTCTGGCTGCGATTTTCCATATTGACGTTCTATTGATACTGTGGACAGCTGGTGACAGGTTTGGAGTGGTCTTTCTGTCACTAAAGTGCGTCATTCAGGACGCGAAATTCCTCGCAGCAGCTTTGCTTGTGTCAACTGCATTATCGGCTCAAGAAACATGAATAGAGACAGTCACCGCAAAATGACAGACACACGCACGGACAAAGCCTCTGTTGGACAAGTCTTGCTGATGACGGAGAGGTAACCCCTGCCTGTGAAAGTGTTCTGCAAACAGAATCAACATTTGCCAAATGAAATTGCGTCATATGTGCGCATAAAATGTTGCAAGTATTGATTATCATCGTTGTGGGATTTGGAGCGATTCTAAAATAGGAGACTCTAAACCTAATATTAAAAGCCTCTGTAAACATGCACTCCAGAAATCTGAATCATTTCCCTAGTAGCCATTTCAAATATTAGTCTTCAACATATACTTTAATTAAATATGCTAATGACTGAACTGGATAGAAAGAAATAAAGCATGTAAAATGTGGCTTGTAAACGACGGAGATCAACCTCATTTTACTGACCATATTTTTTTAAACTGCTGCAATAATTTGGTCTGGTCACCACGTTGACTTCAACTGATGCATTTTTACATTTCAGTTCATCTGATGAATCTGTACACAACGCTAATGCTAAGAATATCAGAGTTAACAACAACTCTACCTGGAGTATCATTTGGAGAAAAACTCTGTGTACCTACAAGATAAATCAGCTAAAATTGCCACCGCGAGTATTTCTTAAACCAAATATGCTATTGATTCACAGCTTTCGCCGATTTGAATTTCAGACAGCAGTTCGTCAATATAGCCCATGCAACGATTCCAGCAATTATTGCAATTGTATTTCTGGCGGAAGGCTACGATTTTTTTTTTCAATTGGAACAATGACTATTGACTTCAAGAAAATAAACGAGATGATATTAAAATATCAATGGTGTTCTTTGTGCAATTCTAGATAAGCAGTTTATGAAAGATTGTCATATAGCTGGCTTAGACTTTTAAACCCTTTTTAGAGAATTTCCAGGATTATTCGGCCAAAGGCCATACATTCCCCCAATGGTTGGCCATTTTTATTTGTTGTTTTCTACAATTTAGAGAACATATCAACAGTAAGTTGCAATATATACTGGGTGGATCTAAAAGTCCGATTCCTAGTTACATGAAACTTTTCGACTGTTTGTCTACCCTATTTAACTGTTTAAAACACTATACTGGAAAAGTACGGCAATAAATTACTTCTCAAGCAGATGAACAACAACATTGACAGTCGCGGTAGGCAGGAATATGCGGTACCTAAGCATCAAATGGAGCAACAACTGTTTAAAAGTTTCACATGACTGCGACCGAAAAACATTCATAACTGTTTTGCATTGCGTCACTCTTTTAACGTGGAACATATCAAACTCTTAAAACACGGCTCATGCACTTTAAAGTAAAAATATGAGATATCTGAAGAATGGCACCTTACATAAGACACGATATAAAATAAATACTGGAGTAAAACTTTGTTTGTTTATTTTTTATATCTGAAGAGTAAATTCCCAAACGATAACATAAAAACAACTCTCTCTTATTTGATTGTTGTTCATATTGAATCTGATGGAATCAGACTACAAAAACCTCTCACCTGCTCTGATCATGTTTTGCTTTTTATCCATTAACTTTATCTTTAAAAAAAATATTTTTGATGCGTGTTCTAAATTTGTTTTCGGAAGCATTTTTAATAGATGTATTTGTAGTATCTTGTATTGTTATGTCACTATTTATCTGCCATCGCCAAAATAATTTAAAGAGATAAAGAGAGCAGTCCCGTAGTACCTAAATGCATTAGTAGCCATGACGTTGGGGGATGTAATCAGAGTTTAATCACTTTAATTTAACACATCCCTGTTCTAAATAATTAACTAATAGAAAATTAAGGAAGTAATCTTAACTAATAATTGCTATAACACAAATTAAAATGTTCCCTTCATGTTTAAGCTAGTTTATTAAAACATGATTCACATCTTTGAACAATTAACAAGTCTCTAAACCATAGATGAAGAGAATCTGGCTGGAATCGTTTAGTTTCACATCCCTCAAAGGAAGAGAGAGAGACAAGGGAAAGGCTTAACTTTTATAGGAATGTGTCATCTTGTCACGCCTGCGCGTAGCGTCACTTTTCAATTATAAAGACCCCTCCCAGACATTTTGCAATGCCTACTATGTTAACAACATAGTGCAATTTCAAAATACATATCCAAAGTCCCCATGCCATAATACAAGCCTATAATATCCTTGATGTCGATATTTGCAGAAATGTAGTGTAGAAAAAATTGCGACTTATTAAATTATTGTAATTAAGATTTGTGATTGGGAATTACAAAACGAATATCAGCTTCTAAACAGGTGGAAAATATGCGACGTTCTGCTTCTAAATGTAACACTAACTGGAGTTTTCTCTCAGTCCACTTAGTACATCCCCTAATCTTGATAAGAAAGTTTCTAATATAAGTGCTGTAAGAATGGTGATAAAATATCCAGGACACAAAAGCTTCGAAGGTCCAAGAGCCAATGCCGCCATAGAGCGTGCCACTGATTTCACCCACATGGTCAGTTGATGAAATAGCACTTCATCCTTAACCTCTGCTCTCCTTAGGCTCACTTCTCAAGTACAGGGGTTTTAAAAAATAACACAGTTTTAAGTGCCTCATATTTGCTTCATTTTCTACACATTCTTAAAAAGTCTGGCACTGGCTTATTACACAACAAATACTATTTTTTGTATCACTGCCCATTGCCATATGTTTTCCTGTGTTATATCATTATGATCAACGTTTTGATCTTGTGCAAGCAATATCATCTCTTCAATGCTTTATATAGCAACTGAGTTCGTATACTTGAATATCTGTCACACTATGTGTGAATAAGTTCTCACTCAAACTGTAGTAGATTGCTCATTTTCCCTCAGATAACTCCATATCCAAAAATCTCTAAGTTAACATGGCGATATTGCAGGTGAAGTTACAGGTAAGTACTTGCTTATTACATAACCACCAAAAATGATATCTAAAATTTCTCTTACCGAGTTAAAATGTGAGGAGGTACACCATCCTGCATGAATATAATATTTTCAGTGTTTCCTCTTCTTAAAGCTGGCCACTGTAATTTTGAAACATGATCAAATAACGTTGATCATTTACTCTAACAGTTGCTGCCCATTTCCAACCTCTTCAAAAAACCATGATCCAATTATAAAGTGATTGTGAAACCACATCAGACAGTAACTTTTAAATGTGAAGACTTTGTTTGATGGCTGAATTGGCTAAATTGGATTATTGGATTAATGAACCAATGATGAAATGGTTTGAATTAAAAAGTATTTAAGGAATGATTCTGTTGAGCATGTGCTTGAGCTGTTTGTTTACAAAGGGATAAAGAAACAAATATAAAATAAAAAAAACAACATGTTTTCCTTTGCCACCGTTGAAGTGAAAATGTCCTTCGTCAGTTCATAATACATTATCAAGCTGTTTTAGATACAGTTGAATTTGAGCTATCATCTACAGTGAAGTTGTTTGGTTGAACTTTTCGACGAAATTAGCATTTTGTATAGATACCTTTTCAGTATTCGTCAAACGAGCCTTGAAAATTCCATATTGGCTGTCGAATTTCTCAGCAACAGCTTTGTCTGAGTTCTTTGCTTCTGTAACAGATACAATTTGATCCAATTTTCATACAAGCTTCTGGAAAAAAAAAACACATTATCGGCTTACTCTTAACTCATTTTGAGTATAAAATCATCGAAAAACCGCGTACACATTCATAATAACCTTGAATACAATTTAGCTCAGATAATGACATTTTTTTTTCCTCAAACAGAAAAAATAAAATCAATTTTGCTTTTGTTGAAATATCTGTTATTTAACCAAAACTATCAGAAACAAACAAACTAACTCGTCATTGGGAAGTAAAAATATTCAAATGTGTTGTGTAATAAACCAGGGCCACAATTATTAAATTGTGTGAAAATGGAAGAAGATATAAGATTTAATTTATCACTTACATTTGAAAACTGCTATAATTTCCCTGTTGTCCTCACGAGGCTCATAACCTAATGCTTTTGGCAAAAAAATTCTCAGAAATTCTTCCTAGGAAGACTTTTAGATCAGCAATTAGACACAATGGGAGCTAGAGAAGTGAAACAGTCACCTTTTCGCAAACAAAGCAGTCTTCTTGTTTTTTTAGAACTTTAATGCTTTGAATAAAACTATAACAAATACTTTCGTTTAATCATTTACCATTTTCATTGATTTACGTCCAGTTATTTTCTTGATATGTTTATTAGAGAGGGTGTTAAATATTATATAACTTTTTTTTGGAAACTTCGCTTATGTACTTTCGATGTCATATGATAAATGGAAAATGTCATATTCTATAGTAATATTCTAAAGTGAGTATCCAATTCAAATAGCCATAGCTTTAGCAAAATTTTGGATTCTGTAAAACCAAAACCACCAATTTGTTTGTAAAGAAATTGCGTTTATTTAACTAGAACAGTTAAAAATATAAAATAAAAAACATGACCGTGTTGATCAATAAGAAATAGTCGTGCTTCTATGCTATAAGCGGCTTTGGTGGATGTATTCCAAGGAAAGTTTTCATTGACATCAGTAGTATCCACCCCGGATTACGCGGTTGAACTAATGATAGTTCTATCACAAGATGATGCTAGTGTCGCTTTTAATCCGTCCATCCAGTGGGATTAACTGTCATCTAAAGGTAGGAATATTGTTAAACCGTTCCTTAACCCGGGACTTCTTTTATTTACATATTGAATATATACATGTAATTACACAAAATATGCATGTACAAAGCAACGTGAAGTAAAATGGCCGTCTGTTACGGTTATGTGTGCCTAAAATGTGGTGGGGGAAGATGTTAGTGGCTAAAATGATGAGGGAAGCGGTTGGTGGTAAAATTGTGAACTAAACTGATTAAGAAAAATGGTGGTAGGGAGAACGTTTGGTAGCAAAACTGTAGAATAACCTGGATTAATGGTGGTGGGGAAGCACTTGGTGGCAAAATGATTAAGATGTTTTATTTACTACTATTTTATAACAATGGTAAAAGTACTCCGCATATACAAAAATGTATCAAATTTTTTCCGCGAAAAAATTATTTTAAAATATGTATTTTAGTGAACGTTACACACCTTCGTCGTTGCTGCGTCATTCGATCCTCGAAGGGTGTGGTGAGCCGCATGTGGTTGTTGAGGTGTTCCTGGGCCGGCGGAATGGACGATGATATGCACCCTTCCAACGTGACTTAGGTTGACTGGCGGTACAGTAAACCGGTAGTTAAGTTTTTTCGAAGACAAGCATTTCGATGTTGTTGTCCATGTGTTTAACGGCTCTCGTCAAGAAAGCAGATTTTGGTGATCAAGTTAAAGTCCCCGTTTGTTGTGGTTGTCAAAAAGGAGTGAAATTGTTGTCATGGGGTCATTTTGCACGCCATGTTTCATTTTGGTGATGAAATGAAGGTAGAAATAGAATGTGAATAGACACGATAGCGAATTACTGACTATCACCCAATAACATGTTCACAAATAAAAATACACCTATTTACAACTTATCGTATATAATATTTACTTTTATAAAAATAAGTTATGTTGCAATAAATAATTTTTCAACCCGTGATTGACTTTCAATTCATAAAAACGATTAAAAAGTAAGTTATGTTGCAGAAAAGTAAATTATGTTGTCAAAAGTTAGTTTTCAAAAAATCAAATTATATTGCAAAAAAGTTATGTTACGAAAAATAAATTGTATTGCAAAAAGGTAAATTATGCTGCAAAAAGTTGTGTTGCAAAAAGTGGGTTAGGTAGTAAACAAAATGTAATGTTACAAGAAAGTAAATTAAGTTGCAAAAATTTTGTGCAAAGTAAGGTAGATAGCAAAAGGGTAAGTAATGTAGCAAAAAGTATTATGTTACAAAAAAGTAAGTTATATGCAAAAGTTAAGTTATGTTGCAAAAAATTAAGCAATGCTGCTAAAAGTAAGTTATGCTTTTTAATATTTTTCTTACGTCTATTTCTGTAACATGCTACTATTTTTTTTTTTCAAAGTTAATGTTTGTTTCCAAAATTCGCTGCTGTATGTTAAAAGTTTATGATGGCATGAAAATGTTCTTTGATTGTAACTTAACGCCTTTTTACAAAGTATTATAATCGTTTTTTTTTCGTAAACAGACATGTTTTATATCATTTCCGTGCATTGTGGCGTGTATTATTGTCTGGCGCAGAAGTACTTTTTTCAGTTCCTCCGTAACGTATATCATGTTAATTTCAATGTGGCCGAACCTTGCGTCACTTTATGCAGTGTTAAGACGTTGCAGTTCTAAACGCTAATTTTTCCTTACGTCTATTTCTGTATAATGTTCCAAATAGGATAAAAACCCACATTTTCATCCAATATTTCAATCATAAGCCGTCTACAATTGGGTTTGTCCCAAATAATTAAAAAAAAATTCGAAAATATTTACTTCAAATTAAAACATCTTTATTAATTTTTTCATATTGATAAATCTTGTGCGAAAATATTTTTTTGGCTGAATTTAACTTCTTTGCTCAAAGACATCTGATTTTTCCCAAATCGCACTCCGTATATACACATTTCATTTTTTTAACTTTATATGATTTGGAATAAATGCACGCGTGTGTTTTCGCTCACCCAATTCTCAGTAAAATCCTTATTTTCACTACGCAATCAGACAACCGTTCTGTTACTCTGTCAAGGTTTAATTTAAAAAGTGAATTTTTTTTACTTAGGTGAGTAAGTGTTTACCATGTTTCAAAGCATAATGCATTTTATGTAAATGTGATAACTGAAATATATAAATGTGGATGTGTGTATATATGAAAACTTCTAACAAGTGGAGCCATTTTATCTAGCATGGCTAGTGTTGAACAATAGTTGTATCATTATTGTGCTGGCTGGGCCAGACGAATAGGATGAACGCAATAATGGATAATGGTGTGATTTCACCACGAGTACAACAACAGATCATACGTGCAAAAGAAGTTGCTGCAGCACTCGTGTGGTGTTTAGAACGCGGAACAATGATATAAATTTTGAGGGAGCTAGATGAAATTTTCACACCAAACTGTCTGGATTTACTTTCGGGAATCGCAGTAAATTACATCATCAAAAGAATAACATAAATTCATGCGAATAATTGTGAGCGAAATTTTTCATTGTGGACTATATGTGTGTCGTTGAGCATTGCTATGACGTGGGCATTTGATGGGCCGACCGAGGAGAATTAAGACCACTCTTAATGCAGCAGATGTGGCTAAATGACGCAGGGGTCAGGTGTGTCTGTGTGGGGGGTGTGGGTGGGTGTGTGGGTGAAATATATTTATCTTTGCCAATACTTGAGTAATAAAATATTTACAAACCACACGTGTTATTGCATTAAAAACCGTGAAGCGAATCATCGTGTATGAACACTGTCCATGGTTTAGAATAACTTGTGTAATATTCACAGTTACAGATTAGTTGATATTGTGAATAAAATCATCACATTTTTTCAACAAGTTTCCGTTTTCACACACGAGGTGCTTTATTTTATACAAAATACATCTCTCCTTTGTATAACACCATAGTACAGTTTTGTTGCAAGACACAAAACGTTGGCAGAGATCATTAAAACTGCTTTCACATCTACAGGGATACGGCAATATTTTTCCTAATTATATAGCTTTGTTAAATGACTTGAAACACTTAATCCCTATTCCTAAACATATCTTTGAATGTCTTTGATTAACGGGCAGTGAAAATATACTTTTAAGTACGTGTTTTTGCAAAGTGAAATTGTTCCTAATATTCGCTAACGTTACCTATTTTAAGAAAAAAAAAATAAAACAAAGTTAAATGCAACATTTTCATTTAATATTTCTTTATGTCAGCATAACATCTTTAATCCGATTTTGCATGTAAGCTCCGAAATTAATAAAAACAAAATTTAAGACTATTATTGGCCTTTGTGTATTTTCGGGGGAAACATTTTCGCATATAATTGAAAAGAAAATTTCCATCGGAGGTATCCAAAATAAAACGAAGTGGTATTTGGTCTAGAATTTAAAGTCATGCAGACAGACCATCCCTTTATCCCCTGTCAATGGCCCGAACGACCTCTTCGCCACCAGTCACGTGACATCCTCGCTCCTCACTCTTGCTAGTCCAAATTGGATACTCATATTTGTTTTTCGCTTAGTGATCGGTCGAAAATCCTGGTAGAAACAGCTCTCGCATCGGATATATTTTCACAACTTATTACCTAAAGTATTCAAAATTAACAAACATTTACACACTTTCGCATTTTACTTTGCGGCGTATCTATTATTATTTCAATGTATGTGAGAATTTTTTTACTTTTGTTTATTCTATATTTTACAACCACACAACATGCCCGCATCCTTAAATTTTTAAATATCATAAGCAGGTAAATGTCACATACCGCGTGAAGTTATTTTTGGTTGCAACATAATTATAGTAAGCACCTTGCGATGGCCTAAAAATTATTTTTTCGTGCAATATAACTTATTTTTACAAAGTGAAATAGTTTCTTGCTTGTAATATTTGCTGTTATATGTTAAAATCGACCGCGGGGCGAAAATGTTCTTTGATTGCAACATAATAACTTTTTTGTTTCTAATGTTCGTTTTTGCTCATTAAAAGAAAATCGTCATGTGAAAATGTTCTTTTTACACATCATTACTTTTTTGCAAAGTTAAACATTGTGTACGACACGTTTTTTTTTTTTTTTTGCTTTTTTTTTTTTTTTTTTTTTTTGCAAACAGTTGTATTTCATTTACTGAATTATCGTGATAAAACACAAATGTTCTATTACATATTTTATTTTGGTAGACCCTGTCTATAATTGGGATTGTATGTAAACTCCAAAACAATTAAACAAACTTTCAGACACATATCGAAATCGGTTATTTCAGGGTGAAATACTTTCGTATCAGAGAGGTGGGGAAAATGGTAGAGAAGAATAAAAACAAGTAAATGTGAAATACGACAAAAAATAAGATTTACAGATTATAAATAGCTATATTTATATAAATTGAGTAATATAAGTGAAAATATAGCAACGGAATAACTTTATTAACTGTTACAATAACGAGTCTCGCCACGAGGTTGGTTTTTCCTACTACGCATACGCATTAGCCCCGTCCACATGGTTTTCAGCCAATGAGATTGGTTTTCCCTACTGTGTTTGGCCTTCACCGTCCCAAACCCGAGACCGTTAACGCAATGAAGGGACTGGAGCAATCCATTAGCAGGTAATAGGTAGCCCCTAAGAAATACCTGTCCAAAGGTAAACACTGAAATCTCATTAGCAGGTAAAGGGAGAAAAGCTTTTAATCTTTTTCAGATAGGTCTTCCAGAGCAGTTATAAACCTGTTCAAGGTACAAAACATTGGCGATCTTCCCCTATTGGACGCACAAGCTCAGCAGACAACTGGAAGTCGGGCTAGAACCAACTCCTCAGCAGCGCGTTTAGAGTATGTGGTGCGTAACAGTTTTTTTTTTTTGTTTTGTTATTTTTGAACAGTTTATATGTTTCCAATATTCGTTTTTGTTTGTTAAAAGTTTACGGTGCGAAAATATTCCTTGAATACCCCATAACATTTTTTGATGCATACTTTGCTTTTTTGTAGTATAACTTATTTTTTGGAACATAACAGTTTTGTTACATAACTTTGCAGCATAACTTACTTTTTGCATTATAATTTTTGCAACATAACTTCGTTTTTACAACATAACCTACTTTTTGCAACTTAATTTACTATTTTGCAATACAACTTACTCATTTGCAATGTAACATTTTTGCTACATAACTTTTTGCAACATAACATTTTTGCAGCATAAATTACTTTTTTGCAACATAATTGACTTTTTTGTAACATACTTTACTTTTTTGCAACATAACTTACTTCTGAAACATAACAGTTTTTCGCAGCATAACTTACTTTTTGCAATATAACTCAATTTTTACAACATATTTTTCTTTTTATTCGTTTTTATTCATTAAAAGTCAATCGTGGTTGTAAAAGTCAATACGCAGAAGTTTCATGAACTTCCTTCACTTCTTGTAAAACTATGGCTGCGTTCACTTCTTTTTCTACTAAATTCAGCTTTTTAACTGCATCAGTTTCGTCAAAGTTTTTCACCCACTTACAAAAGATTTTATAGAGCAGGGTCCATTTCTCAATCCATGTAACATTTTAACTCTTCTCACTTGCATTGGGATATTGTCCATTGCATTCGTAATAGTACTGAATAAGGCCAATACAAACTCGTAAAGGTAAAACTATTCTACAAATTCTTGTACGAAAATAGCTGTTAGTATTCTAAACAACTATTATTTATACAGGCATGATATACATAGGTATTACAGTAATGAAAATACACAAATACATATGAAAAAATGTGCCCTCCCTCTAAAGCTCTATTTGAAGTCAAAGTGCTAATATGTGTAGAAGATACCTATAGTTATTTGCCCGCTATGGTGTTTTTCCTTGCAATATCGTTACTTTGTTTTTATTTAAATTTATATATCAGGAAGCTACAAGCTCTTTGAACTTCTCTTCAGAGAGCGAAAACGCTGCTAGAGCGATAAAGGTTTGTTGAACGGTGCGAGCCAATTCTCACCTCCAAAAATACACAGACAGACACACTGTCTGAAAATAAGCTTCTATCTCTCTCACTTCATGAATTTCATCGATTTGCGATCAAAGGGGAGCTGGGCTATGCTCGCAAGTCCGACTCAAAGAAACACGGAGCGAGCAAGAGGGAGTAAAACTCTCCTGTTCGCATTATTTAGAGGATATAGAGACTGGAGTCTGAGGGTTCTCCAGTGGATGCTACTTGACGGGAGCACTGAGTGCCACAGGAGAGCTCTATGTTGAGGTGGTTTACTGATGCTCCATCTTTTTTCCCTTCCTCTCCCCTCAGCATTCATTTATTCGGGCAGCAAAAGTTAACCTCGAACATGGGAGCGCAAAGCTCAGGTGGGCTTTGATGTATCCGGAATCAGTGCCGCACCGCAAAATGCTGTTCTTTTGTCTTAACCGGACCATGTGATCATGTTGGCGAGCAGGTGTTAAAAGACGCCAATGTGGTATAGTGTCCAATGTTATTCGCTTATATATGTGCAGACATTTACTAAACAGTTTCCTTGTCACTCATCATTCGTATGGCGTCAGCTGAAAGTTCTGTTGTCTTACCTTTCAGTATATTGGAGCAAGTGTCCGGTATAGTTTCTAAGCGTTCAATTGTTAATAAACAATTCTTTAGCCTTCTTTAGCAACCCGTAAAGCAGCAATGCCACTGTACCTAATGTTTGTAGACTTTATATTTGACAATAATTATATTCAAAATAATTACACGCCCACAAAATTTAAAATCATAATTTTTTTATTTAATTGATGTGTAGGAATTTGCAACGTGATAAGAGTTTTCCTCTATCGCGTTCCATTTTTTCATAATATATATTAGTATTTTTCACTATGTGAATATATCATTCATGACTATTTTTTAATAATCCTAAATTTCTTACATATCTTCCTTTCTTCTAAACCTGTTTTTAGCAGAGAATGCCCCCCACTCTTGCTAAAGTTTGGACTTTGGAGAGAGTGCTTGCCTTGGTGGTTAAAGTGGACACAATACGCCTGGCGCACGGTCAGTGCTTCCCAGGTGAAATTTCGGCTACAAATGGCTGCTGAGCGATTTCTCGATTACCTTTTATATTCGAAGAAGAATTTAATTTAAACCTGGCGAACCCACCTGTTTCCTTTTCCGTATACCAATGAAACCCTGTATCTGGATTCTTTTGTGTGAAATTTGGCAAATTTCTCGTCATACCATCCAGCAAAAATCTTTAATCATACTCATCCTTATGTATACGCTTCCCTTATTCTTTGCTCACTGCAGCAAGAATATTTGGGAAAAAGTTCAAGGCATTCAGAAAGTACAGTTTTAAGCTCATTGAACATCTTAATACATTGAATTTCCCTAGCATATTTTCAACTATGTTCACAAAATTAGAGTGGTTAATATAGTTTTCTAGAAACTTGATTATTACTATACATTAGAAGAAAGTTCAAGGCACTTTTCAAATGCACTCATTGAATGTTGGGATACGGGCTTACAAATATGCCTTCTATTAATTTTGCTCCTGGTAGTTGCAGGAACTTTTTGCAGAGGTACTTGAAGCAATGTGGTCCTTTTTTTTTTTTTTTTTTTTTTTTGGCCTACCTTTAACAAATTGTTTAATGTGAAGAGATGGTAGAAGCAATCTCTTTGGGGCAACAAAACCTCGATGTACTCTTACTCCCAGGGACAAGAAATCTCGTAATACGTAACAAATGGTCCGAATGTGAATTTGTTATTCCTGTACGAAAAAGTGTGTCGAACACTTCATTAGTTTAAATGATTAAAAGTGCATTTATCTATATTACTCATAAACTGGGACTTATTATTAAAACTTTTGTAACAACACGGTTGAATTATGCTTCATTTGTACATTTAAAACTTAAAGTTCCAAAAAATGATGTGAAATTAATATAATATATAGGGCTAATTAATGAATTATAGAAAGCTTGAGCAACTGTTAAATTCAATGGAAAAGGGTAGTCTGGCATGCATTGTTTTAGTGTTCGGGGGGGGGGGCGGAAAGTATCGTGATATAGTAATTGATCTGAAGTCATACAAAGATATGGGATGTAACATGCCTTTTAAAACCCATCTCTTGAACTCCCACTTACACTTCTTACCAGAAAACATTGGGACTGTCGGTGTTGATGGGCGGAGGACGTTTTTTCAACACACTTCTACAATGAAGAAAAGATTATACTATAGGAATCTCAGAATGTAGATTGCCAATTGTTGCAACCAAGAAAGACTAACACACGTACAAATCTACTTAAAAACCACATACAATGTCATTATCTATTGTGTATCTCTCATTTGTTGCTATTTAAATAACGAGTTCTTTAAAACTTCAAATGTGTGGCCTGCATGCGATAATTCTGAAAGCATATTCTATTCTGCATTGAAAGTCCGGTTCACCTCATTTAGCTTTTGTGAAAAATGAAATATTTTATTTTGTAGATCAGTGTAATGATATATCTATCCCTTTCAGTATCTTTCTACACCCTTAGGAGATTAAATAGGGAATACTATAAAACTTAGAAAGAGTACTTGCACAAAATGTTCAAATTGATTAAGGGTTTAGGAACTTACTCAATGGTCATGAACTTACCGTAAGGAATAAGAACTTTAAATAACATCTGCGTATAATTGAAAGAATTTGGAAAACTAGTTCCGCGCATAGCTTATCATACTGGCCGCGCCATCTGTTGGCGACTATGAAGATCTCTTGGCCTCACGCAAAAAACTTGCAGATTGTGCCGCTTGTAATCCCAGCGCGCTTCGCGAACAGAATGAACGTGAATGACACTATTCACAATACCTTCTTGTAAACAAGTCAGAACAATAAGTGTTGCACACATGAAAATGATTCAAACAAAAGTGAATCCATCGAGTGAAGATAGGCATTAACTAACTCAAAGGGCTGAAGAGAAGTTGACAATAAAACTGATGATAATATGATTTATTAAAACATCAGTGGCAGGAGCTTGAAGCAATTATAATGAAAATTCCCAAATAATTATTTTCTATATACCAGAGCAAATCACACAGTACAATAGAAGGCCTTACGAAACATTTTAGCGGTAGTAAAAATGCGAGGAACAAATGCAGCCATTTTTTAATTTGAACTTATGGACATAGAGGGATAAAATAAACTTCTAATTGTTGATATGGATTCTAGAGTAAGAAAATAAATATTGGGTAGGAAACTGAAATATGCGCAGTTGGGATGTTTATATGAAAGACACCGTTGTTGCTTTAAACGTTGCAGATACAATCATGAGGCTCAAAACTGTAAAGGATATTCAAACATATTCAATTGTTTTAATATGTATGTATGTATGTATGTATGTATGTATGTATGTATGTATGTATGTATGTATGTATGTATGTATGTATGTATGTATGTATGTATGTATGTATGTATGTATGTATGTATGTATGTATGTATGTATGTATGTATGTATGTATGTATGTATGTATGTATGTATGTATGTATGTATGTATGTATGTACATTGATTAAATTAATGGCAACGAACAAAGAAAAATACAAAGGTGTCAATTGTATGAACAAAAATTATAATAAAATATAACTTATCCATCAATAAATACCACATCTCACTTAACATAAATGTCCCCGCAACCAAATAGTACTAAGATGGTAAATACAAAATACAAATTATTAACACGAATAACAAGAAGTTAAAATGCTTTCAAGACAATTTACAGCACTCAGGAAAGATTACTTGCAATTTAGTGCAATTGTTGAATAAATACATATTCGATTTAGCCTCAATACAGAAATTATACACAATTATCAACGTACCTAAAACACTGAGAACTGAGCCAAAAACCGTATTCTAAATTTGAGCTACCTTTCTTTTCTTAAGGTAACGTTGGCATTAATAACAATAAACTCTTCGTGGATTAGGAAATGGTTAATGTGTTGCATGTCATCTTCCTACATCTCTATAGATTAGATTTGAATCTACGTCTACACGTACAGCCAAGAGCGAGGCCATTTAAAAACGGGAACATGAAAATTGAAGAGAATATCCACCAACAGAAGAATTGATCATAAATAGAAACAATGTTTACTCAAACTAAACAGAAATTTATTATTATTATTATTATTATTATTATTGTTGTTGTTGTTGTTGTTATTATTATTAAGTAAGTTTTACATGTATCAACATTTTCTGACAGCCAATTACAAAATACAAACATTTTTACACGTATAACTATATAACTAACAATGAATGGCATTAACTGTTGAAAACCATTCCTCTCAGTCCAGCCTTTGTTCTTCTTTTAGGTGTCTATTCTTCATTTCTTCGTGGAAGCCCTTGTCTGTGGCCTTCCTTGTTTCCACCTTCTTAGTGTAATCCATTTATGTATCGTCCTTGGCAATCTTTCTTCACCCATTCGCTTTAAATAATCATACCAAATCAATTAACTTGTTAAAATATCCTGCATAATATTATTTGTGGTTCCAATTTTTTGTCTTATTGTATCATTTCTGACTCTATTTATTCGCGATATCCTTACTTACCACCTTACCGCCTGCAGTAATTCATTTCCATCACCAAAAATGTATTTTTTTTTAAGTTGTTGCCATGTTTCTGCACCAAATAAAACTGTGCTTCTAACAATAGATTTGTAAATTTGATGTTTAATTTATTTATTAATATCTTCATTCCATAATATAGGATTAAGAGTTGCTATTGCAAATGCTTCTTTCTTTATGCGTTCTCTATTTTTTTAATATTTTTTCTCATCATCAGTAATTATAGCACCTAAATATTTATATTTGTCATTATATTTAATCACTCCTTTATTTTCAGAAATCAGATTTTGTTTTTGTCCTCCTAAAATGATATAATTAGATTTTTCCAAATTAAACTTTAGGCCCGCCTTTTCATACTCTTCAATGAGCTTTCTACTCGTGTATTCTAAATCATCATATCCTTCAGCCATTATTATTTCATCATTTGAAAATTACAAAATTTAAATACTCCCATCATCAACCTTGAATCCCATACCTCCATATTTCTTCTTCCAAACGTTTAAAATTTCTTCAACATATATTTTTAACAATGTTAGAGATAAACAACATCCTTGACGCAAGCCTTTCATTACATTGAATTCTGATGACCATCTATCTTGTATTTTAATTTTTCCATAAAATGTTCGTATAAATTTTGTATTGCTTTGATTAAATATTTCGAAATACAGATGTTTTGTAAATGTTCCCAAAGTTTAGTGCGTGGAACTGTGTCATAAGCTTTTCCTAAATCTATAAATAATATATGTACTTTCTGATTATAAATTACAACTTTTTCAATTATCTGATTCAAACAAAGAGGTTATTAATAGTGCAGGAAGATTATTGATAACCTATTTTGTAATAATAATATAAAATAATAATAATAATAATAATAATAATAATAATAATAATAATAATAATAATAATAATAATAATAATAATAATAATAATAATAATAATAATAATAATAATAATAATAAAGATTAGAAGTACATGACAACCCTTGTCTCAAGAGGCTAGATCAGTAGCAGTATTAGTTGCAGTGGACGGTTCCGCTGTTTACCTCTGTTGATCGGTTATCTAGACCATAAATTGTCCCATATTTTCCTTGTTAAGCAGCTCATAAGCATATTCTGTAACTAAAAGTAATATTTATATTATAAAAAGAAATATAACCGAGGGAGATTTCTCAGGCGATACCGTTTGGGGCTCTTATCTGGGAGGTTCTGGGTTCAAATTCTGCAGCCGACTAACCTAACTGAAATGTTTCGTGACTTTCCTCAGTTCGTTTTTAAGAAAAGGCAAATGTTGGGTTAATATTTCTCTGTCAAGGATTCACTTCCTTTTTTACCATTCCTCTTTATTCTATTTACAGTGTATGTCTTGTGTCTTCTGTGTTTATAAAGTCATCAAGATGGTCCTAACATAGAATTGGTCTTCTACTTTATGTGCGTTCAGAGTAAATAGCTTCCCGACAGGCGATTGAGCCGGGCATTGGTGTGTAATTCTCAGGGGGATATAAAGGGGGATAAATACAGATTCATCTCCCCCCCCCTCAATGAACAATTTAAAGTTAATGAGATCATTTTGAATCTAAGAACAATGGAAGACCATGGCTGAAGGAATGCAGCATCACGGTTCCAAATTCTTCGAAGAAAGGACATTACAAAACAACCAAAGTAACCGGAAAAGTACAAAAATAAAAAGTTTCCAAAATTATCATGCGAATATGATCAACACAAGATAAAAGAATTTTTGACTATAGGAAATAACTATGTAAAATAATTTGACGCTCGATGTACTCGTTTTGTGAGCAAAATAATGTGAAAATTTTGAAAAAACGAAGTCAGTTAGGTAGAAAGTGACTGAAGCTATTTTTATAAAATATAACGTCAACTGGATGTTACACTAAGAAAGGTTCGTTGTATGCAGCTATATGAAGTTATAATCTCAATAAATGATTCCTATTCCGATACGCCCAAGGAGCCAATGACCCTTTTAGGTGTTCTGGACAAACTCCAGCTAATGCATATCATGAATTGAAAGACTTGCTCTCCACAAACAGCAAACTGTCTATGCCAAAAATAAATAAAAGGAATGCACGCGTTCTTATGTGGGAACGCTCTAGACTTTGTTATTCCTTTACGACTTTTGTATGAAAAATGACTGAGTCCTTAACGGAAGGAAAATCTTCCATCTGGCTCAGAAGTTTACATAACTCAAAGAGTCATTAAATCCGCCCATCATTTTGCAAAACTCATGCAAATGGTATGACCACAATCATTGTAAAAGCAGCTGATTTGTGTGGCATTGCACACTTTTTCTTATCAAGTACGCTAGTATGAGCTGTAACCGCTTGATAAGTTTGTGTATGGACTCTACAAAAGAGATGATATGATCAACGCAGAAAGATGCGGAAAGCCACAGAGTAAGCGAAAGGAAATATGGGAAAACATTTATTGTTTGACCAAAGACTCGTATACTGTTAATATCAAGTCAATTTTGCGGTACTAGGATTTATCCCTTCGACCATTATGCTATTCCTGTGAACTCATTTATTCCTAAAGAACTCTTAAGAAGAAAAGTAACTGAAGAAATTCCTTGATAACTCCAATCTATATCTTCATTGCTTCTAGTACAGGCAATCCAGTTAAGGCGTTAACTCAGAAAAGAGTTTCTAAACAAACTCTAGTGATTTTTCTCTTCAAGTTAGTGATGATGGAAATAGATCAGAAACTTCCTTTAAATGTATTCTTTACTTCTCTCATGTAAAACAAAGATATATAAAGACACCCTACCCCTTAATTTCCAAACAGCTAAGATAACTAGAGTGGTATTTTAAGATAAGCAGAATAATAAACTCGCCACTAAAGAATATACAGTGTAAAGTGAAAACAGCAAGAACAATAAGACTAACGGGATTTGAAAGGTCAGAAATTTCAAAAAAGAAAATGTTCATCTTTCAGTGAAAAACAATCTTGAAACTAGGCCGAGAGGAACAACAGAATAATGGCTCGGTTACTAATACAAAGATGAAAAATGTATCTGCTACGTTCACGAAGATTTCGTTGGACTTAATGGCTAAGATCGAAATATCCAAATTTATTTTCCCAGAGACTACTTAGTTGTTTATTTATCCTACATTTTGTAACAGTTTCTCCCATCCATTCCCACTGAAATATAATTATAATGTATATAAGTAAACCCAATATTCATATTTTGGCATTGTAATTAGTAATATAAATATTACGTTTCATACGCTTTAACTTCAATGTAAAAATTGTACAAAACAGAAAGACTCTGGTGTTTTTCCGTTACGGTAGCTTAGAAAATCAACAAGGTCATAACATTTTTATACAGTGAACCCGAGGGTCGAGGGTGATGCTTATTTATTTATTTTTTTTTAAGAACTGCCATTGGAGAGTTAATAAGCTGAAAGACCTTTAAATCCTTTAGGAGCATGCTCAATAGCTAGAAATCGCACTACTACTGAAGATCAACCGGTTTCTCCTAGTGTATAAAAATTCCGATTACATAGCGGAGTGAGGGCACGGTGATTGAAAATGAATGGCGTTTTTAAAACATCGTTACTTTTATAATGAAATTTATATGAATTTAGCAGTTTCAGAGTTTTGAAAACAAATTGAAGAATGTCAAATTTTAAATGATTAATTATTTTTTCACCATTTATCCAAATTGGCTAAAAATTTCCTTTCTTTGCTCCATTCTAATATAATGCCGCAATGGAACGTATGCTTTAAATGTTTATATATATGCTTCCGGTCTCACCGATAAGGATGGTGATATACCTTATCCATTAAGTGAATAATTGTAGTTGTAACTTCCGCTCCGCTGTGTTCAGTTTTTCAGATATAGTTGCATAAAGAAGGCTATGTGCAGAAGATTGTGACATGTTTAAAATGGAATATCGAGTGTCATTAGGTTCTTCACAAAAGAATGGTTTACTCCAAATGAAATTAAACAGCGATTGGACGGTGTATATGGGGAAGCGTTCTCCTCATATTCTACCGTAAAAGAATGGGACAAACTTTTTCGAATGGGTCGAGAAAGCATCAAAGACAAGAGAGTGCAAGTCGTCCCTTGGAGGTGCTCACTCCTGGAAACATGGCTCTTGTGGAAGGATAAATTATGGAAGACCGGCGCTTCAAAGCTACTGAAATAGCAGCTAGGTTGAACCATTCTAAAGCAATAGTCCTTAGAATTATTCATGAACGTTTAAACATGAATAGGTTAGTGTAAAAGGGTGTCTATTCCTTCCTCAGTTCAAAAGCAGCAACGAGTCATCTGTTGTCAGGAATTTTTGGAGCTCTGCCTGGCAACGAGAGAGAAGTTCTGCAAACCATTGTTACAGGAGATGAAACTATAGTCCTCTACTATGATCCCTTATCCAAAAGAGAGTCAATGGAGTGGCAGGCGTAAACCTGGCGTGGCACCACCTCTAAAGGCCAAGATTACTTAGTCAACCAAGTAGATCATGGTCGTAATCTTTTGGAACTGTAAAGGAATACTCTTCATTCACTTTAAGGAGAGGAACACCACAGTAAATGAAGAGTACTATGCACAGACTACGTGCTTTCATCATAGAGAAAAAGCGAGGAAAACTGAGTGGTGGTGTGCGCCTTCTTCACGACAAGGCGCCTGTGCACACAGCTCTTGTTGCAAAGGAAACTGAAGAAATGTGACTTCAAGGAGATTGACCATCCATCCTACAGCCCAGATCTAGCTCGCAGTGACTATTTCCTCTTCTCAAAACTCTAGAAGGACCTTCGAGGAAGGCAATTTGAATGTGACGATAAAGTGATAGATGCTGTTTCTGCCCATTTTGCAGACAAAACCTGTAACTATTTGGGGGGGGGTTGAAATGTTAAAATTCAAAGATGTGAGAAGTGTATTGCAATAAAGGGTAACTATATTGAAAAGTGAAACATAGTTTTTGTATTTATTATAACCTGGAAAATGTTTAGGCCGGAAACTTATGGACCTACCCTTGTATATATACAGAGGGTGCAGCACATGCCGTTTCAATTTAATCCCGAGGAGCTGCCAGTGTAGCTGGTTTCCAATGGTATACAACATCCTTAAGAGTTCCCCTTTGGTAGAAATCCAACTGGGTTAGATCCGGAGAACAAGGTGGAAACTCAATCGGACTTCTTCGTCCTATCCATTGCCTTGAATAATGCCTAGAATAGTGCCTAGGATCCAGTACGCGGGGCTTGTTGCTGTGCGAGGTCTCCCAGGTCTGCCCTTTTGAACATCGTATAGGGTACCACGAGTCTCAAAGTTCTTTCTAATGCGTGTCATTGTTACTCGCGCTGGCAATTCTGTTTTGTACAGACGTCTTCTCCATTACCTTTAAATTTCAACATTCTCGGTTTTCCAATACCACTTTAAAATTGCTTTCCCCTGTTCAAACGATAACCTTGGCACCGTTATGTTTAGCATAACGTAATGTGAGTCACGTCTGTTTACAGAACATCATACGATAATCTTGACTTCATTTGTTCATTGTTGATTTAGAATCTTTTGGCTTAGTTTGCTCATTATTGATTTACCTTTCACATAGCAACGCTATCATAATGTATGAGAGTCACATCTGTTTGCAGAACATCATACTACACATTACTGTTGTTTTTCGGCCCAACTTTGAAATATATTAAATAGATATCAATAACTTCTTACTCCGTGGCAATACACCTAAATCAGGGAATCCCTCAAATATGTCTCATCTACATCATAATTCAAGCATACTTTTAATGGCATTTTATCAAATATTATACAACCCATCCTTCTACTTTAAATGTTTCAATTTTATTTTTATCATCTCTATTCATTCATTCCATGCCCAACATTGCAACCGCATAGTCAGCATTGCAACCGCATAGTCAGTGATCTTAGGAAAACAATATTTCGGAAGAAACTTTTAACACTTTGGGGAGCAGTAATATATGGCGAATGCAAATATCTTATCATACTCAGTATATCGTCTAGCTTATAATCGTTTCTTTTTCAAGTTTAAATGAGACAAAATTAACTATGAAACTGAAGCATCCTCTATTTCATTCTTGGACTGCAAGTTTTTAAATCAGAGAGTTTTCCTTTCAACTTTTTAACTGCGGTATGAGGCCGACTTTCAGTTTTCTGTTTGTACGCCAGTTGTGCCTGTAAACATCTAATATGTTTTTCAGGATCCATTTTGAGGCGTTTTGGGATCCTTGCATCAAGTGAAGTTTGATTTTCGGGGAAGAAAAATGTTATAGGATTAGGTCTAACTTATAATCTCACCACCTTAATTAATTATAAAGATTTATAAAAATCAACATTAATTTTTGTTGAAACTTACCAAATGCTGCCTTTTCAGTATGTGAAATATCAAATTAATGTTGATGTGATAATTGTACATCTTTTCGGAGAATTTTCTTGGACTCTATTGATTGGGCCTCATTTGACTGGCTAAGTAATATAGGATTATGTTTAAAGAAAGTGTCTTTTGAAAAGATTGACACCTAGCACAGCATTGTTTTTTAAGCTGAAAATTATCATTAAATTGTCGAATGCAGTAGAGCATTGTACAGAGCGCCTGAACAAAATTTATAAGTTTTATTCAGATCATTTCAATACATCTATTATAAGGAATTCAAATCTAACAAGTAAATATCTCCAGAGGACAAAAGTATATGCAGTAGATTAACCAGTAAACTAATCAGTTCATAATATAAATTTGTATACCAAAACCACGCTTATCTGTTCAAATCCATTGGGAAACGAAAATAAGATTACTTCGATTTTTCACGCGATAATTTGAACATATAAACGAATGAATAGTTAACCAATCGTACATTACATAAACCAAATCTGACATTTTGATATAATATGAATAACCCCCATTCGCATAATAGATTGCCTTAAATATATTTTCAAGCACTCCGCTATATACTTAGTTTGGAGTAAGCAAGTTCAACATTCCACGATCGCTAGGGGCGCTAATCGCAGTTTCACGCATTCTCATCACACCTGGGACAGGTGTGTCTATATTGAAGATCTTCAGCAGGAGCATGTATTAATTGCCGCTATACAGAAAACGCATCTATAAGTGAAAAATGCAAAATTTTGCATATTTGCGATTTTGGCATTGAAATGAAGATAATATAAACTAAGATAAACTGGGGCAATTTTTGCTGTTGCAATCAATTTACAAAACTTTGGAGTTTTCAGCCGGCTTGAGGAAGTTTTAAAGTTTAAGGAGGAAATTTCTGTAATAAAGACTGGTTATACTGAATCCAAAGTGTGATTTCGCCATTTTTAAAATGGCTACTACAATATTAAGATTGTGTAAAATATTCGGGGAGCCTATATGTGGGTATTCAATTTTTAAAGGTATTTAAAATCAAAAGCAGATGTGACTCATGCTTAATGTAGAACACCTTTTTACTATCGTTTTTCAAATTTATTAGTGTATCGAAAAAGTAAGGTTAGGTAGGTAAAATGTAGGTAATTTTGCAGTGCAGTTCTTTTTTCATGTACTTGGGCAGGTAATTGCAGTTCAATTTTGTGACAATTAATGAAGCGAAGGTGTGCACGAAAGGGCAAATTTAGAAAAATATTTAGTTTATGCTGTAATTATTTAAGCAACAATTGGGTTGGGACATGTACTTAGATGTACTGGCACAGAAATTATCACAGTTCACATATGCATGTTTCATCCATTTCTGTAGTATACCTTGAAATTAGAATATTCATAACATTGGCATAGTACAGTATAAGGCTATATATAGAATATCAACTTTCATACAAGTTCTTATTAATTACCTAGTTGCTAATATCACTGTGAAGTTAACTGCACAAACGTTGTGTCACTTGTTGAAGAAATTAATAATGTGGATGCATTGTATGTAAAACACAAACTGAAGTTGCTTATCAGCATAAAATTGTTTGGTTAATTTTTGCATATTTTATTTGTTACATGATATAAAATCTCATAGTACTGTTTATAACATAAAATAAAATCCACATTAGTAACAATCATTTGCCATAACATCATTTAACTAGTACCTTATACAAAGCTATTATAAATATACAATTCACTAACGTTTTTAAGTTCTAAAGAGGCATAAGTCATTTGAATCAAAGGAAAAACAAATCGCACTGAACTCAACTCTAGATTTAGCTATATGAATAAGGAGGAATTTATTTATCCTAATTATAAAATATGTTTGACAACCTATTATAGCTCTTTTAAACATATTCCTATTTGGGAACTGCTGTAAATGGTTTTTGTAATTGATGTGTAGAAGGTTTCTATTCTACTGTGTGTGATTGAAAGTGAGCATTTGTGCTAAATAAACTAAGTTATGGCTATCCTTAGACTTTTCTCTTATATTCCAAATGCCTGCATGGCTTTTTTATGATGAGCCCTGCTTTGGTATGACATTAAAATTTTGGGAACAGTTATTGACGAAGCAGCATGAAAGTTGTGAAATCATCTGCAGTTAGAGTGGATTTATATCAGGTTTTACATGTGTATGTTTTCTTAAATTTGTGAAACACATTTTATTGTTTAGTTATGTAAATCTGTTATATTTAACTCTGTAAGTAAATTCAGTTCCTAGAGCATTCCATGTGTTTGTGAAACAGTCATAAAGACTTACAAAGATAGAATTTTTTATTTTCAATGTTAACAATAGTACACATTCTTCTATATATATGAAAAATACAGTAACTCCTAGAACAATGTAACCAAAACAACAAGAACTAGAAAAGCAGAAACAGACAAAACACTACAATAGTACACATTCTTCTATATATATGAAAAATACAGTAACTCCTAGAACAATGTAACCAAAACAACAAGAACTACAAAAGCAGAAACAGGCAAAACACTCAAAGAGTCGCACAAATTTTGCTATGTACATATGCATTGATATAAAATCATTACAGTGTATTTTGAATCATATAATATATTGTCACTCACATATTCCTTTAAAGAATAATAGGTATTTTTAAGAGAAGATTTGAAGGATTTATTATTCTTCATTAAGACTTAGGCTAGTGGGAAGAGCTTTATGTATTAAAATGCGTTCATAATAAAATTCTTTATGATGTCAGGAACCTGTTGAAACTGGGTAGATTTGCTTTTTATCTAGTACTTTTGTCATGCATATTTTGGTTTTGTAAAAATTCTTTATTTCTTACATAAATGTTCATGTGGGATAATATATCATTCATTTTGTGGTGTTGGGGATAGAGTAATTTCTAAGCCTGTAACCAACTTTAGTATTACCTTGCCTTTGCAAATAGCTATATAATTTAAATTATCTTTTAGTGAATATAATCGAAATGTTAATGTGCATAGTATCGCTTTCAGGCAAGGTGGTCATTGTTTTCAAACTCAGTTCTGGTCTGTAGTACTGCTATAAACTATAACAATAAATACTTTCAATAAAGTGTGTATGTGCAATAGTTAAATCTATTTAATACATTCAGCAAGACAGTTTAAATAGTACCTTCAGCAATTTCATAGCTCAAACTTTTTATCAGTGATGTTTAGATATATTCAACAATATGGAATAATATAAATTAAGCATTATTTACATTTCATAAGCAATTCTAGAATTTATTTGATCAGTGAAAGCAATTCACCTTAAAGCAGTTATTTCAAATGGATCTTCATACATGAGAATGTGGCCTCCACAACACCTGGTTGTCTGACAGTTGAAGTGGATATATATAACTCACGAATTCAAGTGCATCTCTCATGCAAATAACAATGATAACCGTCTATCATTGTCATAGAAAATGTTGGAAATTATGTCTTTGTGCCACCATATATATCTCACACCATTTAAGTAAGTTTGCATCTGCACGCATTAGTTCTTGTGAAATTGCTGCATTGTCTGTTCTTATATTATCTTTATTTTTTCCAACATTGTGAGCTTTAATTCAATACACTTTATTTTTCAAGCCCTCCATAACTAGAAATTGCATAAAGTAAGAATCTGGGCTTCACACTGCACATAATCCCTATCTATCTTATTCTAAAATTTTTTTCAATCAAACTACCTAGAGATCAGCTGTATGTGCTTTAGCAAAGTCTTCTTGAAAAATTTCGTCTTTGCATTGAATACTTGATAATTCTTCAAAGAGTGGTGAATTGCTGCCCCCTTCAGTATATTCTTAACAATCTACAAAAAATATGCTTCTTCTTCAAAAAGGACTTTGACTCGAGATATACAAGTAGAATGTTGTATTTTATCAGTTTATATTTCCTTTTCATAGTGTTGAAGTGTTGAAAGTAACATTTCTCTAATGAAGGTTATTTTATTTTTCTTCACTTTAATTTCTTTATTTATATATATATAAATAATATAAAAGAAAAATAATGTAACACTATTATTAACAATGTAACTAAATTAACAGTAATTATAAAAGCAAAAATGGAGTTGACTTGTCTTCTTGCCATAGAAGAACTCTAGTAGTTCAGCGATTACAAGTGTGACTTTCTCTTAGTGTTGTATCCATTTCTGCTTTTATAATTACTATATATATATAAATTATTAAAGAGCAAATTTGATGTGCTTTTATGGAAATTTTTCCATTTTTCTTGTTTTAACACCAACCTCCTCCTAGAAGAAATGTTCTCATTCTACTGTAATTCCACAGTTTAACAGTCTGTTTACGTAAGTTTCTTACAAAAAAAAAAAAAAAAAAAACAATATTATAAAGACAAACACAGCAAAGAAAAGTTTACAGATTGCAAGCTTCCAGAACAACTGTCAAAATCTGGATTCTGCAGTACCCATTGATATCATTTGTAGAATCCATTTTATTAAATAATGTTAAATTCTGAGAGGAAATAATTAAGCAGCCCTCTTCACTTATCTTGTTAATTTGAAGTATAATTGTTTAAATTTTTTTCACTTTCTGAACAATGCTTGGGAGTGTTCATAAATTCATTTATTGCTTTTGAATGGCAATCCCACATGAAACAGATTGTAAGTTAATTCTCCTACTTATATTCTGTAAAACTTTTTTAAATGCAGCAAAGAAATGTAGACTCAGCTTAATAAAAATAATTGAGTACAACTGCATTGTACCAAAGAATTCAAATATGACAGCATTTTGTACATTTGGTATATATACATTCACTAAAATTAAACGGTTAATAAAACAGTGAACATAGAGAGTGTTTGCTATTCTTTGCCTGGCTGAACTCCACAGCTAAATAGATGAGCCACTAAAAGAGCAGATGATTTTTTCCAGCTAAGTTTTAACCTTTATAGAAATTACAAATAAAACATTCCATATTTAAGGTGCATCTAAAGGTGTCAGCCTTAAAATCTCTATGAGGGTTTCTAATCCTCCATTGTTGCATCATCAAGGAACCATTCCTGATCTCAAAGTCAAATGAAATTCTGTCATTACTGAATACTGACAACAAATATCTGGATAATGAGCTCAACTAAATTTGAAGTTTACTGACTGCATTACTAAGTAATAGACTTGGATTGCTGAATCAAAGATAGGATCACAAAGGGAAATTTGCACTTTGGCCAAAACCAGGTGGAGTAATCTGAGTGCAAATATGAACACTATACTGGATGATAATTTCATTCATACTTTACAAATAATTTTAAATTAATGATGTCAGTAGTAATGTAGAGCAAGTTTCTATTAATATAAACAATTGATCTAGTTCTGAGTATGTTCTACAGGGGGCAAGAATGCACCTTGGAGAGGGAAAGAGAGGCATAGTTGTGCATCATTTTGTTTACAAAATGCAGTCACATTAGTTCTTTAACCACTTGCTAGGTTGCAGAGTATCATCCTATAATCTTTTTTATAATCCACCCCCTTTGTTTTAGTTGCTTCCCCAGTTTATTAGGTGCTCATAATAGCCACAATCATAAAGCAACACTTGGTTAACTCCTTCAGGTATACATTGATGCTGCTCACATTGTTGAGAATGTTTCCAATGTATGTGAAGCTCTTAATCAGAATAAGCATGTAACTTCTCAGCATTGGGAAGCAAGAATAAAATTAACCAAACTGAATAAAATAACAATCCTCCTCTTATCATTTTGCAGATGCTCTGGGTAGTACAGTAGTAAAAGCAACTTCTCTACTTCAAAATAACTCTTGTTTGCTTAGGAAGTTGGAGCTCAGCCCAAGTGTAATTCAGACAAGGAATGCAACAAGCTTCTTCAATAAGAGTAAGTAAGCCAAAGATAAAAAAAAAATTTAATAATCCTAAGTATGCCTTGCTTTGGAAGGGAAGTAAAATTGGGTTCCATGTCATAGATTTACGGCATGTAAAAGAACCTCAAGCCTGAAAGAAGAGGCCTCTGAGCAAATTGATTGGCCATTTCATGCCCTGAATTGAATGGGATGCTGATGATCTGAGATATTGAAGAGGATCCATAAAATGTCTTTCTCTAAGGCATACCTATATAAACTCCTTTTAGTTAAAAATAAATATTTTGCCATTTACTTTAGCTCAAATCATTAGGCCAAAGTTTATTTTCTAATCGAAATAGTTTGCTGGATCAAAGATTTTTTTCATAGTTTTCCCTCATCCTGTGAAAGCTGGGTATCAGGAAACTGTAACCTGAATTGTGCCTTTGTTAATGTTTTGTTAATATGAAGAAATCAGCATAAAATATTACTAATGTGGGAGGGGAAAAAGTAACCTAAAATTAATAATATTATACTCTATAGGTTTTTTAAATAATGGGAAGGAAGAATACAGAAAGGGTAAGGATATCTTGGTGCCAGTGATGTGTAGTAAGCAAAACAAACTAGATAGTGAAGGTTGCATGTTTTGGTTCCCACTCATTGCAGTAGTAGCATTGCATATCAGTGTATTATAAAGCTATAAACAATTCAATAATTATGTGATGACAGCAACTGCTATTTATATGGCAATTGAAAGGTATTTGTAAGGCAATTTCTTCACCTTCAGAACTTGAATGTTATAAATGTGTACAATTATTGAAAGAAGATAGCAAATGTGACACCAGTATCTTACACTGTGTAACTGGTGTTCCTAGATCTACTGTTTTAAGAATTATTAAGGTGGATATTAATAAATATAGAACTGCAACAAAGAAAAAACATGAAAACAAAACAGGAATTTCATAATTTTAATCATTTCATTTCAGATATAATAAGAACTGTATATGAACTTTATACAAATCAGGTAGCCCCAACAGAAAACAAAATATTGAGAGCAATTCACAAAAAATAAAAATAAAAAAAATACCAAATATGAACTTCTATATCAGAGAACAGCATTGTTGAAACTATTTAAATCTATGAATTTTTTATTTCAGAAATAAAATTGAACATCACCAATGGAATATCAAAAAATATAAATATGGCAAGCTGATTATTTGAACAAAATTCTGCACTACAGGCAATTAGGTTTCCAAGACATCTATCTCAGTTAGATATGGTACTGCACATGGTGTTTTTCCAACAATGGACAGATAAAATGGAACATTGTGATGTACAATTATCAACCAGTAATGGTTTAAAATAATTATCCTTCACATTGGAGAACAAAGCAATTTTGTTCCAAGGATTATATTCATGATTCATAAGAGCATTTCACTGTTCCATTTGACTGATGTGGGACATTGAATGCCAGTTTGTTTAAAGAATGGTTTGAAGGCATAGGTTATTAGAGTAATTCTCAGTAATTATAAAATATCATTGTCACACTCTCAAACCCATGCCTTTGAAAAGTGAAGAAATAATAAAAAGTGTAGTCAACCACATAATCAGCGTTTCTGTTACCAACAACATTACTGCAATTATTATGAAAGCAATCAAACCTGCATATCATATATGTTAGTGCTGTAGCAGCAAAATATTGCCATATAGTTCTCAGAATACCTCCATATCAGAGCTGTCTCAATCCATTTAAATTTGGTAGATCAGAATTAAAAAGAAGAGCTTCCTCAAAAAATACTCTCAGATAAAAACGTGAAAGATTATAGCAAAATATTTCACTAGAAAAGTCCCACTATTTAAATCTAAATGTAAAAGCAGTTTAAGCATTGATTTACAGGTCATTAAGGAAATCAGTAAAAAGAATCATTAGTTATGCTACATTATACTATTGAAAAGAAGGAGAATTATTTTGCTTTGCTTACTAAATAGTACAGCACTTATTGTAAGTTTGAATCACTGTTGGGAGTCATGATATTTGGACAAAGAGTAGGAGAAAGAACAACATAGTTAATGAGGAAATAGGTAACACATGATAAATAGTATTTATGACCAAGATAGGAAAAAGAATAACATAAATAATGAGGAAATATGTAACACATAATAAATAGTATTATGTTTTTCCTGCCCTTAAATGGGTAATAAAATTGGCCTACAAGACGTATTGTGCATCTGCATTGATGTTCATGTTTACTCTTATCATAATTATTGTAATGTTATTAAATGTAATAAAAGTGATAAGTGTAAGGAAGGAAAGCAAATGCTGCAACAGTGGATTTGTTATTGCAGCCTGCAGATATAACTTGTGCTCAAACTTCCCCTATCACTGTTCGAAAAGACTCTTAACTGAAGTGTACAAATGGAATGGAATGTTTTTTGCTGTCATATGTTGTATACTAAAATTATACTGCACTTGATTATTGATAGAAAAAACTAAAACTATTAACTCTAATTTTTATGTTTACTCCCAAACAGCATCTGCTGAGCAACTGTGGAAGGGTGTAACAAGTGTGAGCAATGCTGGACGAAAAAGAGGACGTGGCAAGGGTGTTGGAAGGAAGATAGCAAAGAACCTCAACAAAGGCCAAGTTATAGGTGTTGGTTAGTACTTTAAGATTTTTGAGCTGGAATCTAATATTTATACACACAAATTCTGTGTAATGGGTGGCCAAGATTGCTAAGTGCACGCTCATGAGCTGGAGGACTGGGGTTCAATTCCTGCCATATACCATAAAATATAGGCCTGGAACATTTCCATCCTTTATAAAAAAAATCCTCTCCCAATTTATTATTTCATCTCACTTCTGTCCACCACCTGGGATGCCTCATCAGTAAAAATGGGCATTAAACACCATTAAAAAAATGACTATATGCAAACATATTGTTAAGAATAAGAGTAATCTATAAAATCCCTCATGGGAAAAGGCCTCCTGTAAGTTAGTTTAGTTTATTTCATTTGGTGAGCTGATTCAAAGTAGTTGGTGTGTGTGTGTATGTATGTGCATGCATGTAACATTTCTTTACCATAGGATAAATAGTTTTTTAAGTTATAAATTTTTTTAAAATGTGCTTTTTCAAAACCTTAACTCCATCTACATGTGTGAATTTTTTGTTATCAATAGACTTGATCACATAAGTTTCTGACATTGTCAGCTAATTATAATATTTATTCCCTGATACAGTTTATCACATTGTATACATATATACACTACATGCATTATTATTAAGACTGGGGTTTACAGAAAACAATTACTTTTCCCTAAATGTAGCTTATAACTAGTATATATATAGGTATACTAATACTTACTGAAACTAAGGTATACAAGAACAAACTTACTTTTTTCTAATTACACTCTTAGAGAGAGAGAGAGAGAGAGAGAGAGAGAGAGAGAGAGAGAGAGATTACAAATATTCAAACTTTGGTTACATAGAAATATAATTAATATTAAAAAGTAGTTTAAATTTATTTAGTAATACTAGATTACAGTTCATCAAGTCTATAAAGGCATTAATCAATTAGATATCTTTTAAGCTTCTTTTTAAATTTGCTTCCTTTCATTAGTGCAAGAAAATAAGCATGGGATTATATCTGTTAAGAGAACTTTCAAAATATCTGGATATTGCTCTTTTATGGTATAATTTATCCTTATTCCTAGTATGGGTTAACAAGCAATTTGCAATCTAAATAGGCTATTAATTTTACAGAAACACTGTATAAGGTGTAATCTTGCACAATAAACTACCAGAGGCTCTAAAATGGAAAAAAAGGAGAGAAATTTAAGACATCCAAAGGAATTCTTGATTGAGAAATGCCTCTATAGAGTGGATGAATTGTTGTAGACAAAATGTGTAGTTCTGCTTTAATTACTAAAATGTTCTAATGATAAGTTATTGTATATTGATTCTGTTAAACTTTACTATTCTAATGCTAAACTTTATAATTATGAAGTCTTTTATTTTGACTAATGTTTGAAACTTATACACACTCATTGTTAACTCTAAATTTGGCAATGTCAGAAACTTGTGTAGACCAGTCTATTGACAGCAAATAAATTTATTTATTTAAGATTTTCAGGTAGGTTTTGGAATAGTATAACTCCTTTGACAACTGGGGTCTTTCTTTATTGATTTACCATTTACACCAATTCTATGGAGATTAATTTTTCCCCTTGTATTATATGTATAACAGTCCTTATTGTAGCTAATAGTATACATGTTGTTGTTATATGTAAGAAAAACAATTTGTATATATATAAAGAAAATAACCAATAAATGTTAAACATGGGCCTCCATGAAGTTCTTTAGTCAATTTAATAATAGTTCTGAGGCTGTCGTTTTACAAAGTCAGTATTCTGTTTTAAGTTATTCGTGGTTGTGTCACCCTACATTTCAATACTAAACTACATGTGTGGATATCTCAACCATAGCAGCTCACTTCCATACAGAGGCTTAAATTACATATTAGTCTACATGATAATTATGACATTGCTATAAACATATGAATCTAAGTGTATTTCACTTCTTTAATTTCTTTTTGATCTTAATGTCATGTGATTGTCAAGATATTGAAAATGCATTGCTTTGAATTGCTTCCATGATTCTGGAAGATCAATGATTAAAAGTATTTGAAATTACTGAAGCTCTAGGCATTTCAGGATAATGTGTATTTCACATTTTGAGGAAAGGTGTGTGCTTGAAAAAATTATCAGCAAGATGAGTGTCACAGCTGCAGACTCAGGATCAAAAGCAACTCAGAGTACAAATCTCTCAGCAAGGTTTGGCTGTTTGCAGAGAGATCCTGCCAACTTATGCATCTATTTGTGTACAATGATGAAACTAGGTGCACTGCTACACCCCTGAATGAAGATAGGAGTTTAACCAATGGAAGCATGAGATTCTCCATTGCCAAAGAAAGCCAAGTGTATGAAATCGGCCAGGAAGATCATAGCATCGTTTTTCTGGAAACTGCATTGATTATTTTCCCACTGAACCCTATTACTTTTGTGGTGTATAATGTGGATGTGAGCAGTTCAAAAGTCACTTTATATGCCACAAATTCCACTTAAGGCTGATGGTATCAAACCAATAACCTTATTAGAGACATATAGTCTAACCATCTTCTTGACATTCATGCCTCGTTTAAGAAAAGTGCTCAAACAGCTTGACCAAATCATTATTGGTAACCCTATTGTCATGTAACTATATCAGTGCCCTAACCAGTTGAGTTACAAAGTAGCTTACTATGGACTGCTATTTTAGATAAGAACAGTTTTCTTTTATATTCCTTTTTAATTGCAGGAAAAGCCAACATCTTATGGCCTGGCCTGACGGTGCCGATATTACGTGGACGAGAACTAATGCAACAGCAGAAATTGCCGGAAGACTCAGAAAGGGAAGCAAAACTCATCAAGATGAGAGATCAAATGGGCCGCTTTCGCCCTATTAAATTGAGTCCTATTGAACGTGGCTGGTCAGGCACTAAAATGCCAGGACGCAGCATTGGTCCACCAGATCCTGTTGGAGAAGGCAAGCCTAAGACTTAATCAATTAGATTCTATCCTAATTATTTTGTTGTTTACATACCTGTACATGTAATGGTATTACTAATATGAAAACTTACATTATGTTTATATTGCTGATGTAATGGCAATGTTTATTATTACATTATAGAAAGTATATGACAGTGACATCAAGTATTAAAAACCAGATGCATTTAGAGTTCCAGGTATAATTATAAGAACTGAAGAAAAAGAGGGTGTTTAGTAAGTGTAACACAATGAGCATTTCAACATTTTGTTAATGGGGATACCAGCACTGCATTTTTGCCATTTTTAAGAAGGTTTCATAATAAAATTTCAAAACAAATTCAAAGTTTGTTTTAAATACTATAAAACAAATCTGTGCAATGAAGTACATCCAACAAATGGATGCATTTGCAGTACACCAGCAAGTAGTCCTACATGAGTTGTTCGCATATCTCCAACCCATGGTTTCTTTCTAATTTGTGTTTGCTATTCATATATTTACATGTCAACAATACATTGCCATTACATATTTGTGTTGCACATATGCAATTGTCTTAATTGTGCCAAAAGAATAACATTCTTCATTTTATTTTAGATCACTTTGAAGGATTTGATACTAAGGTGTTGGAGGTAAGTTGCCAACTAGCATTTTATAGGCAAAATAAATAATATCTGAATAAAATGATAGTGAAATCTAACACAGTGAAGCAAACAATAACAAATTAATCCAAGTGAAAGTTTTGGAATATAATACTCTTACATGTTCCAGTAACTAAAATAGAAGAGGACATGTTTCATGGACCATTGTCCACTTCATCAGCTGTTGGTCAACTGCCTAAACAACTTGAGTTGCCTCTAGCTGATGATTGCATGGCTTGGTTAACTTCTGATGAGTCTAAAAATTGAATTGTTTACTTCCTGGAATATCGAAACTTAGTACCCATTAACTAGAAATATTAATTGGAGCTTGTACAGTGAATTTAATCATATAATTGAGATCATTGTATGATTGAGTCCAACCACATACTCTTATTGCTCCACTTGTTTATAAATATAGAACCGGTTTCATAAACCCTCTGTCTGCATCATCAGCTAACAGTCGACTGCTGGATAATTTGTTATGATGTGGGAATGTGTATTCTGCTCTGATTGAGGTATGATGAATTTAAAGTTTATGTTTTCATTTCCAGAAGTATTGAAGTTCATTAAACCTCTTTGTATTTGTAAATGTATATTTTCTCCCATGTTGCTAATTCTGTAGGTCCTTGTACTGATATTAATAATTTTGCTTTATTCAATATGTCATGGTTTTCTGTCCAGATAACTTCTCCCATTTGCTTGTATTCTTTGTTCCTGAAGTGTTTCTATGTTCTAAGCATACCTAAAGATATACTCCTAATTTAACTGCATGATTGGCTAAGAACAAGTGGAATTAACGATGCACATGGAAAAGAGTACATTAAACTCACTGAAATGTGCTTAGGCCAATTTACTTCTCTTTTAAGGGCAAATTTTATAAACAACAATCACGACTTACTATGGGCAGCCCCTTAACTCCATTTCTAGCTAACCTCTTCACAAGCAGATTTGAAATACACATCAACTTAGCATTCCCATACATATTTAAAATATGGTGAGGATAGTTGATGATATATTTGCCATATAATAATAATAAAATAATGTTGTTGCTTTTCCTATTCTTTTCTCTCTTATCTTGCAAGTACCTTCCACATAATTTTATAATTATTTTATAATTTTATTATTTTCATTTTCATAAATCTTAATATAAACAAAATTTAAAATATGAAAAGAAGTAATTAAAAGTAAATTGGAACTTGCATAGTGAAGCTAATCATATTAATTGATATCATTGTATAATTCAATTGAACTACACACTCTTAAAACTTCACTTACTTTTTCATTTATAAAAAGTAAGTGAAGAAGCTTTAAGAGTGTGTAGTTCATAAAAACAAGAAGTTTTATTTTAAATTAATATTTAACATTTATTTTTATTGATTTATTTTAAGTTATTTATTTGTTGTAAATATATAAATTAGAACAAATTTTAGATAAATGTTCTTGACTACATTATGGATTAAACAAATTGCTTTTGTTTAAACTTCTTTTTCCATTATAACATCATATTCTTATTCTTATGTGTATTTTTTTAATTTGAAGTTTTAATTTGTATATGCTCTTTTTGAAATATTTGGAATCTCATGCTGTATTTCTTTTCGTCTCTTACCATTAGATGAAATCTGTTTTCAACATGAAAGGAATAATGGGCCGTAAAAGACGAATGAGTGCATTGGTAGTGACAGGCAATAAAACTGGCCTGGCAGGCTTTGCTCTTGGAAAAGCAGTAGAAAATAAGGCTGCTCTTCGGAAAGCAAAAAATAGAGCAGCACAAAAGCTAGTATATTATGAAATCTATAACAACCACACAGGTATGTAAAGAATCTTTCCAGGGTTTGAATCATTAGAAATTTGCTTGAAATTTTGTACACATATATTGTACATACACAAAGCCCCCTCTCCCCTTCATATGCAGTTTAACTTTCATCTATAGTAACTGCCACATGTGTATAATGTATAAATTCTGATTTAGCATACTGACAGCAAATTTAAATCAATAATTTTTAGAATAGATTTGCCTTTACAGCTTCATATTGGCTTGAGTACTAATAACACTGAAGGAAGCCAATACAAGCTTAAAAGGTAAAATTATTCTAAAAATTATTTGAAAATTGCTGTCAGTATTCTAAACTGTTGTTAATTAGTGCTTGGTATTCGGCAACAAAAGTATCAGTTATCTTGCTCTCCAATATTTTTCACATAGTAGATTAAAAAGAAAGGGCTGTACATCAATGAAGATGATACTTATGACAACGAGCACTGGGCTGTAAGGCCATGGTCCAGTGGGATTCTTCTTCATCTTCTTTCCCACACCACTGAAGATATCCACCACAGTCGTGAACGGATTGTCTGGGAAGATGAAGGAGAAAAATCCTATTGAACCAAGGCCTTACAGCCTGGAAGATTCAGTTATCATAATTGATACCTGCCATGAAAGCCTACATTCTATGAAGATGATACTAATCCATATTTTCTTGAAGATTACACAAAGGACAAACTGTTGAAGGAAAACTTCCAATCTTGTTTAGATGTATTAATAAACAATTATGATTAATCAAAAAGATGCAACTGCATTCTTCCGTAGGTACTTGGGAATTGAAGATCATTGTTCATTGAGATACCTTCATCTTTTATTTTTTTAATTTCATATAAAGAATCTGAAATGATATATTGAAATTTAGATTTGAATTATCTCAAACTGTGAAAAACTATAAATTTGAAGTTTTTGTACAGTAGTACTTCCCTTTTTGTTGTTGTTTGATGTTTATTTACATTTACATTTGCTTTCTTCTCATATTTAGAATTACAACTGCATTTCTGCAGTGCTTCCCTTCATAGCAAGATGATCTGTAGCTTCATTACCAAGTAATCCACAATGAAATGGCATCCATTAGAAAGCTATCCTCTTTTTGAGTTTTATCAAATAATGTGTAATCTAAAATTAAAATGTGAATTTTATAATTTATTTTTTTTCTTTTTAGGTTACAAATTATTTGTTATGACAGCAAGCCACTATGGAATCACAGAATAATAACTATTGTTGAAAATGAGAAATTTGATATAATAGATTTTGAATTGTTGAAAAAAGAACTTCAATTTTTTTATCAAAATTTTATGCACCATAAGCTAAGGACTTATAAAAAGGAAACAGTTGACCCTGCTTCATTTTGATTGTACATTACTGAACAATCAGTAAAACTATCTGTTTAGGAAATGTAATTATATTAAAATTTTCTAGTGCTAGCAATTTCAGTACATCCTGGAATGTCACTCTTCTTAATATGAGATCCAAATAATATTCTATTTCTATAGGATTTATATTATAAATTGGACTTTCTTTACCCGATGGTGGTTGGTGCTGGTGGTGTGGTGGTAAACATACTTATCTCCTAAACCCAAGATTGCAAGTTCAATCCCTGCCAGGGTTGATGGATTTTTTCCTAAGTATGGTTTCCTTTGGAAGGGAGTAAAAGCCATGGATCTCATGTCATAAATTTACAGCTATAAAAGAACCTAAAAGAAATGGCCTCTGAACAAAATTTATCAGCCGTTTCATGCCCTGAATTGAATGGGATGCTGATGACCTCAGGTGTTAAAGAGCATCCATAAATAAAGCAAATCAACAATTACCCAATGGCAAATTTAGTTTTTTCTTTATATCTTTCATTTTACAGAGAAAACTTTGAGTTTTGAAATAAAACTGTTAAATTTCTTTGCTCCCAATTGTTAAATGGAAGTCTAATTAATATTTCATATTGAAAAACAGAGTTTTTTCATATCATATTTAATAGGGGAATAGTGAACCAATAATTGCATTGCAGAAATTGGAGTAGATTTTACTGCACCTGTGATTAGTCAGAGATTTTGGTTTTTTAATTATTTTATCTTTCTAAGGTTTGTTATTACAGGGCTTTCATGTAAAAACTATCCTGCATATGGTGTTTTGAATCCCATTGGCATCCAGCTGTAAGAAATGCCCAACTGCCAAGAATCAAGCATCGCAGATGCAGAATATATATAATCAACTACTTGTTGTTTAAACACTCTTATGCTTCATATTATTTTTGATACGACATATCAAAAATAATGTGAAGCATAAGAGTGTTTAAACGACAAGTAGTTGATTATATACATTTCAAAAGCTTCATTGTGTTTAGTTCCAATTAGAATTATTGAATTTGTGTAATTTCGATAGTTCTTAAAATTTTAGATGCAGAATAGTTTTTATGTGAAACCCTGTAGTAATTCACTGCAGTTTGTAATTACTGATTTTATATAAACATTGTATATAGTCTTAACTTAGGTATTCATTTTTTACACTAAACTCCATTCACTTACACAAAAGTAAGACGCGTTTCAGGAGAATCTCTCCCATCTTCAGTTGCTCACTGAACTGCCATTACTCGAAACTATGGCTGGACAAACGGATGTTCCTGTGGTGGCCTCTGTCTGTTGAAGTAGGAAGTTGCTGAGCTCATCCATAGGAGGAAACTGGAAATTCATTAGGTTTTCTCTATTTTTTAATATGAACATTTTTTCCCAAGTGGATAACTCCAATGGGCTGTCAAGATGTTTCAGCAGTTCAACCTGCATCTTTTCAGTGAAGTAATTATATGAGACCATCAAGGAGAAATGGCATGGAAAACTGACAGCAGCCATGTTGTTACTTCATGATAATCCACTTTGTCACAAATCCCAAATAGCAAAATTTGTTATCAAGGATTTTGGATACTTGGAGCTTAACCCTCCATCCTGTAGTCCAGGCTTTTCATGTTTTCTAATTATTTCTATTGAAGCAACCCTTCTCAGTTCTTTGTGGAAATGGGGACCAAATTTGCTTTGCAATAGAGAAGAATGGAATTTAACTTCTGTTGATGTTGCTTGGAGAGTCTCTTATAGTGATCTTGAAGATTGCTTATTTTTATGTAATCTAAAATCTATTTCATTGTAGATTAACCATTAAAATATCTTTTAATATATTCCTAATTGTGATTTTACAATGGAGTGTTGATATGCGTTTACTAAACACTCAGTGAATCACCTATCTGACGGGACACCATATGCAAGAGCTTAATTGCTATCCAATATAAATTAATTATTTGATGCATTTTCCACTTGTGACATTGTTAGTGCAAAAGATTCAGTAAATGGAGCATTTTTAATTGAGATTGTTGACTCTGTAACATATTAAAACATTTTGATATAGGTCTATGAATAATTCAGTTTTAATTGGTTGCAGTGTACCATGATTTCTTCTGTCAGTTTGGAAAAACAAAAATCTTTGTCAAAAAGAAACCTGAAGGTTATGGACTGATTTGTCACCGAGCCATTAGAACAATATGTGAAGTGGTTGGAATCAAGGATTTATATGCCAAAATTGAAGGAAATACCAATCTGCAGCACATTGTCATGGCATTCTTTCATGGTTTGCTTCAGCAGGTAAAACAATTTTTTCTTGATGCTTGGCTTAAGAAATCTTGGATGTTGTTAATAGAGTACATCTTCACATAATCAGAGTAGAAGAAAGTTAGAATGATAGTATTATTGCTTGTAAAAAATTTAATTAAACAATCAAGCTAAGTGAGTTTAGAAAATAGAAGCATCAAAGTTTCTTGACATTTGTCCCATGCGCTGAGAAGAAGTCATGATATCTCAACCCAAACAGGATTGAAAACTGTTTTTAATTAGCTGGTGAGTTGATCTGATACTCTTTTACTCCATTTACCATTGAATTATACAGAACACGTTTCACAGGCCTTTGCTTGCATCATTAAGAATATATCAGTTGCTTCATTGTGTTAGTTCAAACACAAAATTAGTTTTAAATGTAATTAAAAATTGTTTCCCCAATTTTGCAGATGATTTTGGACTTATGATCTAAAGCTGAGTCAAGAAGATGACTTTATCCTCTTTGGTAAATTTATTATTAAAGAATTTTCATGGATATCACCTTTGTGTACAATAAAATTAAAATTATTTTTCTGAAACTTTACATCATAGCATTAACTAGAAATAGATTTGTATTATGTTATACAGGATGAGGCATTTATATTGTTGCAGCCATTTTAATCAGAAACAAAGGGGAAAATTGAAAAATGCTTCAGACAAAATTTGAAATGAAGGGGATGTAAGGTAGCAACCTTAACTCGTCATTGAAATGCATTTCCCAGTGCCACTTCAAGGTGTCAACTTGTTTTTTCAAAAAATAAAATAAATAATTTTTTCATTCCTGCCCCCATTTTATTTTTTTTAAATCATTGAAAGGAAAGAGCATTTAATTTTCAGTATAAAAGTTCTGGTACATCTATCAACTAGGATTGATAGATGATGTGATATTGGACAAATAAGATGGCAAATGTTTTTCACTCACTTTCACTTTACTGGCATCAATTACGTACAGTACAGTTATAACCATAATTGAAACAATATCGTGTTCACATTACAAACAATTTCAATTCAGTAAATACTTGAAAGTATGACCATTAAGTTCGATCAATGAATATGTCTTGCTGATTCTTGCACAGACATTCCTAATTTGTTTACCAGTAGTAGTTGCTACTTCTTCAAAAACTTTATCCTTAATGTATCCTTATAAAAAAAGTCTGAAGAAGTGAGATCCTGGAAACGGGCAGGCAGTGGACAGTTCCTCTGCATCCCATTCATTGACCAGGATACTCTCTGTTAAATATTTCTGTAGCTACAGCTGAGTAATGAGGTGGACAACCATCATGTTGATACCTATTGCAGTCAGATCCATGAGGGGCATGTCTTCAAGCAACACTGGAAATTCTCAGTTCAAAAAATGTCTGTAATTCTACCCTTAAGTTTATCCTCAATGAAGTAAGATCCAATTATATGGAATCCCAAAATGCTACACCAAACATTCACGCTCCATTGCCGCTGATGCTCTCTTCCCATAACCTTTTTGGATTTTCTACTGCCCAATAATGCATGTTATGCCAGTTTACTTGAGCATGATTGGTAAATGTCACCTAATCAGAAAATAAAATGTTGGAAAAATTACCATTTTGAATTTGTAGTAGAGCCCATTGGCAAAATACTTCTGAAAATCATCCTATGAACAGCTTAATGTAGGCTAATGTAACATGGATGGTATTTTGGCACTTAAGTATTTGAAGAACACTCCTTTGAGAGATTCCCAAATCATGTTTCGGTTGATAGGAACTTGCGTGAGGATTAGTGGCAACTGCAGCTAATACAGCGACTTCAGAATTTTCCCCATTAGCACATCTCATTTGTTGGCGTTTTCTTGGTGCAACACCTCCAGTTTCAGAGAATAAGTTTGCAAGTCCAAAATTTTTATCTGCCTCCTTTCAGGATATCGATCTCCGTAAAAGCTGCAAGTTGCTCTAGCGTTCCAATGAGCCTCGCCATAAATGTAAATCATATTAACCCTCTTATTGATTGTATATTTAACATCCATGATTGCAAACAAAGTGGAAATGACTGAGAATAATGTCCTTTAAGGTTTGAATTGGCAATGATGAGCACTCATTTGTGTACTGATGTCAACAAATGAGCATCTGCGTATAAACAAATGAGTTTCCTTTATGGCAACAAAATCAAAGAGAGAGAAGTGAAAAACATTTGCTGTCTTATTTTTCAAATATCACACTATCTATCATTCCTAGCTGATAGATGTACTATAACCTTTATACCGAAAATTAAATTCTTTCCATTCTTGGACAAAAAAAAATACACCATTCCATTTGAAAAAACAATTTGGCCTTGAAATAACATTAGAAAATGCATTTCAAAGACAAGTTATGGTTGCTATCTTATGTCACCTTATAAATGCTGATGATGACGGCAACAATGACTCTTTATGAAACTTGTTTCAAGAGTAATTCTCAGATCGACATTAACAAAATCTGTTGTTTATCAGAACACAACTATTTGTTTTTGATGTCAAGCACACTTTGTGTGTGTTGTTCCAATAGAGATTTCATTGTACAGCATACTTTTTTGTCACATAGTTGACACAACACCACTTTTCCACTAGTGGTAAAAACATTTGACCATACTTATCCAGGATCCATAGTTTTACAGATAAAGAATTTGCAACTGGAGCCTCCCAGAGGAAATTGCACTGTTCAATATTCACCTGAGATAGTAACAGCAAAATTGAACTAATTCAAATAAGAGTGTATATATGGGTGCACCATAGTAAATGATATATTCACGCATATAAAGGATAAACGATAAAGTGGTTGTGCAGTAAACAAAACATACCTGCTCAACTTGCAGGGTCAGTCCTAGTGGTCTAATGGTAACCATACTTGCCTCATAGACCCAAGATCACAGGTACAATCTGACAGGGTCAATGAATTTTTTTCAGGCATAAAAATCGTAAGTTTGGTTTCTTTTGGAAGGAAAGTAAAGTCATGGGTCTTCTGTTGTAGATTTGCGGCACATAAAAGTACCTCAAGCCTGAAAGAAGAGGCTCATGAGCAAAATTTATTAGGTGCTTCTTGCCCTGAATTGAATGGGATGCTGATGACCTGAGATGTTGAAGAGCATCCATAAAAAAAAAATAATAATAATAACAATAACAATAATAATAATGATCATCATTATCCAAAAGAAATACCCTAGATATACTCATTTCCATTTTTACCTGTAAACAAAAGAAAATGATAAATGGCTAGCTGCTACAGATGATAGAATGATACACTGTTATGTAGTGGGACTGTCAATCAGTTAGGTTTATTCCAGATTAACAAGGAACTGCAAAATGACAGATTAAGCAGAGAAATACAGGTTATACCTGGGAGGTTGACCCTCTGTGAAAACTGAATTATGTATCCCATTACATACTAACAACTTTAAGTATAAAATTGTATAACTTAAAATTGTATAACTTAAATGTTAATACTTAATAATTTTCTATAATTCAATGCATTTAACTAAACAGACTTTGGCATGGATGTTTTAGGTAAAAATATGTTGTATTATGCAAAATATATAAAAATGGGTAGCATTAAAATTAAATAGTGTAATAGTATGTGGGTACTAGTATAATATATAACAGTTATAAACAATGTATACAGTTTTTTTCACACTAACTCCATTCATTTACATAAATTTGGAACATATGTAAGTGAATGGAGTTAGTGTGAAAAAAACTGTATACATTGTTTATATATATACCACTCCATTGTCAACAGCTTCGTAAGTACACTTATTTGAGATATAACAGTTACTTCAACTTTCAACCTCCATTGTGTGTGCACGGAGGGAACATATGTCATTGGTCAGAGGGTTCATCAGATCTATCCGCAACAACTATATAAGTAAATATACCAGCACTGTCCCATCTGTCACTTAGTAACAGGCAGCATAGCTAATAATACATCACATTTAGAAAGACAAGTGCACCCTTTGCAATAATAAAATGCCTGATTATATAAAAGCTGACATATCTTTATAAATTAAGAAATAAAAAAAATATGCTGAAGACAAAAAATGGAACTCCTTCCTCTCCAACCGAGATGAAATTCTACAAGGATCATGAAAAACAGCAGTTGCAGCCTTTAGATTCATTACAAATCATGACTGTTTAGCAAGCCACATATACAAACTAGGAACTCTATTTTCACCATCATGCCTCTTGTACAACACTCAAGAAGAAATGATGATCACCTGAAGACCTGTGGTGCACTATCTACAGAGAATACCATAATACAGAAATAACAGAAAGCAACGTTGCTAATGGCTTTATTGCCAGATGGAAGGCATTAAACAATGGAAAGTTTTCAGACAGATCATACTAAGGAAAAATATATGATTACATAGCAATCTGGGGTAAAGTGTATATACCCAGTGATAGAGAAAAGGTTGGAACTTCAAAAAAATATTGTGACATAAAAGTATAGCAGCAGGCAAGAGAAAAGAACGATTATGTTCAATCTAGTAACTTAATGCACCACACTGAAAAAAATGCTGAATAAAGAAGGAGAAAATGGCAGCGAAGGGCGGTGAAGATGACATTATGATTGTTACCAATAGCAAGAAATGCACTAGATAGCAGCACAGAAGTGGGATAAGCATAAAAGCTGAATTAAGACAAATTGCTTAAACCAAACTTAAGTGAACACCTAACTTAGCTTAAGTAAATATTTGTTACTACAAGAAACCTTGTGAAATTTACAATGATGAAATGAATGGTGTTTAACACCTTTTTTTGCTACAGAGGCACCATAGGTGATGTACACTGATGGTACATGAGATGAATGAATGAATACTGTTTAAAGCCCATTTTTGCTACAGAGGCACCACAGGCGATGGACACTGATGATACATGACATGGAATGATATATTGGGAAAGGATTTATTTTTAAGGAAGGAATCGTTCCAGGTCTAAGTTTAGGGTATCTCCCGGGCATTTGCCATTTATGAAGACTGAGGAAAACCTGGAAAAAACCTCAGTCAGGGAGGACGGTCCAAACCCCAGATTTCCCACTCACAAGTCTGAGCCTTAACGATCTCAGCCACCTGCGGCAGTTTAAAACTTACACCTAACCTAGGAGTTAAATTTTAAGATTGTGAATAAATATATGCAATTGAAAACAATCTTTAACTTCTAAATTAGGTTTATGTTAAGCACTGATATTAGCACAATTTAATGGTACTTTTATTCTACATTTCTATTAGCAAAATGTGTGCAAACAGTATCTGACCTAGGACCAGGAGAAAAAAATTATATATTTAATTGAATACTTCCTAATCCCCTTCAAAATAGATTCCTTATAATTCCCTGCACTTAGTCCAATAATCCTTCCATTGCTAGAACAATGCTGGAAGGTTACTTTAAGGATGGTGTGCAGCTGTGTCATTTCATTTTTTATTATGTCCTCAGGGTTCTCAATGGGATTCTTATAGCATTTTTTTAACCCTTAGGAACAACCAAAAATCACAAGGGAGTCGTCAGGAAAGAGAGAACCTGGCAAACTTGCAGAATGCTGTACTTGGCCAGGAAATCATGGACCAAATGTGCTAAATGAGTTGGAGCATTGTCATGATGCAGATGCCAGTTCTTTGTAGCCTACAGCTCCAGTTTCTTGCATTGAATTGCATCACAAATATGATTAAGGACTTCTTGGTAGTATTCCTTATTGATGGTCTGGCCTTCATGATACACTACCCTGGTAGTCCAGAAAAGCAACCAGCATCACCTTAACTTTGCTCCAAACCAATGGCGCTTTTTTCAGGGGAATTTGGGTGCTTCAAAGTTTATTGATGCCAGGAAATTCCAACCAAAAAAAAAAAAGACATTGAGTGTATATGGGCATAGAAATCAATAGAATTCTAATTATGAGTACTCTTTCTAGTTTGCAATATCAATGAAATGTTTATTTTAAAGACATGTGGTTTTCTGTTTTCAGAAAACACATCAGCAGTTAGCAGAAGAGAAGAAATTGCATCTTGTTGAGTTTCGTGCAGAAAATGATAATCTTCCTGTTGTAGTTGCTTCTCCATCAGTGTGTCGAACTGAAAAGGAGATTTTAAACAACGAGGTGTTGGACTTCACACAGGTTTGCAACCTCTAATTGTATTATAATCTTTGATCAGATTAATGAATTGTTTTGACCAATTGGTTATCCGTAAAATGTTTATAGCTACTTTAGAAACTATTTTATGACTTAGCTACTTGCACTTTTGTCATTGGAAATTCATTATAGGAGATTTTCTGTTCAAGTTTCATCAAGAGCAGTCAGGAATGCTATTTTTTGAACAAAAAATAAGAAGTAAAATATTTTGTTACATGTTGTAATAGAGAGTTGATATATTATCACAAGGTGATTGTTGCCAAAGCTTACTGTAAATATATTCAGGCAAGGATCAGGAGTGTGAAAAATCTCAGATACATGGAAAAAGGGAATTATAGAGACAATGTAAGAGAGACATAAAAGAGAAGATAGCCACTTGAATATTTTCAGATAATCAGAAGAAATAATATTCAGGGATAAGTATACAAAATAAATTCTTCATTATAGGGTGCCAACCTATAGATGTAGACAGAAGGACCTGGGTTTGATTCCTGGTACCTGCTTAGGAACTACTTTACTAAGTTAGGGAGATCTGGGACAGGGTCTACCCAGCCTGATGGAGAGGTAACCTTCTTTGATCTAGAAAGCCATATGATAGGCAATGAATGGATTGCTGCCATGCTGATCACATGCCCTCCTGCATTACTGCCCTCTATCAATGGAGATGGAGGATTCAGAGGTTGCTTCAGCAGACCATGGCCCTATTTTGGTATTAGTGCCATAGATGAAAAAATCATATGGGTGGGCTGCATCCTAATGGTAAATGATTCTCAGTGACTCCACAGGATGTTTGTAGTACACATGAAAATAACTCTTGAGAAGTTTAGGGTTTACATCTTTTAGCTATTGGTGGCAGCTTAGTATTTTGCTATAAGGAAGCAGGTTTTGCTAGGATATTTTTTTGCTTGATACCTGGCACATTCCTCTTTACTGCCACAGGTGGCCAAGGTCGGTAAAGCTCGGACCCGTGAGCGGGAGGTCTCGGGTTCGAATTCTGCCAGGACTGTCCTCCTTGACTGAGTTTTTTTCCAAGTTTTCCTCAGTCCTAATAAATGGCAAATGCCAGGGAGGTACCCTAAACTTAGGCCTGGAACGTTTCCTTCGTTAAAAATAAATCCTTTCCCAATTTATCATCATTGTCCATCGCCTGTGGTACCTCTGTAGTAAAAACGGGAGTTAAACACCATTCATTCACACATTCCTCTTTTCATTATCTGAGAATGTATCTTATGTTCTGGTAAGGATAAGAAGAAATTGAAATTCAAAAATATAGATGGAGGGAGGAAGAATCAGAACCATTTCTGGAGGAATTAAGATCGCAGACAGGAGCATTAAGGGTAATAGGGATAGAGGAACTGCTTAGGGAAAAGAAAATTGAGGAAGCTGTGTTAAGATAAGAGGAGATTTTGAAACAGGCAGTAGCAAAAATGAGAGGTAAAGAATATCCAATCAATAAGAAAAAGGGATGGTATCATAAATAGTGTAGGAAGACAAAGAAAAGAGTTCTAAGGGAATTGAAAAAGAGAGGCAAACTGATGATCAGGAGAAAAGAGATAATTTTATGATTGAAAGGTGGGGATATAAATGTCTTATGAAAGTAAAGAAGAAAGAGTGGCAAGGAAAGATGAGCTGGAAGTTATATGAGGCAGCAAAAGCTAAAGGTAGTAAAACAATTTGGGTGATAGTTAAGGGATTGTACAAGGGTAGAGAAAAGAAAATAACTTAAGCATGTAAGATTGAATAAGATATTTCCAAAATCTTTAAAGAGTAGAACTGCTCAATAACCAGAAGTTATGTGCAATGAAAAATGCATATTTTATTGAGCAATTAGATAGATAGGAGTAAATGAAGTATGAGAACAAATTAGGAGACTAAAAAGGAATAAAGCAAGTGGAGTTGATGGAGTACAAGGGGAGTTGGGGAATAGCAATAGTGGTGCCAATATTTAAGAATAAGGGAGATGTGAACATCCCCTCTAATTACAGTGGAATTAACTCATTTTCTGTACTAGGTAAGTTATACACAGGGGTCTTAGCAGAAAGAGTGCAAATGTGGGCAGAAGAAAAGAATGAGCTATCGAAATTTCAGTCAGAGTTAAGGAAGAATAAGAAAACAGTTGATAATATCTTTTGACATAATAAACCAGGAAGCGTTATGGGTAAAATTGCAATAAAAGGGAATGAGTAATGGGTTCATAAAAATATTACAAAGAATATATACTAATTATGAGTTTTGTATAAAAATGTCAAGTAGCAAAGTAACTCAGGTTATTCCATACAATATAGGGTTAAGGCAAAGCTGTAAATTAAGTCCTGTACTATTCAGTTTGCTTATTGATGATATTCTAGAGGAAATTAATGCAGTAAATAGTCACATTCCAATAATTAACAATAATGGAATACCTGATTTGTTATTCACAGATGATCTTGTTACAGGATCAATATCTAATGTAATTAATTAAATCAATTAAACCAATAGATCACTTTTGCAAGAAGTGAAGTTTGCATATTATTTTAAGCAAATCAAAATTTGTGGTTTTTAAAAAGGGCAACGAGTTAAGCAAAGATGAGAAATGGAGTTTACAAGTAAGAAAAATTGAGGTGGTTAACATATTTGATTACTTAGGAGTAAGATTAAGTAGTTAGTGGATGGAGTTTTTTTTTTTAATTGATTTATTTATGGACGCTCTGTAACATCTCAGGTCATCAGCATCCCATTCAACTCAGGGCGTGAAACAGCCAACTAATTTTGCTCAGAGGCCTCTCTTTCATGCTTGAGGTTCTTTTTTGTGCCATAAAAGTACGACGCGGGATCCACAGCTTTACTTCCCTTCCGAAGGAAGCCATACTTTTGGATTTTTATGCCCAAAAAAATCCATTGGCCCTGGCCGGGTTCGAACCCCCGATCTTTGGTTTAGGAGGCAAGTATGGTAACCTCTACACCACCAGGTCCGACATAGATGGACTGGTCAAAAGAAAATCAACTAGCTAAAGGGAAGCTTTCTCTGAAAGCTATAAGGGCATGTTTAGATAAAATATCAGGGATATAAGTAAATTGAGAATATATGGAGCAGTGGTGGAGGCTAAAATCCAATGGAGTAGAGATTTAGGATTTAGAGGAAGGAAAGGCTAATGTGAATTTGAAAATTCTGTAAACAAGTATTGGGCTCACCAAATGGCATTGCTCAAGTAGAACTAGGAAGAATGGATAATAAAGGGAAAATTACGAAGAAAGTATTGAAATACTGGTTTAGAATTAGAAATTCAGATAAACATAGTGTTTTATATCAGTGTTTGGTAGGTCAGCAAAGGCTTAATCAAGAAGCTACTTGGCTTAACAAGGTAAAGGAAAGTCTAGGAAAAATTGATTTTAGGTACATGTGGAGAGCTAGGGGAACATTAGGAAGGGGTTTCTGGAAAGAAATGAGGCTAAGAATCGAAGACTTTGAAAAGCAAGAAATATTTGCTAGTTTTAATTTCAAAACATCATTGAGTGTATACAGAGAAATGAAAGGAGTTTGTAACAGGGAAAATTATGTTGAAATATGTGATAAAGCAGCAAGAGAAAGCATTGCTTGGGTGATTACAGGGGTTGTGAAATTGAAGGGTTTAAGAGCAAGGGCAACGCTGGATAATTGTCTGTTGTATAGCCAAAAAGACAGTAATTTGCATGTATTATTAAAATGCGAGGAAACTAAGTTTCTTAGGGACAAGCTGGTTCAGTCTACCAAAGGAAATTATAGGAAAAAATAAGTTGAATGTTAAATCAAGAGTCATGGTGGAAATTGGCATTTATTTAGGTAAAGTGAGAGCAAAATGGTTGATAAAAATTAGTAAGCAAGATAACTAAGAAAGTGGAGAGTGTGGGGGGTTAGATTGAAATAGTAGGAAGGGCCCTATAACTTGGTAACCGCAGTGTTTGTATATGGAAATACAGCAATGTATTGAAGTAAAGTAAGTTATAATTTGCTAAATTGTATAATAATAACAAATGTCACTGAAATATGATTGATTTAAAAATTGTATATGGACTAGTTAAATAAATTTTTATTTTATTCTAAAATATGATGACACTTTTATGTTGCTGCTTTCCAGAATCACAAAACTTTTATATCTTTTAGTTGTAACACATTCCACAACTGCTGTTATCTTGCCACTTCTGACACTGAAAATTATTTCATAAAGTGAACAAAATGCATTGTTGTCTTTTACTCCTCTTCCGAGAAATAGAAAAGCTTCCAACACAGAGTCATTAATGACACTTCCCCCCCCCCCTTTGACATCTTGCTGATTACAACATGTTCAAACATAAACAATGAATAGTTTTTTTTTTTTTTTGTATTGGGGTTTTTCACAGTAAAATATATTATAATATGACAAATTATTGTTATGAAATTTTAGTAATTTCGTAACAATAATTTGTCATATTACAAACAATGAAGTTGGCAAAGCCAATTAAGCAGAAAGCAATATGCAGTCAGCATTTTCAGGTTGTAGAAAACAAAAATCCCTTTCAGTCAAGTAAAAAAAAATTCCTAAATATTGATAATCAAAACAATTGCACTACATTTCCTTTTTGTCAGTCCCAGTAACATTATATTTCAGGAGCACAGTCATACTTCCCTTCCCCTAAAAGGATTTAGTGCATAAAATTGTAGTTTCTGAGACATTAAATCAAATCTAGGGACAGATGGCACATCTGGTAACCTTATTCTAGTGGCAAGCAGTAATATGTTGTATCAATCAGTTTTAAATTAACACATTGGTTAACTAAAAATAGTAATTGGAATTTATACAATGAAGCTAATCATATAATTAAGATCATTGTATGATTGAGCCGAACTACACACTCTTGTTTATAAAATGTACTACTATTTTCACAAACCATTGTTCGCATCCTCAGCTAACTGTCAACTGATGGATAATGCATTATGCTGTAGTAATGTGTATTCTGCTCTGGTGGAGGAGTGATGAACTTAAAGTTTATGTTTTCATTCCTGGAAGTGTCAAAGTATATGGGAGAAAAATCTAAATTTTCAAATACAGATATAGTAAGAGTGTGTAGTCAACTCAATCATTCAATGATCTTAATTACTGATTGGTTAATTTACATTTTAAATTTACATAATTTAAAGTATGTTTTTCTATTTTTGTAGATTAATATTTATCATCTGCTTTTGAACTTTTTATGTCATGCAGTGAACATAATTATGTGGATTTCCAACTAATTTTCATTTTTAAATAAAAATTAAATAAATGTGCTTATTTCCAAAAAGGACTCAAATTTTCTAAGACTAATTGCACATTTAAAAGAAAGTCTTTAATTTCTAATTTAACAGCCTTATGTCTCTTTTTGAAAATTTCCAAGTGCAGTCAGAGTCTGCATAGTATAGTAATAACACTTTGCAGTTCTTGTGGGTTTTATGTGTCTTTTTTTTTATTTATTTTTTACTTTTGTTTCCCCTCCCCAGTATGTCATGGGCGACAGAGTAGTACTTAAGAAAAAAAAATGGCCTGTCTTCTACAAGACCCTTCCATCTTGGGAAAATCATCTCTTAAAGTCATTGTGGCGCAGAAATTTTGGCAAGGTAAGTCAAGCATGGAAATTAAGCACTGTCAGTATTTTGGTGCTAAGTTTTTCAGACAGTTCTTGGCCATATTATTAGATGCACTTTGAATTTTAATACAATATGAGATAGATAGGGAAAAATAGCACTTATTTTATTTTTACTGCCCTACAATGCATAGTTGTATTCTCTCCTGCATCTGCGAATGATGATATCAGACTGTGATTACCTTCTCAATAAGTAGAGTTTTTGTGGCATCACTTATTTTGCCACTTCCTTCACCAGCTATCACTCAATGGGTTTAGTTTTTGATTTGTGGGAGTTTTCAGAGTAAAATGTAACATTAACTTACATTAAGTAAAAATTGTACTTACGAAGCTGTAGACAATGGAGTGGTAATATATGTTACATTAATGCTTTCAGTTGTTAACACTCCATTTTTGGCGGATCTTTTCATGAGCTTCTTTGAAATACACATTACAAAAGCATTTCCGTGGATCTTCAAGACATGGCATAGATATGTGGACGACATATTCGCAATAATACCTAAAAAACATTCTACAGATGCATTGAAACTCCTCAACTTACAACACAAATCTGTACAGTTTACCATAGAAGAAGAGAGAAATGGTTGTCTCCCATTCCTTGATTTAAAAATAATAAGAAATGCAAACAGTTTTAACTTTGGAATTCACAGGAAACAAACACACACAGAAAATTACATAAAAAATGACAGCTATAACCCCACCCCACATAAATATGCAGTGTTTCACAGTTTAGCACACAGACTAATCAACATCCCATTGACTGAAACCGAGTACAAAATGGAACACCAACATATAATGAAGACGGCTATAACTAATGGTTTCAACACAGACTCAATAACAAAAATCATCAAAAAAGCTAAAAGACAAAAATCGATTAAGGAAGTCTCCACACTTAAAAACACCCAAGACAGATATAAATTCAAAAGTTTCACATACCACCCAACTTACCACAACAAATTTAAGAAGATATTCAAAGAGCATGGAATTATGTTAGCCCCAAAGAACAAATACAATATAAAAAATTTAGTAGACTGCACAATGAAAGATACCATTCCCACAGAACAAAAATCAGGAATATATGAGATTAAATGTGCAGATTGTGAACAGAGCTACATTGGGAAAACAAAAAGAAATTTAGAAATTCGAAGAAAAGAACATTTTAGGAACATTAGATTGAAACAGATAGACAAATCAGCAATAGCAGCTCATTTTTGGAACAAAAATCATGAAATAAAACCAGAAATTAAATTATTGAAACAACTTCGCAAACCAATAGAACTATCCACATGGGAGAGAATTTTCATTTTAAAAAATAAGAACAACTTAATGAATTTTGATTTTCCGCCGCTGGATGAACTCAGCAAGTTTCTATTAGAGCCACGAGATACCACCACAGGGGCGAACGGGCGTCCATCCCCCGTTTCGAACAACGGCACTCAGTCAACAGCAGCCGATGATGGGAGGAACCTCTCCCGAAACTAGTCCAAAGTTTTAAATAAGTAAGTGGAGTTAGTGTTAACAACTGAAAGCATTAATGTAACATATATTAACTTACATATTTGCCAATAGATCTAACAGTTTGGGAAAATATATTCATATACAAGAATAAAAATGATCTGGTTAATTTTGATTTTCCAAAACAGAATGAACTTATTTCTAAGTTTGTAAAAGGCTTCAGAATGACATCTGCAGACCACCTGGGAAAGTTGGCAGTGAATCCATGCTGAGAATGGAGGCAACTGCCTTTGAAACATGTTCAAGGAACTATTTGGAAAGAGGTGAAATTTGAGTGATATTTATCCAAATGTACAAGTTAATTCTCAACGAGATTCATATCTGATGAATTTTCCAGCCAGGGCACTAAAGGAATATTCTTTTCTTGCAGAAAAGCTATTGCAGATTTTGCAGATGGCATTTGGCTCATCTTGCACAAAAATAAATGGCTGTCCATTTAGGAACCATTCTTTAGTTCAGGCAGCAGCCTACTTTTACAATGCCTCCTTATATGGTCCTGACATTCCCTTGAATAACATATAGAAATCAGGACCTTTGCCACTGATGAATGACCAAATCATGATTTTAGTTGGACGTTTTACAGTCTGCATAACAAAATCTGACTTATACTTTTCACCAGGACATCATCAGATAAACTGAGTTTTGTTTGCCAGAATTTCAAAAGTGCTCTCATCACTAAAACAAATCTGAAATAATGGAAAAATCCAATTGCTTTTTAGGTGGATTTTAGTGAATAAAAATCATTTTAAAATTTAAATTTTAATATTTCCCAATTGCCAGAAGTCCAATTCATTTGTGAAAGTCTACAGTTCTTTCTGTGATGTCAGTGTCTTCAAGATCAAATTTAATTTGTTTTGCACTAGAAAACCTCCTTTCTCAAATATTTTAAAGCAAGTTCTGCCCTTGGGATGAAAATTGCTTTTCAGTCACATTTATTATTCTTTTGAGAAGAATAAATTTAGTCTCTGGTTTTCTTCCTAATTTGTCTTACAAATGCTTCAGTTAGCTCCAATCTTCGATTAATCTATCAATTTTAAAAAACTTTGATATTAATCTATGCTTGCTTTTACTTCTGCAATCTCTCAAGGTATCTAATCATAAGAATTTATTCATTATTCTTGCAAGTATTTAACAGTTTTCATACAGAATGACTGTTAATGAACACGGAATACTAAATTTCACATTTCAAATGATAAATGAACTTACAAATTAAACTGCAATAGCGCAGGCATAAAATAGTCCTGTTCTAGTTGTTAGTATTACAGTAACTGACATTTATTTAGCAACAGTGTGAACTCTTATAAGAATGGCATCGTAAAAAATGTGTTATTGTAGGCAACAATGTGTCCCCTATAATGTTCAGAAGGATAATAATATAGATGAGCGACATGATAATTATAATAAATGAATTCAAAATATTAGGGGCTGTCTAATAACATGGCCAGGGACTGTATATTTCCTGAAGTTTATATAAAAAAAATAAATGTTGCATACTACTAAAAACAACTCCTGGACCCTGTTTCTCAAAAGTATGGTCTAATACATACAGGTTCTTGTAAAGTATTGTCTTGTAACTTTCTGTTCCATGAAAGAAATGCTATACTAATAAAGTATTAGTAAAAAGTTACAAGTGACGTCATGTGGATGTCATATTAAAACAAGATGAAAGAACAGAAGTTTGCCATGCATCGCTATACCTTGAATTAGGTAGTGTCCACACTTTAGGAATTTTTAATGCATGGAGCAGATCATATCATTGTCTTTTCTGCAAGATGGGTCGTTTTTTCTTTTTATCAGACATAATGAAATGATAATGTAAATACTTTATTATGTATTTATCGATCAAGTATAATAATCCACTTTGAGACGACAATCCCATAAGCCTATGTTTAGGAGCATCAGTTTCAGCTGTCAAGAGATGGCAGAAGAATTGAGCTTCCCAATTGCTCTTGGGCCATTTTATTAGTCCATTTGATCATTTATATTTATTTGTTTATATTGCTTGAAAATCATGTTCTCATAAGCAAAAAAAATTGGAAAAATTGTGGCAAGTAGCAAGAACCTTAAAAATACATTAACTAAGATGCTGATCTGAAAAATGCATTTTGAACAGGAAACGTCAATATCAATCATAAGCCGTACTTTATTTGCACTTAACCTAACTTTATCATTATATACAAATACTTATTTATTCTTTCTTTATACATATTCATACTCAGCATTATCATCACTTTTGCTAATACTTAGCACATTTGGGTCAACTGGTTTCCAAAACCATTAAAAAGGTAATACATTTTATGCTAGTATTTGAAGTTACCAATGTTCCTATACTTGTAGAGAAATTTATACAAACTACCAATGCCTGACTAATACTAATACTTTCTTGAAACAGAACTATGAAAATTCACTTGCAGATTTGTAAATATGGAGTAGTAAAGTACGAGTGTAGTAGAAATCTTGTGGTACAGAATTTTACTAATAACAGCAAGTTAACAGTCCATACACTTGTAATGTATTAGATGATACTTTTGTGAAACAGGGCCTTGCTAGTGCTAATCACTTTAATATCAAGATCAGTCAGAAAGTAATAACTCTCTCTTTTAATTTAAAAGTAAACCTAAGTGATTTATACAGCAGATAGCAATAATTTTCTTAATTTTCTATTTTTCAATATATAATCTCCAATCTTTTCAATAGTTTATGTCCACCTTTTAACAAGAACATATAATTCCTGTACAGTAAAAACATTGTTCTAAGCATGAGACACAATTCATCAGCTGTTATCTCATGTTAAGCACAAATGATCTTATCAACTTGTTGCATTCATTGCAGTAGAAGATGTTTGTCCTCCAGTTTCAGTATAGTGATGAACATAGATATCCACTGTTGCATGTCAGTCCTGGTGGTGTAGTGGTAACGATACTTGCCTCCTAAACCCAAGATCATGGGTTCGATCCTGGCCAGGACCGATAGATTTTTTTCGGGCGTAAAAATCCTAAGTATTGCTTCCTTCGGAAGGGAAGTAAATAAAGCCATGTCGTACATTTACGGCATGATAAAGAACCTCAAGCCTGAAAGAAAAGGGCTCTGAGCAAAATTTGTCGGCCCTTTCATGTCTTGATTAGAATGGGATGCTGATGACCTGAGATGTTAAAGATCATTTGTAAATAAATAAATAAACTAAAAAAAAAACTGTTGCATCAGATAAATATTCTTCAGTCTTTCATGAATACTGCCACAGCTCATAATCTTATACCACATAAGTATTAGCCATTTTATAAAATGATGCATTGCCAATTGACTTAAGAAATTGGCAAAAATTATAGAAAAAATATAGAAGAAAGTTTATGTAATAGCCCAAATTCAAATTTCTCATGTCACCAACTTATTTAAACAGAAAAAATAGGAGGCATTACTTTCTGACTGATCCTGTATATTGTAGTAGTGAGAATATAATAGATACTCTCTCCAGGTTCATGAATTTGCTTTTCCTGTGGTTGGCAGTTCACACTCATTCATGGTTACAGCTATTTTTTATGTCTAAGTATGAATTAAATTTGGAATCTTAACACAATGAAATTTGCACTAATAATCTCTTTAGAGTCAAATTATTTAGACACATCCTTTTTGGCTTCATTTACTGGAGATTTACTCAGGACATATTTCATGGATCCTCTTCCACATCCTCAGCTCTTAAACAACTCTTGGATCATTTGTATAAGTTGGATTGGTAGATATCTGGATTGACTCCAGTGGTCATGCGATAAACTTGAATAAGGAGCTGTGTGCTCCTGGAATGTCAAAATTCATTAAGTTTTGCTCATGTTTTTTTTTTTATGTAAATGCTTTACCATATTTCAATTCCTTTGGTAATTGAACTGTTTTTAATAATTTGATGCCTTTTTTCTGTGTCATGGTTTTCATTTAAAAAAATATGCTGTTACTGCTGATTTTTCTATTTGTTTGTAATGGATGTTTCTCCAATATTCCTTCAACCTAATGCCTATATTTCTCTTTGTTTTTCTTGCGTATTAATAGTCTTTCTGACTATTAATGTGGTAAATTCCAGATTTTTTCTCTTTGGGCCTGGAATCTGTTTTGTTTATTTTCAATAAATTTTTTACACTGTATCTCTTTTGAGGTGGTAAGATAATATTGTATTGCTTGAACATTTTTTTTTTTTAATTTCTTATTGGCCAATGAGTGGTACATGAATTTTTTAAACCTTTTTTTCCCTGCTAAATCTCTCAAGAGTTATGATTTGTTTAATTCTCTTTTATTTTTTAAATTTTTTTGGTAATCATCTGTTGACTGAACCCATTTGATTTAGTAGCTTCCATTATGTATAGATATTTGTTCTTGTATTCTTCTTTGTTCAGTGGTATATTTATTAGTCTGTTGAATGCTGCTTCTTTATGTGATCTAGAATTGAAACTATGGGCGTTGATATAATTGTCTGATTTAGTAGCTTCCATTATGTATAGATATTCGTTCTTGTATTCTTCTTTGTTCAGTGGTATATTTATTAGTCTGTTGAATGCTACTTCTTTATGTGATCTAGAATTGAAACTATGGGTGTTGATATAATTGTCTGTATGTGTTTCCTTTCTGTAGATGACAAATTCAAGTTTATTTTTACACTTTATTATCTTCAGATCTAAATATCGCAACAGTGCCTTATGTATCGTTTAGTGATAATTTTTTAAACATCCACAAATCTGGGAGAAGTATGTGACCAATTATTAATAACGTAAATACTCCAATCTACCATTTAGCAAATAGGTTATTAAAACAATTTCATTCACTACCTAAATTTGATACTTTAACTATAAAAAACTCCATCAACCTCATTAACAATATTAAAGAACAAATATTAATACTAAATGATACATTGGTTTCTTTTGAAGTCAAGGCTTTGTTCCCCGCATACCAAAAAGAAGAAGAAGAAGAAGAAGAGCAGGAGGAGAAGGAGAAGGAGGTTACATTCAGCCAATCAGAAGGAGGAGGAGGAGGAGGAGGAGGAGGAGGAGGAGGAGGAGGAGGAGGAGGAGGTTACATTCAGCCAATCAAACAGAACAACACATGAAAGAATACATTGAATTCACTATTTGTGCTTAAATGAGATTCACATCACTAAAGCTTTCCCCTACATTTTCAAAGTTTGGTACAGATATGTAGATGATATATTTGCCATAATAAAAAAAACATGTGGAAGATGCTACAAGAGCCTACAATTAAGATTACGATCAAAACGGAAACAAAAAATTTGTTGCCATTTTTAGATCTGAAGATAATAGAATTTAAGAAAAGATTTTAAGAAGTTGAACTGTAAAAGTAAATCCTCTGCTGTAACAAGTGGCAGTAAAGAAAGCCAGACTATTCTAAGAGTTCACTCCTTAAGTCACATGTGCAAGAATTGTGAAATGATGCTGTACTTATTTGGGTAATTTATGCAAAATAAACATTCTTAGAAAACATGTAATTGGTTAAATTTGCATTTGTTGTTGTTATTATTATTGTTGTTATTATTATTATTATTATTATTATTATTATTATTATTATTATTATTATTATTATAATTATTGTTGTTTTTGTTGCAATCTAAAGGTTAATCCTATCACATCTTTCATGCTCAGTAATTGCTTGTTGGCAAATTTAAGTGTATTCCTCAAAGATACCATGCCAGTCACATACTTTTTGGCCATTTTGTTTTTAGCACCTATAGCATTATACAATATTGATTAGAGTGGACAAAATATTTTTCACAAAAGTAGCATATATGACTTTTAGCAAAAATCCTAAAATGTGCTTGTAGGCAACTTTCAGGCAACATGAATATATATTAAATGTAGTTGATGAGCTGTAGCCTGAATTGATAAGGTATTCTTCCCAAGGCCATATTCCATTCTTAAAACTAATATGTTATAGCCCTTATTTGTTCTTTTAAGTTGTAAAACACAATAAACCAGAGATACTACATTTATACTTGCAATGTGTTTCTATTTGCATTCAGGTTCAAATTAACTTAATAGCTGAATATGGTAGATTGCAAAGCTTTCATGCTGAAAAATATCCAGAATGTGCAGCAATTGCTCCAGGAATAAAGAAAAAACAAGAGGCAGAGTCAGATTAAAAGTAAGTTGTGTTTATGCTGTAAATCTCCATCCTCCTTTAAATGTGGCTTAGTTTCAGCAAAGATTTGGTGTCATAAATGGGGAGCATTATTTCAAAAGTTGTACTGAAAATTTTAAATTGAATATAGGTAATTGTACGAAATGACATGCAACCAGTTTCCTTGTATTCAAGGCTTTTATTTAGTAACAGAAGTAAGGTAAATAAATTGTGAATATAAGAGTTAAAAGTATAAAGATATTTACAATGTGAGGCCAAACAACAGGGACAACTTCAGGAGGTGATTCCTGACAGGGAAACTAATAAAAGCATCCATATCAGAATAAGGTCAGAAATGTACTGAAACACTAATTAGAGCAACTGAATATGGGTCAATAGGGGTACCTGAAAGATTTTGTATATGTTGATCTGGTGCCTATCTGCAGACACTTGAACAATGCGTCAATGAAGCCTTCACCACTCTTCAGGTACAAGAGGGAAAACTGGAAAGGACACAGCAATTTCTGATGTGATATATGGGTACATGAATTCAGGCGCATGGCATGCACTTCAAACATCTCTTGTGACAGTGCCAGAATTACTGTCGTGCATTTTGATGTCTTGTTACAGTGGTATTTATATTTAGTTTTGCATATCGCTTCTGTAATTACAATATTTCTTACATTTTGCAGTGTTTCTGTACATTTCCAGGCATATGTTGACATTGCCTTTATTGTTCACTTCTCTGTCAGGAATCTCTTCCTAAAGTTTATTCCCTTTATTTTGCCTCACTCTATATGTAATATAATGCATATTTTGTGACCTGATTTAACAGAGGACTCGAAAAATTATTCCAAAGAGCAATGTAATTTCATACTCAATATAGCATAAATTGTATTGGCATAAAACTTGCATACATTTGGCATTAGCCGAACATGGCTGTCACAAATACAAATGTTTTCAAATAGCGAAGAACATGGAGTGAACAGAGCCAAAGACTGATTATATTACACTGCTCAAATCAACACTGCTTCACTTCCACATATGCAAGCTTCATTTGCACTTCAGCGCCATAGAATCAGCTAGTAGTCTGTCATAGTGTGTAGTGTGAATTATCAGCTTGGTTACAGTTTGCTACTCACACTTCAGTTATTCAAAGCCAGCTTCAATAAAGTTTATTATGATGCCCCCCCCCCCTTCCAAATCTCTGAAATGAAGCAGAGTGATGATCATTATTACGATGACAGAGATGAAGAAATGAAATCATCAACATTGTGTGAACCTGTTGCTAGTGTAAACATTGTTTGGAGTATTATAACATAATTTACAGTGGGCAACTCTGTTATAGAGAGAGTAAATAAGATGAAATTTTGAGCTTAAAATGCAATTGTGCTAAACAGGAAACTGACACCTTTGATTATTTTGAAAAATGAGGCACAATGAAAGTTGTGTAAATATAAAGATGTATATGTATGTATATATTATTATATTACATATAAATGTAATATAAATGAGAAATAAAGTAACACTTTGAACAATGTAACTAAAATAATGATAACTAAAAAATCAGAAATAGATCAAACATTTAAATAACCACAGGATTATCACCCGCTATATGTCAAACAACTATGTTCTTCAAAGGCAAGAAGTCAAGTTTTATCTATTTCTGCCTCTTTAGTTATTGTTATATACCTATTCACATAGTAACTTCTTGCCTTGCTGTCAATATATAAATATTTATTTTGCAGATGTTTTGACATTGTAGTATAAATGCTAGGAAATTGTAATCCTGTACTGAAATATTTATTTCATAAAATTATACAACTGCAGTATATGTGCTTGTGTTAGTGTCATGTAAATGTATTTTGGTATCATTTTTGCTAACAGACAATTTAGAGAAAATATGTGCATTTTGCTGAAACCTCAATTTAAGGTAAAGCCCCATTTAAGAGGGGGGTAAAAGTCAGGTCCCTGTAAAAGCACTTAATATGGGGTTACACTCTGTGTGTGTGTGCATGCGCACGGGCATGCCTATGCCATCTTATGGTTACAAAATGATTTCAGAGCAACATCCTTAAGATGGCCTCCAAAACAATCAGCTTCACACATATATGGCATTATAAGTGTGTATAGCTGCAGCTTTTTGAATTATGGATTCTTTCAGCTTCTAGCTAGATATTTCCTATATGTCCTAATATTCAAACATTTGCAGAAGAACACATGAGAATGGAAAGTTTGAATGAGCAAACAAGCCATGCATTTTTTTAAACATCCCACTAACTGTATTTTATTTAAGTATGTTGTTTTAACAATTTTTGTTCATAGAATCCCATTCAATTTAGACCTTGAAAGATCGATAAATTTTGTCCTAAGGCCTCTTCTTTCAGCCTTGAGGTTCTTTAATGCCTTGAATCTATGAGACCAATGACTTTATTTCTGCACATGTAAGACTTTTACACCCTAAATCCTGGCTGTGCTTGAACCTGCAACCTTTGTCTACTATGAGGCAAGTATGGTACCACTAGACTACCAGGAACAACGAAGTTAATTTCACCTTTTTAGTGTAAGAGAATACTCAGTGGGGGAAAACAGCTTTACTCAGGCAACATGTCTTGGCCAGGAATTAAACCTGAGCCCACTAGCTGACAAGCAGATGTTCTAGAGTTTGGGTCAAAGGCATGCATGTCATCAAACCAAAAAATGACGGACTTGATGCTGTTTCTGGTAAATGCCATGCTATCACAAGTCATGTGAGTATTGGTTTCATCTTGTTGGAAGTGAGCATTATTTAGATCAATGCCAAATCTTCTCAATTCACCATTCATAAATCTTTAAAACATTGTGAATAATGCGTTGAAGTTAATGTCCTAGATTCCGAATGTATTGTTTGAAAGAAAACAATTCCACAATTTGAATTGACCAGTATCATCACATCACACAGTAACCTTAGGAGAATGTAACGGCATCTTAATGGTTTTATTAAGGTGGTTAGGTGACCAGCATCACTTATTTACTGTCTATATTCTCACTCATGGCCAATAAAGTCTGAACACTAGAATCTTATGCTGTCCATGATAGGCATAACGTTGCAAGAGTTAACTCTTGTTTGCCACTGTGCAAAAAGAAGTTTTTGGGTTACTTGAATTTTGTATGGATGAAATTGAGTTCACTTTATAGGTGTCTCAAGAACCTTCAAAACAATCTCAGTATTGGACTTATTTACAAGCTGACCTACATGTGCTATGCTTAAAAGCTTGTCTTATTCAAGTCACATCCTCTGTGTTGTCATTGCTTTAGGTGGTCTAGAACACCATCACTATTTTTGAACTTATTGACCCTATTATATACAGGAATTGTGTGGTGCTTAGATTTGTTGAGCTTGAAATTTCCTCTACATTGTCAAAAAAGCCTAATCTCATGGGAGAAAAAAAAAGTAACATAAAATGCTACAGTGTTCCATTGCTGTGGACTATAAAAAGCACAATGTGAAACAAAATGGCATTGTTCCCATTTCAATGTCATGTCATCTTGAAATGTGGTTGTCAGTTGTGCAGCATCCTATATGTCAGTGTTCCTGTTCCATGTGTCATTCTGAAAACAATTTAAAACAAAAGTAAATTATTCATGTATTCAGAATATCAGTTCCTGGTACCAACCAATCTGACTAGCATTTTTTCCCTTAATTGTGAAGATAAATACCAAACTTATTCAAACTCCCAAAGAAAATTTCTGAAAAGCCATAAATATGAAACATGATAGAGAAAGGCAACTAAACAACTAAGACCATCTGCCCAACAAAAAGTGAACTGGATATTACTTCATAATAAGATCAAATCAGTTAAAGGTATAATAAATGGTAGGCAAGCTCTCTTTCATTGACATATGCTCACCATTCCATTGCATCCATTGCAATCATATGATGAACTGCAGTTGTAGGTATTTTCAGGTCTTTAAAGCACATTACAAGATGAGTTTCCATCATTGCATTGTTTCATTGGGATATATGTATTACAATTGTTTGACCAGAGATAGCTTGTTGTAACATTGAAGATAGAAGAAACAAATATTCTCTGGAATCTCTATTTCTTACCAATTTCTGCTAAGTATAAGTAAGAAAGATTGGTTTCTTTTTTAATAATATTTAGCATGACAATTTTATCATAAAAACTTAAGAAATATAATGCATTCATTTATGTGTAAAATGGAGGGGCAATAAAGCTGTTATTTTTTTTCCTCCAAAAACAAAGTAACTAAGCTAAGACATAGGACAGTTTTGAAGGAAGAAAGGACAAAGCAAACCCTCATGTCAGAAAGGGATAAATGGAGTAGATTTACAAGATTAAGTCACAGTTTCCTGTCATGTGTCAGACTAGCAATGAATGAATGGTTTTTTAACGCCCATTTTTGCTACAGAGGCGCCACAGGCAATGGACACTGATGATATATGAGATGAAATGATATATTGGGAAAGAATTTTTATTTATAAGGAAGGAAACGTTCCAGGCCTAAGTTTAGGGTATCTCCCCGGCATTTGCCATTTATGAGGACTGAGGAAAGCCTGGAAAAAACCACAGTCAAGGAGAATGGACCTGGCGGGATTCGAACCCCAGACCTCCCGCTCAAGAGTCTGGGCCTTAACGACCTCGGCCACCCATGGCGGTCAGACTAGCAAGGAGTACAGAAAAACATTTATCTATCTTATAGATTTCTTCATGTTCAATGTTTACATTGTTCTTTGCAAACTCATAGGAAAGAAAAAGAACACCTATTCTGACTTCAGATTAAACTTTGTGCAACAGTTGAGTCTGCAGAAATTGTTGAGTGCTCTTTTTGAAGTCATTTTTGCACCAGTTCTATTCCTTTGTGTCTGCAAGACAAAAGTTAGGCATACTTTCCAATTCATATCCCTCCTACCAATTAAAATAAAAGCTTAACTAAAAGCTGTGTGATAGGCTACAGCAAGGGGGGAAAATATGTAAAAATGCATGGCAGTGCAAAAAATGTATGGTTGCATTTCATTTGCCATACTTGTCTCAAACCATCATACTAGATGTATATAATTGGTAAGATAATAGTGTTCTTGCTTTGCATGCAAATTTGAATAAAAAATCTTCATTAGTTTTTCTCTCTTATGACTACATGCTTTCCAAAGTCCCCTGGAGCTATTTAGTAGCAGTAGCAGCAGCAGCACGTTTTGGAGAATTCCCGCACTTCAGCCATAGGCTTTTTGTGCCACCCCCAAGTCCTTTATAGTGTTCCAAATTCTGTGTTCTTGAGATCCAGAACCTTATTTCCTATAAGGGGATCATCCATATTGGGATATGCTTATGGACCTAAGAGTTGTCTTATTCTCTCCAAGAGTTAACATTCAAAGAGTAAGTGCTTTGCAATCTCATAAGATTGGCCACAAAGCCTACATATGGGCTCTCCCTGGAAGGGTCCCATTTTCTAGAGATGTTTCCTAGATTGACCATGTCCAATAATTAATCCCACCGCTCTCTCACATCAGGAGCATTCTGGCAAATGAATGAATGGTGTTTAATGCCCGTTTTTGCTACAGAGGCACCACAGGCCATGGACACTGATGATACATGAAATGAAAATATATATTGGGAAAGGATTTATTTTAAGGAAGGAATCGTTCCAGGCCTAAGTTTAGGATGCCTCCCCGGCATTTGCCATTTATGAGGACTGAGGAAAACCTGGAAAAAACCAGTCAGGGAGGACGGTCCTGGCAGTATTCAAACCCAGACCTCCCGCTCAAGAGTCCGCACCTTAACGACTTTGGCCACCCATGGCAATGCATTCTGGTGAGTGTGGGATTAGGTCACAGAAGTTTTTCCCAAGGGCTTATCCTGGGTAATTAGGTCATCATGTTTTATGTTTCTCTCAGGCCCATAATTTAATTGTTGTCCTTAATGTGAACCTACTAACTCCACATGATGGTTCTGGTCCTATTAAGGGTCTGGATGCTCCTTTCTTGGCCAGGTTATCCGCTGCTTCATTCCATGTCACTTCTCTATGACCTGGCACCCACCTGAATTCAACAGAGTTGTTGGTCAACAGGGCTATCAGTTTTCCCATACAAACTTGAAATTGAATTGGTGACAATCAAGTGCTTGAAGTGCAGCTTGATTGTCTGATAGGATCATAATATGTTTCCCATAGTAGCTCTTCTGTATGCAATTTTGCATGCAGGTTATGATTGCTAAAACTTCTGTCTGAAACATGGTGTAGTACTTCCCAAGGCTTGTACTAATGTTCATCCTGGGAGTTTTGATGTAGATGCCGGCTCCAGCTTGATTAAGAATCTATGAACTGTCTTTATACCATATTAGTAAATTTTGGACCTTCTTTAGCTTAGATCTTTCCTGCCACTCAAGTCAAGATCCAAGATTTATTATATAGATTCATTGAAAACAGAATTGGGTAGTTACGAAATCAGATCTCATTTCCAGTTCCAAATTATCTACGACCTCTAATATTCTAGTATGTCCGGAATAATAGCCATTCCTCCATCCTCCTGAATGTACTAATCTGTAGGCTGCAAGTTTTGCTTCAGCTTTAAGGAATATATCCAATGGTGTCAGATCTATCAGGCTCTCTAGTGCAACCATTGGGATGCTTTTAAAAGCTCCCCTTGTGCACATATAAGCAAGTCTTTGCAGACTTAAAAATTTTGATATCGCTCTGGTTTGCAGCATCTTCGACCACCATATCACAGTTCCATAGGTTAATTTTGATCTAATGATTGCAGTGTATATCCATCTGCAGATCATAGGTTTCATTCCCCATGATGTTCCGATAAAGCGTCTAGTGGTCATGAGTGACCATTTGGCTTTTCAGATAACTTTCTCTAGATGTGCATGCCACGTAAGCTTCCTGTCCAGCATTATGCCGAGATATTTGGCCGTCATGAAGATTATCACCTGTGTTCCTGAAAAGTTCAGGTTATCAAAACCTTCAAGACTTTTCTTTCTTGTAAATAGTACAACCACTGTTTTCTATGGGTTTACTGTGAGTCCCTTGTTGACGCACCGGTTTTTGAATGTCATCAGCCCATAATTCATGATATCCATTATTGCCTGGGAAAATTATCCCATCACCACTAAGGCTATGTCATCAGCATATGCCTGTATATAATATCCTTTCTTGTTCATGTCCACCAGTAAGTTGCCTAACACGAGGCTCCATAATAAGGGGGATAAAATTCCTCTCTATAGGCAGCCTCTAGTCACAACTATCTCTTGTGTTTCTCCGAGAAGTGTTGTTTGTATATTCCTGTTAATAGCATGGAGTTTATCCATTTACAAATGGTATTATTCACAGCTCGATTGCAAACAACTTGAATTATGGACAAGTAGGCGGTATTATCAAACACTCCCTTTATATCCATAAATACAACTAATGCTTTTAGGTAGGCTGGTAGGCAAATTGGGATGCAGCAGTGCTTTAATATGTACCTGTACTCAAATATGTCTTTCCACCAATCTTTCCAATGTCTTTAACAAGAAAGAGAAAAGACTGATGGGTCTGAAAGTCTTGGCAGTGGTGTAATCTACTCACCCTAACTTTGGAATAAATACCACTCTGGCAAGTCTCCATGGCAAAGGTATATAACCAAAGGCTACACTGCCCTGGAAAGATGACAGAGTAGTATATAAAGGGATTCAGGCCCTTTTTGGAGCAAAGCAGGAAAATCTCTTCCTGGAGATTTAAATGGGCTGAACTTGTTGATGGCCATTTGATCTTAACAATCCTACAGACCTACTTCCCATACTCCGAGGATGACCTATGTATGTGGTTGTCCTCAATGTGATTGGAGTTTTCGCCCCTGTTGTTATTGAATTTACAACCAAGGAACTGAACCTTAAGAAGCGTATTAAGTGTATCTTCAGCTGTGTTTTATAAACTCCTGTAGGTTTTTTTAGAGAACAGATAGGAGTTATATTCCCATAAGCCATTGCCTTCTGGATTCTAGTAGCTTCTTTCAGGCTGTTAATCTCCTAACAGAAGTTCCCCCTGGAGGCTTGCTGGACTTTTTGGATAGCCTTATTATAGCCTTTAAGGACTAAATGATATTCTTCCCATTTTTGATTTCTCTTTGCTTCATTGAAGAGTTTCCAATTCCTGGCCCGTAACTCACTAAGTTCTTTGAACCAGCATCACACTTTCTTGGTCCAGTCCTTATGGTTATAGGACAGTTATCCTGACAACAGTCTATAATAGCATCCTGTATGAGGTATGCTGTTCTATCTATATCCTCAACTTCAATCTTTCCAAGCATAACCGTCAGGTCCTCCTTATGGATGGTTCAAATGGTTCATCTTGGATTCCTGAAAGATGCTTCACTAACCATGATATCTAGTTCAAACTGAACATTTATGGTGTGAAAGAGATGGTTCATCTAAAACTTTCCATTCTGTAACCAGATTGCTAATGCAATCTGTTCCAAAAGTAATTGATTATCTCTTTTCTAATAGAAAATGTGGGTTTATTCCCAACATTATGTAAATAAAGATTATTGGTGAGCAAATAGCTCAACAAAGACACTTCATTTGTTGGTGTTGGTACTACTCCATATTGCATGGTGGAAGTTGATCCCCTCTGTCATAGGGTGGTATACAGAGGAAAAGATTAGGCTTCTGTTCCCTTCTCCTATGTTCAGGTTTATTTTCACCATTATGATGTCTCTGAAAGAAAGTTCATATAAAGATAAGGCATGCACCCCCTTCCAGACCAGGATACAAGTCCTCATGTCATTAATGGAGGTGCAATAAACCAATTTACCTTTTGCCTTGCCTAGCCCTGCTATCTGTTCCTTATGTAACCAGGGCTCTTGGATGAGGGCCAGATAGATATTTCCTCTCTTACCTTCTAACAGAAGACTGCCAAAGCTGCCTTACTGTGTTGTAGGTTGATCTGGATTATCCTTGTCATCTTTAGTTAAAACAAGTGTGATTCTACCTAACACTGAGTAGCTTCTGTTTTCTAAAGCTCTGATGGCTTTTTGTTGCTCCTCATCTATCGAGCACACAAAAGGTTTGACCAATTGGGTCATCTTTGCTGATTACTGGCCAATCTCCGGTTTTTAGAGTCTTATTCTGTTTATCTAACATTGGTAGAATTTTGGAGGGATCCATTTTGGCGAACATCCTTGGCATCTTAAAGAGCACCTTCAAGACATTCTCATTTAATCTCATCATCAATGTGGAGCCTTTTCATGGCCTGAGCATAGGAATGATTTCCTATAGCCAGGCCTTAGCCTGTTGGTTAGCACAGGAAAGGATGAAAACCCTTTCCATGTACTAGCGAACAAACTGAGGGAGTTCCCATCTTCTAGAGTCTCGAAGGACTGGATGATCAGCTGCTGGAGTTCCTCAACTTGGGCTTCCATGAGTTTGGCCACCAGATATCCTTTTAGGATTACAGCCATTTTGAAGCTGGTTAGGGTTTCCTTAAAGGTTGCCTTACCATTATCTCCTGGTGGTGCAGCAGAATTTCTTGGCTTCTTCCAGATGACTTCAGTAGTTGCGGTGGATTCATCTGAGCTACTGCATTTTGCTCCACTCTTCTGTGCCACCTCTTCTTTTGTAAGGTTGACTCTTCTTATTCTTCTTATTCTTTTTCTTCCCTCACTTGCTAGGATCCCACTGGATCCCCTGCTTAGAGAGTTTTTCCTTCAGGGCTTGTTTCCTCTATGCCCCTGAAAGTTTGGGAGGCTTTACTTTTAAGTTTGTCCATCTGCTCCATGGCTTCATCTAGCTTCTGTTGAAACCAGGAGTCAGTGGACTCTTAAGTAGCCTCTCCTCTCCTCCTTCTGAAGGAGTAATCTCCCCTTCAGGTTTGGAGACTTCCATCTCCTTAGCTTCAGAGGTTTGCTTCTGAGAGCCTTCCTCCTTAGCAGGGATGGATATTAATGCTGAAATCTCAAAGCCTTCAGTACTAGGTTTTGGTTTATTCTCGTTTTCCATAAAAAGTCCCACGAGTAGCATGGGAATTGGAAGCCTGCCAAATTGGAAGACTAGATACTACTGAAAGGTCGCCTGGTATTCCAGAGCTTCCATTTACTGCACATCCTCATTGTGCCATGCACCTCCTTGGCACGGGACACTTTACACCTTGAGATTGGATGATAACGGGAAATGAATAGGCACTATCTTGGGTACCCCTGATGGTAGCCAAGCTACCTCTGGTATAGCCTGTTGAATCACAGAGGTTCTTAAGCCCCTCCATCAGCAACAAGGTCCTGGAACTCCTATTCAGGGTGGAGCTATTTAAATCTGATTTCTGTAACTTTTTAAATATGATACAAATGGGTTAATGAAAGGAACATAATAAAAGGAAACACCATAATGAATTAAATAAATGGTAGAGTAATTCTTGCAATTTAAGCATAAAATAGAAACTACAGCATGGATTAATTTCAAGCCACTTTTATTAAATAATGCATGCTTTATGTCATCTTACATGCATAATGGAAATGAGTAGCCAAGGCCATTAAGGCACGGACTCATGAGCAGGAGGTCTGGAGTTTGATTTCCACCAGGATTATTCTCCCTTGCTGAAATTTTCTCCAGGCTTTCCTCAGTCCACATAGATGGCAAATGCCAGGCATGTACCCTAAATTTAGACCTGGAATGCTTCTTTCCTTAAAAAGAATCCTTTTCCAATTTATCATTTCATCTCCTGCATCATCAGTGTCCACAGTAGTAAAAATGGGCATCAAACACTCGTAAAAAAATATATGAGTAAACAGATAGCAATAGTAGTCAGCTAACAATCCAACAACCCAAAGCAATTAACATAGTTATTTTGTTATTCATAATGTGTATAGGATTCCTCCTTGCATCTTGGCAATAGCTTTCAATAAAGTTTGGAGTTTGGTAGTGTCACTGGCTTGACCATAAATGAATTGATCCCCTATATGAGTGTGGGAAACACTTGTCACTGATGCTAAAGAGTGATATATGTGATGTGTGTAGCATACTGGAAAGTCCATAATAGGAATCTTGATTAACCAAGAAAACAGGAAACAATTACTTGATATATCAAAGGGCAGCAAAGAAAGAAAAACTTAAATATATAAAGGACAGCATAGAAAGAAAACTATATACATTAACTATATACATTAACAAGATAATGAAAACCTAATATGTGATGGGTGTGTTGTCATTAGTGTAAGAATTTCATTCAGAGAAATCCATGAGTATTGAACATCACATAGTTTATAAATAAAGCTGCGGATGCCCATTTTTGAATTATTATATTCAGATATATTGTATACAAAGCAATGAATCAAATGCTGCCACACAATTACTTGCAAGCATTAAGAAGCATTCTAGGTATAAGTTTGTTTAGGGTTCCTTCCCAGCATTTGGATGCATTTATGAGGCTGAGGAAAACCTGGGAAAGAAAACCTCATTCAGGGAAAACAGTTATGGTGGAAATCAAACTCCATACCTTCTGCTCATGAGTTTGTGCCTTAATGATCTTGGCCATCTATGGCAGTGGGTAGAAGGATGGCATGGTAAAACACTGTCAGATATATGAACTTTGTCAAAACTGACCTTAGCAGGCTTGTGCTATAGCGCAGTGAACATAAAACTAAGGATAAATTATTTCACACGAGTTTGAGGATTTGTTTCACACACGTCATACATAATGGGTGTATTGGATTTTTTATACATATTACTAGTAGTATTTTATTGGTACATTTTGCATTATGCTGGGAGAAGTCTCTTCTATAAGACTGCAAAAATTCAGTAACTTTGATGATGAGATCATTTATCTACAGTAGCCTTCACAAATGAAAGGCCATATCAGGGCTGCCACCAAAATTAACCTTCTCTGATTGCATTCCATGTTGCAAACCAATGAACATTTGTTTCATTAGGTTAAAAATATTGAAAGCAAGTAGAATTCCATGATAGAATATTCACAATTTGATAAACTTGTGATTTTCAAATATAAGCATAATATTATCCAGAATCTGTAGAAAGATGAACTGCAACATACAGCAGAAGTTTAATAAAATGTATGTAATACAGAAAAATAATTTTTGTGAAGTAAAAAATTTCCTTTTTATAATTTATGTATAAAAATTAACTTTTTAAAAAATCTGTATTATATTATTTAGCATTTTAAATTTTTTTTCTGCTGCTTTATTCAAATGTGCATAAAATATTTGCTAATTGTATTGTGCTGCTTCCTTGTGATTTTAAACATTTCAATTGTGGCAGTGCAATGACCAAGTGCTTAGACTACTTGCCTCCCACCAAAGTGACTAGGGATCAATCCCAGCAGCCAAAAATATTAATGCCAAAACTGGCCTTCAAATACTGATAAAATATCCTGAAACTAGAATTGATTAGGGAATCTTTTGATTATGAAAAAAATGTCCCATCATGCTGAATAATTGGGCAATTTTTCTCTAATCTAATGCATGAAAATTCAAAAGCACCCAGGCTAAGGATCTACCGAGTAGGGATAAAAAGCAAACCAGGCAAGCTATTGGAATGGTGATTACTGAACATTGGCCATTCAAGAAACACCTATGAATGATGTGACTCTACCAGAAAATCCCATATTCCATCTATATGAAATCTGGTGACACTACAAAACAGTTGGTTTTTTTTTTTTTGCCTGTTTTTTACTACTGAAGCACCACAGGCGATGAACACTGGTGATACATGAGATGAAATGATATGTTGGGAAGGGATTTTTTTTTAGGAAGGAAACGTTCCAGGTCTAAGTTTAGGGTGCCTCCCTGGTATTTGCCCTTTATGAGGATTGAGGAAAACCTGGAAAAAACCTCAGTCAGGGAAAACATTCCTGGCAGGATTCGAACCCCAGACCTGCTGCTCATGGGACTGCGCCTTAACGACCTCTGCCACCTATGTGTGAGGAACTCATATGTCATAAGCATGCTTAACATACTAACATTGCTGATAAGTTCGAAAATTTTTTCCATATTTTGCTTAAAGTTAACACTTATAAGCATTTGAACAGAGAGAAGCATATTGCATATAATCACTAAACATTTTAATGGTATTATTTTTACATTCTATGCCAAAGCAGTGACCATTTCACTGTCACCATGCTTCATTACTGCTACTTCTGGACATTTTTTTTTTTTTTTTTAACTACTTTCAATCCATATCAATTTCAAGAATGTTCTGAATGAAGGAATTGTGTTACAAAATGTAACATGTGTTGCTCAATCACTGTCTCCACACTACATAATTATTTGTATTACAATAGGGAAAACATTTCAAAATGTGTAGAACCAAGCCTTAAAGCCTTTCATGCTAGTTCATTTCATGTAAACTTTTTTTAATTTATTTATTTTTTTCCTCGGGCAAGAATTGGTCAAAATACTATCTTTTGGATCCTTATAAAACAAATAATTTTTGAAGATTACAAATGTACATTTCCTGTTTATTTATTTTTTATTTATTTGTTTATTCCAGGAAATGTTTGCCAGCTTTCCATGCAGATTTGTTCAGGAAAAAAAAAGGGCCATAATGTGATCAAATAGGAACAACTCAAATGGCTCTCCAAGCTGCAGGAGGTTGTAAATGGACCAAGATGAGCACTTAGCAAGTATTTTCTACTACCCAAAACTTAAGATCATGTGCAGGATTCCTATTTGAAAATAACTATGCCAAATAAATAAATATGTTGATTCTGCATCCCTCACTCTCTCTCTTTCTTTCACTTTTTTATTTTTTTTAAATTTATTTTTATTTTTTTATTTGTTTGTTTATTTATGTGTTTGATTTTAAGTCTACAACAGGTATGCCCAATTTTCACCTCATTTAAAAAAAATTAAATATCGAAATTTTATATAAATTACACTTGACATGCTCCTTATATCAAAGAGTCAATAGGTGTTTATTTTTATTACAAAAATACTTTTTATTTCTTGCTTCTTCAGCTATTGTTGATTCATTGAATGAATATCAGTTAACTTTGTGGATGGAAATTTTATTATGTTTTGGTGGCAAGTTCTAACAGTTCGGGTTACAGTACTTTGGCTAAGTTACAATGATTTTTGTTATAAAAGTAATTGCTTTTTTGGCAAATAATCTCGTGAATCAGTATGGCATTCATATCTTTAGCCTGTTGAATTTTCAAGGCTCATACAACTTCTGATGCAGTGTGTTCCAAAGATGTGTCATGCTGACTAAAATAAGATCATGTCTTTGAAACTGTCATCACAATTATAATAACCTGATTCTTCTAACCATCTGTTGATAATTTCCTCAGAGCATTTATAAATTTCTTCCTATTTAATGCCAAAATTTGCAGATTGTCCATATTTTCAGTGCAAGGAACTAAGAAAGATTGGAAGTAAAAGTAAATTAGAAACAGAAAAACTTGCAGAAACAATATTAATGTTCTCATATCACCTTCAACATCATCTCCAATGAAACAATGCAGTGGTGTATCCTGGTTTTAGAAGTCTTACTACAATATAGCATGTCGGGGGATTGCCCAGCAGTTCATGAGAAAATGGATGATATAAATTAAAGCAAGCAGTTACTCAAATCTCATTAAATCCTAGCATTTGCTCAGTTTCATATAAATAAAAATGTTAATCCACAATCTCCTTATGCTTGTTTATCTTCATCGCTGAGCAGCTGCTCTCGATTTGGTATAAATAAAACCAAGCCCTTGCTAGCTTTTAGGAAGCTAATGCTTGCTATTTTGTGAATAGCAAGGTAGGTTGGTAGGTAACTGCAGTTTAGTACTATGGGTGAGTCCATGATTGTAATTCCTGAGTGGAAAATAAAAGTTTATACAAGGCTCATGGACTTGGATGTAAGTAGATATACACAATTATACCATTTTAAAAGAGAAAATGTAGCCTGGCTTGCTCAACACTTTCTTCCAGAGGTAAATGAAACACAAGGTGGAGCTCTTATCAATGTTGAAAAGATGCAGATATTTTTAAGGTGTGTAGGAGATCCTGTGTTTTAAGCTAGTGTTGTGAGGATTTGGTGTTACACAGACTGAGGTCTCAAATACATTCTGGGAAGTTGTTAATGCAATCAAGGATAAAGCTTGGGTACAGTTTTCTAGAACTGGTGCTGCTTTTCAGGAAGCCATGCAAAATAGAATGATATTCTTTCCCTAATGCAATTGGTGCAGTGGATTGTACTCATATTTTAATTAACAAACCAAATATACATGGCAATCAGTACATTAACAGGAAAGGAGTTCCCAGCATCAATGTACAGGCTAGTAAGACCGCAAGTGAAAGGTTTACGAGTGTTGTTGCCAGATGGCCCGGGTCTGTGACGATTCTTGAATATGGAAAAATTCAGAAGCTTGCACAGCAATGGCCAGTAATATTGTATCTCTGGATGCTGATGTATACAAACAAAGAACTGCTAAACTCATACCAATTCCAAGGAGCTGAAAAAGGGATTAAAGCTGGCAAGATTTATTTTGGAAATGGACAGCTGAGTGGACATGTAATAATAATAATAATAATAATAATAATAATAATAATAATAATAATAATTTATTAGTCCAATATTTTGCAGTAGAGCATTACACAAATTGGACATTTCAAAGACTAATTTATTTCAACATTTTCAGAGATAGTTACAAAAATTACTAAAGTTACAAACATATGAAAATGTGCAATAAAAGGAACAGTTTCATGCAGGTTACCATCATGTATACAAGGGGCATTCTGAAAGTTCTTGGACTGGCCAAGAAAAAACAATTAAGAGATTTATTTTTCAACAACCACCCTGTAAATCAGTACATTTAGTCCAATGACTTTCCAACTTTTTAATACCTTCAGTAAAATAAGATTTGTCCTACTGCAGAAAATAAGCAATTTATATCGTTTCCAACCTCATCATTTGATGTCAATCTTCATCCACCCAGCCATTTTTTCAGGGTTGGGAACTATGCAGGGAGCCATTTCTGGTGAATATTATGGATGTGTAAGCACTTGGAAGTGAAAGTCGTGCAGTTTTGCAACAACAATCCCAGACGTGCATAAAGGCATATTGTCGCGATTAAAGAGAACTTTCTTTTTCATAAGGTGTGGACTTTTGGTTTGAATAGCATCGTTCAGTTTGTCCAGTAGTGAAGCCTCGGTGATGATGGATGTAGTCTACAAGCACAGAAACCCATAGCAAGGCTTTTCCTGTCGATGAAACTGTTTTTGCTTTGTTTGGTGCAGTTTCGCCTGTTGCCAGCCACTGTTTGGATTGTTTTTTTGTCTTACAATCAGGTGGCTAGTTATTAATTCATATTTCATCTACTGTTAGGAAACGACGGAGAAGCTGACTGAGTTGCGTTTAAACAAGTCTAAACACTCTTGGGAAATGCTGATTCAAATGCATATTTGGTCCATTGTTAATAAATACTGCACCCAACTCATACTCAAAACTTTGTGTAAAATGTAGTGGACACAGTCATTCCAGATCTTTGCTTAGTCAACTGACTCACACACTTCATTCGGCAATCACCGAGTATGGCATTATGAATTTTTGTCGCAAGCTTGTCGGTAGTAGCAGTTTTGGAAAGCCAAGAGCACTGATCATCTTGAATGGATAGGTGTACAGCCACACTTAAATCAGCCCACTTTTTAACTGTTGAAAATGGGGAAGAATTCTTTCAAGTGTAATCTAACTCATTTTTTACTTCTGTACTTTATCAGGACTCGTATTATCTGTTTTGTAGAAACTGTTTACACTAGTTTGTTTACATGATCATCACAACTTAAGCGTTTGAAGCTTTACAGCGCACCAAACTTTACAACTGTTATAGTATTTGGCCATCTCCATGACATCTCTAAGTCAAACCGAGAACTTTTAGAACACCCCGCATAAATATGTTTAAAGAAACAAAAAGTAAAAATATTTAATAGAATGCAATTATATTTGTGTGGCGCAGAGAGCCTTTTGTCCATTAGTTTGGTTTTAAACTTAGTGTACTACTATGCAGCATTGTAATTTTATCAGGTAAAGCATTATAGAATTCCAACAGATTTTAGTAATTTTTCATAACTTATAAGTCTCTGGCTAATTAAGGCTAGGTTCTGTTTATTTCATGTTTCGTGATTATGTATATTGAATCTCTTTGGTAAAATAAATTTGAATTTAATTAAATTGAGAATGGCTTTGTAAATAAAGAGGCCAGCTGAAGTCATCATTCTAAGATTTATAGATTACTCTTTACATATTCTTGGGGTGTAAGTTTGTGTGTGTGCGCTTTGTTTTTAAGAATGAAGATCCTATAAAAATCTATTTTTGCAGTATTTTCCCACATTTCAATACCATAAGATATATATACATGAATAAGGGAGCAGTTTATTGTTTTGGAGGTAGTAGTAGACTTTATATAATAATTTTGTATGTTTTAAGAATATTTATATAATACCCTTAAAACATACAGAATGTTCCTAATTATTTAGACCAAACTATTCACATGATTTGTCCAAGTAAGGTAAGTTCTGCATTTCTAATAGGAATGTGATAAATCTCAACATTGAAAGTAGTATTTTTGCTCTTCACTTCCACAAATAACGAGTTCACGTTTTATGTAAAGGATACATAGCTTAAACCAGTAAAATACTGCAGTATACTTGTAGCTTCGCCATATAATTTTTTCTCAAAGAGTAATTTCTCATGAACAATAGTGCTATCATCAGCATAGAACAATATTATTGTTGTATGAAGTGCCTTCCCCTAGAAGACCCGTGATCTTGAAGTTGTTGGGGGGGGAGGGGGGGTTAATTTTTATCTGTGATCCTGTGAACTGTACTGGAGGCGGCAATCAGAGAAGAGTAACTCATGCCAGGAAGACTACAGAGGAGATACCAAAAAAAGAAATGCCTTACCAAGCCCGACACTAAAGTGTAGTGTGACACTGGGGGGTGTATGCCGAAGGGCATATATATCTTAAATAGTGCCTGGGGATACCAGGCAACCTCCGGAGTTTAAACCTTACCCAGGTGTGCGTGGCTGTACCTAGGCAGATAATATAAATCCATAGCTTTTCGTGAGATCTAAGAAAACCTTAAAAAATGAAACCTCACTTCTGATGACCATACTAGTGAGTCCTCGGCAACAGCAATCACTTTGCTGGACGAGGAAGCTCTTTTGGAGCAAACCTCTTGGAACTCTTGGGACTTGGGACTGGGTGCTATCTCTTCTGAGGGAATCTGGGCAAAAGAGCCTTTCGGCCTCGGTAAAGTTACAATTGTGACTAGCCAAGAATTGAGGTCCTCCAGATCACCCTTCAACCTAAGAAGACGGCCTAGGCTCCCTTTTGCAAAATTTTCATTGAAGAAGGAATAAACCACTCTGATTCAAGAACCATGAATTAACAGGGGCCAAATCTCAGAATTAGAATGTTGAGATGAGTGAATACTATGCAGCAGGGAGTTGTATTCTTGTCACAATGGAATCCAATGCTTACCTTTTCAGAATTTAGCTCTAGAAAAGCACTGCAACACAGGAGGAGGGAAGAAGGGCCTATTTCTGAGCTCTTATCTCCCCTATGATGGCAGCAATCCACCCACCAGGGAATTAGAATAGTTGGTCGCACTTTGCATTTATAGAAGGGAATAGACTATTTTTGGGTGTAACGCCAACTCTTACCACGAAATCATGGCAGGAAAGACATCAACAAAAGGGGTGAGTACCTTTTAGACATTCTACTCTCTAGTAATCTATATATACTTTATATCAGCAATAAATCTACCTTTACCAATTGCATAAAGCAGAAAGTTATTGACATTACTTTATGTACGCAGTATATTACGACTCAGATTACCGATTGGAGGGTATTAGATGAACCATCGTTTTCGTATCGCAACTATATATAATTTAATGTAGTTAAAGAGCTAAGCTAATTTCTACAGGAATCTCAGGAGAACCTGGTGGGAGCCCTAAATGCAGGCTCTCTCAGGTAGGATTGGGCAGATTGATAGGATTAGATCTTTTGGTGATATTGACAAAGTTGCTATTCTATCCACCAGACTATCATGATCATTGCTCCATGCAATCACGTATAAAATTCCATAAAGTGCCATGGTGAACTAAAAACCTTGAACATAAGAGGCACGGTACATCTCTTTAACAACGGGGGGAGGGGGGGAACTGGAGACTGTAGGGAATATCACACAGCCCTCACAGACTACAAAAAAGCGCTTGTAAGGCCTTGGCAAGCCTGCTATCTGGAAATGTCTAGCCTGTCAAGAGGTAGCCAGGTTACAGAGAACATTGACCCACGGAGGACCAACAAATTCTGTAGGAACAATATGTAAGCCTTTATGTGCTCGACTGAAGAAACACTCGGAGCTCATTTTGAGATACACCTCCCCGGTTGCAAAATGATAAGACCTGTGAATCCACAGACAATTACTAAAACTCTAGACCAAGAGCACCGCAGGACTGGGAACTTATCACGTAAAGTTGTCGAAGCGTATTATATTAACTGAGCAGCTAATACCTTTAACCCATTTAGATCGCCAGATGGAGACGGTATCCATTGTTGCAGAAAGGATCTTACTTGCTTCACATTCTTCTCTGCAACCACTACCGGGCCAGTATAGCCTTTAGCCATATTCCGCAGGCCTGGAGAGCTACCAGAGTAATGTTTATTCCTAAGCGCGGACATAACTACACCGAAGCTAATGCTTATCGATGTGCATCGTTCCTTTTAAAGGCTTTGGAAAGACTGATCGAAAGATATACTAGATATCTAGAATATTTTGGACTAGTGCAGTCATCTGGTCAAAAACTTACTTTGAGAATAATGATCGCAGTTACCCTAGAAGTAGTTCCCTTCCACACGTATACACCGGTCCCAGCGATTCTGCCATTTTCCAAGTGCATTTTGGAGTCACATTCTTTGAGCGTGTTTAGCACAGACAGTGTTTATTCTTGAACCCTCTCAATTGTGTCGAACCGACGTCCTTTCAACTTGATTTTCAGTTTGGGGAATAGAGCGAAGTCGCAGAGTGCCAAATCAGTCGACTACAGTGGGTGGGAGACAACCGTCGTGTTTTTCGTTAAAAGCTGCTGGTGAACAAGGAATTGTGACGGCGCATTATCGTGATGCAATAGCCAGTTCCCTTGTCGCCAAATATTGGGCTGTCGTCTTCGCACATTTTCACGGAGCCATCGCAGAACGTCACAGTAGTACATGGAATTCACTGATTTGGTGGGACGTATTCTTTGTGCACAATCCCCTTGGTATGAAATAAAATGAGGAGCATGCTCTTGACTTTGCTCTTCACTTGTATCGCTTTTTGTTTTGTTTGTTTGTTTTTGTCTTGGTAAGTTCGGGCTTCACTGGAAGGTTTGTTGTTTTGTCTCACGGTCATAAACGTATATCCATCTCTCGTCGCCGGTGATGACCCTGGACAAGAAGGTTGGGTCATCGGATATGGCCTGACGAAACTCCGTGCAAACTTCAACACGTTGCGCCTTCTAATCAACAGTCAGGATCCTTGACACAATTTTGGCAGTGACACGATGCATGCCCTATTCATCAGTTAAAATTCGTTGGGATGTCCCATAACCAATTCATGAGCAAAGTCATCAGTGGTTCGACGTCGATCCTCACGAACGAGATGTTGAACTTGGCAGCAATGTCAGCTGACGAGCCTACCGGCGTGAGCATCGTCTTCAATAACCGTAGGCCGGCCCTGAACCGAGCATGCGACTCAAACACACGTGTACAGCTCATGCTTTGTCCCCCAAATACTTGTTGAATCATTATGCTGGTTTCCGTAGCATTTTCCCCCAGATTTGCACAAAATTTGATGAACACTCTCTGTTCTAATCTTGGATCCACTGTAAAATCGCCACACACTACACACAGAGTATCGTGAAAAGTACTATAGAATCTCAACACATCTACTCAACTGAATGAAACTTTAAACACACACTCATCAGATGCGCTAGTGTTGCCACCTAGCAGTTCAAAACTCTACTGCAACTACTGTCGAGATGGCAGCACCAGTCCCAAATACTGTGGATACCACCTTGTATTTGAAGAAGAGCATTGTTAGATACTTCTCTCCATCGGAATCAACATTATTACAAACCATCTAAATTCGGCATAACAGTTCTACACATCTATTTAGCAGACTGTGGACTCGCTGGCTAGGAAGAAAATAGCCCTAGGGGCCTTCCTAGATATAGAGAGTGCTTTTGATAATACCTCTTACAAGTCCATGATTCTGGCTGCATAGAAACAATTGCACTCTTTCTAGTTGGATAAATTCCATGTTCAAGAGCGGAAATATTACTGCTAGCCTTGTCGCCACGAGGGGTTACCCTTAGGAGGGAGTTATCTCTGCTTGCTCTGGAGTCTCGTAGTGGACGGTCAGCTTAAGGATATGACCCAGGAGGTATTTCAGATACAAGGCTATGGGGATGAAATAGGTAGGCGCGGATCTAGAAATATTGTTCGGGGGGGGGGGGGGGGCTACGCCATATGAATATATCAGAATTATGGTCATACTAAAAGAGTTGCTAAGTAAATAAAATAATATTTAAATTGCCAGCTAGGATGCAGATTCTATTTGTAAATAATGAGCCACAGGCCCACAGAAAATGTGCAGTCATTAAAAAAAAAAAAAAAAAAAAAAAAACATACATTCAATTTAAAGTCTAAAAAATGTCTCTGTTGTATTAGTTCGTCAGTACAATATAAATTATTTGCATCCAGAAAAAAAGTGTACGGGAATAACAATATTGTAACTTACATGCCTTTGAAGCTGTATAATCCTGGATGTTTTCTTGCAAAACAATTAGCTACTTCCTCTGGAAACACCTCAAGGTTGCGGTGGATGTTAAGTAGCAGCAAACCATTTAGCCTATCCAGTTGCATATTGGATCTTAGATAGGGTTTTCACACGCTTTAATGTTTAAACTCTTTCGGCCATGCATGTTGTTACTGGTATAACGCACAGGATGATTAGAAGTTGCTTTTGGGGTAGAAAAGGAGAAGAATTTTAATAGCCGTTTTCAGTTTACTTTGTTCAGTTTCCCAAAAGTTAAACCATGTTTTAAAGCTCTGTAATAATTCCTGGCACGTCTTGTTCCAAATATGCTTGCACCGTTTACTAAATCGTCAATCTCTGAATTCAGGTCATTCCGAAAAGGGAATCAAGGACTGAAGTTTAAGGATGTGATTCCTTAAACTTCAGTGAGAATCTAGTGGACAATTAATTGAAAACGTAATGGAATGGAAGAAAAACATTAATGCGATAATGATCTTCTGGAAATTGTAGTAAGAACATTGCTTCGATAAGTTTGATTGGTTGTGATTCGAGGTACCTTAACTTCTACTTGAACATTCTTTGCTATTGTGATAGCTTTTTCAAAAACAGAATGAAACGTTTGATTTTCTTGACATTCTTTGTAGGTATCTTTAACTCTTTCAATCATTCCGTAACACTGAAATAGATGAACACTCGGACTTTATAGTTGTCTGGAAAGGCTTACAGTTATTCCGAATATTTTAGCTATGACAACAAGAGCAATTATGAACTCGAACTTTAGGATAAAGTTGAGTAAAATATATGAATTTTTTACTCACAGATTCTGCTTCTTCACCTTCTAGGAATAACACAATTGTTGGGAAAATCTCCTTAAATTGTTACAGAAAGAAAAAAAAAGCACCGTGCCGCTCAATCCACCGAGTTTCACATAATGAATTCTCCGTAGATTCATGTGGTCTCTTGTAACCATCAAATGCCTTCAGAACAACCTTGGGTTAAAGCCACACATCGGTTGATCTATGGCGCAATTGTCTGTTGACGGAAAACACTACAAACTACTATAGTACGTAAGTTTACCAAGCTACAGAGATTGGCATGCCTGTGTGTTACAGGGCCTTCAAAAGCACTGTAATCATTACCTTGGAAACTCTGTTGGGTTTTTCTCTCACAGATATTTAACTACAAGCGGAGGTTAGCCTTACTTCATATCACTTGGCACAGACAGGGCATTGGAGAAGCAACTGTGCACCGGACACATCTGCATTCAGTATTAGTATAAGTTTTGGGAAATATTGCACAGTTTTTCAGACAGAAGTGTTAGCTATACTGAACTGTGCTTTTAGAGGACTAAAGAAAGGTAAACGAATTCACATCCTCAGAGATAGCCTAAGTGCTTTAAAAATACTTCTTTCTGACCAGTTAAAATTTAAAATGGTGTGGGAATGCTTTCGAGCACACTCCGCAATTAACACAGCGCATACTGGAGTTTGTGATACAAGAGCCACTAGTCATACAATGTATTATATTGAATTACAAAATACAGATATATGTAGCAACCTTTACTACATTTTATCTTCTTTTTTTTCGGCAGAATCACATTGCATTTTTACAAAAGCGTATAGGGAGTATTACAATTGACATCTTTCAAAAATTAAAATACTAAAATAAGGAATGTCATTCAGAAGCGGCATTTATACTATATAATATAACAAACTAAGAATTATTGTTTTAAGTTCCATTTTGTACAACACACTGGACTAAGGAAAAGTTGATTATTTAAAAGAAAAATGCACATTAAGCTAAGAATGGCACTTTATAATGTATTTATATGGGTAATAACAGTTCACAATCACATGAATACCAATTTAATTATACCTGAGTGCTTCTATTAAGTGTTCTCAGTTTATTTGCGCATTATTGAGAAAACTTTTTCTTCTGCTTTTGAACCAGGCACGCTACGCACGGAAAACAAAACCGCCACTGGTGTTCGAATCCCGCCAGGACCGTTCTCCCTGACTGAGGGGTTTTCCAGGTTTTCCTCAGTCCTCATAAATGGCAAATGCTGAGGAGGTACCCCAAACTTAGGCTGGAACGTTTCCTTCCTTAAAAAAATCCTTTCCCAATATATAATTTCGTCTCATGTATCATGTCTGTCGCCGCCTGTCTGAAAAACGAGCGTTAAACACAGTTTAAAAAAAAAAAAAAAAAAAAAAAAGGAAACTAATAATACCTATGCATTCCTGCCATATTTCACTATACAATATTTGGCAAGATGTTCGATTAGATCATCCAGTAAAAATGGCACTTTTGCACCCCTTCCAGTTGTGATATAAGAGTGAGCAACATAACTGGGATTCTAGCGGGATTTTAACGGACAGCTCCGGAAAAAAAAAAAAAAAATAGAGTTCGCAATTATTTCACATACATTAACCTTAACTTAACTTCGGGTAAATCCTAGAAACCGGTGGACCCAGTGGTTGGCTGCTACGGCCTGACGGTCTACGCTCGCCTCCTTTTCGTAACTGTAAATTGATAGCTGAGAGGGTAAATCGTTGTAATGGTGGAAATTTCTTGTGACTCCAGCACAACGTACGCAGTATCTTCTATTGGCAGATATCATAAGCAACCAATAATAACAAACGAAATAAGTGAGTGCAGCAACATAAAGCAACAACTATTCGCAATAATTAAGCAACATTCTTTGCACAAGTCGTCTTCTACGTTTATTTGAATTTGAAGTTGCTTGAACTGAAATTCAGATAGCCTAAGAACAAACCAGCATTACTTTATTTGCATATTTTCTGCAAACATATTTATTTAAATAATACGCAATCAAACATGAATATTTTTTTAGTGAGATCATGGAACAAAACTGAATAATTTATAAATGTGCCAGTAATTTTTCGATTAATTTTATTAATTGCAATTTTTACAGTTTCGAAATTTTTCATTATACTTAAATCAGGACACTGAGTTTCGCAGAATATTCTAAAATTACAACGAAATTGGGAGAAAAAATGTAAATGTCTGTTAGTCCTTTGTTTACTATCTTTTCAGACACCTCTTACTTTACCTTAGGTTTTTTTTTTTTTTTTTTTTTTTTTAATAACTGCTGCTTTTAGTGATGACAATCTAATGGGAACATGTCCGAGAATAGAATTTAACTGCAGTTTATATCTACGTATTGAAAAATATAATAACGTTAGAAGATACCTTAATTTTGCGGAAAGGCAAAACTAGCTATTCAGTTTTAAAAAATGTTTTTGGTATAAACATTTAAAGTTTCACATGCTACTTTCACAAAATTACGTAAAAATTAATTTAAATAATAATTGTTCGGTTTTGTTGCTTTGTGTGTTAGGGAGTATTAATTAAATTTTTTCGCAAATGCCACCATTTTCCATTGGAAGCTCCCTCATCTGGCAAGAGTGTAGCCAACTTCTGAGGTTGGGATTACCGGAAGACTCTGCTAATTTATCAGAAGATTAGCTGTCGGGGGGATGACAGATTATAATCCGGCCGAATAATCTCAGGGAACTTTGTGGCTCAAATTTTCCTCGCCTTAATACCTGAGGGAAAACTATGCAAAAAAAAAAAAAAAAAAAAAATCTGTTAGGAAACTAACCCAATCCTGAGTCCAAACCGGATCCGTCGCGTAAAAAGCACGAACGTTATCACTAGACCATTATGTAATGATTGAAATAGGTTTTACGAAGACTGTGTACGTTTTGTACTGATTTTGCAATGTCTACTAAGTGGCATTCCAGAAAATTGCAAAACGGCATATACCAACATTTGTTTCATTACTTTATTCAGTAAACTAAAAAGCTGATTTACATTTTGTTTTAGTGAAACCAGGAATTCGTTTCGGTATCAAATGTTTTCCCGTACGAAACTCTGCCCTTATGCATCCGTGTTGCATTTTAACGAATTCCAAGGGCATATAGCTATTGCGGTTGTATCCATGAAAAGGTTTTGAAACATTTTTTTCAAATCTTCATCCATTCTACGTCTAGGTATCGAAAATGGCACTAACACACACACACACACACACGCGCAGAATGTTAATAAACTACGCCAAAATAATTTCAGAGTGTGTAGAGATGACATGTTTAAGCAATTTGAGTTAGACAATGTATGGTCCACAACTAAACATAGCGCAGTTTTATGGTGTTCAACATTTTTTGCATCAGATGCAGATATGTCGATGTTAAAGCCAAACCGGGTGAAATTTTGGTTCAGGATGTCTATAAAACTGTCATGCGAACATTGAAATATCGATTTACCGCAGCTCATTATCAGGGTTTTTTTTTCCCTCCAAGATTTAGTACCATAAAAATCCCTCAAATCTCCAACTAATCATGCGACAATGCAACACCGAGCATCCATTAACTATCTTCATGCATTATGTAGCCTAGAGAGAGCTCTTTAACTGTTTGTGTGGCGCAATGTATAACGCAAAAGTCGATGTTCTGTAGGCAGCGGATTCAATTCTTGTCATGCCGTTGATTTTTCTTCATTTTTTTTTTTTTAATAATATGAAATGCTGGAATACGCCGCATACTAAAGAATTATGAGTGAAATTTACTAAATGCTTTCAAGTTTTCTCTTTCCCAACAATGAATGTATTACCAACATACAATGACTAATAAGCTTACTACTAACGTAATGCATAAAACTTCATTTACGTAACACATACTTAGCTGTTTTCTTATATTATGTAGATTACTCTTGAAGACGCTCTTTAATTGCTTGTGTGGCGTAATGCTTAACGCAAAAGCTGATATTCCAAATGCCCCACGGGCTCAATTCTTGTCACGCAGTTAATTTTATTACTCAATATGAAGTGCTGCAATATGCATACCACAGAACTATGAATGAAATTTAGGTGATCTTTAACATCCAATAAATTAAGATTGCCCAATTTTACCTTTGGCAAGCAAGGATTTTAATTATATGAATTGGTATGTTGAAAATTAAATGTATAAATTTAAATACCTACTTAAAACATAGGTTAAAAAATTAGGCCCTAGTCAGAAAATGACAGAAAAAACATGATGAGCGAAACCCAAAAACTAATGACTATCTCTTATTGGAAAGTTAATGTCATAATCATGGCGCCAGAGAATTGCGTTCAGAAACCTCCCTTCGTTATCGTGTGTTATACTTTCGAGCAGCGTCTTCTTTAGCCAATGGTGAACTGGCGCTTTAGAAACTTATAGCCATATCTTCGAAATTTGAACAGATGGGTCATACGCACTCTATATAAAATTACTCAAATATGACACCTTTAAAATGTCTGAAATTATTTCGGTGTAGTTCATTAACACCCTGTGTGTGTATGTGTTAAACTCTAGAGGTTGCAATTTTTGTTTATTCTCAACGAAACTCGGCATCTAATCATCAATTAATCAACAATTGTCGAGTTTGTGACCATTGAGGGTTGGGTAACCTCAAGTATTTCCTAAAATTAAAAACCTGTCTAGAGGCCGCAATTTTTTTTCCTCAACGAAACTCCGCATATTTCACTAAAAAAAAGTAATGAAAATATTTTTTGCAAATCGTGTCAATCGGACTATTAAGAGTATGAGTATGCCTGAAAACTGAGTGGGGGTGAAACCGAAATTGAAAAATCGCCCTAGCGGCCGCAATTTTAAAAATATTAAAGGAAACTCGTTTATGCCATTAAAATAAAATAACAAAATATTTTATGAAAATCAGTGAAATCAGATTATTAAGAATGGAGGTTTAACTGAAACATAACATTTAAAAATTGCTCTAGCCGTACCGTACCAATATTGTGTTTTGGTTTGTAGAAGTACACTATTATAATACCCTATTTGTAATTGGAGATCTGTGAGATATGAATTTGTTTCATCTAGATTTAGAGACAATTTGTTTGCTTTGAACCATACACACAATGAACTCAGAACCAGATTTAGTTTAATGGCTCAATCATTAAGGCTCTTTCCATTTATCAATATGCTTGTGTAATCTGAAAAATATAACAGCATTTTCTACATCTTGGATAGGATAGATAAGGAAATATCATTTATATATATATATATATATATATATATATATCAGGAGAGAGAGAGAGAGCGCGCGAACAGATCTTTGAGGCACTAATTGGTTAATCATTCCTCACTTTGATGCATTGTTTTTATTTTTAAAGGGACAACTTATTACTACTTTTTGTTTCCTTTTGTCGAGGTAGGATATAAACCATTTTAAATGTTGGTTTTTCAATCCACAGACAGCTAATTTATCTATCAGAATTTCATAATTGACACAATCGAAAGCCGTTGCTAAGTCACAAAATATTCCTCCTACATTTGCTTTCATTAAATGCAGTTAAAATTTCATTGGTGAGTTTAAGGATTGCATTTTCTCTTGAAATTCCTTATCTAAAGTCAAATTGATCTTTAAGTATTTAATTATTTAATTACTTGATTAATCTTGGGCGAATCTCTCCTCATCGTTCTACCGCAACGTAACAGACTTGTCTCATGAAACTAGTATTTTGAAACTGTTTGGTCCTTGCAACAGTGACAGCAGCTGTTTCGCAAAATGAATTTTCGTTCCCTTCAATTCTGAGTTCCAATTTCCCCGATGCTCGCTACTCAGGAATTGACTCTGTAAAATGGTCGTTTAAATAAAGAACTCAAAAATATGTACGTACATGGGGACTGAAGAGTCAAGTTCTATCTTATTAAGAACTGGGAATGAAATAGATTCAATCCGATTTGACATGTATGTAAACTGTTGTATGAGATGGAATTGAGTACACATGTTATGCGCGTTTAACATGTAGTCAGTTTTATTTTGTGTTTTTTATCACACAAAGTCAATCGTCATTTCATATTTACTTACAACGTGCATGCATGCGTTTGGTGTTATATATATTTCAAATATTTACCTCATGATTCAATTTTTTAAGACAAGTTATTTGGTAGGTTATCCAACATAAAAACAAAGTAAGGCAGGTTAACCAACATGAAAATATTGTAGAAACCTGTAACAGGTTTAAAAAGAAGTGAAAGACAGAAATGAGGATCCTACTGCGTTCGAATTGCATCTGTTAAGGTATTCAAATTTAAATTAACTTGAGTCCGACTTGTAAACGTGAATAATTGTTTCTAGACTATTAATTCTGTTAGCATCACCGCCAACTGCAGTGCATGATAGCTCACAGGTGAAAGATATATAACTACGTATAATAAACAGAATAAATCAAATTGAAAGTTACCTCTCTTTGAGGTTAGGGAAATCCCACGATGCGCTAGGGTTTTCGGCACTTTTGTAATAAGAAGATGGAACAAAAGATAAAATGATTAATAGATAAATAATTATAGACCTATAGCTAGTTCACCTACATTTTCTAAAGTATGTGGGAAAGAAATGCACAGTAAGCTGTACCATTATCTTGAAAGTAACAATATTCTAGTTAATCAGTTGGGCATTAGAAAAGGAATTTCAAGATAAAATGCAATCCTTAAACTCACCAATGAAATTTTAACTGCATATAATGAAAGCAAATGTAGGAGGAATATTTTGTGACTTAGCAAAGGCTTTCGATTGTGTCAATTATGAAATTCTGATAGATAAATTAGCTGTCTGTGGATTGAAAAACCAACATTTAAAATGGTTTATATCCTACCTTGACAAAAGGAAACAAAAAGTAATAATAAGTTGTCCCTTTAAAAATAAAAACAATGCATCAAAGTGGGGAATGATTAACCAATTAGTGCCTCAAGGATCTTTTCGCTCTCTTTTTTTTTTTTTCTTCTGATATATATAAATGATCTTTCCTTATCTATCCAAGATGTAGGAAATGCTGTTATATTTGCAGATGACGCAAACATATTGATAAATGGAAAGAGCCTAAATGATTGTGCCATTAAACTAAATCTGGTTCTGAGTTCATTGTGTGTATGGTTCAAAGCAAACAAGTTGTCTCTAAATCTAGATGAAACAAATTTATCACTCGCAGATCTCCAGATACACAATTACAGGTAGGATATTATAACAGTGTACTTCTACAAACCAAATATATTAAATTCTTTGGTTTAAAAATTGATAAACATCTGAATTGGAAGGTCACATTGATCTTATCGTACCTAAACTTAGCAGTTCATGCAATGCAATATGTGCATTAGTAATGTTGGAGACAATTAAGACTTTAAAACTAATTTATTATGCTTACTTCAACCCAATAATGAAGTACAGTCTAATATTTTGGGGAAATTTAGTTAAAAGTGAACGTGTCTTCCTATTACAAAAAAAAATCATACAAATAATTTCTGGTACACATAGCAAACACTCATGGAGAAACCTCTTTAGGCAATTTGAAATTTTAACTTTTGTGAATGTATTTGATTTCTCATGAACTTTTATATAAGAAATAAAGAAAATTTTGTTATCAAAATATGTCTGACAGGAATACTAGACAAAAAGCAAATCTAATTGACCGGCTTCAACACTTTCATGCCATCAAAAAGGCATTTATTATGAATGCATTTTAGTACACAATGCTCTTCCCCCTAGCCTAAAGGCCTTAATAAACAATGTAATTCCTTTAAATCTGCTTTTAGAAAATACTTATGTAAAAAGGCCTATTATTCTGTAAGGGAATATATAAGTAACAATGTTATACTGAGTTAAAAACACTGTAATGATTTATATCAATGCATATGTAAACATGTATATAATAAAAGCTGTATGATTAAGTGACTTGTCTGTTTTTGTTGTTTGGTCGAGTTGCTATAGGTGTTCTTTTTCATTTTTATTGTAATTATTTATGTAGACATAGACAAATTTTTTGTAGTATATGACAAGTTCTATGCTTGTAGGTCTCTGTGACTGCTTACGAACTCACTGAATGCTCCAGGAACTAAATTAAAGTAAACATGTATGAACCATATAACATAAAAGAAACAAAGTAACCTCAAAGTTGTTCCTCTGGAGCTTAATAGTCCCCACTCTCGAGCCTAGTGATACATCTTTTATAGATTCTTAGGCTTCTACAAATGATCACAGAAGCATGGTAGACATCTAGGCAACATAATCCAGAAACATTTAAGGAAAAAGCTGGTTGTGGGAATACTTCTACATAGTAAATGTAAGGCAAATAAACCAAAAGTTAAGCGAACGCCTAACCTAATCAATATTCATTATACTCCAAGGTACTCTTACCAGTGTGTAACATTACTGGATACCGTAACCGCTTCCTTCTGGGTTAATCGGCATACAATACATTACAATAGTGGCAAAACTGAGAATTGTGGTGCCTTCTAGCCATAGATATTGTAAGTCTCATTTGAGTAGCTGCACATAAAGGAATGCCGTTACTCACTAAGCATAGATAATGTTATAATTTTATTAAAACAGAGATTAAAATACACAGTAAAATATTTGAATCAGCCGTCTAACACTCTTCATGCCTCACTTACCTTAAAAATATCCGGAACCGGTTTCAAAGATGTTATCTCCATCTTCGGATGTGGATGGAGTCTTCAATGGCCGAAGATGGAGATAACATATCTTTGAAACCAGTTCCAGATATTTTTAAGGTTAGCAAAGCATGAAGAGAGTTAGACGACATATTCAATTCACATGAGCTTCACCGTGTTAGTTCTATATACATTTTTTAAAGTTTTTACAATTTTTAAAAAAATTTAATTAGTAAAATATTTGTTTAATGTAGTTTTTTAGCCTGTTAGAAAGTACGGTAAACTTATAAATTAATGGTTCACACGTACTTCATTTATACCAAATATTTACATGTTTAATTAGTTAATTTAGTTGGGGTGGCTTCTTTAAATCTTTCAGAGGATTGTGTTTTATTGGGTACTGCAATGTTGCATCAGTGTATTCTGTAATAAAAAGCAGGAACTTTACCTATCCCACGAAATAATGCTGCCATTTACCAAGATGAGCACTACAGAATCAATAAAATACTGCAAAAATAAATGGAATTGATCTGTTACCTACTGACTAAAGTAATATATTTGGTATCAATTTTTAAAAATATAAATGCACTATTATTTCCATAAATGACCAAGAATCAGTGGAGAACATTCATCATCTTTAATTTGGAGCATCTACTAATTATTTGCATCAAACCTCCTGAAGATGACCTTAAAAGGCTGAACAGCTCTAGAAAATCATAGACATGCAGCGATGCGTATTACCTACTCCATGCTATTAAATACAAATAATTTAATGCAGGTTCCTCAGATTAAATGAAAATGAATTTATAGGTATATGTAAGAGGGGGAATCATAATTTTTAGCTTTAACTGCTACGCCTGCTTTAAAAAGAACAACAGCTGTCATTTAGCATTTGTTGATAGCTCTGGAAATCACATCTTGTTGAGAAGAGAACAAGTCTATTTTGTTCCTCGTTATTACTGTAACTTGATGTCTCACACCAAAATATGACATGCTGCACTCATCTTGTCATGCTATCTCTTTTTTGCAAGACCAGTTATGCTGCAGCACATCTGCCTATGTAAAAGATTTGAAGCAGAACATGGCGTGTAAGAGGCTATCTATTTGAAATATCAAGTGCATGATGGTACTAGATGACCTTTATTATTGTGTTACTAATATAAATTACCATAAATTTAAATCATCTCATGCCATGGAAAATTTGGGTGTATGACTTGTTTTCTTAAGACTTTCAGTCTTATTGTGATTTAAAAATGTATATATAACTGGAAAACAAAATTCAACTATAAACATTTGTGTAATAATGCATTCTTTGAAAAGCATTCATTTTTAAGAGATAATGTTATATTACAATGCAAATATTAGAAACATCCAAGAAATTTTTTCTCTCTTTTGTAAGTAGATACCAATAAATACAGTCTTCAGATTGAAACATAATCAATATATCATGGAGAAAGTGTGTGTGTATGAAAAGGAAATTAACTCTTGGAACAATGTAACTAAAATGACAAGAACTAGAGAAGCACAAATAGATAAAACATACTTAATAATCACACAATTTTTCCTTCTGCCTTTGAAGAACATGAGTGGTTTAAAATATAACAAAAATTGTGGGATTACTTAAGTTTTTTATTTATATCTGCTTCTATAGTTCTTGTCATTTTAGTTGTATTGGAATGTTAAAAGAAACTTAATATATGCCATTAAAATAAAATAACATAAAATAGTTTATGAAAATCAGTGAAATCAGATTATTAGGAATGGAGGTTTACCTATTTCTCCTTCTCTAGATGTTGTTTTTTATATATATAACATTTTCCCTCTTTTTACAATGTCAGAATGTTAGATTAATAATATTGAAGAAACCCACAGAACATATATGCATAAGATACCTTCTAATTCTCTAGAGAGAATTCTAAATTAGCCTGATTGAGAGAATTCAATAATTCAAATCTGCATTCACTATCATTATATCTTCATTAGATAAAGGACAAAGGTTAATAGCAGTTGCACTAGGAAACTTGCATTTATACATGAAAGCATTTAGATTCTATATTGCTTAGTTTTCATTGATTTCTCTTTTCTTGCACCATTCCGTTATTGGCGACGGCAGTATTTGGAATACTTTTTTTTTACTTCAACTGAATAGTAAATCAAAGGAGAGTAGTAGCCTTTGAGTTTTATCAATTTAATTTGTGATAATCCAGCTTGGTGGTTAGAAATTTTATGGACCCATATGCTTGAGGAATTTTTAATATTGCTTTATTATGATTAAATTTATTTTTGTTTTCCAGGGTGAAGAACATGAGTGCAAATTTGGATGTTTTGTTACGTGAAGTAAATGAAGTTATAAAGCAACTTCAAGATCATACTAAAGAAATAGTAATTGACAGTAATGCAGTATTTGAATCATTGGAACAAAATTTCCATAGAAATAACCATGTTGAGTATGTTGTAAAACAATTTCTTGGCTATGAACATTTGGACGAGATTGACCAGACAAATGATATTACTGGCAATGTTTATGTTGATTTTGTTGATTTAACACATAGTCCTGACAGTGCTGGAAAAGAGGTTTGTTTATCAAATCATACTGCTGGGAAGAATAGTGTTTCAAACAAAGCCTTTTCTACATCACTTGATGATGTAATTGTTTTGGATTCAAAATCAAGTTCCATAGATATAGAAATGTTAACTGAAGGCACATCGCTTGGTACCAGAAGTAGAAGTGACTGTAACAGAAATGTGCGGAATGTGGGAAACAAAAGCCAGAACCATTCGCCTATGGATGCTGAAATAATAAATTCTCCTTCAGTGAGAATGGCCCCTGTTATTGATTTGGATGATGTTAACAATAATGATCCAAATAATTTCATACAGAAACCTTCAGCAGTGGCACCTATTATTGATTTGGATGGTGTTAACATTAATGATCCAAATAATTTCATACAGAAATCTTCAGTAGTGGCACCTCTTATTGTTTTGGATGATGTTAATGATAATGATCCAAATAATTTCATACAGAAGCCTGCAGAGCAAAGTTATAATTCTGAATCTACCTCTACCTCTAAATCTTCATTAGCTAGCAATGCATGCTGTGATTCTATAGCGAAGAGCAGTTATAATGTAGAATTCCTTACATGGCCAAGTATTTCAAGGACATTTTCCAAAGAAAGGGATCCTAAGCTTAATTCAAAACCTTTTGAGACCAGTAATGCTTGTTATACAACCCAGAAGGACAAGCATAATATTGCAGATGGTGATTTTGATGAATTCTCATCTGAAGAATGTGATGTTTTACCATTAAATCAGAACCAAGTAGGTATTCGTGATGCATTATTAGCAGAAGCTAGGTTAATTCATAACATTGTTCCAAATCAGCACTTGGATCAGATATTCTCTTATTTAGAGGCAAATTTGGACAATATTGACAGAATGAATGTAGTTCTGAATGAATTCTTAAAAAGAAATGAACAGAATGAAAGGAATGACCAGAAAGAACAAAATGTTTATTCTTTACCATCAACCTCAGCAGTTCCTGTAAAAACTTGTGAAGCATCTGTTGTACAGATTTCTGTACCAATTACTTCTACTGTTGACAAACTAAAATCATCAAGAAAGATTGATGCCAACCCAATCTTTTGTGAACAGTTTCCTGATTTGGACACCAATGTCAGTGCAGTTCCAGAAGCTGGAATTTGTAGCATTTCAGATAACAAGCAACCCATTCTGCCTCCTTCCAACAAAACCAAAGAGAATGAAGATATAAAAATAGAAAGTGCAACTCCTGCAGACAATGAATTTCCTACTTTATCTATACATACCCTAATCAGCACCAATGATAGACAAGGGAATTCAAAGAGAAAAAGTGAATCCACAGACACAGATTTACATAGCAAAAAGGTCAGAAAAAGTGAAGAAAATGAGTTAAACCAGGAGCACACAGCTACAAGGAAATGTAACATGGAAAAAGATGGAAAAATCAAAGAGTTACAAGAGAAAGATTCTAAACCTGGAGGCAATGGTTCTATAATAAATGTCCACCCTTGCAGAAATTTAGAAGTGAAGGCAGAATCAGCAACAATTAAAGTAGAAGCTTTATCAGAGGAAAATGCCCATAGTTCTAGTTCCATGATGAGTTCTAAGCCTTGTTGTTCAGCAGCTTCTATTGACTGTGACAATGGTTGTAAAGAAGGTGAGGAAGAGGTTCGATATCAGACACTGCTAGCTATCTTCCCATCAGCAGATCCAGAATTTTTATGGCAAGCAGCTGAAGATTTTGCAGACGATGATGAGGGCTTTAGAAACTTCATCACTTATACTTTAGAAACAAAAAACTTTCCTACTCATAAAGAGTATAAAAAACGATTGGAAAAAGCTGCATTACAGAAAAAATACCTACAAGATTTTTCTATAGAAGCATTTTTAGACATGTTTCCAGATCCAGTGAAATATTTTAAAGAGAGGAAAAATGTGTTTGATTCTAAAGAAAGAACCTGTGCAGTTGAGTATTTGATAAACAAATTTTGTGTTATATTAAAAAAAACAATTATAGAGGTTTACCAAAGGAATAAATATAGCTTAACAAAAACTTTTGAAGAACTATCAATGATGGAAAAAGGAAAGGGGAAAAAAATATTTCGTAAAACTAGGCGCCGGAAATCAGAATACCAAATGCCTGATGAACCTAATATGATATTTTTACAGGAGGTGAGTATATACATTGTGATGTGTGTGTCATTTTTAGCATGTACTTTATTGTCAAAACTTAAAATAGAATTTAGAAATATAAACATTTTATATTTGAAGCTTGAAATTAAATTAAATATAAAATAATCCAGTATAAAAAATGCAGAACAAATATAAAAAAAGTTTGCATGTTTTGAAAATTTATCCATTGTCTATCTTTTATGCAGGAAAAAGGCAAATTGTGTGCATATTACATAATTTGAATCTCGTGCAATATCAAATAATTGTAACTAGGGCTCAGATTTATTTTATCTACAAACTTCAGAAATATACACGCATTTATGACTTACAAATTAGCGAAATAGGACTTTATAAGCTGCAAAATTCTATAAATTTTTTTTATTAAAAAAATATGCAAGGTTTCTATTTTCTTTGTTTCTTACCAATGCAGAGCAACTCACAAGATATTGTCCACTCTGTAAGTTGAAATGGTTTATTGTGCTCAGATTAATTGCCACAGGTTTGAGCTATAGCCTGCAATGCAATTTCCATTGTAGAAGACAGCCTTAGAACAGGAAGAGGGATGTTAGCCTACTCCCAGCTGACTGTTCAGAGACCCTGAATCATGGTGGGATGTCTAGGAGCAAAGCACTGTTTCAGCAGACCAGATCTGCAAAAATCCATGTGAAGCATCTGGTGACTTCACAGACATCCTTGTAAATGGTATCATGACACTCGTTTCCAGAGCTTTCCAGTAGTAGACCTGGGATGATTACAAAGTGTGGCTGGATGCTTTATCCTTATGGATCCAAACATTTAGGGCATCCTCGCCATAAAACCAGGGAATATCTTCGTAAAAAATTGGGTTCTTGACATTGCTTTGGTGGTAGAGTGCAATAATTTTTACATTTTTTGCAGCTTTTATATATTAAGTTTCCTCCAAACACAGTAACCAAAATCACCATGAACCCCTTTGAAAACTTTTCTCAGATTAAGTTGAGGGCCCCTTTTGGCCCACTTGATGATAATAAATAATATAGGGTTTGTGTCATCTAGATAATCCATGGTTCATCCGAAGAAAGCACCCATTGATCATTTCACCTGCCATGTGGTGTTCACACAATTTTCTTGCATTGATGAAACATTCTCTGATGTACTGTTCTTTCAAGATGTTCCCGGTGCTTTATGCCACTGTTCTAAGCCCAAATATTGATGGATTATCCTATAAACTGTCCCTTTAAGTTTTCTAATGTGGCTGGCAATGCTGCTTTGTTTTGGAGTTTATTTTCTGTCACTGCTGCCCTCATCTTGTTCCCTTTAGGTTGTACTTTTGCTCGCTTTTTCTTGTTGTATTTTTTGCAGACTGAGCATCAGATGGGAATCTATTTTTGTGCAGCTGGGTTATACGGCCCACACATGACTTATTAATTGTAAGACCTTTCTCTTTACAACTTTCTGCTACCATCAAAAGGCTGTAACCAGCATCAGAAAGTCCAATAATGTACTCCTGCCACAAATCAGCTAGTTTTAAAGCTGTCACGGAGTAATATTTGCATCAAACAGTACCAGCAGACTGTAGGCATGTACTAATGAATTGTGATAGCACATGTAAGTATGTGCCCCTGAAAGGAGTGGGAGAGTAACTCAAAATCTTCCAAGCTTAACTGGGGCAACCCTTCATACTAAATATTTCCTGTGTTTCAATATAATGAATTCTTAGTTCAATTTCTTTCCAAAAACCTGTTTCTTTTAATTCATTATCTATCTAGGTCATCCCCAAGCCAGTTTTTTCCATAGCAGCTTTAATTCATTGAACCAAGTATTAACACTAAGTAGCATTCTCTTACAGCTTTAAATATTGTTTCAAAATATTTGATCCCCATAACTGTTTATCCTGAACCAGTATTTTAAAATTCTTACTGTTATTTTTCCTTTGCTTCCTTACTATTCCTAATTCTGTTTATGCAACTCCATTAGGTCAAGCTTTTGGCAGTCCCAGAAATTGTTTACAAAAGTTCCTGTGCACCAAGTCTGCATTTAACAAGCCCTTGTCAGTACCCCAGCTTTCTACTCTATACGGCATTTTAGCATAAACTACTGCCTTATATATTCTCTCCAGTAACTTTGTCTTTCATGGAATTTTATACCTGCAAACATTGATAGATTTCAAAACTATTCTTCCTTTTGTTAATACCATTTTCATTTGTTCACTTCAACCACCATTGCTAATGAGACATAAATAATCAACTTTAAATGCTAATTGAAACTTTTACAGTGAAGCTAATCATATAATTAAGATTATTGTATGATGAGCCGAACTACATACTCTTACCCGTCTGCGAAACATGTTCCAAATTTTAAACAAGTAAGTGGAGTCAATCAGAATGTTAGTTCAGCTCATTCTTACAGCAACCTTAATTACTTGGTTGGTTGCTAGCAGCCATTGGGAATGCTGATATTTATAATTTTTTCCCTAGCTTCCTAATAAAGAGCTTCCAAATTATTTTTGTTGCTATCAAGTTAGTTGCATTTCAGTAGATGTCTTTGTAGTATATATGTCGTTACACAATGATCAGTAGGCTATCCTTAATTAATTTCATCTTGAAGAGATGTTTTGACAGGCAATCATACCCAACAATTAAGCAGAATTGGACAACTACAATTTTTCTTGGTTTGTATAAAAGACATTTGAAAGTCTTTAGATCTTCATATGGTTTTTCTTTATGTTTTTGTTGGATATTTTGTTCTTCTGGTTCAGTTATTAATATGATACTTATATGTTTCAATTTGGAATGAATTTCTAGTTCAAAAGATGATTTTAACTTTATGATGGCTTCTTTCTTTGCCAAAATATCAGCGATCTTGTTCCGCTTTAATCCAACATGGCTGAGTATCTGTAAAACTATTTCTATATTTCTGATCTGGATTGTATGATATAAGAGGTAGGTCCGTAAGTTTCTGGCCTAACCATTTTCTAGGTATGGTAAAGCAAAAAACTATATTTCACTTTTCATTATGAATTGAATTTATTTCCACTTAATGATATAACAAGCTTCCACATTACTCTTTTACAATCACTTAGTCATACAAGAAAATACAACCATAGTCACTCTAGTAAATCTTCCTGAGTTGTGTAACCAAGTGGCCCGAATAATTTCAACCTTGCAGTTACTCCACTATTAGGCAGCTTTCATTTACAAACTTAACTCAATCAAAAACCAACTTAAATTATGTCTGCCCAATTTGGTTCCTCATTTCTTATTTTCCTCAACCATTTTCTTTTAACTTTACCTAAATAATTCCCAAACTCCAAGATTTTCTGCCTTGTTTTCATATTCACCAACTTGTTTCCCCATATTTCTATTGGTAAGTTATCCCACTTCTCAATCATAAGTTTTGCTCTCATTTCTTTAGTTTCTCTATATTCCACAATTACTGTCAGTAACAATCCTGCACTCCACACATTGAACATTCCTCTATATTTAAGCCTCTTATTCCTTTCAGGTTCACTACACCTGTCTGGGCCGATGCGATTCCTCCCTCGTCCACTTGTTGCCCTCATCCCTATAATTCTCTCTACTCTGCATATTCTTTAACCCCCATAAACCCTCAATGACCTTTTACTACTAAAACTACCTAATATCTCCTGTCTTTCCATAGCATCAATCTTTGTTTAATTTCTCTCCAAGAACCTCTTTCTTTACTTTATCATGCCACACCATACCCAAGCTAATTTTTTCCATAATCTCTATGATTCTACTAACCCAAATATTTCCTCCCCTCCTTTTCTCTTGTGTCACTAGGCAGTGTTTCAAAATACAGTCCCCTTCTAAATTCTTAATCCTAAAACAATATTTCAGAGTTATTGTCATTATTTTTCCTTTACTCCCTACTCTGCCTAATTCACCTTGTGCAACCCTGTTTGGTGAACTTTTTGATAGGCTCATAATTTGTTTGCAGAAATTCCTGTGAATCAAGTCTACATTTAGCCATCTCTCATCACTACCCCAAACATCATTTTATCCTCTACTACTACCACCATATATATTTTCTCCAACCACTTTATATGCATTTTTGGTGCTTTATACCTACAGGCAGTAATGGCTTTCAAACCTAATCTACCTTTTGCTAGAACCTTTCATATAGAACAATCCTACCAGCAATTATTTTAATTTTCATTGCTTTTCCTTCTTTACGAATTTTATAATTCTGGACATTAGGAATGGAGGGTATACCTTAAAATCATGTGAGGGTTAAAGTGAAATTTAAAAATTACTCTAGTAGCCACAATTTTAAATTTTTTTAAAAGTAATCTTGATATGTGCCATTGAAATAAAATAGGAAATATAGTTCCTGAAAGTCAGTGAAATCAGATTATTAAGAGTGGCAGTTTATCTGAATCCCAAAATTTAATAATTACTCTAGTGCACCAATTTTTGTTTTTCAAAACAAAACTCTGTATATGCCATTTAAATAAAATAAGAAAAATAATATCTGAAAATCGGGGAAATCACGCCATTAGGAGTGGGAGTTTACCTGAAACCCAAAATTTCAGAATCACTCTAGTGGCACCAATATTTATTTCTTCACAGAAAAAGTCAGTATGTATACTTGAAAATTGAAATTTAAAAAGCGCTCTTGCTTTTAATTTTCTCCATATTGTTGTAAAATTAATTAATAGTATTCTATTGATTTTTGTAATTTAATCTCAGCAGCAGCAACAACAACAATAATAATAATTATAATTTTGAAAATGTGGTTTCTCTTTTGTGATATTTATAGATTGCAAGAATTCTAATTATCTTCCCCTAGTACCACACAATAATGCCATAACTTATTTCATTAATAAGGCCATATTTTGCATTTATACTCTTTTTAAAGTTATTCAACTTGGTAAGGAATTCGCTTAGTTTACATAGCTGCTGCATGACAGACTTTTGTTTAATTTCCCATTGTATCTAAATTTATGTTGTAATTTTGTAATGATGGCAGGTCTGTTAGCAGATCTTTAACATGAATGAGGACTTTGTTGTTATTAATAAAAGATTCTTGTTTTGTTCCTGGGACATTGTATAATGCATTTATACATTTAGTACTATAACTTCTATAGTCAAGGGAACTAAGGAATTTATTAAATGATGCCTTCTTAGTATAGTTTATTTCTCTGTTTAGAAATGCAATTTTCTTTCTCCAATCTCCCTTTAACTAAGAATATTTTGTTATTTCTGCTATAATTTATGGTGTTAATCTCAGTTTCTTTTTAATACAGTTAATCTCTGATTCCAAAAAGATTTGTATTTAATACCCTTTCCCCTGGGTATTGTTATTTTTGAAGCACTAATCAGTTTTTTTGTTAACTTCGTTGATTTTTTCAGACTTTCCTCCATGCCAAATTCTTCAAATTTTTTGTCAGTAAGTTTTCAAAAAGTTATCCAGTTTGCTTTTTGGAAATTTCATCTCTTCAGTCAGTTAGCTTTTTGTATGGCTCATTTGTGATTGGATGATTTCGGTTATGATGACCCTATAGCCACCATCTAGGTTTTCCAGTGGTGTGATTTGTAATGTCTGAAGAGGCAATCATATCAGGATTTATTGAGTTGCCAATATAATAAATAAAAGTTTTTGGGATCATTGTTTTTGTATATTAAATTGACTGCATTTCCTGCCAGAAAGTCTTCAATCGTTTTTTCTACTGTATTGGACAAACTGTACCCCCACTGTTTTGAATGTCCATTCAGGTCTCCTATTAATAGAATATTTGTTTAACTTCCATTAAGTTAAAATTTACTTGGTGGTTATTTGGGGAATTGAGTATACCAAAAATTGTATATTTTGTATTCTGTAACCATGCTTCTGACTGAGTGGTCTGTGGAGTTCATGGTGTAGTTATTAAAGCTATAAAACTTCTCATTTTATAATCTTAATTATAAATAGTCAAATTTATAATCACTTCAATTTCTGACCCTATCCAAAACCATTTTTCCTCAATTCTTTACCTAAATACCATGATTTTTGATTTCCAAATATTTAGTTTTAAGCCCCATTACTTAAAACATTTAGATATTACTTCAATTGATTTCACTAAACCATATCAGCATCAGTTATTGGCTACTAGGTCATCGGAAATGGTAAGCCAGAAATCTCAATATTATCAATTGTTGGAATATGCCTATTAACTTTACTGAATACTTCTAAAATATCATCAGTGAACAAATTAAATAGTACAGGACTTAACTGGCACACTGGTCTAAGACTTATGATTAGATTATTAGCAGTCACCATATCATGTGCAATCTTAATACAATACTCATTATCAAAGTATAAATTTTGTAATGCTTTTATAAACTTATCATTTCTTTTCTGCTCAATTTAGCATGTATTACAATTAATTGTATCAAATGCTTTTTTGAAATCCAAAAAAACATATAATCTTCTCTTTTATGATCTAAATATTTATCTATCATTATATTTGTTTAAAAAATATTATTCACCGTTTGTCTATTTTACTTAAAACCTGCTTGAAATTCTGATAGTTCATTTTCCATGTTCTGCCCATTTTTGTAACCTTTCTGTCAATATGCCAGTGTATAACTTCCTTAGCACCGATAATTCCTCTGTAGTTTGCTGAATTATTTATATCATCTTTTCCATTAAATATTGTCATTATAATCATTTTCCTCCATCCTTTGGAAACTTTATCCTAATCAAGTATTGAATAGAATGTCTGTTATCAATTTTCTATTTTCACCCAGATCCCAAACCCTCCAGAATTCCCCTGGTACACCATCAAACCATTGTACTTTATTTCTTTTTAGCCTTTACAGTTGTTCTTTTACTGCATTTAACTGGGACTGTGTATCTAAATATACAACATTTAATAAGTTCTTAATTTGCCACAAATCTTGGTAAAATATCTCTTCAGTCTAACCTCTAAAGTAAATACACCATTCCTCAGGACCATTATTATTTTTGGCTATTTGCCCTTTGTATAATCTCTTAACAGTTGACCATATTGCTTTGCATTTATTTAATCTTGTTGCCTCCTAAATTTTCATACTAATTTTCTCTCCCCATTCTTTCTTTTTTTCTTCCATCAATTATATAAATATATAAAAAAGGCTAATTCAATATATTTAGTGCTGTGCATTTACCTTTAATGATTAGTAATATGTGACCAGTGTTCATCAGGAGAGTAGCACTAGATGGTGATATGCATTTTCAAGTTTAAAAATTTGAAGGACCTTCAGTTGTCAGCAAACTTAACTGTACATACAGCACTATTCCTGTTGCTCCAGTCCCAAGAAACAATGGAGAAAGCAAGCCCAATTCCAGGTAGTGTGATTTCAACAGAAATAGATAGATAATTAGCTAGGTGAGTATATCAGCATGATAGCTCAGGCTCCAATCCTGCTTGTTTCACTGCCACTCTGAACTAGAGCACCAGGAAAGTGCTGTCTGTACGGGTAAGTGTCAGCAAAACTTTATTCTGAAGTAACTCCTTTCTGCTTCATAAGATGTTTCTCCTAACACTTTTGGAATTTAGGAGGCCCCTACTTATTTAATAAAATATTTAATGAAGCCAGTATTTCAAATAGATCTTTTGAAAACCCAGTTCCATTGTTTCCATTTCTTGATGTAGATGAACTGCTGTTTGGTTTCTCATATAACAGTTGTCTGCTTTCTGCTGCAACTTGTCTATTTATACAAATTTTGGGATATGGTGGTATTGCAATGTTGTAACACATTTAAATGCATCTCCACCAACACTTTCACTTGACATAATTTACAATATAATATTTCACTGACGCTGCTAAAATGTTTTCTCAGAACTCCCTGGTTAAACCATAATCTTGCATTGTCAGAGCACTTAACTTTAGATATCCTGAACTGGTACTCAAGTCTTACTACAAGAAACCAAAGCATTCTGAAGGATTGGACTAAACATCTGATTCATACACTTTTCATTCCATTTTAAGAAAAAGAAACAACTTTAGCTAAAGAGAAAAGAGAGAGAGTTGTTGTACCTGAAGCATAAGTAGACATCAAATTTGTATGCAAATACATATTTAGTTAATTTTACTTGTGATATAGAATTAAGTTTAGGAATATGTTTCATGTTCTGAGCTTGTAAATAAAGTTTTGTAGAGCATATAATTGTATATTTCTGATGTTGCTGCATATTTCATCAGTATTCCATACATTGAGCATATAATACACATATTTTTAAATTTTAAAATTAATATTTAAACTCATTAGTGAAAAATAATAAATTCCTTACTATAGAGACACCCATAAGGACATTCTCCAGTGCGACAAAATTACGTGATGTTATTGGGGGAATTCCTCATTCCATTTTCCTTATCTATATTATGTCATCATGCAGCTCTTACTGCTAAGGGTGGCCGAGGTTATTAAGATGTGGATTCATGAGCGTGAGGTCTGGGGTTTGATTCCCACCAGGACCATCCTCCCTGACAGGTTTCCAGATTTTCTTCAGTCCTCACAAATGGAAAATGGCAGGGAGTCACCCTAAACTTATGCCTGAAATGCTTCCTTCCTTTAAAAAAAACAAAACAAAACTTTCCCAATTTATCATTTCATGTATCATCACTGTCACTGTAATGTCTCAGTAGTAAACATGGGCATTAAACACTATGAGGTTAAGGTCGTGTTATGATACCGAAAGAAAAGTTGTCTAGAAGTTTGCTTTTAAAGTAGTGGTTTAAAAATGTGGAAAGTTGGATTTCACTATAGGCAATAAAGTTTGCAATAAATTTCAGTTAACCAGCATGTTGCAAACAAACAGAAAAAATACACCCAAACAAACAGTACTGATACAAGTTCCTTCAACTTCTTGAAAGAATGAATTTTGCAGTAATTTATGTGGAGGCAGTAAACATAAATTCTGGGTTCTGCTTTCAGATATTGCAATGTACATGTTAAACATTACTTCAGGATTAAAAGTATTTTTCTCCCAACTCATTTATGCTACATATATTGTGCATGCACTTCATAGAGTAGCGGAAGCCATAAGGGAAAGTTTTCCTGATATTAATGGTATAATATCTACCACCAAGAATATGTTTTTTAAAGTCCCACCCAAAGTTACTGATTACAAAGTAAAATTTCCAGACATCCCATAACTCCCATAGCCACTACTTACCTGTTGGAATATGTACATTGATTGAAGCTGCTCTCTTCTATTCAGGTAATTTCACTAAAATTCAAAATTAATTTCGTATCAGAACTAATATGATGAAGCAATTAATTTATTCTTAATTAGATAGTGAGTCCATTTAATACTCTTATGCTCCACTTACAATTGAATTACACAGAACAATGTTTCACAGGTCTTCGCCCATATAATCAGCTGTATGTCGACTGCCAGATTCATTGTTGGTTGAATGTACTTGGTATAGCTTTCGTGGACATTTTATGAACTTTTGGATTAATTTATCTTCTGTTGGGGTCTTGAAGTTCATAACCTTATTTTCATATTTTTTTATAAAAGTTTTTTCCTATATTCCCAGCTCCAAGGGTAAGTCTATGAATTTGAATAGTTTGACTTCCATGTCTGAATCAGTTGATTATTGGTCTCATAAGATTTCCTGATTTATATTTATGTATTTTTGGTTGGCCATGTATCCTTAATGTTGTAGCATTGTCTGCAAGGATGCACATTATGTGCATTGTCTGCACAATAGCAAGGATACACAGCCTACTGAAAATACATAAACGGGGAAATCCCATGAGACTAATAATCAACTGTAGAAACACACCTCCTACCAACTAGCAAGATGACTCCTCCAGAGATTTAAAAAAGTTCCTAGGTTTGATAGCTTAAGTGTAAGTAATTCCAAAGAACTGGTGAAGAAAATTAAAGATTTGGTTCTTCAAAAGGATGATCTTCTTGTGTCCTTTGATGTAAATTCTCTCTTTCCCACCATACCAAAATGCAAACTCCTAACATCCCTTCAGAAATGGTTGCAGTTTCTGAAACTAAGCAATGAGAAGATTGAGGAATACATCCAACTAACTGAAGTCTGCTTCAGTCAGAATTTCTTGAGGTTCAATGGTGAATTCACAAACAAGGAGGAGGTTTAGCAATAGGGAATCCATTATCACCTTTTTCAGACTGGTTTATATGTGAGTAGTTTAGAAATGCACATCACCAAATCATATCCATACATTTTTAAAGTCTGGCACAGATAAATGGATGATATCTTTGCAATTGTTAATAAGAAACACTTGGATGATGCTTTGAAATTGCGAAATCATTGGCTTTGACTAAAAAATTCTCCATATTGCACAAAACTATATATTTATATTAACTTTTTAATGACACCAAATATTGTGTCTTAATCAACAATCAACTGCACAAAGTTCTGTACTATGTATATATAAACCACTGCATTTCTAATTTAACTGCAAATGATTTTTGACTGGTTTATATATGCTCTGCTAGGATCAGGAGTGATGGATGTGTTTCTCGAACCTTCCAGTGATTTGTGTACCCTCCGCTAGGTCCTTCAGGACTGCTTCCTATTAGAAACAGCATTTGAAATTCCTCAAAAGCACCATTTTTAACCTTTAGGTCTTGACCCACTGGTGGATCCTGAGGGGGCTTTTAGGGTTGCAAAATCTGTTGATGGAGCAAGGAACCCACATGTTTTAATAAAATTTTGTTTATTGCTTGATTTGAGCAATTTTTACTTTTTGTGCTAGAGTGTACTAATTTGATTTATTGTTTAATATCCTTCAAAGTAGCTCCTAGACTGAGTAGGTTGAGGACCACTGCATTAAAACAGGCAGGATTCTGTTGTGCTACTAATAAAAAAGATTACCGCTGGGTTGTGCTGTATGTTGTGTTTAATTCTTTTAAAATATGGGTCTCAAAGTAATTGTAGTATAACAACATTCATAAATACTTTGTTTTATATTAACTCTACATATTAATAATATGCCCCTTGATTTATATATGTATAAAATTACCTGTACCATTTCCTTCATAAGTTTTTAGTTATTGTACTTGCTAATGCTGTTTGTTTCCTTTAAACTGTACTATTACAAATATTTTCAAATACTTTTTATCTTCAACTTGGGTATTCATTTTTTACACTAAACTCCATTCACTTACACAAAAGTAAGATGCATTTCGGGAGAATCTCTCCCATCTTCAGTTGCTCACTGAACCATCGTTACTCGAAACTATGGCTGGACTTTTTATCTTGCGCATAAATTTGACCATATGTTGGTGTTCTTTAATACTTATTAATATTATTATAAATTTTATTTATATTAATTTTATTAGAAATGACATTTTGTAAGTTTAGATTAATATGTGTTAAAAGTCTCAAGTTATGCAATTTTGTTAAGGTTAAGCAATTAGTAAACAGTTTAAACCTCCGTCAGGTGCACAGGTTTTCATTTTCATACTTTTTGTTCTCTTCTTTTCCCTAAATGTTGTCATTACATTTTATTTTGAAAGTTAACATGTGCAGTGTAAAAGTATAAAGTAGCCACAATGAAAAAAACGTAAGTTATAGGTAACTAATTATTCAAATAATCAGAATGTGTAGTGGTTTCTTCAATATTGTCCAAAGATGAACATTTTTTGCAGACAATTTTTGCATGCTTTTTCAAACATAGGCATATTCTGCATTTTTCATATGCATGTTTACTGAGGTAATCCCTTTTTGTCTCCTTGTAGCTTGGCTAGCATCTTTTTCTTTTCCTGTTCTCAAGTAACTTCCACGTTATCTTATGTAATCTTTTAAATTTGTGTTTTACCAGCATTCATTTTATTTCATCTGGTAGCCTTATTTTCAATGCTCTTCTTTGCAGCTGATCCTCCAGTAATGTCAGAGCCAAAGCTTTTAGATATTCACACCTATAGGAATATTTATTTTTTTTTGCCCAAGAAAATAACTATTCAATTAATACCTGCAGCGTTTAGCAGATTTTAGAAAATTCTATAGGCCATTTCCTTGTTGACCTAGCTACATTATAGGTAGTGCATAGTTTGTCGACTACGTCAATTCCAGATTTAGTATCATTGCAATGAATTTCAGTTTTTTTCTCTATTCCCTTCGATGTTTCACTTGACCACACATGCATATTAGAAAGGAGGACCATGTTCTGCCTTTTTTGGGGTAATAGGAAATAAGTGTTTCATTTTTGCTGAAACCAAAAATGCTGTCATATCGTGTCTGGCCCTATGGGGAAATGAAAGTAGAGGGCAGTTCCATTTTGCTTTTTTAAACTGGCCTACAAATGACAACTTCCTATTCAGTAACTGTCTTACTAAGTTCAAACTATTGAACCTGTTTCTTCCAGTTCCATATATTGGCTCAGTAAGCTGATAACTGCATCAGCAAAATTGCTATTCTGACTGTTGTTCACAATATATCTCCATGTTATTCATGTAGTATAACTTAGCATCGCACAAAGTGAAGATTTTGATCCCACATTTTGAAGGTTTCAGTGATATGAACTGGCAAAATCCACACCAGCCACAAAATGCTGGAGGTTGCTCATCAACAATGACATTCTGAATGAGAAAGTATTGTGTCTTACAGTTGTTCACAAACATGGTGAACATTTCTCTCAAAGCAACTAGTTGTCTATTTTGTATTGTGCTTCTCATGAGGTACTATCATTAAAACAAATGCATGTTATTAGGAGTCAGAAACATTTTTCAGACAGGGCCATGCTGAAAATATTGACCCCAAGGTCATTTATTGTCCAGAAGTCATGAATATACAACAAGAATGCTTTCATTTTTACCATGTCTGTGTTTTTGCAATCTTTCTCATACTCAAATTTCTCTTTCAAATCATCCATGCATCTTTTGGTATTTTTCACAATTAGATCAGTCATGTCAATCCCTGATGAAAAGCTTTGAGCAATCAAATTCATTTTTCATTTAGTATTCTGCACTACCCCAGGCAGTTTAGTCAAAATATTATGTTGTCTTGCCTGTATTGCTTTATATGGTACCTTTCTCCATTTCGTACCATTCTTATTATTTAAATAATAATGCATTATCAGCATTGTTATTATCATTACTAAGAATTATTATTCTGGTCTTCTGTACTCATCTCAATTTCCTCTTCATCAACTGTATATTTTGTATCAGAATCTACAGAACTTGATTCAATTATATCTTCTGAATCAGAACTACTTTTCCTCAAAGTGCTCTTCAATATATAATTCAGAATCATCAAAAAGAAGGCGATGCACTTACTTCAAATCCTCAGGAATTTGTAAATTGTACATATCTTTACTCATTTTCAAAGTATAAATAGAAATCAATAAAGAAAGGTGCTGCATTTATGAGACAGTTTTCTAATGACACAACATGAGCAAACTGAAAACAAAATTATCTGCTGACCCAATAGTACTGACATTGTGTTATGCAAGTTGGCTCACTGTGCCTATCAAGCACAAAATGATACATGTGCTGATGTCTGCCTTGATTGTAAAGTCATTATTACAGTGATTAAGTTGAAATTTTTGTGAGGTAATACCAAAGATACAATGCAAGATGTCCTGGGACGATAAGTTCATAACCATATTTTATGGAGGGATATGGAAGAGATATGAAGCCATATGTTCCACGGAATCATGGGTGACTGATGAAGGGTTAAATAGGTTTTAAGCAACAAAAATATCATTAATGCATAATTAAGAGTTGGACAGCTTAATAAAATGCAATTTACTGCATTACTTTTTTAAACATTTGACTTATATCAAATCAGTTTTTTAATGTAATAAAAACAATTTAGAGAATTAGTATTGACACTGAATTCATGATATTTACATGCAACTGTTGCAAAGGATGCAGTGAAGGAGTGTGATTCCAAGAAAATACCTTCCCTACAGATCAGATTTTGCACTCAGTGATTATTAACATTTCTGTAAACAGAAGCACATACTTTAGGAAAAGAAATGAGATGATGGTGTGAAACATGATATAATGAAAAAAATGTTATGGGTAAAACTCTTGAGTACTTTTTAAAATGCATGCATTCATAAATAAAAAGAGTATTGAAGTGAGTGGGTGTTATATTGAAAAATAACAGTTCATTTAAAAAATGTTAGTCACACCAGGATTTTTAGTAACTTTATTTATACCACATAACTAAGAGGTTATGTTTTTGTTCAGTGTTGAATGTATTACAACTTTGAGATATTAGAATGTAAAATTGTTATAATTAAAGCAAATTTTAAAATTACTTGGTATTTACATTTTTTCTGTGTTTCATTGTTACTAGATAATTTGCATTCATCAATGTTATTAAATATAATAAAATTCTTTGTTGACTATGATTTTCACCGACATGTCATGAATTCAACTAAATCATCCTGAATGTACTATTTCTGAACTTTAGCAGTATATAAATATTTTCAAGCATCCAGCATCAGCTTGTCATAGTAAAAATACTTCTACAAGATTTTGAAATAATGAAAACCAGATTTAGCCTTCAAACACATGCACTATTAAAGTTAAAATGTTTAAGTTTGTGTTATGAATGAGAGAGGGCATTTTTTTCATTGTCATTTTACATTGTTTGCACCTAGAATGAAAAACTGGACTGACAATGGAGTAAATTGCATATTACACAATGTGTTCCACAACCTCATAGACAAATTTTGGTGGAGAATGGGTTATTTAAAGAGTTTAATTTTTTATTAAGAAACATGTATGCTTACATTTCTGTCATTGATTTTGCATTATTATTATTAGTTTATTCGGTGCATGAAACTGTAATAGTTTGTTGCTGGTTTGTGTATGGTGCACTCAGTCCATCTTATCATCTTTGTTACACTGCATGTAAGATTTGCTGTTCTGTATAGTGAGCTTTCAGTTTATCTTCCATGTCAAACTGCATTTGAACATAGGTTTGTTCTGTATTAATGCAGAACAAACTTCCAGATCTAATTTACAGTGTGTCACTTGCTGTGCACAGGAACATGTGGTTCCAGCATGATGTAACCACATTGCTATTCTCATAATGTTTTGTAGTTCAACTAGAAGGCTGTAAGAACTAATGCACAGTATATGTGAATAGAATTTTCACACACTTAGAAAATGTAAAAGCTATTGATACTGAAAACGAGTAGGTTCAAGGAATGTATTGAAAGAAAAATCAGAAAAGATAGTTGATGCATATGTACATAATTGCTATTCTAAACATTTCATATATTGTAAAGCTAAAGTAATTTCTTTCTAGAACCCTTTTTTAAACTGTAAGTTAATTTTTTATACGTTCTAGAAACTTAAAAGGTGTAATAATACATTGTGTCCTTTTGCAGATAGCATTTCTAGAACATAAGCATGATATTGAAACCTATTTGAAGAAAAAAGCAGAAAGGCGACAGAAAGCTTTCGAAGATGTAAGTATATGTGAATCAAATATTTGTTACCATAGTTTGTGTATGTATGTACAGTCAAACCTCTTAAAAATAATTTTTTGGGGCCTAATAAATCCTGTTGCTATATCAGAGATATTGTTACATCAAGGGACCATTACTCATTGAATGTATACCACGCAGTCAGTGGTAATAAAGCTTATTAAGAATCTTAAAATATCCTATATTACAACACACATACACCCATCACCATTGATTTACAAGGTTTGGCCTAATGTCTGTTTCTGATACTGGTAGAACATGAACCAATTTTTAAATTTTGTCAGCATGTCGCTTCAAGTGTCATCTAGTGTGATGCTAAGGCATCACTTAGATGTGCAATGGCTGATAATTTTGTCCAGGGACCTCATTTTTCAGGAATGCAGTTCTTTAACAAGCTATAAATATATAACACAAGACCATGCTCTCCAGGAGTACTTGCACTCAAGGTTTTTAAACACATTAAATTTAATAATTTCCCATATTAACCCTAGCAATACCAAAACTTATGCTATCAATGGGAATTGGGGGGGGGGGTAATTTATGACCACTGAAAACAATGTTTGAGTAATTTTAAATTAAATTTTATAAATGCCATGCTTATAAAGGAAATTTTTAACTTTCTAACATTTGTTTCCATTAATCACATTACAAATTTAGACTGAAATAGTAGGCTGTGTCCTAATGGGACCTACATATTTGTAAGCAGAAAATTAATTTGTGCAAATAACTAGTAATAAGAATAGTTTCAGGGTAATATCCAAATTGAATCTTTGGTAGTACAGTCACTGAACATGTTAGTATCACTGATCACTGTCCTAGAACTTTCTTCACATTTTGAACAAATCACTATTTTCTGCTGTATCTACTATAAGTGTACCTGTGAAATTTCCAAAAATTATTGTTGTTTTACTAACTTTATTGTGCTCACTTGTTCACAAATAGCAATGTTCCTTACCACCACTCATTTCCTTATCAAAAGTTTGCCTACTTTTCCTCACAAGAATTCCTTCCATGTCTATGATTATGTTTTTCTGTAGTCCTGAAATATCTGACTCATTCTTCAATAGCTGGTTTTATCAGGTGCAATCCTACTTCTAGCTGATTTGACTCCTTATTCCAGTTAGGAAAATTCAAGAGAAATTGTATAAATATTGTATAAACATTTATGGTGGCTATATCAATGAGGGTGAAAAAAACAGATAGCTGCCACCATCTGGTAGCTCTTTTGCAGAATATTTCTTTACCATTTAATCAATGGTGTCTACACCACCTTTTGCACCGCCACCGGTAGCTGAGATCATTAAAATGCAGACTCGTGAGCAGGAGGTCTGTGATTCAAATCCTGCCAGGACCGTCCTCCCTGACTTGAGGTTTTTTCCAGGTTTTCCTCAGTCCTCATTAATGGCAAATGCCAGGGAGGTACCCTAAACTTAGGCCTGAAATGACTCCTCCTTTAAAAAATAATAAATTCTTTGCCAATATATCATTTCATCTCATGTATCATCAGCGTCCATCGCCTGTGGTGCCTCTGTAGCAAAAACAAGTATTAAACATCATTCAAACAAAAAAAAAAACACCTTTTGTTTCATCATAATAAGTTTGACAACAGTTTTTACTTCATTTTAGACTCTGAATCTATTGCATCATCATTATGCTGAGAAAATAGCATAAGAAGATTCCATTTAGGTTTTTCACAACAGATATATATGAAACAATTGTGATTGGAGTATCTGCTGTGTTGGGATCACTGAAAGCAAATTTGCTGAATACAGCTCTCTTCCAGAAATATCTTTCAGCTCTTGAGGAATGTGCTTCTTGTTTTTTTTTTTTGAGTAGTGTTTAACGCCCGTTTTTACTGCTGAGGCACCACAGGCGGTGCTTCTTGTTGGACTGTAGTATTCCGACAATGTGATTCTTCCATAGCTCTGCAGCCAAATCAAAGTATAGTTTCTTTATGTTGTTATATTGCATTCAGAATTATTTATAGTGCACCAAGCTTTTTACAGTATATGCAGATGAATGTCCTTGAGTTCCATCATTTTTCTTTCCAGCAATTTATTCCATACCAAGAATGCATCTTGGTTTTAATTTGTGAGCATGTATATGAGTGTTCCATATTTTCCTGGATTGTCCTTCTTTAAATGAACACCTCCCATGGAATAATGTTAGCATTTCATCAACTACCGCATGAATCCCAGCAGAAAAACATCTTAGCAATGCTTGGTAAATTTTTTCAAATATTGTCATATTATTGCAAATTTATCTAGTTTTCTTCATTCAATTTGGGTCTCTCTGTCATCAAATCTAATTATTTTAGTTAGTTAAAGGAACTTTTCTTTTTAATTTATTTATGGACGCTCTTTAACATCTCAGGTCATCAGCATCCTATTCAAATCAGGACTTGAAATGACTGACAAATTTTGTTCAGAGGCTTCTTTTTCAGGCATAAGGATCTTTATCATGCCGTAAGTGTACAACAGGGGACCCACAGCCTTATTTCCCTAATGAAGGAAACCATACTTAGGATTTTTACACCCAAAAAAAATCCATCGGTCCAGCTGGGACCAAACCCATGACCTTGGGTGTAGGAGGCAAGTACGGTTACGACTACACTACAAAAACTGACTACAGGAATATTCTTCTCTTAGTTGCAGTATATCTGAATCTGCCAGAAATATTAAACCAGAGATCAGAAATATATGGGAGTGGAAAGTGACAGTATGTATATATAAGAAACCCTATGTAAGCCATAAACTCACAGATATTTTATAACAAATTATTTATGAGGAAGTCACTCATATTTCACTAGTTTTATTCCACTTACTTGGACATGTTTCAAAGGCACAGATATTTGTTTCTGGTACATTTATTCTTACTGCTTCTTCATCGGTATGTTTTAAGATAATGTTTATAACTTATGAAATAAAGAATTTTTCAAAGGATTTTCTAATTTTTACCAAAATTAGATCCCCTTAAACTGTAGTCATGGGACATAAACCGGCACTAAATAAACTCAAACAATGTGATACATCATGATAAACAACAATGTAATTAATTAACCAGCATGAAAAACTTATGCTTTTATATGGATTTCCATCTACAATGGCACACCCATAAATGCAATAATATATTTTCATTGATTCACTCATTAAAACATGAAGCTTAAGATAAACCTCTCAATCTTAAAAACAAGTGTTTATTATGCCTCACTTTTATTATTGTGATGTCTTGTTTTCTAATCTGAATACTGGGCAGATTGACTGATTACATTGTGTTCATTTCGCCTTCAACATTCATAAAGTTGATCACGCAACATCCCTAGCAATTACCTGTAACAGAACATAGGAATTCCATTTCTCTTACACTCTTGTTCAAAATCCTCCATACCTTCATGCATCAGTGCATCACTCTCGCTTTGTATACCTCTTCCTATCTTGAACCTGTAATATGACTTTACTGTCTATTCCTCGTCATGGAACATAATTCTACTCATCTTATTCAGATGTCAGTTCCCAGAATCTGGAACTCCCTTCCTTTTATAGTTAAAGATTGTTGGACAATAAAGCAATTTAAACATAGATTAAATTGTGATCTTATCTCTAGGGATCACAACAATTAGTCTCTCACATCTTCTTCCTCACCCTTGTACTTGAGAAAAATTATTGAAGAACAAGTGGAATTATAAACTATCTTTATCAACTTTCTAACTATATTAAAAATATGTAATATTTACATGTATATATTTTTAATTTGACTTTTTTTCTGTATTTTTTATAACTATAACTATGTATTGTATTCTGCTTTTTTTAAAATTTTTTTATTTTTACCTTGTACAGTGGAACAGAAGGCTCCATAGTCTTAACTCTTGCCAAGGTAAATAAATAATAGTTTTTACTTTGCGTCCATTTCTTAGTACTTCTTTTGTAACATTTTGTGCTACACATATTGTAGGTCTAGGAAGCTTAGATGTGAAAATTCTTCCATTATAAGCACTGGCACTGGCACTGACATCTTCAATCACTCTATTATCATCATCATCATCATCATCATCATCATCATCATCATCATCATCATCATCATCATCATCAAGTGATAAAGTTGCTTCATCAACTTTCTCACATACAATATTTTGATCTTCTGTTTCACTCACTGCCTCATCACTATCTTCAAATTCAAAATCAGAAACTATTGTATTATCAAATATATCCATAATTTCTTTGTCAGTCAAAGGATGTTGAGATGTTTTAAAATAAATTTGTGAATTGCATGTGTAAATTACTATGACTGCACTACAGACTGAATGTGCCAAATAAGAGAAAAAGTAGTATTATAAGAGAACAAACTGTCAGACCAATTAAGAATGAGAGGATAATTATATAAACGAATTCCATTTTGGCACATACAGAATTAGAGACACAAAACCATTGTTGTAGAAACCAACAATATCCCAAGAAAAGAAATTCTAGATATGTTATGCATCACACCAGCCGATGGGGGGGGGTGAGTGTTTCATGACCACATTTTCAAATAATTGTTTCATAAAAAGACCAACAATGAAAACTTTGAAAAAATAATGCAGTTTAATAATAGAGACAATGATTGACAATAACTATTAACTTCATGCTTCTAGTAAAATAATTGAAAGACAGAATTAAAAAAAAAATACAAGATTGGCATAAAGAATCTCCCCATTGGTAATGGCAGGATTAACTCTTTCTCCCCCTTCCTCGCTTATTTTGTAGCTTGCATAATAAAGCAAATTTATGGATTCTAAGGTTATTAAATTGTTGATATTTAGTATAGGTGAACTTGTGGTATTGTGAATCTTTTCAATCTGTGTCTGTCAAAGACAAAACTGATTTGTTTCAGTATCTTATCAGCAAAATAATAATCATCAACTCCACTCCTCCCATTATTTCTGCAAAGTTGGATTCATCAATGCATCAGAAAACACTGAAACACAATCATTCTTTGACACATACATAATTACTAACTGACACTTCTGTGTCCATCCCAGTGGCTTTAGCACACATATAAAGAGGGTGCCAAAAAATGTATACACATTTCAAGCAAAAAAAAAAAACTGAATTCATACAAACAGAAAATGATGAGCACTATCATCTTAGACTTTTACAATTACAACAGTTGCTCAGAAAGCCCACCATCAGCATCTATATACTTCTGAGTATGTTGAACTACTGATTGAGCAACATTTCCCATTATTTCTGCAATGTTGGATTCATCAATGCATCAGAAAACACTGAAACACAATCATTCTTTGACACATACATAATTACTAACTGACACTTCTGTGTCCATCCCAGTGGCTTTAGCACACATATAAAGAGGGTGCCAAAAAATGTATACACACTTCAAGCAAAAAAAAAAAAAATTGAATTCATACAAACAGAAAATGATGAGCACTATCATCTTAGACTTTTACAATTACAACAGTTGCTCAGAAAGCCCACCATCAGCATCTATATACTTCTGAGTATGTTGAACTACTGATTGAGCAACATTTGCAAAAGTGTCCTCAGTGATTGCAGCACATGCCGTTTCAATTTCTTCTTAAAGTGCTGCCATTGTAGCTGATTTTCTATGGTATATAACATCCTTAAGAGTTCTCCATAGGTAGAAGTCCAATGGAGCTAGATCTGGAGAACAAGGTGGAATCTCAATTGGATCTCTTCATCCTATCCAGTGCCTTGGAAGATTGTCATCAAAGTATGCACATACGTCTCTGTGGTAATGTGGTGATCCATCAGATCTGTCCTTGTGAACATCACATATGATACCATGAGTTTCAAATTTGTCTTGAATGCATGCAATTATTACTCGCATTGACGGTTCTGTTCTGTACACATATCTCTGTCGCCTTTGAACTTCAACAACATTCTCGGTTTTCCAATACCACTTCAAAATTGCTTTCTGCTGTTCAAATGATAATCTTGGCTCCATTTTGTTGTAGCAATGCTAACATAATGTAATGTGAGTCACATCTGTTTACAGAACATCATAAGATAATCTTGGCTTCATTTGTTCATTTTTGATTTACCTGTCACATAGCAACGCTATCATAATGTATGTGAGTCACATCTGTTTACAGAACATCATACTACACATTACTGCGGTTTTTCAGTCCAACTTTGAAATATATTAAATAGATATCTGCTATGAAAGTGTGTATACCTTTGGCATCCTTGGTATTGCCAGAACTTCATAGGCTCCTCCTGTTGCTTTTTCTCACCAACATGTCTTTTACTAAAGCCTCCATCAATGAGTTTTGTTTTTATCAAAGAGTTCACAATGAATTTCTGCTTGACATAGCATCAACTGTTGGAAATCATGTCATCTGCTTGCTTGATATCAGTGTTGAGTAGGCTTTCTATTTTCCTCTCAACATTCCTAATTACTCTTTCTATGAATTAACTGTGGTACTTTGAAGTTGTTGATTTCCATGCCCAGAGGTGGTTGGAGATTTTCCCTCTCCATCGCTTGTCCAGGAAAAATTTAATGAATAAAAAATAAAAGAAAGAGAAAATATACATAAACAAGAGTGGCAGTGGCTGTCTCTGTGGTCTAGTGATAGCATTTGTAATTAATCTGGAGATCCTGGGTTCGAATCCTGTCAAGTCAAGTTGTCTGGGCAAGTATTTTTTCAGAATTTTTCTTCAATCTGAGAAGATGAATGCCAGACAGCTTTAAAGTACCAAGCTCATTTGTGCCATCATTAATTCATTTCATTTATCCCTACAGACTAACACCTGTAGTATTCAGTTCATGATCTAGAGAAGACCAATGCAATCAAAGTGACAATAAATAAAACAAAAAAGAAGAAAAAAAGAATGACAGAATATAAAATATCAGTAACAATGAAAGTTAAATGCATTTAAATACTAAAGAATTATAGTATGTGGATGCAAATGCAACTTTAAGGTACTAATGCACATTTGACTGCTCTTGATGAATCTCCAGTTAATAACGGTTTTAAACAAAATGTGAAGAAGATTAAGAAGGTCTATAAAGAAAATTTTTTACTTGTGAATATGAATTAAGGGAGGAAATTTGTCACAGTGATTGTTTTGAAATTATTCAGCAACTGAAGGAAAAGCTCATGACTTTGACTCTTTTACCAAAAAAATGGTCCTATAAGAAAATTAAAAATTAATTTGGAGTAAGTTACTACATCACAAGGAAAGCAAAGAATTTTATAAAAGAAAGAAGAATTTTGTCATCATATAATCCCAAACCTGGGAATGCATTATTTGATGATAATGGTCAACATAGTAAGGAAAGTTTACTATAATGATAAAGTTAGAAGGCAAATACCAGGAAAGAAAGATTATATTTCAATCACAGAGAGCATGACTGTAATCTCATATCCAAAAGTGTCTGATTCTTGGTAATCTTAGATCAATTTTCCAACTTTTCAAGTTCAGCTGCATATCTGAAAAATTTGGATTTTCAGAATTTGCTGAGTTAAGACTAAGAAACTGCATTATAGCAGGAGTTAATTGGAACACTGTGTGTGTATGTACAACACATCAGAATATAAAGCTAATAATTACTAGTGCTAAGTTAAAAAAAAGTAAGGCTACAAAGAAATTATAATTCTCCTTTAAACACGTATAAATATTGCTTATTCATGTGTAGTCTTCTAGCTTAAAAATTATTTTTAGATTATTATTGAGGAAATCACTCAAATTTCACTAATTTAGTTCCACTTACTTGGACATGTTTCAAAGGCGCTTGCCTTCATCGTCAGCACGATCCCAATGTCCGCTTCCCCGCGTGGTATTCAGATGTTGCTCCGTAGATTTTATGAACTTTGTGATAAGGTTGCTATTGTTTGGAAGATCAAAATTAACCAAATTTTCTTTGTTTTTATTTATGAATATATTTTCCCACACTGTCAATTCTATTGGTTTTTGAAGAGCTTTTAAGAGTTTTGGTACCTTTTGGAATTCGTGGTTTTTTTGCCAGAAATGGTCTGCCACTGCTGATTCCAAAAAATTTTTAAACAGGCAAACATCATTTTGGCTCCAGTAAACAAATGTAGTTTAAAAAACCTCCTAAAAACGAACACAAAAGACAAAATTCCTCCAGAAAAACAATCAGGCATTTATGAAATTGCTTGCAAAGATTGCAATATGAAATATATAGGCAAAACAAAAAGAAATATCTCCATACGGTTTAAGGAACACATGAGGCATGTAAAATATAAACACATGGAAAAATCAGCAGTGGCAGACCATTTCTGGCAAAAAAACCACGAATTCCAAAAGGTACCAAAACTCTTAAAAGCTCTTCAAAAACCAATAGAATTGACAGTGTGGGAAAATATATTCATAAATAAAAACAAAGAAAATTTGGTTAATTTTGATCTTCCAAACAATAGCAACCTTATCACAAAGTTCATAAAATCTACGGAGCAACATCTGAATACCACGCGGGGAAGCGGACATTGGGATCGTGCTGACGATGAAGGCAAGCGCCTTTGAAACATGTCCAAGTAAGTGGAACTAAATTAGTGAAATTTGAGTGATTTCCTCAATAATAATTTGTTAAGTTATACTATATTTCACTGTGAAAATTCCCGCAATTCAAAAAACTATTTTTAGATGACTTGTTTATGTCTTATTTTTGATGATTTTAAGAATTTAACAAGTCTTGAAGAAATGGCCAGTAAGGCCACCTGTAATCAGTGTGTTTCAATGAACTGATGTTCATTTGAAACTATTTGTAGTAAGTCTACATAGTACTATGTTGAGGAGTTTTCAGCCAAACTAAACATATTGAAAAAGCTTGTTTTCATCACTAAACAGCAATCTTTTGCTGCTTCTTCTCTTCTTTATCTTTACATGAGAAGAAAATTGAACTTTGCCACTAATAAACCAGTGTTGGCATGGGGTTTTGCCAAGAAGTATTCGTTTACTGTGCAAGACAAGTCCAGTCTTCTCATTGAAACATACAATGGCAAATCTTCATCCATTTGTCAGCTGCTTAGCCTCTGGTTTAATTTCATGATTTTGGGTCAGAGAAAGGAACACTTGAGGAATATTTGTTTTAGACAAATTGACAAAATGAACAGTAGAGCCCACTTTTGGACCCTTGGGATCTAGCCATAATGTAGTCGGTCAGCAGCTGGTGATGGGAGTGATTGCCCCCTGAAACATGTCCTAATGTTATATAAGTGGAATTGTTGTAAGCATATATAGTACATTCTTATAGGACATATTAAGAGTTTTGTTTTCAACTCAGAATATATGAAACTTAACATGCTACTTATTCATGTCTTCCAAAGAAAACATCATTCTTTTGAAAATTGAATTGCTCCCTAACTTGAAAATGATATTTTACTTTGCAGTTAGTTTGACTGCCCAAAACAAAAATTGAAAAACCTTTGCAAATTAGTACAACTGCCAGAATGATTTCCAATCCCCCCCCTTTTTTTTAAATGGTTTAACGCCTGGTTTAACTACTGAGACATAACATGCAGTGGACACTGATTATACATGATATGAAATAATAAAATGGAAAAGGATTTCTTTTTTTTTAAAGGAAGGAAGCATTCCAGGCCTAAGTTTAGGTAACTCCCCAATATTTGCCATTTATGAGGGCTGAGAATAACCTGGATGAAACTTCAGTCAGGGAGGATAGTCCTTGTGGGAATCAAATCTGCTCATGAACCCATGCCTTAATAACCTCCGCCGTCATGGCAGTATGATTTCCATTACACTGAAGCAATATATCACTGCACATGGCAAAGGAGTTTGTGATAGTGTTGAAAGCACAGTTAAGAAACTGGAAGAAAGGTAGTCTTCAAAACCCTCTCTCAAATCAGATCAAACCTCAAATCATATAAAATCAACATTTAGATACCATATTGAAATTTGGACGGAGTAGCTACGTGTATAATTTTTATAAAATTAAAGAAATATGTTTCTTTGTAAACCCAAAATTAAAAAATTAGAGAAGTAGTGAATTTTGAGAAATTCCATAATGTTATGTAGCATAGCAAATTAAAGCCAAATTCTTAAGTTTTAAAATGACACCATCATGTCTCATGTCTGTAGTAAATAAAGTTTTAAATAATATGATGGTGAGCAAAATTTAAGAACTTAAAGCAATTTTGAAAATGAAATATGTCAAACCAAATATATTTTGAAAATAAAAATCTTATAATATTTTATGTAAAGTCACAGAAAATGAACCAAATTCATGACATTAAGATTTTATGCAATGGTTGATTTGACATGTCCTTATACACAAATGCAATGCATAGAAATTCTTATTTTGCAAAGTAGTATATGACATAACATTACAGCAGACAAATTTTAACCTCCCAGATAAGTTAATAAGATACTTTAAGATATTAATAAATATGATATATAAATCAACAGAAATATTGTTAAATAATTACTCTTATTTGCACACATTTGCATTCTTATGTGTATTTCATAACATTTATTTTATAACTGAAGACAAAGTTAAAACATGCTCTCCTTAATGTGTCTTTATTAGCTTTATGCTTTCATTGTTTTCTATAAAGACATTGCCATGGTCATATTGCATGGAATCCCATCATGCAAGTATCTAGTACATTTCACCTGGTACATAAGGGTCTAAAGTACCTGAAAGAGCCTAATGTTGGAATGTGAAAATTTCTGTTTTCATTGTTATGTTATATATTGCTTTTACAGGAAAAAGCAAAAGGAGAATTACTCGAATGCAGCTGTTGTTATGACAATGAAGTTATGATTGAAGATATAATTCTTTGTGATGAAGGGCATATATTTTGTAAAGACTGCGTGAAAAGGTTAGTCAATTTTTAGATTTTTAAGAGGAATTGTTAAAGATGTTGAGAAAACAAAGCATGTTCTGCAAGAGCAAAATGTATTTATTTTCTGAATTAATTCCCTCAAATATAATAAAAAAGAGTTGTGATTTAATATATTTATAGAAAGAAAATGAATATAATTAAAGTTCTAGTTGCTAAAATGCTCAGCATTATATTGGTATTAAAAATACGTTCATGTAATTATAATAAATACAGTTATTTTGTAAATAAGAACATAGATGAATACAGATATTTATGAAAAATGTGAACATGTTCAAGGAAAAAATTGCAGGCAGGAATGATAAGTAATTTAGAGAAATATTAAATCTAAAAGACATAGATTATATAAACAGATATGTACTAATGATGTGTTACAAAATATTGGATTCCACCTCCTAATGATGTGTTGTAAAAAATTGGAATACAGCTCCAATTTTGTGATGTTGATTATGAGCAAATTGTTACAGAGAACAAATAAGTTTTGCTATAACATACATCACAATTTACTCTAGTGCAAATCCTTATATTGATTTTAATGAGTGAGTTAGTTGGATGATGAGTTAAAGACCTTCCATTCCAATAGGCCCTTCTAGACGAATGCTAATGAATTCCAGTGGCTGAAACTGTTTAAATGTACTATGGGCATTGGTATCAAATTCAATATGTTCAACCAGTGCTATCTTTGCAAAAATATTGGATACATCAAGAAAATTATGAAATGCTTACAAAGTATGTGAAAATAAACTCATAGTACAGTAATAAATATAAGCATAAATACAATGAGTTATTTGAGTTACGGGTCACCTGAGCACATCTGCTAACTGGGGAAGTGAAGCCTTCACAATAGAAAAAAGGGGGGAGAGAGAGAGAGAGAGAGAGAGAGAGAGAAGCACTGCATGTAAAGTTAGTATTTTTTATTTTAGAATATTGTTACTGAAAGCATAAAATGTTATTGTATTTAAAACTGATAATAATAAGCACTAACCTGTGTTATAAGGGATGTTGAAAATTATGATCCTCTCTCTGTTCGTAAATGGTTGACATCTGCATGGAAAATTCCTGTATTTCATCTAACTTTTGCTGTTCAGAAACACATTTCTTGTCATTGAGAGATCTTTCTCTTGTAACTTTTCAACAAGTTGGTGAATAGCTTCTGCACCTGGAACATGATTGTCACAATTTCCCCCCCCCCCTCCAAATTGTTTAACCAGAATGACAAATTATTATTACAAAATCACTCAAATTTCACTCATTTTGTTCCACTTACTTGGGACATGTTTCAAAGGCATTTGCCTCCACCTTCAGCCTGGTTCCCAGTCTGGTGACACTGTGGAAAACGGCCAGTGGGACCAGGCTGAAGATGCAGGCAAATGCCCTTGAAACATGTCCAAGTAAGTGGAAAAAAAATTAGTGAAATTTGAATGATTTCGTAATAGTAATGTATCATATTATACTAAATTTCACTGTGAAAATCCTCCAATACAAAAAACTACTTAAAAATTGTCTTACTAGTTATATGCAAGAACTTGTTATCAGCGTCATTCTGGCAGAAGTCACTAAGTCCAAAATTTGTTGATTTGAGATATTAACACTATTGTATTAAGGAAGGGGAACTGTATAGTCTAACAGAATAATACCCTGTATTCTCTTTTGGTATAGATTTTACTTCTTTTAGTGATTTCTGCTAAAATGATGATTATATCATGCATAAACTTATTCTTCAAAACTATGTAGTGGCATAACTAACAAAGAGTCATCACAAAATTTATATGCAATGAAAGCACTAACACATGAATGCACACTCATTGACAAAGCCTGCCTCAAACTAACTACAAGCTGCTACCTACATATATATTATACAGCTTTTACAACTTGCTTCCCCAGTATGCAGCCTTCTTGCAGCCAATAACTGAATTAACCTCATTATAAAAATATATACACAGCAGTAAACAAGCTATTTATCAGCTGCTCTATAGAATAAAAACATTTTCCTATTAAGAAATTGTTGCTGATTTTTAAATTTATTAACTGATTTTAATTATATTATAATAACAGGTAGTTTATTAAAAATATAAATTCTGCTGTATGAGTGAATAAATTTATTTTTCATACATCAACTTACAGAATATTTATAATAAAATGAACACCAAAAAAAAAAAATCAATTTAAAATTAAAATATAACAAATAGAATCAGTGCCTTTGGTAATTCCAGAAGACACCAATGCCAATCAACTTAAAAATTTAATAAACAAATATGTAATTAGCAACATCTTTATAACATTATGGATATATTACAATATTTTTAATTTTTAATGCTTCAGTCTAAATATTTCAATTTGATTAGCTCAGCCCCCAAGTCCCCAGTTCGGCAGCAGTCCTTGCTGCAATATCCAGGGGACCAGGCTCTGATCCAGCCAAAATAAAGCATAACTATAAATAATTTATACAAAAACCATTATTTTATCCAATTTAACTGCAATTTCTACACTAATAATTCCCATATTTCTAAGTTACTCAATTACACCTAAACAAAGACTCAAAATTTCTTTAAAAAAAAAAAGTTAATACTATCAAAAATAATATTGATCAAAATGCTTAAAACCCTTTATACATACAGTATACCAATAATAATAAATCTAACATCCATCTATACAATGCCTCATTACACATAACCTATAGGTTATCTGCATAATGAAACCCCCAAATTCTTGTATTTCACCTTGTTAGCACTATTTTATCAATTATATCTCAATTCTCTCATCCTTCTTAACTACTGTAATCCATTTCTCCCTTACTTTTTCTAAATATTTCCCTATCATTTTATTTCTCTTTATTCTAAACTTAGGTATTCATTTTTTTTACACTAAACTCCACTTACTTACATAAAAGTAAGACGCGTTTCAGGAGAATCTCTCACATCTTCAGTTACTCACCAAACCGCCTTTACTCAAAACGTCAAGTAATGACAGTTCAGTGAGCAACTGAAGATGTGAGAGATTCTCCTGAAACGCATCTTACTTTTATGTAAGTAAGTGAAGTTTAGTGTAAAAAATGAATACCTAAGTTTAGGATATATTATCACTCCATTGTCGACAGCTTCGTAAGTACAATATTTATTTCTCTTTGTCCCCATACGAGTCAATATTCTGCATGCTATACTTTCTTTCTGTAATTTATCCCATTTTGCTTCCCATATATCCTTCCTCCATCTCTTTACCCCTTCGCACTCAAATAATGAAATATTCCTTCAGGCTCTCCACACATAACACACCCTTCTCCAATTTCTTCTCTGAGACCCCTTAAAAACAACATTCCTGCTCACATCCCTTCTCTCCCAAATTTATCATAACAATCTACATATTTCTCTCTCCCTCACTCATTTTTAATTATTCTGTACAATTTTAAAGAACTCTTTCTTATCTCTAAAACTAGCCCAAATCTCTTGGCTCTATATATCTTCAATTCTTTGCCTTACTTTCTTCCAAAACCCTTGTCTACTTATATCTCCAAACTCCCAAAATTTGTCCATATCAATTTCTTGCAATATTTCCCCCACTTCTCCCATCTAATTGTTATCTCTTGTTTTTTTCCCTTTCCCTTTTCATACACTCTTTTAGATCATTGAGGTCCCCTAATTTTAAAATTCTCTCCACCACCAAACCTTTCTACCTAACTCTGCTAAAGCTACTAAATTCCACTGTAAGTGAAAGGATGTTCACATAGACTAGCACGAGGGTAGGTCCGTAAATTTCCGCCTCGCCAATAATGATTATCGCCATCTGGTGTCATACCTTATCTTTTAAATAAATAATTGCAGCTGTAACTTCCACTCCACTGTGTTCAGTTCAGATATAGTTGCATAAGGAAGGCTATGTATAGACGATCGTGACATGTTCAAATTGGAGTATCAAGCTGTTATTAAGTTTTTCACAAAAGAAGCACTTATTTCAAATGAAATTAAACAGCAATTGGACAGTATATATGAGGAAGCTCCTTTTCATATTCTACTGTAAAGAATGAGCCAAACTTTTTCGAATGGGTCGAGAAAGCATTGAAGACAAAGAGTGTGCAGGTCAGTCCTTGGAGTTGCTCACTCCTAAAAACATTGCTCTTGTGGAAGGAGAAATTATGGAAGACTGGCAACTCAAAGTTACAGAAATAGCAGTAAGGTTGAGCCTTTCTAAAACAACAGTCCTTCGAATTCATGAACATTTAAACATGAATAAGGTTAGTGCAAGATGAGTACCTAGACTTCTTTCCTCAGTTCACAAACAGCAATGAGTCATCTGTTGCCAGGCCTTTTTGGAGCTCTGTGTGTAAACAGAGAGAACTTCTGCAAACCATTGTTACAGGAGATGAAACTATGGTACTCTACTATGATCCCTTGTCCAAAAGAAAATCAGTGGAGTGGTGTAAACCTGGCGAAGCGCCACCTCTAAAGGCCAAGGTCACTCAGTCAACCAAGAAGATCATGGCCACAATCTTTTGGGAGTGTGAAGGAATCTTTTCATTGTCTTCAAGGAGAGGATCACCACAGTAAATGGGGAGTACTATGCTGGCCTTCTGCATGGATTACATGCTTCCATCAAAGAAAAAAGGCGAGGAAAGCTTAGTGGCGGTGTGCGCCTTCTTCACGACAATGCACCTGTGCACACAGCTCCTGTTACAAAGGAAGCTGTGAAGAAATGTGGCTTCAAAGAGATTGACCATTCACCCTACAGACCAGATCTAGCTCCCAGTGATGATTTCCTCTTTTCAGAACTCCAGGAGGACCTTTGAGGAAGGAAGTTTAAATGTGATGAAGAAGTGATAAGTGCTGTTTATGCCCATTTTGCAGACAAGACTTCTGGCTATTTTGGGGTGGTGGGGATTGAAATGTTAATTCAAAGATGTGAGAAATGTATTGCAATAAAGGGTAACTATAATTCAAATAAGTGTACTTACGAAGCTGTTGACAATGGAGTGGTATATATATATATATATAAACAATGTATACAGTTTTTTTCATACTAACTCCATTCACTTACATAAATTTGGAACATATGTTTCGGGAGCGATCCCTCCCATCTTCAGCCTGTTGACAAACTGTCGTTAAACGTAAGGGTAACTATATATATAAGGGTAACTATAATATAAGGGTAACTATATTGAAAAGTGAAATAAAGTTTTTGTCTTTATCATACCTAGAAAATGGTTAGGCCAGAAACTTATGGACCTACCCTTGTAAATGAGCAATTACAGATAATTCTGAGCACTTATATGTTGATCTTGAAGATTTTTATACAAAATTTAATTTGTAGTAGAGCAGTTAGTGTATAGCCTTAGTAGTGTAATGATTTTTAGTTCTTTAAAATAAGGTTTCCAACTAAGTAGCTTAGAGCATTAACTATTATTATGGTCATCACTCTTTTCTATAATTTGAACCCCCTATCTGAAGTCTGTGAGTTTCCCCAAAGTTACATGCTATATCTTAAAAGTAGGTAAAAATGTGCAAAATAGGCCAATCTGTCAATGTTAATGCTCACAGATAACCTTAATGCTTTTATGACTTAATGTAGCTTATATAATTATTTGTTCAACTTTTTATATGTACATGCAATTTAATGTTTGATTTATCCGGACTTTTAAAAACTTAGTGTTTAATATGTATGTGATCTTGTTATTGTTAAGAATAATATCAGGAAATTAAACTGTTTTTTATTTTACTTTGTGATCAAATCCTATTGCAATAATTTTTTCTCTTTTTATAATCTTGTTCTGTGCAAACTATTAAAACATTTTTTTTTTTCCCATTGGCTTGATCCTTATTCTATATTAGGTGATTTAAGCTTATCCCATAATAAGAATATTACTGTTGTCTGCAAAGATATTGGTTTAACATTCTTATTGTCCATGATACTGAAAATCAAATATATATATAAATAAATAAAAGATGACCCAGAGCAAAGCCTTGTGGATCTCCATATTGAAATTAAACTGTTTTTTATTTTACTTCGTGATCAAATCCTATTGCAATCATTTTTTCTCTTTTTATGATGGGCTTGTTCTGTGCAAACCATTAAAACTTTTTTTTTTCCATTGGCTTGATCCTTATTCTATATTAGGTATTTTAGATGATGATGATTATGGCTTAAAGAGCGCAAAACTGCCAAGGTCATTAGCGCCCAGGGTGATTTTAGCTTCTCCCATAATAAGAATATTACTGTTGTCTGCAAAGATATTGGTTTAACATTATTATTGTCTGTGATACTGAAACTCAAATTGCTTATATATATATAAAAGATGACCCAGAATACAGCCTTGTGGATCTCAATTCTGAGTGTTTATTTTGTAGCAGCTTGCTTTTTAAATCTAAAAAATTTATCTTCACTATTTCCTTATCTTTCAGTTAGGAAATAAGCCATTAATGCAAGTTCCTCTAATACCACATGAATATAATCTGGATAACAAAATATCATGATTGACTAAATTGAATGCCAAAGCATAAGCCTACACACAATTGTATTATGCTGTTGAGATTTTGATAAACTTCCTCCAAGTATGTATTAATGGTGTATCTGTAGATTTATCCTTATGGAATTTGTGCTGATTTTCTAATAATATGTTTATCAAAACAAGATAGTCTATTAAGGAAAAACTTTTCCAGAACTTTGAAAAAAGTTGGCAGCAGAGAAATTTGTTAATAATTTTTTGTTTCATCCTTTGGACTTATTTTGAATTGTAGATTTGCTTTTGCAATTTTAAAATGCTAGGGTACTTTTCTTGTACTAAAAGATAAATGTATTTAAATATGTTGATAGTCTGATTGTATGCACATATCTTTTTATTAAGAAGCTAGACAACTTATCTAATCCACATAATTTGTTGTTTGTTACTCTCTTTATTATACAGTAACTTCAACTTCAGTAGTAGGTAACTAGAACATTGAAAAGGGAAGATATGATATATTAATCAAGCAAGAAATTCTTGCATTATTCTTATGATGTAGATTTTTGGTTATCTCAGTAAAAATGTATGTTAAAAGAGTTAGATACAGTATTTATATCAGTAGTTAATTGGCCATTAAGTTTTGTTGTCTGAGGCTTGTAAAACTATTTAAGGTTTTCTGCATCAATTTTCACAATATGCCAAATATTTTTAGACTTGTTGGCTTCCTTTATTACGGATTCTGAGTACCTAGTGTGTATTGCTCTGGATATAGTATATTAATGGCAAAAACATATCTTTCATTAGAGAAATCATTGTTTAGTAATTCTGTTATTAAGACATAAATTAAAAAGAATAAGAAGTGATGAATGCATCATTAAACTTAGCAATCTAACAGAGAATTAATTATACCATGCTACCAACAGCTTTTGATAAGTGTGCAGTCCTAAAATGTAAATGACAGAATTGTGCCAAATTTTGTGAATTTCATAATGAAGAGTGTTGTCTAGAATACCTCTAAGAGCTTTCCTGTGTACCAGTATACTCTTAGAAAAATCTATAATTAGCAGTTATGAAATCTGCTTGTGAATTATCTGAACATTATAGTTCTCTGAAAATAAGCTTCAAACCAGTTATGTTGGAAGATACAATAGTTACACTGACCATTAAATCCTCCAACCTATGGGGTCCTCAACATATATTTCTTCCTCTCCATGGCTTTATTCAGAAATGTTGCATTCGGGTTAACAGTACTGTGCAGCAGGAAAGTAAATAAATGCTGTTCTGAGAAGAAATGCTGACTATTAGAAATAATTCTCTTAAGATTAGAAAATTAAAATATTAACTAGATGCTTTTAAAAATGTTTATTGCAAATAAAGCCATTTTGTCATTGTGCCCTTTTTTCTTTTTCTTCCCGAGTATTGTAGTTACTTACCATTTTTTAATATTAATTTCATAACTATGTTGTAAAAACCAAGAAAAAGTGAGGGAGAAAGGTGATGGGGGAAAAAGAAAACAAATCATTACTTGCAGTAAATGAATAACAAATCATAGATTTTGTATTTGTGTTTATAGGTCAGCTGAAATACTGATTGGTGAAGGCAAGACAATATTTCCATGCTTGACAAATTGTAATGCAGAATTTAATCTAAAAACTTTGCAGGTAAGATTGCTGTTTAAGGCATAAAATGTCAGGTTTGGATAGTTTACTATATTGTGAAAGCTACATTTTAGCCATTATAATACATTTTTCTTTTAAATCTTTTTAATTTAAAATAGTAAAAAAAAATCAGTAATTTTAGATATTATCCTTATTTGCTATTCTAAACAAAATACTCCATTTTAGCATCTGAATATTGTTTTATATGTAATGTCATTTTCTTTGTTTATTTTTTGAAGCTTTGTAATGTTTAGAGTTTAGTTATCATTTGGAATTTTCAAAATATAATTTGTTTCCAAATATTTAGTATCAATATTTGCTAGAGACCCGGTTGTTTAGTTAAAAAAAAAAAAAAAAAGAGAAGAAAGAACAAAAAAACATAAATATAACTAATCAACAATGAGGAATTTTCTTGTTCTTTTCAGCACAGTTATTGCAATCTAACTAATGAAATATGTATGATGGCTTTCTTATTAGGGTCTATTTATAATTTTCTTCCCACCACTTTTATTTTCATATGACTAGCATCTTGCAGTTTGTTTCTCACACTTAATTTATATGATACTATAGTATTACTATGTGGCTGAGAAACAAACCTGGTCATTCCATGGAATGAAGGGATTGAGACTCATTCTCTTAGGTTTAACAGAGAAAAATAGGTTCTTATTTTATATTATAATGCCTTTTGTTTTAAAATACATTTATAGCTTTCCAATTATGCCTAAAATTGAAAAATTAATGTTACTTAATACATTGTTGGACTGTGAGTTGGATGCATGACTTTATAATGTTTTGCAAGCATCTTGGTTCTATCAGGAAGATGAAATGAGTGACCAGAAATGAGTTTTCTAATATATTCTTTATCAGCTATTGTTGCTTCAAGTGCAGAAGAAAATTCTGTGTGTTGCCTTTTATAAAGTGTTATACATATATCACAAAGTATATATTATTACCACCATTATGTATATATAGTCAGAGAAATGGTTCTTAAAAACTGATTCTTTGTGTTCTGTTCTATAGTACTGGCAAGTGAAAAAGAAATGTGTCAAACTCATTCCATGCAGAGAAGTGATAGCTACTAACCAGGAAATGGGTACAGGGGATAGCTTCTAGGGAGAACTGTGGGTGAATGCTAGAGAGTGTACACAAGCAGACATTTAGAATATGAAGTTTTGAAGAGAATAAAGACATAATTGTAAATTGAAGACCAATATCTGACTTGCCAATTCAAAAATAGTTACCAAAAGATATCTATTCTGAGTTGGTTAACAGTTGATGTGGACACTTGTTTTGCAAAACATCTCATGTAAGTGAAATTGTAAAGAATGTTATAAATATTTTGACTCATAAGAGATTATAAATGCCCGATTCACTATGTTGGGTTCAAAATTGAACTATTGAAACCGAAAGATATGATATGCTATTTTAATTCTGAACAACATAATAAAAAAGAAAATTTTGAATTGCCCAATTCTGCTTAATTGTTGGGCATGGTTGCCTGTTAGAACATCTCTTCAGAATGAAATTTATCAAGAACAGCCATTGCCCATTGTGTAAATATGTGAATTCTATCTTAAACAAAGAACATCCACTGAAATACAGCCAACTTAAAAGCAACAAACAAATGAAAAATAATTTGGAAACTCTTTATTGGGAAGCTAGGGAAAAAATGATAAATATTAGCATCCCCATTGGCCACTAGCAACCAACCAACAATGTAATAAAATAAAATGGTTCAATTAAATATAGAATTCGTAAAGAAGGAAAAGCAATAAAAATTAAAATGATTGCGGGCAAGATTGTTCAGAAAATCTTATATGGATACAGAAAATCATACTGACTGTACCACTGGCCTTGTATGATGTTTTCAACGCATCACTTTTCACAGTTGATAATTAAAAAAAAAGAACATTATTAAACACAATGAAATGGTGATGCATAATAGAAAAGTGTTCTTATGCTTATCTAATCATTAGTGCCTGAATTTTATGTAACATAAATTTGAGAAATGTGTGGCCAAAATTGGTTAAATATGTAGAATAAATGTGTAATGAAGCAGTTATATGTAAAATCAGATTGAATGATGATAAAGCTGGACTTGTGCTTTGGTTAACAAATAACTGCTGTAAATTCTGATGCATTTTCAGAACAAGAAAGGAAAATGTGTAGAATGAGTCATTGTTGATGGCATCAAATTCATGCATATTAGCTTTGAATGTAACAACAATGTATGAATAGTACAGTAGCGTTCAATTTATTATTTAATTTCTTGCTATGTTATGGGACAGTTCAATAGATATGCAAAAACCAAAGAATTTATAATAATTCTGCAGTAATGTTAAAATATGTAATATTATATCAAATATATATATAAATGCAAAATTAAATGCTTGGACAACATTCCTATATAGTATCTCATCAACACTGCCTTTTATTCTTGCATAAATATGTAGCATTAAAATATGTAATTACATAAAATATGGATCTACTAATCAGATTCAAAATTACTTAATAGACTGCTGCAACTGTTGTTTTGAATGAAATTAAAATGTAAAATTTAATTTGCTAATTATCACTATTATTTTGGACAAAACTGTCAAAATATTGACACTCAAATTTCACTGTATTGAGGTATATATTTGCTAATGGAAAAGGTAAAGAATGGTTTCTTGATTTCATCAGTGTAAATGTACAAAGGATAATTCATTAATCATAGCAAATATTTTTTTTCTCACCAATAGGACAACTCAAAACAACTAAGATATACAATTGAGAGTGTATGGAATGTACTTTTGAATGAAGTCACCAGAAGGTGTATGTGAGTAGAGCTGCATGTCTCAGCATGCCTTAAAGTTCAGTTAGTGGTCTACAGTGGTCAGGAATGGAGGTCATGAAAATTGAACGTGAGTATGTGAAAATAGCATTTCTCCACAACAGAAATGCTCAAGAAAGCCTCACAGAGCTAAATGAAGCACTGGATTGCATGCTCTGCCCTATGAAACAGAGGCCATCAAATGGGTCAAAATGTCCTCGGCCGCGCACTTACAAGGATGTATGAGTGATGATAGGCACAGGACACTTGTGGAATTAGAGGAGCAAATAGGAATTCTGGCAAAAATAGTGCACCGCATTTTACGGGAGGACCTGAACATGTGGAAACTGTGAACAAAGTGAGTGCCACATAATTAAGTGAGGTACAGTGAACTCGATAGGAAATATGTTGCATCAATCTGGCAAGATGTAAGGAAGAGTGAGATGCCATTTTTTTTTTATGATTGATTTATTTATGGACGCTCTTTAACATTTCAGATCATCAGCATCCCATTCAACTCAGGAAGTGAAATGGCCGACAAATTTTGCTCAGAGGCCTCTCTTTCAGACTTGAGGTTTTTTTTTCGTGCTGTAAATGTATGACACAGGACCCATGGCTTTACTTCCCTTCCGAAGGAAGCCATACTTAGGATTTTTACACCCGTAAAAATCCATCGGTCCTGGCCGGGTTCTAACCCGCGATCTTGGGTGTAGGAGGCAAGTATGGTAACTACTACACCAACAGGACCGACGGGATGCCATGTTGAATTTCATCATTATAATTTATTATTGTGTGCAAGGGCAAATGAACCAGAACTCAAGATATAATCTAGTGGATGGTGTCACCTGGGTTACCATGCAAACACAAGTTTTGCCAACTTCTTCAACATTAGTCGTGGTCATTCTGGCGTGTGACAGTAAAGGTGCACTTATGTTTCATCCAGTGCATAAGGAAACTACTGCCCAGTATAAGGTCTTTTTGGTGTCACAATTGTGCCATGCCATATTCACCAAATTGTAGAACTTTTGAACATCATTAATCTTATGATAATGGGACAGCTCACATAGCCGGCAGTGTCAAGTATCTTTTATAGCGTTGGGGGATGGGAAGTTCTTCCACACCTGCCATATTTACCCAATCTGAATCTCTGTGATCATGATCTGATCCCCAAAGTGAAGCAGCCATTGCTTGGAAAAAGTTTTACTAACAAAATGAACATTTTGACAGCATTTTGACGTGCAGTAGGTTACATTAGCAACTCACATGCAGCAGTTGGTATTAAGTGTCTTCCCCATCACTGGCAATGAACCATCGATGTACTTGGAGACTACTTTGAATGCTGCTAAACTCAACAGTTAGCTGATGATGCAAACAAAGGATTTGTGGAATTAATTCTACATATTATAAACAAATAAGCGGAGCAATAAGAATGTGTAGTTCAACTCATCATACAATGATCTTATATGATTAGCTTCACTGTACAAATTCCAATTAACATTTCTAGTTAACCTATATTATGTTATATCACATAGTGGAGATCTGTTTCAATGGCCTAGGAAAAGTGAGGTTTCTCAAATTATATGCCAGAGAGGAAAATTCTGTGTGTTGGCTTTTATAAAGTGTTATACATATATCACAAAGTTTGCCTATCTTAGCAGTAAACTCACTGTGGCATATTCAATAAGCGAATAACTTGCAAAGGGAATTCCATAACTTCTCTGCTACTTGAAGAACTCTGCTTTGTCATATTCTCTACATTCATGGAACTGTATGAGCTATGTGCCCTTGTTTCAACACTACCTTGTCCAATGCCATTGTTGAAAACATTTTTCTGCCCTCTGGAGAATTCTGACTAACTGTAAGAACATCCGGGGATGATAAAAGCTTTCAAATCTAAGTACAGAAGACTTGAATTGAGATTTAAGTAAAACTAGATATATACTTAAGGAAGGTATATTTCATTTATTCTCTTTTCCATCATAAAGCACTTGTGAATTACTGTTTTACTGTATTCATTGACAATTTCAGTACAGAGATTTTTAAGCACATTTATATGAGAATGAATACCTAATTAAATTAAAAGCCCATGTTTTAAAGCCATCATGTGATGAGCTGCTTCTTGGGCAGAGTGCAATACCAAACTCTAAACACACCTCTCTCCAAATGATTACAAACTCATTGAGATGATCGTGGAACCTTATGCCCCTATCTAAACCCTCTTCATTTGTTGTTTTATGTTTAATGCAATTATACACCATGGTTTTGTAAGTGCTTCCCCATATCACATTTTCACTGTAAGTCACTGCTGTGAAGTAATGGTTTTATGCATTAGTAATTGGTAATCTGAAATAGGACTATGTTGAAACTTATACGCAATTAAGCATGTTTCCATGCAGTTCTTAATAGCAATATATAAATTTTAAATAATATTATGATATACTTTTTCTTAGACCTAAACCAATGGATTTATTTTTTAATGTTCATTTTAAAATTTATGTTTATAAAACAACATTTTTCATGTGTTATTGGGAAGTCTGTATTAATTTCAGGTGATTCTGAAATCAGATATCTTTTCCAACTTGCTTAAAAGGAAGCAGATTGAGGAAGTCAAGCAAGCTGGTATTGAAGGTCTTGAAACGTGCCCTTTTTGTGAATTTGCCAGCATTCCAGAAGAAGGGAACAAGATTTTCCAGTGTCTTAATCCAGAATGCATGAAGGAATCCTGCAGGTTTGCTTCATTTATTACTATCCAAATGCAATATGATGATGAAATTTTATAATTACTTTATATGTAAAATAATTTTTTGTTTTAAATCATAGAAATAGTTAAAATCCTAAAATACATAATAGTCTAATCTTTTTTTTTAAAATTGAAACTTCATTAAGTCTAATTAACAATAAAACATTATGAAACTAAAGAAAATTGTAAACAAGTCTAAGAACATAATTAATGAAAAAGAAAATATTAAAGGCCTTTTCTAGCTTCCTCCAATGTTTTGTCGGTCCTGGTGGTGTAGTGGTTACCATACTTGCCTCCTATACCTAAAACCCAGCCAGGACCGATAGATTTTTTTGGGCGTAAAAATCCTAAGTATGGCTTCCTTCGGAAGGGAAGTAAAGCCGTGGGTCCCGTGTCGTACATTTGTGGCACGAAAAAGAACCTCAAGCCTGAAGGAGAGGCCTCTGAGCAAAATTTGTCGGCCGTTTCACGCCCTGAGTTGAATGGGACGCTGATGACCTGATCTGTTAAATAGCGTCCTTAAATAAATCAATCAAAAAAAAAAAAAAATCCTCCAATGTAGTTTGAAAAAAGCAAACTTTAATCTAAAGCAAATATTATTTTTAAGTATTTAATTTATTTTTAATGTGGAAAATCCCAATGAGTTGGCAACTGTAAGAACGATTACAAAAGCATTAAAGTGACTAAACAATTAATCAGTATAAACATAACTTAAATCCTAAAAGTAATTGGTGTGGGTAACAACATAATCAGTTTGGGGCCTGTTTTATAAAAGTTGACAATTTGAAAAATATGTCGGTATATTGTGACAATTAGTTATTTCATATAACTTACAAATATGTTACATATGATTAATATAAAATTGTAACTTATCACAAAGCAAATTGCTGTTTCATAAAACTAACAATTACGTAAAAATAAATTGCCAACAAATTACTGTGTTGCTACAACCATAGAACCATTAATTATATTCATCCAAGAGTCTTTGCTATTTACCTACCATAGGTAATCTGTGCCTAATATTAATATTTACTTCCTTTACATTGTATAATAAAATATATTAGATTTTAATGTAAATTAAAATGATGAAATGCAATATATTTGCTAATAGTAGTCAACTAATGCCATTACTATTATAATAACATTATTATTATCTGTAATAACCTATATTAAAAGAAAAATCTCCTTCACCTCGCTGATAAACCTAACAAACGATACGTTAGTGATAGCCAACAACATTAACTCAGCTACAAAATATATTAGATAAGCTAGAGGGATATGGAAGAAAAATAATAAGCACTTCTTTCTAATGTATATTTCAAAGGAAAAAAATTGAAAACATTGTATGTTTATCATATAATAGGCACTGTTATATATCACATTAAAGGTAAAATTATCATATTGCATATTTATTGCTGGTGCACACACTATGATATAAACATTCTCTTGTTGAATTTGTTTGACAATTTTACAAATATGTCAGTTTGAGACTATTGTATGTAACAATATTATGTTTCATAAAACAAATATGTCAAAATATTACAATATTTCTCAAATAAAATAATGTAATTAATATGATGCTCCATGATAGTAACCCAAATATCAATATTTTTACTGGACATGACATGCAGGGTGATCATATTGAAATGCAAAACTAAAAGTTATGAACTAGCTAAGTAATTTTTACTGGACATGACATGCAGGGTGATCATATTGAAATACAAAACTAAAAGTTATGAACTAGCTACTAGTATTTGTAGTAGAAATCGTGAAGATAGAGATGCTCCAATATATATACCATACAAAAAAGTTATATATACAGAGCTTTCACGTAATAACTATTCCACAAGTGCAGTTAGTTTTGAGAGAAAGAGTTCTGTATAGGGAAGGAAATTGGGAGTTTTATTCTGGAATGCAGAAGGTTTATTTGAAAAAATGAGGAAAGGAGAAATATCACAATTTCTAAATATAGCTGACATGATAGGTGTGGCAGAGACATGGCTGGTAAAAGATCCTTGTTGAAAAGAGTGAATTCAAATTTTCTGGGAAGTGTAGTGTAAAAAGAAAAGGTTGGGTGTCAGGGATTTTAGGCTTGTTTGTTAGAAAAGGCTTGAAAGTTAAAGTGAAAATGTGTAGAGAGCTAGGTGGTAATTCAATGCTGTGATATATTCTGAGTGGTTTATGGGGAAGTGAAAGTGTGTGTGGCAACAGTGTATAACCCCCCAATTGCATGGAATTTTATAATCCAAGCTTATTTAATAAATTAGGTCAAGATATTGAAGGATTATTAAACAAATATATATAAACATTTTATAATAATGGGCAACTTTAGTGCAGGAATAGGAGAAAGTCAAATAAAGTTAATAGATCCTGAATGTAAGTTAATAGGAAAGCTAAGTAAGACAGAAAGAAGAATGATTAAAGACAAAATTTTGGATAGAGAAGGCAAGAAATTGTTAAAGAGTTCTGCAAAGAATTTAATCTGGTGTTGTATAATGGGATAAAAGGGAAAGATGATGTGAAAGAAATCACATTTGTGAACAAAAACGGCCAGAGTGTTATATAATATATATTATATAGAGTGAATTTAGATCCTTATCTTGTCAACTTTGAAGTGTTAAATGTAGTTTGTTCAAGTTATCATTTCCCAATAAGGGCTAAATTTCAAAGTATATTAAAGGAGGAACTAAAAGTCTCTGAATAAGAAGGATAATAATTCAAAAATATAAATGGAGGAATGAGGAATCAGAAGCATTTCTGGAGGAATTAATTCCAGACAAGAGTGTTATGGATAATGGGGTAGAGAACTGCTTAGAGAAAAGAGAATGGAGGAAGCTATGTTAAGATTAGAGGAGATAGTGAAACAGGCAGGAGCAAAAATGAGAGATAAAGAATATCCAATCAGTAAGAAAAAGGGATGGTATAATGAATAGTGTAAGAAGGCAAAGAGAACAGTTCTAAGGTATTTGAGAAAATGAAGACAAATGGGTGATCAGGAAGAAAAGGATAATTTTATGATTGAAAGGTCGGTATATGAGTGTCTTATGGAAGTAAAGAAGAAAGGGTGGCAAGGAAAGATGAGCTGGAAGTATATGAGGCAGCAAGAGTTATAGATAGTGAAACAATTTAGACGATTGTTAAGGGAATGTACAAGGGTGGAGTAAGAGAGAATAACAGAAGTGCAGAAGATTTGATAAGATATTTCCAAAATCTTTTAAGCGTAGAACAGACCAATAGCCAGAAGTTAATGTGTAATGGAAAATGCATATTTTATTGAGCAATTAGATAGGCAGATAGGAGTAGATGAAGTGTGAGAACAAATTAGAAGACTAAAAAGGAATAAAGCAAGTGGAGTCCATGCAATACCAATGGAGTTTTGGAAAGCAAGGAGCTTAGATGAGAAGAGATTGTGTTTATTAGATAAGATATTAAATTCCACTTTTAAAGTAAGTTTTGTCCCAAGAAGTTGGAGAATAGTAATAGTGGGGCCAGTATTTAAGAATAAGCGAAGCATGAACATCCCTCTAATTACAGGGGAATTAGCTTGCTATCTGTACTAGTAAGTTATACACAGAGTTTTAGCAGAAAGAGTGAAAATGTGGGCAGAAGAAGAGAATAAGCTATCAAAATTTCAGTCAGGGTTTAGGAAGAATAAGAGAATGATTGATAATATCTTTGTTGTAGATACATTGGTAAATAAGCATTTAACAACAGAGAGGGGAAGATTATATATGTTATTTGTGAATTATGAAAAAAAATTTTTTTTTTACAAAATAAAACTGGAAGTGTTATGGGTAAAATTAAGTAAATAGGTAATGAGTAATAAGTTCAAAAAAATATTACAAAGAATATATACTGATAATGAGTTTTATATATAGATGTCAATTAGCAAAATAACTCATTATTAAGGTCATTGTGTCACTGAGTAAAACTAACACTCTTTTGCTCCACTTGTTTAATTATGTAGGACCAGTTTCTCAAACCCTTCATTCGCATCGCCAGCCCATTGTCAAATGGAGGTAAACCATTATGCTGTGGGAATGTGTAATCTCCTCTGGTGGAGGTGTGATGAACTTGAACTTTATGTTTTCATCACTGGAAGTGTCGGAAGTTCATTAAACTGTCTTTGTACTTGCTAATGTAGATTTTCTCCCATGTTGCTAATTCTGTAGGTCCTTGCAGTGATTTTAATAATTTTGTTTTATCCAAATTGTCATGGTTTTCTGTCCAGAAATGAGATGCCACTGCTGATTTCTCCAACTGCTTATATTTTATGTTTCTGAAATGTTCTTTTAACCGTGTGACTATGTTTCTCTTTGTTTTTCCAATATAGATTTTTTCACACTCTGCATTCTTATTTTATAAACACCTGCTTTTTTCTCTTGTGGAATAATGTCATTAACATTATCAATCAGGAGAGTTTTAACATTAAATCTGTTTACAGGTGCTAACTTGATACTAAAATCTTTAAGAGTATTGTGAAATTTTTTTTATAACCTATGGATGATATGCTTTTTTTTTTTTAATAAAAAAAAACTATATATTTTCGTTATTGTAGGGTTGTTCTGTTTTATTTTATATTTTGTTCCTTTTGGGATAACAGTGCAATTTTTTAAAGCCACATTGACTGAATTAATACATCCCCTCAATGGATCTAAACATATTCCTTTTTATTTAGCAAATCTTGCATTCTATTATAATAGTGTTATTTATATGACATTAATATTCTGTTCCCTTTTTTGGCTTTTGTATAAACTTATCTTTTTCATTTAATGATTTTATTGTGTTTTTATATGTCTTGTTTACTGCAGTTTTCTTTTTAATTATTTCTTTTAACACCTTTTCTGGTTTGATTCTATTTTTTTCATTGTTGTTTAGTCCTTCAATAGCTACTTCTAAATGTACCAAATAATCTTCTATTTTATTGGAGAATTGAACACAAGTTTTAAGGCCTGTATTTAAAAATGCTAATTCTTCTTCCTTGAAAGTTTCTTTTGATAGTTTTTCCACAAAATTCTGTTTAGGTTCTTGATTTAGATTTCTGAGCTTTCTTTTTTGGTTGCTGACTTTTTTGTTTACCCGACATTGTATATGTTCTAAAGCTGTTCTGATTAAGCTATCCCATACTATGTTTCCTAACCTCTTTGAAATCTGATTTTCATAAAGTTTTAGATCTATATTTGTCAAACTTGTGCAATGCTTTGCCTTTTTTAATTGAATTATTTTTTGTCTGCAGCTAATTGCTTGTGACTGTGATGGTTATACTTTGATAGTTTTCCCGTACAAAATTTGGGCACATTTTGTTTTAGACACAGGTTTAAAAAACGAATATCTGCTGAAATTAATCTGCTTTTTCCTGTTAATCTTATATATTCTATAATTTCTTTTTTCAAATTATGAAAATTGCAGTTGAAGTTACAAAGGTTATTATATCTTTCTTGTGTATTGTCCATCTTGGAATATTACTAACGAATTTATCCACGTCAACTGTTCTTAGCGGCTCAAAGGCATGTTTATTAACTAAAATTGTTAATTGTTAATTCGACTCAATCACACAATGACCTTAATATATGATTAGCTTCACTGTGCAATGTTCCAATTAACAATTTTAGTTAAAGTAACTCAAGCTGTTCCAAACAATATAGGATTAAGGCAAGACTGTAAATTAAGTCCATTACTATTCAATTTGTTCATTGAAGATATCCTAGAGGAAATTAATGCTGTAAATAATTAACAATAATGGAATAATATCTGGTTTGTTATTTGGGGATAATCTTATTTCAGGATAAATATCTAATGTGGGATTAATTAAATTAATTGAAGCAATAGGTCATTTTTGCAAGAAGTGGAGTTTGCATATTAATCTAAGCATATCAAAATTTGTGGTTTTTGAAAAGGGCAACAAGTTAAGGAAAGATTAGAAATGGAGTTTTCGAGCAAGAGAAATTGAAGTGGTTTACAAATTTGATTATTTAGGAGTAAGATTAAGTAGTAAGGGTAAATGGAGTGATCAAAAGAAGATGATATAGATTCTCTGAAAGCTATAAGCATGTTTGGATAAAATGCCAAGGATGCAAGTAAATTGGTTGTAGAGAGTATATGGGGCAATGGTGGAGGCTAAAATGCTTTATGGAGTAGAGATTTGGGGTTTGGAGGAAGGGTGAGCTAATGTGAATTTGATACATAGAAACTTCTATAAACAAATATTGGGCTTACCAAGAGCCTCACCAAATGGTGTTGCTCAAGTAGAACTAGGAAGAATGGGGTAATAAAGGAAAAATCATCGAGAGAGTATTGAAATAGGTTTAGAATTAGAAATTCAGTTGAACATAATTAGAAATTCAGATGAACATAGTGTTTTATATCAGTGTTTGGTAGGTCAGCAAAGGCTTAATCAAGATGCTACTTGGCTAACAATGTAAAGGAAAGTCTAGAGGAAATTTTATTTTGGGGACATGTGGAAAATCAGGTGATCATTAGGAAGGGGTTTCTGGAAAGAAATTAGGTCAAGAATTGAAGACATTGAAAGGCAAGAATATTTGCTAGTTTTAATTTCAAAATGTTATTGAGTGTATAGACAGAAATGAAAGGAGTTTGGAACAGGGAAAATTATGTTGAAATATGTGATAAAGCAGCAAGAGAAGGCTGCATGGGCGAGAACAGGGGTTGTGAAATTGAAGAGTTTAAGGACAAGGGGAAAGGTGGACAAATGTCCATTGTGTAGCCAGAAAGACAATAATTTGGCATGTATTATTAGAATGTGGAGAAACTAAGTTTCTTAAGGAGAAGCTGGGAGTGCAAAGATGGTCCAGTCTAGAAGAAGAAATTACAGGTAAAAAGATATTGAATGTTAAATCAATAAAAGATATGGTGGAAATTGGCATTTATTTGCTAAAGTGAGAGCAAAATAGTTGAAAAAAATTAGTAAGCAAGGGAACAAAGAAAGTGGAGAGTGTAAGGGGTTAGATTGAAATTGTAGGAAGGGCCCTATAACTTGGTAGTTCTAGTGTTATGGTATTTCGGGTCAGCAACTTAGGCTAGTGAAGTTAGTGCATTATAATTAGCTAAATATATAGATTATTAAATTTTGTTGGATCTAGTGTCTTCTGGATTTGCCGAAGGTACTGTTCCTTTTTATTATATTTTTAATTAGCTTTTATGTTAATATTGTTATAAATATTTTGTAATTAAATGTATTCTGTAGGAGCGTATTTGTAATAAATTTCAATTTTAATAGAATACCAGAACCCAAGTCTTCTGGTTATTCGAATGGGAAACTGCTGATGAACCAAAGACAAGAGTTCAGGAATTAGTTAAATGAGTAAAATTAAAGGAAAATGTATTGAAAAGGCATAACTTCTTAAGAGATGTAATTTGGAAAGTAATGAAATTAGCTACAAAGGTGGGGAGAAAAAATGTAAATTTAATTGTAATGTTATTAGTTGAAATAAATTCATTCATACTGGAAAGCAAGAAAAAAAAACTTCTAAAGCTCCCCACTGGAATTTTAAAAGTTTAAAGAATGCAAGTGTCACACCCATAAGCATGGAATGATTCAGAGGGGGTTGATAGCTGAAGGATATGAGTAAGTTATGAAATTAAAATAATACAACATAGGAAAACATGTATTGAATAATGCTCTTATAATGAAGCAGAGAAGAAATAGATAATTAGATGGAAATTGTAATGTAATAATTGCAATATCTGTTGGAGCATTATGTAGGCTCTGCAGTTGAATTAGAAGTAATGTGCATTTGCTGACATTTGTATTTCTGAATTATATTTTAATTTCAGAAATATGCTGTATAATTAGTAGATAATTCTTTATGTCCTCTTTTACAAATATGAGATGAATTCTGCCTCAAGAATTTAACCAAAGCTGGTAGGTATTTTCTTTATGGAAGTGTCAGCAGATCACTATCCATAGGGTTTCTGTGACATGGATCAGTAACAATGTACTTAAAAGAAATAGATGACATTTGCAATAGTTATGCACCAAGGCATTTCTGCAGTAGAAGAGTTCAGTAACAATGTATTAAAAAGTAATAAATGACATTTGCAATATTATAGCTATGCACCAAGGCATTTTTGCAGCAGAAGGCGTCAGTAACAATGTATCTAAAAGCAGTAGACAACATTTGCTACATTACACCATGAAATATGATATTCTTGAGGAGGGGGATTACAAACTAAACTGTACAGAGCTAACTTAAAGGGAAGAAAACAAGGAAAGAGGGTAGAAATGGATGAAAAGAAAATATTGTTTTATAATATTGGGTATCAAAAAGAAATGTCATTAAGTAAATCATTTGTCATTGTATATTTAATTTTGTTATTTTGACTGGAATAATTTAATTTTAATTAATATAAAGATGACTGCAACAGAGATTATTAACAGCAGTTAATGATATTCAGTATTCATATATTCTTCACTTCACCTTGCAAACTAATAATTTATAGTCATATAATAGTAATAAATGTGTAATTACAGGATCTGCAGGGAACTAAGTCACATTCCTCTTAGATGTGAAGAAGTTGAAAAAAGTGATGAAGTGAAGATGCGAACATACATTGAGGACAGGATGACCAAAGCCCTAGTGAGGTAAGCATTAAGTTTGAAGATTTGCAAATTTTATTTCATATTAGTCTTTCTAGCTTTAGATCCACATAATTGCAGTAAAGCTTGACAGAGTGATCAAGCATTAAGATGCTGGCATGGACAAGCATGAGGGAAGATTTTATCCTTGTAAGAAGGCAGTGGTTGAACTATTACAAAAATGAGAAAGTTTATTACTATGCACATTTTGTAGGAAGCAATTTTTCTAGTGAAAAATAACCTCTTATTCTGCTGATAAAAAAAGTTTGTTTATATATTAAGAGTCCAGCTTTTTGTTTGCTGCAGTTTCTTATCTTTATTTTTATTTTTTTGTACTAAAGCAACTTTGAAATTTAAATTTCTGAGCCTTCTTATCTGTAACACACTTTTTCAGAAAATATAAAAGGGCTATTTGACAATTCCATGCAAAAATAAGAAAACATAACATTTTTGAAAAAAAAAAATCACTTTATTTTCAGCATATGTCCTTTCATATATAAGCACTTATTCCAACAATTTTCTTATTTGTTTATCCCATCCATAAAATGCAATTTCTTTGGCTGTGCAAAATTTGCATTTGTTTCAGCTATAACTTCTTGATTTGATGCAAATTTCCTACCTGCTAGCTATTTTTCATGTTGATGAACAGAGTAGTCCAAAAGGATGAAATCCATAAAGTAGTGGGATGAGGAAGGATTTCACATCTTAAATCCAATAATTTCAAGGGCACAATTGCAGACTTTTGTGCTGGGTATTATTATGATAGAACAAAACCTTTTCTTCACCAAATGAGATCATTGTTCCTAATCGCATTGTTTAATTGCTCCATTAGCATAGCATAATACTCATTGGTTATGGTTTTGCGCTTTTTCAAAAAATCAATTATGCCTTGGCAATCCCAAAATCAAATAGCCGTAATTTTTCATGCTGAGAGGGATTGTTTTTGCTTTCTTCAGAGCACTTTCTTCAGTTCAAACTACTGTTTCAACTGCTCCTTCATTTCTGGTGTATAGTGATGAGTCATGTTTCGTTGACAGCCATATACCATCTTTGAAATTCACTTGGATTCAGTTTAAATAGTTCCAAATTTTGTGTGGAAATGACAATCAATTCTCTTTTCTGGTCAATCATTAGCAAATGTGACACCCACCTTGCCAATAGTTTTGGTATTTGCAAATGTGCAAAATATTATACACCCACTCTCCAGAAATGCTCACAGCTTCAATAATGTGTCACTCCTTTAGTCTCTGATAACTCAATAATATTGCAGATTTTGTCAGTCATTTTGGGAGTTGTTACCTTGTCAGGACATCAGAAATGGTCCTTATTGCTTGTGCTCATATGATCACATATAAACTTATCAAACCATTTATGCAAACATGCATATTTGTTCAATTTCACCTTAATTTATGAGTGTTGCCACTTCAAAAAAGTAATATTTCATGAAATTTGTGTTTCTTCATTATGAATATTTGTTTACAAATTTAAACAGGAAAATTACTCTCAAACACAGACTAAGCTTCTTGACTGTTTATAACCAAGTACATCATATCTCAACAGTCACCATGCTAGAAGGAAATGTTGAAAGAAGTACTATAACCTTTTGAGTTTGCATGAACTTGCTGAACAGTCCCTGTACATCTTGCAGTTAAATCTGTATTTTAATTGAATTTTTAATTATAGTTGCTGACAATCTTGCCTGGAAGGGAAGAACTTTTTCTTTAACCATTTCATATTCTTTTGAGCTAGGAGTATGTAACCGTGTATGGCCATTTAGCGGTTATTTTCATTAATGTTTTTAGGATTCAGTAATAAGACTTACTAGCTGTTTCTGGTAGTATTTAACAACTTTTTCAGTATTCTTGATTATAAAAGGTTGTTTGATTAAAAAAAAATTGATTAAACACAATTTTTTTTAATATAAATTTTATTTCTTAAAGGCTGTACATATCTGATGATTTTCCATTGATGGCATCAATTTAAGCATAATTTGTTGAAAAGTTTTTTCAAATTTTTAAGTTAGGGAACAGAAAGAAGTCGTTAAGGGATTAAATCAAGGGAAAAGATTGCATAGTAGTCAATTTAAAGCTCAATTCATGCACTTTTGCCATTGCTACTACTGATATCTGAGAAGGTGAATTATTCTGTTGAAAAAGCACATGACAATTATGGCTGTTTTCCCTTCAATTACTTCAAGTTGGCAAAATAGCCACAATATTTCGCATACTTTCACCAGTTTTACTTTGTTCAGACTGCTGTTTTGATTCTGATTTGTAAATATGAACCTGAATTTTGTGTACAGTTATGTTATGAATCATTGTATGTGTCCAATGGAATGCAATTTAAAATTACAGAACTGTGCATTAAATTGTCTTTTGCATGTGTTTTTAGTCTAGTCTAGAATCATGGTACCCTGCATGCACACAGATTTTATATGAAGTTTTTAGTACGGGTTATTGTGTACTTACTAAGTTAAGATATCTGCAGTTTCAGCTACCTCAAGTGCTTTTACTCAGTAGTCTTCCATTATAATACCATGGATTGTTTCAATGATATCTTTGTGGTAACCACAATTATGTTTTGTGCACACTTAATCTTTGATGCATGTAGGGCCAATCAGAAGTAAATAATTTTCAATGCCAATTCATAGTCCCAATGAACTTAATCCTAGTCACCCTGTCCACTTCTTCAAATAAAAATGTATAATCACAATATGATCCTCGCCTTTTTATAGCTCTCTCTTTTTTAACATAATTTCATGGAAATGTAGAGCACTTTGTAATAACTATAAATAAAATACGTAATAAAGGAAAAAACAGCCCTTTTGAATTCTTATGCCCTTAGCCATCTCTTCTGCATGTCAACTTTTAAATCACTTTTTTTAGATTTAGCTATTATAGTATACATATAATCACTATTTAGCATTTTTACAGGAACTGAACTTTTATTGTGTTAACTTGGGGTTTTAAATTGAGATTTCAGCAAAATGCACAAATTTTCTATAAATCTTTGCCTGTCTTAACAAAATGGTATCATAAATATTATTTACATGACAACACAAGAAGATACATGCCCTACATAACTTTATTCCATAAATACTGTAATCCAATATTAATTCAATTTGGAATCAAACACAGTGAAACACGCACTAATATCTATGTGAGTTGGAATATTAGAACACTCTTTCTGGTTTCACTTAAATAAGATTTTACTCAGGACATATGTTTCATGGATATTTTGTCCGCAGTTCAAGACTCATCACTGTTCGCATTATTAACATTATTCACATCAGAGTCTTGAACAGCTGATGATGTGGAAAAAATGTCCACGAAACATATGTCCTGAGTAAAATCTCATTTAAGTGAACCAGAAAGAGTGTTATAATATTCCGACTCACAGAAACTGTATACCAGTATTTCAATTTCCTAACATTTACAATACAAAGTCAAAACATCTACAAAACAAATGCTTACATACAAGAGGTTACTTTGCATATATTCATATTTACAGAACTTCCACTCTGCCTCATTTTTCAAAATAATTAAACATGATAGTTTCCTTTTTAGTACATTTGCATTTAAGTTCAAAATGTCCATCTTTAACTGGCTTACTGTCTCTATAACAGACTTTAAATGATATGGTAAACCTTTGAACAATGTCTACACTGACAACAGCTTCTCTGTCGGTCCTGGTGGTCTAGTGGTAACCATACTCACCTCTTAAACTCAAGATCTCGGGTTCAACCCAGCCAGGATGAATGGATTTTTCAGGCGTAAAAATCCTAAGTATGGCTTTCTTCATAAGGGAAGTAAAGCTGTGGGTCCCATCGTAGATTTATGGCATGTCAAAGAACATAAAGCCTAAAAGAAGAGGCCTCTGTGAAAAATGTATCATATGTTTCACACCCTAAATTGAATGGTACGCTGATGACCTGAGATGTTAAAGAACATCCGTAAATAAACCAAATCAACAGTTTCTCTGAACGTTGGTGGTTTTCTTATCCCTGTTATAATAATCATCACTACCACCACCATTATCATCTTCATAATCAATCTGCTTCTTTGTGTGTGTGAGGGAGAGCTTTTCTTTTTGCCATCATAATAAACTTAATTAAAGCTGGCTGACTAAATTGAAATAATGTGCTTGAACAAACTGAAGCCACTGACAAATCACATTACAGCAGACCACAAACACCAACACTTTCTGTTGCTATAATGCTTAAGTACAAACAAAGGCAACATACATGGAAGTAAAGCACCTTTGATTTGAGCAATGTAACTTCATTCATCTCGGGTTTGATCAGTTTGCTATTTGTTAACATTCGTACCTGTGATGGACATACTTGGCGAAGATTGGATGTATACATACAATATTTTCTTATGCTAATGCAGATTTTAGTGAATTACAAAGGATTGAAGCTATTGCAGTCAGCACCATAAAAAATCTGCTTATTTTTCAGTTATTTTATTTTTTTAGCGAATTCCTAAAGAATGTAAGCTATTGCACTTGTACCAATGGCAAGAGTTTTTACTAATAAATCCAAATCTTCATTGATCATACCTACTAGGCACCTACAATTAAAAAAAAAAAAATAACATATTTTAAAAATATGCATATATACAAAGGGTGCCAAAAAATGTATACATGCTTCAAGCAAAGAAAGAATATGTTAAAATAACAAAACTGAATTCACACAAACAGAAAATGATGAGCACTAAACATCTTAGACTTTTACAATTACAACAGCTACAAGAGTTGCTCAAAATGCCCACCTTATGCATTGATACATTTCATATTGAGCAACGTTTGCAAAACTGTCCTTAGCGATTGAAGCTCATGCCATTTCAATTTCTTCCCAAAGTGCTGCCTGTGTAGCTGGTTTTCTATGGTATAAAACATGCATAAGAGTTCCCCATAGGTAGAAGTCCAACAGAGCTAGATCCTGAGAACACGGTGGAAACTCAATTGGACCTCTTCATCCAATCCAGTGCCTCGGAAGACTGTCGTTCTAAACCATAGCCAAGGATGCAGGACTTGTGACTGTGCAAGGTCACCCAGATCTGACCTTGTGAACATTGCATACGGTACCATGAGTCTCAAATTTGTCTTGAATGGTGCAGTTGTTACTTGCATTGGCGGTTCTGTTCTGTATACATGTCTCCATTGCCTTTGAACTTCAACAACATTCTCGGTTTTCCAATAACACTTCAAAATTGCTTTCCGCTGTTCAAACGATTATCTTGGCTCCATTTTGTTGTAGCAATACTAACATAACATAATGTGAGTCACCTCTGTTTACAGAACACCATACAATAATATGAAAGGTTGCCATACACATCTAAAGAATTACAAATAAAAATTTAGGTAATCTATATCAAATTGCTTATAAATATGGCATCTTTACAATCTGAATTTTTGGTGTTGATCATTAACACTCTGTATAAATTGGTGAATGTCCCACATGGTAAAAAAAAAGAGTATAAGAAAGAATACAAACATATCTTCAACACAGCTGTTTAGAATGGCTTCAACAGTGAGTCAGTATTAAAAAAATTGCTAGATTTAAGAGAATTATAAAGCTATTGGAAAATAAATAATTTAAAAATGCGAAAATAAATGAAAGTGACAAGTACAAGAAATTCAATTACCACCCAATAGATTTTTTTTTAAATATAACATTAGGCGTGTTCCCCATAGTAAATTTAGTATAAAAATTTATTATAATCATCCCAGAAATATAAAATACCAAAAATTGTTTATTTTTTATTTATTTATATTGGCAGAGTTAAGGTCTTACTGCCTTTTCTTCCACTCAACCAGTATTACATGGATGTACATATACTGAGGGTGCCAAAAAAATGTATGCAGAGTTTCACAGTAGATATATGTTTAATATATTTCAAAGTTGGACTGAAAAACCACAGTAATGTGTAGTATGATTTTCTGTATTCAAATGTGACTAACATACATAATGATAGCATTGCTACATGACATAAATCAACAATGAACAAATGAAGCCAAAATTATCATAAATCAACAATGAACAAATGAAGTCAAGATTATCATATGACGTTCTGTAAACAGATGTGACTCATATTACATTATGCTAGCATTGCTACAACAAAATGGAGCCAAAATTATTGTTTGAACAGCAAAAAGCAATTTTGAAGTGGTACTGGAAAACTGAGAATGTTGTTGAAGTTCAGAGGCAATGGAGACTTATATACAGAGCAGGACCGCCAATGAGAGTAACAATTGCATGCATTTGAGATAAATTTGAGACTCATGGTTTCTGTATGCGATGTTCACAAAGGCAGATCTGGGATACCTCGCACAGCAACAAGCTCCACATGCTGGATCCAAGTTACTATCCAAGGCACTGGATTGGACGAAGAGGTCCAATTGAGTTTCCACCGTGTTCTCCGGATCTAACTCCATTGGACTTATACCTACGGGCAACTGTTAAGGATGTTGTATACCATAGAAAATCAGCTATACTGGCAGCACTTTGGGAAGAAATTGAAATAGCATGTGCTGCAATCACTAAGGATACTTTCGCAAATGTTTCAATCAGTAGTTCAACATACTTAGAAGTGTATTGATGCTGATGGTGGACATTTTGACCAACTGTTGCTACTGTTAAAGTCTAAGATGATTAGTGTTCATCAGTTTTGTTATGTTTTAGTTTTGTTATGTTAACACAACTTTTTCTTAGCTTGAAGTGTGTATACACTTTTTGGCACCTTTGTATATTAAATTACAACATTAGTTAAAAACTAAACAAAGAGAAATGAATAATAGTAACTATAAACACAATGCGTCAGTTTACAGTCATTGTAAATACAGATCATATATAGCAGTTACATAAAAATGAAGTGAAATAGATGGAAATATATGACTTCTAAAATGAGCATAATATAATATTTTGTTTTAAAGCTAAAATCTTATATAGATATTTGTTAAGTAAGTACTTTTTTAATTCTGTTTTTTAAACATATGTGCATATATAAAGTGCAGATTTTGATTTATCGTCAACCGTAGGAATTACAAGAATTCATGGTATCATCAAAAGCAAAACAAAATTAAATAAATGTAATTTATATTAAGATCATTGTGAGATTAAGTTGAATTAATATTTTAGTTAATCATAATTATTGGAAAGTATTTACAAGTACTTCAGTTGAATAGAAAGTGTTGTAATACTAATTCTTTCACTTCGCATTTAAATATAGCTTCTGAGGTGGTATGTGTAACATTATCAGGTAGCTTGTATAATATAATTCCAGAATGTCTTATGCTTTTGCTGAATATGGAAGTATTATGTGAAATTATACTTATGTTATGGCTATTTCTTATATAGTAGCTATGCTTTTCACAGTTAGTCCGAAAGTATACTAGGCGTTTTCTAACAAATGCCAAAACTTTTAATATATATATATATATATATATATATAAGCAAGGAAATGGTAATATGTATGAAGTTTTCAGAATAAATCGTTACATAAATCCCATTGTTTCTTCCCCATTATTATTCTTATTGTTCATTTTTTGATTTTGAAAATTATATTTTCTTTATCACAGTTACCCCAAAATATCATACCAAATTTTAATAAACTGTTAAAATGCGCAAAGTATAGATTCCTCAAAGTATTCAAGTTTGCAATATTTTTGATAGATCTGAACAAATGCAAAGCTAACTTAACTTAGATGCCAGTCTTTCAACTCCATTTCAATGTTTATTAATCCATACACCCAGAAATTTAGTAATGGATTTATAGTGCCCCAATTATTTTGTAATTTTATTTGCAGCTTATAAAGATTGGTATTTTGTACATGACTGAATGAGATGACTATAGATTTATTCTTATTCATTATTAACTTATTTTGTACAAACTATTCTTGAATTCTTTGTTCTAAAATCGATAAAGATCAAGAAAGCCAGAATTTTTCAAGTTAATTGTGAGGATGTAATAAAATATATATATAGGAAAAACAAAGATAACTTTTAGAAATTTTAACTAAAGAACACATCAGGAATATTAAATGTAAATAGATTGAAAAATCAGCAGTTGTGGCAATTTTTGGTCTAAAAATTATGACATTTAAAAAAACAAAGACTTTGTTGTGAACTTTGGGATTCTGCCAATGGATTTTTTGAGAAAGCTTATTCTGCTGTCCCCAGATGTCATCACTTAGTCATGGGAGTAAATACTCTTGAAGCATGCCCTACATTTTAAATAAGTAATGAAGTATAATAGTGTTTCTCTGTTGATTGCTATTATCAGATATATCACTTCATTGTCAACAACTTCTGTTAATTCATCATTAATCCAATCTTTTCTATCCTCCTTTCCTGCAGGGAATGTTGGAAGTGCAAACAGAAGTTTGTGAAAGAAGATGGTTGTAATAAAATGAATTGTCCATGTGGAGCATTGATGTGCTATATTTGCCGCCAACCTGTAAAGGATTACACACACTTCAATGGACAAGGTGGCACAGATTATAGCAAGTAAGTCATTCTATTTAGAAGGTATTGATTTACACCAAAGATTGGTAGGATTTACTTAAGTTAAAGATTTTTAAAACCTTTGTGCCTGCATATTATAAATTGTATGCATGACATGCTATTGGGCATTTGAGTTCAGGTTGAAGTTAAAACATTGTGATAATTTTATTTTAATGCTTAATTCTCTTCTGAGCAAGATAAAGCTTATTTCACTGCTATCACTATTTGTCTCTTTTGAACAAATTTTCGTTTACCTGCAGAACAACTTTTACAGACTTTTTTGAAGGCTGATTAGCGACAATTTTTACACTCTACTCACTGCTTTTTTCATGGATTGTGGCAACTGCCACGGGTGGCCGAGGTCACTAAGAGGCGAACTTGTGAGCAGGAGGTCTGGGGTTCGAATCCTGCCCGAACTGTCCTCTCTGACTGAGGTTTTTTCCAGGTTTTCCTCAGTCCTCATAAATGGCAAATGCCAGGGAGGTACTCTAGACTTAGGCCTGGAATGTTTCCTTTCTTTAAAAAATCCTTTCCCAATATATCATTTCATGTAACATTAGTGTCTACTGCCTGTAGTGCCTCAGTAGTAAAAACGGGCATTAAACACTATTAAAAAAATGGATTGTGGTGTCTTGTATGTTCCTCTTCCATTAAGTTCAGTCATATTTCCCTTAGCTTCTTCCTTTTTCTTCACCTTCTATAATCCTAATCTGTTTGCAATTTGATGATTCTTCAGTTTTATTTCTTTGAATCTCATGCTAGTTTTTGTTTTTCATATTCTCTATTGCTGTTGCCCCTTCTCTTTCTTTTTCTTAGTAGACCTCTTCATTTCAGTTCTCTCACCATCTCCTCTTTCCTTTGAACTCATTTCTGTAACATAAGAGGAAACATTTATGTATATAATAATACAGTATAAATATTATTATTATATAATTATATTTATTCAAGGAACCATATGTCATTATTAACCTTTATATGTACTATATGGATTCAGTTTTAGCAGTTAAGGAAAAGCATTACCAATACAATGACATTGCACTGAAACTGTGTTATGTATCTTGGTTGGATGGAGGGATAGATGGACAGACAGACTGACTTTCAGTACTTGAGCCTTGCTCACAGCTGTCTGGCACTTTGTGCCTATGCCCCCAATGAGGTTACCTTTGGGAGAAAGGAATGAGTGAAGGAGACACTGGGTAGTAGCTGATGCAGATGAGTCCTTAACATGTTTCCAAATATAATACTCAGATGACAATAGAGCCCTACTCTGCATTGTTTGAGCCCCTCTACCCCATTCCATAAATTGGGGTAGAAACCTTTCTAGGGATAAAGCTACCATCATACCTGTCAGCCCTCTTTATCCTAGCACTTTTGGCCCTGCAGTAGAACCAATGAAATGAAAAGATATGAAATGGGGAAGCAGAAAATTTCTAATTGTATATATCCATGCCATTGATCTAAATGACCAGTGGAAATCATGAAAAAATACAAGGTCTGGATGACTGGCCCAATGGAAATTGAACCTGAGACCTCATAAATGTAAGTCCCAAGCTTTACTGCCTGAACCATCCTACATGATTATATGTATTCATTTTATAATCACAAATTTTTATAAGAAAATAACATTTCTGTAAATGAGCTTACTATCATTTGAACATATAGCTAATCACACGTTTACTAAAAAAAAAAAAAATCTTAACTCTTAATATTTAAAACAAATGTTTTTGAAATTTTTTGTTATGTATGTACATTAGTATTGTAAATTTTTAATGTGCATTTTATAATTCACTTGGTCAAATTGATTAAGGTGAAATATTGGCAAAATGTAGAGAAAAAGCTGGGGCAAACAATGAACTGAAAGGCTTATTCTAAAGGAATAATTTCAAGTGCAATTTTTGTTAGAAATAATAATCATATCAATACATACAATATGTCATGTCATAGAAAATTAAATCTATAAATACTAAGTAGCATGCATACATACTATTAACTTGAAGTTAATAAAAGCATCAAACATGATATAAACAATTTTTGAAATTATTAAAAGCACCAAACATAATATAAACAATATTGTAATGTATCAAATATAACAGGACATAATAATGAACAAATTGCATACATTATAGAATACCAATGGTACGAAGAAACATGAATAAAAATATATAATATAAACATAAATAGATTAAAATGTGATATAAATATCAAGATATAACAAAATAGTATCATTTGCAACAAAATATAGAACAAAATAACAATATACATAGCATGAAGTGTGACATTTTATGAAAATAAAATGTAGTAATATTGTACAAATGAGTCAGTATTAGGTGACACTAAAACTTCACTAACTGGTTAATTCCTCAGAACATGCCTGGGTCACCTGCTAGAGTTAGTCGGTCCCCAGCTGAAGATGAGAGCAAATGCTCTTGAAACATGTTCTGAAGAATTAACCAGTTAGTGAAGTTTTAGTGTCACCTAATACTGATTCATTTGTATATGTAATAACTTCACTGTTCCTAACTTCTTTTAAGATTACAGTAGTAATATTGCTTTGAAATATATGCATATATTAATACATATATTAAACTGCCCGTTCTGTGTGACCCTGGTCACTAAGCTGGGCTGTCCACTAAAGTTGACAGTTACATGTTACATAGTAACTGTGTATGATAAAAATATTGTTATACAGTTTAAATGTAAAATTCATTAAGCAGTTATAAACAATTAAAAATCTAATAAATTATGTCATGTATGTCCGAGTTCATCTAACTTATAGAAGGAATTATTAAATGTAAAATTCATTAGCAGTTATAAACAATTAAAAATCTAATAAATTATATCATGTATGTCACAGTTCATCTCACTTATAGAAGGAATTATTAGCAGCCAAAAATAACATATTTTATTATTTTCATGAATTTGCAATAACCGGAACAAATAAAATATAAATAGCAAAAATTGCAGAATCATATACATAGAGTAATGTATCATATTAAAACATAAAATTTAGTTACAATTTAATAATATTATATATAATCCAAACATAAAATACAGTGCAGTATTGCCATATAACTATATATAAAATTAGGGATAAGTTATTTAATTAATTTAATGAAGTTCATCTACCTTGTAAAATGGATTATCTGCCAAACTGTCAAATAACTGTCAATAACTTTCGTAATTGTTTTTCAGAAATTTGTATAGTACTGAAATGAATTTGTTACATATTTTAGACTTTTAATGCAGTGACTTTTATCGCTTTTTGCTAAGAGTCTACATGGGATGTTCAGTAAATTGTGCTGGCTTGTGTTATAATAATGTATTCATTTTGAGCAGTTTATATATCCATCCATCTATCCATCCGTTGAACCATCTAATCTATCTATCCATCCATCTTATCTATGCATCCTCTATCCATATAATACACCCAGTCTATCCACACTCTATCCATACAATCCATCCACCTGTCCATCCATTTCATCCATCTATTTTTCCTTACTTATATGGTGCAGTGATATATGTATACTTTTTTATTGTCATGATACTATGCTCAGGAAAATATGCTTGCATTGATCTTTGATAGGTGATATAATTTTAATAGCCTTTTTTGTAGCATAAGTATTCAAATGCCCTTGTACTATTGCACCAAAGTGGAATGCCATAACTTAGTATACAATGAAAGTAGCAAAATTGCTACTCAAACATAATGCAAATGTACATATTAACAAAATTTCTAAGAAGAAAAATTATTCTAGATAACATTATACATACAGAATCTAATATACTTAGTCTAAGTTAATATATGGTCAGCATGTAATCTTAATACATTTATACTCCACAATTTTTACATAATTATAAAGGTGACAGTCAAATTATTTGAATATATGGTCAGTATGTAATCTTAATACATTTATATTCCCCAATTTTTACATAATCATAAAAGTTATAGTCAAAATATTGAGTTTTTCTTCATTAATGATAAAAACTTTAGCTTTAATACAAGTAGGTATGAGAGACGTGAACTTGTGCACCATGTGTCCATAGTTAAAATCTTGGCTCTGTGCATCTTAGTACTAAAATTGATCATGCTGATGTTTTGTATAGGCTGAGCTGTACCTTAACAAAGATTGAATGTCTTGCAGCATCCGAATGCCAAAATTTTAACCAAGTAGCAGCATGTTCTAGAACTATATTATTATTAAATGAATTTCAGTCTTACTCATATCTCGGGAACCTGACTGGCTCACTCTTGCTGCCACAAGGAGGATATGACATGCATAAGCGGGAAAGAGATTTGCCAGTGGTAACTTACAAGAGTGCATTTGTCTTGAGAATTATCAATCTCGTAAGCAATAAAGTCCAGCCGCAAATAAGAAGATTGCCTCTACTAATCCAGCAACAATGTTTCATGTTCATACTCTTTTGCCACTTCATCTAAGTTTCCTTCCTGTATGGTATTATTATGCACAGTACAAGACTATTATGTTTTAGTTGCTTATATACTGGTTGCTGTAATTCTTTCTTGAGTTACCTGTTACCAAGAGACTGCTCCTCAGATATAAGATTCTTGTAACATCCCCACACAGATGTTCTCGCATAGGAGAATGAGAGAGAATAACTTGGAATTTGACTGCCTTTAACTATTACATATTAATGCAATTATAGTAGGTTGAATGGTGGGAAATGTAATGTCACTGCTAAACTTAACTACATTGTTCTTATTTATAAACTTTGTTAATCATTATAAGGAAAAGAAGAGTATCAATACTGTTACTCGAGGCACATAAAGTTTAACTTAACCAATGAGAAAATATACCTTATATATCTAAATTTGTTCTCTTTCACTCAAGTATGATTTTAAAAACATATATGGTCTGTTATTTGTGATATTAAAGTTGGATAGATAAGTACCATAGTGTAAAATGGAGAGAGCACTCTCAGTATTGTAACATTTTTTTTTCTTGTTATTACTACTACCACCACCACCAATGCTAGTACCACTAGTACTAGTTCTCCTATTACCACCACTAGTATTGGTACTACTGCCACCACCACTACACTACCACCACCACTAGTACAGTACTACTACTACTACTACTACTACTACTACTACTACTACTACTACTACTACTACTACTACTACTACTACTACTACTACTACTACTACTACTACTACTACTACTACTACTACTACTACTACTACTACTACTACTACTACTACTACTACTACTACTACTACTACTACTACTACTACTACTACTACTACTACTACTACTACTACTACTACTACTACTACTACTACTACTACTACTACTACTACTACTACTACTACTACTACTACTACTACTACTACTACTACTACTACTACTACTACTACTACTACTACTACTACTACTACTACTACTACTACTACTACTACTACTACTACTACTACTACTACTACTACTACTACTACTACTACTACTACTACTACTACTACTACTACTACTACTACTACTACTACTACTACTACTACTACTACTACTACTACTACTACTACTACTACTACTACTACTACTACTACTACTACTACTACTACTACTACTACTACTACTACTACTACTACTACTACTACTACTACTACTACTACTACTACTACTACTACTACTACTACTACTACTACTACTACTACTACTACTACTACTACTACTACTACTACTACTACTACTACTACTACTACTACTACTACTACTACTACTACTACTACTACTACTACTACTACTACTACTACTACTACTACTACTACTACTACTACTACTACTACTACTACTACTACTACTACTACTACTACTACTACTACTACTACTACTACTACTACTACTACTACTACTACTACTACTACTACTACTACTACTACTACTACTACTACTACTACTACTACTACTACTACTACTACTACTACTACTACTACTACTACTACTACTACTACTACTACTACTACTACTACTACTACTACTACTACTACTACTACTACTACTACTACTACTACTACTACTACTACTACTACTACTACTACTACTACTACTACTACTACTACTACTACTACTACTACTACTACTACTACTACTACTACTACTACTACTACTACTACTACTACTACTACTACTACTACTACTACTACTACTACTACTACTACTACTACTACTACTACTACTACTACTACTACTACTACTACTACTACTACTACTACTACTACTACTACTACTACTACTACTACTACTACTACTACTACTACTACTACTACTACTACTACTACTACTACTACTACTACTACTACTACTACTACTACTACTACTACTACTACTACTACTACTACTACTACTACTACTACTACTACTACTACTACTACTACTACTACTACTACTACTACTACTACTACTACTACTACTACTACTACTACTACTACTACTACTACTACTACTACTACTACTACTACTACTACTACTACTACTACTACTACTACTACTACTACTACTACTACTACTACTACTACTACTACTACTACTACTACTACTACTACTACTACTACTACTACTACTACTACTACTACTACTACTACTACTACTACTACTACTACTACTACTACTACTACTACTACTACTACTACTACTACTACTACTACTACTACTACTACTACTACTACTACTACTACTACTACTACTACTACTACTACTACTACTACTACTACTACTACTACTACTACTACTACTACTACTACTACTACTACTACTACTACTACTACTACTACTACTACTACTACTACTACTACTACTACTACTACTACTACTACTACTACTACTACTACTACTACTACTACTACTACTACTACTACTACTACTACTACTACTACTACTACTACTACTACTACTACTACTACTACTACTACTACTACTACTACTACTACTACTACTACTACTACTACTACTACTACTACTACTACTACTACTACTACTACTACTACTACTACTACTACTACTACTACTACTACTACTACTACTACTACTACTACTACTACTACTACTACTACTACTACTACTACTACTACTACTACTACTACTACTACTACTACTACTACTACTACTACTACTACTACTACTACTACTACTACTACTACTACTACTACTACTACTACTACTACTACTACTACTACTACTACTACTACTACTACTACTACTACTACTACTACTACTACTACTACTACTACTACTACTACTACTACTACTACTACTACTACTACTACTACTACTACTACTACTACTACTACTACTACTACTACTACTACTACTACTACTACTACTACTACTACTACTACTACTACTACTACTACTACTACTACTACTACTACTACTACTACTACTACTACTACTACTACTACTACTACTACTACTACTACTACTACTACTACTACTACTACTACTACTACTACTACTACTACTACTACTACTACTACTACTACTACTACTACTACTACTACTACTACTACTACTACTACTACTACTACTACTACTACTACTACTACTACTACTACTACTACTACTACTACTACTACTACTACTACTACTACTACTACTACTACTACTACTACTACTACTACTACTACTACTACTACTACTACTACTACTACTACTACTACTACTACTACTACTACTACTACTACTACTACTACTACTACTACTACTACTACTACTACTACTACTACTACTACTACTACTACTACTACTACTACTACTACTACTACTACTACTACTACTACTACTACTACTACTACTACTACTACTACTACTACTACTACTACTACTACTACTACTACTACTACTACTACTACTACTACTACTACTACTACTACTACTACTACTACTACTACTACTACTACTACTACTACTACTACTACTACTACTACTACTACTTACTACTACTACTACTACTACTACTACTACTACTACTACTACTACTACTACTACTACTACTACTACTACTACTACTACTACTACTACTACTACTACTACTACTACTACTACTACTACTACTACTACTACTACTACTACTACTACTACTACTACTACTACTACTACTACTACTACTACTACTACTACTACTACTACTACTACTACTACTACTACTACTACTACTACTACTACTACTACTACTACTACTACTACTACTACTACTACTACTACTACTACTACTACTACTACTACTACTACTACTACTACTACTACTACTACTACTACTACTACTACTACTACTACTACTACTACTACTACTACTACTACTACTACTACTACTACTACTACTACTACTACTACTACTACTACTACTACTACTACTACTACTACTACTACTACTACTACTACTACTACTACTACTACTACTACTACTACTACTACTACTACTACTACTACTACTACTACTACTACTACTACTACTACTACTACTACTACTACTACTACTACTACTACTACTACTACTACTACTACTACTACTACTACTACTACTACTACTACTACTACTACTACTACTACTACTACTACTACTACTACTACTACTACTACTACTACTACTACTACTACTACTACTACTACTACTACTACTACTACTACTACTACTACTACTACTACTACTACTACTACTACTACTACTACTACTACTACTACTACTACTACTACTACTACTACTACTACTACTACTACTACTACTACTACTACTACTACTACTACTACTACTACTACTACTACTACTACTACTACTACTACTACTACTACTACTACTACTACTACTACTACTACTACTACTACTACTACTACTACTACTACTACTACTACTACTACTACTACTACTACTACTACTACTACTACTACTACTACTACTACTACTACTACTACTACTACTACTACTACTACTACTACTACTACTACTACTACTACTACTACTACTACTACTACTACTACTACTACTACTACTACTACTACTACTACTACTACTACTACTACTACTACTACTACTACTACTACTACTACTACTACTACTACTACTACTACTACTACTACTACTACTACTACTACTACTACTACTACTACTACTACTACTACTACTACTACTACTACTACTACTACTACTACTACTACTACTACTACTACTACTACTACTACTACTACTACTACTACTACTACTACTACTACTACTACTACTACTACTACTACTACTACTACTACTACTACTACTACTACTACTACTACTACTACTACTACTACTACTACTACTACTACTACTACTACTACTACTACTACTACTACTACTACTACTACTACTACTACTACTACTACTACTACTACTACTACTACTACTACTACTACTACTACTACTACTACTACTACTACTACTACTACTACTACTACTACTACTACTACTACTACTACTACTACTACTACTACTACTACTACTACTACTACTACTACTACTACTACTACTACTACTACTACTACTACTACTACTACTACTACTACTACTACTACTACTACTACTACTACTACTACTACTACTACTACTACTACTACTACTACTACTACTACTACTACTACTACTACTACTACTACTACTACTACTACTACTACTACTACTACTACTACTACTACTACTACTACTACTACTACTACTACTACTACTACTACTACTACTACTACTACTACTACTACTACTACTACTACTACTACTACTACTACTACTACTACTACTACTACTACTACTACTACTACTACTACTACTACTACTACTACTACTACTACTACTACTACTACTACTACTACTACTACTACTACTACTACTACTACTACTACTACTACTACTACTACTACTACTACTACTACTACTACTACTACTACTACTACTACTACTACTACTACTACTACTACTACTACTACTACTACTACTACTACTACTACTACTACTACTACTACTACTACTACTACTACTACTACTACTACTACTACTACTACTACTACTACTACTACTACTACTACTACTACTACTACTACTACTACTACTACTACTACTACTACTACTACTACTACTACTACTACTACTACTACTACTACTACTACTACTACTACTACTACTACTACTACTACTACTACTACTACTACTACTACTACTACTACTACTACTACTACTACTACTACTACTACTACTACTACTACTACTACTACTACTACTACTACTACTACTACTACTACTACTACTACTACTACTACTACTACTACTACTACTACTACTACTACTACTACTACTACTACTACTACTACTACTACTACTACTACTACTACTACTACTACTACTACTACTACTACTACTACTACTACTACTACTACTACTACTACTACTACTACTACTACTACTACTACTACTACTACTACTACTACTACTACTACTACTACTACTACTACTACTACTACTACTACTACTACTACTACTACTACTACTACTACTACTACTACTACTACTACTACTACTACTACTACTACTACTACTACTACTACTACTACTACTACTACTACTACTACTACTACTACTACTACTACTACTACTACTACTACTACTACTACTACTACTACTACTACTACTACTACTACTACTACTACTACTACTACTACTACTACTACTACTACTACTACTACTACTACTACTACTACTACTACTACTACTACTACTACTACTACTACTACTACTACTACTACTACTACTACTACTACTACTACTACTACTACTACTACTACTACTACTACTACTACTACTACTACTACTACTACTACTACTACTACTACTACTACTACTACTACTACTACTACTACTACTACTACTACTACTACTACTACTACTACTACTACTACTACTACTACTACTACTACTACTACTACTACTACTACTACTACTACTACTACTACTACTACTACTACTACTACTACTACTACTACTACTACTACTACTACTACTACTACTACTACTACTACTACTACTACTACTACTACTACTACTACTACTACTACTACTACTACTACTACTACTACTACTACTACTACTACTACTACTACTACTACTACTACTACTACTACTACTACTACTACTACTACTACTACTACTACTACTACTACTACTACTACTACTACTACTACTACTACTACTACTACTACTACTACTACTACTACTACTACTACTACTACTACTACTACTACTACTACTACTACTACTACTACTACTACTACTACTACTACTACTACTACTACTACTACTACTACTACTACTACTACTACTACTACTACTACTACTACTACTACTACTACTACTACTACTACTACTACTACTACTACTACTACTACTACTACTACTACTACTACTACTACTACTACTACTACTACTACTACTACTACTACTACTACTACTACTACTACTACTACTACTACTACTACTACTACTACTACTACTACTACTACTACTACTACTACTACTACTACTACTACTACTACTACTACTACTACTACTACTACTACTACTACTACTACTACTACTACTACTACTACTACTACTACTACTACTACTACTACTACTACTACTACTACTACTACTACTACTACTACTACTACTACTACTACTACTACTACTACTACTACTACTACTACTACTACTACTACTACTACTACTACTACTACTACTACTACTACTACTACTACTACTACTACTACTACTACTACTACTACTACTACTACTACTACTACTACTACTACTACTACTACTACTACTACTACTACTACTACTACTACTACTACTACTACTACTACTACTACTACTACTACTACTACTACTACTACTACTACTACTACTACTACTACTACTACTACTACTACTACTACTACTACTACTACTACTACTACTACTACTACTACTACTACTACTACTACTACTACTACTACTACTACTACTACTACTACTACTACTACTACTACTACTACTACTACTACTACTACTACTACTACTACTACTACTACTACTACTACTACTACTACTACTACTACTACTACTACTACTACTACTACTACTACTACTACTACTACTACTACTACTACTACTACTACTACTACTACTACTACTACTACTACTACTACTACTACTACTACTACTACTACTACTACTACTACTACTACTACTACTACTACTACTACTACTACTACTACTACTACTACTACTACTACTACTACTACTACTACTACTGCTACTAGTGCATGAAAGTAAATTTCTCATTTATGTTTTAGGTGTCCTTTATTTTCTAACAATAAAGATCTTCATGAGACTGCTGTGAAGAAAGAAGCTTTGGAAGCTAAGAAAGAAGTACAAGGGCAAAATCCAAATTTAAAGTTGAAAAATGATCCTACAAAATATCTAAAGTAACAGATCCACACCATCATTTGGGATATGAGTGGCTGAGAAGATTTATGTATCCTTAAAGACCAGCCTAGGATGTGTAGAGATATCCTGCTATATATTTTGCAAACCAAGTGCATCCACAGAGACAACCAGTTCCTGGCAGCAAAATGCAATTCATCAAGTAGTGAGACCAACAGCTCCTTTGCAACAAAATGTAATAAATAAAAAATAAAGACTAACATTTCCTTTCTACTAAATACAATGCATCAAGAAGTGAAACCAGCAGTGCATGCACAACAATTTATATGCTGTATGCTATTTAAGTTCAGGCAAAACCAACAGCATATAAAGAAATAAATGTGAAAGATCATTAAAGTGGATATGGGACATATTGCAAGAGTTTGTGCATTTGAATGATGTGCTCAGCCACAACTTGAATATTTCCAAGAATCTCTTCACTTGCAAGCAAATTGATTGAGCAATGTGTTTATCCTGTTAACTGTTCAAGTAGCTGATAAAAACCATGGACACCCAGAGGCACAGTTTTTGAGAAATGGATTTAATGCAGCAAATTTATCAGAAATATGTTTAAATGAACTTGGATGCATCTACTGAAAAGATCTTCTACCAAATCCTACACCATTGCACATTGCAGAACAACCACATGACCAAGTTCACAAGGACAAGCTTTATGAACCAGGTCCAGCAAGGAAAGTGCAGCCAGAACAAATTGCATATGCTCAGAGGGATATACTTTATACACCAGGTCCTTCAACATGAACTATACCTGAAATAATCATGGGACTGAAATTGGTGAACCAACTCATGAATATATGTAATGATAAATTCATATATGAATTTATTTATTATTATAACTTACCTGTTGGTAAAAACATATTAACCTGCTTAATATTTGCTCAAGAATACTTAAAACTACTACATTAGATGTAATTTTAATTCTAGAACTGAGTCATAAACCAGCAATGGTTGTTCTGTACTGTTTTTTTTTTTTTTTTTTTTCCCCTTATCATTTTCTACTAGTACAAGAGGCAGCATATGCCAAAATTTATGTGCTTACCTGCCTATTTATTTGGGAGTCTTTAATTTTCTATAGTGCAATTCTTATATTAAAACACACACACGCCTCTTGACAAAATGAAAAGGGAAATAGAAACAAAAAACAAACCCAATACTGTTGTTCATGCTTTGAATTTGGCATCATTACAGCATTTTTTTTAATAATGTAATTTTAAATAAAGGGAATTTTCACAGCTAAATGTAACAGTAGATATGTAAAACTGATTAAAAAATCACTGTTAGTTTCCTAATTTTTACGAATGTTACTTGAACACATTTTGAAGTATGTTGCATTCACTTTTAGCTTTCCAGCAGGGTATGAAGATTTCTCTGTAAATTTTATGAATTTGATGATGAGGTTATTTCTGTTTAGAACATCAAAGTTAAGTAAATTTTCTTTGTTTTAGTTAATAAATATATTCTTCCATAGTTAATTCTGCAGGTTTCTGAAGGGCTTTTAAAAGTTTTGGTTCATTTTGGAAATTGTGATTTTCATGCCATAAATGGTATGCAATTGATGATTTCTCAATATGTTTGTGATTTACTTTTCTCATTTATTGCTTGAAACATAAAACACTGCTTCTTTTGGTTTTTTTTGCTGTGTATTTCATGTTGTAGTATTTGATTAGAAAAATAATAAAGATAAAGACTGCCTATGCAGTACTTCAGAAAAACTTATGCAGTCCCAAGCTCAATAATTTAATCAAATTTAATAAATTTTAATCCACTCCCAACCATAATCACCTTTATCTAAATGCTAATATAGTTAAACAAATGCAATCCTTTAAGTTGTTTGATTTACTTCCCTTCTTAGAATTCCATTTATTTTTATCTTTGCTCAGGAACTCTCCTACTTTCTGCTGTCTTTATTAAAGATTTTCATTAAGGCTCTTTTTCTATCTAATTTAAACAATTTCTTGTTTATAAACTCTTTCCTGCTGAGTCATGTCCCATCCCTTTGCACTCAAACACTATATGTTCCATATCTTCCTTTCCCCCCATATATTAGACACTGATTCTGAGGAAACCCTTTCCTTATTCCTTTTAATCTCCACTTGCCTGCTCTTAACCATGCAATGCCTTCACTTTGTTCTTTATTTGATTTATCAATACACTTCTTTCTTTCCCATTTATTTTTTATTGGTATAAAAAATTCTAAAGACCTTTTATCTGCTATCTTGCTATACAGTTCTTATATTTCTATATCTTTTAATCTTTATTGCAACTTTCCAAAAACCCTTTACAATATCTTCTCTTCTCCTCCATATGTCCCCCATTCAATTGTTCTCCAAAATTATCCTAAGACTTACCCCACCCATTGCTCCTTAGACTCTCTCCCCTCTCTCTGCCTGTTTTATCTACTGAAGCACCACAGGTGGTGGACACTGATGATATATAAATGATATATTGGGAAAGGATTTTTTTGAAGGAAACGTTCCAGGCCTAAATTTAGGGTATCTCTGGGCATTTACCATTTATGAGGACTGAGGAAAATAGTTTTTAAATAAAAAACTAATATGTAAAGATAAATAAACAGTGTAATTATTATGGTCATTTGATAGGACTACTCACATTTCACTAATACTTGCCAACCTACTTGGACATGTTTTGAGGGCTGTTGCCTATCATCAGCATGGATTCACAGTTGACTTTCCCCTTGGTGTGCAGATGTCTCTCTCTAGATATTATGAGTTTGGTGATGAGGTTATTGCTGTTCAGAAGAACAAATTGATTCAATTTTCTTTGTTTTTGTTAATGTATATATTCCTCCATATAGTTTGATTTTCTTAATTTTTTTTTTCCTTCATGTTTTAGTATTTGCAACCAATTTTGTAAATGCCTAATTGATTGCCTGGCAGAATTCTGTCCTTTGTATTGGATTTCAGTTCTATTAAGCTGTATTTATTTACTGAGACCAAAATAACAATCTTGTCTTTGAAATTCTCTAAAATTGTTGGATGGAATTTATGTTCCCTTTGATGGAACATAAATTTCCTGTATGTAGGATCTCCTTTGTTATCTTTCAAAGTGGTGATTTCTCTTGTACGTTTGATTTTGTTTTCTGTTGACCAGGTCAATTGAGTAGCATTTTTCTGCACTGTATTTATGATTTGTTGGTACTCAGCTTGTATTCTGTCTTGCTTATTAGAAGATTGGTAATTATAGCAAGTTGATGTTGTTTTGGATTATGATTGTTGTTTTTTTAAATAATTATCTTTTCTGAATATGCCATTTCAGTTTATTACCATTTTTTATGATTTTTATGCCCAAAAAGAGGAAGAAATTAAATCTTATAATAAACAAGACAAATACAAAGCTGAGTATCAACAAATCATAAATATTTAAGAGAAATTGAGTCGAAATAGTAACATACACACCACTAAAATCATAAATACATTACAGAAAAATGGCTAAACAGTAGATCTAGTCAACAAGAAAATATAGAAATTCAGAAAACAAACATATAATACACATCACCACTCTGAAAGATTACATAGGAGATAATGCACACAGGAACTTTAGGTTCCACCCATGGGCACAGAGAATATTTAAAGATAAGAAATTTATTTTGGCTTAGTAAATAAATACAGCTTAATAAACCTCCTGAAGTTCAGCACAAAGAACAGAGTCTGCCAGGCAATCAATCAGGCATTTACAAAATGGATCGCAAATACTGCAATATTAAATACATAGAAAAAAATCAAACTATATGAGGAATGTATGCATTAATAAAAATAAAGAAAATTTATTAAATTCAAAATAAATTTTGTGTTGGAACTAATACAGTGAAGCAATTAATTTATTCTTAATTAGACAGTGAGTCAATTTAATACTTTTAAGAGCTTAAAACAGATTGTCAGCAAAAAAAGACACTACCATTCACAAGAAATTTACTTATCCTTGGGCCACCAAAAAATTCCAGAAGATATTCCGAGAGTTTGGGATTACTTTGTCCCCAGTGAACAAATTCAGCCTAAATAATCTGCTCAACTGCGATGATGATAGAATACCTGATGAGAAGAAGCCAGGAATATATCAAATCAATTGTTTGGAACACAACAAAGTATATATTGGCAAAGCAATAAGAAGCATTGAAATTAGGCTAAAGGAACACTGGAGAAACACTAGGTACAATCAGATAGATCCCAACGGAAGACAAATTAATCCAAAAGTTCATAAAATATCCACAAGAGCTACACCAAGTCCATTCAACCAACAACGAATCCGGCAGTCTACACACAACTGATAATGTAGGCGAAGGCCTGTGAAACATGTTCTGTATAATTCAATGGTAAATAGAGCATAAGAGTATTAAATTGACTTAACTGTCGAATTAAAAATATAAGAAAATTCAATTAATTTCATCTCCTGAACAGCAATAACCTCAACACTACACTCATAATATCTACAGAGAGACATCTGCACACCAAGCGGAAACCTGACTGTGAATCCATGCTGATGATAAAGGCAACAGCCCTCAAAACATGTACAAATAAGTTGGTAAGTATTAATGAAATCTCAGTACTTTCCTATCATATTTACATAATTATTACAGCACTTGAATATCTTTACATATTAGTTTTACATTTAAAAACTAATTTGAGCTAAATTTTCAAAATGTGAAAATTATTTTTTCTTTAGGAACACTTGAATGTTTAAAAATGTTAAGTTATTTTGCAACAGAGCAGAATGTGTAAAATGTTTATTTTTATTTTCATAGTTTTGAAGAAAAATGTGTGGGGGCTTTAAAAATGTACATTTTCAGAAAGATCAATGATACAGTGCTATTTAGCTCATATGAATGCTCCTGTGTATGTTCAATAAATGTTTAGTGGTAAAGTTTGATGTTATTACTGCAGTGCTTTTATGACGTATTGCATTGGCAGTCTTTATGTTTATTATTTTTCTGAGCCATCCTCTCAGTAGTACTGTAAAATCTGCAGTAAGTATCATTTCCTAGAACTCCATTAGTATTTAAATAGCCTATTTATTTTTTTCATTAAGCTAATAGGGTTGCAAAAATCAGAAAAAACGTTGTTTAAAAAATGGAGAAAGTTAATAAGGAGTTTATATTTTGCAGGTGAAAATTATGTTTTAAAGCAATCTTCAACACATTTAGATAAGAATTAATCTTATAAGAATTGTTTATTATCATGCCAAGTTATGTATATTCTTTAAATGCAAGTTAAGAAATATATTATTTATTCAATATTGAAAATTATATATTTGATGCTTCTTCTTAAGTGTGAACAGAATGGCACAAATGAGAAATCTATACCTGTCCACAAAGATAGATTGCAGTCAAAACATGAAGTTGGTTCACCGTCTTCTATGGGGGAGGAGGAAGAAGATCCAGTCTCTTTCACCTTCCAAAATGCACATTTATCTAGTACTTTCCCCCCATGCAATCATACCTACATAGAGCAACAATTGAATTTATGATATACTCTAAAACTGATGTAATAGAATTGGCAACATCTGTTAATTTTGATACTTAAATTGACTTGCAAATGCAAGCTGTGTATTTGTTGCTAATGTGCCTTAAAATATTGCCTTGACAATAAAAGGGCAAATGTGCAGGTCAGACATGTCTCTAGCAGCTGTCCATATTCCAAATGGAGCCAAGGTGTATATAAAATTTATATATATGAATTTTATATTTAGCTATGGGTCCCATTCCCAAATATATTATTTATAAGAAAAATATTATGAAACTGTTAACATTTCAGTTTAATACATTTGTTGTTAAGAATGTTCAACCTGTAATCATGGCATATTTTATTCTAATAAAAAATTAAATTTCTAAAATGCAGATCTTCTCCCATTAATGTGATAACACATATGAATAAATTTTTCTTTTAATGAATTATTTCAAAATGTTAATTGATGCATATTCCAGCATATCATTAAAAGATTTTAATGCATGTCATGCCAAATGAATTCTTTATGATCATATTTTGGCATGTCTCTATTAATTTTATTGTTAATGCTTAAACTTTCTTATACATGTTTCGATTTTTTATAATTGAACAAGATAAGTTTAAAAGCTGGAAATGCATCTCAAGTCAGGTGCTGAAATATTTGGGTTTTCAATTGTTTTGGAGCTAACACAATGGTACTGTTTTTGTGATCTCAAGAGATAAACTAAGTGGTGGTATTAATCCATCCTCTCCTAATTTAGTACTTAGTTACTATTATAATTGTCTGTGTTAAAATGTTGTCAAAACACTTATAAATTTGTTTTGAATCTATGTGCAATCAGAAGTGATTTATAACTCCAATAAAATATTAACAAGCATAATTCTGTGCAAATAGTTTGATTAATTAGTTGAATAGTTACTTTTTCACAGTGAACAGAATTTAAAAATATATAATGAACAACAAAACCCAAAAAACAAGAAATTGTTTTGAAAAGTTATGCAAGCCAGATTTTAAAAAGTAAAGACTGATGCTATGCAGTAGTCAGTTTTAAGGCAAATTAGAGCAATAAATCTGAAGTAAATAGCAATTACAGTAGTTATTTTTTGTACTGTTATCATTCATATATTTATCACCTTTAAAGATAAGATTTTGTGCCTTATGTCATGTTTAGGTAATATCCATTGTTAAGTGTTCTAACAAGAAATTAGAGTATAATAAAATTTAATTTTTAGCTAACGTGTGCTTTTTTATTGCTTTTCTTTTATAGTGTTCAGAATTATTCCATCCTGTACTATACATCTGCTCATAATAAATATGGATCCCATATACATATTAATGACTGTACAATATGCATATTTTTTTCTTTAGCACTCAGTTCCAAATGCTGAATCAGTAGATCTTAGTGAACTTAACATACTGTACAGCAGCCTTCATGCACTAGCAGTAGATTCTGGCAGGAAGGGAGTAACTCAGATGTTGTCAATAATTTTTGTGAAATGTTTTGCATATTTATGAACCAGTTTGAAGGTTATAAAATATTATATCATACTTAATGGTGCTTTTCCTACCTACATAAATTAAAAGTATGGGTTTTATTTTTCTCTTATTTGGCAATACTGCAAGAATTAAGATGATATTAACCTTTCCATTTCCTGACTCTTGCTTAAAGAGAACTAAACAAAGCAAATGCATATAGTACTTATTTTCATTATTTTTATACTAATTTTTAAGAGCTAATAATATTTCCATACTCTTTTTTATTAATATTTCATTAGTAATCAACAAGTAACCACAAGAGTAAACATTTAATGTAATAAATGTTTTGCTTGGTCATAACTGGCAGTACAATGAACATATTTCCTCCCTAATTGCAACCTTTAAAAAAAAAATTTGGAAAATGGTATAAGTACATCTCAACATTGTATTACGGTGGTTCCTTGATTGCTAGATTTATTAATACTTCTCCATTCTAGGAATACTGATGAAAGTTTGTTTTTTTTCTCATTTTTTCCGTGAAACATAAAGCTGGTTTATAAAAGAATGTTCATGCTAACTGATGTTTATAAATTATTTTTAATTATATTCTAATACTAGTATATAGATGCCATGAATTAACAAAAGTAGAAGACTGTGCAACAATGAGTTCCACATTTATGTTTCTGTCAATGTCAGAGAAACTCAGGTATTTTAGACAATGCCTACACAGCACATATGATACCTACAAATTGTTGAAAAAGCTGGAAATGCCCATTGTAATATGTATGTATGCATGTTTTATTCATCTAGTTTAATCAAATACATGTACAAAGTGCTATGATATAGGACATGCCAATAATTTCTAGGAAATCAAAGTAAAAAAAACAAAAAATAAGTACATAAGGCTTGAACATATAAAACAGAACTATATAATCTTAAATGAAATTATGTCCCCAGAACCAGAAGAACTTGAGCAACTCTATCAATAGGCAATAAAAGTTTAAATATCAATATACATTTGAAATTAAGAAAGCAATAATAGAAACAAGAAGCAATAAAGCACTGGGCCTCGATAACAATGCTGAAATGTTAAAAACAGATATAAATTTAACTACTTAATTTTATATCTATTATTCTGAAAGATCTGGGAAAATGAGAAAGTCCTCAAGAACGAGTATAGTAGTATAATAGTGAAAATACCTAAGAAGATGATAATTGGCATGGTATCACTTTATTATCTATCACAAGCAAGACCTTTTCTAAGATTTTATTGAATCATTTCAAAGGTGTAGTGTATAATAAATTGGAGAAAATACAACATAGTTCAGAGCTTGGAAATTCTGTACAGACCTCATAAATAGAAGATTATGATAAGACAGTCACTGGAATGGAATAGCCCATTATATTTGGCATTTTTGATGTTATCAAAGCCTTTGCTTTGGTAAACAAAAAAAATTATAAGAGAAGAATTAAAACACTTTGGAATGCCTAATAAAATCAACATAATTAAAGATATGTAGGATAGTCATGTGTATTTCCTGTCACATCAAGGCTAACTCAAAATCCTTCCCTTCTCTGAGTGGAATCAAACGGGATGTTTTATTTTCACTACTATTATTTATATTGGTATTAGATGACATAATGGAAAGGATTTGCAACAGAGGAAGTATTCAGTTGGCGAGAGGTTAGAATATATTGAATATGCGGTACATAGATTCTCAGATATAAATGGCAAATTACAAGATATAGATAGACTTGCGTGGCAGCAGGACTGCATCTAAATGAACAAAAGACCAAAGAAATGAGGATATATAATAAAACATTATAAAAATGCTAGGGAATGAGGAAATAGGCAGATAAAGGAATTTCAGTATCTAGAAAGCATTATCTCAAAGGACAGAGGGTCAGATGATGTCAAAGCTAGAATCAGAAAAGCAAAATTTGCTTTCTCTCAGCTTCCTTATGGAAATCTAAACAAATATTCTGAAAATTAAAATTAAATTAACACAAATATAAAATGAGTTTTGCTGTATGGGTGTGAAACCTGGAAAGCAAATAGTACCTAATATAATCAAGAAAATTGCAAGTGCTCATTAATACATGCTTAAGATTTGTAATGGGAATATAGTGGCCAAAAATTATATCTCTGTATAGAAGGTAACTGATCAACAGGAAATTGGAAAGAAAGTAAAATACAGGAAGTGGAAAGGGATCAGGCATGTCTTGCGAAGAGAAGATAGAGATATAGCTAAGGATGCTTTTGACTGGAATCTACAAGGAACCAGGCAAATACATAGACCTAGAATTACATGGTGGAACACAGTCAGGAAGGAGGCAGAGCAGGCTGGAAGCAGATTAAGGCTATGGCTCAGAGCAGGATATGTTGGCATGCTTTCATTAACGCCCTATGTTTCCCAGAGGAGTAAAAGGAAGTACTACTATATAATGATTTAATAAATCTGCCATAGTCTTTTTTAATTTTTATCTGTATTTATGTTCTAGTTTCCAGTTACTGTGTTATGGGAGATTAAAACATATAAAATTGAAATCACAAAAAGACACATTGCAGCCAACATTAACTTTCTGAAATCATGTCCGAAAAGAAAAGTCACACCTATGCTCGTGAGAACGTTAAAATCAACAATAGCATACACCAGAAGGCAGCAGAAACAAGGGTAATTGAAATTGAAAAGAACTCGCAGTATAAAAAACTACATGAAATAGACATAGACATTTACGATCTGTATTTAAAACTAATGAAAAAACTAGGATTTCACTTATGAGAAAATTTACAACAACACCTACATCAAAATTTAAGTGTACAAATGAAAAACAAAAACCAAATATTAAAAAAGAAACTCCAGAACTTACAAAAACGCTAAATAAAAACGGTTCCACCCTCACGCGCACACACAACAGATAAAGCAGTTAATCTTTCGAGTGCTGCATTTTCCGAAATTGAACTCAATCTCCTAAACAAAGGCCCTAAAAATTTGTATAGATTTCTCAGATAATATAGAAGATTACATAGCTGACATAGACATAGCCACCCAACAATTAAACAAAAGGGAGAAATTGTTCGTCAAAAGTAAATGCAAAAAAAAGTTTTACAGAACATAAAAAACCGAAAGAAATCAATAAACTACAGATCGGCATTAAAACAACTAAAAGAAAAACCAGTAACATACATAAAAGCAGATAAAGGCAATAAAATAGTCATTTTAGACGAAAATCAATACATAAATAAAGTTGAAATTATGTTAAAAGGAAAAGACTACAAACCAATTGAAAAGAATTCGCTCAATAAATGCAATAAAATGTTAAACAAAACATTAAATGAAGTCAGAACGCTATCCACTACCGAAAAACAGAATATCATACAGAGCAATCCAGTACTACCCAGGCTTTATGCACTACCTAAAATACATAAAAATGATAACAGCATGGGACCAATAATAAACTATATCAATTCACCCACATACCAGGTCGCAACAAAATTGATCAAAGTCTTCAATTCTTTTAAGAGCTTCCTAAGTTTGAGCATTAAAAATTCAGTTGACCTAGTCAAAAAATTTGAAAATAGCAGAATTACAGCTGGAGATATAATGGTTTCATTTGATGTAAAAGCCTTATTCCCAAGCATACCTATAGAGAAACTTATGCTTATACTGAAGAAATGATTAACACCAATAAATTTAAAAACAGAAGAAACAGAAGACTTATTAAAACTTACTAATATTTGCATTACACAAAATTACTTCTGCTTTAACAAAAAATATTAGCAACAAGTTTCAAGCCTAACTATGGGAAACCCTTTGTCACCTTCTCTAGCAGGGTTATTCGTGAGCTCATTTGAAACATACACCACAAAAGCCTTCCCTTTAATTTTCAAGTCATGGTATAGGACAATCAAAGAAGGGCAAGTGTAGTTATTGAAATTATAGCTGTACATAATAACTATGTCATCACTATTTAATTTTTGTTCCGAGCTCTAAGATGTTAATGAAAATTTAAGTTTATGTTAGAAATATTCAGAAACCCAATTTGCATCTAGCCAATCCGTAATCATATTCCAACTATTAGCATTTGATTTGTTTCATACCACTTAGAACAGCTAAATATTACAACTTCGTCTTCTGCATACGAGTATATAAATCCAGAAAATTTTGCAGTATTAATTTTAAGCAAATCATTGATATGTTGAAAAATAGAACTGGCACTAAAACTGATCATTTGGTACCTCTATATCAATGTTTTGTTTTTTTTTTGTTTTGTTTTTTTTTTTTTTTTGCAGCACTGATATGAGTATTTATTCTTGTTCATAAGACTTGTTACCCAAGTCGGATTTGAATAAGCTTAAAGCTACTCCTTGGATGTCAAGGTCTAAGAAAATTTCAAGATATTTATGTCCTACATCTAATTCCTATTATATTTCAGGTAATTCATAACCGCGTCTTCTTATTGACATTGCTTTTAAAACCAAAATGGTTCTCATTTAGCAGAGTGAGTTTTCCAAAAGATTAACTAAACAAATCTTTATGCCTTTTTCAAATAGTTTGGAAAAAGCACAATAGTGAAATTGGTCTGTAGTTAACTGAGAATCCTCAGTCACCGGATTTATAAATTCACAATACTACAGCATATTTTAAGGATTATGGAGAAATACCTTGGGATAGGCACATATTAAATACAGAAAGTGCCAAAAAAATGTATACACACTTCAAGCAAAGAAAAAAACTGTGTTAACATAACAAAACTGAATTCACACAAACAGAAAATGGTGAGCACTAATCATCTTAGACTTTTACAGTTACAACAGTTACTCAAAATGCCCACCATTGGCGTCGATACACTTCTGGTCTGTAATTATTTTTGTTTTGTTTATAACCATTCTTATAGATTGGATATTTATTATTATAGTTTTTAGGCATTAATGGAATGTATTGTTCATCAAAGCCAATGTTTTTACTATCAGGGGAACACATTTTGATGAAGAAGTCCAGTATTCTGTTAACATCAGAGCTGTGTTTTGGTTTTAATGACTTAATAATTTTCAGAATTCCCATTATTTGTGGGAACAGTATATAAAGCTAAATTAGGAGTCTCTTTTGTGGTATTATTTACTGGGGATCTATTCTTGAATGCATTTTTCTTGACTAGCTCCTTAGCTGCATTTGCAAAATAATTGCTTAAACAATTTGTTACTTCATAAGGTTCAGAACTAATTTAATGACCAATGTTTATTTAAATATAATTAATCTTAATATTGGGACTCCTGCTTGGTTATTATAATGCTCCAAGTAGATTTCATTTTGTTGCTGGAGTTCTTTATGCATATATAATTAGCTTGCTTTTCCCCCCTACTTTAATTACTTTGAATAGAATTAGTTTATCTTGTACATTGTCTTACATGCTTGTCTACTAGGAATTGTGCACATTGCCAAACTGAAGGCAAACAAAGCTGTTTATAAAAATATATATTATAGTGCAAAACTAAATTCAGGCAAAGCTATTTCTTTTTAGTTTTCTGAACTGCTTTTCATTTAATAAGGTGGGACATTCAATAACTTTTATAATTTGAATGTTGTAATGAAAAACTATATACAGATGCTTTCTTCACTACTTCTCTATATAATCACCAAGAACAAAGGCATTTTTTCCACTGGTGCATCAGCTGTGAAAAAATACTGGACTCAGGCCTTGCCAATCTTTTCTCACGGCAACCTCCCCTTCATTTGAAAACACGATCCCTGAACAAATGAGTAGTTCAATGCTAAATCAGGGCTGAATAGTGGGGTGTGGCACCCATCCCCATTTTGCAAGTTTGGTTTGTGTGACTGAGTAGAGGCAGGCATTTTCAGTGAGCACAGTGACACAAGCTGATAATACGTCTCATCTCCGGTGACGATGCTATTCAGAAAATTGTCATCTTCAAGTTTCATATTGGCCCAGCAGGTCCCGACAAATTTCCATTCGATGATTTTTTTTTTTTTTTTTTTTTTTTTTTTTTTGTAATCATCCGTGGTACCCATCTCGCACAGACTTTGCGATAACCAAGATGTTTTAACATTGTTTCCACGGCATTATAGCCGACAGGTTTGCACACAATTCTTTGGTCGTTATCCACGGATCAGCACGAATGAGTTGATTAAGAAGCTCTTCGTTGTGAGGGGTGACAGCTGTGCAGGGTGGACCGGGTCGTGGCTTGTCATGCACACCCTTTTCACCACCGTTAAAATGCCGTACCCATCACCTCACATTGCTCTTGTCTAGTGTATCAGGAGCTGTCAGTTATAGTTGGATTTTTATTTAATTTTTGTATTTATTTATTTATTTTGCAGCATGTCTCTGATTTCTGGATCTATGTTCGGATAATTTATGATTAGAACAGCAGGCAAGAAAAAAGAAAAAAAAATTGTTTAGCAAATTATGGACGATCTCTGCTGACATATCTCATTCAGATGCTTTCTGACAGAAGACAAGAATTTTTATTATCCTCACCACCATCACTACTTTGGTTGCTTGATGTTGGATTGTCAGTTTTTTATGTAGCTAGCGGATAAGTATCAAAATGTTGCATTTCATCGTAAATATTTTTCCTGTTTCCATTGCAGTGCGCTTCAGTGCTTTTTCTTACTTGTGATTTATAGTTTTCCTCTTCAATTTTCATCTGTCCGAAAGTACCTGAATAAGATATGTCAAAGAGATCGTCCATAATTTCCACAAAATATATTTTTCTTCTTTTTTCTTTTTCCTTGCCTCCAGTTCTAGTCAATTTTTGTAGACTTTTCCATTCATCACAGAATTTCAATAACTCATTAATGCAAAGGTCAGTTCTTCCAGTAAGGAATTCACGCTTTTTGCCAAATAACGGAAACTACCTGATTAATCAATACTGCAGTTTTCCTTTGTTATAAGGTTTACAACTCTTACATTTAGGGAAAAATGCATAAAATTTGCAGGTTCAAAATTTGTTTTTCTACAACGATTTTATTGGAGATTTAGCCAATAAGAGAGACAAAAAATATTTTCTTAATTTGTGTGACAAACTACCTAAAGAAGTTGATGCCATTTTACGAGTCATGGTGAAGTCTGTCATGAAAGTTATTCTACACCAGAACGGGCAGTCAGGCAGCAGCATAAACAATAGTTGCGAAATAATAATTGAAAAATCACTTATCAAAGACACTTAGTTACAAAATAATACAATGAAGCATTTAAAATAATAATAGTATACGTTTGTCTAATAATATTAGAAAAAATTACTTTCCGAGTGAAATTTCAAACTGATGAGGGTCGCCTTGTAGTTGTCCGATTGAGCCGATTATTTTTTATTGAAACAGAATAAGGAATTGGGAGAAACACAATTTTACATTCGGAAAATTACCTATAACTAAGGACCATTCTAGTGTACACTGCAGCAAGCTTCCAGTGACATCAGTGAGTGCCAAGCCATTAGCTCATTTGTACCTAAAACTTCATCATTTCAGCCTGTCATCAAGTCTTTAACCACATGCACATGTCGTGCTGCCACTATTTCACACTAGGTCTGCATTTCATGCCCCTCTGTAACTGCGCCTTTAAGTCTGCGGGATGAATGATCTATCGCTTGGCGCAGATGATTCATTGCAATAGGCTATCATGCATATCAGTATGGAATTACTTGTATAATAATTTTTATAACACAGGGAATCATATTGAACGACTCTATATTTGTTTGTAAAAATAATCACTTAAAAATATCCTTACAATTTTACAATATTTACAGTTTATTTCATTGAAAGTAGGAATGAGTGAGTGAGTGAGTGGGTGAGTTCTAATCACTTTTCAGCCAGATATTGAACCTGCACATAAGCGGCAGAGGATGATAGTATGGTTCATTTTTAATGTGCACGCAAAGAATTGGCAGCTGTATTGCACTGAATGATGGTGAAATTGGGGATGAAATGATGGAGCAATGATGGGATTAGTGACAGGGAACTAGAATTCCCGAAGTAAACGTGCCCAGGCACTGCTATGATCATCGCATAATAAGAGTAATGTGTTTGAAAATATGTTGGCCTTTTTCAATATTACATTATGAAAACCATATTCAATTTTCAAAATAAAACAGCAATAGCATCACGGAAAAAGTTCACCTGGCCATATCTCACAATTAAAACACTATCAAATAATATAAAAGGAATAATAATAGAGTTGATAATTTTAATGTTGCTTAATAAAACCAAGATCCAATTTCGCATAATAAACATGTTCAGTGATATTTAAAAAAAAATTGTATGATCTTACAATATTCAATATTCGCAATAAGGAGAACAAGAAGGTTATATTATAGATTATGTAATAAAATATAAAGAAGGATATTTTAAGTATGTTGCACGTAAGTTAGGGTCAAATTTGTCACAGTTTGTTCAAAATCCGTTTTTAATATTTTTGGCGACTCCATTGTATATATCACATTGCTGATGCGGCATTCTAGTATTATGATTGCTGTAAAGCAGAGCCAATAAACACAATACACTATAAGTGAAACAAGCCAATAGCCAGTCCCTTCGTGTACAGGCAACGTAACACTGGTGCATTTTGGCTAAAGAGGTTTGCAAGGCTTTCCATATTATCAAATAATAATATGAGTATTTATCAAACAGGTAATAAATACCAGAGTTGACAAAGAAAATATTATTATTGCGACAAGTTATAAAATAAACTTATATTTGTCAAACTAATATTTGACTATGTTTGAATAAAGTCGGTCGTACCTAAATAATCGTAATTATTGTTACGTTGGTATTGTGTCTTCTGTAGTCTTCGTACTGGCAACTCTGGAATCCTATAGCGCCGTTTCGTTGTAATTGCAAGAAAGGGCGGGTAGATGTGGCTATCGTAATTTGGTTAATACGATCTTTTTAGTGGTTCTAATAACTGTGATGAACTGAAAAATATAGAATTTGTGTTGGTGTACTTCTACATTGGAAATATCCACCGTGGAAATTGCACGAAGGTATGTTATAGGGTGCCGTTGGAGATTAAGTGCCATCGAAAATGTTGCAAGTAAAGAGTGAGCTTCCATTAGGGTATAATTTACCGCTTAATAAGTTCGGTATCTTTAAAAGTAAATTAGCTTTTAAATTAAACCATGAAAGTTCGGTTTTTTTTTTTATTTAATATGCTGTTAAATTTATTTGATCGAAACCACCTTGATGAATTAGATGTGGTAAGCATTACAGTAACGGCAAGCGCTTCGGGGCAGTGCTAAAAATAGCGTTTGCACATATCAGGCCTACTGCATTTGGGATTAGATTGATTTAATGGAGCATTATTTATGTTATATTCATATTTTTACCTTGGTTTTTTCCCCTAAAGAAATGCAAGTGAAGCTGGCAAATTGCAAGGAGCCTAATAAAGCGTAGCAGTACCTAAGCAAGAGGAGATAAACCTAGTGTGTTTTCAAAGCTAGTAACCCACCACCCCGTGCACTTTTATAGCTGAATTTTGACCAAGGAGGAGAAAATGGCGCAGTAGTTTGGTGAAGGTGACTCATACTAACAGCAAGAAATGCACTAGATAGCCGCGCATAGAAGGAGAGATAAGGAGGCATTCTCTTTAAACCGAACTTAAGCGAACAAAGGTGCATTTTGAATATAGTTACGCATAAGATTTAAAACTTACCTAGAATAACACGGCAGTGAATAACATTATTAAGATTTGATATGACTTTGTTAAAAGCCAGTATCTCGACCCATTCGCCCCAAGTGCATCAGCTTTTATAGCTGAAATCTCGCCAAAAAGGATCAAATGGCAGCATAGTGTGCTGACGTAACGGTAGTACCAACAGCAAGAATGAAATAAATGGACAAACATCACTGTCATTGTAATGCAAATATCTGTAACCATAGCCCATGAGACATGCGAACAATCAATATGCGCCAATAAATGGCATTACATATCACCGCACAGAAGCAGGCAAAGCTCAGTAAGCCAGATTTCTTAAACTAAACTTTATCAAACGCGTAACCAAACCGATCCTAACTTAATGGTTAACTTTAAAAATTGTGAACGCGCACATGCGATCTTAGAATTTAACTTATTAGTAGGGTTTAAGTTTACGATTAGTATTAACGGATTTAACGATATGTTTATATGTATTTCTACAATTTCATTACCGTTACACCATAAATGGTGTACGATGAAATTACTCAACGGTTGACTACTCTGAAAAACTACAAACCGCTAAAAATGATATATTGGTGCGCCCTGAAGGAAAATGCACGGAACCAAAATGTCGATTAAGAATTTTGCTATTATATAAAGCAACGTCTAAATTTAAACTTAAACTGTTCATATTGTGCATTAATAACGTCTGCACTCACTCCTGTTATTTTATTAAGCGTAAATTTTAGGTGGTGTTGCTTAATCACATTCAAGTTTCAATCGAACGCCTAACCTAACGTAAAAATTCATTGTTACTAGGATCCTCGTGAAAATAGAAGTTAAATTTTAACCATAAAAATCATAATTTTACTTTAAAGTTTGTTAGCGGCCTTAACAACACGTTTTATGTGCCAATTTCTACAATTGCATCAAATTGTATAGAAGTACCAGGGGTAACGTGTCGAGAGTTTCATTTTGTGCTGCTAATACATTTCATAAGAATAATGAGAGGAAATAACTCTTACAAATGGTCAAAGAAGCCAGGAGCTGTCAAATGCTTCAATTATGGTGGACTGCATATACTGGCTGTTTACAACTATTTACCCCTCTACTTCATCTGTGTGCTTATTTGTGAAAATCTGCATTCGCGCATTTTCAGTGAAGTAAACAATTGCAGTCTTAAAATAAAATCAAATTAATTGTATCATGGTATTAAATCATGAATTGTGTGGCAATCTTTGTTGAAATATGGTAGAAAGTAAATTTTAGAACTTGTATGGGTGATTTTGTGCCACCAGGTGTATGTAAATTCTGTTGTGAGCATATATATATATATATATATATTGTTGGACTAGTGTGGTAGTCTTGAAACTGTGTGTCTATTTGGCTCATTTATTGAGAACAGCGTCAAAAGGCATTTGTCATCCTTTCACTAGGTAGTACTTTATTTTAATTATAAGTGAAGGATTAATTAGAATACCAGGAACATACAAAAGAAAGTCAGGAAATAGCCTGTATCATAATTAGAGCAATTCTGGTTAAGAAAGAACTCTCAATAATTGAGATCAATCCCTACCATTATGCTCTGGTGCAAAAAATATAACATTCATGAAATATGAAAATGGAAACATACTGCTTCAATGGGTGGAGCAAGAATTTTTTCTACTGGTTGGAAAAATGTCACCTCAATTATTAGCTCCCATTGCTTTTGAGGACTCTTCTTCATTGTCTAAAAGAGGCTGAACCTGAAAATCTTTAAGCTGGCTTCAAGAAGAGCAGAACGTATCTATTGGATAAAGATGCTTACCTTCTCACATACCAGTGCACAATTTAATAATATTGGTTGAGTGTTTTTGGATGCACTGGAAATAGAACATCTAAAAATCCTACAAGATTTGCAACCAAGCCACATACACACTACAAGGTGGAAGAAATGCCTCAGTGTTTCAGTAGGAATAAGTATTTCAGGGGAGGACTTGGCAAAGAGGCACAGCAATTTCAGTAAAAACAACATACAAATATAAATATATGCAGCAAAGGAAGATGTTTAAAATCATTGACATCAAGGGTGGCAAATAAGATGAAAAATAAAAAAAGGCAACTTATAGAATCTGACAGCAGCAGTGATGATATCAGTGCACATTATGAGGAAAACTGTGGCAGTCCATTTTTGATTCACAATGATATTGAAACCCCTCCATCTCTAGTGAACCATCAAACTCCATCTATAACAGTCTAAGACAGATTTCAATCTGTGACTACACCGTAGTAGAATGAGAAACTCTTCCCTTGAATAGTAAGGACACTGGATGAACAGCTAGTGTTATGCAAAGAAGTGGGCAACTCTAGAAGTGGCCTGATCAGAAAGATGAAATTAACCTCAAATATGGAGATGTAGTAGAGAAAAGTAAGCAACTAATATAAAAATATATGCATGAATAAATATGACATTCTTGAGTAGCACAAAGTTGGGGGTGTGACCAATTTTGTAAATAAAATGACAGTTTTGGTGTAGGCATTGAAATAACAATTTTTGACCTTGAATTCTTATACCACCTGTTATTTCATATCTATTTTGTTTTCTTTATCAAAACACCTATTAAATGGGGTGACATGCCATATGGGCTTGGTGACTTAGTTTAATGTTGATATTGTATGTGGCCTGAAGTCACCACACAGTATTGAGGTGATTTTGCCATGTGTGATTTAATTTTTTAGGAATGCAATAATGGCAAATTTCTCTCACACTCTCTTTTACAGTATATGGTTGGCACTGAAATAAATTATTCACAATGAAATAATTTTTGTTAGCTCTAAATTCTTAACCATACAAGATTAAAATGTAGAAAATCTGGCACCCCAGTTGACATTATTTAGTTAGGAAACATAATGGAGCAACTGCTAAAGATGGTGCAGAGCCATCCTGGTGGGGAGAAGTGGAAGACATACATGTTAGCATTAGCAACAATAGATTACAGCACATATTGCAGAAAGTAAAGGAATTAATATTTTTAGAAGACGAATAAAGCATGTTATTACTGTATGATATATATGTAACATGATGTAGTTAAAATTTAGAAGTAGAGAGTATTGTTGATGCCAAGTAATTCCAAAAAGAGACATTGGGCATTTAAGAATGTGGTAATGTACTGTTTTATATGGCTAATTCCGGACATTACTTACAGTAGAGTAAAGCACTGAAACTGTGGATACTACAATATATAGCAACACCATTGGGATGTGCTTATGAAATAGCAGTTTGGGGAGAAGGGGCATATTTAGGCAGCATGTTTTCTATTTACCTTTGCATGTATGTATGCGTGCACATTTAAATATTTACAAATCTCCTCATTGGTTAAGCAGTACATGAAGTATATGGTTTTTTTTTTTTTGAGTAGTGTTTAACGCCCGTTTTTACTACTGAGGCACCACAGGCGGTGGACACTGATGATACATGAAATGAAATGATAAATTGGGAAAAGGATATATATATTTTAAGGAAGGAAGCTTTCCAGGCCTAAGTTTAGGTAACTCCCCGGCATTTGCCAATTATGAAGACTGAGGAAAACCTGGAAAAAACCCCAGTCAGGGAGGACGGTCCTGGCGGGATTCGAACCGCAGACCTCCCGCTCACGAGTCCGTGTCTTAACGACCTCGGCCACCCGTGGCGGTTAGTAAAGTATATGGTGACAGAGATATAGTTAGTGTATAGGGGCGCCTAAAGATTTGAAATAGATGTTTTGGATGAAAACTTTAATGTAAAGGCATAAAAGCACTCATTAACTAATACACACATTTCATTAAAAAAATCTTTTTTTAATTTTTTTATATGTGTTATTAATTGTTGCTTTGATAGCATTGGTCTTGTAATATCTGTAGATTGGAAATGAATTGTGTAGGTGTAATTCTATAGTTAAAATGAAATTATTTAATGATGGCAGAATTGAGCTCTGAGGTTCCTGGCTTTCTGAAGCTATATGGCATTCACTTCTCCATGTAAGGGAGAAAAAAAAAAACCTTACCCAAAAATCAAACTCAGGACCTGTGGATTAGTAGTTCCAAATGCTACCACTAGACCACAGAAGTAGTTAATATTATTGTTTCCAATTTCAGGCAACTTGGTTTAATGCCTTCACCCTTCTGAATTCTCAATCAAAGGTAGTTGAGTTAGGTGAAGCTTGCAGGTTATTGTTATGATTCTGTAAGATGATTCTAATTCATTGTTAATCTTGATTACAGAAAATACATAATTTGAGTCTTCTTCATTCTTCTTCTTTGCCCTTTAATCCTCCATGCTATTAGCACTTTAAACCATAGGTCTTAAAATCCAATGCCCGAGTCAATTGCATTTCTGGACATGGAAATGTAAATGCACACTGAGGGAGGACTCCCTGAAGAGTGGTCAGCCCAGTATCAAGGCTGCCCCATATTCATCTCAAACACATGCATGCACATAGAGATGTAATGAATATTAATAATGAATTTGAAGATGAATTGATGTCAGTGAGACACTAACATGGCATTTGCCCTTTTTAAAATAGACTGAAGAAAACTACACAAAATCTCAGTCAGATTGGCTACAGCATTTAATCTGAGCCCTCCCAAACACGAATCCCTCATTCTTTATATATATTCTGCAGAAAAATAGCAAGACACTTGTGGTCGGTGTATTACAAAATAATTTAATGGAATTATAGTAGGAAAAAGGTATTGTAGACTAAAATAACTCTTGCCTTGTTTTAACTTTTTATATTCCTTTTTCTAGTATATGAAACAAGAGTTACATGCTCATTCAATTACCAAAACCCAGCTTAAGATGTGAACTTTTTTAAAACTCATAGCTGTAAATTCTCTTTTGTTAATATATCCAGGCTTTCCATAAATAATTTAAAATGAGATTGTACAAGTGTGGTGGTAAACAGGTAACATTCTTGCTGACAGACTTTGTGAGGGAGATTATGAGCACTGTGTTGCAGTGATTACCATTAATTAGGTTGGAAAGTTCCCACCCAAGCTGTTTCAGAAAATTAACAAACTGCAAAGCAGTTGGACATTTGGGTAGAATGCTGTTTACTGCTTCAATAATTTACTTTTTGTGAGCTTCTAAGATATGTTAAAACTAATATTATGATCAAAGCAGTTGCAGCTGTATTTGATATGATCTATTCTGAAAGGAAACATGAAATAATTCTCCTCAAGAGATCTATGTCCTCAGTGCTCAGGCAAGATGTTGGACTGAATGCTTGTGAGCAAAGTACTGGAAAGTTTTGTACCCCAGAACTAAAGCAGCAGAAGGAAGTATGCACATTAACTCCATAATCATTTAAAGGCTTTAATGGTGCCAGAAACCCATACAGCACATTTGGAATGTTGATGATAGTGACAAGTGAGTCTGAAAGCAGATCAGAAGATATCCTGGAGAGTCAAAAATGGCTACTTATGTCAAAATGATAGTTTTGTAATGAATAAATTCATTTCAGTCAAAATGCGGCGAGGATAACAGCTAAAACGAACAAAATTGTTTTGATAGAATCTGTAATTAAAGACTTAAACTGCACTTTGTATTAAAGTTCCCAGCAGGATGCAGCTTCTGCCCAAAAGGCAAGCTCCACCCAGATTTATTTAGAGAGAAATGATTCTGAAGATATATTGTGCCATCTAGCATGTGACAACTCTTTGACTACAAGCTGCAGTAGGTGACCTTGGCTCTGTTCCACTAAAGTATAACTAGGATATGAACATATAACTTGTAGTTATTAGTAGAATTGTTTCACAAAGGGTTATACTTGTACTTTACAACTCCATACTTACAAGTATACAAGTGATTTTTACTATTTTTGTTCCATAGAAATATTAATATTAGTTATGCACTTTAACTTGTGCGGGTTTCTCTATAAACGTAGAAATCTTGGTATCTACAAATACTAAAGATTAAATGTTTTTTAATAATTTTTGGAATCAGTTCACTTAAATATGCAAAGTATTGGTGAAAGTGATGATGAAATGAGTAGGGATCTGTATAAAGAAAAAATAATTTAGTTTTTAAGTATAATGAAAGCAGGCTAAGTGCAATTAAAGCATGGCCAAAAATTAATATTGGCTTTTCCTGTTTCAAATGCCTATTTCAGTCTAGTATCTTAGTGTGTTTGTTGAAAGCTCTTGCTATACGCACAAAAATATTTCTCCATTTATCTTTTTTTTTTTAAAATAGTCTCTCTTGGCACCATTTTCCCAATTTTTTGCATATAGTGAAAAGGTGGTTGCCAAACAATAAAAGCAGTCTTATATAAAAGATCAAATGGATTAATAAAATAAATAACCAAGTTGGTAACTTGATTCCTCGGTCATCTCTCAGCAATTGAAATTGATGCTGCTATGTATCTGTTTGCTATTGCCATCTCAAAATGAACTATTAAGCCTGAATATAGACAAATGCATAATAAAGTATTTAAATATCATTATTTCTGTGAAAAAATACAAATTTATTTCTAAGGAATGGACATAATCTAATTCAAGGAAAAGTGGCATGTGGCACACAGCTGTTCTTGACAATTATACATTCTTTCATGGAATTGAAGTTACAAGTTCATAGTTTACAAGGACATGGACTAATACATTTGTATTAGACCATACTTTTGGGGAACAGAGCCCAAGGGATATTGTTTAAGAGAAAAGGACTAGACAATTGAGTATCTCAAGCAATCTTTAAGGAAAAGCGATGACAGTTTCCCATTAAAGATGATATTATATGTGCTGCTACTGATATTGATTCTATAACTTCGGTCATAGGAAAAACAAAAGGGAACCATTTTGAAAACTGATTGGTACACATATTAGCACCATACATATTCAACAGAACACCTAGAATTGTAGGACTAGAGATATGGCTTAATCCATTTAATGATCATAAAGAGACATTGTGATATGTGCAATTAGTTCTGCTGCATTTTCCAATATCTTTCCAATATTTGCTTGCAACTAATTGCAGCTTAGGCAAGTTCTTTCATTAATTCTTTTTATGTTGTGTTTCAGCTATTAATATCTTGTAAAGAATACTATGATCAACTATAAAACAACATTTTTATAATTTTTTTGCTTTGTGTTTTTCCAAAAGTAAATCTATGAACAAAATCTGTAACATTTTGCATCTTGAGGTACTAAAACACTGGTCACATGTGAAGATGCAAGGAAATTTTTTTTTTTTAAATAACTATCAACATTTTTAATTGCTATTAGGTATATCATCTTACAAATGCTTAATCTTGGGTTACTAAAATAAATGATTCTGCTAGCTTCCTCCCTGTTATTATTTCTGCGCTGAAAGAAGGTTGTAGAAGGTATTCAGTCAATGAAGACTTGTAGTTATCTGTTTTGTATAAGAAAACTGAAGCACTTTTATTTGGTGAATTAATTAGGCTTGCGTCATCCACATCGGTCATTGGTTAAGTTTGGTTAAATTTAATCCTGATGATATATTTATTCATATTACTAAGTCAATAGTTTCATTCGCTTGATTAATTTTTTTTTTATTATTATTTTAGGTTAGAGGAGCGGTCCATGCTGTTAATTACATGGCCTAATGGAGTTTTCCTGTAGATCGCTTTGACCTGAGGTGTATAGTTAAAGCTTACCAAGATCATGTAGGCAGAAATGCAAATACCTTAAAAAACAATTTGGCAGGAGAAGACTGAGCAAAATCATCCCTTTCTAGGCAGTCTGGCTCATTTAACGAAATACTTGTAGCCAACATTTAAGAGGAATTGTGCTGGCATATTGAATGAAAATGCAGAAAGTAATTCGACCATTTAGCTCAAGAAGTTAAAAGATTTCCCACTAACATTTGGAAGCTGGATCAACTAACCTTGTAGACAAATCAGGGAGAAAAAATGTTATAATTACCAGTGCGGCTGGTCCATTTCTGCCTGCTTGTGTTTATAAGGCAGAACGAATGTATGATTTGTGGTCTGAAGGAGGACCAGCTGCTGCCCGATACAGGTTGCGGCGGTGGGATATAACGGGAAGAACGTGCTCGTTTCATGCGGTTTTGAGTAACGTAATCAAGTGTTGCTAATGAGATCCCTAAACCATGCAATTGTTTTCTTAGTGTTGTGAAAGATAACATGGATAACTAGGCTGTGGCAGAACATGTATTTGCACTAAGAACTTTTTTTAGTTGAAATTAATCACTCATGTGCAGGGAAGTATTAGAAATGAATTTAATATCGCACAGCATAACAGAATTCCGTCCCGAAACACTATCCTAAAGTGAGTGAGTAAATTTAATAATTGGGGCAATATTTGTGATAACAGTCCAAACGCCTGAGAATATTGCAGAGAAGCTGTGCACCATTTAACTCGCTCTGCAAGGCTTTAGTCAATGTCTTTGAAACTATCGGACAGAAGTTTTCGCTGCATTCTACACTGTGACTTCATAGTTCATCCATATAAATATTAATTTGTACATCGAGTTAAACCAGCTGATAATAACTTTTTCGAATGCAGTTTTGTAAACAGTTTACTGACATTTTTAATGCCAATCCAAATATTCTGAACAGACTGTTTAATTCGGATGAAGCACATTTCAACCTTTCTGGTTATGTAAATAAACAGAATTTTCGCTACTGGAGTGATGAATAACCCTTAGAATTGTGGGAAAAACCACTGCACTGTCCAAAAGCAACGGTCAGGTGTGGCGACTCTGCCTTTGGAATTATCGGCCCGTAGCTTTTCGAAGAATATGTTCGATCTATGGCCGTCAACTCAGAACGGTACAAACAAATGCTCACAGTGTTGGAAATTCCCAACGAAATTAATTTCGATGATAATTGGTGGTTTCAGCAAGATGGCGCCATAACGCACGCTGCTCGTGGTTCAATGAATTGTCTGCGAAACATGTTTCTAGGGCGCATAATTTCGCGATTAGGGGACATAGCCTGGCCGTCAAGATCTCCCCATCTTGCATATTGAACATGTTATTAGTATACAAAATGGTAAATCTTTTTGGTACCTACCTGGTGTCTTCTGATGGCTCATTTTCAACCTGTTCATCGGGGTGTTGCGGTGTATGCCAAAATGTTTGGCAGCTTCTTGTTGACTCATTGAAACTTCCCGGATCACATTCAAGCTTTTCTGTAATAACACGGGAACCTATCCCTTATATTTGCGATTACCAACCTTCCTTTTGTAGACTCGACCCATTTTGAAGTGATAATTTGAAAAATAAATAAATAAAATAGCATGATACAAAGTTAGCCCGCTCATCTGAACTAACATATATATAAAATTAACGAACTAAATGAAGCTATACACTTAGTAATATGAACTAACATGCTACTGTGATTTATTTCCAGTTATATTTATAATAAATCTGGTAACTGCAACGAACCAAATTAACAAGGCCATGTAATTAACACATGGACCACTTTTCCACCATTTATTCTATCGATACCTACATTGAAATCTGGTAAATATAGCCGGTCTTGGTGTGGGGTAAGTCACTTCCACAGATTACTTCTATTATTTATTGTTCTGTGACATAATAGTGGCGAAACTGAAGAAACATGGTGTCTTATAGCCACAGATATCGTAAGCCTAGCTTCACGCGAATGTCGTTACTCACTAGGCATAGAAATTGGCATATTTTACTGTAAAAGCGGCGATTAAAACATACAGAATTGATTGCGAATGTTGGAAGTATCAGAAAACATGGGCTGGTTTTTTTTTTTTTTTTTTTTTTTTTTTTTTTTTTTTTTTTATGTGTGTGGTGCTTTAACGTGTTAGAAAGTACAGTAAGCGTGTAGCGTGTAAGTGAATTGGTTCACAGGTGCTTGAGTTATAGCCATTGTTTATATAGAAATCATTCTCTATCCCACCAAATAATCTTGCCATTTTCCACAATGGACACTTAACAGAATCAATAAAATACTACAAAAATGAATGGAATTGATTTCTTACTTACTGACTATATATATATACTTGTGCAAATTAATGTGAACAAAGATGTTATTCTATTTTTTAATTATTTAAAAAAATACAATGTTACTTTTTACTAAAGTTTTTTAGTACTTAATGTGCCCATCTTTGGCCTTAAATACCATTTTTACTCTTTTTAAGAACAATTAATTTCTTCATATTTCATCACAGCACAAATCCTCTTTTCTTTGTTGGTGCAGCCCATTTGCCTCATCTGTTTCTTGGTAATCGCCCAAAGAATCTCAATAGGGTCGAGATCCGGTGAATTTCCAGGCTAGTCCAAACACTGGACACCATTTTTCGCCATGGAGTCTGAAACATTCTTCGATGCATGATATGGGGCTAGGTCTTGCTGAGAAATCGTATTTTCAATTTTCAGTTCCTCTGTTAATCTCTTCAGTTCTGGGGCGGCTTTTTTCTGTAAAATTGGGATGCACCTGTCGCTGTTCGTTACTCCGTCAATGGGATCAAACATTTAGTGCCCGTGAATACAAAACAGCCCCAAAACTTCTTCTTTTGTCGAAACATTGCCGTCTGTTGGCTGTGCTACGATATTTCCTCTCTTGCTTCTCCTTGCGAGACGTTCAATCCCTGTACTTTAAAACGCCTTTCATCAGAAAACAGGACCCTTCTCCAGTCTTCTTGTGTCCAGTTCTGATATTTTCTAGCTCACGCTATGTCAGTAGCTGTTTTCTGACTGGTCTTCTAACTTTCCTTCCAGCTTCTAGACAATGCATATGCACTGTTGAAACATCGATTTTTACACCTGCAGCCTCTAAATATTTTTGCAAATCAAAACTGTTCCTTTCAGAATTACTTTTGCTAGTTCTGATTACATAGGCATCATCTTTCTGGGACTTTTTCGTTTTCAACCACATCGTCCTTTGAGGTGAAATTTATCCAATGTCACTTTTCCTTCTAATTATGTTATTAACAACACAGACACTTAAATTACATTCAGCTGCTATCTGTCTCTGAGTCATATTACTAAATTTATGGAGGGTTATGAACTTATTTCTATTCTTAAGAGTAATAGCCATTACGAATGAAAATATGCTTGTTAAATAAAACGTTAAATTAGCTAGAAATACAAATTGCTTAGCTTGTAGTAAAAGCAAACTGCAATTAACTATCTCATCAATGGGTAAATATAATGGTGCTTTTTTAAAATTATAAATGCACCGTAAATACCATAAATGACACCACGACGGAGAAAAACATTCATCCCTTTTAACTAGGAGCATGGACTTTATTATTTATGTTAAACTTCCTGCATACCACCTTCAAAGGCCGAAGGGCTCTAGCGAATCATAAGCGTGCGGCGATGCCTATTACTACCTACTCCATGCTACTAAATACAAATAGTTTATTGCAAGTTTCAATAGTTCATCAAATTTAATGAAAATTAATTTACAAATATATTTTTAAAAACCCGTAATTTTTAGCTTGAATTGTTCCCCTTTCGTAAGTAGTTTTATTACAAATATATTCGCTTCGAACAACGAAAAGCAGGACTGCACAAGACCACGGCGCACTATATTTAGAAGGTAGGTATCGATAGCATACATATAGGTGGAATACGTGGTCTGTGCGTTATTTACATCATATATTAATTTTCAGTTATCTGGTTTATTTCAATGGTTTACAGTTGGAAGTAAAAAAAAAATTTAATACATTAATATTGATTTAGTAAAGTCACACCAGGAACTTGTTTAATAGAAAGTGTTAGCACCACATGGGTTTGCTCTTATCTGTTTTTAAGACAGTGTATGGCATAATAGCATATTTACATTTCTAAACAGCAGTAACTCAAGCAGAAGTGGACAAAGAGCATACATACATCGTGCAAATTTTGAAGTTGATGATGAAAGTGTAGTGTGTGCATTAAACCTGTCATGCCAAACTTTGTGATTAGGTGGGACAATTTCCCAGCAAATTTCTCTCTATCATCGTATGTGACAATGTGGGTTAGCAAAGAAAGGAGGAAAAAATATGAAGCGAAGTTTGGATCGAGGAATTTTAACAGTGTTTAACGCCAGTTTTTACTACTGAGGCACCACAGGCGGTTTGGGTCGAGATGAGAGTTTTAGATCCTGATGTTATAACATGTTTCGACTGGTTTGCAAGTGAGGTTATACAGAGACAGGTATACTCGTTGTGTAATAGTTATTTTGCTGCTATTAATAGCTCTGCGGCTTTGTTTATTTGGTTCGTTGCATTTACGTGATTTACTTCAATAGTGTGTAGTTGGTATGTAACTAAACAAGAGCGTGTTAGTTCTTTAGTGTTTTATTAAGTTAAAATTTATTTACTGAAATCACACCAGGCACATGTGTAATAGACAGTGTTTAATACAACATGGGTCGCTCTTGTATGTCTTAGCTATGACAAGCATCGCACAATACCATATTTACATTTCCTAAATAGGAGTAATTAAAGGAGGAGTATAAAGAGTATATACCGTGCAAGTTTTGAAGTTAACAATGCTGTAGTGTGTATTAAACATTTCTTACTAAAATTTGCGGTTAGAAAGAACATTTTCTTTGTGCGATTTTTCTTAATTTACTATCTTATGTGATAGTGAGAGTTAATGAAAAGGAAAGATCTGGAAGAACGTATGGAGCTGCTTTTGGAGCAAGATGAACAGAGTTTAACTCATTCGCTCACACACGCACTAACCTTAACGCTAACCTCGAATAAATCCTAGAAACCTGTGGACCCAGTGGTTTGCTGCGGCGACCTACGGCCTACGCTCGCCGCCTTTTCGTAAATATAAATTTATACGGGATTGTGTGTTATTAAGTAGGCGGGTAAATCGTAATGGTGAAAAATCTTTTGCAAGGGAAAAATTCGTAAATATAAATTTACAGCGGATTGTGTGCATCGTACTATGTTATGGAGTAAATCGTTGTACAGTGACAAATTTACTTTAACTCCAGCAGAAAGAGAGAAAGCCGTTGCATGTAAACGCCTTATTATCCAACTATATATATGCAAGTCACACTGCCCTCTGCTTTCTCCACTACCGCTTGGAAGCGATTTGAGACTGGAGTTTCAGAAATTGTCACTTAAATCGTACTTCTGTAAGGATAAGTTTCGACTCTCTCGAGTGCTGTTAGCATGTAGTGTGAATATGGATGTGTAAGTGTTGTATGACATTTGTGTAATAATGAGTGCATCAAAACAGTTCATATGCCTGGAACGTGATTGGGAATTTGAGGACAATAAACAGCTAGGGAAGCATGTTTTTATAGAACACCCCAAAAATTAAATATTTTTTCGCCTCTTGTAAAAAAGACACAATCGTACGCCTGTCACTGTGAAATGAAAACAACTACATGCAGATTATGCAATCATGGGACATTTCCTTCACCCCCACCTTCTGCCGTTCGGAACTGAGGAGTTCGGCCATCTCCGTTGTCGCTTGAAACTGGAGCTCAAGCAGCTACCTCCGAAGCTCCGAAATGCAAGGATGTCTGAGTAACGAACGTCGGCGTAGAAAGCCGAAATCCTCAGTACCAAACGGCAGTTATTTTCGTAAAACAATTGCAAGGTTCAAATCTGTGGTCCAGTTTCAAAATAGCAGTTTCATGAGACAAGTCTGCGACGTATGCGTAGAACGGCGAGATGAGCGAGATTAAAACTGCAACGACTGTTACAGTAGCATTGAATGTATTTAGAATATAATTTTGCACGCTGTAACATTTTTTGTGCTTTCCAAATATTTTAATATTTGAACTAAATTAAATAAACGCTGAGTGGCTAATTTTTCAAACATTTTATTAAGCGTTTTATACATAGCGATTTTACTTCTAACAAAGATAACCAATATTAAAATTGAGGTTAGGTTACATTGTAGTTAAATATCAAAATACAGAAGAAAACTTATAATATTTCAAGGCTTGCTTGCATTTTAAATTAGTATATTGCAAATAATATAAATTTATCGAATATATTTCAATCTTTGGCTCTGCAAAAAAGTTTTAAATCTTAAATGAACGAATTATATAAAATGCATTAATCACCCATTTATTTAGCTTATATTGTAGTACTGAAGATGCCCACAAATAGCATATCTTTTAACATGACATATTTCATGCCCTAATGCAAAGAAAAGGTACATTTATACCTTTGCTCAAAATAGCATTAGGGAATGTTATACAGTTAGATTGGTACTTTCTAGTGCAAGAATTCAAACTAAATGGGAAAGTGTTTATAGATTTGCATTGAAATGATTTATACCTGTTATCAAGAGGTCCTTAATTAGCACTAATTATATCCACACTAAATTCCATTTTATGATGTCTTTTAAAGACTAATTTTTAAATGTGTAATGAAGCAGATTGGGAAACTGACATTCAGATTCACCAAGGCTGGAGTTTTTGCAATCCAAAGACCCCTTTCGTTCCAGCTCCTATCTCTTCTTTGACTGTTAATAAACAAATGTGTTTTATGCCAATACATGCATTTTTGCTTATCCATTTCAAAGAGCAAATAATGAAAGAAGTGTGTAGCAGCCTTTATCCTTGGTGTAGAACTCTGTGGTTGCTTTTGAGTACCCTACATGAGCTACATTTTCTGAATAATTAATATTCAGTGATTGCATGTGCTTTCATGGTTTTTCTTGAGTTATGACTTGGGACTTGACACTCTGGAAGGTTGAGTATATCATTTAGCATTTATAGATAGATATGGTTATCACATCTTGTTTAGAAAGAGAATAGGTAACTTTTGTTTCTTGTATTTACTGTAACTGAAAGTTTCACACCACAAAATCAAAATGCACTGACTCGTCTTTCTTATTTATGCTAGCTCTTTCTCACAAGACCAAGTGATGTGATTACATTACAGTGCATCCTTTTATGTAAGATATTTGATGCTTATAATTGTGTATAAGGTATTGCCTGTTAGGATACCTAGTGCATGATGGTGCTAGGTGACCACCTATTATTATGTTACTAATATACTCATATGTTTAAATCATCTCATGTCAGAGTAAATTTGGGTTTATGACTTATACAATTCAATACCAATATTATGAACTAAGTACATATCTAGAAATAAAGTCTTCAGATTGAAATATAATCAATATATTATGAAGAACATTTATATACATACTTTTTCCTCCATTTATAATATCAGAGTGTTGGATTAATAATTTGAGGAAATCCCACACAACAGATATGCATAAGATACCTTGCACTTCCCAAGAGAGAATCCTGGACTAAGCAGCCTGATGAGAGAATCAAATTCAAATCTACATTCTTTATCTCTACAGCTCCATTAGATACAGGACAAAGGCTAAAAGCAATGGCTCTAGGAAACTTGCAATTATTACATAAAACATGTTTATTCTACATTGCTTAGTTTTTATAGCTTTCTGTTTTCTTGCTCCACTCTGTTCCTAGCAACAGCAGTAGTTGAAACTCTTTATTTGTGTGTAACTTGAGCTGAATAGTAAATCAAATGAATGTAGCTTCTGAGTTTTACCAATTTAATTTTATGATAATCCAGCTTGTGGTTAGGAATTTTATGGACTCTCATACTTGAAGAGTTTTTTAATATTCTTTTGTTATGGCCATATTTTTATTTGTTTTTCAGGGTGAAGAACATGAGTGCTGATTTGAATGTTTTGCTACATGAAGTAAATGAGGTTATAAAGCAACTTCAACAACATAATAAAGAAATAGTAATAGATGGTAATGCAATATTTGCATCATTGAAACAAAATTTCCACAGAAATAACCATGTTGAGTATGTTGTAAGACAGTTCCTTGGCCATGAACATTTGGATGAAATTGACCAGTCACATGATATTACTGGCAATGTTAATGTTGATTTAACACAAGATCCTGATTGTGTTGGAAAAGGGGATTCGTTGTCAAATCATGCTGTAGGGAAGAAAAATGTTTCAAACAGAAGCTTTTCTATATCACTTGATGATGATGATGATGATGTAATTGTTTTGGATTTGGACTCATGTTCCTCAGATGTAGAAATATTAACTGAAAGTACCTCATCACTTGGTACCAGAAGTAGAAGTGACTATAAGAGAAATGTGCAGAATGTGGGAAACAAAAGCCAGAGCCATTCACCTATGGATGCTGAAATAATAAATTCTCCTTCAGTGAGAAAGGCACCTACTATTGATTTGGATGATGCTAACATTAATGATCCAAATAATTTCATACAGAAACCTTCAGTAGTGGCACCTCTTATTGTTTTGGATGATGTTAATGATAATGATCCAAATAATTTCATACAGAAGCCTTCAGCAGAACAAAGTTATAATTCTGAATTTAACTCTAAATCTTCATTAGCTAGTAATGCATGCTGTGATTCTATAGCAAAGAGCAGTTATAATGTAGAATTCCATACATGGCCAAGTATTTCAAGGACATTTTCCAAAGAAAGGGCTCCTAAGCTTAATTCAAAACCTTTTGAGACCAGTAATGCTTGTTATACAACCCAGAAGGACAAGCATAATATTGTAGATGGTGATTTTGATGAATTCTCATCTGAAGAATGTGATGTTCTACCATTAAATCAGAACCAAGAAGGTATTCGTGATGCATTATTAGCAGAAGCTAGGTTAATTCATAACATTGTTCCAAACCAGCATTTGGATCAGATATTCTCTTATTTAGAGGCAAATTTGGACAATGTTGACAGAATGAATGTAGTTCTGAGTGAATTCTTAAAAAGAAATGAACAGAATGAAAGGAATGACCAGAAAGAACAAAATGTTTATTCTTTACCATCAACCTCAGCAGTTCCTGTAAAAACTTGTGAAGCATCTGTTGTACAGACTTCTGTACCAATTACTTCTACTGTTGACAAACTAAAATCATCAAGAAAGATTGATGCCAACCCAGCTTTTTGGGACACCAATGTCAGTGCAGTTCCAGAAGCTGGAATTTGTAGCATTTCAGATAACAAGCAACCCATTCTGCCTCCTTCCAACGAAGCAAAAGAGAATGAAGATACAAAAGCAGAAAATGCAACTCCTGCAGGCAATGAATTTCTTGCTTTATCTGTACATAACCTCACAAGCACCGTAGATAGACAAGAGAATTCAAAGAGAAAAAGTGAATTCACAGACAGACACTTACTTAACAAAAAAGTCAGCAAAACTAAGCATAACCAATTAAATCAGGAGCACTTAGCTACAAGAAAACCCAATAAAAAAGAGGTAAAAAACCATTATAAAGGCTTAAAAATAGAAGATAGTTCAAAAGAAAGCCAAGAAAAATATTCCAGGCCTGTAGACTTAAAAGCAGAAGATGGAAAAATTAAAGAGTTACCAGAGAAACATTCTATACCTGGAGGCAATGGCTCTGTACTAAATGTCCACCCTTTCAGAAATTTAGAAATGAAGGCAGGACCAGTGCCAGTTAAGGTGGAAGATTTTTCAGAACAAAATGCTCACAGTTCTAGTTCCATGGTGACAAGTTCTAAGCCTTGTTGTTCAAAATCTATTGACTCTGAAAGTGATTGTAAAGAAGCTGAGGAAGAGGTTCGATATCAGACACTGCTAGCTATCTTCCCAGCAGCAGATCCAGAATTTTTGTGGCAAGCAGCTAAACATTTTGTAGATAATGGTGAAGGCTTTAGAAACTTCATCACTCATATTTTAGAAACAAAAAATTTTCCAACCCGTGAAGAATATGAACAACGCTTGGAAAAAGCTGCATTGCAGAAGAAATATTTTCAAGATTTTTCTGTAGAAGCATTTTTAGACATGTTTCCAGATCCAATTAAATATTTTAAAGAGAGCGAAAAGGTGTACAATTTAAAAGATAGAACCTGTGCAATTGAGTATTTGAAAAACAAATTTCATATTATAATGCCACAAACAGTTATAGACATTTACCAAATGAATAAATATAACTTAACAAAAGCTTTTGAAGAACTATTAATGATGGAAAAAGAACTTATGGAAAAAAGAGGAAACACAACATTTCATAAAACATGGCACCCGAAGTCAGAGTACCAAGTACCTGATGAACCTAATAAGATGCTTCTACAGGAGGTGAGTGTATGCATTTTTATATTGTGATTTGGGTATAATTTTTAGCTTGTGCTTTATTACCATTGTCCAAACTGAAATATAGAGTTTAAAAATATAAACATCTGATTTCTAAAGCATGAAATTAAATTCAAAATAAGTAAATGTCATAAAATTAGCCAGTATGAAAAGAATGTATAACAGATGAAAGGAAAGTTTGCATGTTTCGGAAATTTATCTGATGTCAGTCATTTGTGCAGGAAAAAGGCAATTTGTATGCATATGTGCATAATTTGAATCGTGTACAATATCAAATAATTATAAATAGGGCTCAGATTTGTATGATCTATAAACTTTAGAAATATGCATGCATTTATGACCAAATTAGGGGAATATGACTTTAGAAACGAAAAATATTGCAAAATTCTATAATTAAGTTTTTATTAAGAAAATTTTATTTTCTTTGTTTCTTCCCCATGCAGAACATTTGGTACATAAAGGTATTATACACTCTTTAAATTGAAATGGTTGGTTTATATGAATTACAATATAATATAATAAATTTCTTTGCTAAATTATAAATTTAGTATAATTATTCTTATTCTAATTCAGGAAATAATCCAAATAAAATAATTACAATGTAATTAAATCCCCTGCAAATCATCTACAAACTTTACTAATCTGTCTTCGGTTTGTCAGTAATCTCCTACTGGAATTGTGGGAGACAGATGTTCTTCCATCACTTCAAACAGTTCTTTCACATCTTTGGGGGTTAATTGCTCATTCTGTTCCTTGTTTATTTTTCTCAATATTGCTCTCTTTAGAAACTCCTACTCTGTTTCCATTCTTCTTGAATTTATCAATCACTAATTAAAAAAAACTATACATTTATTTTGAATTTATATCAAATTTATTTATTTATTTATAACTCTTGCCCAGATACAATTTATATAACATTTAGCACTATTCTTTCTGCTATTTCTACCACTAAGTGTATTATAATCACTGACACTGATAAACACTAATTTCTAAATTCAATGAATGAATTGGTTTGCAATTCATGTAATTGATATAGTAAATAACACTGAGTTTGTTTGTATGCTCTATTTAAATCTATGGTGCAGCCAATGAAACTACCCATTGCATGGTGGTGTTCCTACATTTCTTGCATTAATGAAGCATTCTATGATGTTCTGTTCTTTCAAAACATGCCTGTACTTTATGCATGTTTGAGCTCAGTAGCAAAGTAAAATAAACATAGTATAAAAACCTGTAGCTAGTATATCAGTCATGTTTTTTCCATCGCTTGAGTTTGCATAACCTAAGTACTTAAAAAGAGATTAGACTATAAAAAAAAACATTAATTTTTAATGTTAATGGATCAGGGTTTTTTTTCTTCCCCCTCTTTCCTTCCTCATTGTTTAATCTAAACTTAAAGATCAGGGTTCTCAAATGGTTTGCCATGAAAAAAAATTACATAGGAAAAGAACAGACAAAAATATGCCTTGACATTAAATATGTTAATTGCTTACTGTATTATATTTTTAATATTTTTGTAATGTTGTTTATTATTAGAAACTGCAAACTTAATAATTAAGAATTCTGTCAATAACATTACACTATCTTTGCAATTGAAAGGGAAATGTGTATTTATTTACTTTTGCACATTGTTCAGTGCAGGGAGGAATCACAAATATACTGGTAAATCTTGGTCTGCAGAAGGTACTCACATTTCATATTTTTAATGTGAGTCAGTGCCGAAAATCCTAGTATGCTTAGATATGTTGTTGAAAACTGAAGTAGTATAGATGTGGCATGTTCTAACTGTCTTATCTATAAAACCAGAATTGAAGTAGTGATTTTTCCCTAAATTTGAGCTATCAGCCTGAAGCTGTCAACTCTTCTGCCTTCTAATTGTAAATGTTTTGTGTCCTCAGTAGTAATGGTAAAGGGGTTGTGAACCCAGTTGCATTCACTCATCTTGAGGCAAGGAGAATAATATTGCAGTTTGTTTTCCAAAACAGATGTTCTTAAATCAGACTAGAATTAATATCAGTATCTGCTGTAACAGAAAACATTTCAAGTTTGCTCTTTTTAACTTTTGATTTCCACAGTTGTATTTTTCTAAAGAAATGTATTCAGTTTGTACTAAATGAACTTCACAACTAGTGGGATTGCTAATTCTCACAAACATTATAAACCAATGTCTCACAACTTTGTTTTAAGAGCAACCATTTCTTTTGAAATTCACCTGAAATAGCATCCCTAACTTTAGTACACACATTCTAAGTGTAGTTTTTCTTTTTTATCCTTGTCAACACCTTCCCCCTGCTATAAATTCCAGACAGCTTAAAGGGAGATAGCTTACACAAGCAGAATTATATTTATTAGTTTTATAATATTAGAATGTTATTACTCAAGAAAACTGGAACAAATATATGGAAACCTACAACTATTGAGCTATTTCTACTACTTATTTCAAGCAAAGCATGGATGGTAGTAAGAGGTGTCTTATACCATGCAATCAGTGATATTTTTCCTGTGAGCAAGCCTACACTTATTTGCCATGTCATGAAGTGGATAGCAACCCTGCTTGCTTACTTGTTGACCTTGTTGAATGTCGCATTTGTGGTGTAGCTGTTCGCAAGTGACTGTTGTGGTTTTCATTTCTTAATTTGGCAGTACATAAAGTGTATTATGCCTTGTGTGTTTACAATGGCATAGCATGTCTATGTACGATTCATATGTGTTTACTCAGTGGTGAAAGAACCATAGGATCAATTTTTGAGCATACAGTTGATTCTGTTACTTACGTGAATACCATACCAATGCCTTTTTTCAGAAAATTAACCAACAAGGAGCTTGATCATGTATTTTTTCAACAGGACTCTGCCACTGCTCACACTGCAAAAAATTCCGTTAGAGTAATTGATAGAGTGTTTCCACAAGCAGAATTAGGATTTGTAGTTCCCTTGGTCCCCCTATTTAACAGCTTGCAATTATTATCTTTGTAGTATATTTAAAAGAATCATATACAAAGCGAACCTGCATACCATACAAGAACTCAAAGATAATATTTATCGGGAAATTGTCTGGATTTCTCAAAATGAACTATGGCAAGTGAAGAATAATTTCCTAAAGAAATGCCAAAAATGTGTGGAGAATGAAGGCAGGCAGTTCCAACACATCATTAATAATTTGTTAAGTAATGAGCCTCTTAAATTGGTATATATTGTATTTTGTTGGTTTGTTTTATTGTTTTCCCTCATGCTAATTACTAAAACTTGACTGAATGCCCCATTTTTTAAAAAAAAAATTATTGTGTTTAACCCCTATTTTTACTACTGAGGCACCACAGATGGTGTGACCACTGGTGTGATACATGAAATGAAATAAAAAGATATATTGGTAAAGTTTTTTCTTTAATTAAGGAAGGAAACGTTCCAGGCCTAAGTTTAGGGTACCTCCCCGGCATTTGACAGTTATGAGAACTGAGGAAAAACCTCAGGGAGGATGGTTCTGGCAGGATTCGAACCCCAGACCTCCCGCTCACGAGTCTGTTCCTTAATGGCCTCGGCCACCCGTGGCGGTGACTGCATAATGAGAGTGTGCTTGTTCATAGGCAAAACACTCCAGGGGAAAACAAACTGATTGCACAGGTAAAGGACAGTTCAGTGAAGTGAAACTAGGACATGAGATCAAGTCATAATTATGGTAAAAGAGTGCAAGTAACAAATAATTCATTGCATACCCCCCATAGTGGGTTTATGAGTTTTATGTCCTTGAATTAATACTATGGTAACTATTAATTGAATAATAATAACAATAATGATAATCACCACCACTATTCCTCCTCCTTTTGCTCTTCTTGTTTTTCTCCTCCTTCAGGACATAAATAGATAAGAATTTATTCAGCAATGAACTGCAGTTTTTTTCTGAAAGTCAATGAACTTAATGCGCAAACAATTTTTCTATAAGTGACATTTCCTGTAAAGGGCAGAAAGAAGGAAAAAGAAAGAGATTGCAGATGCTAGTAAAGGAGTAAGCTGCTAACTTTGGCATTTAAAATAGCAATAGCATATGTGCCAAACCCTTGCTTCCAATAAATTGCCTCCCTCTTTTTCTTTTTCTTCTTCTTCTTCTTCTTCTTCTTCTTCTTCTTCTTCTTCTTCTTCTTCCTCTTCCTCTTCTTCTTCCTCTTCTTCTTCTTCTTCTTCTTCTTCTTCTTCTTCTACTTCTTCTTCTAAATCATAAATGTTTCCAAAAACCACAACATAAGTACTGTAAACAACACTTTGAAACTACATATTCCATACCACAGTACACAATCTACAAGTTGGCCTGTCTTTAATGTGTTCTCTTTACATCCACATTTTTCATTTAAGTTATTTGATAGGCATTTTGTATATCATAATTACCTATTTTCCAGAATTCACTAAATAAAGTTTCTATTTTATCCCTTCATATTTTATCAAAGCATTCACATCTACATGGGGCTCTTATTGTTCTTGCCTGTACAACTTATTTTTATCTTTTTGCTTTAATATTTTTTCCTAGATTTTTGCTTCTTTTTATTTACATTAACTTTACACTTTAATTTTTGACAAGGTTCTTAATAGAATGAGTGGAAATTTCATGAGATCACTCATTATTTTGTGATATTACAAATGAATTCACAGCATAAATACAGTGTACTGTTCTCAGTAAAACAGCTAGAGAGGACAAAAAAAATAATGAAAATCCTAAATCTGAGATTGGCATAACTTTTATTTATTTTTGTAATCATTCCACAGATTACAATGCAGTAATGTATTGAATTATTTGTTTAAATTTATATAATATATGAAATATGTAGTATTTTATTTTTATTTATTTAAATGCTGAGAAAAAATACAAGAGGCTTCGCCACTTTTGTCTTGGCCATTCTTAGGTGTAACCCCCATAAATACAATTTGCATTACAATAATTTCTTTAATTAGTTGTAAATTAAACATAATTATTCTTATTTCAATTTCTAAAACAATACCAAATAAAATAATAATATAATTGTTGTACCCTCTGTGTAACTTCCCACAATTCTTGCTAAACTCTGTCTTTGGTTCATCAGTAGTCTTCTACTGGAATTCAGCCACCACCTCAGTAATTCTCTTTCCAGTCATTCCTTATTTATTTTCCTCATTCTTACTCTCTTTTAAGCTTCTACTCTGTTACAATTTTTCTTGAGTTTATCAATCACTAATTAATAAATAAACTTAACATATTCCACTCTACTTCAATTAAAAACAACATTTGCAGACTAATTTTATAGCCCTAAACCTATTATATGAGTGCCAATAATTTAATATGAAACTAATTTAACAAATCACCAAACACTCATTTGTTAACCATCACTTAGTTTAAACTCTATATAAGTAATCCGCTCTATTATTCATTTGAAATAGATTCCCCAAAATACTACTTCAAAGTATAACACATCTAAATGATTACATACTTAAAATGACATTGCCTAATAATCTAATAGAATACAGGCATTCCTTATCATCTAAAATTTATCTAAATTACATATCTTTCAACTAACCATTTCGATTTTGTGTTTACCTTCCATAAAAACCTCCCTAATTTAGGTATCTGCTTACTATCTTCAAAGATCTTTCTTAATACTTTATTCCTCATTAACCATTTCTTATTAATTAAACTTTCCCTCCAAACATTTGTAGCTTTATATTGGAAGATAATTTGAATTTCATCTTCCTTCTCCCCACATATGGTACACATTCCCGGAATAACATTCCTCTTCATTTCCCATAATTTTCAAACACCTAATCAAAACCAGGCTATCCCTTCTCTTTCATTTTTCTTGCAAATTAAAATATACTTATCTTTTTCTGGGCCATCTTTTAATTCCTTATAATATGCTCGTGAGCTTTTCTCCCTAATCTGGTCATATAAAATTTGTCTATCCATATCTTCTATTCTTGATCTCATTTCCCTCCAACAACCACTTCTAAAATATCCAATTTTAACCCAGAAGTCTCCTAACCCATTGTTAGGAGACTGTTATCTAATTTTGTTCAACCAAGTATTCCTTATTATTCCCAAATATTTTTCTGAAAATTTCAGGCATATTTTCACAATGTTAGTATCCAATAACTCTTGAACCGTAACTAAATATTTTGATACTTTCTCCATTATTAACCCTCTCATGCTTATTTTTCCTAACTGTATGAATGCTCCTGCATTTGCATATTGAGATCTCCCAAAATTAATTTACAGAAAATTCTTATAATTAAGCCCACATTACACCATCATTGCTCCTGCAGTTGCAGTATTATTTGGAACTCCCAAAATTAATTACAGAAAATTCTTAGTATTAAATCCATATTACACCATCCCTCCTCTATACCCCAAATTTCCCATCCATAAATCCATCATGATTCAACCAAGGCAGAATAAAGCCTTTCAAATGACTTGATATTCATTACTGGCATCCTGTATAAGCATTTTCTTATTGCTGTCATGGCCATTTTCCTCTTTGCAATTGCAGTTCTTTTCTGTTTTTCCCGATCTCCATTACTACTCACCTTTATGCCCAGATATGAGAATTCACTAACCACTTGAATTCTCTTATCTGTCATGAACCATTTCTCAACCTTACACAGTTTATTCCCCTTCTCAAAACCATTATTTTAGTTTTATCCAGATTCAGTCCCTACTTTTCACAATATCTGTCAACCTCACATATAGCTAACTTTAAGCCAATTACTGATATTGAGCATACCACCAAATCATCTGCATAAAGTAACCCAGGAATATCTACATTATTAATTGCACGATGTGAGTACAAACATGCTTCAAGCTACCTAAAATATCATCAATAAATAAATTAAACAATATGTGGCTTAATTATGTAGTAATTATTTCTTCGTTATTCTAATTGTCATGCAAGTGAAGAATGAGCACATTTTTTTAAAACACTAATATTCATAGAACTGCAAATATAAAGGGTGCAGGAGAATCAGAAGAATGCACTGGCACATATGCCATTGCTATTCTCATAATGCTTCCAGTTCAAGTAGAAGTATATATGAACTAATGCATATTGTATATGAATAGAATTTTCACACACTTATAAAATGTAAAAGCCATTGCTATTTATAATGATAAAAGTTAGGTTCAAGGAATGTATTGAAGAAAAAAAACATCAGAAAATTATACAGTTGGTGCATATTCTAAATTTTCCATATATTGTAATGCTAAAGTTATTTCTTTCTAGAGCCCTTATATAAATTATTAATTTAAACATTTATCTGTTCTAGAAACTTAAAAAGTGCAATTAGTACATTGTATCCTTTTGCAGATTGCATTTCTAGAACATAAAGACGATATTGAAACTTATTTGAAGAAGAAAGCAGAAAAGCGACAGAAAGCTTTTGAAGATGTAAGTATCTGGAATCAAATATTTGTTACCATAGTTTGTGTGTGTTTATGTGTATGCAAGCATAGTCAAATCTCAATAAACTAATTTTTGGGAACCTAATAAATCAAATTGTTATATCAGAAATATTGTACATCAAGGTGCTGTAATACATTACTCAATGAATGTTTTATACCACACAGTCTAGTTTAAATAGTTACAGCTAGTGTTGATAAAATGTATTAAAATCTTAAAATTCACTGTATTAAATTATCATAATTATCATCAATATAAAAAGTTTAGGCTTAAGGTCTGTTCCAGGTCCTGATGAACCATATGAACCATTTTTTAAATTTTTTTTGTTAGTCCTTCACTTCAAGTGCTCTCTATTTTGATGCTAAGACTTTACTTAGATGTGGAACAACTGATAATTTTGTACAAGGACATTTTTTTCAGGTATGGAGTTTTTTTAATGTGTATATATAATGCTAGACCACCACAGTTTTAAGTCCGTCCTGGAGGACCTGCTCTCTAGGTTTTAAAACACAGACATTGAATTTAATAATTTCCCATTTTAATTTCTCTCAGTTTCCCTCCCCATCATATTTTATAGCTTGGATAATAAAGCAATTTTTGGATTCTGAGATCATTATACTATTGATATTTAGTAACACTGTCAAGTGAACTTGTGGTATTCTGATATTTTCAATGTGTCTCACTAATGCCAAAGCCAAAACTGATCTTGCTTCAGTATCTTATCAGCAGTAATAATAATCATCTCCACTTGCTCCTTCCATTATTTCAGCAGTGCACTGCATTAGAAAACACTGAGACACAAGCATTATCTGACATGTATATAATCACTAACTGACACTTTTGTGCCCATCCCAGTGACTTTAGCATATACTTCCAGAGCTTCTTTTGGTTCATCTTGAGGTATTTTCTCACCATTATGACTTTCACAAAATCCTACATCAATGAGTTTAAAGAGTTCACTATGTTTTCTCCTCAGCATTTCAACAACTTCTGAAATCATGTCATCTGCTTGCTTGATGTCAGTGTTGGATGGGTTTTCAATTTTCCTCATAACATCTCTAATCTCTCTTTCTATGAGTCAACTGTGATACTTCACTTTGAAGTTGTTGTTAATGATTCCCATGCCCAGGATAAGAGGTTTTAGCTCTCCCATCTGCTTGTATAGGGAAAGAAGCATTCACTGTAATGAACTGAAATAAAAAGAAAAAGTAATGTAACTTAAACATAAGGAAGTACATATGAAGCTCAGCTCAAATGAAACCTTAGATGTATACATAAAGAAGAGTGACGTGGCTGCCTCCATGGTCTATTGGTGGTGCTTGCAACTACTAATCTGGAAGTCCTGGGTTCAAATTCTAGTCAGGCCAAGTTATCTGCGTTGTCATTCTGTTAATTATACAAGACCAATAAGCCTAAAGAAGCAAAATCATAAGTAAATGCAGTTAGTGTGAACAGTTGGAATATACTAATGTAGGATATATTACCCTTCCAATATACAGCTTCATAAGTACAGTTTATTTAGTTAATGTCTGGGTAAGGTTTATTTTCTGAATTTTTCTTTACCCTAAGAAGGTGAATGCCAGATAGCTTTAAGGTGCTAAGGACTTCCAGTTCATTTGTACCATCATTAATTCATTTCATTCATCCCTATAGTTTTCAGTGCACAAACTAGAGAAGACTAATGCAGTCAAAGCAACAATAAATAAAATACTAAAAAAAAGAGGATAAAAGAGTGACAGAATATAAACTGTCATAAATAATGAAATTTAATTATTATTTAAGAGTTACAGTATATGTGTGCAAATAAGCTTTAAGCTACTAAACACACATTTCATCTCTCTTGGTGAATCTCCATTTAATAAGAAGAAACAAATCTAAGCAAAAGATGAAGAAGATTAAGAGGGTCTACAAAGAATTGTTTACTTGTGAAGATGAATCAAAGGAGATAATTTGTTACAGTATTTTTTTTGAAATTATTGAAAATAATTTTGGAATAAGTAACCACATCATGAGGAAGACAAAGGAATTTGTACAAGAAAGAAGAATTTTGTCATCACCTGATCCTAAACCTGGGAATGCATTATTTGATGACAATAGTGAACATAGTAAAGAAAGTTTACTGTAGTGATAAAGTTAGAAGGCAAATGCCAGGAAAGAAAGATTATATTTCAATCAAAGATAGCATGACTGTAATCTCATATCCAAAAGTTTGGATTTTCAGAATTTGCTGAGTTAAGACCAAGGAATTGCACTGTAGCAGAAGTTAATTAGAACACTCTGTGTATGTGTGTGTGCACAACACATTAGAATGTAAAGCTAATAAATCCTAGTGCTAAGTTAAAAAGTAAACCTATAGGAAAATTCTGCTTGTTATAAACATACAAATATTAATTAAAATGTAAATTGGAACTTGCACAGTGAAGCTAATCATACAATGATATCAATTACACAAATATTGCTCATTCATAATTATGTGTAGTCCTTTAGCATAAAAATTATTTTTAAATGACTGTGATTTATGCTCCATTGTTGAGGATTTCAAGAAAACATAATTGACAAGTCTTGAAGAAATGAAGAAATTTCTTGAAAAAATGATGAATAAGATCTGTAAACACCTGTAATCAGTGTGTTTCAGTGGGCTGCTGTTCATTTGAAAATATTTGTAAGTCTACAGAGTATTTTGTTGAGGAGTTTTCAGCCAACCTAAACATGTTGAAAAAGCTTTTCATCACTAAATATTCAGTGCCTAAGCAGTAAAAATGAATATTAAACACTATTTAAAAAAATCACTAAACAGCAATCTGCTTTCTCTCTCTTTTTTGTTACATGGGAAGAAATTTGCAATTTGCTCTAATAAATTAGTGTTGACATGGGACTTTGCTAACAACTATTAAGACAACATCCAGTCATTCCATTGAAATAATACAATGGCAACTATTATTCCTTCTATTTGTAGTGTACTACATGAAAAATGGTACTTACTTGAAAAGGATACTTACTTTTCAGATTGTTTGGCAGCCCAATACAAAAATTAAAAAAACTTTGCAAATTTAGTGCAATTATCAGAATGATTTTCAGGTCACTGAAGCAGAATGGCATCTTTAGACCACTGCACATAGCAAAGGAGTTTGTAATAGTGTTGAAAGCACAGTTAAGAAGCTTGGAGCAAGGGGAACCTTCAAAAGACTCTCTAAAATCAGATCAAAGCTCAAATCATATAAAACGATATTAAGATACTATCTTGAAATTTGTAGTTAGCAGCTACAAGACATGTACCGTCATATATACTTTTTTTATAAAATTTAAAAATTCATTTATTTGAAAACTTAAAAAATTATACAAGCAGTGAATTTTTAAAAACCCCATACTTATATATTACATATCAAATTAAAACCAAGTTCTTAAGTTTTAAAATGACATCATCGTGTCTGTAGTAAATAAGGTTTTAAATATATGGTGATGTTGAGCAAAATTTTAGAACTTTAAGCAAATTTGAAAATAAAAATTTAAAATATTTTGTGTAAAGACACAGAAATTGAGCCAAATTCATGACATTAGGAATTTATGTACTGGTTGATTAACATGAACTTATTCATAAATGCAACATCACAAAAATGACCTATTTTGCAAATTAGTTTTATGAAACATTATGGTAGACAACCTTAACCTCCCAGATATAATTAATAAGATGTTTTATATTCATAAATATGGTATGTAAATTGAAGGAAATATTTGTTAAATAATTAATTTCATTTATGTACATTTAGGCACTTTTCCAGGCATGTTTAGGTGCACTTCATAGCATATTTTATAACTGAAAAGGAAGTTAAAACATGGTTCTTAATGTGTGTTCATTAGCTAAATGTTGTTCATAAGCATGTATGCACTAGTGAAATAGCACGGAATTCCACCATGCAAGTATCTAGCACACTTCCCCAAGTACACAAGGACAAGCACAATACCTCAAAGAGTCTAATGTTGGAATGTGAAGATTTTGTTTTCATTGATATTATATTGCTTTTACAGGAAAAAGCAAAAGGAAAATTGGTCCAATGTGGCTGTTGCTATGACAATGAAGTTATGACAGAAGATGTAAGCGTCTGTGAAGAAGGGCATATATTTTGTAAAGACTGCATTAAAAGGTTAGTCATATTAGTTTTTTAAGAGGAATTGTTGAAGAGGTTGAGAAAACAAAGAATTTTCTGTAAGAGGAAAAATGTATTTATTGAATGAATTCCTTCAAATATGAAAGATAAAAAAGAGGAGTTATAATTAATATTTCTAGAGATGAAAGGATATGATTAAAGTTCTGATTGTTAAAATGCTCAGCATTACATTGACATTAAAAATTATATTCATGTAATCATAAATATAATTTTTTGCAAGTGTAAACATTTATAAATATGGATATTTATGAAAAACGTAAACATGTTTAAGATAAAATTGCAGACATGAAAATAACTTGGAGAAATATTAAGTTTAAAAGACCTACTAATTTGCACGCAAAATTTTGCTTTTCAGCTCTAATTTCTTTATATTGATTTTGAACAAATTTGCTCTTTCAGTTGTTAAAGAGGATAAATAAGTTTTGCTATAACATCACAGTTTACCTAATGCAAATTCTTATAGTGATTTTAGTGTGTGAGTTGGATGATGCATTTAAGACCTTACATCATTAGGATTCCTTCTACATGAATGTAAATGAATTCCAGCTGTGAAACTCTTTAAATGAGAAATGCTGTAGACATTGGCATCGATTTGTATCTATTCATCCAGTGCTCTCTTTGCAAAAATACTCGATATATCAAAAAATTACGAAATATTTAGAAAGTATTTGAAAATAAACTCAGTGTACAGGGAACTTTAATCATAAATACAATGATGTTATTTTAATTACGAATCACCTGAGCACAGCTACTAACTGGGCAAATGCAGTTGCACTACAGGAAAAAGGAAATAGAAACACATAGTGTAAAGTCAGTATTTTTATTTTAGTATCCATATTTTTACTGAAGGCATAAAATGTTTCTGTATTTAAAACTGATAGTAATAAGCAATAACTTTTGTTATAAGGGATGTTAAAAATTATGACCCTCAATGGTAGTAAATGGCTGGCATCTGCATGGGAAGTTCCTGTATTTCAGCCAATTTTTCTTCTGTTAGAATGTGGTGGTTCAAAACACATTTCTTGTCAATGAGAGATCTTTCTCTTGTAACTTTTCAACAAGTTGGTGAACAGTTTTTGCACCTGGAACATGTTTGTCAATATTATTTTTGCAAATTGTCTTACCAGTTTCAGGCAAGAACCTATAATCAACATTATTCTGACAGTCACCAAGTCCAAAATTAGCTGTTTTGGGATATTAACAGTATTGTATTAAGGAAAGAGAACTTTATACTCTGGCAGAATAATACCATGTATTTTCATTTATTCCAGATTTTATTTATTTTAGTGATTTGCCAAAACAACGATAACGATGTATCCTACATTAAACTCATTCTTCAGTACTATGTAGTGGCATAACTAAGAGCAATAAGCACACAATTTAGGCATAAAAATATTTATCTTAATAAATTAATGAAAGCACTTGCTTCTCCAGTATGCAGTTATACTCTGGTGGCCTATAATTGAAAAAATATACAGAGAACAATAAACATAGCAGTTTATGAACTATTCTATAAAATAAAAACATTTTCCAATTAAGATATTATATCGCTGTTTTTAAATTTATTAATTGATTCTAATTTTTTATAATAGTGTTTAAACACCCATTTTAACTACTGAGGCATCGCAGGTGGTTGTCTTTTTTTAACAGGTAGCTTATTAAAAATGTAAATGAAAGGATATTCATACAGGATAGTATGTGAGCAATTACAGATAATTCTGAGCACCTCATGTGTTGGTTTTAAAGTTTTTTTACACAAAATTTAACTTGTAGAAGAACATTGTTAATGAACAACCATAGTTAGTTCTTAAATAAGTTTTGCAACTATGTAGCTCAGAGCATTAACTATAATTATCATCATCACTTTTTTTTGTAATTTTAACGCACTATCTGAGGATTTTGAGCTTCACCAAAATAGAATGCCATATATTAAAAGTTAGTAAAAAGATGCAAAATAGAGCAATGTTAATGTTGATAGACAAACATAATACTTTTATGACCCTAATATAGCTTAGCTAAATTTTTGTTCAACTTTTCTATCTGTAGACTCCATTTAATGTTTGTTTATCCAGACTTCTGAAAATTTGTGTTTGATTATATGTGTTTGTGGTGCATGAGAGAGAGAGAGAGAGAGAGAGAGAGAGAGAGAGAGAGAGAGAGAGAGATCTTGTTATTGCTGAAAATAACACCAGGATTTTTTTTAAGTCTTTGTGACGACATCCTATTGCAATTGTTTTTTCTCTATTTATAATAAGCCTATTCTATGCAAATCATTCAAATGTTTTTTTATTGACTTGATATATATTCTATATTAGGTGATTTTGATCATCTCCCATAATAAGAATATTAGTGTTGTCTGCAAAGATAATTAGTTCAACATTGTTATTGTCTCTGCTGCTGAAAGTCAAATCATTTATAAAAAAAAAATAGTAAATAGAGAACCCCATAATAAACCCTTATGAATCTCTATATTATTTGTTTTAGTTTCTAAATGTTTATTTTGCAGCAGCTTGCTTTTTAAATCAAAAAAATTTATCCTCACTATTTGCTTCCTATCTTTCAGGTAGAAAACAAGCCATTAATGTACAATTCCTGTGATATCACATGAATATAATTTGGATAACAAAATATCATGATTACTAAATTGAATGCTAGACATAAGCCTGCGCACAATTTTATTATATAATTGAGGTTTTGATAAAATTCCTCCAAGTATGTATAAATGCTTTATCTCTAGATTTATCCTTATGGGATCTTGCTGGTTTTCTAATAATATGTTTATCAGAACAAGATAGTATATTAATCAAAAATTTTACCAGATCTTTGAAAAAAGTTGATAGCAGAGAACTTTGCTATTTTCTGTTTCATCCTTTGGACTTCTTTTGAATTGTAGATTTGCTTTTGCAAGTTTAAAATGCTATCATGCCTTTCCTGTAATAAAAGATAATATATATTAAATATGTTGATGGTCTGATTATATCAATGATATGTTTTATTAAGAAGCTAGAGACAACTCATCTAATCCATATAATTTGTTGTTTGTTACTTTCTTTATTAGAGCAGCAGCTTCATCTTCAGTAGTAGATAGCAAGAACATTGAAAACGGAAGATATGATGTATTGATCAAGCAGACATCTCTTGCATTATCTTGATGACTAGTAGATTTTTTTGATTATCTCAATAAAATGTATGTTAAAAGAGTTAGCTGCTGTGTTTAGATCAGTAATTAATTAGCCATTAATTCTTATTGTTTAACGCTTATAACACTGGTCAAAGTTTCATGTATCACTTTTGATTATGTGCCAAATATTTTTAAACTTGTTGGCTGCCTTTATTATGGATTCAGAGTACTTAATTTGTATTGCTCTGGTTGTAGTATGTTATGGCAAATACATATTCGACACAAATGAAAAGGAACAATAAAATAAAGCAATGAGTGCATCATTCAACTTAACAATCTAACAGAGAATTAAGTATACCATGCTATCAAGAACTTTTGATTAGTGTGCAGTCCTAAAATGAAAATAACAAAATTGTGCCAAATTTTATGAAGGGTGTTGTCCAGAATACTACAAGGACCTTTCTTATGTACCAAGATAAAATGAAAAACCATGCTTTTAGAAAAATCTGTGATTACCAGGTTACAAAATCTATTTATTTACTATAATAGATCTCTGAAAATAAACTACAAACCTGTTATGGTGGAAGATATAACAGTTATTCTAACCATTTAAGTCCTCCAACCTATGGGTCCTCAACATGTGTTTTTTTCTCTCCGTGGCTTTATTCAGAAATGTTGCATTTGGGTTTAGCACCACTGTAAAGGGAAGTAAAAAAAATTATTCCAGAGAAATGCTGGCTATTGAAAATAATTCTCTTAAGATTGAGACTTAAAATATTAACTAGATGTTTCTAAAAATGTTTATTGAAAAAAAAGGCCATTTTGTCATTGTTCTCTTTTTCCTATCTATTTTTATTTTTCTTCTCAAATATTGTAGTCAATTATCATCTTTGAATATCTTAACTATGTTGTAAAAACACAGAAAAGGTGGGAGAGAAAGTGAGGGGACAAAGAAAAACAGTGCACAATAAATCATTACTTGCAGTATATGAGTAACTAATAATTGATTTTGTATTTTTGTTTACAGATCAGCTGAAATACTGATTGGCGAAGGCAAGATTTCATTTCCATGCTTAACAAATTGTAATGCAGAATTTAATCTAAAAACTTTACAGGTAAGATTGATGCTTAAGGCATAAAATGTTAGTTTTGGAAAGTTTACTGTTTTGTGAAAGCTAGATTTTAGCCATTATAATAAATTTTTCTTTCAAAATATTTTAATTTAAGATAATAAAAAAATCAGGGATTTTAGATTTATTCTCATTTGCTATTCTAAACAAAATATTCCACTTTAGCATCTAAATAAATGGTTTTATTTGTAGTGCTATTTTCTTTTCCTTTGTTTATTTATAGTTTAGTGATCAATAGGAGTTTTCAAAAAATATAATTTCTTTCTGAACATTGTCACAGCCCAACTTTTAGAGCACTTGCTATTGCTACCATAGAACAATTCCCAAAACAACTGGTTTGCATGGGGCAAGCTTAACTTCTCGTATCAGAATGTATCTTAGTCATTCTTACTAACACTAGAAAATACTGGGAAAATAATGGTACAGATTAACCACTAACCAACATCAGATTAGAACTAACAATTTATTATACAATAAATTTAGTTGAACTGTATATTACCACATTGGCTATTGTTAGGGATGCCCATTGGAGTATGTAGCAAGATGTCCTCCTCCTTCTAAACTTAGTTTCTGATTCACTCATAACCATGCTCAAACTAGTGAATTTTGAAATGTACCTGCATGGACAATACTACATGTACATCATAGGCCAAGGTGATAACATTAGGTAATGGCTTTACCCTTGCAAGTCAGTTCACTATGTTATTCATTAAACACATTGTAATTTATTTTGCTTAATTTGTTAAAGTGAATGAGCGGTTCTGAACAAGAAAGTAAATATGGCAACTACAATACAAAGAAAATGAAAAGAAAAAAAAAAAGCAGCAGTGGAGGTTCGAATCCCCTCCATTATCACAATATGTAATGTCGCTATATGTAGCATGCCTGTAACCATGATGCTATTCAGGAATAATGGAAGTTTAATCGGTGGCGAGCTGACCATTAACAGATTTTATGCCATTGCATGAAATTTAGAAACCACAGACCATAAGTTCCCTATCTGAAAATGCTTATCTAGTACCCCTCCACAATCCTTGCAATTTGTGTGGAGAATTTCTGGAGCACTCAATATATATATAGGGCATAAAAGAACTCAAGCAGTTTGATATTAGCTATTACTAATCTGTGATTTATTTTTTAGTGATCTTTTTCTGCTTTTCTAGTTATTGTTATTTTAGTTACATTGTTAATAATGTTGCATTATTTTTCATTCACACACACGCACGCACACACACACAGAGCTCAAAAAAATTAGAGGAATGCACATTTAAATCAAAGCTCCAAAATAAATATTCATATAGTGTAATTTTTTACAATCAGATGTTATGTTTTCAATTATTGTTTAAAATTAGAGTAAATATCTTTTAGGATTTGAGTTTTTCCCTGAATAAAATAGTGAAGTACCAAGAACTGTTGAAACTAAAGTGAGCATTCTTTCACACATTATTTTGAAAACAGGTTTTAACAGCAACCTTTGATAGGAAATTGTAATTTTGTGATCTTTTAGGCTAAAATATAGAGCAATAAGATATCTGAATGAAACATAGTCACCCAAGCAGTTGCATAGATTGGAGATAGCAGTTCCTTAGCTTCGTCTCCAGGATTCTTCATGTCATCCATTCTGTCATCAATAGAGTTTGGAGGTGATATTAAGAGTCAGGTGGATACAAGAGGAGGTCCAGACAAGGGCATGAGAAGAAGATAACAGAGGTACAGGATAGATATCTGGTCCTATAAGCTTTGCGCAGATGCAAATCCACAGCCAGAGATCTACAAAATTATGTACGAACAACAACTGGAGTGGTGATTTCTGATCAGACTGAGAAATGTGGTTGAAATCTAAAATCCCCTTACAGGCCCCTCGTTTGACGTGTCAGCACAAGGAAGCCCCCAGAGATTTGCTCATAATCTTATCAATAGCCAATGGAAGGCTGTTCTCTTTACAGAGTAGTCAACATTTTGTTTGATGGGTTGTGATGGTTGTACAAGCATATGAGGATGTCCTAGCCACCATTATTGAACATGACAGATTTGAAGGCAGTTCAATCATAATTTGGGCTGGTATTACTATTGAGTCTCTGGCAGAGCTTGTTGTTGTCCCAAAGCACATGAATGCTGATGTTTACATTAATGACATTATTCTTCAACATTTCGTACCCTTTGCTTTTGGTATGGACCCTGATTTTCCTCTAATGCATAATAGTGCTAAATCTCATACTGCACAGAATAGCAAAAATGTCCTGCAAGAATGCCTAATTCAGGCGATGGAGTGGCCAGCATGCAGTCCTGACCTCAATCCCATTGAGCACCTGTGGAATAAGCTGGTAAAACTTGTTTGCCAGCATTCTGCTGTGCCACAGAACATGGGAGAATTTGCACATGCACTCACTAAAGAATTGGAGAGAATCACACAAATCTTTATTAGGAGGAATGTGGGTGTTATAAAGTAATTACAGCTCAAGTAGGACACATTAGGTACTGAGTGTTATGGAAACATTGATTTCTAAACAATGTAATCTTGTATTTCCACTTTGTTTTCTGTGTCAGTTAATAATTTGTTTTTATTTTTAATCATGTGAAACAGAAGTTTGTTAGAATGCAGATTCTAATTTTACACAATTCTTCAGTATATGATTATAAACTGTTAAAACTTAAATTGCATCAGTATTTACTTTGGGCCTTTGATTTAAACATGTGTTCCTCTAATTTTTTTTGAGCATTGCATATTAAAGTAAGGAAACATTGTGCCTAAGTTTAGGGTACATCCCCAGCATTTGCCATTTATGAGGACTGAGGAAAACCTGGGGAAAAAAAAAAAACTTCAGTCAGGGAGGATGGTCCTGGTGGGAAATGAACCCCAGATCTACTCATGATTGCATACCTTAATGATCTGGATCACCCATGGTGGTGGCCTGATGCACTATACATAAACAGTTTTTCTCATAGGCTCCACTTGTGCTTTGCAGCCTGTGTCATTCATGAAAGAATGCAAAATATTCTTAATGATATTAAATAACTTCACATCCTTTTCTGTTAATTTCAAGAGAACTGCAGGCTTGGATAAAACTGTCAAAAGTTTTCCCTGTACATTGAAACTACAATGGGAGACTTGTTGAAACAGTAAAGGAATATTATAAAGGTCTTTCTCAGCTGTTTGAAGAAATTCTGGATAATCCTCATCAATGGGATAGCCATATATGCCATGAAGCTCAGTGCTTCCATAATGTACATAAAAAGAATTTGAGAAACCTATATTTGTTATATCACTTGGAGGAGGTTCATTTCAAAGTCCAAGGAAAATTAAAATTTTTCCAATTATTTGCAAGATAGGAAAATAAGTCACTTTCCTAATGAAACCTTCATTCATTAAAAGATAGTTACTGGCAGCATTTTAATTTTTCTTACTCAGCAGGGAACTTATGTGGCATAATTGCTAAGCGAATATTTTTCAAAGGATATTCCGGAACTTCTCTCTTAACTTGAACTCTGCTTTGTCACCCTCCACTTTCAAAGAACTGTATAAGCTATATGCTCTTGTTTTAACCTGTGTCCAGTGCCAGTGTTGAAATCTTTTTTCTGCTATTTGGAGAATTCATACACTGACTGCAGGAACATCTAGGGATGACAAAGGCTTTCAAACCAAAATACAGATGACTTGAATTGAGGTTTAAGTAAAACTAGATATATTTAAACCAGGTTTTCTTTTCATTTATTGTCTTTTCCATCATACAGCAATTAGCAATTGTGAATTACGATTTTACTGTTTGTGTGGCAATTTCAATGCAGAGATTTTTAATTATATTTATATGAAAATGAATTAAATTGTGATCTTCTGGTAAAAGCTGTGTTTTAAACCATCATGTGATGAGCTATTTCTTGGGCAGATTGCAATACCCAGCTCTAAAACATACCTCTCATCAAACCATTACAAACTCATTGAGATGTTCTTGGAACCTTATGATCCATGTAACCCTCTTCATTTGTTTTACATTTTCTGCAATTCTACGCTATGATCTTTATAAGTGCTATATATCTCAAATTGTCACTGCTGTGAAGTAATGATTTATTGCAATAGTAATTGGTAATCTGGAAATAGTACTAGCTATATGGTATAAAATATAGTGAACTTTTGTAACAGTGGTGTCAAATATTAACATTTTAAAAAATTGAGTCGAAATTGTAACATACACACCACTAAAATTCAATAAAATGGAAGACTAGTTTCGGGAGCCATTGCTCCTATCATCAGTTCCTGGTAGACTGACGGTCTCGTTGTTTGTGGAAGGTCGATTCATCTCTGGTGGAGGTTTAATGAACTTTTGTATTGGTACATCACTTGGCGGGATTTTGAAATTAAAAACTTTCTCTTTATTCTTCCAAATATAGATGTTTTCCCAGACTGTAAGTTCAGTTTTTCCTTTAATATGTTTAAGTAATTTTGGGTTTTTATTAATGTTATGTTGTTCTTTCCAAAAGTGCCAAGCTACCACCGATTTTTCTTCGTGTTTTTGGTTTATATTCCTAATGTGTTCTTTAGCTCTTGTTTTTATGTTTCTTTTGGTCTTTCCAACATAAATTTTTTCACAATCATTACAGTTCATCTGATATATTCCTGATTTATCTTCTTCTTGTAGGTTATCTTCTTTTTGTCTTGAGTTAAGGATATTTTTAATGGAATAATTATTTTTTGGAGCCAAAACAATGTTCTATATTTTAAAAATCTTTTGAAATTTATGAAAGGCTGATGGGTGGTATGTGAATTTTTTGTATGTTCTGTTTTTCTCTTCAAACAAGAAGTTGTGCACAAGAAAATAGACAGAGCAAAGAATAAAAAGAAAATTAGAGACACCAATACACTTCCATCAAAGAGAAAAACAGAACATACAAAAAATTCACATACCACCCATCAGCCTTTCATAAATTTCAAAAGATTTTTAAAATATAGAACATTGTTTTGGCTCCAAAAAATAATTATTCCATTAAAAATATCCTTAACTCAAAACAAAAAGAAGATAACCTACAAGAAGAAGATAAATCAGGAATATATCAGATGAACTGTAATGATTGTGAAAAAATTTATGTTGGAAAGACCAAAAGAAACATAAAAACGAGCTAAAGAACACATCAGGAATATAAACCAAAAACAAGAAGAAAAATCGGTGGTAGCTTGGCACTTTTGGAAAGAACAACATAACATTAATAAAAACCCCAAATTACTTAAAAATATTAAAGGAAAAACTGAACTTACAGTCTGGGAAAACATCTATATTTGGAAGAATAAAGAGAAAGTTTTAATTTCGAAATCCCGCCAAGTGATGTACTAATACAAAAGTTCATTAAACCTCCACCAGAGATGAATCGACCTACCACAAACAACGAGACCGTCAGTCGACCAGGAACTAAAGATAGGAACGATGGCTCCGGAAACTAGTCTTTCATTTTATTGAAATTTAGTGGTGTATATGTTACAATTTCGACTCAATTTTTTAAAATGTTAGTACTAGCTATATTGCAACTTATATGCAATTTAGCATACTTCCTTGCACTTCTTAAGAGCAATATACAAATTTTAAATAATATAATGATCCTCTTTTTCTGAGACCTAAATAAGTGGAATTTACTTTATAAAGGGCAATCTGAAGATTTATGTTTATAAAATAACATTTTCTCAAGTTACTGGGAGATCTGTATTAATTTCAGGATATCCTGTCATCAGATATCTTTTCCAAGTTGCTTAAAAGAAAGCAGATTGAGGAAGTCAAGCAAGCTGGCATTGAAGGTCTTGAAACATGCCCTTTTTGTGATTTTGCCAGCATTCCAGACGAAGGGAACAAGATCTTCCAGTGTCTCAATCCAGAATGCATGAAGGAATCCTGCAGGTTTGCTTCATTTATTACAATTTATTACTATCCAATTGCAATGTGATGAAATTTTATAATTGCTTTTTATCTAAAATAATTTTCTTTTGAAATCATGAAATAGTTAAAATCCCATATTAACATAATAGTCAAATCTTTCTTTTAAAACTGAAATTCCCAAATTGAAGCTTCACAAATCTCATTAAGAATTAAACATTATTAAAATTGTAAACAAGTCTAAGAATGTAGCTAATGAAAAAGAAAAAAAATAGTAAAGGCCTTCTCAACTTTCATCAGTGTAGTGTGTCAAAAGCAAACTAAAATCTAAATCAAATATTAATTTTATTTATTTTTAATGTAGAAACTCCCAATGACCTAGCAGCTGTAAGGAGGAAAAGGCATTAAGGCATAAGGGAGGTTAAACAATTAACCAGTATAAATAATAAACTTAAATCTTAAAAGTAGCTGGGAGCTGTAAGGAGGGACTGTGCATTACAAAGGCATTAGGGTGGTTAAACAATTAACCAATATAAACATAAAATTAAATCTTAAAAATAGTTGGCGTAGGTTACAAAATTAATCAATTAACCAATATAAACATAAACTTAAATCTTAAAAATAGTTGGCTTAGGTTACAAAATTAATCAGTGGTCTGTTTTATAAAAGTGATAATTTGGCAAATTTTCAGTATATTGTGTCAATCACTTGTTTCATATAACTTACAAATATGTCACATATGACAAGTAAAAATTTGCAATTAGTCACAAGGCAAACTGCTGTTTCATAAAGCTGACAATTATAAGTTGTGAACAAATGAATGTGTTGCTACCATCATAGAAGTATTTACTATATTCATCCAAGACTCTGCTACTTACCGAGTTAGGTAATCTGTGCCTAGTATTAATATTTACTTTATTTGTGTTGTATAATAAATTATAATAGGTTGTAATTTAAATTAAATATGAAAGTGCAATATATTTGATAATAGTTATCAACTAATGAAATTACTAATATTAGCACATTATCGGTAATAATCTATAGTAAAAAAATTATCTCTGTCACCTTGTTGCATATTCTATAATAACGTAACAAACGACACAAATGATAAGTTAGCTATGACTGACAACATCAACTCAGCTACAAACTAAATGTCATGTTGATTTGGTTCATATATGGATGCTCTTTAACACCTCAGGTCATCAGCATCCTATTCAATTCAGCACCAGTAAATGGCTAATAAATTTTGCTCAGAGAACTCTTCTTTCAGGCTTGAGGTTCTTTTTCATACTGTAAATCTACAACATGGGACCCACAGCTTTACTTTCCTCCCGAAGGATTTACTTCCAAACTTAGGATTTTCACGCCCCAAAAAATCCATCACTCTGGCCAGGATTTAACCTGCAATCTTGGGTCTATGAGGCAAGTATGATTATTACTAGATCACCAGGACTGACAAAAAAATAAATATCACATAAACTACGGGAGCACTAGAGAATATACAATAATTGCTTCTTTCTAATGTACATTTTGAATAAAGAAAAATTTAAAACACTGTATGTTTATTATCTAACAGAGACTATCGTATATCACATAAACACTAAAATTATAATGTCACACATTGCACTTTGCTGCTTCACATGCTATGATAGGTAAACATCCAATTTGTTTGATAGTTTTACAAATATGTCAATTTGGCACTATTGAATATGACAATGTTATGTTTCATAAAACAAATAATGTAAAATATTGTAACAGAACATTCAATATCTCTCAAATAAAGTGAATATAATTAATATGATGCTCAATGATAGTAACCCAAGTGTATTACTATTTTTACTGAAAATGATATGGTGATCATATTCAAATACCAAAACTAAAAGGTTATCAACTAGGTACTAGTAGGATAAAACAAATAAATATCTCTATTGTAACATAAGGAATCGAAATTTAAAGTAATCCATAATTTCTAATATTAAAACAGTTTCTTATAAAATGCTCCTTAAGTTTGGCAGTCTGATATCCCATGACAATGCACTCCAGATACAGGCAGTGGTTATCACGAATGATTGTACATTGTAAATTAAAAAGGTTTTGGAGCACCTTTGAATGTTTTTTCATTGTTATTGTAAATATGTTACCCACATACCTATACCATGTCTGAAAATTAAAGGGAAGGCTTTGGTGATGTATAATTCAAAGGAGCTCATGAATAAATTTGCTAGAAATGGAAACAAGGGGTTTCTCATTGTTAAGCCTGAAATTTATTGATAATATTTTTGGTTAAAACTGAATTTTTCTACAATACATCAAATGAAAAAGACAAACACATTCTTTGCAACAGTAAAATGCTTGATTACATAAAAACTGATACATCATAAACAAGAAATAGAAGAATGTGCTGAAGAAAAGAAGTGAAACTTCCCCCTTTCCAAACCAGATAAAATCTCACAAGGACCATAAAAAACAGCAATTGCAGCCTTTAAACTTATTCAAATCATAATGGTTTAGCAAACTACTTATACAAACTAGGAATGACATTCTTTAGTCATTCACAGCCAGCATTATTGTTATTGAAATTGATTGTTAGCAAAAAAATAAATGAAATGTGTAAATCAATTAGACAGCTCATAAATAATTGGTAAGACCATAGCCCTTCAGTATGTAGCATCCCACATGAACCTCCTAGGAAATTTGACAGCAGATAAAATGATACAAAGAAAGGAACAACCCTACCCATTCATAGCTCATATCACTATTACAAAAGAAATAAGAACACAGTATAGAACAAAAGCAAAAAATCAAATCAAAAGGTAATTTTGGGAACATAAAAAGCACATGGAATACTTGCAAGCAGCAAGAAAGAATACAGTACCAATATGCAAATTCAAACACACACCATGAATGTTTGGCTGGCCACTGGCCACCTATACAAAATCAATATAATAAATTCACCTGAATGCTGCACCATTTATAAGGACCCTACCATCATTAGGAACAAGGACCATATATTTCAATACATTGCAATACATCCAAAAAAGAGAACCTAATTTACCATCTTATCTATTGGAAAGCGAGAAAGAATGATTTCTTAAGTTCCTCATTCAGAATTAAAAAAAAAAAATGTTCAAAGAGTGCAAGTGTCACACCCACTACCATGGAATGGCTCAGAGGATTTTGATAAACTTAAATAGTGCTGGAGCAATGCAATGTATTTGTAGCAGTTATATAGAGAAATAGTGAAGGATTGATTTATCCATATAAGTTTATTTTTCATGAGTAAGTTATGAAATGGAAGTAATAGAACTTAGGAAAATTTATATATTATATATAAAATTTATACATATAACAATGCTCCTAATAAAGCAGAGAAGAAAAAGATAATTAGATGGAAGTTGTAATTTAAGAATTGGAAAATTTGTTAGAGCATGATGTAGGATCTGCAGTTGAATTGAAAGTATGTACATGAATTATATTTTGATTTCAGAAATGTGCTGTTATAATTGGTATATAATTCTTGTTGTTCTTGTTTACAAATATGAGATGAGTTATGCTTCAAAGATTTGACCAAAGCTGATAGGAATTTTCCTTACTGAAATGTCAGCAAATCACTATCCATTAGAGTTTCTTTGGCATGGATCAGCAACAATGTATGTAAAAGAAATGGATGACTTTGCAATATTATAGTTATGCACCAAGGTATTTCTTTAGCAGAAGAGATCAGTAACAATGTATTAAAAAGTAATAGATGACATTTGCAATATTATACCAAAGCATTTTTGGACCAGAAGGGATCAATAACAAAGTATCCAAGAACAGTAGATAACATTTGCAACATTATACCATGCAATATGATATTCTTGAGGAGGAGAAGGAGAAATACAAAGAAGAGATAACTTAAAGGGAAAAAAGGAAGGAAAGTGGGTAGAAGTGGATGAAATGAAAATAATTACTATTTTTAATGCTGTTTCATAATAGTGGTATGGAAAGGGATGTAAATGAAATAAATAATTTGTTGTGTATTTAATTTTGTTATTTTGGCTGGAATAACATTTTTTTTTAAATTAATATAAAGATGACTTCAACAGAGATTACTAAGAGCAGTTAATGATATCCAATATTTATAAATTCATCACTTCACCTTGCTAAATAATAATTTATAAAGTCATATAACAGTAATAAATGTATGATTACAGGACATGCAGGGAACCAAGTCACATTCCTCTTAGATGTGAAGAAGTTGAAAAAAGTGATGAAGTGAAGATGCGAAAATACATTGAGGACAGGATGACCAAAGCCCTAGTGAGGTAAGCTTTAAGTTTGAAGATTTGCAAATATTATTTCATATTAGTCTTGCCAGCTTTAGATCCACATAACTGCAGTAGAATTTAACAGATGAACCAGCATTAAGATGCTGCCATGGATAAGCATGTAGGAAGCTTTTACTCTGGTAAGAAGGGAGTGGTTGATCTATTACAAAATAAGAAAATAAGAGTTGTCCACGACCGAAGATGGAGATAACATATCTTTGAAACCAGTTCCTTATATTTTTAAGGTTAGTGAAGCATGAAGAGTGTTAAGACGACAGATTCAATTCACATGAGCTTCACTGTGTTAGTTCCATATGAAAACTTTTTTTAAAGATTTACAATTTTTAAAAAGAAATTTATTACTTTGCTTATTGTGTAGGAAGCAATTTTTGTTTGTTCAGTGTCTTAAGAGTCCAGCTCTTAGTTTGCAATAGCTTATCTTTATTTTAGATTTTCTGAACCAAAACAGCTTTCAAGTTTGCATTTTGCAGCTTTCTTATATGTGATTGCACTACTTTAGAACATATAAAAGGGCTGTTTGATAATTGCATGCAAAAATAAAGGAAGTATAACCTTTATGGAAAGGAATATCACTTTATTTCCTTATCCATATTTCCTTTCAGATATAATCAATTATACTAGCAATTTTCTTATTTGTTTATCTTATTCCATGTAAATTCAACTCTGGGAAATTCTCATTTGTTTCAGCAACAACTTCTTTTTTTGGTGCAAATTTCTTTTCTGCTAGCTATTTCTTCATGTTAATGAATAGATGATAGGGGGATAAGGAAGGATTTCACATCTTAAATCCAATAATTTTGAAGTCACAATTGCAGACTTGTGTGCTGGCATGTTGTAATAAAAGAAAACCTTTTTCTTAACCAAATAACTTTCTTCTTAAATGTAAATTGGAACTTACACAGTGAAGCTAATCATATTAATAGATATCATTATGATTCAGTTGAACTACACACTTAAAGCTTCACTTACTTTTCATAAATGTATGGAACCAGTTTCGAGAACATTTAGTTCCCATCTTCAGCCAGGCTAAAGTTCAACAGTCAGATCATTTGTTGAGCTGTGGGAATGTATATTCTGCTCTGGTGGTGTTATAAACTTGTAGTTTATGTTTTCATCCCTGGCAATGTCAAAGTTCATTATGCTGTCTTTGTATTTGTAGATGTAGATTTTCTCCCAGGTTGCTAATTCCGTACGTCCTTGTACTGATTTTAATAATTTTGCTTTATTTATTATGTTGTGATTTTGTGTCCAAAAATGATATGCTACTGCTGATTTCTCTATTTGCTTGTACTTTATGTTCCTGAAATGTTCCTTTAACCGTTTGCCTATGTTTCTCTTTGTTTTTCCAATGTAGATTTTTTCACATTCTGCACAGTTTATTTTGTAAATACCTGATTTTTCTTCTTGTGGAATACTGTCATTAGCATTATCTATCAGTAAATTTTTAACATTAAATCTAATAATGTGCCAACCTGATATTAAAATCTTTAAGAATATTCTGAAATTTTTTGTGGCCCATGGATGATATGTGAATTTTTTAAAAATTGGTTTATCTTTTGTTGCTGAAAGTGTTGTGGTTTCTTTGATATGTTTTTGTTTCTTGAATTTCTGCACCTTTTTATGTACTAGTTCTTTTTTTCTTTATAAATGGTTTTGCCACATTTGCCACAACGAGAAAACAGACATTTGCCAAATACACATCCTGGTTTTTTGCTGGTAATTCTGAAGAGCATAGGGAAGACATACCAGCATTCCCCCTCTAAAGTCTAAGTCGGTCCTGGTGGTGTAGTGGTTACCATACTTGCCTCCTGAACCCAAGATCGCGGGTTCGAACCCGGCCAGGACCGATGGATTTTTCCGGGCATAAAAATTCTAAGTATGGCTCCCTTCGGAAGGGAAGTAAAGCCGTGGGTCCCATGTCGTACATTTACGGCACGAAAAAGAACCTCAAGCCTGAAGGAGAGGCCTCTGAGCAAAATTTGTCGGCCGTTTCACGCCCTGAGTTGAATGGGACGCTGATGACCTGAGCCGTTAAAGAGCGTCCATAAATAAATCAATCAAAAAAAATCTAAAGTCTAATTTGCGATAATCAGTTTGCCTTCCAAAGCCATTTTAATGTCATTTATTGCCATTCTACACTGAGGCATATAGTCATTTCTCATCTTAAATATATAAGTAGATTACCCAAGTCTGGCATTTTGATAGAAATAATCAAATTGGTTGTATTTAGAAATATAGTAAAACTTTTCGTAAGCCCAATATCTATAAAACAAACAAAATAGTAAAATAGGTGGAAAAAAACCCTAGGCCTAAATATTGAATAAAATAGCTAATTTAAACAATTTAAAATATTTTTAAACCCTGAAATTCAGATTTTAATGCAGTACTTACTTTTTCAAATATTCTTGCTTGGCTGGATGATCCAGTTTCTTTCTTTTAAAAGTTGACTTGTAAACACATCTTCACTTTGTCTTCAACAAACTTTTTTTTTCTTCATGAGCATTCTTTGCTTTTCTTTTGAATTCTGACATTGTTACATGCCATTCATTTTGTTCTTCAGTTGTTTTTGAAAGGTAGTTTTCCTTTGCCCATACATGTTGATTGTATTTTATGTGCTTTTCCAATACATCTCTTTTCTCCCACAAGAATCTATTTGTATACAATTTGCACATTAAAATATATGAATTGCTTACGTAAAGCTGCTTAGTTTTATAGCTTCCTGTTTGTTGTTTAATAGTGATTTTGTCTTGTCCCATCTTTATGCAGTGTTTGTATGGGACTTGCAATAACAGAGAACTGAAAAAGTCAACAATTACTTTTAAACAAGTTCAGTTTAAATTTCTTCAGCAACAATGAAGGGGCAGATAAAGAGTAAATGGAAGCAAAGAATATCGAAGCGCAAGAAAAATATAAGGGCTGACCAAAGGGCATGCAAAATTAAAAAAGGAAATTCACAAAATTATAATTTCGCACTTATTGGCAGAAACTCCTATATTTTGCATTTTTACTAAATTTCGTGTTTTATCATGATTAAAAAATATACCTTTTCTAATAATTATACAGTGTTAACAATTCACTTTTATATTATTATACTTTACTTGTTTAAATGTAGGACATGCTTCAAGAGCATTCGCTCTCATCAGCTGTAAACTGACTGATGTCATTTGGGTCCTGTTCCACAAAGTATGGACTAATATATTACAAGTGTATGGACTTGTAACTTGTAGTTATTAGTACAATTCTTTTCCACAAAGGTTTCTGCTACACTTGTACTTTACATATTCACATTCAAAGTGTACAAGAGATTTTTTTATAGTTCTGTTTCACAAAAGCATTAGTATTAGTTTTACTCTTGTAACTACAAATGTAGGAGTTTTGTTAACTTTAAATATTAGTGCAATTTTTAATAATTTAGAAGCCAATTGAACTATAATATGAGAATTAATAGTGAAAGTGATGATAATAATGAGAAAAGGTATGTATAAAAAAAGAATAATAGTATTTGAGCAAAATGAGCATTTTAGGGTAAGTGCAATTATTTATGATTGATGTTTCCTTTTAGACATATATTTTAAACATCTTAATTAATGTTATTTTTTTAATAAAATAATATCTTTCCTTGTCTCATTCTCTTTTAAAATATATAATTTAAACTCTGTTGGTTGAAATATATTGTCATTTAAAGTGAAATAATGCTTGAATATTGACAATTACACAATAAAGTTTCTGAACTGTCATTATTTTGGAGAGAAAAATATCAGACCAATATTATAAAAATGATAATAATTAGTTATGTGCTTTAAAAAATATTAATTTACTATTAAGGAGTGAACATAATCTATTTCAAAGAATGGCAATGTGTGGCAAATAGCTCTTCCTCCATCTTGTTGTTATATGACAGCATTGTAACTTTTCACTAATTCTTTACAAATGTTGCACTTTCTTTTATGGAACAGAAAGTTCAAATCCATACCTTACAAATACATGTACTAATACAAATGAAATGTATAAGAAGAGCATACCTTAGTGGAATAGGGCCCTGTGACAGCAGAAAAAGCTTTCCCAACCAAAATATTGGTAGAATTTCAAAGTCATAATGAAGTTTTGTTTTTTAAAATAAAATTTTTTCCCACATTGGGAACTGCTGAACTCATGGCTGTTTTGAATAATTTATATCTTTTTTTAATGTCATGATTATATTTAATATTCCTGAAGTGTTCTTTGGTTGGAATTTCTAAAATGCCCCTTTGTATTCCCTGAATATATGAGGGGCACACATAAAGTTTGTATTATCAACATAAATGAAGATGTGAGCAGTCAAAAGTCCCAGTCCTGGACTTAGTCCTTCTCCACAATGCACCATACAAACTGACACATTTATGCCACCAATAGATGAGCTGGTGCATACCCTAATGGTAGAACTCCTCACTTTGAGTACTGAAGAACTATTCCACTTCTCATATCACCTTGTAATACTCTAAATGTCTGCCAGGCAATGGGGTCTCCATGCAAGAAAAGAAGAAATTACTGGGTGCCTGGTTGGGTGAATATGGAGGATGGGGTAAACTTTCATACCCCAAAACAGCTGCATGCATCATTGTATGAGGTGAAGCATGGTGTGGTGCATTGTAGTGCAGCAAATGAACTTGTACAGATTCTCATGGCATTTTTATTAATGACCTCCTTCATTCTTATCAATAGGTCCTGATAATATTTTACAATTATTGTCTGGCCCTTATAGGGATAATCTGTCAACAGCACACATGGAAGACCCAAAAAATACTCAGCATGGCCTACCCAAATGATGTTTGTCTCTTTCCTTTTTTTGGTGGTAATGAATTTGCATGTTTCCTGCTTGCTCTTGTGCTTTGTCTTGGGGTCATAATGATATACCCAACATTCATCCATGATGATCAGGTGCTCAAAAAGTTATCAAGATCAGCCTGGCAAAGCTGCAACATTTTGACTGCCACTTCCTTTTGGTGCTGTTTTTGCTTGCTGAGCAAGCACAGTATCCACTGGTTGGTGACCTTTGTAATGCAAAATCTTGTAAAAGATGTTTATCACTGAACCATGACTAATGCATACCTCCATTATTGTGTGTGGTCCTGGTGGTGTAGTGGTAACCATACTTGCCTCCTAAACTCAAGATCGCGGGTTCAATCCTGGCCAGGATCGACGGATATATTTCTAAGAATAGCTTCCTTTGGAAGGGAAGTAAAGCTGTGGGTCCCATGTCTTACATTTGTGACACACAAAAGAACCTCAAGCCTGAAAAAAGAGGCATGTGAACAAAATTTTCACCTGTTTCATACCCTGAACTGAATGTGATGCTGATTACCTGAGATGTTAAAGAGCGTCCATAAATAAACTAAATCAGAAACTTTTTTTTTATAAAGCCACTATTGTCTCGACAGAAATGCATCAGTCTTAAAGCCCTAGGCTTCCACTTGTGATACAATTCCCGGTTCCTCATTGATAAGTGGGTAGCCATTTCCTGGCCCTTCTTCCAGGCTTGTTAGTCCACAGTGCCATACTTGGGGCATTATTGCCATACATGGCAACAAGCTCAGCACGAATTTTCTTGGAGGTTGTCCTTTCAAAAACAGGAAACAATTAACTGCATCAGCTTCCTTCTTCAAGAGAGTGCACATCTTGAATTTTGCACTCTACCAGCATTCTGCATAATAATAGTATGGTTAAATTTAAGTGGCAAACACTACAGGGAGCTTGATCATTTTACAATGCAAAGTCTGAAGTTATTCTTCATTGTTAAAACTGATAATACACACTTTATGACTCTCTCTTGTATTTGGTTAGTCCTAACATTTAGCTTGATAAATTATTGCTTTCTTGTAATTTGGAATTGCATATTCTGGGGATTTTATTAAATTCTTAAAGCTAAATTTATTTTGGGGAACAAACCTAATATATTATTCCTCAATTTTTTTTAAAAAAAAATCTGTTATCTGTTTTTGGGTGGTAAGTGAATTTCTTATATTTATATTTTAGCAGAAATATGGTAAAATAATTAAATATTCCAAATTGAATGGTTTCAAATGTTAATATGAAGTTCATTTACAGGATTTTTAATTAGAACATGTTTCGGGAACCTTCATTCACATGTTCACTCATTGACTAACTGCTTGGTAAATTTTGGGCTGTTAGGTGTGATTGTGGCTGGATCAGAGTTGCTTTCAGTCGGCATTGTTGGCTGAAATAAGAAATTAACAAATATGTGCAGAGTGGAATGTCATAATTCATTAATTTATCTCAGTAAAGCCGTAGGTCCTTTATTATAGATTTATGGCGTGTAAAAGAATCTCAAGCCTGAAAGAAGCTTATGAGCAAAATTAACTGGCTGTTTCACACCTGAAATGCTGAATTTGAATGGGACGCTGATGACTTGAAATGTTAAAGAGCATCTATCTTCATTTTTTATAGTATATTTTTTCCATGTAGATAGTTCTATTGGAGTATATATATATTTTTTTAACAAAATGGCTTAAAATAAATATGTATTCCAATAGAACTATTCATATAGGAAAAATTTCCATTCTAAAAAAACTAATGAATTTTGAAATTCAGTAAATCCTATTTCAGCCAACAGGTGTCAACAGAGAAGCAACTCAGATTCAACCACATAACCACACCAAGTACTCTAAAATTTACCAAGCAGTCATTCAACACAGATGACCATGGGGAACAAATGTCCCCAAACCATGTCCTAATTAAAAACCTGTAAGTGAAATTTGTGTCAACATTTAGGGGAAGGAAAGGAAGCATTCAATTTTAATTTCTTATAATTGGCATGTTTGTTTATTTTTGCAAAGGTTATGTCTTTCTAATGGCTTTTACTTTCTTAAATTTAGCAATTTTTTATATAGTGATTCACTGTTGAAACTGTTATGAAGGGCTATGTGGATGATGATGTGTTGGTATTCTTTCTTACACTCTTTGTGACTCTTTGTGACTGCTTGTTGTGGTTTAGGGTCATAGTTATTGTTTTTATTGTAATTATCTTTGCGAGTCTGTTTTCTAAATATTCCAAAGGTCAACATGTCATTTTTATTTATTTTTAGGTCTAAGAAGGGTAAATATTCTTCTTCAGTTTTCAAAGAGAATTTTATCCAATTTTGTATATTTAAGTGTTTTAAAGCGTGTTAGTGGGAATTACATTAAGAAAAACTAGCTACAACAATGCATCTATTGCTAAATTTAAGAAAATTATGAAGCCATTAGAAACGCATGCACCCTAGCAAAAATAAATGAAAATGGTAGGTACAAGAAATTCAACTATCATCCAAAAGGAAATAACTTTTCATTTTTAAAGAATATAACATTAGTTTGGTTCCCTATAGTAAATTTAGCATTAAAATTTTATTAAAATCATACCCAAAAAGATGGAATACTAAATTACAAGAAAGCAAGAATTTATCAAGTTAATTGTAAAGATTGTAATAAAATATATATAAGAAAAACAAAGAGACATTTTATAAATTTGAACCCAAGAATGCTTCAGAATTATTAAATATTAATAGACTGAAATTTCAGCAATTGTGGCACATTTCTAGTCTAAAAATCGTGACATTAAAAACAAATGTAAATTAGTCAAAATAGCCAAGAGTCCAGCAGAGCTAGCAACATGGTGAAATATTTTCATTAAAAAAAAAACAAAGACTCGCTCAAGAACTTTGTGATTCTGCCAATGGATTGTTTGGGAAAGCTTATTCTGCTATCTCCAGATGACTTCAGCTAATCATGGGAGCAAATGCTCTTAAAACATGACTTACATTTTAAACAAGTAATAAAGTTTAATAATGTTTAAATTATACTTAGGAAGCTATGTAGACAATGGAGTGGTAATATATCCTATTAGAATTTATTACATATGTTCACATTAAATATTGTACTTACGAAGCTGTTGACAATGGAGTGGTAATATATCCTAAACTTAGGTATTCATTTTTTTTTACACTAAACTGCACTTACTTTTATGTTCACATGTTGTAAAAGTAAGTGGAGTTAGTGCGAACATATTTAATAAATTTCAATAGTTCTAATGTTATAAAATTAAGTGGAATTAATGTGAACACATTTAATAAATTCCAATAGGATATAACAATATTACTTTGCCGACTGCTATTATCAAATTATATATTGCTTCATTGTCAATAACTTCTGTTAATTCATCATTAATTAAGTCTTTTCTATCCTCCTTCCCTGCAGGGAATGTTGGAAATGCAAACGGAAGTTTGTGAAAAAAGATGGTTGTAATAAAATGAGATGTCTATGTGGAGCATTGATGTGCTACATTTGCCGCCAACCAGTAAAGGATTATAAACACTTTAATGGACAAGGTGGCACAGATTATAGCAGGTAAGTCATTATGTTTAGAAGGTATTGATTTGCACCAAAGATCGATAGGATTGACTTAATTTAGATTTAGATTTTTTTTAAAGATATTTTAAAATCTTTGTGACTGCAAATTATAAATTTTATGCATGACATGCTACTGGGAATTTATGTTCAGGTTGAATTAAATAATGATGTAATTTTATTTTAATGTTTGGTTCTCTTCTTGGAGCAAGACAAAGCTTATTTCACTGTCATTAACATATGCCTCTGTTGAACAACTTTTCATTTACCTGAAGAACAAACTTTTACAGACTTTTTCATAGGTGGTTTAGCAATAATTTTTTTGCTCTACTCACTGCTTTTTTATGGATTGTGGGTCTTGTATCTTTCTTTTCCATTAAGTTCAGTGATATTTCCTTACTTAGCTTCCTCCTTTTTCTTCATCCTCCATTATCTTACTCTATTTCCAATTTGAAGATGCTTCAGTTTTAATTTCTTTGGATCTCTTAGTTTTTCATATTCTCTGTTGCTGTTACCTGTTTCTCTTACTTTTTCTATGTAGGCCTCTCCATCTCCATTTCCTCTTTCCTTTGAACTCATTTTTACAACAGAAGAGGAAACATATTTATACATATAAAATACATCATCATCATCATCATCATCATCATCATCATCATCATCATCATCATCATCACCATTACCATTATATAATTATATTTATTCATAGGAACCATTATCAGCCATCATTAACGTGTGTATGTACTATATGGATTCAGTTCTAGCTCTTAAGGATATGCCTTATTAACACAATGACATTGCACTGAAACTGTTATGTGTTATTTAAATTGTACTTGGCAAGCTATGGACAGTGGAGTGGTAATATATATCCTATTAGAATTTATTAAATATGTTCACAGTAATTCCATTTACTTGTACAACACATTTAGGGGTAATCCCTCTCATCATATGCTGTTGACTGACTACTCAATGTGGTGGCTGGATCCAAAAGTGCTTCTGTTGCAGTCTTTGTAGTTCGATTAGGAACTTGCTGAGTTCATCTTTGGGTGAAACATCAAAATTCATGAAATTTTTTTTTCCTATTTTTCAGGATGAAAGTTTTTCCCAAAGTAGATAGCTATATTAGGTTGTGAATTTCTTCCAGCAGTTTAGCTTTTGGTTTAATTTCATGATTTTGGGTCCAAAAGTGAGCTCCCACCTTTGATTTATCAATTTGTGTTAAATGAACATTCCTAAAGTGCTCCTTTCTCCAAATTTCTAATTTTCTCTTTGTTTTTTCGATTTTTTCTTGATTACCAACTGCACATTTAATTTCATAAATTCCTGATTTCTGTTCTATTGGTATGATATCTTTTACTGTGAAACCTAGTAAATTTTTTATATTATGTTTGTTCTTTGGGCTAACTTTATGCTATGTTCTTTGAGTATCCTATTGAATTTGCTGTAACTTGGATGATATATGAAACTTTTGAATTTGTATTTTCATTGATTTCTTCAGTGTGGAAACCTCTGTTATAGATTATTGTCTTTTAAATTTATGGGTAATTTTTATTATTGTGTCTTTGTTGATATCATTGATTATTGCTGTATTAATTATCTGATAGTATTTTGTTTTGTACTCTGTTTCTTTGAGTGGATGTTAATTATTCTCTTTGCCAAACTGTAAAACATTAACATTTAAGAGAAATTGAGTCGTGATAGTAGCATACACACCACTAAAATTGAATTAAATGGAAGACTAGTTTCGGGAGCCATCGCTCCTATCATCAGTTCCTGGTCGACTGCTGGCCTCGCTGTTTGTGATAGATCGATTCATCTCTGGTGGAGGTTTGATGAACTTTTGTATTAGTACATCACTTGGCGGGATTTCGAAATTAAAAACTTTATCCTTATTCTTCCAAATATAGATATTTTCCCAGACTGTAAGTTCAGTTTTTCCTTTAATATTTTTAAGTAATTTGGGGTTTTTATTAATGTTATGTTGTTCTTTCCAAAAGTGCCAAGCTACCGCCGATTTTTCTTCTTGTTTTTGATTTATATTCCTAATGTGTTCTTTAGCTCTTGTTTTATGTAAAACATCACATATTTCTGTGGGATGAGCTTATGACTGGTTTTTTTTTACATAATTTGTGTGTGTGTGTGTGTGTGTCTTTTCTTTGGATTCCGAAGTTCAGTCTGTCTGTTTTTTTCCTATAGTTTTTAAATGTAAGAATCTTAGTCAACAATTTTTCTCCTCTTCCATGGTAAACTGTATAGATTTATGTTGTAAACTTTAGTATAGCACTATAGTAATTTAGTAATATAATAATTATAATAAATTATTATCATGTTTACATCAGCTACTATGACCACCACCACAAGCAGTGCATGAAAGTAAATGTTCTCATTTATGTTTTAGGTGTCCTTTGTTTTCTGACGATAAAGATCTTCATGAGACAGCTGTGAAGAAAGAAGCTTTGAAAGCTAAGAGAGAAGTAGCAGAGCAAAATCCAAATTTAAAGTTGAAAAATGATCCTACAAAATATTTACCTAAAGTAAAAAATTCACCCCATCTAAGGCCAGCGGCTTTTGTTTTACCAATGCGACAATATGCTAATGAAAATGCTTACCGTTTATTGGGAATAGAAGTTGAAAGGCTACTAGTAGCGAGAAGATTTATGCAACAGCAAACACATCTGGTACCTCAAAGACCAGCTTTGGAAGTGCAGAGGAATCCTGCACAATGTTTTCCAAACCAAATACATCCACAGAGACTACCAGTTCGTTGGCAGCAAAATGCAGTTCATCCAGTAATAAGATCAGCAGCTCCTTTGCAACAAAATGTAACATATCAAGAAATGAGAACAGCATTTCCTGTTCAGTTAAATGCAATATATCAAGGAGTAAGACCAGGAGTGCCTAAACAACAAGTTGCAAGCTGTCCAACTCATAAAGTGCAATCAAAACCAGTAGCACATGAAGGAATAAATGTAAAAGATCATTTGTGTATATATGCAAGAGTTCACAAAGAACAACATGCTCAGCCACAACTTGAATATTCCCAAGAACCTCACTTGCAAGCAAATAGATTTGAGCAGCAAAGTATTTATCCTCTAACTGTTCAAACAGCTGATAAAGTCCTGGCCACCCAAGAGACACAGTTTTTGAGTAATGGATTTAATCCAGTAAATTTACTAGAAATACCTTTAAATGAACTTGAATGGAACAACTGTAATAATCATCTACCAAATCCTACAGCAGTGCGCATTACAGAGCAACCACATTCACAAGTTCATAGAGATAAACTTTATAAACCAAATCCTGCAGGACAAGTTAGGCCAGAACAAACCCAAGCACAAGTTCAGAGAGAGATGCTTTTTACACAAGGTCCTTTAACACAAACTGTACCTGAGATACCACATGCACAGGTTCAAAGCAATAGGCTCAATGAACCAGGTCCTTCAGGACAAGTAAGATCTAAAAAACCATATGTTTATTCTCTAAGCATTGGGTTTAATGAGCAGGTTCCTTCAGGTCAAGTCAGAGCTGAGCAACCATATGTAAAGTCTTTAAGCAATAGATTCAATGAACCAGTTCCTTCAGAGCAAGTCAAACCTAAGCCACCACATGTCATTAGGCTTTGTGAACCAGGTCCTTCAGGGCAAGTCAGACTTGAGCAACCATATGTAAAGTCTTTAAGCAATAGATTCAATGAACCAGTTCCTTCAGAGCAAGTCAGACCTAAGCCACCAGATGTCATTAGGCTTTGTGAACCAGGTCCTTCAGGGCAAGTCAGACTTGAGCAACCATATGTAAAGTCTTTAAGCAATAGATTCAATGAACCAGTTCCTTCAGAGCAAGTCAAACCTAAGCCACCACATGTCATTAGGCTTTGTGAACCAGGTCCTTCAGGGCAAGTCAGACTTGAGCAACCATATGTAAAGTCTTTAAGCAATAGATTCAATGAACCAGTTCCTTCAGAGCAAGTCAAACCTAAGCCACCACATGTCATTAGGCTTTGTGAACCAGGTCCTTCAGGGCAAGTCAGACTTGAGCAACCATATGTAAAGTCTTTAAGTAATAAATTCAATGAACCAGTTCCTTCAGAGCAAGTCAGACCTAAGCCACCAGATGTCATTAGGCTTTGTGAACCAGGTCCTTCAGGGCAAGTCAGACTTGAGCAACTACGTGTACAGTCTCTAAGCAATAGATTCAATGAACCAGTTCTTTCAGAGCAACCACATCTCATTACGCTTTGTAAACCAGGTCCTTCAGGGCAAGTCAGATTTGAGCAACTACGTGTACAGTCTCTAAGCAATAGGATCAATGAACCAGTTCTTTCAAGGCAAGTTAGGCTTGAGCAACCACATGTCATTTGGCTCACTGAACCAGATCCTTTAGAGGTAGACACACTTGAGCAACTAGATCCTTTAGGGTTAGCCACATTTCAGCAACCAGATCCTTTAGAGCTAGTCACACATGAACAATCACGTGTGCAGTTTCCAAGCAATAGGCTCAGTCATCTATGTCCTTCAAATCAAGTCAGATCTGAACAATTAAATATACAGGCTCAAAGCAATAGGCTCAATGAACCTGGTCCTTCAGAAGTTAGACCTGAGCAACCACAAGTACAGTCTCTGAGCAATAGATTCAATAAACTAGGTCCTTCAGGGCAAGCCAGACCTGAGTAACCACATCTACAGTTTCTGAGTAACAGACTCATTGAACTATGTTCTTCGAATCACATCAGACCTCAACAATTATATGTGCAGGTTCAAAGCAAAAGGCTCTGTAAATCAGGACCATCAGGAATTCTCATGAAAAAGCAACAACATTCGCATGTTAAACATGCTAGTTTTTGTGATCCAATTACTATATCAGAATGTAAAGTTTAATGCTATAGCTCTGTCATAAACCAGCAATGGTTCTGTACTATTTTTTGCTTTCCTTAGCATTTCCTGCTTGTGTAAGAGACAGCATATGCTAACATTTCTGTGCTTATCTGCCTATTTATAACTGCAACTGGCCAAGGTTGTTAAGGTGCAGACTCATAACTGGGAGGTCTGGGGTTCGAATCCTACCAGGATCGTCCTCCCTAACCGAGGTTTTTTTCTAGGTTTTCCTCAGTCCTCATAAATGGCAACTGCAATAGAGGTACCCTAAACTTCGTTTCCTTCCTTAAAAAATCCCCAAAATATCATTTCATCTCATGTATCATCAAGGTCCACTGCCTGTTGCCTCCATAGTTAAAACACCATTAAAAAACAAAAAAATCTGCCTGTTTGTTTAGAAGTGTTTAATCTTCTGTAATGCAATTCTTATATTGAAACACACACAACTTTTTGATAAAATGAGAAGGAAAGTGGAAACCAAAAAGGTAACAATATGCTGCTGTTCATGCTTTGCATTTCGTATTATTACAGCATTGTTTTTAACAATGTAACTAAAATTACAGGTATCACATCCTCTGCATAGTTCACAATGTAACTAACCTAGGTATGGGCCGATTCCCAGGATCTGTTTAATGAATTTTGTATCTCTGATCATTGAGATCAGACTATGAACATTATGAACTGCAATGTAAATGCTATACAAACAGAATGTATACTAACTAGAGAAACTAATAATGTATACATAAGCAAGCTGTGTGAATTTTTAAAGCAAAAAAACTGGGAAAGGGTTTTTAATATTCAGGACATTAATTGGGGGGGGGAAGTTTAGTGTTTTAATAGTATATTTAAATAAACATTGCCCAGTAAAGAGAAAAACACTGAGTAAGCTGAAAGATAATTAAGGATATTCAATGAAATAAAAAATCTTAGTGAAAAAATGAAAGAGTATTATCTATTCTACAAAACTACTAACATGAATATTTACAGAGCCAAATACAGCAATCTAAAAAAATCGTTACTCTTGGTATCATCATCATCACCACCACCACCACCATTTACTGTGAATAGACTTGATATGAGTTTCTGACATTGTCAGTTTATATTTGCAATACATTTAAAATTCCTTCATCTTATAAATACATTTTATCAATTATATAGTTCTTCAAGCTTAAAATTAGTAGCTTTACAATTTTTTATATATAAGGATAATTTTTAGGATTTTTGTCTGATGGTTTCAAGTTTAGCATTATTCTATGGTAATTAACCTTTTCTCTTGTATTATAAGAATGTATATGATCATTGATTAAGCTATTTTCATATTTTGAAATTGCCATGAGTATAACTATATATACACAATCCAACTGTAAATAGTCTATTAATTATAAAAATATCCCTACAGAAGTCTCAAGAAATAAGTATTTATTAATATGATAACTTAATCAGTAAATATAAATAAATCAGTGTGGGAGATAAGGATAATGGAGCAAATAAATATTGACATGATAATATAACTTTAATTTTAAATGGTCATATTATTCGTAGTCCATAGAAAGTTTGCAAATACTTAATAATTACTTTGTAAATGTAATAAATGTGGAAAAGAATCGAATGAAGAAATAGGTAAAATTATAAATGAATTAAAGAATAAAACTTCTTTTCAGTGATATGGAATATATCATTTAAAACATTAAAGCACCATAAAAAGGGTTAACTAGAATATTAATACATGTGATAAATTCTTCTGTAAGTTAAGGAATCTACCCAAAGATAATGAAAATTAGTACAATCAGATCAATTTATAAAAAAGGAAATTATGAACCATTTGTGCTACCTCACATCTTTGCCAAAATATATGAAAAAGTCGTAAGAATAAGATTATTAGATTTTTTTAACAAGAAAATCACAGTGTGACTTCAGAAAAGGCTTATCCGCAACAACAGCAATAGCACATCAATTTTCACTCAATACTCAAAAGCTCTAGATGATGAGAAAATTATTGGATTATTCCTTGACTTGTCCAAGGCATTTGGCTCAGTGTCTCACAATATTACTGAACAAAGTGCAAAAATATGGAATATGGGGTAAATCCAGAGAAATTAGTACAGTGATATCCACAAAATTGCAAACAATATACAGAAATATAGTATAAAAATGAAAATGTCATAACTTCAGCTAAATCAATCTGTAAAATAGTTAAAATTGGAGTACCTCAGTGACCTGTACTGAATGTACTATTGTTTCTTATATATGTGAATGATTTTCTTAATCTTGGCAAATGTAATATTATATCATATGCTAATGATAAAACCCTGCTAATCTCTTGCAAATCTTTTACTAGATTAGAACAAATTATAGCAGAGCAATCAAATACCATTTACAAATATTTATTAAGTAATACTTTAACACTAAATGTGCAAAAAACTAAAGCACTTATGTTTCATTATCGCAATAATAGGCATGGGAATCGAGACATAAATGTTTTAATTGATGGAGAAGCAACAGAACAGGGTAATCATAAATTTCTTGGGAGTCATTGTTAAAGATCAGTTAACTTTCAAATACCATGTAGACTATATTTGTAACAAAGTGAGTATTTATTTATAATATTTATTAAGGAAATTATCACAGTATTTAAATTCAGATAGTCCAAAGTTAGTATATTATGGTTTAATCTACCTGTATTTTTGATATGAAATTGAGGTTTGGGAAAGTATATGTGATGTAAATAGGAATAAACCATTAATCCTTCAAAAAAGTTTATTTTATATCTATAGGAGGGTATTTTGTAGAAATATTTTTAAGGAATCTAAAATTTTAATATAATATCATTATATTTGTTTAAGATAGTTTTTATTTGTCATAAACAATGAGCATGACGAGAGTCTCCTAAACAAGGACTGCCACAACTATACTCAGAACAATTATTATCAGCTAAAACAAAAAAAGCTACTGAAAAAGAGTCAAGAATTATTGGTAAAATATTTTTATAATAAATTGCCACTAACAGTTAAAAATAAAAAGAATTGAACATTTTCTTTATAAATAAATGTATGTATAGGATAAATGAATTGTAAATATGTATTTAAAATATAGTTGAATGTGATCGTTTTAAGTATAAATGAAAACTGAGGTAAATGTGTTTAAAATATAGTTGAATGTAACTGTTTTAAGTATAAATGGAAACTAAAGTAAAATTACCACTTGTGTTTGGTACATAATCTTTATAATTGTATTTTGTGACAATTACTGAAACTCAAATGTAGAGTCTGTGGTCTGCAATAAAATGATTATTTTAATTAATGGGAATTTTCACAGTGAAATGTAACAATACTTACATAAAATTGATAAGAAATCGCCCAAATTTTCTAATTTTTACCAAATTACTTACTTGGAGACATTTTGAGGGTGTTGCCTTCATCATCAGCATGGATTTACTGTCAGCATTCCAGCAGGGTATGCAGCTTTCTCTCTGCAGATTTTGGTGAGGAGTTTATTGCTGTTTGGAAGATAAAAGTTAACTAAATTTTCTTTGTGTTTGTTAATAAATATATTCTCCCATAAAATTAATTCTGTGGGTTTCCGAAGGGCTAACAGTTTTGATTCATTTTGGAAATTGTGATTTTTGTGCCATAAATGGTACGCTATTGCTTATTTCTCATCAAGTTTGTATTTTACATTTCTCATATGTTCCTTGAAGCTTCGAGTAAAATTTCTTTCAGTTTTCTATATATTTCTAGTTGTATTTGAATATGGGGGCCAAAATAATTTTATCTTTCAATAATTCTGAAAAGTTTGGTGTGCTCATGGAATGTCCATTTCTTGTACATGTTTTCCTTTGTGAAGTTTCAGAGTGGTTATGTCTCTTATTTTATGAATATTTCTATTTTCTTGACTATTGGGTAATCAATTTTGTGCACTGTATTTATGATTTGTTGATACTCAGCTTGTATTCTGTCTTGCTTATTGAAAGGTTTATTAATCTAAAGGAAGACTGTTAATTATTGCAAGATGATGATGTTTTGAATCATGACTTGTTTTTTATGGAAATATCCAAATGCATATCTTTTATGAATACACCCAATTTCAGTTTATTACCATTTTTTATGATTTTTTAAGTCTAGGAAGGGGAGAAATTAAACCTCCAATAAGAAAGATAAAATAAAAGCGGAGTACCAACAAATAATAATTATAGTGCAGAAAAATGCTACACAGTAGATGTGGTCAACAAGAGAGTAGAGAAATTTAGAAAACAAAAACAAACATATAAGAAACATCACTACTCTTAAAAGATTAATAAGGAGATCCTATGTACAAGAAATTTATGTTCCATTACTTTGGCCCTATTAAATGTAAAAATTTACTGAAACCCAATGCAAAGGACAGAATTCTGCCAGGCAATCAGGCATTTATAAAAATGGTTGCAAATATTGCAACATGAAATACATAGGAAAAACCAAACTGTATGGAAGGATATATGCATTAACAAAAACAAAGAAAATTTACTTAATTTTGATCTGAACAGCAATAACCTCATCACCAAGTTCATAATATCTGCAGAGAGAGTTCTGTACACCAAGCCAGAAAGTTGACTGTGCAATCCATGCTGATGTTGAAGGTAACAACCCCCAAAACATTCAATTAGTGTTATTAAAAAATTGGAACATTTGAGTGATTTCCTATCACTTTTACATAATTATTGTTACATTTCACAGTGAAAATTCCCATTATTTAAAATTATATTGTTAAAAAGAGTGATGTAACAAATTCAAAGCATGAACAGCAGCATAAGATTTCCTTTTTGGTTTCCTTTTCTATTTTTTCTTTATTTCTTTATTTTTTTTATTGCATGTTTCAATATAAGGTTTGCACTACAGAAGGTAGTGCAAACTTCCAAATTGGCAGATTAGCACAGAAATGTTGGCATATGCTGCCTCTTGCACAAGTACGAAATAATAAGGAAAGCAACAGCCCTTGAAATATATTCTAATGTGGATTAAATTTTCAAATTGTGAAAATTATTCTTTCTTCAGGAATACTTGAATGTTTAAAAATGATAGTTATTTTGCTGCAGAGTAGAATCTTCCCTTCCGAAGGAGGCCATGCTTTTTTTTTTTTTTTTTTTTTTTTGCCTGAAAAAATCCATCGGTCATAGCCAGGATTGAACCCGTGATCTTGAGTTTAGGAGGCAAGTGTGATTACCACCTGGACCAACTTTGGAATCTGTAATAATTAACACTATTCTATGAAGTATCAGTGTTCACAAAAATCATAACCCAGACATTGTTGTAAAAATTTGTAAATTGAGCCAGCATGTAGCAGCAAAATACACTAATCAATAACAAATTTATATGTTTGAAGGTGAAAGTTAATATTGTGTTTTAAAGCAATCTTGAACACATTCGGATAAAAATTAATGTTATAAGAGTGGTTATTACAATTGTTATTATCATGCCAGTTTATTCTTTGAATGGAAATTAAGGAATATATTATATCAATATAGAAAATTATATATATTTGATACTTCAAATTTTATATATTCATGCACCTGCATAATGCTTATTTCTAAAACTATAAGCATGTGAAAATATTCCATTATACTAGAGAATTTTTTTAAATTGTTGTGTTAGAATATGCATATTATTTAAGTGGTCACATTTTTGCAAAAATACTTTTATTAAATAGATTATTTGTATTTAAAAATTAATGTATGGTAGCTGAAAGTTACCTGCATCATCCATTTGAAATCCTCTAAAACTTTCTATGTTAACAGGATGGCACAAATGGAAAATATTGTACCTTTCCACAATGAAAGATTGCAGTTAAAGAGCAGATGCAAAACATATAGTTGATTCACCATCTTAAGATCCAGTCGAAAGAGATATATTCCATCAGTCCTGGTGGTATAGTGGGTTTTTTCGGGCGAAAAAATCCTAAGTATGGCTTCCTTTGGAAGGGAGGTAAAGCTGTAGGTGCCGTGTCATACATTTATGGCATGATAAAGAACTTCCAGCCTGAAAAAAGAGGCCTCTGAGCAAAATTTATCAGTCATTTCAAGCCCTTATTTGAATGGGATGCTGATGACCTGAGATGTTAAAGAGCATCCGTATATGAACCAAAAATAAATAATATATTTCCCCCATGCAATCATACCTGCATAGAGCAAAAATTGAAGTTATGCTATACTCTTAAACTGACATACTAGAATTGGCAACATATGTTACTTTGAATACTTTTATTGACTTGCAAATACCAGCTGCTTTAATTGTTGCTATTGTGCCTTCAATATTATCTTGACAGTAATAAAAGGGCAAATGTGCAGGTCAGACATATCCATAGCAGCTGCCTATAATGTCCAAATGGAGCCAAGATGAGTATAAAATGTATGTACAAGAATTTTACATTTAGCTACAGGTCCCATTTCCAAGATATTTTATCTACATGCAAAACATTATGAAACTGTTAACATCTCTGTATAATAAATTTGTAGCTAGGGATGTTCAACCTATAATCACAGAATGTTTCATCCTAATTAAAAAATTTAATTCCTGCAATAAGTGATAAAACATAAATAAATTCCTCTGTGAAGCAGAGCAATAATAGCACTTAATGAATAATTTTAAAAGGTTATTTGATGCAGATTCCAGCATATCATTCAAACATTTTAATGCATGTCTTACCAAATGAAAATTCTTTGTGATCATATTTTGGCATGCCTATATTAATTTAATGCTAAACTTCTATATCTTATGCATGTTTCATTTTTTTTTAATTGAACAAGATACTATTTAAAAGCTGAAAATGCATCTCAAATCAGATGATATATTTGCGTTTTCAAATGTTTTGGACATAACACAATGGTGCTACTTTTGTGATTCCAAGAGATAAGCTAAATGTGGTATTAATCCATACTGTGTTTATTTAATACTTTACTATTACAATTGGCTGTGTTAGAATTTTGTCAAACACTTATAAGTATTAATTGATATCATTGTATGATTCAGTTGAACTACACTATAAATGTATGGAACCGGTTTCGATTTAATAGATTTAATGTTAAAAACTTACTGGTAGATAATGTTAATGACAGTATTCCACAAGAGGAAAAAGCAGGTATTTACAAAATAAATTGTGCAGAATGTGAAAAAATCTACATTGGAAAAACAAAGAGAAACATAGGCACACGTTTAAAGGAACATAAAGTACAAACAAATAGAGAAATCAGCAGTAGCATATCATTTTTGGACACAAAATCGCGATATAATAAATAAAGCAAAATTATTAAAATCAACACAAGGACCTATGGAAATAGCAACCTGGGAAAAAATCTACATCTACAAATACAAAGACAGTCTAATGATCTTTGACATTGCTGGAGATGAAAACATAAACTACAAGTTTATCACACCACCACCAGAGCAATGCATTCCCACAGCTCAACGAATGATCCAACAGTTGAACTTTAGCCTGGCTGAAGATGGAAACTAAATGTTCTTGAAACCAGTTCCATACATTTATGAAAAGTAAGTGAAGCTTTAACAGTGTGTAGTTCAACTGAATCATACAATGATATCAATTATATGATTAGGTTCACTGTGCAAACAGAAGAGATTTATTTATTTATTTTTATGCCCGTTTTAACTAAAGAGACATCACAGGCCACAGAACCTAAGTTTAGAGTACCTCCCCAGCAGGATGATGCATGATAATCACATACCCCCTGCAATACTGCACTCTACCAAAGATATCACGTAATGGAGGTAGAAGAAGTAGCGGTCATCGCAGTAGGCCGAAGGCCCATGTGGGGCTATGGAAAACCAGGCTTAGAAGAAAAAAGAATTCATAAACAAGTATACTTTAACATTAGTGTCTAGGATTTGAAAGCTGTTAATGAAGAGCAAAATAGGAGGGGACCTCGGATCAAGTCCAGAGGACCATAATTTAATATCTCCTGTCCCTGATCAAAACTGCTTAATTCTATATCTATTCTGGTAATCTACTTCTATTTACTTCTTTCTATTTTGAAGATTTGAATTATTCTATTGGTTCAATATCCTTATTATGCCAAAGTTATCTAATTTTAACCAGAAGCTTTCCATGATCAGTGATGATAAATGCTTTTGTAAAATTCAGAAATAATGCAATATTATGTTCTTTTTTACTCAAGGAGATTGCTTATGAATGAGTAAATTGCAAATTCTGTGGATCCTTCTTAAAAATGTGCTATGAGTCTCACAGTAGTTGATGCTTTTCTAAGAAACTTGGTAGTCTAGTATGAAATATTTTTCTAAAACTAGGGAAAATGCTGAAGTTAGTGCCATTGCCCTAGTTAGTTGTCTCTTGTTTATAACCCTTCTTATAGATTGGATTTATTATTACAATTTTTATGCAGGATAAGGATGTATTCATGAAAGTCAGTGCTTGTACTATCAATAAAACATATTTTGGTGAAGTCCAGTATTTCATCAACACCAGAGCTGTGTTTTGGTTTTAATGTCTTTTTATTTTTCAGAATTTCATCTCTATTTGTGGGAACAGTATATAAGGTTAAATTAAGAGTCCCTTTGTGGTAATTTTTACAGGAGATCTATTGAATGGATATGTCATGACTTGTTCCTTAGCTTAATTTGCAAAATAATCATCTAAGCAATCAGCTACTTCACAAGGTACAGAAATAATTTAGTGACCTACATTTATTGAGATGTTATTAATCTTAATATTGGGTTTCCTGCTTTTGGTTCTTTATAATGCTCCATGTAGCTTTCATTTTGTTGCTCTGTTCTATGCATCATTAACTTTTTTTTTTTTTTGGATAGAATTAATTTACAGTTGTCTTACATGCATTGTCTACTAGGAATTGTGCACATAGCCTAAGCATTGTAGATATTGCCAAACTAAAAGCAAACAAAGCTATTTATACTTAATCCCTATTGTACTGAAAAATTAAATTGATACAAAGCTTTTTTTTTAAGTTTTCTCTTCTGCTTTTTGATTTCATACAATATACACTTCATTATGTTGTATAATTTTAATTTTGTAACTTACACATGAAAGCTATACATATAAGGATAGATGCATCCTTATCTACATAATCACCCAAACATTCAGGCATTTATTCCAATGCTGCATCAGCTTATTGAACCCCTCTGAGAAAAATGTTGGACTCGGGTACTGCAAATCTTTTCTCACAGCAGTCTTGACTACACGTCCATTTGAAAACACTGCCCCTGCAACTTCTTCAATACCTAGAAATGTTAATTGGAACTTGTACAGTGAAGCTAATCATATAATTAAGATAATTGAATTAATTGTATACTTATTCAATGTCAGTGCTAAATCAGGACTGAACAATGGGTGGGCAATTATTCCCATCTCCATTCCACAAGTTTGGTCTGTTTGTGTGGTTGAGTAGTCACTACATAAAATAAATAATTAAATCCTTAATATATGCCTCAGGCTGAAACAATAAAGTAAAATTTCTAATCAAATCTAAAAAAAGTAAATTTTAATGCCCTCTAAACCAGGGGTTCCCAACCTGGGGAGCGTGGTGAAAAATGAAAAATATTCATGAATTTGTTATTAGTAAAAAAAAAAAAAAAATTGTGACAAAACATTTGTGGCAACGTTGCCTTCGAAGTTCAGAATCTAACTTTACATTCTTCCCACGTGTTAATGATTTTCTTGATGATGCACAAAACCTTCCTCTTAATTTGAAAAGTAAATTTAAGAACTTGGTTCTTGGAATTGTACACTACTTTACAGATATTTCTTCAGATAGCTGACAATTTAAGTTCACACAATATCCATTCAAAATGGAAGTGACTTGCTTCCTGATTCCCTTCAAGAGCAGACAATCAATGTCTGCTAAAATGTGATTCTCAAACAAAAGTAAAGTTCTTGGGCATGACTTGAAAAATTTTTGTTAGCTATTTTCCTGTGTACCCACAAATTGCTACAGAAATTGCAAGATTATTAGTGTAGTTTTCATCAACATATGTATGGAATCTGTGTTTTCTAATGGCCTACATCAAATTGAAATACTGAGCATGGCTGAATGTAGAGTGTGATCTGAGGTGTGCATTATCACAGTTGGAGCCAAACATTTAAAAACTAATGTGAAAGAAAAACAATGCCCTCTCATTAATTGTGTTGTTAAGAAATAAAACCCAATGTTATAGCTTGATATTGTAACTACAGTGAGGGGCAGAGTCCTTTGCAAGCCTATTAAGCATGTTTAATTAAATTAAAATATTCTGTCAACAAAACAAATGCACTCTTCCTATTCTTCTTCTCACTTGGCCTTATAGCCCAGGATGAGCTTTTGCCTGCCGCAATGACCGTGCTGTGAATACTTCCATCTTCATTGATAGAGAGCGGTATTGCAGGGAAGGGGGCATATGATCAGCAGACTAGCACTTTTCCTGCCACCTATCATGCAGCTTTCTTGATGGAAGAATACCACCTTTCCATTAGGTATCTTTCCAATTGTCCTCACAAAGCTGAGTGAACTCTGTTCAAGACCTCGCGAACTTAGAAAAATTCATAAATAGGTACTGGGATCAAACCTGGGCCCCCCAGCCAGCAGTCAGCAATGGTAACCACTACTCTAAGGAGGTGGTGACAAAACAAATATTAGTATTTTTAATATCTGTAATAATTAAAACATTCCAAATATTCTTTGAATTTATTAACCCTAATAGCACAGTAGAACGTCTATACATCAATAAATCATTAGGCCAAAAGTGAGGGGGCTTGGACTAATTTGTTGTGTATGAAAAGGGGGGCGCAGGCCCAAAAAAGTTGAGAACCCCTGCTCTAAACAATAACTATTTCTAAATTCATAAACTTTTATATAACACTTCTTCAATTAAATTTATAAAGCTGGCAGTAAGCCAAAGTACTTGTGTCAAATTGCTAATTTCACTTTCCAAAATTTAACAACTAGGCAGCCATCAGAAACCCAGTGACAAGGATACCTCTTGCAATTGAGATAATAGATGCAAGCACCTTTCCTGGTGATCATGTTTTAATTTTTTCTCATAGGGGAACTAGGAACTTACACTCCATTGATGTTCTCTTCTATTTGGAGTTAAATGATAAATGAAGTTTTCATCCCTTCACAATGCAGATGAGGAAGGCTTGTTTTATCACATTAGACTATCAAGAATTCAGTCTTTTCTCATTTCAGGATAGTCAGGAGTAAGTTGACAAGGAATCCAAATTCACATCCACTTTGCAGTATCCCAAGTCTTCATAGATAATGTAAGTTGTTTCATTAATAATTCTCAACATTTGTGCTACCTTATGAAGCTTGATTCCACTGTTCTCCAGATCAGTGCATCCACTGACCCTGTTGTCATCATAATGACAATTGAGGGATGACCAGATTGAACTTTGTCAAAAACCTACATGGCCTTCAACGAACATGTAGCACCATCTTTTAACTATCTCCACAGAAATTATGATAAGGTATCCTGCACACAGCAGCAAGCTTCCAGTGGATGTTGATAAGTGCTAAACCATTAGCCCATTTGTACTAAATTATTGCATGCATTTCTGCCTATCACCAGATCTCTAACCATGTGCATTTGCTGTGCTGCAGTATACATCTGGCATGAGCCCAATGTTTCACACTATGCCTCCATTCCACGTCCCTCTATACTGCACCTGTAAATCTGCGCGTCAAATAACCTAACATTTGATCAGGTGATCCATTGCACTAGACAGTATTCTGCATTCAGTATGGAATTATTTCTATAACAATTTTTATAACTCAAGGAAACATATTGAATGACTCATATTTATGTGTAAAAATAATATCACAAATAATACCATTACAATCTGTCAATATTTACTTTTTACTAAATGGAAAGTGAGTGAGTGAGCGAGCTAGCACTAATCATTTTTTTTTTTATAAGTGTTTAATGCCCATTTTTACTACTGAGGCACCACAGGCAATGGACACTGATGATACATGAGATGAAATGGTAAATTGAGAAAGTATCTTTTTTTAAGGAAAGAAGTGTTCCAGGCCTCAGTTTAGGGTATCTTTTTTTTTTTTTTTTTTTTTTTTTTTTTTTTTTTTTTTTTGATTGATTTATTTATGGATGCTCTTTAACAGCTCAGGTCATCAGCGTCCCATTCAAATCAGGGCGTGAAACGGCCTACAAATTTTGCTCAGAGGCCTCTCTTTCAGGCTTGAGGTTCTTTTTCATGCCGTAAATGTACGACACGGGACCCACGGCTTTACTTCCCTTCCGAAGGAAGCCATACTTAGGATTTTTACGCCCGAAAAAATCCATCGGTCCTGGCCGGGTTCAGTTTAGGGTATCTCCCCAGCATTTGCCAGTTATGAGGACTGAGGAAAATCTGGAAAAAAACCCCAGTCAGGGAAAACAGTCCCAGTGGGATTCAAACCCCAGACCTCCCGCTCACGAATCTGCACCTTAACAACCTCGGCCACCTGTGGCGGTACTAATCACTTGCCAGCCAGGCATTGGATTTGCACATAAGTGACAGAAGGTGGTAATATAGTTCATTTGTATGTGCACACCAAGAATTGGCATACTGCATTATGCTGAATTATGGTGAAGACGGGGATGAGATGATGATGGAGCAATGACAATGAGTGGCAGGAGAAACGAGAATACTCAGATTAAATGTGCCCAGGTGCCACTAGGAATATCACATAACTAAAATGTAAGAGTAACGAATTTTGAAAATATTTGGGCCTTTCAGTATCGTTTTATGAAAACAGTATTGAATTTCACAAAATAAACAACAATAGTTTTATGCGGAAAAAAATTGACTTTGCAATTTCACATGAAACGTTCAATATAAAATATGAATAATAATAGAGTTGAAAAACATTTAACCTTACTGAACAGCTTAATGGAAACAATATCCAATTTTGCATGATAAAAATCAGAAGTGACATTAAAAAAAATGTCTGACCATACAATGTTAGTATCCAATATCCACATTATAAAGTTTTAAAAAGAACAAGAGTATAATTAAAAAATATTCTCACCTTATTTTAATTGCTGGATTTTTTTTAATATTTTACATGAACTTATATTCTTGAAGCTATTAATGGTGAAGTAGTAAAATAATGTTGATACAGAGTTAGTTTGATGACTCTTATATACCTCACTTACTTGGGTTTTTTAATTGGACATGTTTTGGTAACAATTGCTCCCATCATCAGTAGTCATGTCCAATTGAAAAACCTATTAGTGTACCAAACCAACTCTATATTGACATTATTTTTTAATATTGCTTATGAAATTTGTTGTATCATTAAATTTAATATTTGTTTTTAAAAAAATTCTGAAAATACGGTTTTGATGAAAAAAAATATCAAATTTTACATGTTTCATGTTACTTTAAAGTAACAACTCTTATTGCTATAAGATAAATTTTCCCCATATAAAACACTTTTGTTTTTAAATTTACTTACACCTGCACTTAATAAATCCATGATCAGACCCAGAATAAATCCATGATCAGACCCAGCTGCCTGCTGATCTAAGTGAAATTTCTTTCTCCAGAGAGAATCCTGTTGTACAGTAGTTGTGCCTACAGACTGTAAAGTGAAAAATCTTGCATAGAATTGTTTCAATAACTCAGTGCTTGTTGATTGTAACTGTCTTTGGTTACTTCAATAGCTTTCACAACTGCCAAAATGTTTTGTGTATCTCCACAGCCTAAACTATCCTCATGTGTGCTACCTTCAGATGTGGATATTTACTTTCAGAAAGTTTTTAGCTTATTTTTGCAAGTTTTCTCTGGATTTTTAAGCATTTTCATTAAGTACATCAAATTGTAATTAATTCTAACCAAAACCTTTTTCCCCACAAGTTATATTTATATTTCATCTGCATTTTCAAAATTTGTTTGCCCCACTGCTTGCTTTTGTACAAATACAGCAGATTGAATTTTGTGGTTGAAACAGATCATGACTTGTTGATTAAAAGGCTGTAATACAGCAGAGGATGAAAGACATTCTTCCAGATATTCTTTTCATCAATAGGGTCTTCTATAATGGAATTTACATCCCTTTCTAGATCTTTTTCAGTGTCGATTCCCTAAGATGCTTTCCTTGAAAGTGATTAACTCGCTAGTCAACCATTATTTTACATCCAATAAAACCTCATATGATAATCTCTATATGCCAGCATGATAAGCATTAATTTTCATCAGTTGTGCAAATTGTAGACCTTGATGCCAGTGAAAAGTCTTCTATCTTGCATCCATATTGAGGTCATATTTTTTGTCTTCATTAGCTTGTTTGATTTGGCAGACATACTACAATTTTTTGCTGAGGTGTATGCCATATTGGTCTGCTACATTTTAGAACTTCTTCCTGGTTATAGAGATAAACTTACTATATGCTTTAAGAGCCAGGCTGCAATAAAAGCTTGAAAGCAGCAAAAACAACTTCAAGTTGGTGTGCCTTTGTGACTGAGGCTCTATTATCTTTATGTGGGTAGGGGGCCACTCAGGCTTTAAGGGGAATGAACTAGCAGATAAACTTGCAAGAAAGAGTACAACCTTTATATAGGACTGGTGTAACAGTCAAGTTACTCCTTGCTCAATGGACTCATGGTCAACATCTGGTACTGAGGGACAATGAGATCTTGAAACTTATTGCAGGACCTAAACCCTGTTATGACAAAGTGTGTATAAGTGTATAAGTTCAATATGAATATGGCAGGTTTTTGGCTTTCTTACTGACTACAATACCCTTTACAAACATCTGCACATCATGTGATATTTCCATGACTTAAGCTGCAGGAAATATAGTCTGGATCTTGAAGCCTCTTCATAATATATTATTCAGATTTACAGCTTTAGCACAATATAGGTATTTAACTCTGGGATCTCTGATTTTAGAGCCAGAGGATATAATTTCATTTCTAGGGACTATGGACTTTGAATAGGCTAGTTTATTGGGTCTCCCATATGCAGGGCCCAACTACATACATACTTGCATACCTTTTGCTTCATGCTACTTTGCTTTGACAATGTGTGGTTTGCCTAGATAGTTTTTAATTCAGACCAACACAGATTTAACATGTGGTAACATGGGTATCCCACATACACTCTTTGTATGTAGATAAACAGTTCAAGGCTCCCTAGCACATCAGCCTGCCCTTAGTTGATTGTTGTTGGTTGATTTGTTTTATTTATGGAATGCTCTTTAACATCTCAGGTCATCAGCATCCCATTCATTTTAGGGCATGAAATGGCTGATAAATTTTGCTCAGAGGCCTCTTCTTTCAGGCTTGAAGTTCTTTATCATGCCATAAATGTACAACATGGAACTGACGGCTTTACTTCCCTTCTAAAGGAAGCCATACTTAGGATTTTTATGCCAAAAAAAATCCATAGATCCTAGCCGGTTTTGAATGCACAATCTTGGGTTTAGAAGGCAAGTATGGTTACCACAAAACTGCCAGGACCGACACCTGCACTCTGATTGTTCTGATTGGCAGACTATAAGTAGGTGAATTTTCCTACATCCAGTCAGATTGAGATATAGAACAACAAATAATATAAAAATTGGCATATATATATATAGCATTTTTACATACTTTCCAACATGTTCTACATATCACAGTTGTTGTTCAGTGGCTCAACAGCTCTAGTTTTTCTACACCAAAGCTACTTGTTAAGTAGAAAGTGTCTATTGTCTTCCTATGCTCCTGGTCTATTCACCTTTGTCATGAGTGACTCATCTTGGAAGGCCCAGAGCAGAGACTGACGATTGCTTTTGGGATCAAATTGGCAAATCCAAATCCTGTTAGTTGCTAGGGTTCTAAAACCTTGAGTATCTATTGCTAAGACATCCCTGCATTATTCTACTTTGATTTGCTTTTGTACTATAGAGAGGTTATGCACCATTGAGATAAAATGTTCCTGTTTTAAATATTCATGCAGAAAGGAAGAAACACTTGAACTTTTAATCCCTGAGGCTACATCATTGTGTTATAGGTTATTCTTGGATTCTTCTTTATCATGGTCTCCACCAGCGAAATATGTTTTTAGTTATCATTGTTTGTAGGCCTCCCACTTCTCTAATCTTTAATCTTCCCCCTTTCTTAAATTTAGCAAAAAAAGTTGAAAAAATATATGAATAAGAAAGATATTCAAGATATTTTTGTTTATATTAATGTCTTTATTAACATTTGTTTTAAGAGTTTATTAAAATGCCTGTGTCAAAATGTACAAGGGACTGATTTATTTAAAACCATACAAAATAAGTGCATAATAATTTCCATTCACATTGTCTTTTCAACAATTACAAACAATTTTACTGTTACAAAAGTTCACTATATTTTATACAATTACAAACAACCTCGTTTATCTGAACTAGCTAGGATCAGAAGTCATCCAAATTAATAAAAATCCAGATAATTTGTATGGTGAAATAAAATATAGGACAGTATGTACAGTAATGCAAATTATACACTGTAGGAAAAGTTACAAAGGCCTACACTTTATTTTTACAAATTACAAAACAACAAATTATGTATATATTTAAAACACTGCTAGTTTCATTTTTATATCCAATGAAACACAGTTAATGTCCCAACTTCAAATTCAGCAGCAGTGTTTTTAATCAGTTTCCTTTATCAATTCTATTATATGCATCCAATTTTTTATCATTGGAAATAAATATTTTCTTCCTTTTTGACAGCATTTCAATTGCACAAACAAACAAACAAAAACATGACAATACACTATAGAGTATGAATACACTGGGTTTTAAGATTGTAAAAACTGAATGAAGACTGACTGGGGAGGGGGATAACAGTGGATTATCCTGGAAAGGTGGCATGATTTGGGACAATGTGGAATTGCTCAAGAACTTGTTGCTGCTTATGGGAAGGATAAACCTTATTTTTACAACACATTTTTGATAGGTATAATATAAAAATTTATTCAGTTTTTCATTAAAAGATAGCATACCACTGGAAGAAATCAGGCATACCTAATAGAATGCTTGGACTATAATTTAAAATAAACAGATAAAACCAAGAAGAATAAATATTTTAGAAATGTATAACCCAAAAAAATGAAAATATTGGCAGTAGCAGCACAATCTTTGGAAATACAACCACAAAATTAAGCAAAAAGCTATTTTGTTAAAAGAAATATATACTATGGTATAAATATTCACATTAAAAAATTATTCAGAATTACTTGATAGAGGAAAGCCCTTATTTTTCCAATGCATAAACTCTTGTTTGGTTTCTGGGTCATAGTGAACCCTCATGTTTCATCTCCAGTACCAATCTTAAAGAGAAAGGTGTCAGAATTTTCTAGGAGGATATTCAAATTTTAACTAAATATCTGGTAATATCATCACATGAGTATAAATAATTGTGAAATTGTGCCAATTGAAATGAAAGTAGTTCACAAACTACTACTTATTTTTATATGACCATCTTGCATAATGATAGCTACAGTTTTTGACACATTTCTTATGAAAATCATTTTACATTACACCCTGTGTGAACATCATCTCCAATGGATGCCAGGCCCTCTATAAAGCACTTGGCCTAAAAGTTTAGTTAGTAGTTGTCTCATCAACATATATAGCATTTATCTTCCTTTGAATTTCTTTAAGCTTTCTCCCCTTCTTTTATGAAAAATTTGATCTTGGAATGAAGCTCCAAATCATCCACTTTTACTGAAGACCCACACAACAAAGCACTTTATTCTCTTAGTTCCAGTGCTTATTAATTTGTAACTGTGTCTGTATCAAGTCAATATATGTCCCTATCTGCATGTGCAAGCTCAGCTCCCAGCAGTGATATAATATTCCAAGGTAGATAACCAGACATCAGATTTTAGGGTAATGCATATTTTGTTCCTTTAGGAAAAAGAAAAAATAATAATATATGTTTCATGAAAATTTAAAGCTATTCATACTGTTTGATAGTGCCCTAAAATGAATATTAAGCTTAATTTGTTAATATTCAACTTAAAATGCCTAAAGTAATGTAAAGTTTTATTATTTTACTATTTATTCACATATTCATACATGCAAGCAATATTATAGACCATTTTTTTGACTAACACTACCATAAAATGCAAAATGGGTGTAACATTGTATTTTCGTTAAATAGAATTTCAACAATAATGCTGTGTAATGGTTAGTTTGAATGTTTGTTAGCCACTTTCCCTCTCTTTATTTGTGTTGAGAAGTTTGAAGTGGTACAACATTCTGTAAAGTGCAATATACCAAAAGATTAAAGTCCAAAATCTATGCTAATCCAGTATGGCTAACAATTTTCACACATCACTTAAAATGGAAAAATAATATTCTGCGAGATTTGTAGCAAACAGGTACATAACATTAGTTGAAATATATTTAAATGAGTAGGTCTCTATAATTTTATATGTTTGACCGAGTTAAATTTCTTAGATAACTACACTTTAAGCTTTTAATTTTGATATTTAAAGTATTTATGAGTCATTGATATTTTAGTTGTTCAAACAAAGTAATCGCACTTTGTGATACAAATATGGCAATACAACATTTAGAATTTTAATTCAGTTAACTTTTATACTTTTTAGATTTTGTAAGAAAAAAAGGTATCACCTAAGGCACATATGCAAGGGACAGACATAAAGCAAAACAGCCTAAAGAATCTAAACAAACTCTACTGTATAGCGTATTTAATTAGCATTTTCTATGCAGTCTTAACCATGGTATTTGTTGCTGCCAACATTCCATGGAATACAATTGAAAATCTGACTTTAAGAGAGTTTTTACAAAATTACTACAAACAGAATATCCCCTCTGAATCTACCCTAAGAAAAAATTATTTACACAGAATGGACAATGAATTTTAGCATTAATTCAGGAGGATATAGGCAATTATTAATTATGCATCTTTGTAGATGAAACCTCAGATTCAATAAATAGATATATAACAAGTGTTACAATAGGGAAAGTTGATCCTGATGAAACTTTGATTCCGTATCTTGTATGTGTTAAGGAACTTTCGAAAGTGAACAGTAAAACCATTGCTTATTTTGTAAACAAACCTACAGTTTTTACACCAGCAATATAGATGGTTTTAAAGCTCTATTGTTTTATACTGATACTGGTTCATACATGGTTGCTGCAACTCCACTTCTTAAAACGTTTTATCTTAACATCATTTGTGTAACCTTTTAGCTTATTTGCTTCACAGGGTTTCTAAAACAATCAGGAACGAATTCCCTCTTGTCAGTTTATTCATTTTCAATATGAAAAAATGTTTTTGCAAAGCCCCATCCAGGATTTCTATTTTCAGAGAGAAATGCCCAGATATTCCACTTCCACCTCAGCCTGTTGTAACTTAATGGGAATATGGATTCAGTTAGCAGTGCATTATTCCAAATATTTTAAAGAACTGTCACAAGAACTAGTTGAATCTGATACTGCAGCAAATGTAAAAGCAATAATAGTGTGTCTGAATGACTGGTCATTGAAAAAAGATATTGCCTACATAACAACAAACTTTCCATTCATACCTGCAAGCATTGAACACTTAGAATGTGAAATCAATTTCTTTGTAGTCAAATAGTAATAGTCAATGATAACCTGGATAAAATATATTGTGCTTTGGGTAAAACTGGGAAAAAAGTTAAAAATAGGTGGCAAAAGTTACTAAATAAGAATGCAGGTTTTCATTGTTGGAAAAATTATCAAAATGTAAATGTCCCAGTAGGTATTGATGTTTTTATTATAGTTAATTTAGAATTTGCTCCTCTGATATCTTTTGCACTAGAAAGAAGAGTTCTGCTTTCAGAATAATTCTCACTGACAAAAGGCAAAAATTAACTGTGAAGAATTTGATAAAAATATTAGTGATGTACATGCAAATAATTATGAAAGAGAATGAGCATGGAACTGAATTTTAAAAACTTAAAAAGTGTATTTAATTTTTTTTCAGTATATTCAATTTGTTTATATAATGCAGTTGTTTGCCTTCATTTATTAAATTACTTTTTTGTTCCATGTGTTGTGTAATTTAGTGAATAATTTGTTAATTTCAGTGAAATAAATAGGTTTGAAGCTTTAGTGATGTGCCACAAATGCCTAAGTTTACTGAAATAGGGCCTAATTTTAAATTTTGAGCTTATTTTAGGCAAAACTGCAATTGTTAGTGCCTAACATTCTAATGTCTACAAATTATTGAAAACCCTTGTATAGTTATCTCTGCCACCCAATAGGCAGCCAATTCTAATGTTCAGTAATGTATGTAAGTGGCGAGTAAGCAGTGCCATCTAAGCTTTGTTCGTCTTCTCCTAAGAGGTAACCAGTATAATATTTGCTGCACAAAGTTGAAACCCTGTGGCTGATTACTTTATCTTAGGCACTTGTTTCCACCGAGACGTCAGCAAATGTGTTAATTAGAAAACAAATGGCTATGTCAATAACAAATAGGCAGCAAAAATACTAAGCCCTATTACTTTCTGCTTGTATAATGGCAGGGCTGAGATGATTTGTGCCATGCTATGCTAAAAGTAGAACATTACTGGCTCACCCCAGTACTAGTCATGGCCTTTGGCACCTATCTTGGGACAGCAGTCATAGCAATTTGAAAAATTTACATAAACAATCAGCATTTCAGATAAGACACAATAATATGTGTGTTTAGAAGGTATTTATAGTGAAGCAATGAAATCTTCAAAATTTAATGTTTATTAATATTTTAATGATCACACAAACTTCACTTACAAAGTTTTAAAGCTAGAACATGTTTCATTTGTTCTCATTCTCAGCTTTTGCCTGACTGGTAAGTTTTGGTCTGTTTGATATGGTAGTAACTGACTGCTTCTATGTCAACATCTGTTGGCTGGGATAGAACTTTACTGAATCTGTCCAGAGGTGGGATTAGAAATTAACATATCTCAATTTTTGACAATAAAAATGTTTTTCAAGTGAATAGTGTTACTGGAGTATGTATTTCTTTTAACAAAATGACTTCTTGCTTAATTGCATGGTGATGTTCTCAAAAATGGATTGCTACAGCTGAATTTTTCCAATTGTTTTAGCTGGAAATTTTTAAAATGTTCCTCTTCCTGGTTTGCAAATACCTCTTAGTTTTTCCTGTGGATTTTAAATGGCAGTCTGGGCATTCTGTTGCATAAATGCCTGATTTTCTATCTGATGGTATTGCTGTCTTTTAGTGAAGAACCGAACAAATATTTTATATTGCATTTATTCTATGCCATATTCTTTGAGGATCTTCCCATACTTGTGATGATATTCTGGATATGTGAATCTGCTATATTTGCAATTCTCTCTGATATTTTTAAGTATGGAAATATCCTTATTGGATTTTTGTCTTTTGAATTTGTTAATACAACACTATTATGTTGATACTGTATCCATTGATTATTGCTATATATGTAGTAATTCTTTTTTGTATCTTTTTTTGTGAGTGGGACATTATGGCAAATAAAGAAAATTCACAATTCACCAATTGTTTCTTTTTATTTTTACAAGAGAATTGTTCATCACAGTTAAAATGTTACAGAATAAGAACAAAGACATATGATTCATCTATTTCATTAGCTTAATCTCTACTCTTTTTTTTTTTTTTTAATAGAGAAACAAATTAACAGGAAAGTCAAGAGAGAAATACAAAGTTTCACTGAAGGAATATATGCATTAGCATTATATCCTAGAATTTATTAAATATGTTCATACTAACTGCACTTATTTATACAACATTAGGACATGTTTTGGGAACTATCGCCAGATGGTCAACAGCTGATGATGGGAATGATTAACCCAGAAACATGTTCTAATGTTGTATAAGTGGAGTTAGTGTGAATATAAAATTCTAATACAATATATTATCATTCCATTGTCTACAGCTCCCTAAGTACAATTTAAATAATAGCATTAGCTTAATTCAGTCATACATTTTTATACATTATACGTTGGAAGTTATTCTACAAAATATTATAACTCTTTCCGGTATTCTAGTTTTACCAGTACATACAGTTTTCGGTATTATTTTGTCCTTTGCTAAAATAGTTACATACAACATTATAAAGTATCAGATATAATTACAACATTGTACCATAGTGAGTAGAAATACATACCTGAATATATATTGAAAAAGTTCATTTTCTCAGTTAACAATGTTTAAATTGTAATATATAACAGCAAAACTAGACCATGGCATTATAGAAATAATAAATGAAATAATAGTCACTAAAGCTGTTGCTGATGAAATAAACTACATAGGTTTATTTATATTACTACAAATTTATACAAATGCTAGCATACCTTGACAAAGTTACAAGATAATTTGAAGTTGATCATTATAACACACTTGATGCAGCCTTACAAAAGGGGGGAGGGGGAAGAAAGAAGAAGAGTTCATCATGCTACTAATAACATACTTTATACAGATGATAAATACGAAGGTATATCAATATTTCAAGCATCCTGTGAAATTTTCTTGTATTAACTTAAAGTAAATATTGATACATTTTTAGAATATAGGCTGTGTATTTTAACAGCTTAACAATAATTACTGTAACCTAGTATTGTTTACATCCCCATGTCTTTATGGTAGGGTTCCAGTCATATGATATAATTGAGATCCCATTATCAAGAAGTAAAACTGACTTCCAAGATTGAGTAGAGCACTGTATTTCATGCACTCCAAATCTGCCATTTATTGCCACCAATAGATGATGCCACCTTGTCACATTTAGTGATGCTGGAAATTAAAACATGCTAGTTGATTTCAAGGTATTCTATGGAATTTGATTTGTATGGTTTTGATAGTATTTTATAGATTTATTTGTGATGTTCACACATTTCCAGGAAGCTCTGTGCCAGAAAGTATATAAGTGAAACCATGCAAAATTAAGAGATGAAACCATTTATTGCAACCATATCCTAAGAATAGTAGTGTAATAGTAATAAGTTTACCACTTTCGTTGCACATGGGTTATGTTCTTCAGGATTGTTTTGCCTTGCTAATATTATTTATGAGCGATTAGGGAGGGTTGATGAGATTAATACTTATCAATTGTTATTCTCTACAAATGTGAATATTTACATACTGCTTCTCTTAAATTCCAACATATACTACTTGCAATCTAAATAATTTTATAACTAGTAACCACTAGGAGACAGAAATTTCTCAGATTATTTGGCATCTAGTTCCAGATATTTTACAATTTTTAAAGGAGCTTAACGTATTGTAAAAAATTACAATGACACCAGATCAGAATTTTTTCCCCAATTTATGATCATTTAAAAAGAATTAGAGGTAATGGTTTAACAGGGGTGCTAATTTAAACATCAGATTCCAAATAAGCACAGGAGTCTTAAAAAGTTGATAAATGATCTATTCACTGTACAAAAGATCCAAAGCCTGCTTACTGAAAGCTATACTTGCATCAATGAAATATGGCCCTTGAAGATTAGCCTAAGAGTTAACTAAATAAACCTTCCTACTCAAAAACATCGGAATAAAGTATATCTGTCATCTATAGATAAACTAAAAAAAAGTGCTTAGTGGAAGGATTTGAAAAGGAGCAGATTTTACATAATAGATCAGAACCAACTGTTCATCTGATATACATTATGAACACATTTACATAAGCATGTATAATGAAAAATTTTAATTATCCAGATAATGACTGCATTTAATAATAATATAAACAGTCACTGCATTGCAAATAAAAATAACTAAATTGAACTCTCAATAGAAGGGAGGATTTATCTGTTGCAAGATCACAATCGATGGTCTACATTAAAATTAAAAATCCAACAAAACTCAAGTATCCTGTGAATTGCTGCAGTAAAATTTACATTATGCTTAAAAAGGGTACATATTTTATTACAGTACTGAATGGGATATGCAGTTACACAAATCTGCAATTGCTTGTAATATAACTATAATGGATGACATTTATACTACAAGGGATAACTTAAATGAATTAATGGAGTTTCTAATAAGACATAACAAAATAAAGAACATGAATATTCATTAGCTTGTTTATAACATTAACACTCGCTTGCTTCCTATGCTAATAACCACTTCCTTGTTACTGCAACAAAGTTTTTCTAACTTAAAGTAATCTAGGGGTTAAATATCCTAAATATAGGTATTCATTTTTTACACTGAACTCCATTTACTTACTAGGGGTTAAATGTTTTAAGTTACATGCCAATTTAGAAGCAAGAGTGCCTTTAGGTAAAAAATTATGTAACTGATGATATGAGTAAATTGTGGAATCATAACAGCAGTTCGTGGCAGACTCAATATACCTCCCATGGCACTGTAATAGAAAAGAGCCTTAACAATTATGAGCATTTATATTTATATATTTACAAAAGCAGTTGACTAAATTTGCAATTCAAACTAAGTTGCATTCTTGTTTGTATATACTACATAACTGAAGCTAAAGTTTATGACAGAATTAAAAATTCTGTAGCTTATAATATGAAACAAGACATGTAAATCAGAAAGTATGTGATTCAAAATGTACCAGAAATGTTGACAGACCAGTGACATATTCCAGTGATTACAGCATTTTTACTTGTTATAGTAACACCTTGAAAAAATAATAATAAACTAGCATTTGTTTTAAATAAGTTACCTAATTTATCAATGCTGTTTTAGATGCAAACCCTTTTAGAGATAACTTTACCAAAATTTTAACCACACCTGGTATACACACATTAAAAGTTTGGCTAGCATAGCTATGTCTAACATTTATCACTGAAAACATTGGGCAGCAGACTCATACATGCATGTTCTGACAAAACAGACATAGGCATAAAAATAAACATAATACGATTTTTTCACATAATGTATGTGTTAGGCTAAGGTTTGGAACAGTCAGATGGGTAACATTCAAGGTCACAGCTGGGACTTAAATCACAGATTTTCATCTTACCATGCGGATGCTTGGGTCACATATACTATTAGGAATAAATCACTGCAATGAGATAACCTTAGGTATCTCCAAGGTGTAATAATAGATAGGAGAGTTTTGCAACCAAGATCAGAGCATGATAACTCAGATAACAGCATCAGCATGGTAAGCCAAAGATACTTGGTTTAACTCTTATCCATTATCTTGAAATTATGCAGACTCCAATTTCTAATCGTAGATATAAGGTTTTCATTTTTTATATTTCTGTTCAAATTTTCTATTACCTGCCCTCACTATTTAATTATTGGTAATTTTATTAGTGACCAGCTGAATGTTATAGACATTTTTGCAGCTTTGATTTTATATTTCAAGATATTGGATATAGAGCATATTAAATAAGGCACAAAATAAATTTCCATATATTTTAACCTCACAACAAATCGTAAAAATAATCCAATCCTTGCCCTAATTCCCAAATAGCTAATCCTGTACCAAGTTCCTGTGCTAAATCAATTCGCTTTTGTATAGAATACAATGTTGGATAAAATATCACATGCCTTCCATTCTTAAGCTTCACTTCCAAATAATTTTCTGCGGAAGCTGAATCATATTTTAAAGCACCCTGTGCTTGCTTAAGTAGAGGTATATAATCACTGCTTATAATAGCTTTGCCACCCATTGGTGTGTAATCATTGCCATAGAAGTTCAAACCAAGAAGAATTTTAGAACGCAGTACATCTTCTGGTTCTGGCGAAAGATTTAGTACACAGCTCCTAACCCATGGAAGAGGGCTATTTGGTCCTGGTCGCTGAGGATTTGAAAAATCATAAGTCATTAAAGAAAATGCATTTACATTAGATGCCAGCTTTTGAAAATCCTCTCTGCTGAATGCTTCTTGTGAAGGAGGAACCACCAAAGTAATTTCTAAGTTAAATGCTTTAAAATTTTGTGAGATATACTTCACTAGCTGTATCAAATTTTGTTTATCAACAGCATCTGTTGCTTGACTCCAAAATTCCAGTACAAAACCATTAAAATTATATTTATTGGCTTCTTTTACAAGAGATTTTACAAGGCTTTTCTGTTCATTTATATCAGATATTAATGCTATGAAATCATTAATAACCCATCCTTCAAACAGCATTCTTGGCATCACTTTCACTTTATTTTTGCTATTTTCCCTGACATTCTCAATCCAACCTTCATCTATATCATGTACACCTGTAATAGCATATAACCTCACTCCAGTACGTCTTATCTGCAGCCAAACCGGTGAAACGAAGTCAAATTTCTTTGCAAATATTTTTGCCACATTATATCCATGGTTGTTCCACGGCGTTACATAACCTAAAACTTTACCCCTAAAAATTTTTGTAGTATTTGCATGATATGTCTGATGTTCCACAATAATACTTTCTAGCGATGGATTTTCTACCACCAATCCTCTTTTCAGAACATTTTTATGTACAGGACCTTTTTTAGTTTTCAGTGAATTCTTGGATTTATCTTTTTTTAGATCACCTTGTGATAATGTACACTCTGTTTGGATTACTGAGATAACAAGCAAAAATACAATCAAGTTCATTTCCCAATGCTCGAATACATTAATATTAATATACTCAACAGCAGTGCACCTTTACAAAGGTTATCAAAGGATACAAAAAATATCCTTGATCCTTATTTCTAAGGGCTATACTATTGAAAATGCTAATTACTTTATGTCTTAGCCAACAGTATGCCGGAGAGTGTATTTTAATTTATATTATGCGGATCATTTACTAAACAAATTACATACTCTGACAATTAGTTGTCCACGTCCTTTGAATATAGTGCACCCAACTCATTTGTTTTATGTTTCTTGTAGCTAACACTAGAGGATACGCAGTTGAAGAACCATATGAGTCAAAACCTCTGCCTACGTCATTACGGAAGGCAACAATTCTAACAGTGGTGCTCTTAACTGAGATGTGCTTCCGCCTAGTGTGTGTGTGTGTGTATATATTAATCATTTATTTTTTTTTATTTATTTGTTTATTTAAGGACGCTCTTTAACATCTTAGGTCATCAGCGTCCCATTCTATTTAGGGCGTGAAGCGGCCGACAAATTTTGCTCAGAGGCCTCTTTTTTCATACTTGAGGTTCTTTATCGTGCCGTAAATGTACGACACGGGACTCACGGCTTTACTTCCCTTCCGAAGGAAGCCATACTTAGACGATTTTTACACCCGAAAAAATCTATCGATCCTGGCCGGGTTCGAACCCGCGACCTTGGGTTTAGAAGGTAAGTATGGTTACCACTACACCACCAGGACCGACATATATAAATCAGCTAGTATGTAATGGTTTTCTTGCATATAAGCGTTATTTTAAAATATTCACAATAGAGACATTTACATTTATATGATATTAACACTAATGGGGCAATAATTTAGTCAGATTTAATGATACTAAATTTTAAAAATTTGTTAGCAAAGGTATAGGTTCCAGGGGCAAAATATTTCTGCTTTCTTTATAATTTGAGAATCTTTCCATTTAGAGGTTTTAATTCTGGAATTCTTCATCCTGTCGTGTTCCTTTGTAATTTCTCGCACTTGATTTTGGAGAATGGGGTTTAAAAATTTTGTTACAAGAATGTCACTTTGTTTTTCTTGATCACAATTCCAGCATTTAAACTTCTTATAAACTTGGGAATAATAAAGATGAAGTTTTTTCTTCCACCACCCCCTCTCCACCGGACGGACCTTTCCCACATATTTTAAAGCACGACAAGTGAATTTTAAAATGTTTTGTTGGAAGAACACAACTTTTCTCGATGGGTAGCGAAACTCTCCTCTGTTTCGTAGCTTACTTAAACATTAAAGAGCTGTCAGTAGTTTTGACAGTTGTTCTACGCAAGGCAATTCCTGTTCTTCTCAGCTCTTCTACCAAGTAGCCACCAATCATCCAGGATTATTCATTGTTTCGAAAATAATAATAATAATAATAATAATAATAATAATAATAACAATAATAATAATTCGTTGATGAACATAGTTAATTTTTTTTTTTTTTTTTTTTTTTGAGTAGTGTTTAACGCCCGTTTTTACTACTGAGGCACCACAGGCGGTGGACACTGGTGATACATGAGATGAAATGATAAATTGGGAAAGGATAATTTTTTTTTTAAGGAAGGAAGCGTTCCAGGCCTAAGTTTAGGTACCTCCCCGGCATTTGCCAGTTATGAAGACTGAGGAAAACCTGGAAAAAACCCCAGTCAGGGAGGACGGTCCTGGCGGGATTCGAACCGCAGACCTCCCGCTCACGAGTCCGTGCCTTAAAGACCTCGGCCACCCGTGGCGGTAACATAGTTAATGTATATATGTAAAGAATACAACCTGTGTTTCACAATTTTCACTATCTTTAAATTTATTAATGTTCTTTTCAAGTAAATAATCTTCTTCTTCTTCTTCTTCTTCTTCTTCTTTTTCTTTTCCTTCCTTAGATTCAGTCAAAACTTTTCATTTGCTTCTTAATTTACGCACAGTATATCTCAGTCGGCAATTTAAACTTCCTATTAAAAATATATTTACATTTTATACCGATGTATTTCTGAAAACAATCGGAGAATAAACATGTATTCTTAGTTCATTGGTGCCGGTATTAAATATTCTCTATCATTATTAGTTATTGTCTATTTTATTTTCTTCATTTTAGACTGTTAAGAATTGGAAATTGACATTTTCTGCGACTCCCGCCTTTCTGTTTTACTCGAAAGTCACTAAACACAAAAAGCACTTTATTTGGTAATAGTTGTTATATTTGTGTGCTTATACAAAAATCATTTTCTTGAAAATACAAACTGCAGACCTTAAGAGTAGCTACATATTCGTGACCAGTCTCATCCTGTCTTGAAATGGTAATCCTCCAGTTTTCTTTTACAAATGATCCTAGAGGGAGAAAGTAAAAAGGAACACTTTGTACCTTCTTTGCAGTGTCTAATTTACATTGTGGTGCACAGCAACACACCATATTCACGAAATGTTATTAATACGAGTCGAAATTTTGTTCTGCTTTCTATCTCACCAATGTTAACATCATCTCAGTTAGCTGACATCGTGCAATCGATGAATTCACTTTTTTTAAGCTCAAAACAAGGCTCCTTTCAAGGCCATGTAATCACGTAGGCAACGGTCAAAACGGAAAGTATCGCCCGTGATTGTGAGGAAAGTTTCCTTATTGTCTTCTTTAATGTTGCAGAGTAATGGTACCCTGGTGGAGTAATAGAGTGGTGGCACTTTTTACAAAGTTCTTTCTAATCAAAAGAGAATTTACATTATGTTTTATGGAAACAAGAATTTAGTCCACGTTACAGATACTTGCAATACACATGATAAATAATGCAAATACATTCGTATATTTGAATGATTTCTCCACAGGAATTCTTGTAGGTAAGACATGAAGAGTGCAACCGAAATTAAATTTCATACTGCCTCCTAATCTTAAGCTTAGCCCTCATCTGCATTTTTCTACGTCTTAGGTGTGGAATTCATCATTGTCCGGCTCTACAAAATTTTGCTCATGAACATGAAGAGTGTAACCGAAGTTCCATACTGCCTCCTAATCTTACGCTTAGCTTTCATATGCATGTTTTGTACGTTTTAGATGTGAAGTTCATTGTCAAGGTCTACAAAATTTTGCTCATGAACAATTACATCATGCTCATGTCGGTCATGGTGGTGTAACTATACTTGCCTCCTAAACCTAAGATAGCGGGTTCAATCCCGGCCAGAATCGATGGATTTTTTTCGGGCGTAAAAATACGAAGTATGCCTTCGGGAAGAAAAGTTGTGGGTCCCGTCTCGTAGATTTACGGCACGAAAATGAACTGAAACCTGAAAGAAGAGGTCTGTGAGCAATTTTTTCGGCCGTTTCACGCTCGGAATTGAATGGGACTATGATGACTTGAGATGTTACAGATCGTTCCGTAAATAAACCATATCAACAACGTCATGCTCATAAATCCCCTCATCCATGGCCGAAAAGTTAACGTATGCTGCCCACCAAACCGAAACAATGATATTCCCGGTCAGTATGAAAATGCCTGAGAAAAAATACAAAGGAAAATGTACCTCGCACCCACTACTACACCGACTGAGGTATAATAATAACGCCATAAGTAGTTCCTTTCGCGGAATTTGGGAACATTTCCCGCACTTTTTCAATTGCAGTTACACGAACTTATACTCTCCTTTGACTCCATGAGTTTCATTCCCACAAACCCATGTGCAACTTTCGTGCATCATGGGAAACAAAACAAACCAGTTAGATGCACTATATTCAAATATCCGATTTGACATCAACTCAGAAATTATTTTGAAATGCAATGTTGCATTTGCGTGCGTCAATTATTGTTTACATAATATTTTATGCAAGTCTCAAGCTCTGACCTACTAAACAGCTGACAGGTATGAAAGCATACAGTCACGAAAATGAATGTGACTGCATATTAGAATACAGTTGGTCTAAGAAAAACTTAATTGTACAGGAAAGATAAATTCAAGAATTCACTAAAAACTGAAAAAGATCATCAGAAAGTTCCTGCAAAAGTTGAATTTTATAAGAATGTTGCTTGACATGCTTGAAGGATTTTCATCATGGAACTTTGGCTTATATTTGATTGTAACAGCACATTTGTAGTAGAAACTTCCGGATTTTCTTGCATATGGAGAGCATCCAAATAAGTATTCTCATCAGTTAGCTTTTCGGGCAACCTGATCTTGGTAAGTCCTTTAAGCTCCCCGATCCTTGTCATGTTGTATTTGGAATTTAATATGATCTGGATGCATATCTTTAAATTTGCTGCCTCTCAATGAGATCATTGCATGTGTCCATAACCAATGAAAATTAAAATTGGAATCTATCCCTTTCACTCAACATCAGCAGATGTCGGATTTAATCCATTAAATAAGACATTTCTGTATCAATAAATATGATTCCATGGATATTAAAAAAATACAGTATTTACATTATGGCTGGCCAAACAGTAAACAAAAGCATTTTATTCGTTACACTTATTTGCTTTCTTGATTTAGTAACAATAAATTTGACAAAGTATCTAGTGTGCATACTGTTTGAAAAATGTATACTTAATGAGTATTATTAAAAATATAAAAATAATAGTTGATTGATTGCTAGTGACCATTGGAGATGCCAATGTTTTATCATTTTTTTCCCTAGCTTCCCAATTTATTTTTCATTTATTTGTTGCTATCATGTTGGCAGATTTCATTTTATGCTCTTTGTTTAGGGTAGTATTGATATCCTTAAACATTGTGCAGTAGATGACTTTGATTAATTTTATCCTGAAGAATTTTCTGAAAGGCTATTATGCCTCATTAGTTTTATCCTGAATAGTTTTCTGAAAGGCAATCATGCCCCACAATTGGGCAACTCTAAATTTTCTTGGTTTCAATAAAAGATGTTTGAAAGTCTAAAAGATCTCCATATGGTTTTCCTTTATGTTTTTGTAGGATATTTTGTTATTCTCATTCTGTTATTAATCATTTACAAGTTTCAATTAGAAGGAAGTTCCAGTAAAGGTTGGTTTTAATTTTACAGGCTTTATTTTTTTGCTAAAGCATCAGCAATCTCATTCCCTGTAATTAAACATGGCTCAAAATCCATTGTAAAATTTATTTTTGTATTTCTGATCTGGATTATATGATATAAATTTCTTATTTCATTTATAGTGTACATTGATGGGTAACTGTAATTGTAGTGCTGCTTTAAACTCAAGTTAAGATAATTATTTTATTTATGTTAGTTTATATAGTACATTTTCTAATGCTGTTCTAATAGCCATTATTTCATCATCAAGATTGTTAGCATATTGTCCCAAAGGTATCTATTTAGAGAATTCTTGCAGACCATTGTATCCTTTAGTTCACACTGATATGTTCAGTGTCTCAGTTCAAAGTCACTACACTTTCAGTCTTCACAAGCCATTCCATCAGTGATATAAAAATCTGTATATATATCCCTTCCCTTTGCTTGCAGTTTTTCTATAAGTTGCACATATCCTGGAATAGGGCAGCAGCAAACTAACAAAAATGAAGCTCTTCACTTGTTAAAGCATAACTCAGCCTTGAGAGTATATGTTTTGAAACACATTAAATCCTGAGGAAAATGTGATTTTCCTCGCTCGCTTTAAATTTAACTGACATCTTTGAACTTAAGAATAAATGCTTCATTATCAGGTAGGCAGTATTCTTCCTTCTTAAAAATATTTTTAGAATTGTATGCAAACAAATGCAATGTTGGTTTATATGATAAACGTAAACACCCAACTAGAAATGTTAATGGGAACTTGTACTGTGAAACTAATCGTGTAATTAAGATCATTGTATGATTGAGTCAAACTACACACTCTTATTGCTCCACTTACTTGTTTATAATATGTAGAAGTATTTCACAAACCCTTTGTTTGCATCATCAGCTGTCGACACTTCAACTCACTCATGCAATGATCTTAATTATACACACCTAATGTGCATTTCTACTGTGTCTCAGTGATTTGATTGAACTGAAACATTTCAATGTATTAGAAATCAAATAGACTACAATATTTATTATCTTTAATCCTTTAAGACCCTTCAAACAACAACTATCATTTCAAGTATGTATATAAAGGCAGGTATAATTTCTTAATGAGTAGGGCTACTAGTATAAGCACCCTGGAGTGTTCAGGTCTTATTATCTAAGTGTCATTGCTGTGACTGTTATAAAATGAAGCTAATTTGTCTTAATTATATAGTATTAGCACTTATATTTTTATCAGATTTTACATTTGTGTTTATGGTTAATGTAAATTGGTAATAAGCTTTGTTGCAATGATATTATCATTTCTCACTGTTAAATTTATATAAACTAAAGATACTGATTGGAACTGTATAATAAAGCTAATCATATAAGTAATGATTGAGTCGAAATATACACTCTTATTGGCTCCACAAGTTTATATGTAGTACATGTTTCAAGAACTGTTTTTCACATTCGTGGTTTGTAAAATATGTACTACATATAGACAAGCAAGTGGAGCCAATAAGAATGTGTGTTTATACTAAATCATAAAATGATTTTAAATTTATATAAGTTTATCTGACTACAATATCTGATGTTTTCAGGTTGAAACCAGATTCAGTTTTATTTCAGGATTTATCAAGTATCTCTGGAAATATACCATCATAAAGAGGCAGTACTTGAAATAGAAAGGTATAGAATTTTGATTCTCTTAGTGAAAGTCTACAGGATGATGATCATGGAGCACTTAGACAACCAAAGAAAAAACAAGTAATGCTCAGTACTGTCAACACCATGGAACTATATTATCAAGATTTAAGAAAAGCTCAGGAGGTAAACTGACAATAAATAGAAGTGATTATTTAACTGAAAAATAAAATGAGAAATTTACAAAGGAATATTCATTAAACTGTGATGCACAGTTTTAATTTTAGTCAGAATGCATTAGTAATTTACTAATATTATAAAATAAGATTTTTAGAAACATAAATGATGCAAAATCCCATGTACAGTGAAACTTCAATGTATTGTTCCTGTAAGCATTGTTTTTGCAGATCCATATTCGATTTATGTAGTCTCAGACATAATTTTATTATAAAAAGTGGAGAGATTGTTAAAGAATGTCTATTGCATAGGAGAAGTTTAAAGGTAAAAGGCCATGGATGCTTGGAATCCAAATTGGTATGGGTGATTGTTGGGTTCATAAGCAAAATAGATATAGGGGGTTTTGAAAGAAGTAAGAGATAGAATTAAGGATATTGAGAAACAAGAAAGTTTTGCAAGCTTTAGAGAAGAGTTCACTGAGAGTTTATTGAGAGATAAAAGAGTTTGTGGGAAGGATAAGTATCTAGAAATTTATGATAAATTGGGAAGAGAAGGTTTTGCTTGAGCCAGAATAGTAGTAAGTAATTTAAAAGAACTGAGAACAATCCATGGGAATGATTGTCCATTGTGTGGTCAACCTGATAATGAGAACCACGGCATATATTGTTAACAAACAAAGTAGTGGAGACTACAGGATGGAAAGAGAATGGAATAAATATGAGGGAGAAATTTTAATACGGAAGATATTAGGGATCAAAGGAGATAAAATTGTAAGAGTAATGGAAGAATATTTGGGCAAAGTTAGGGATAAATGTTAATTAAGATTAGAAGTACTACAGGAGAAGAGAATTTAATTATAGAGGATCAGTAAAATTTTATTATTAGAATAAGAATGAAAGTAATGGAATTATTATGGTTCAGTATCCAATAGATGGACAACAACCTGGAGTTATGATATATTAGGATTGGAAACAGTATAGGTAAGTAATCTTTGAAGATGTAAGAGGCAGGATATGTTAGGTATTTTGTAATATAATTGGTGCTAAATTAATAAATATAGTGTTGGTTTCAATATAAAAAGAATTTAGTAATAATAATTGGTCAAATTGTGAAATAATGAAAATAATGTTAATTGTAATGTTTGTGCTTGTTGTAAATAAATTCATATTCATATAAACAATAGGGATAAAATGAACAGTAATCATTCCTCAAAATAGTGTTTTCTCTCATCAATTGGATTGTTTTCATTTTGTTTCATATAACTAGTACTCTCAATAAATCATTTTTTTAATCACAAATCATTGATAAATTGCAGTAATGATAATGTAAGTTTTTGCAAAATACTGCAATAAGGTGCACATTTGTTTTCTCCTCTGAAGCAATAAGGCATCACTGAACAGAGCATGCAAAGACAAAAGATATATCATAGTAACAAATTTATGCAATGTAGAGGAAGTGTGAATAGTAATGAAGATGCACAATGCACATAACAGATAAAGCCTTGAATGAACTCTTGCAGCAAAGAATCTTGTTTTCATTTAAGTTATTGTAGTACGCACACATTGCAAAAAGGAAGCTAAGTTTTATTGTTACTGAATCATGGCATGGCCTATGGAGCACTTGAGAGCATTTTATGAAAGACCTTGAGATTAGGCGATGGGCTTCTCTGATGGGGAGGAGACATGACCCTTCTCAATATTTTAAAATAAATATAGCAGCATATATCTGCATACTGCAGGTTTTCTTTAATTTTAGTCCATAGGTCCCTCCCCTAATTTTAACATGCCAGAGATGTGTATGTTTTAGATCCCTTCCATCTTTTTCCTGCATTTATTACTTTCTTTTGCTTATCCTGCAGGAAACAATGGATTGAGATTTCACTGTATTTATTATTTTAGCCATAAAGCACACAACATGGAGAAGTAATAATTATTTAAACTACAGTTCTGGCAGTTAATAAAACTACTGTACAGACTTTGCATTAAACATTACTCCCTCTCTCTCTTTCTCTGTATGCTAGGTTAGGATAGAAGGGGTTTCAAGGACCAACAAATGGGTGCTGACTTGATATACATAGACCAACATAAATCTCTCTCAACTCTCACCTGAGTTCACTACTTGTGTTGTACATATAAATTTCATAATTGAAGTATTTAAGCTTGTAAGTTACTAAATTTACTTCTTTAATAAAAAAACATCATTGTTATCATTGGAAAATATTGTTAACTTTCTTTTTTGTAATTTGATAGACCACATGCATTCTATAAACTAATTTTGATGTTAGCTGCTTAATTCTGCATGCATGTGAAGAAGCATTATTCATGTAGAACAAATAAGGAACTGTATTAGGTATTTCTGGATTGTTCTACTAGTTGAAATATTATGCTGTTAGAGTGTAATAAGAAAAATGAATTTTTTACTTTAAGTTGATAACCTCTTTCTGTGTTTTGACAGTCACAGCATTCATTCATATCCATTAGAATGCTTGCAGAGCCATATCTACCATAGGTCAGCAAGTCCCTATTGCATTGTTGGAAAACTTGTTAGGCAATTCCACTGTCATTCCCTGCCCTCTACTTAGGAGAGGTCCATTCATTCCATGGCGGGCAGACATATTATTTTTTTAGCAATGTGCGCCTTCTTTTGAAAATCCTAATGTTAACAGCACTAAAAGTTGGCCTATATCCTCTCCTATCTACTAAGCTGGGGCTATCGAGACTATAACCCTTGGGCCAAATCCAGCCCCTTGTAACATTTCATCAAGCCCACACTCCAAGCTGAAGGAGAAGAAAATTGGTCTGATTTTACATCGTGCCTCTCTCAGAAGTATTGAATTGACGTCGTGATGTGTAAGCACATATTTCTTTCAAGAGCTGGCAGAATTATTGTGATGAGCTCATTAACTGTTTTTTCTTCTCTCTCTTTCTTTTTTACTACTGCTAGCAAGAAGCATAAATTGTGTTGTTTTGCAAAAATAAATGCAACATTTTGTCATGTCTCTCCCTGTGTGAGTTTAGTGCAGTTAATATGTTAATATAAGTTGAGGAGAAATGTCTTATTATAATTCAGTCTGAGAAAAAATGTTTAAAAAAAAAAAAAAAAAAAAAAAAAGGAAATAGACCCTGAATGTTACTCTTTTAATTGCAAGTGATCTACCAAATATGATCATGAAAGATAATGTGTGTGTGTGATATCAAAGGAAATAAAACCATTCACTGATGGAGATCTCATGAAAAATGTATTTTGATTGCTGCTGAAGAGATGTTTCCTGAAAAAATAAATCAATACAAAAATGTTAGCCCTTCACCCAAACAGTGATGTGCAGAGTACATGATATAACTTTAACCTTTTCTTTCAGTTCACTGATGTATAGTTGAAATTTTGTTGGTTTTCAATTACTTTAAATAAATACACAAACATAAAAAGACATGGCTCAAGTGCTGTTATTTGTAAGAGGTATCAGTGCTAACCTTTGATATTATGGAAGAATTATTGCTGTCATTAGCTTGCAGAGAAAAATCACAGCAGAAGATATTTTCAAAAAAAGTCGTGGTATCTCTAAATAAGTACAATCTTGATCTTTCCCAATTTAAATCCATCACAACAGGTGATAGAAAAAACTTATTTCCCTGAAAAACTTCATGAAGAATGGGGGAATTTCTAAAGACATGGTTATACATTGCATTATTCATCATAAGAAGCTGTGTGAAAAATCAGTAGACATGTCTTCTGTCATGAAGCCAGCAATTTCTGTTGTAACTTTTGTTTATTCATATGGATTAAGACACTTTCATTTGAGTCCTTATATCCAGGAAATAGAATCATTTAAACCACATCTTCTCTATCATACTGTGTAAGTTGACTTAATTGTACCAAAGTGTTGTCCAGTTTTTTCTCTCTGCATGCATAAGTCAAAACATTCTTAAAAGGAAATATCAACTTACTGCAGTAATATCTGCTAGTTTTGGTTTTGGAAATTGGGTTTTGTTTCATATATTGCTGTGTACCTAAACAAAATCAACAACAAATGCAAGGAAAAAATAATTTCATCTGCATTGTGTATATGCATATCAAAGCCTTTAAAAAGAAATTAATATTTCTGGAAAAAGAGATAAGTAAGGCATCATTTGTTCATTTTCATTGACAGCAATGAAATGTAAAATGATCAAAGTTCTCACTTGCATTTTGTTTGGAAATCATGAGAAAACTAAAGACACAATTTAACAACAGATTCCTGCATGCTGATTGTAGCAAAATAAGAATTTTCCAGAATTTGTTTTCATGTGATGTTGAAAATGCCCCATTAGCATTACAAATGGAACTATTGATATTAAATCTGATTAGACATTGTGGGACAAACTCAAAGAATGAAATTTACTTCAGTTCAACAAATGCTTTCTAATGGATGTGCATCCCAAAATCAGAGATTTTTCAAGTATGTATGCTATCTGTGTTTGAAACAACTTACAAATGTGAACATATTTTTTCTAAAATTAAACACACGGAATCCTAGTACATGTGCAATTTAAGCAATGAACATTTGCAAGAAGTTTTAATAATAGCAGAAACAAAGTTTAAACCAAACATAATTTTTAAGTCTTAAAGCCAATTTCTTATTTCTTATTAAGGCAATTATCTTTTCATCAGAGTTCTTGTTTCATTTCTCATTTAAATCTAGTTATTAAGCATTTGTATTCAGATAGATCTAACATTCATTTCAAACATGACTTCAAAAATAAATATCTATATAATATCTTTAGAAGCTATTGACAGTGATGCAACTGAAATATTCCAAATTGAATGTTTCAGAATGTTGACACAAAATTCACTTATAGAGTTTTTAATTATGACATGTGTTGGGAACCATCATTCCCATCTTCATATGTTGGCTGACTGCTTGGTAAGCCTTCTTGTTCTGCCATGGCTGGATCCAGGTTGCCATCCTGTTGACATCTTTTGACTGGAATAGGAATTTGCTGAATTTGTCCAGAGGTGAGAAATTGTTCTTGATTTTTAAAATAGTTCTATTGGAGTGTGTAATTCTTTAACCAAACTGCTTTTTGCTTATTTTCATGATTAAAAGTGATTGCTGTCATTGATTTTTCTAATTGTTTTAGTTAGATATTTCTAAAACCTTGAAGAACCTAAAAGTTTTTAATATTGTATTTAGTGTATTAGGTTCTTAGTTAAAAGATAGCATGGCACCAGAGAGAAAAAAATTAGATATATATGCAATAGAATGCTTAGATTGCAATTTAAAATGAGGAGAAATTTGGATAGCAGGAAAAAAGAGCATTTTAGAACAATTACAAAATTTGGTGGTAGCAACTCACTTTTGGGAACAAATAAAATTAAGCAAGAAGTCATTTTGTTTAAAAGAAATATACACTCTAATTGAACTATCCACAGGGGAAAAAATTTTCATTCTTAAAAATAAAAAAAATTAATGTATTTTAACATCCCACCTCTGGACAAATTCAGCAAATTCCTATTCCAGCCAGCAGATGTCGACAGAGTGGCAACTCGGATTCAACAGCTGAAGATGAAACAATGGTTTCAAAAACATGTTCCAATCAAAAACCCTGTAAGTGAAGTTTGTGTCAACTTTGGAAACATTCAATTTGAAATGTCTTTAGTTATTATGAATTATTATTAGTCACAACAATAATTTTTAATGTTCACTCAACATATTAAGTATTACTTTTAGCACAGTAATACCTCTTTTACCTCTCTTTTACCTCTTAGCACAGATGGTAGAACACCTGCTTTCAGTGCAAATAAGAAGGTTCCTGTCATGCCCAGAATGATGCATGAGTGAAATGTGCTTGTGCATGTGTATGTATTGATTATTAAATAACTAGTATTCTGATTTTCAAGACTGCCATTGGGCAAATATATAAAACACAAGTGTCCAGTCATGTATGAGTAATATATCAGAAAAGTGAGCACTGTCAAATGGCTTCCATATAGTTAATTTAAAAAAAAATATGAAAATCATGATTTTCATTAGACAGGAGATTTGGCAGTCAACTTACAGCCGATGATGCCAGGAATGAAACATGCTCTAAATGTTTATTAATAAGCAAAGTCCAAGAGTATAAAATTGACCCACTGGTTTAATTATTAACTTATTGTATCATTTAACAGCTAAGGATGTGGACAAGGGTCCATGAAATATGTCCTGAGTAAATCTGTAATAAGTGAAACCATAAAGAGTGTTTAAATAGAGTTTTATTAACATGTGTGCCACTGTGTTAGATTCTGAATTGAATTAATGAGCAGTTTATTACTGTTGTTACTGATATTCTGAATTACTATTTGTTCATTAGATCATGTTAGTATGAGTTGTAGTGGCATGGGAGTTGTTACGTGAATTTTATGGAAGTCATTTGATGTCCTATTTTGTTGCTATGTTGTGTTTATTATTTCTCAGCATTTTCTATAGCTGTATTCTTCTATAGCTGTTGTTTACATTTTCATTATAAATTTACCTATATTTTCTATTTCAATATTTTACAGTCTCAGAGTATCACAAATGAATGCCCTGACTTTGAAAAAGTGGACATCAAACTAGAGATAAAAGAAGAACTTATGGACCCTATTACAAATTCATCTGATATGAGATCAGAAACTATGGAAAATTTATATAATAGTGCTCATTACACTGCTTTGATGAATGAGGTAAGTATCGAGTCATTCAAATATCTGATGACTGACAAGCCTTTAATAAGCCATTCTTAATGGCCAGCAATTATATTAGAGTCCGAGCAGATGTGGCAACACAAACAATAGAAGCATTAGAGTAACAGTTTAATAATGTATTCACTCATGTCAGGAAAGAAGATACTGGAACTTCCTGTCTTCATTTTCTGTATATTTTTGGCATCTATATTTATGAACTTATCCATTACTTTTTTAATTGTTTGTGAAAAATTAAACCAATCTCTTAATGAATGTAATGCTTTAATTCCTAAAGTGTATGGATACTACCATTTATGAATCACATGACTTGGAACTTGATCACTTGGGAATTTCTCTTCAAATAATCTCCTGAAAACAAAAGTGAACTTGGTACAGACATACAAATCATAAATAAACACTAATTGTAGGATAGAATAATTAGGCCTAGTATTTGCCATTAAGTATTCTTAGCATACTTTACTCTAAAATCAGACTTGTTTGTTTCCTTTTATTGTTCTTTGACAATGAGTTCCATGAAATTCAAGACTAACATAGTACTTTGATAAAAATTACTCCATGCCCTGACTCAGGTAGCCTGTCTGGTCTCGAGCAATGGCTTGTAAGCCAATGCAGTCCCCTGCCATCATATTTGTCATCAGGTAATTGGATATTGTGATATAAGGTTCTCTTTAATGAGTGAGAAGATATCTCTCTCTGTTTTAAGGAATTAAAGGCAAGAGAATTAAATGAACAAATATGTTTAATTTTACTTTCTTATTCCATAGCTATCTCACATTGTTTAATTACATCTGATTCTTCTTCACATTCTTCCCTAACAAGAGGTTGTTGAATATTGTGTCTGACACATCATAGCTTGTATAATGTACTGCTGTATACATTTTTTTGCATTTTGAATTTTTATCATTCATGTTTGTAAAAATTGTAAATATGAATTTTAAGTACACTTATTCTTGTTTACTACAGGAGCAGAAGAAGTTTGACTTAGCCTTAATGAAGAATAAGATCACAGATGAGGAAACAAGTTTTGCTTATAATTTCTCAGGGTAAGGTTCTTATTTGTTATTTAATAGCATATGCACATTTCATCTACATATGTAGCTTCAGAAAGCATAACATGGTTTTTGACAGTGTCAAAGGCGAAGATCAGTACAAAATATTGATGTTCACAAAGAAAAATAGATTGGTTCATAACTTTACTCCTTTTCTAAAATAATAACAAATACATAATTTTATTGAATCTGTCATCTTAACACTCTTCATGAAGCATGAAGAGTGTTAAGACGACAGATTCAATTCACATGAGCTTCACTGTGTTAGTTCCATATAAAAACTTTTTTAAAGATTTACAATTTTTAAAAAATTTTGACATAATTTTATAATTAAGATCATTGTATGATTCAATCGAAGTACACACTTATTGGCTGTACTTACTTGTTTAAATAGATTGGCACCTATAAACAGATTTAATGTTAAAAAACTTCTGAATGACAATATTAATGACGGTATTCCACAGGAGAAAAAAGCAGGTATTTACCAAATAAGCTGTACAGAATGCAAAAAAGTGTATATTGGAAAAGCAAACAGAAACATAGGCACACAATTAAAAGAACACTTCAGAAACATAAAATATAAACAAATAGAGAAATCAGCAGTAGCACCTCATTTCTGGATAAAAAAACCACTAAATAGTAAATAAAGGAAAATTATTAAAATCAGTACAAGGGCCTACAGAGGTAGCAACAAAGGAGAAAATCTATATTTATAAACACAGAGGCAGATTAATGAAAGTCAACACTTCAAGAGATGAAAACATAAACTTTAAGTTCATAACACCTCCACCAGAGCATAATATACACCCCCAAAGCATAAAAAATTATCCAGCAGTTGATAGTTAGCTGATGATGCAGACGATTATTTGCATACATGTATTAAATTTAAACAAGTAAGTGGAGCTATTAAGAGTATGTAGTTCAACTCAATCATACAGTGATCTTAATTATATGATTAGCTTCACTGTACAAGTTCTAATTAGCATTTCAATATAATCTTATGCTTATCAACCAGCATTTAAATCAGTACTGCCAAAATGTTTCTGGAATTATAAAATGTGCTTTCCGGACTGATATATCTTATTTTGAGTTAAGAAATAAGGGTTCATTTTTATCCCTGTGATTTTTTTCTTTCAGAATTAGAAACTGTACATAGCATTAAAATGAAAGACATAGGCTCTCTTCTCAAAACTTAAGATAATCTTTTATGCACAAATTTTCAACACCAGTTAAAATATATGCTGGAGAAACTTTATTTTGAGAGTAGAACAATAAATAACTTAATTAACTAAATTGTACCTAAGAAGGAAGTAATTATGACTGCTTTGCATTCCCACAAAACACTCAGAAGATGCCCTTGGTTCTAATGCCAAATTAATAATGCTGACCAGTTGTATCAGCAGTATCCTGAATAAAGGTGGTGACGGTGGCGATGGAAGCTGTAGCCATTACCAGATTACAACATTTATTTAACCTCTTACAGTCTTATATTTTTTATATTATCTCTGGATGACAGAGGGACAATTTTATGATCTTCACCTTATGGTTTTATCTGATTTACACATTGAAAGTTTTGAAAATCAATATTTACTACATGTATTTAATTCTTGATTCATACAATTGTGTCTTATTGTTAATTTTAAGACTGCCATAGCTGGTTTTGGGGATGTAGCTGCTTTTTGCTTTGAAGAGTTTCCATAGAAGGGTATCTAGGGTTTTTTTTAATGTGATTTATATTTCCAAACTTAATGAAAGTACAAATTGTAACCTTTAGTTTCAAAATACCAATTTGCTTATCATCTAAAAATAAATATTTTCAATAACAAAATATTGTATATTCTAAGACATAACATGCAGATAAATAATTATTCTGTCCATTTATGAAGTTGAATAAGTTTTTGGACTCCCTGAAATGTGACTGTGAGGAAAAGAGAAGTTATCTACATGTACAGTGCTGAGTCATAATCTCTCATTGCTATGAGATTTCCCAAAATTAATAATAAGCTGCACTTAACCTTGCTGGTCAGTTCTCTTTAGTTACAAGCAATGCATGTATGTGACAAAATAATCTAATAGCAACAACAATGGAAAAAATGACAGTGCTCATTTGCATCAGTATATAATGAATTCAATGATATGCCCACAAGAGATGGCAAATATTAATTTCAGACAGTTCATGTTAAAAGCAGTTCTTTTAACACAAACCACTCAAATTAGAAACTGTATTTTGTAACAAAATGTATATATCACTCCAGCAGTACCAATGTTTGGGTCTTATTGATTGCAATAGTTTGTTACAGAAATCATAGTTGTCAAAGTAAATGGTTGTGAGAAAATTTAAAAATAAGTGTCAAAAGTTGAAACAATTTATATATGTTTTAGAGATAAGGATTTGAAGCAGCCCGTTCTTATAGGATAACTTTTTGAAACTCCAAATGTGGAAATCAAATACAATATTGGATGGTTGGTACTCATGTTCAATATCAAAATTATTTATAGTATTATGTTATTGAAGGTTTCTGAAACTAATCCAAATTCATAATTGTTTCATTCAGTAATGAGAAAAGAGATGTACAATTAAAGTGCAGCCTATTGAACATTTTTCTAGTAATTCCAACAATTATTGCATACACTGAATTTTAGATTTTTTATTAAATGTAGCAATATAGATCTGCAGAGTAGTGACAACAACATATGAACACATGAGTAAGATGATATAATTGCGTTTAATAGATTTATAATAGTATGCATAAAAGGCTTAAAACATTTTTAATTTTCTTTCCTGCATATACTTGTTACAATTTGCTATCATATTGTGCCATTATATTTCAGGACACATGTGGAAGACCTGTATGAGGTTTGGAGAGTTAATAAACTTAATTTATATATATTTTACTAGAAAATAAAAGATTGCTAGAAACCCCAAAAGTATTGATATTTGTGAAAAGAGCTTTATGCAGACATGTAATTTAAGGCACCTTGTTTTGATTCACAGAGTGAAGAAGTCACATAAATGTGAAGCTTGTGAGAAGAGCTTTTCCACGGCATCTAAATTAAGACAGCATCATTTGATTCATGAAGGCAAGAAGCCACTTAAATGTGAAGTTTGTGGAGAGAGCTTTACCCGGGCAACAGCTTTGAGGCAACATCTTTTAATTCACGAGGGTAAGAATCCCCATAAATGTGAAGTTTGTGGGAAGAGCTTTATCTGGACATCACATTTGAGGCGACATCTTCTTATTCATGAGTGCAAGAAGACATATAAGTGTGAAGTTTGTGGCAAGAGCTTTACCCATTCATCAACTTTGAGGGAACATCTTTTAATCATTCATGAGGGCAGAAAGCCACATAAATGTGATGTTTGTGGCAACAGATTTACCCGGGCATCATCTTTGAGGGAACATCTTTTAATTCATGAAGGCAAGAAGCCCCATAAGTGTGAAGTTTGTGGTAAGAGCTTTACCCATTCGTCAACTTTGAGGGAACATCTTTTAATTCATAAGGGCAAGAAACCTCATAAGTGTGAAGTTTGTGAGAAGAGATTTACTCATGCATCTAATTTGAGGGGACATCTTTTGATTCATGTGGGCAAGAAGCCCTAATATTTTTGTTTCTGAGCTATGTTGCTCAAGAATCACACCTAAAACATGTATATTTTTAAGGGCTAGTTGTCCATTAAATATGTAGCACATGGGTCAGGTATATTGCTATTTAATGAGATATCATTAATCATTTTCATTTCTATCTTATAGTAGGAAAATAATTTTACTTCACAGAATAAACAAACACTTCATAATAATAGCAGCTAGCTGTTATTCTGAAACAAACTGAGTTTCTCTATAGCACTTATAAAGATATTGTGAAGTCTGAATTTCATCATTATTTTTGCTTAAAAAGAGCAGAAACCTCACATTTATAATACAAATTAAACATTTATCAAAAATATATGAAATGGTACTATATTTTTAACTACAAGAGTAGTTCTGAAAATAAGTTTTGTCCAAGACTTTGAGTGAGGAAATCAAAATACAGTGACAATAGAAAAAGACATCTTTTTACTTTTCTCATGGAACTGCATATTCTATGCCTGGAGAAAAGTGAAACAGCATGTTCCCCGTCATCATTGCTGCTGTAATGGTGTCCAGACAACTCTTTCTTTAAAACTGGGAACAATCATAAGTCGCTGAGTGAATAATGGGATTCAATGGGGGATGATCCATGCTCTTCGAACCAAACCTCCATAGAAGAGTTGTTGCTGCCGCCATAACATATACGATCTTATGTTGTAATAAAGAAGCAGAACACTGACAACAGCAGTTTTGGTCTCTTTTGTTGAATAGCAGCTTTCAACCTGCTCAATGTATACAATATCAATGTGCATTCACTGTCCCTTCATAAAGGAAGTCAAGCAAAACAACACTTTTTGCATCCCAAAACACAATCAACAAGACCTTGCTGACAGACAGGATTACTTTGAACTTTTTCTTGGTTGGGGATCACAGATGCTTTTATTCCATCCAGGCATGCTTTGTCTCTGGAATGGAGTATGCCCCATCATAATACAGAACAAAAAATGTATTGTCTTCCTGTTCTGTTGCAGACTGATGCCCATTCTTTGAGATATGTGATAGGGAGTAAACCTTTGAGACACCCAAACACTGTCACATTGCAGTAGTCGAGGTTACCCCTAATGATGATGTAGTGCACTCAGATATGTTTGATATTCAGTGCTGAGGCAATATCGCTAGTTGGCAATAATCATGGCATTCATACTTTGACATTCATGTCAGTAGTTGATGTCACTGGGCATCCAGGCCATTGTTCATCTGCCACACTCTAATGTCCATTTGGAGCTGCTTATGCCATTACTGAACCATTTGATCCATACACTTCAACAAACCACACATGAATTTCTGTACCACTTGTACCATATGCCCATTCATAGGACAACTGCCATAACTTCCTCTTTTGTCCAGTTCTGAAACATATGTATGTCAGCCATTTTGACACATGTTCTTATGGTGTAGACACACGCTCCATGGAAGTTACTTGCTTCAACCTACTTTTGCAAATGTATGGTATGAATGCTTGCAATCACATGACATGCAGTGATATGAACAAATGTCCTTGAACTGTAGACGATATGATTTCCTCCTGCATACATTATTTCTAAATATATAAATGTGCAAAACTCCTTTTCGAAACTACCCTTGTGCCATAGAACCTTTTGTTATTCACCGAGTTTTCAATGTTTATTAAAGTTTGGCCATTAGGCTGCTCAAACTGAGTTATGATTGTATATTGATATGTTTGAATTGAGTTCTATAACATAGTTTGCTCAATTTCATTTGAAAATAACTATTCATAAGCTTTGCTTTACCTGTACATAATAAGTATATGAGTATTATGAGATCTAGAAAACCTTTCTTGGAAAATTTATATAAACTTTGGCTGTTCCATAGCACTTATTTTTGTTGCAGTTTATTTTTCCCACAAGGGGGTTATCAGATTATAGTTATTTATGAACAATGGTTAAGCACTTCTATGGTTAGGCCAATATAAGGTGTCACTTGAGAGTTCTGATTGAATTTGGCTAGTGACTATTAACAAATGAAAACACTACAAGTGTTCCATTGTATACAATTCATATACTACTGAAATTACTGTTCAAGCTGAGCCTTCATCCTATGCATGCACGCTTATTTTCCTCCAAGCATCTTGGAAGGAACAATGAGCCTTCTGTGCCTCTTATCACTGTCACCTCTCATTAACCTTATGAACAAAAGTGTACTATACTCTTCTGTCCAGTTATCCAATATGAGCAATGGATCTTCTCACTTACTTTTATAAGTGTCTTTTATGACTTCCATCCAACTATTCTGCATTATGCAAGACCCTCATTCTTTCTCTTCAAATTTTCTAGTGCCACCTATACATAGCGTACAAGGCACTACTAAGACCTGGAAACTGAACTCTTCTGGGCAGAAGACTACAAAAACATTAGACTTTATGTACAGCCTTGCTAAGGAGCTTCTTTGCCATCTTGTCATTTTGCCACTTGATCATTTCTTTTCTATTGCTGTATTCTTGGCTAATTTTTATGGAAAACATTAGACTTTGTGTGTCAGCCATGCTAGGTAACTTCCTTGCCATCTTGTCATTCTGCCACATGATAATTTCTTTTCTACATCCTCTCACCAATGCAGGCTTTACCCTATCTGGCAATGCATATCCTTGAAATTCCTCATACATTTTTCATTTTATTTTATCCACCAGCTCATGCTGCATATTCACAATATCTTTTTATATTTTTTCCCCCTCACCTTCTTGCTCGACCTTCCTAGCATACTTTCTACTTCCATTCCATACTGTTCATACTCTTCTTATATCGCTTGGTAGCGGCATTCCTTATGCTATTTTAAGTATGGCTTCCTTCGGAAGGGAAGTAAAGCCTTGGGTACCATATCATAGATTTACGGCATGTAAAAGAACATCAAGCCTGAAAGAAGTTGCCTCTGAGCAAAATTTATTGCCCATGTCACGTCCTGAATTGATGACCTGAGATGTTAAAGAGCATCCACAAATAATACAAATCAAGAACACTACATTCTGAACTCAATTTCAAATTACCCTCAGCATTACATCGCGATCCGTGATTTACTCTCTTTATCTTGCTACTTGGAGGCCCGGGTTCTATTTCGCTCAATGCATTAGCCAAACATGTACACAAATTTATCCGAAAATGCGTATTCATCTTGTTAATGCTGCACACCAAAAGTTTCTTCACTATTCTTTATACCTTTTCAGCCAATTACACCAATCAAAATGCTTCTTATTTTCATCATTTACAGTCCTTAAATTTCCCCTCATATTTTTATGGCAAGTGTACCCATTATTTTTTCAAAAACAAAATTAACCATTTTGTTAAGTCGCTTTTGTTCCCTCTAAAATTGTAAACTTCCAACAAGTAACGTACCCTCGCTTCTGTTAATATTTTCCATTTAATGTCATCCGTTATTACTGTTTTCCATTCCCTACCCTCTTGCGCAGTTGCATAGCTTGCGTCATTTTTAGCAGTCATCTTCCCCTGCACATACACGTAAACTTTACAGACACATCGTGCCAGTTGCTCCAATCCTAAAAGACAGCGGAGAAAGCCGAATTCCGCAGTTCCAAACGGCAGCGGAAGAAGTCGAATTCCAGAGAATGGTGAATCGATGCGAAGTACAAATCTTAAGTGATAGGAGTGATTTAAACAAATGCAGGCGAAGAGAACAGAACGGTTTGGGCAAAGAAACAGATCTCATAAATACAAGTAATTATACACTTAAAATTAACTTTAATGTTGCAATGTGAAACGTAAAGGAAATAATAATGATACGGGAAAAGGCATAATGTATAAGTTTTGCATGTATTTGAACTGTATAAGTGAGAATTTCATGATTTGAGGTGGCATAATGGCCTTTTTTCCATCTTGCAGCAAAGAAAGCACGATTATGTTGGCTTCCATTGTATCTGGATTTTCAAGTGGATTATGATGAAATGTGTTGTTATTGTTCATTTATTTTTATTTAATTAATTATTTTTAGTAAAGAGTATTCTATCGAAAATTTCGGACATTTCTTTAGTTTTTGCCATGGGTACGTGTTCATTTTGGTTGCGAACTGCATCTAATGTTGCCTTTAAGGATGTGGTATGTTTTTTCACAGTTTCTCCTGTTGTGGAAATTCCCTTAATGCCATCCAAAAACTCGCAAGCAATTTTTTCCTTCTGTTCTGGTAGGGACAGAGAACAATTGAACAGTTGGGACTTTCTTGTTTGCTCACTTGGGTTAGCATTTCCTCCTTTTATTGACAACAGAAACATTTAAGTGTCAATTATAGTCATTAATATCTTGAGGACATACTACAGAGTTTTCATAGCAGACCTGAAATTGGCATATACTCAACATGTGTTTACGCATTTTCCATTTTATATTGGAATCAACTCACATGCAAGAGTATCTATGTATGCATGTGTTACATTCACTGCAGATTAATTTGCATTTACACTATCTTGCAAAAAGATATCTCTGCCACTTTCCATGAGGATGGTATCTTCCAACCACAATCTTACTTAATGATGATGTCCTTCATTTTGCTGGTTAGTTTTCCTTTCTTAAGCACAATGAGCTTGTCGAGTAGCTTGCATTTAACAAATGACATTAGAGCAAATATTGCTTTATCCAATATTTGAGTGTGTGATGCATTCGTTCTTTATCTATGTTTGTGCTGAGTTCAGCATGCAAGGAATGTGTGAAATGCTACTGAAATCGGTACCAGTCGGCTTTCTTCGATACTGTTCACCACAGAAAGCTATTGGGTATCCACTGTCTGTAAAGGCATCGATGTCTGCTATGACGCAACGGTTACGTACGTAGTATCCTCCTTCCCATCCGTTTGAATTTGCCTCTTAATTGCAGGTGTCATTGTTAGAGTTTACGGTTAAAAAGTCAATATTTGTTGCGTGTACTTCAAAATCGTTTATTGTTGTGTACCATTTTGTAAGAGCAGGTCAGGAAGCGGAATTTCTTTTCGCGAATTTCCTCTAAATGAACAACGAAGACGAAAGTTGGTTGAACACCATCTCTAGGAAGGATTTCTCCTCCAATTTTATCTTAAGGTCATCAGTTGTATGCAGTTTACATTTCCTGGAGAGTAATCATTGTCTTGGGCTAAAATAAGGAGATTAAATCCCATATCACTCCAAGCGTTTTTCCCGAGTATCCACCATACAAAATACCAGCTAAGAAAGAACCTAGGAGAACCATTCTTAAAACTCCCCTTCCTTATACAAATAAACAAAGGAAGCGCAAAAACGCTGATATTAACCCGGAAGAAATAAATAAAGATGTCACATACCATATGGACAGTGAGGACTCTAAACATTCTATTGAGGTACATATTACTTGTAGCTTCGAGGCTAAATTAATTAAAGCTGAAAAAGAGAAATCAAAACTTGAATTGAAATTGTGGCGTGCTAATGAGAAAATGAAAAAAAAGTATAAAGTAGTCTAAAATTAGCTAATGAAAAACAACACACATACAAAAGCATATATTATAATTCGTTATCAGCTATAATAGAGGCTAATAAAAATTATCCTGCTGATCTAAAGTTCTTTGTTTTACTTGATATGGTAATTAACTTTAAAAAGAAAAGACTGGCTGAATGCAGATGACTGAAAATATGGTAAAACAGTGTGTTGTTTTTCCACCTGTTTCTCAAAAGGGGTATAAATTCGCAAGGAGCCACATGTTACTCTTCCCGAGTAGGACCCCACTCTCACGTTATGTGGGAGATTTAAAATGTATTACTGGGATAACTCCCCTCCTTAAAGAGCGACTCCTTGCCGAAAGTCAACGGCTAAATGAAGCAGAGAGATTATGTATCCTGATAGTAGATGAAATGTCATTCAAACTGCAGTTGCTTTATGACAATAAATTAGACAATTTCTTCGGGAAAAAGACACTTCCATTCATGTAGCTGAAATAAAAAGCACTGACCATGACATTCAGGCTAAAAGCAAAAATACAGTTCCAGGGTCAATAATCTTCTTTGCTTTTTGATATCGGGACTGACCACCAAGTACAGGCTACCAGCAGAATTTTATTTTCAAAAAGACTTTAAGGCACGGAACTGCATACTTTGACTCATACCTTTATAAAAGAAATACAAAGTTGCGGCGGTTTTGTTTTGGGAATAATGAGTGACAATCACAAAACAAATGTGATGAGAAAATTTTCCTCCTCTAAAGGTGTACCAAAAGTCTGCCACCCTGCCAATAGTGAAAGACCAATTTTTATTTCTTTTGACCAATACCACATTCTCAAAAACATAAGAAATTCCGTGCTAGAAAAAATTGTTTAATGGATGCGAGGTAATAAGCGAAGACTTCATCAAGAAGCTATATCTGCTGCAGTCAAAACAAATTGTGAAGCCAGTTCTTTTCCTGTCAGGAAACATGTAGAACCTTCAAAAGTTGAGAAAATGAATGTGAGATGAGCAAAGGACGTTTTCTTTATAGAAGTCATAACAACCTTGGAATATCTGGGGAAAAAAGAAGGGAAAAAAATACATGCCCATCCTAAGGATGCGCAAGATTTTACTAATACAGACACCATCATACCATTTTTGAAAAATATAAAAAGTGGTTCGACATACACGATATTAGCTATACAGTCACTGTAGCCGGAAGATTTTTTTTTTAAACCTTGGATTGCGAAAGGCTGAAGTGAGTAGAAAGAGATTTTCCCCAGTACACGAAGGAAATTAAATTTACAAGTGAGAGAGACTTAACGAAGCCATTGTCGCAATTTCAGCGTCTACTGTAGAATGTGTCATGTACCTCCTTAATCCAGAGTTTCATTTTGTATTGGCATGTGCATTCAACAGTGACCCAATTGAGATGCTTTTAGTGCTCTGCGGCAGATATTTGGATGTAAGATATGCTCGATGCTAGAGCTGTTGTCTGCAGTCTCAATCAGATCTCGAAGAGGGAATATTGGTTTTTCCAGCTAGCAGCAATGTGGGGGTTGTTTCTTCGATTTCCTCGATAGAGAATGCTGAAATCTTCAGCAGGAGAAAGAATGTAACAGGTGTTGGCTACTACCAGATGAAGTCGTCGGTATTCTCCAAGATTTTACGAACCTTCTTGTTGTTGATTTGATTTATTTATGGACGCTCTTTAACAGCTCAGGTCATCGTCGTCCCATTCAATTTAGGGTGCGAAACGGCCGACAAATTTTGCTCAGTGGCCTCTTCTTTCAGACTTGAGGTTCTTTATCATGCCGTAAATGTACGACATGGAACCCTAAGCTCTATTTCCCCTCTGAAGGAAGCCATATTTCGGATTTTCACGCCCGAAAATATCCATCGATCCTGGCCGGGTTGATCGTTTAGGTATACCAACCCTATCTTGTTCCAACATGTGCTGCAAAACTCATTACAATAGTAATGCAACAAAATAGTTAAGTGTAGCAAAAGCATACGTAATACCTATTGCGAACATTTTAAGTATTGTAGTTTATGTTACACTTAAAAAGTGAGTATCGTGTAAAGCATGTCATGCCCATCACAATTTCAAAGAACATTTTTCTTGTTATGTTGTATTTATGACTGTGCAAACCTTACCTTTTTAATAATATTTTTCGTTGTATTCAAAGACTTTCTATTCTTTGTTTTCTCTTTCCACTAATCATGAAACAGTATTGCCGTGACGTTATCACTACAACTTTAATCGTATAGAACGTTCACTCTAATTGTAGACATTTGTCATCAAATAAGTCACCCCCTAAAGGATTCTTTGCTATAAATAAACATGACAGGGGTACATAGTGTAAAGGGAAAGCCTATTTATCATTCGCCACAGTGAAGTTTCTTTGCCACATAAAAAACAGGATAACGAAGCAAACGGGATGAGAGCAATTTCCCTTGTCTCCAAAGTTGCATTGAATTTGTAATGAGTCGGTGTACTCAAATGCTAATGCGTGAGGATGTTCTGATCATGAAATAGATTTAAGTGAGAGTTAGGGTATCGAACTGAAAAGTTGAGCCAGCAGTGAGTGGTAAAGTTATCGAACTTGAACACGAACCGGACACATTCATAGGTATTACTAGCATTTGGCTTTGTTTATTTAAAGTACCTGTCACTTTAGTATTTAATGCTGCCATTCGATCCTTGTTTATTGCTATTTAGAAATGTAAATGTGGTATTATGCGATGCTCTGCCATAATTAAGATATACATAGCAACCCATTTTGTATTAAACAAGTTCGATTACACAAGTTTCTGGTGTGATTTCAGTAAATCAATATTAACTTAAAACTAAAGAACAGACACCCTTTTGTTCATTTACTTCCAACTATCAACTACTGTAATAAACCACGTAACTGCAATGAACAAAATAAATAAACCCATATGTTTAATTACAGTAACACGAACGATTTTACTACCAGTGAAGAGTCTGCATAACAGCATTTGCCAACGAATCGAAACATATTATAACATCACTCACCAAAACCCTCATTTTCTCGATCCAAACCCCACTTTATTCGTTATTTCGAATGTTTCATTCTTTGCTAACTCACACCGTCACATACTTGGCAGGTTGGAGAAATTTGTGGGGAAAATGTCCTCCCTAACCACAAAATTTGGAACGATAGGTATGATACACGTTACAGTTTCGCTATTGACTTCAAAATTTGCACGATATGTACTCTTTATCCACTTCTCCTTTAATTACTGCTATTTAGGAATTGTAAATATGGTATTATGCCGTGCACTGCCGTAATAAAAACTTCAGAAGCAAACTCATGAGATTCTAACACTTATTATTAAACAAGTCCCTGGTGTAATTTCACTAAATCATATGAACTTATTAAAGAAGAAGAAGAAGAAGAAACACGCGACCGTTCATTTACTTCAACCTATAAACTACTGTAATAATCCTGAAAACTGTAAATTAATAACGTGTGAAATTAAAACACCCGCCACATATCGCTCCATTTTTGTCTATTTTCGGTACCAACCTTGGGGTCAGTTAAATAAGTGGGTTTTTTTTTTTTTTTAAATAAAGGGGTGGCCCCACACCCGCCATTCCCGGTGGCATCAGCCGCAGAGGCTACATCACCTCCCCATGCAGTTAGCACCTAAACATGCACGAGGAGCGCTTGTTAATTACGGTACATGTTGGTATTTGGAAGGTTAACATGCAGCAGATGGGTGGGGTTTCGCTAATGCATCCCGGTTAGTAACTGTTAGTATGTAGCGTGCTGGCATGCATAGCATGCGAGCATGTCAAAGGTGATTCTCGGACAGCATCCATGACACTACCTGAACAATTCCCGAGGGTTAGAGCGTGAGCGTGAACGTGAGTGAACATGTTAAATGAGTTGTTAACACTAGTTAGCTAGTTAGGTTAGTGTTAAAGCCATCTGTAATGAAATTAGTCTCTTGTTATTGTAATGCATGGCATATATGATATGTAATAGTGGGGGTTGAATTGTCGTCGTGTTCTTACCATAAGAATGTGAATAGTCCGTGGAGATCTGGCTTGCTGTTTCGTTAATGTGTGATGGATATTGGAATGGTTTGCAGAAGAGCTTGGGAGCCTGAAAGAGAGCTGAAATGTCTGTTAATCATTTTGGGAGCTTTGCAAGATAGATTTTTGCTTCAATGGCTGAATGATCTTTGAGCAGTGTTCTGCCAAATAGTGAAAGTGGCCTATTATGTTTATCTTGAGAATTGTCATATCTTCCTAGGTTCATAGTAAGCGGGTTTACGGTACTTCTCGAGTTATGTGTTTGTCAGCGGCAAGTTTTTTTAATGAATTCTTCAATTGTGTGTACATGCAGTTCCTTGTGTATTATAAGGGGCAAGTGGTGGTACCTTAGCTATAATTTTGAGAACTTTGTTTTGGAATCTTTGGAGTTTCTTTATTATATGGCTGCAGCATACCCCCAGACAGGGCCAGCGTATGTAAGAATGGGTCTGATGAGTGTTTTATACAGGGTAAGGCCGAGGTGCAATTGATGTGTATTATTGTAGTTTATAAGGTGGTAGAATGTGTGAAGTTGACCATTGGTTTTACAGCGTACGGCGTGTATGTGTTCTTTCCAGGCAAGTCCCTGGTCCATGGTTACTCCTAAGTATGTAATTGTGCGAGATGCAATAATTGGTTTATCAAATAGTTTTATTGGTGTTAGCTGCTTAGAGAGCGTGCGATGCTTAGTGCTCTTGGTGAAGAGAATAGCTTGGCATTTGTTTGTGTTGACTAATATGCGCCATTTTGCTAACCAAGGCTCCAGAGAATTGAGTGCTTGCTGTAGGTTATTGTGTAAGAGTTGCGGGCTATCTGATTGTGCCATGATGGCTGTGTCATTGGCGTAAATGTATGCATTTGTTTCTATGGGTATGTCGTTAATATATATTAGCACAAATTGGGGGCCTTAGTACGCTACCTTGAGGGACACCCGCTTTGATGTGGTGTATGCTAGAGTGTGTCGTGTTGACTGAGGATCTAAATTTTTTTTTTTTTTTTTTTTTTTTTTAAAAGTAGTTAGCCGTGAGTTCAGAGAATTTATACCGGTGCATTTTACATAGCAGGCATTCGTGCCATACGCAATCGAATGCATGTTCTATATCTAAGAAGAGAGCGCCTGTGGATTTAATGGCACTAGACGGGTAATATCCCAGCCAAGCAATATTGCATCTGCCTTAATAATGCTGAAGGAACGGAAAAAAATAAACCAATACATTCACCGTTCACAAATGTGACCTAAGTATGCATTGTTGACGCCCCGAGGGGTAATGACGAACGACCGACTCGTGTTAATTTTCAATATTCAACATGCTTTGTACATATGTGTTAATGAAAGTTGCGAACTCTTTCTTTTACTGCTTTACACGTCCTTTTTTATTATTTCTATATGGTGACAATTTATTTACATTTCATACTGCCACGGGTGGTTGAGGCCGTTAAGGTGCGGACTTGTGAGCGGGAGATCTGGGGTTCGAATTCCACCCGGACCGTCCTCCCTGGCTAGAGGGTTTTTTCCCTCCAGATTCTCCTCAATCCTCATAATTGGCAAACACCAGGGAGGTACCCTAAACAGGCCTGGGATGCTTCCTTCCTAAAATAAAAGAAAAACCCTTTCCCAATTTATCATTTCATCATCTCATGTAGTGGCTATCGCCTGTGGTGCCTCAGTAGTAAAAATGGGCGTTAAACACTACTAAAAATACATTTAATTTTTTCCGATCTTTTTTTCCAACTTTTCTTTTTTCTTTTTTTGCGAGCAACGGGCCCTTTAGGATCTCGGCTCCCCTCCCCCGGGTATGGGGTCCTCATTATGCCCCGCACTATAGTCTGTGGAGGCACAGAATTACAGGTAGACAGCTTCAGAGTTTTTGCCCTGCTTCGAAGTAATCAATTGTTGACATTTTTACTTTTTTTTTTTTTTTTTTTTTAGTTCAACCTTAATATACATTCACGTATTGAAAATGATCTAATGCCAACTAGCTCCCAACAAGATAATTTTGGTGATTGTATTGGCTCTACTGGGATTTGAGCAGTGGCAAAACTAATGTGCGTAATTTATGTGCTACTACGTCACTGTGGCGTAGTCCGTAAAGCTTATCACTTTTTCTACTTCCTTTCAATGTATGGGATTAGTGAAGAATCTTGGTTTTAGTTAGTTAACTCCATTAACTCTGTTTATGGGTATTTTCGAAATGTAGAGTTGCCCATTTGATTGTGGAAAAATTAAAGAGCTGAAAACTATTTTCATGTTCTTTATATACGACAGCCAAGTACATCCAAAAAGTAGGAGGCCATTGATGTTCAGTCATTATCAAAATGTCAGATAACACTTATGAAGGTATGTGGGCATGTCTATAAGCAGTTTTAGGAAATATATGTAAACATATATTTGTTTTTTATTTTCGTTTGGGGTTGTGCAGAAACCTTGGATGAAATATTTTAGTATGATAAACTCCCTTTTAAAGGTATCATAAGTAAGTTTACAAATAATATTTGAAGAAAACTCGCATAATCCATTTTACTTAACATATTTTCAATATTTCACGTTTTCTAATTACACATCTTTATACAATAATTTAAAACATTGAAACTTCAATATTGCTCCCACTTTTAATTTACGTAAAAGAGGCTTGCGAAGGAGACCGTAACCGCCTTAACGAACCGCAATAAACCACCCGATCCCCGGTTTTTAGGTTTAGTTGGTTAGTTCTCAGAGCATTCAGTGAGTTCGTGGAGCAGCCACAGAGATCTACGAACATTGAACTTGTCATATACAATTACCACAGTAGTTTTCAAACTGTATTTATAAAAATTTGTTTGCATCTAATGAATAATTACAATAAAAATAAAAAAGAACACTTAAAACAACTCGACCAACAACAAAAACAGACAAGTCACTTAATCATACAAATTTTATTATATACATATTTACATATACATTGATATCTTGTGCAGTATAATATTGTCACTCATATATTCCTTTACAAATAATAGGTCTTTTTACATAGGTATTTTCTAAGAGCAGATATAAAGGAATTGTCATTGTTTATTAAGGCTTTTAGGCTTCACTCGAGGTTAGTTCAGTATGTGTGTTTATCAGTTAGTTAAGTTTTGCCTTTAAAATTTACGTTATTAACATCATTTCATTTTCCGTGAAATGTGCAAAGCGGAAAATAATCATCACTAGATGGACATGTTTAAGAGACAAAGGAATGCTATACAGTTAAATGTTTCAAGCTCTTTATACTATGATAATACTGCTTCAGTTCAATCTGCAAACTACTTATTTTTGGTGATAAAGCAATAGAAATATAACATACATTCAAGCAGTGATTTACATTAAATGCTTTTCTAAAACAGACACCCTGCCCCACTGTATGAAAGTGTGAACTTCCTGAGGAAAGTGATGTCTCAGTGAACTGTTCTTTATTTGAGAGAAAACTTTTATTAAATATGGATATCCTTTACATTAATTTTGAAACATTTGTATACCATGTTTTATATTTTATTTTGATAATTTTAATCCATATGTAATGTGTTATCAGGCAGAGTTATTTGCATGCAAGGTGTCAGGTTAGCTAGTGAGCATGTCTTGTTTATTTTATATAGCATTCAAAATTATCAACCTACTGTTGTATGAGGAATATTTTGCAGAAAGGGAGAATGTCATATTTATTAATTTTGTAAGAAAATTATTTTAACTTTTGGAACTGTATTGCAGTGTTTTAAATGAATATTAACAAAAAAATTCTTCCATGCATATGCTATGATATTCTACTCCCTTTGAAATGTAATGTTAAAACCTTGAAATAATTTTTCACAAAATGCTTACATTTGATTTATAGTTGACTCTTCATGTGTTCATTGTGATATGAAACAGTTTATAGTAACAGCCTCAAGATATAGTGGATAGTATGAAAAACTAAAAATGTAGAAACAAATTTACTGTTGATCAAGTTCATGCACACCAGCAATCGTGAAAGTTTAATTATGGAGGTAGAGAATGTTTAAGAGAAGAAGAAAGGGGAAAAAAGAGTTGGAATAGAAAAATAATTGATATCTGCTGTGAAAGCTGGAATATGGTAGTATTGCCTGACTGATTGGAGTTCTTCCATTCACTGTTAGATGGCAGTGGTGTAGTTCATTTGAATGTATGCACCAGAAATAGATGTATTACATCCACTAGGTGAGGGTGAAGATGGAGCAATGTTATAAATGAGTGGCTGATTAAACTGGTGACTCCCAGGGGAAACCTCCCAAGATGCTGCTTTATCTTTCACAAATCCCATGACCATTAGATTGAACCAGGGTTGCCTGGTGGCATGTGAGCAGTCTAACCACATTCACATGGTGCTTCTTGAAAGCCAGAATATATGCAATAGCTTTAGCAATATAAGCGATTCTTTCACTTTCTCTATGAAGTTTTCCGAGTTTCACTTGATTTCACCACAATAATTGTTTAACAAGAAACTCCTTTAAAAACCTTTATTTGTACTGAAATAAGCAATTGGATCCCTTATTGTAGGCAATCAAATTTATGATATTATTGTCACTGTTTACACTTAGTTATAATTTGCTGAATTTATATCTGGATAATTGGAGGATTTGGAAATTGATTAGCATTGTATTTAGAGGTGTTTTTTTTTTTCCAAGAAATACGTTTAGAATGGGTATTAAAATAGACTTACATTGTCTTGTATAAGAATTTCTTTCGTAACTTCATCTCCAGTGTCTAGCCTTCTCCCTCAATCTCTTGGTTTCCTCTTAAATCCAAGTGCAGCTTAATGTTGGTTCTATTTATTTTGATAAGTTTTGAAGGTACAAATGTGGGGCAAAGGTAAATGATTTCAGAGTAAGATGGGATAATAGGTAAAACCATCAGCTTTTTGTTGCTAATTATTGCATATACTGCTGCCCATGTAATATTCACATTTTTATACAAAGACACTGGTTTTTTGATGCTATATCATTGTTTCACATTTTAAACTAAAATTGATTGTTTGAACTCCTTATTCTGTTTTTATTGTTCATGTTACTAAAAATTGAAATATTATAATAATAATATAATTTTCAGAGATTATTTTAGCCTAAATGTACAGATTCAGTTTATATAATAGAGAATGAGCAATGCTTGACGCAACTGTGGGACAGGCCGGCAGCACTATGTAGATGGAGGCAGGGAGTATAATTACCCTCCACTACATGAGGCTTCAGTGTGAGTTAAAATCTTGCACAAGTAGCACACTGCCAATACAGCAGCCAGCCCTGCAGGCCAGCTGCACACTGCAAAACTAGTTGTGTGAAGTATTGTTCGCTCTGTATAAAGAAGGTAACAAATTTTAAGTGAAAATATGTAAGTAAAATAAGATTAGTTGTCATAATGTCACTTGAAAACAAAATATTTTTGCAATGCTTTTTTGTTTCATGGCATAACTCAAGTTCTAATGCTTGCCTAATCTTTATGTTGACACTGCAAATATTCCATTTTGATTTTTTTTTTTTTTTTTTCCTCAGAGGAACATAAATATATGCAGAAGAGAATGGATATCAAGCTAGAGATTAAGGAGGAAGTGCTGGACCATGATCCATATTCACCAGAGTTGAAACAAGAAGTTAAAGATACTGTTGATACTGCTTATGGCACCATGAACGAGAATGAAGCAAAGGTAAGCAGAAACCATGTGTATAAATATGACCTCAAACGGCTTCCAGAGAACAGTTCTGTTTTTGTACTTCTAATGATAGTAGCATCTCTAAAGATGTTTAGTATGTTCTTATTAAGATGTTTACTATAAAGATTGGTTAAAACTCTATGGAAACAACGAATAGATATTTCTGAATGCAATGAAAAAGAGATTATACAAATTATACAATTGGTGACAGTTCAGCAACTTTTGCTTATTTCACAAAGTTATATACCTTATACAAAAAAGAAGTTCAAACATCTGAATCTCGAATTAATCTAAAGGAAAACTCTGAGGTTTAAACAAATAAAATCACACCAAAATTCAGTTATAGGCCATTTAGCTACCTCTGAATTTATTGGTGATATTTATTTTCTGTAAAATGCTGTAGTAGCTCACTAAAGGGCTTTGTTTAGCCACCCATTGTGCGAGTTTAAACAAACAGAACCTTACAACATTAAATTATAGGTTATTTACTTACCTTTGAATTAAATAGTGATGTTTGTATTTCTGTGACACACTGCAGTTGCTCGGCAAAGGGCTCCATTTAGTCACCCAGTGAACAAACTTAACTACACATAAATTCAATTTACGACATGTTTACCTCTGAAACCAGTGATATTAGTTTTTCTGTAAAATAGTACATTTGCTCATTAAAGGATTTGTTTAGTATCCATTACTTGGGTTCAAACAAGCAAAACCACACAAAAATTCAATAAGATGCAATCTGCTTATCTCTGAATGGAATGGTGATATTTGTTTTTCTGTTAAGTGCTGCAGTTGCTCATGAGAGGGCTCCATTTAATTGCCCTTCACTTGCTTTCTGCCGTGTTAGTTGAGTTATGCAGTTCCTTTTATTGCATGCATTGAAATGGTACTTTTCTTCAGAGACCACTGTTTGTCAATTGCAGTATTTTACAGAAAAAACTAATATCACTGTTAGTTCAGACATAAGTAAAAGCCTAACACTGAATTTTTGTGCTGTTTTGTTTGTTAAAAACTAAGAGATTGGAGACTAAACAAAGTTCTCTAATAAGATTTTTTTTTTACAAAAAAAATATCATTGTATTCCGAGCTACATAAATAGCCTGTAACTAAATTATGTTTTGTTTGTTCAAACCCAAACAAAGGATGACTAAATGGAGCTCTCTCTATGCTGCTCATACTTAGTTTAGGATGCAATGTAGACAAATTGTAATATTCTGTATGCTGCTGCTGTGATTGGGCAATTTGTGACACTAGTTTACATGTATTCTCTAGTTACCGCCATCTCTCTTGGTGGTCACAATTTTATAAACTGTCACTGCAATTTACATAACTTCAGTGAAATTGGCTGTCAGATTCCCTTTATCCTGAATGCTTGTTGGATTCTTTTCTCACAATTTATAGAACATATTCAACCCAGTTGGTTTTTTGTCACTTATCAGTAGTTTCATAATGTATGAGGGGCATTCTAAAAGCAGCCTGACCAAGAAAACACAAGATTTAAGAGAGAATTTTATTTTTTCCCAACATAGTCACCTTATTAACAATATATTCAGTCCAATGACTTTTCAACTTTTTAATACCCTCAGTAAAATAAGATTTGTCTAATTGTGAAAAATAAGCATCTGCCTTAGTTTCAACTTCACCCATCCAGCCATTTCTTCAGGTTTAGAAATAAAAAGTAATCCCTGGGAGTGAAATCTAGCGAATATAGCAGATTTGGAGGCACTTGGAAGCAAAGGTCATGCAACTGTGCAGCAACAATTCCAGACATGTGAAGGCCCATTATCATGACAAAAGAGAAGTTTTCTTTTTCACAAGATATGGATATTTAAACTATATAGATAGCATCCTTCAGTTAGTCCAATAGTGAAGCTTATACTCCCTGGTGATGGTTCTGCCCTTCTGGAGGTAGTCTACGAGCACCATACCATGAGAATCCCAGAAAACCATACCCATGATTTTCCCTAGCATTTGAAACTGTTTTTGCTTTCTTTGGTGCATTTTAACCTGTTGCCACCCACTGTTTGTACTGCTCCTTCGTCTTGGGTATGTAGTGGTGAATCCATGTTTCATCTACTGTCATGAAACATTGGAGAAACTCACTGGACTTGCATTTAAACAAGTTGAAACACTGTTGCAAAATGTTCATTTCATTAATTTTTTGTCAATTGTTAACAAAAGCAGCGATAATTGAGCAGAAAGCTTTCTCATACCCAAAACTTCAACTAAAATGTAGTGGACATGGGCTGTTGAGGTCTTCACAGCATCAGCAAATTCACACACCTTTAATTGGCAATTATTGAGAACAGCATTATGAAATTTTGTCACAACCTTTCGGTCATAGCAGTTTTGGCAACCCCTGAGTGCTCATCATCTTGAATGGATGCATGAAGCACTTTTAACTGTCCGAAACAAAGACAAAGAATCTTTTAATGTGGAACCTAACTCCTTTTGTATTTCTGTTTGGGTTAAACCCTCTTATCACAGTTCGTATTTCAATTTTATCCATTTTGTAGAAAATGTTAACACTGAAAAAATGCATGAAATCCATGGAAGAAGTTTTGGAAAATAGTAACCTGATTCCTAAAACAGATCGGTACAAAATTAAAGTCCACAACCCATCTTTAGCTTATATATAAGGCCTTCCGAAGATCCACAAACCTGGGAGAAGTATGAGACCAATTATTAATAACATAAACACTCCGATCTACCATTTAGCAAGCTGGTTATCATTACAGTTCCATTCACTACCAAAATTTGATAACTTAAGTTCAAAAAACTTCATGGACCTCATCAATAAAATTAAGGATATAAAATTATCACTGAACGACACACTTGTTTCTTTTGATGTCAAAGCCCTATTTCCGAGCATATCACAGAGTAAATTATTGGTCTATTTAAGAAAATGGTTGCTATCAGCCAACCTAACAGAAGAACACATCAAAGAATACATGGAATTCACTAAGTTGTGCATAAATCAAGCATTTTTTATGTTTGAGGAAAAATTTTTTAAACAAAAAGCAGGACTTGTAATGGGCAGCCCATTATCACCTTTCCTAGCTGATTTATTCAAGAGCTATTTTGAGATGCACATCACTAAGGCTTTTCCCCCACATTTTTAAGGTTTGGCACAGATATGTAGATGATGTATTTGCCATTATAAACAAAAAACATGTGGAAAACGCACTAAACTTTCAAACCTACAAGAACCTTCTATTAAGTTTACCGATGAAACAGAAGCAGACAACATGTTACATTTTTAGATCTGAAGGTAATAAAATGTAAGAATAAACTTGAATTTGGCATCTATAGAAAGGACACACATGCAGACAATTATATCAAAGCCCATGGTTTCAATTGAAGATCACACAAGGAAGCAGCATTCAACAGCATGATATACAGATTAATAAATATACCACTGAACAAAGAGAATACAATAATGAATATCTACACATAATAGAAGCAGCTAAATCTAATGGGTTAAACAAACAGATGATTAACTAGAAAATCAAAAGATTCCAAAAACAAAAAAGAATTAAACAAATAAGAACTCTGAGTGATTCAACAAAGGAAAAAATTTTAAAAAGTTCACTTGTCATCTGTCAGCTAATAAGAAATTTCAAAAAAAAATTTAAGCAGTATAATATTATCTTAGCACCTCAAAATAGATATAGTGTAAAAAAATTATTGAAATTAAACAAAACTGATTCCAGGCCCAAAGAGGAAAAATCCAGTATTTACCAAATTAATTGTAAGGATTATGAAAAGATATATGTGGGGAAGACAAAGAGAAATATAGGCATTAGGTTGAAGGAACATTGGAGAAGCATACATTACAAATAAATAGATAAATCAGCTGTGGCAGCACATTTCTGGAATGAAAACCATGAAATAGAAAAAGGCATCAAGTTATTAAAAACTGTTCAACAACCAAAGAACTAAATATATGGGAAAGGGTTTATATAAAAAAACAAGCATAACCGTATGAATTTTGATATCCCAGAAGCAGACAACACTTTATTTAAGTTCATCACAAGACCACAAGAGTCCACCCAGATTCCTACCTACCCAACTTCTACTTAGATTTATTAGTCATGAACAGCTGATGATGTGGAAAAAATGTCCACGAAACATATGTCCTGAGTAAAATCTCATTTAAGTGAAACCAGAAAGAATGTTCTAATATTCCGACTCTCAGAGATATGTTAACACTAGTTTGTTTACATGACTTTTACAAAGAAGTGACAACACTTAGGCATCTGAAACTTCACAGTGTGCCATCTAAAGGATAATATTTAACAACTATCATAGTAATTTGTTCCTTTTCACGACACCTCTGAGTAAGGCTAAGAATTTGCAGATCGTCCCTAGTATTCCATATCAGCAGCCATGTTACAGACAACTGCTGTCCTTGAGGTGTATGTTCAATATCGTCTATTCTCATTGTCTAAGACTCCTTCAGAAAATCTCGAGTCTTCATCCTCTTCCAGTTGATGGTAATTACTTTTAACAAAAGTGACCAATTAAAAATGAATATAGGAATCCACAAGTGGAACTATCATAAATCTTGTTGAATTAAAAGGTAGGACTTCTAAAATCATGTCAATATATTAAACTTTCTTGACGTTTCACATTAAAACTTTTTTTTATTAAAAAGTAAGTTGGGACTAGTTTCTGGAGTCACTTGGTCACATTGTCAACCAATTGTCGACCAATTGAGTCGTCAATTGGTTGACAATGTGAGCAAGTGACTCAAGAAACTAGTCCCAACTTACTTTTTAATAAAAAAAAGTTTTAATGTGAAATGTCAAGAAAGTTGAAAATGTTGACATGACTTTAGAAATTTTACCTTTTAATTCAACAAGAAAAAGTGACCTGTTTTGAAATTGAGATGTTATGTAAAACCATTACCAGCTTTCGGACAAAGAAATGAACTGCATCAGTAACATTTATGCTGTGAGTAAGCATGTCCTAAGAGTTCTTCTTACAATTAAATAAAATACTTTTGTATGTGAATAGTGTTGCTGTTATTAACTAGTGCAATTAGTATTGTGCTCTTTGCTTTAATATGTAAATAGGTAACATAGGAACATGCAGCAATTGGAAAAATGGTGATAACACAGTTGTACAGTTTTATTGGAGAGCAGATACCTTATTGGATTAAGTATATAATTAGTTTATAAAAAATATAAGTGATTTGGACAATAAGCATCAAGACCAAGACAAGGGTTTTCTTGGAAATTTCTCTTTGGAGGGCTCAGAGTGCTAAAAGAAGATAATGAAACTGATTGAGATTGGGATTAATTTCAAGTAATAAAATCTTTCCCTGCTGCAGGATTATGTTTAAGTTCTTTCAGCTTAGCAATTTTATAGGGTTTTAACTTATATAACTTCATTGTCTCTTATATGGAAGTATAGGAAATTTTTGTTTTCTATAGAAGATGGCAAAGAGGTTTTTGGTTTTTTCAGAATGGTATAAGGTATTATCCAGAGTTTCTTCTGTGAGCTCATATTAATTTGTTGCATTTAAAACTCCATTTCATCAAATTTGTTAACCAAGTCATGAATCACAGTAAGAACTGAAACTGGAACATTTAGGAATTTCATTCAAGGACTGAATGCAGTGTCCCTGCATATGGCCGTTCATCTCAAGTGGGTGTGTGAACAATTACTCTTTCCCTGCAAAAACACCATTGCCCGTGATTGCTTCCATATTGTCTTGGTATTGTCCAAAAATATACCAAAAAACTGAATTAAATAACACAGCCTTCTTTTACCTAATGGCAGGGCAATGTCATATAGTAGCATATGGCAGCATTTATATTCTTATCTTTATACATCCATTGGGCATGCATTTCAGAGCCTATTATTCTCGAATAATAATTTTTAATGACTAAATAAGTTTTAATTGTTTTTTGCTATTTCCAGTTTTAGGTGGTTATTTTAAGAGAAGATGTTTTCTGTTAATGTTAGTAAAGAATTTTGATTTTTCTCCTTAATACCTAATTAAATCAAAGTTTCATTATTTGAAAATAATGCATCTGAAGCTTGGTAGAATTTGGCAGCAGAGTTTGCTGGCAGAATAGACTGATGTTATGCTAGATATTTTTATCAGCATTCCCAATCATCCCTTATATCCAACACCAGTCTTTGATCCATAGTACATTACTTAGTAATTATGTAAAAGTAAAATAAAGAATATCCAAATATGTTGGGCATTATCTTAAAATGAGATAAACTTAATCTTTCTTAGTGCTATTGAAGTATGAAATTCTGTAATTACTTAATTCAGAAGAAATTTGTGTCATAAGCATAGAGATTTGTAATATTGCAACTATTGGGCGAGTGCAATTTTTATGATGATAAATTTTCATAACAGGTATTTATTTCTGATATTCTGAATAGCATCTGCTCATTAGATCATGGTGATATGAGTTGTGACATGCGAGTTACAGAAATAATTAGATTGACTTATCTGGTTGCTATGTTGCATTTATTTTTCTCAGCATTGTTCATGCTACAGCCGTGGCTTGTAGTTTATATTGTCATTACAAATAAATCTGTAATTTCTCTGTTCTTTATTTTGCAGTCTCAGGTGGTCACAAATGAATGCAGCGACTATGAGAAAATGGACTTCAAAATAGAGATAAAGGAAGAAATGCTCGATCCTAATACACATACACCTGAATTGATATTGAAAACTGTGGAGGAGAATTCATGTAATGCTGCTCGTGATATGGGTTTGGAGAACGAGGTAAAAATTTAAGGTGTATGAATTAAAAAATATAGCAGCAGTCATAAACATTTTTTTTCCCTAACAATAACAAGCTATATAGGAATTTATTATACATGTGCATATAGCAGTGAATTTTTGCATTCATTATTCTTATTACCTTTGTTTCTGGAAATTCCTTTGGTACTTTATTTCTGGAATTTATGCATAATAAAAACAAATTTGTTTTATCATTTAAGGCTCAAAAATTAGTTTTGTTTTTAAATAATTGAGAATGTATAGATATTTTATCTCGATCATTTTCTAATAGTTGGAACAATAATTTTGTCTCTTATGAAACATGAATCTGTAATTATTCTGTAGGGGTTAAAAATGTGAAAATGTGTATTGCATGCATTAGATTCTAGCCTTCAAGACTACAATGTATTTATCACAAAATGAACACTACACTTTCTTAATCTTATTAAGTAAAATGTTCACTCTGGAGCATTTTGAAGGTGCAAAAATGTTGTTTTGAGAAAAAGGCAATTTTCTTTTTTAAAAAAAAAAATTGTACTTGCATGCTTAAAACTGCCCTGAACAATATGTGTCCCCTTCTTTCTTCCTCCTTCCTCTCTCTTTAGCTACTTTCCTAGCTTTATCCGGTCTTTGAACCCTTCTCCTTTTTTGAGAACCTTTCCACGCACTTAGGTGTTATCGTTTTCTTGTCAAGCCTCTTACATCATGTTGGCTACCTCCATTAATTCACCATTTCTAATGTTCATTCTCATTTTTTCACTGTGGAGGCAACCCATATTAAATTCTGCCGCACTATTTGTCACAGCAATTTCAATTTTGTCCTTTGACACAAAGGTTCGTTTAGGCCATTTAGCCTAATTAGCTGAATGAACACTTTCGATGACACTTGGTGTGGCAACTCATGTACATCTGCTAAAAACTATGTAAGACTAAACATTGTTACAAAGGAAAAATTTTGGCTATGACATCAGAGGTCAACTGATGTTTCATTTTCTGGTAGCTCTAGGGTACCTCTTTCTTAGTCTGACTTTTGTTGTAAAAGTATCATTTGACACCAGTGGGACAGGACCTGTGACTTGGCTTCATGTCATTTCACATGCAGAGGTGCAAAGTAGCATAAATTCTCCTTTTATAGCCATTACATTTGAAATGTCTTCAACCTACTTGACGAGATAGAATTTACATTTACAGAAATTGTAGCTGTCTTGAATATACATAATACTGTGGGTTAGAGTAGAGTGTATAGCACTTGTTGCATATCTATATACAAAAAATACATTTCATTTCCAGGCAGTTGTGACTTATTTAATTCTTCCTTCATCAAAGTTAAGCCTTTTCATCTTTTCTCTGATGTAAAGAAGTGTGGTGGTTTAGTCTGATTTATTGGGGGAGGAGATTTTATGTGACAGTTATGTTTATCACAAACTTGGGAGGTATCTATCCTAGACTTTTCAAATGCAATGTTTTGAAAATCTTTGCCAAAAACAGGTCAATAAAATACACATCTTATCTCAGTTTCTGGATACTTCAATTTAAAGTCCTGATTTATATGGTGAACATATAAATCAGGACTGAGGTACAGCCTTATACTTCTTTTCCTATCATAGTGGTTTTCTTTTTTAGAAGTGATTTTATGTGCTCTCGATTAAGCATGTATTACAATTTATGTTCATGTGAGAATGGTATTTTCTCCCATTCATTACTACAAATAACATAATCTTGCTTTTTCTTTGTATTCAATGTCTGCAATCGTCTGTTTGTTAAAGAAAAAATATCTTTGAATATTTTAGCAACACTTGAATAAGACCTTTGCCACTTGGAACAGAGTAATACATTGTTGCCTGCCTCTTACAATCAGCAAGATCTGAGTAAGTTCCATGTCTTCTTGCTAAGAGATTTATCAGATAAATCCTCTGTTCTTCATTGGTCAATATGTAAAGTTGCAGGAAGAGTTATTCTTTGAGCAAATCCTTGCATTTGTAATCCAAATTGAAGGGGCCTATGAAGAAGGAAATGACCTTCTTAGAATATAATAAAAAATATTTTCAAAATACGAAGCAAATAGTTATAATTAAAAGTAAATAATCTAGATGTATTAGTATATGTTGTGTGCGTGCGTGCGTGCGTGTGTGTGTGCTTTTTTTTAAACAAGTAATTAGATGTGGGAATTAATACAAACTGGATGAGGTAACATTATGTCAATCGGTTCTAAAACTTACTCTCCAGGGAGTAGCTCTGTGTAGTTCGCAACATATAAATATAAAAAATTTAACTCAAATCTGTTCTTCCTTATGCTGGTGGTGGTGATTTTCCATCTTTAATTTCTTCTGTGTGTTGGAATAAGGCTTTCCATGAACTCTTTTCTCCTTATTAATAATTACATGTTTAGACTTCTTTGTTATTATACCCATTGTATTAATAAATTAAACACATAATGCTTTCCAACAGCAGCATCGGCTGTTACGTGTGTAAACTGGCAATTTGACACCAATATATAACACTTATATCATTTAAAAACCCTCTATTGGCACATGCATCAAGAGACGTCTAACAAAGCTTTTCAACCACAATGAGGATAGATAGGAAGATATATCCTTTACTATGCTGTTCGCAACTGCATATATTCTGATCTCCATAGGAAAACAAAATAACATTTTCTGGCACTTGTATCATTTCCCATTGACAATGTACAATTATTGTTTCTGATTTTTTTGATGAAATTTGTTTTAGATAGTGTTAATATGTTAATATTAACTCCGCTTATAATACATTAGGACATGTTTAGGAAGTGATTGTCCCCAAAACATGTTTTATGTTATATAAGTGGAGTTAGTATGAATAGATTTAATAATTTATAATAGGAAATATTACCACTCCATAGTCTGTAGCTTTCAAGTACAATTTAAATAATATTTAAATTATTATTTAAAGGTGCATTTCTAAAGTGAATCAATTACGATCCATTGGGCAAATGTGATATGAAATAGTTTATGCAGAAACATATATATATTGATAGTTCTATGCAGGAACATATATATATAGTTCAATTATGTTAGAACTCTGATAAAGGTGATAGAATAAAACTAATTATTGTATTTATATATTTTGTAATTGTGAGGGGGCATACTCTAAAATGGCTTGGGCCAGATAGATGGAGGTCCCCTGGTAGTTTGTATTTGTTCTTAGCATATCAATAAATTTCAGTTTCAATTTCAATATATAGATACATAGAACAATGCATGAAAAGACATCATTCCATCTAGAATAAGTCTTCTAAGTCACACATTTGTCAGATAAAGGAGTTTTTCAAGAGAGCTACATATATGTTTACGGAATTTCGGAATCCACACAGTGAAACTTTTGTTAATCTTATTTTGATTTAAAGTAAAACATGGAAAATCATGTCGTCACATTAAAACTCTCTTTAAGTTTCACAAACACACTTATAAAAGTAATTTTGGTACATGTTTCCTGAGGTACATTCCTCACATTGTCAACCAAAACGACGACTGAGGAGTCAATTTCAGCAAAGTATGTATGTTACTATGCTTGCTCTGGTGGTCTGTTAATGAACTTAAACATGTTGTCTGCTTCCGGTATATCAAAATTCATAAGTTTGTATTCATATTTTTTTATGTAAATTTTTTCCCATATGTTAAGTTCTTTCGGATGTTGAATTGTTTTTAGTAAAAAAATGAAATAGAAATAGAAATAGAGAAGCACATAACATTACTAAAAACAATTCAACATCCGAAAGAACTTAATATATGGGAAAAAATTTACATAAAAAATATGAATACAAACTTATGAATTTTGATATACTGGAAGCAGACAACATATTGTTTAAGTTTGTTAACAGACCACCAGAGCAAACATAGTAACATACATACTTTGCTGAAATTGACTCCTCAGTCGTCATTTTGGTTGACAATGTGAGGAATGTATCTCATGAAACATGTACCAAAATTACTTTTATAAGTGTGTTTGTGAAACTTAAAGAGAGTTTTAATGTGACGACATGATTTTTAGTGTTTTACTTTAAATCAAAATAAGCTACATATATCTTTGTTTTATCTCTGTACATGTGCATCTGTGACTTGATTGCTTCACAACAAGAATGTCACCTGTACATTTATGGACTATACTTTCAATTATCTTTCATAAGTTCATGGGTTTTGATGGACCAGGAGATAAGGATTGAATTGATACCTCTGAAGAAGGTTAATAACTGCTTTCATTCTGAAGATCAAGTAATTCAGTGATTTCCCATCATGTATGCTAGTGTCCAACATTGTTCATAGCAACATCCAACAACCAGAATACAACAGGAATGACCTAGATTCCAATGCTGTTTGTTTCTGTGCTCTGGTCTATTATATCCACTCTGCCATATATATATATTATACTGTTTGAACAGATAAGGTTGAGCAGTTCTTTACAGCAGCAGGTATATCTTTGTACATTGCCTACAGGATGAATACAAACTCATTTCAAATAAATGTAACTGCAGCATTGTCTTTCTCTCTGACAGCAATATATTGCTTGTACTGTCACATGATGAATGATTGTACCTCCGATAGCCTTCTTCATGTTGGATGATGAAGCTAGTGGGCATTTTTGTAGGCAGTTCTCTCTTATAGTACCTGTTCCTTTCAGATTGTGTTGAGACAACTACAATTACAGTTTAAAAGAAGGGAAAAAATGATCAAAAAACAAAGAGAATCTGATTTCAGGGCAATGAACTTGGAAATTCTGCATCAGATGCATGACAACTGACTCACCTAATGAAAGTCCCAATGAGAGCCTGTAGGTCTCCTTGGTACATGCACTACAGACAATAATATGCAGCCTGTGCTTTGAGGCAAAATATAAAAGACTTCCCTTTGATAAATTGCTTATGGCAAAAGTACAGAATTATAGTTTCATCCCGTGATATCTGGCTCTTCACTGTTCGATATTATCTGAAATCTGCTTGCTAATGATAATCTGTCTCAGAAAATACTCCACTATTTTACAACTTATAAATGAAAATTTTATGCAGAAATAAATGTTAATTGAAAGGCACTAGAAAGTTTTCTAACATCTATTTCTTTAATGATAATTTCATATGATAGTAACCAAGTACCTAGTCTTAACATAATTACTGTTACAAACTTTTGGTACAGGTTGTACAACCACTTTTGAAGGTTGCAGCCAATGCTTATGGGGTAAAGTTAGAGGATGTCATTGTGAGTAAAGCTGCAGAGGAGAAAGTGTGTGTTTCCATATATTGTAGGAATGGAGTGGGGTGATCATGAAAATTGTGTAGCAGTGATAGCCCTTCATAAGGTGGGTAAATCAGCTTCTAAAATTTTCACTACCATTAAGAAGTTGAAAATAAGCAGAATGTTTGTGTATTGGACGGTTAACTGATTTCTAGAACCTGGGACTGTTGAAGATCACCAGAGACCAGGCCATCCATGCAGCATTAGGGACAAGCAAGTGGTTAAAACAGTGGTGGCTTGTAATCAACGAAGTTCTGTGCGAAAGCCGTCTGTACTGGCTCGAGAGCTGAACATTTCAAAATGTCACTTTCCTACCTGTTAAGTGATAACCTAGGGTTGAAATCTTACAGATGAAAAGATTTTCACCATTGCGGAGGCTTTCAACTGGCAAAATGATTGTGTTAATGCTAAATCATCTTGAGAAGCTCTTGAGAAAGTTCCGAAGAACCAAAAAGGCCATCATCCTGCCTCAGTCATGGTTTAGTGGGGAGTGGCATATGACGGCACCACAAAACTCCATTTTTGTTAAAAAGGGGTGAAAACCTCTGCCAAAGTGTACCAAAACACCATGTTGGAAACTGTTAGGAAGGATTTGAGCAACACTTTCTTCAGGAAACAATGGAGCTTCCAGCAGGATTCAGCACCAGTTCACAAGGCAAAGTCTACCCAGGACTGGCTGCAGAGAAATGTTCCAGACTTCATTGCAATGGATGATTGGCCTTCCAGCAGCCCTGACCTGAACCCATTGTACAAGTTGTGGTCCATGCTTGAAGGCATGGTCTATAAGAAGAGTTATCCCAGTATCAACAGCCTTAAGCGCTCCTTGGTGAAAGCAGTGGCAGATTTTCCTATGGAGACTGTGCATAATTCCATTGATGCATGGCCACAGAGACTTAGGGCCTGTGTGAAGGCCAAAGGTGGCCATTTTGAAAAATTATTAGACTCTGTGTTTATAATATATGTAAGTGACCAGTATTAAAAGGATATTAAATTATGTTTAAAACTGTATAAATGGCCCAGGTTCAATGTTGTAACACTATTTATGGTAAGACTTGGTATTTTCAATACTATGTTCCAAGCCACCAGACACCTTAACTCTCTGGCCCTTATCATGACACTCAATCTTTATGCAATTGCATGTCATATGTACACTTAAACTAGACATGTGGTTAGTCAGGTAGTCTCAAAAGATTGTTTCATATTGATCTTGGATCTTATGATTGGCACAATTTTCAGCCACTCATGCATCATATATGCTTACATCTGTGTATCTGAGTACAGGTGGTCATTATCACTGTATCCACTTATCCATCTTCAGTGACTGTTCTGTATTCCATTTTAGCATATTTACTAGCTTTCATGCTGTGCTAAGCTTGAGATATATTTTTATTGAATATATAGTCTTCAGTACACGAGTTTGGTCATAGAGTCAAGGTGTTGAAAGCTAGGAAGTTGGTATCAAAAACATTTGGCTGCTATTTTCCCATGAACTTACCATTAATTATAATAATTCCTCGTAAATATTCAGATATTAAGTTTATTTTTTCTCCTTTATTTTTTTAATGGTATGTTTTTCTTATACTATTGCACTTTTTAACTCTTTCTATCTGCCATGTTTATTGATATTCTTTCATCATATGAGGACTTCTGTATTGGAATAGAAACATTAGAATTTGAATGCTATTTAATTGTGCATTTATCTTTCATTTTGAATCATTTTTATTCATGTTTGTACAATGGTAACAAAGTATGAACTTTAAGTGAGCTTTCTCTCTTTCCCACAGGAACAGGAACTTGACATAGCTGTAATGAAGGATAAGGTCAAAGTTGAGGAATTTAATATTCCTGGGTAAGATATTACATTATTCTTTTATTTAATAGCAATATGCAAATTTTCATTTATAGATTTAGGGAGCATAAATTGCTGACAGTGTCAAATGTCACAAAAATTGGATTGAATTACAATCTCTCATTACATAACTGTAAATAAAGTGGAATCAACAAAGTTATAGCAGATAAGTTATTGAACTTAAAAGTAACAAACACATTATAATTGTAATATAATCTGCTATGTTCTCCTGCAATATTTCAAAAATCTGTGATGGCTGTCATGTTGTTTGATGAGGTGGTTAGTGTTGATGTTGGCAATAGACTGTTCTACGGCATACAGTAAGGAGGAAATATTTGGAAATTCGATGCTTTGGACGTCAAAATCACATGGCCTCACATATAGCAAGTATAAATGTTCCAAGATCTCTCAGAGCCACCTGGCCAACATTGGGCCATGCCTGCCAAATGAAAAGTATAGTCATGCAAGATAGAAGGTGGTGTCCCTCAAAGTGTGGATGTTTGCAATAGATAGCTAGTCACAGATAATGTTAGAGATGTTGGTAGGCCCAATCTGCTGACTTCTCTTGGTCTGAATGAAATGCCTAGACCCATGATGCATCTGCCTGATGCAGTAATTCATTGTTGCTATATGCTTTCTGCAACCCATAATGGTAATGACATGCATTTTTGGCACAGTCATTTGAATTTTTACCTAAATGGTCTTTCAGTTCATAAACATGCTTTAGAGCACTTCACTTAACACTGCTAATTCAACCACATACAAACACCACTTGTTTTACTGATTGCTTTCTGAACTGCACACAACACTGGTTTGAAGTACCACTATCCAGACCCTTCTTGCACGAGAGCCTCCCTTAAAGTGAGGCCTCTGAGCAAAATTTATCGGCCATTTCATGCCCTGAGTTGAATGGGACGCTGATGACCTCAGATGTTAAACAGCGTCAATAAATAAATCAATAAAATAAAAAAAAAAAAATAGAGCCTCCCAATGGTATTGAAACTACTGTATTTACGGCAGAAGTGAAGTACTGCACACTTATCAATCAGTAGTTGAAATACTGCTTATATAAATTGTAAGGTAAGAATTTAGGGCTGGTGTTTAATAATGCTGCTGCTTATTTTATTTATTTGCTTTTGGTTCTCTCTCCCATGGTTAAGAAAGGTACCAACCAATAAGAGCTCAGTTTGGCAACTGCTCACCCCTATTACTTGAGGCCACCTTTGTAACCCATATTTTCACCTACTAATTAAAAGACATTTTTGTGGACTTTACTATTATACTGTGATAGATTAATATCCCATGTATCTACCAATATTATATGTTAAATAGTGTAGTTTAAAATGACTTATTTATCTCCACAAAATATTACGTGGATGCCATTGGTTGCAATGCCAAATGAATTGATCCTGACTAACTGGAAAAAGTAGCTGCCTCCTCAAGAAAGGTGATGTTGCGATGATGGCAGCAACATTAAGGCTGTTGTGATGGTATTGGTGTGGTAGTGATAGACTTGCTTTAAAATTTGTTCATCTCTTGTAGTTCAATATTTTTATATCTTTTATATTTTAATATCTCCAGAATCTGTCTCTCTCTCTCTCTCTCTCTCTCTCTCTCTCTCTCTCTCTCTCTCGAATGTTTAATTGTTTTAGCAACAAGCTCCTGATTTGCTAAAATTTTCATCCAGGCCATTATTCTCTTATAGTCAGGAATGGGATCATGTCTTTTAAGTTTTTACTATTTATAATTTCTCAATCTGTCTCTATGACAGCCATTGTTACATAAATTGAAGATCTGTATTATCGAACTTAGGTAATATTCCTTTTTGGTGTCGGTCCTGGTGGTGTAGTGGTTACCATGTTTACCTCCTAAACCCAAGATCGCGGGTTCAAACCCGGCCAGGACTGATGGATTTTTTTGGGGCATAAAAATCCTAAGTATGGCTTCCTTCGGAAGGGAAATAAAGCCGTGGGTCCCATGTCATACATTTATTGCACAAAAAAGAACCTCAAACCTGAAAGAGAGGCCTCTTAGCAAAATTTGTTGGCCGTTTCATGCCCTGAGTTGAATGGGACACTGATGACCTGAGATGTTAAAGAGCGTCCTTAAATAAATGAATGAATCAATCAATCCTTTTTGGCACATATGGTTTAAGTTCAAATTATTTCTTTTATTGTGTTTTAAGTAAGATACCCCATATATTTAAATTGAGTTCTGCAGTTGTGTTTGACTGTCAGTTTGGAAGCTGCCATGGCTGATTTCTGCCAAATGTGAGAAAATAATCTCATTATTATTGCATCGAGTACTTTCTTCGATGGAGTTCTGTGCATTTTATCTTTGCTCTTGAGAGTTGCCATTAAGGAAGTAACCATAATTTTTCTACAAGCATATTATTGTTACTTTTTGATGCTGGCTTTGGCATTAGTTTGTGTTGAATGAGATGGAAATGAGACAATAGTCACGTGGTTTGATATAGCCATGTGAATGACATCATGTAGTCACTGACATTTTTATGGTGTACTTTTTCAATAAAGAGAACAAACTGCCAAATAAAAGGGTTAGTTTGCACACATCTAGCACAATCCATTCGTGTAAGATTTCCTTTCATTGGCATTTGTCATGTTTGTTTAAGGAAAAAAAATTAAGAGAGAAACAAAATTTTCAGAACTACCCATACAAGAAAATCACTTTTATATTATAACCTTTTTCTGTGGAGGATAAAACAGCCAAATGTACTTTTTCTTTCCATGCATTAATATATATGAAAGAGCTGTTTGAAATTTAATTTTTCTTTCCATTACATGTAGTAGTAGTGGTAGTGGTAGTGGTAGTATTTATTTCTCATGCATCACATATAGATGTCGGTCCTGGCGGTGTAGTGGTAACCATACTTGCCTTCTAAACCCAAGATCGCGGGTTCAAACCCAGCCAGGATCGATGGATTTTTTCGGGCGTAAAAATCTTAAATATGGCTTCCTTCAGAAGGGAAGTAAAGCCATGGGTCCCATGTTGTACATTTACGGCATGAAAAAGAACCTCAAGCCTGAAAGATGAGGCCTCTGAGCAAAATTTGTTAGCCGTTTTATGCCGCTGATGCTGATGACTTGTGATGTTAAAGAGCATCAGTAAATAAATAAAAATCAGTCAAAAGTCTTAAATAAAACAATACTTAACTCATTTAATTTCAAAAATGATTCAGGAGATCATGCTCCCATACTCAGCTGATAGCTGAGCAATGATAACATGATAATTAGAGACTTCTGAAAGTTCCAATTTGCATCGCATCATATTGGAATCTCCAGAGGTCTCCACATATCATGTGAACATTAGCTGGTTGCCAACTGAAGGTGGAAGCAAGAGCTCCTGAAACTTAACTGCATAATTAAGGGTAGGAGATTATAATCTTTCCTCCAGTTTTTCATGCATTAAACATACATTGACTTGAGGATGTTCAAACTGGTACTTAAAATTCTCTTTGAAATACTTCAAAGTCTTCATACTTAAATATGATCAGCATATTTCTCACAGAATATGTTATATTTAATTTTTATATTCAAATGTGTCAAGGTAAATCTCCTTTACAATAATGTGACATGTGTTGGGAAGGATCTAATTTGAGCATCAATTTTTGCAGTGATATCAGCTCCAAGTTTGTTGCCACTATTCAAATGCTTTTTGCTACCTCCTTAGTTGACTGACCTCTTTAGGTGTACAATAGGTATATCACTTACTGCATAAAAATGTGGTAAAGCATTCCCTCATATTTGTACTCTTTTAGTTCCATTTAAAATCATTTATAAATTCCATTTTTGGCAAAAGAAGGCTCTTCTTTGCCTTGGTATGGGAGTGCACATCATTAATCGCTTGAGAAATAAATGTTCATTTTTATTTTTTCATCATGCAAAGATATAATTAAACATATTTAGTCTTCCTGTGTTACCTTTTCAAAACACTTCAGACAACTTAAATATAGTAAAGATATATTAATTGAAGTTTTTCTTGGATTTTCTTGTGTATAATTTGAAAGTGTGCATATAATGTGATTTGAAATAAATTAATAGAGTGAGGTTTTTGAGATATTGTTTGCATGAGCACCACCGCTTATTGGGTAAGTGCAGCTGTGGCAACTGGAAAAAGAGAGATATTTGCTATGTTTAAAATTAGTATTTTATTTTAGAATTTTATCTAAAAGCATGAAATGATAGTTTATTTAAAACTAATAATAAGCACTGATCTGTATCATAAGAGATGTTGAAAATTATGCCTCTCAGCAAAGATACATTGCAGGCAGGCATTTACATAGGAAATTTTTTGTATTTCATCTAAAATTTCTTCCATAAGATGGTGGTTTGAAATATATTTCTGTTATTGAGAGATCCTGTCTCTTATAACTTTTTAACAAGTTGGAGAACAGTTTCTCTCCCTGGAAAGAAATTGTCAAGATATTTAGTTATAAATTGCTTTACTCTTTTGCGCAAGAGTGTTTTGTTTTCATGTATGTGTAATACATAAAAACATGTTCTTCAAGACTATAATTATGTAGTAAGCATAACTAATGAACAATTAGCATACAGTTTACACGCAGCGAAAGCATTGAGTAACACAAATACACAATATTGCTGACAAAATCACCAGAGCTTTTTAATGCTGACCCATAACACCCTCTTGTTTCAACTATTTTGTACTTCTCTCTAGGGTACTCAGATGTTTTACATACACCATTTTGTCTTTTACAGCACAGAGTACTTCAGAGTACTTCATAAACAATTATATGAAATTAAATAACATACAGCAGTACTGTACACAACAGTATTATTGTGGCAAACTGCAGATTATCTAGCAATATGCAGTACTCTTTGATATAATAATGATTTTAATAGAGAAGAGGCTCTGGAGATTCTTCCATTTTTCACTGATTATTAACTTTGCCAGTGCACTACTGTATGCAGAAGATTAAAATTTCTTCCTTTTTATACCATATGATGTGCTGGTATAAGAACTACAATTTGTATACTTCAAATTATTTACAAATGAAATTCTCTCATGAAATTTTTTCATCAGTCCTGGTGGTGTATGGTAACCATACTTGCTTCCAAAACTAAAGATCGTGGGTTCAATCCTGGCCAGGGCCGATGGATTTTTTTGGGCATAAAAATCAAAAGTATGGCTTCCTTTGGAAGGGAAGCAAAGCCTGGGTCCCATGTCGTACATTTACAGTATGCTAAAGAACCTAAAGCCTGAAAAAATAGACCTCTGAGCAAAATTTTTCCACTGTTTCACTCCCTGAATTGAATGGGTTGGAGATGACCTGAGATGTTAGTGTCCATAAATAAACCAAATAAAAAAAAATGTTCTCGCTCGCTCTCTCTCTCACTCTCTCTCTCACACACACACATACACATATGAGTTTATGTTTTACATTATTGATGTAAAAAGGAGGGGAGAAATTATAATTTTAATACATTTTTACAATTCTAAGAGTTAATAGGTACTAAAATTTTATGGCTATAGTTTTTCCTTTCATTTGTGCACAACATATTTTTCTAGTTTGGTCCAAGCTATTGGGAACATGACAATCAAATATGTTTTGCATTATATATTTTGAATTTATAGCTTGGTATTTTTTTTTTTGATTGATTATTTATGGACGCTCTTTAACAGCTCAGGTCATCAGCGTCCCATTCAACTCAGGGCGTGAAACGGCTGACAAATTTTGCTCAGAGGCCTCTCTTTCAGGCTTGAGGTTCTTTTTCGTGCCGTAAATGTACGACACGGAATCCACGGCTTTACTTCCCTTCTGAAGGAAGCCCTACTTAGGATTTTTACGCCCGGAAAAATCCATCGATCGTGGCCGGGTTCGAACCCGCGATCTTGGGTATAGGAGGCAAATATGGTAACCACTACACCACCAGGACCGACTATAGCTTGGTATGATAGCATAATTTAAGAGTATCTACATTTCTTGGTGCAACTCTTTTTCAAACATGTTTTTACAGTAACAACATTATACTTCTTATCAAGAGTTAACTACTCATTTTCTTCATACTAATGCAAATCTTTCTCAGCAAAATATAAACTATAAGAACTAATTATACAGTGATCTTAATTATAACTATAGTGTTTGTACAAAAAAAGACACTTGTATATTATCTCCAGATGTGTACAAGTATCGTGCCAGACCTGCTTTAGGTCTAGGGTTGCTAAATTAAAAAGGTCAAAATCTGGAGCATGTAAAAAAATGATTTTAAGAAAAGACGTGTAAACGAAACTGATTGGTATGCTAGATTCTACTGATAATTCAAATCTCCAAAATGAAAATTATTTATTTTTCTTTGCTTTAAAGTATTAATTCAATAATAATAATAATAATAATAATAATAATAATAATAATAAATGTATATTGTCAGCAAGCACGTTTTGTTGGCTTAACTTCCTAGAGTGAAGAAGGACAAGGGTTATCTTTGCTATTTTGGTTGTTGGTTTTCTACAATTGAAGCACTTGCTGGAAGTAAATTTCATCTTGTAGTAAAATGTTTATATGATAAGGTTAATGAGATATTACACTAGCTTTAACTGTGTCAGTGTCTAGCCTGTTCCTTTCATCACTCTAAAATGAATTTATGAGCAAAATCACACTCAACTAAAACATTAGTCCCAAATTCAGCTACAGTTAAAAGGGCTGACTGTCCACATTGTTCTCAACAAATGTTGTAACAATTTGTACCCTTCTCCAAGTTATACCACCCTGCCTTCAACCATTTTGAAACTATAATCTTTTCAGCTAGCTTTATTGTTTAAAATATTTCTCCTAGAGTTATTTCATAATTTGAGGTGGGGTTAATGGCTTCTTTTCCATCTTGCAGCAAAAAAAACAATGATGTTGGCTTCTGTTGTATTAGATTTTGCAAGCTGAATCGCAGGGGCAAGAAGCCAATGTTTTTGTATGTGGTGTGTGTGTGTACAAGGACTGAGTTTCTGGGATTAAAAGAGTTTCACCATTCTATTGCAAATTTTATTAATGTGCCATAAAATTCTTCACATGACATAACCAAGTGACTATCGTCCAATGAGAGAACCACTCCTGTATTTGGGAAAACAGTTAGGTGAACTCACCAAAAAATCAGTTAAGGAGATTCCAGATGAACTTATATTGTTCATCAACTAAAAGAAGCAAAGGCAGGAAAATTAAGGTTTCAGAATATGACTTTTGAGAGTGAAAATATGACTTCAAACCAGAAAAAGTAAAAATAACTATCAACAGTTAGAAAAAGTTAGTCTTATTATTTTTGAATGTCCAAGAATTGATTAGTGCTAAACATCTGCAAATTTATAGAATGTTTTACATTACCATATGAGCTTTATAGATGTGAAAATGTGTAAAAATCTTGGAGACGGGTGCTTCTATGTAAACTGGTAATAGTCATTCACTATGCACATTACCTACACTGTGTTATGTGCATCATAACATTTTTCTATTTAAATTCAACTTTATTTTGCTGAAAAAATTCTTGTTGTATCAATTATGTCAAAATTTGTTTTTATGTCCAGCAGAAAGACCCATGAGCTCATCTATTAGTATGTATTTGGTCAGAGCTTCCACAATTACATCTGTGAGAATATCTAAAGTTTTCCCTTTCATGTTTATGAATTGCAGCATTTTTACCATATACATGTGGTACAAAATAAGGTACAGTACAGAAACTATTTTTGTACTCTTATGATTTGACTATTAATCATAAAAGACACAATGCACTTTTTCTAACTCATGAACAACTTTCTCTATGGTGCTAAGGCATTTAAAGCAGTATCCCCTATTTATTGGCAAGTGCTTGAGAATTTATTTTTGGTAAACAGTTCTCAAATAATATCAGACATACAAGTCATTGAAATTAAATCTATGATTGTGCTTGACAGTGTGGCATGAAAACATCCTCTCACTTGCTGCTAATTCATAACAGTCACTATTATGTTTAACATCTACTAAAAGGTTTGTAAGATTTTTTGAAAATCAAAGCAGATTGAAGAACTAATTTATGAGATTTAAAACGATGGCAATATCTACAATCTGCTATGAGCCACAAAACCAATGAATTACATTGATAAACCCATACCTGTTTCTTTTTTGTTGTTCTTATACCTCTACAAAATATCTACAAAAATATCTTATAGTTTTATCATTAAACTTGCATTTTAGTTGAAGCCATATAAATGTATTTTAAAAAAAATTTGCTGCACCACAAAAAATGTTTTAACATTTCAACAATCCTAAGCAACAGTTTGCTGTAGCTGTTTGTTATAGTCTTATAGTTTGATATAATCTAAATTGAAATAACACCCAATTCACAAACAATGAGCCAATCATCTTTAAGATTTTGTACTATGATTGCTTAACAATGGACTTGTTTATAAAATGCTTCCAAATCTTTTATTGTTTTTGGTATATGTAATATGTATAACAGAATAACAGATGTGCATAAATGCATAGTAATTTTTTAACTTTTCAATACACGTAGCAAAAACAGTGTTTATTTTAATTTTGATCAAATCTGGAATTTATAATAAACATATTTAGATTTATTGATGACAGAGAAACTGTATTAGAAATAGGGGTTATTAAAGTGAATAGTACTGAGAAAAAAATGAATGTTGAAATATGAAAGAATTGATACCCGATTTTCCACTTTTTAGAGATTGGGATAAGAGGCAAAATAATAATCTTCTCACTCTCCAATTTGGAAAATATGATCTGAATGAAATAGATTTTGTTCAAATAAATTTTAAAGAAATATGAAACCATTTAAATCCACAGTTTGTTCAGTAATGTGAAAAGAACAGTTCTTTAGAAATATGCAGTGAAGAATATAAACTTGAGAATTCCAAATTGGCCACAAACACCAAATTTTTTATAGCTTTACTGTATTTAGTAACTTAAAATAAGTAATTAAAGGTTTGCATATTAGTATCCACATATAAACACTTGAAGAATATGACTATTAAATTTTTAATAGATTTATAAAATTGACATAAAGCGCACATTTTTTATTTTACTTTTGTACCTTATCTTTGTCAATTTCTGCTCTCCTATGATGCTCCTCAGATTTCAGGACAAATGTGGAACACCTGTCTAGCTATTTGGACAGTCCATCCAAATAATTTGTGCTTTACTGAAATGTAAAACAACAGGAAACCCATTGAGAGTGAACTTTGTGAAAACACAATATACAGCCATGTAATTTAAGACATCTTTTTATTCACAGGGCCAGGAAGTCACATAAGTGTGAAGCTTGTGGAAAGAGCTTTTTCAAAGAATCTAGTTTGAGGCAACATCTTTTAATTCGTGAGTCCAAGAAGCCACATAAATGTGAAGTTTGTGGGAAGAGCTTTACATATGCATATTCATTAAGGATACATACTTTCATTCATGAGGGCACGAAGCCTCATAAATGTGAAATTTGCGGAAAGAGCTTTACACAAGCAAAAACTTTGAGACAACATCTTATGATTCATGAGGGCAGAAAGCCATTTAAGTGTGGAGTTTGTGAAAAGAGCTTCACCCAGACAGCTCATTTAAGAGAACATCTTGTTATTCATGAATGCATAAAGCCACACAAGTGCAAAGTTTGTGGGAAGAGCTTTGCCCATCCATCTACATTAAGGATACATTTGTTGATTCATGAAGGTAAGAAGCCCCATAAATGTGAAGTTTGTGGGAAGAGTTTTACCCAACCATCAACACTGAGGCAGCATCTTTTAATTCATGAGGGCAAGAAGCCACATAAGTGTGAAATTTGTGGCAAAAGCTTTACTCAGGCATCAACACTGCGGCGCCATTTTTTAATTCACGAGGGCAAGAAGCCCCATAAGTGTGAAGTTTGTGGGAAGAGCTTTACCCATACATCTACTTTAAGGACACATTTGTTGATTCACAAAGGTAATAAGCCACATAAATGTGAAATTTGTGAAAAGAACTTTACCCAGGCATCAACATTGAGGCAACATCTTTTAATTCATAAAGGCAAGAAGTCCCATAAATGTGAAGTTTGTGGCAAGAGCTTTATCCGAGCACCTGATTTGAGAGAGCATGTTTTAATTCATGAGTGCAAGAAGCCACATAAGTGTGAAGTTTGTGGAAAAAGCTTTACTCATGCATCTAATTTAAGAACACATTTGTTGATTCATGAGGGTAAGAAGCCACATAAATGTAAGGTTTGTGAGAAGAGCTTTACACAGGGATCAACATTGAGACAGCATCTTTTAATTCATGAAGGGAGGAAGTCCCATAAATGTGAAATTTGTGGCAACAGCTTTACCCAGGCATCTCGTTTGAGAGAACATCTTTGGACTCATGAGAGCATGAAGCCACATAAGTGTGAAATTTGTTGTAAGAGCTTTATCCGAGCATCACGTTTGAGAGAGCATCTTTTAATTCACCAGTGCAAGAAGCCCCATAAATGTGAGGTTTGTGGAAAAAGCTTTACTCAAGCATCTACTTTGGGGCAACATCTTTTGATTCACGAGGACAAGAAACTCTTTAGCTGAAGTTTTTGAACTTAACTTGTGCTAATTCATATTTTGATTTCTAATGCGAAGCATATTTTAAGATTTGTTAAAAGTATCTGCATAGAGAACATACATTTCTATTCAAAGGACAAGAAGCCCTTTATGGGGAACTATGCAGCTATTCAGCTTATGGGGAAAAAACTAATACCCAGACATCTAATTTGTAGGTATTACCTAATTCACTATACCCTGTGTCGGTATTTCACAACCTTTTAATCCTTGCAGCTCACTTTAAATTATTCTGGACTGAGATAGACACATCAAATGATAATCTTCTCAATGCTTATGATGTCTTGTGTACTGTAGGTATAATGGTTGTAATTTATCCCAAATTATTATTATTATTTTAACTATACTTATATGATACTGGGTATTTTAATAATTAAATTAAAAATCTAATTAAATGAAGTGCACAGTAATTTCTCTTGAGTTGAACTATTCGAAAAAACGCTCTTCCTAGCTGCATTTACTCAAGATTTTATCAGGACATGTTTTGCAGACCCTTGTCAATGTCCTCAGCTGTTATATGGCTGCTGGATCATTGGTTGCAATTTGAAGTGAATCTGGTGGCCTTCTGATAAACTTTTAATGTTGAGCATTCTGCTTTTGGTATGTCATAATTTATTAAATGTTGCTAATATTATTTCATATTAATCCTTTCTTAGATGTTCAGTTCTTTTGGTTTTTGGACATCTGTAATAACTTGTTCTTTTTCTCTATCTCATGATTTACATTCCAGAAGTGTGCTGCCACCACTGATATTTCTATTTGCTTATACAGGGCTTCCAGAATATGCCATACTGCTAGCAGGGTTTTGTATCTCTGCAGCTGGACGTGCCAAGCTGGCCTTACTTTACGTGTCTTGCATTAACCACACACCAAACTCCAGTTTTCCTATCATAAACAATTTGGATTTTCAGAACACCAGCAGTCATGAGTTATGCAACTATTTTGGTGGAACTATGCCTTGTCTGAAAAGAACACAATCTGTGGATCAATTAACCCTTCTGTCACTGATAATAAAAAACCACTCACAATAATGCACACAAGCAATGAGATCATCTTGTCATAGACATTGAATATGTGAACATTTGTAAAGTTTGAGTTTCAACAATTTTGTTGCTTTACCCGAAGAAGACACATATCCCAATTTGTTGTGCTAATTTTGGTAGTGATTTTGTTGGCAAATGTTTAAGATTTGTGGTAATTTTGTCTAATATGGGTGCATCTTCTGTTAAAACTGCATCTCTTCGCATGTTTTTCTTGTTTTGCATTGAACCAGAAAATAAAATTTATTCACAAGATCATTAACTGCAGAATTTGAATTCAGGCAGATATTTTATGCTGCTTCTATGTTCCTCAAACTTGATACCTATATTTCTTTTTGTTTTTCCTATATAAATTTTCTCATAATCCTGGCAGTTAAATTGATAAATTATGAATTGTTTTCCTCCTTAGTTAGGAAATTTAGTAGATTTTAATACTGTACCAATTTTATGATGCTAAGATATCATTTTGAGAATCTTTTAAAACTTATGCTTGGCTTCTGAGTGGTTTGTGATTTTTTTAAAAATCTTTCATCTGTGGTATAAGAAATAAAAGTTATAATTCATGAATTTATTTTTATTTCTGGAATTATATATATTATCTTCATATTGCTGCTGAATCCATGTGATTTTGCAACTTCTAGTAAGCATAGATATTCATGTCTTTTTTTTATTCCTAGATGTTTACTAGTCTGTGAGTGGGAGAGCTCACTGGTATTTATAGTTGGAAGTGACCTGAAGACCATAAGTTCACTCAAATAGGAAAGAAGTTTTAACATAATTTATGTATATTATATTTAAACTGAAAAATTGCTGTATTTTACTTTGCTTTTATTATATTGAGTATTGAATAAATCAATTCATACTAATCTGTGTATTAAGTGATCCTAGCTCACATAAAAAAGTAGGATCCAAAGCATGATACACAGATTAGTAAACATAACTACCTCTGAGAAAAAGAAAATATATAAATGAATATATATATATACATATACTAAAGTTGCAAAATCAGATGGATTCAGTAAAGAGATGATAAAACAAATTAGTAAATTCCAGGAAAAAAAATTAAACAGAACACACCCTGTATGGTATACCAGAGATAAAAATTTTCAAAAAATTCAGGTACCACCTGGGAGCCAATCATAAGTTTCAGAAGATTTTTAAAGATTTATTATCATTGAATACCCATTGAATATATTAAATATATATTAAAATTAAACAAAACATATTTCCTCCATTAGTAGAAAAAAATCTGAGTTTTATCAGGATTATGAGAATATTCATAAGGAACCTGGGTTAATTGTAATGTGTACAGAAGGAATGCAACTCCATTATAGTCGGGGTAAGCAAGTGGGGAAATTTAAAAGTTTATTAATAGTAGTAAGTTTTACATGAACTGGGAACATGGAAAGGAAAATTGGTTACTTTGATTTTAATAGGTTTGTGTATAAGGTTTAAAGGAATAAGCAACTGCCAAGGATAGAAATTAAGCTGAATGGGTTTAATTGGAAAAGGAGGAAGGTTTATTATTGCATGAAATGTAAATTAATATTGTATTGATTGTATAAATTATTTATAGTATTGTGTTCTTTGGTTGAATCAGAGCCTGGTCCCCTGGATATTCCAATAAGTAGCTGCTTTTGAACCAGGGACTGGAGGGCTGAGCCAATCAAATTGTAATAAATTAAGTTAGTGCCTTTTAGAATTGCCGAAGGCAGTGATCTTATCAGTTATATTTAGAATTTTTTTTCTCTCTCTCCCCCTTTATTTGTGTTTATTTTGTAAAAAGTTTTGTATGTTGGTCTATGAGAAATAAAATTCATTCAATCATAAGGAAAACAAAGATAGGTACTGGCTTCAAGAACGTTGGAGAAACTAAATATAAGCAGGTAGAGTAATTGACAATGTTAGCACTTTTTAGGAATTAAAATCATGAGATGGAAAAAAAGGCCATGTTTAAAAACCAAAAAAATTGAAATCTGGGAAATGATTTACATAGAAAAAATACAAGCAACATTTAATGCATTTTGACAGTTGTGGACAAAAGAGTAAGTGCAGGCTTTTGTTTAATATGAATAGGCATGCCTCTGCTAGCTATCTAGTGGAAGAGTATGGCCCTGATGCCAGCAGTAACGAGATGGAAGTGAAAGTGTTTAGTTGATGCAAGATCTTGGCAGGCAGCAATTGATACTGGAGATGATAGCGTTACCAGACGAGGATATGAACTGATTTAAGGCAGTAGGTGTGTTGCTGTGGATGATGTGGCCACTGAAATTGGTATCAGCTATGCATCAACCCATATGTGTTAATGTCAGTGGGGACTAGAAAATAGAGAAATAATACTCCTTTCTGCATATATCATTTTCGACCGATGGATTTTTTCCGGCATAAAAATCCTAAGTATGGCTTCCTTCGGAAGGGAAGTAAAGCCGTGGGTCCCGTGTCGTACATTTATGGCACGAAAAAGAACCTCAAGCATGAAAGAGAGGCCTCTGAGCAAAATTTGTCGGCCATTTCACGCCCTGAGTTAAATGGGACGCTGATGACCTGAGATGTTAAAGAGCGTCCATAAATAAATCAGTCAAAAAAAAAAATATCATTTTCTGCATCTTCAATAACATTTTTTGAAGATGGCAGACTTTTTTTTTGAGTTGTCAGTAATGCAGTGTTTTTCATAGCTGCTCTGAATTTTCCCCAAAGTCTGCATACTAGTGCATTGATGATTCTCTCTTTTTTTCAAATTAAAATGTCTCTGTAAGACTTGAGGCTTTCTACGTGTATATTATATAGGATAAGTTCTTGAGTGATCAGCCAAGTAAAACAGGTGGACTTACCCAGACTTTTATAGCAATAAGCCTTGTGTGAGTTTTCAGATAAATGGATACTCTTACAGGAACCATCAAGATTACCCTGGATCACTCTTCAAGGCACTAACATCCATTGGATCTCTGACAGGATAGGAAGAAAACCTACATCCTTTTCTATGGGTCTGTTTCTACTAAAATTGGCATACTTTTTTTCAAACATGGAATCAAGACCATTTTTAAACTCTCAAGTTAAAACAAGTAATGGTTTCATTCAAGGATGACTTGGGCCTCAGGATCCCCTGTCAGAGTGGCCCTTGTTACATTGGTGCAGAATGAATGCAGCAAAAAACATGAACATGCATTTGTTTGGCATATCCAGAAAAGTCATCATTTTGACATAGGCCACAAGATTAATTTCAGCAAAACAACATGTTTTTGGGATCTGGTTATCAAATAAGCATTGGGAATAAAATTAGAACTGTTCACAGCCAAAAAAAATGCAATTAAGCTCTGCATGGAACCTGCAATAGCTTGTATCAAATAGGTAGTGAACAAACCAATAGGTATATCAGTCAACCCCTCACCATAACATGACAATGTCAGTTTACCTAAAGTTACAACTTTTTCTTACACTCGTGATCCCCCTCATGCTCTGCATCTGCAAGATTTGGGGCATGCCACAGGTAGCTTGCTGCATCTTCTGCAAAGGACAGAAGAGAGTTGGGAACCATTTATTCTATAAATCACTGCTTCCTAACCCACTTACTGCATCAGGTCCCGCTTCTCCATTACATGGAGGAGAAATTAGGTGTTGGGCAATTATATAATCATTTGGAATAGCATGAAAGCATCCTCATCCATTCCCTTTGGAATTTTGTAGCCCAAGAAATACCCAAGCTCAGAAACATCTTCGATAACAATAGCATATCACACACTAACGGCAAAATAGCCATCTTACACCAGAAACTTGGATTGGCACTCTTAAGTACACAGAAAAATAATCAGCTTCTGGATGACATAATCCATAGTCCAATGCTTGCAGGTGAGAACTGCTGCTTAGTCTTATTGAGATCTGGGATACTTAACAGCTGACCTTAATGCAAATTCTGAGTAACATGCCCATCTTGCAGTGTAGTCAAAAAGGTTAAACAGACACTACCTCCCATCAATTTAAAATTCATAAAAATCCCACAACCCTCATCCCTACTCTGTGGTTAAACCCCATCATGGCCGCAATCTACAGGATGATCACTTACTCATCCTGCCTTATAGGCTGACATGGCATCTTCAGTTCCCTTAAGATGATGGGAGAGTTTGCCATCAAAAGCTTGGAGAATCTGCCTATCTCATTCACCTGATTGCCCAGTAATAATATATCCTATATAAAATTAGCAGCTGTCAAACTCATCATTATTTTCCTCAGTTCAGCATTATATATTGGTAGGTCACTAGAACCCAAATTCAAATCCCATAATTTCAACATTTTAAATAATCTGAACTGAACCCATTAAATGAACATACAACCTGTGGCCTTATAGAGTGAATAAATCAATTATTCAATATATATGTAGTATTTATTGTATTCAAAAGTTAGAATTGAATGTATATTTATTGAGCTGCATTGAAGATACAATTTAAATATGTACATAAAGAGTTGCATTTGATGCTAAAAATGCTGTGTTTATTCCCCCTTAAACCGCTCATCAACTGGGGGATGTAATAGAGGGTTAGCTATTACAAGTAACGTGGCAGTGGCAAATTGCTATCTTCATTGAATTTTTCACACAGTACACAAACTACTTAACTACTATTGCTCATCTTTGCATTTTGTTGGCTCCTATAGAACACAGAAAGTAAATTCACTTTAATATTTTTTAACGTTTTTGGCTTTTTGTGTTTATCAATAATTATGTGTGATAAATTGTTCTGTCAGCATTTACTACATGTTAGCAATGTTAGTAGTTCTTTGTTCACTTTGAAGCCAGGTGCATGAAGCTCTTGTTTGACAGCATGGCTTTTCTTCAGCAGTGTTCAGTGAAATTCAAGCTTGTCTTGTTATAGTTGTATACTTCTTGTGTGGTAATTTTGAGACAAAGCTAAATCTGAAAAATTCTGCTATGTATGTTATGTGGTTGGCTTTTCTGCTGATAACAGTTCTCCAGTTAGGGATAACTGCTTTATCTCACCTGTTTTTTTAGCTATCTAACCAGCATGCTGCCATTTATGCAGTCTACAAAAACAATTCCACTCTTTAATTTTGATAGTAGTTTCAGATAATGAAACATTGCTGATCCAAACTGGCACCAGTCCCAATTAGTTTGATTAGCAGGGTTCCAGTGTACACTGTTTTTCATTTTAATTTATGGTGAAGTTGACATTATTTTTAAAGATTTTTGCATTATTTTATTTAAGAATTCGGCATAATTTTTAATGAGTTTAGGTGTTTTAAAGGACATCTCTATAATTTTTATATGCTTTTAGTTATACCATGACACATTGAAAGGCTTTTGGGGTGTTTAGAGTGATATTTGCATGTAAATAAATTATTGAACAACAAGTATTGAATTTCTATTGAAAAAATGTTTTTATCATCTCAAATATAACTAAAATAGGCACATTGTTAAGAAGATTACAGTATTTTATGTTATCTGGTTTTCAAAGGAGAACATTGCCATTGTGTTCACATTGTCTTCTTTCATGTGGCAATGCAAGTCCGTGTTGTTCAGTGTTTTTCCATTAAATTCTTAGCATATCCTATAACAAAAAACACCAACTGAAATTACATTTGGTTCATCATTTGTCATTATTTCAAACAGTTGATGCCCATGCTACTGGTAAAAATAATTTATTTTGATAGCACGAATTCAGTTAAATCACAAAGATAATTTTCAACTTATAAAACAGCTTCATATCTAGTAATCCATGATATCATCTTAAACAATTGAGCAGACAATTGCTCTTTCTTATATTCTCACTAAATTTAGCTAATGTACCCAAAATTTAATGTGCTTATACATAGATATAATTGTCACACACTAAAAATCACAAGAAGTGCGAAAATAAATAAATTTTATGTGTATAGGTTTAAATCAGAATGCTGTAAATCCATTTTCCTTAAGAAGCATACTCTTAATTGAGATATCTTCATAGTTGATGGTGTTATGGATTAATATATTGAATTACAGATGGTGAAGTTCAAAAATAAAAATTATCTATTTGCGCAACAAGAATAGTAACATACATCAAATCATGTTTGTTATTTTTTATCTTGGACTCCACAAACCATTAACATTAATAATAACTTTGCTGTGTCTTGTAACAAATGCTTTTATAGCCTCCATATCCATTCCCTTTCTTGTATTTAAGTCTTATATTTACATTACAAGATGACTTCCTCTCTTTGGAAAGTACAGAGCAGGCTGTCTTGAGGTGCAAAGACCACTTCCAGGTCTATGGAAGTGCTTCTGTCTGCAAATCCAGAGGTCTTGAAATTGAATCTCATAAGGTTAAGGTTTTTCCTTACTTTAAAAAGGTAAATGCCAAATAACATTAAGCTTTGTGGACTCTGGGCTCTTTTACACATTCATTTCATCAAACATTCATTGTCTCTAGACCGTTATTATGATGGACATTTAAAAATGAAAAAGAGGTGCAAATATTTTCTTTAGAATTTACTAGGAAGTACTCATAGACTAAGATAGTGGGTTCAATCCCACCCAGGGTCAAGGGTTTTTATTTGGGTGTAAAAATCCTAAGTATGGCTGTTCCGTGTTATGTAAAAGAACTCAAGCCTCTGAGCAAAATTTATTGGCTGTTTCATGCCTTGAAAATTGAAGAGACTCTGATGACCTAAGGTGTAAAGAGCATCTATAAATAAACCAAATCAACAAGAACAACTAGGATGTAGGTTGGTTTCATCTATTTACTGAAAAATTATTTAATTTTTACAAGAAGCATGTTTGAATCTGTTAGAGTACTGCATAAGGTATTCATAAAGAGATATAAATGTTGATTTTACATTGTCATTCCGTACAAATACATGTATTTGAAGTTGAATTAGAATGTAGATGACAACTTGGCTGAATTTCATATGTTCACTTATATTATGGTTGGAGTTTTTTGTTTGTTTGTTTGTTTGTTTAAGGATGCTCTTTAATCTCCGGTCATCAGTGCCCCCATTCAGTTCAGGGCATGAAATAGCCAATCAATTTTTTTGCTCAGAGGTCTCTTCTATCAGACTTCAGGTTCTTTTACATGCCATAAATCTACAACATGGGACCCATGGATTTACTTCCCATCTGGAAGCCATATTTAGGATTTTTATGCCCGAAAAAATCCATAGACTCTGACCGGGATTGAACCTACAATCTTGGGTCTACGAGACAAGTATGGTTACCACCAATACCAACATGGTTGGGAATCAGATAGATAGTAGGTTCTTTTGGAACTTGTACCTTCTGCCTTACCAAAGGCACAGGATTCAGGGAGTTATAGAATAATAGATTTTTCATTTAATGATTTAACTTTATTTATATTTGTACTGATTAATCAATTTGTTGTTACTGGGCTCTAGTCAAAATTAATTAATTAATTAATTCGTTCGTTTGTTCGTTCGTTCATACATACATTAAGGTGTTTATGAACAAATGATGCTTTGTTAGTTTTGTAGGGATATTCAGCGAATTTCAATTAGTTCATATGTTTCCATTGTTGTGAAACATGTTCCCAGATCCACTTCATGTTTGTTCAGCCCTCTGAATAAATCACTATGGTGTTTCTCAAATAGGAAGCAACTTGACTCACAGCTGATAAGGAAGTATTTGTAAGGGTTGCCAAATGTTGATCTCACATTGACCTTTATTCTGCATTTCTTTCCATTTCGTAATAATGATAAGAATAATAGTTCATTCTCCTAGCTACATTAGTTGCAAATCCTACTTTAAAGTATTAAAAATCCAGACACTACCAAGTTAAATTTAAATTTAATTTCGTGTCAGAACTAATACAGGGGAGCAATTAATATGTTTTTAATTAGCTAGTGATTCAGTACTCTTATCTCCACTTACCATTGAATAATGCAGAACATGCCTGCATCATCAGCTGTGAGTCGTTGGATTCGTTATTGGTTGAATGGATTTGGTGTAGCTCTCATGGACATTTTATGAAGTTTTGAATTAATTTGTTTTTTGTTGGGATCTTGAAGCTCATAACCTTATCTTCATAATTTTTTATAATTTTTTCCCCCATATTCCCAGTTCCAAGGGTCTATCTGCAAATTTCAATAATTTGTCTTCCATTTCTATATCACGTTTATCTCTCCAAAAGTGATGTGCAACTGCTGATTTATCTATCTGATTGTACCTAATGTTTCTCCAGTGTTCCTCTAGACTAATTCCAATGCTTTTTGTTTTGCCATTATATACTTTGTTGCATTCCGAAAAGTTGATTTTATACATTCCTGGCTTCTTATCAGGTATTCTATCATCACCTGAGTTTAGCAGATTATTTAGACTGAATTTGTTCACTGGGGACAAAGTAATCCCAAACTCTTGAGTATTTTTTGGAAATTTTTGGTGGCCCTAGGATGATAAGTAAACTTCTTGTGAATTTTTTTTTTTTCCTTTTCTGTGAATGTTGTAACCTGTTTTAACCTCTTCTCTTGTTTGAATTTCTTGTCTACAGTTTCTTGGTTTTTGTCCTGTGCATTACTTGAGAGTACTCTTCGCAGTATTCAAACTCATTCATGAGTCTATGTGCTAAGCTGTTGAGTACTGCATGTTTTTGTGCTGTGAGATTGAAGTCACTTACCTTTATGTAATTTTCAGTCTGCATATCCTTTTTGTATATTCCAAATGTCAAATCATTGCCTATTCTTATACTCTTTAAGCCAGGAAAGGAAATCATTCAGGTAAGTGGAGCATAAGAGCATTAAATCAACTCTCTAGCTAATTAAAAATAGACTACCAAATTTAATTTTATATAAAGGACTTCAAGATCAATTCCGTAGCACAACATAAGTGGTAAATCAGAATTATCTGTAATTGGCCACAATACTGCATTGAATGAACACCTTACTTACAGTGTAATTCAAATTGACAATAAGTTGAAACATATATAAATTATTAATGGGAAAACATTTTTATTCTTTAGAAATATAGCAAAATAGTTAAGTTTATTCTTTGCTGTATGTTTTCTATGTAGGATTATATTGTAAAGATAGCAGTGAATGAATAAATTCAATTTGTATATATTTCTACAAAGTAGCATTGGTTTCTTGCCTTGCACTGTAATAAAAACAATTACAAACTTAATAAATATACTGAAACAAAGAGTAATATGTATTTTTAGCACAGTTATAAAATAGGTATTTAGTGTGTTGACAACCTTTTTAAGCTAAACTAACTAACTAACTAACTAACTTTGGCCAAACTAACTTTGATGTAATCAAGCAAATATCAGGATGTACCATATTATGATAATATTGCAAAATTTAATATCTAAATTTATGAGGGATGTAAGGATGCATAATACTTAGGATACGTAAACATAAAAAATGTTTTGTAGTTTAAAGGATAAGAAATCTTTATGATTGAATAGAAGGATGTAGAGGAATGGAGCAGAGAAAAATAATTTTCATGTAGCAATAATGAGGAATAAATTGTTTCCATGATTGAGAACTGGTGTTTTAAATTTGAGAGGAATAAGAGGTGAGGAAAATAGAAATAACTGCCTCATATGCGAAATTATGTGAGTTGCATACCTTTTAGAATGTGAAGAAATAAAATTATGGAGGTAATTTAGAAAAAATGATATGAGTTGGAGGAAATTAGAGTAAGGAAAATATTTAATACAGAGTACATAAGCTGCTCAGGAAAGTTATGAACAATATAAGAAAAAAATTAAAAAATGAAGTAAAGAGGGGAAAACTAGGAAATTGATATTAAGCATTAAAAGAATCAATATAGAAAAGGGATAAGGAGTATGTTAACAAGAAGATCTTTAGGTTAATCAATGGGCAACTCTTTTGTAAGTTTATGTAATCTGAATATATTAAAATGTATTTTGAGACATGTTTGTGAAATAATTGAAATTAATTTTATCATACTATAATGGGTTTCCTCTGGGGGCTATATATTAGTGAAATTTTAGGGATATAGAAGCATGTTCCTTAAGCCTGTTATGTTCACCCTTCCCCTGAACCTTTAATATTTCTTCATAATCAATAGGGCCTAATTCTTTAAATTTAGATACATTATCAGGCACTATATTTTCTTTTCCAAATATTGGCAAAGATCTCTGTAAATTATATTCA